>OX421358.1:80939997-82293928 GCA_949126925.1 Cheilosia vernalis | reverse complement strand
TTAAAGAAAAAAAACATACCATACATATTATATTGTTTTCCCCCAAAAAATCCCCTTTTGCTAGAAAAAATCAACAAAATTACCGACTGTCCCCCCAATCTCGGATCACCGCTGGAGGCAAATACAATTTAATGTGGAAATGTCAAAAAAAAAGCTGCCAGCAGCTTAAAAAAATGTAAATTGAATACATTTTCAATGCATTTTTTTTTTTGACATATCCACATTAATTAGGCTGGTGTGTACGCACTCACTCCTATCGGGAATTTGCATAGTAATCTTTCGTCCTGCTCTAGTTTCATTTTTAAAGTCTGAAAAATGTTGAAAAAAATGTAGTGTCATACGGGCTTAAGCCACATCAACATATTAAACATAAAACGAATAGGAGTTTAAATATTGCACTTTAATATTGTTCGCATTGCTTTATTTTGCAGGAGTTGAAGCTTATTAATCGTTATTTCGTTGTCTCCCAGTTTTTATTTATTATATAGATAAGACATTGCCAGTCGCTGACAATAATCGATATGTTTACTTACCGCGTCTCCAAGAGTCATAATTTCAGTCAAGACTTCAGTCACGACAACAATGTGTCTCGTGTAGACCGCGATTTTGTGGACACTGCAGAAATCTAGACTTTTCAGACTGCCTTTTTTTCCTGCCATCTCTGCAGACAGATCTTCTGACTGAAATTTGACATTTGAACTATAGACCAGCATTTGACAGCAAAAAATCATTTTGATTTGTTAATTATCGGGAACACATGTGCGCAGATACAATTATGGCTGATTATCGACTTTCGCAAAGTGAAGGAATATGGCATCAAAGTATCTTGGCCGTTTAAGGATGTGTTTTCCGTATATTGATCCCAGTGTATGAGCAAAGTCCCAGAATTTGTCAAAATTCTTGGCAATTTTGAACCAATCGCTTTCTGTGGACTGCATCTGAAAGTCTTTAATTTAACATTTTTATTTCCATACACAAATATCCAATGCATTGTCCCATAAAACATATTTTAACAAATGCGCTTCCAAATCGTGTAGCTCTCGCTTCTAAAGAAACGGATTTACCCACAATCTGTGCTTTCTTTTGTTTTCTGCTAACATCTGGTTTTCCAATTTTTCTTTCGTTTAATGCTTTCAAAGCGAGAGCCACCTTCACTTGCTTCTTCCTTGATGGCATCTTGTGAAATGAAATGTCATAACACAATTTGCCCAACCAAAGCAATGCAAATATGGCGGACAAGACTTCTGACTTAAAAGTCTGACATAATTCAGACTCGTGGAGACGCGGTGCTAATTTCAGAAACTATTTCAAGGCTTTCATTATCTACTTTAATGTTTACGATACTATCACTTGTTACATTGCTTCCAATTATCATCATTCATCACTTTTGTTTTAGAAACATGTTTATTTGCTTTAAGCCATACACTAAGCTTATCTGAATCCAGTTGAATTTGAAATACCTTCCTCTAAATTTTCACAACTCACATAGATCAAACCATCATCTGCAAATAGTGCGTATTTATTGTTTATTGAACTACCAATGTTATTTATGTAGACGTTAAAAAGAAACGTGCCGAAGACGGACCCTTCTTGCACACCGATGTTAATTGAAATTTCATTATATTGTTCACTTTTGTCTTTAGCTTTCTTGCTGATAGTGATTTTTCGTGTACTTTTCCAGTTTCTCAAATAAAATGTTTCTGAGCACTGTCTCGAAAGCCCGTTTTAAACCAAGAAAAATACATCATATTGTTTGAAGCTGCGATTACACGCCCTTTTTTCGAGTCATTTAAATGGCGCTCTGACGTAAAAATCTCGTCACAAAGCCGTCATTTAAATGTCGTTCCGTGTGATCGCCATTTTTGGGACAACATTTTCGGAGTCATTTAAATGACTAGAAAAATGGCAGAGCAAATATCATGAATTTTGTGCCATTTAAATGACGGAAAAAAATGGCCGTGTGATCGCTATTCAATGACGCCTAGGACAAATGACTAAACTTTTCAGCTGTTGCGTCATTTAAATGGCAGCCTCAAAAAATGACTAGGCACGAAATTCATGCTATGCCATTTTCTACGCAAATGACAAATGAAGCAGAATTTAATATGATATAGATAATGAAAGATTTGGTTTTTTTTGTAGCGAAGGGATGAGTCGCATCTGTGGTTGCTATTTTGGTAAAAATTAATACACGCAGAAAAATTACTTAAAATCAACCAACTGAAAAACTACCAAGTGATAACTGTTAATATAGCTCATACAAAGTTAAGTGGATTAAAAATAGCCGAGTCAGTTTAAGGAAACTGCAAAAATGGGAAAATTGACTATCTGAAGTTTCTCAGTTCTTCCTGAATTTTTTGTGCACGGCAGATAGTCAACCAATAATTTATAGGAAAAATATCAGATAGGCAGTTTTGGCAGAATTTTCTACTTGCTCTTCTATATACTTGCCATTTATACAGAACAGAATTTTAGGCAGTTGGTCAGTTTTGCTTGTAAGCCGACGAAATGAAGCTTGCTTTCATTTGAAAGATAGTCAACCAATAATTTATAGGAAAAATATCAGATAGGCAGTTTTGGCAGAATTTTCTACTTGCTCTTCTATATACTTGCCATTTATACAGAACAGAATTTTAGGCAGTTGGTCAGTTTTGCTTGTAAGCCGACGAAATGAAGCTTGCTTTCATTTGAAATTTGAATTTTGTCTCGTGGCGAAAGGACGTGAAATTAATAAACCGGTTTAAATTTTATTTTTTGTGATTGTGTTGTTCGGTACCTACCTATTGAGCGTAATGGAAAACGAACCGTCGCCCTCAAGTGCCCACAATATGGACTGTTCAGTTGTGAGGGTGCTTTTTGTCTATGGCTGAGGTTAGCTCGCCGGATCGCCAAAGTCCTTCCTAAAGAAACACTAACTTTAGTTTTCAGAGGAGTTTCCTTTATTACGATTTTCTTTATTCTTATGGTTTTACAATAAATGGATATTTCCAACAATTTTATTTAACGTTTATAATAGTTTAACAATGCTTATAAATGGCTTCTAAGTATAATCCACGGATAACGGCAGCAGCGATGTCAGCGGTTCGGTCCTCGGTTGCAGCTCTGGTGGGCGATAGTTCTGGCCCCGGCGGTCTTCGAGTCCGTCTTTCGACAGTCTCGGCGGTCTTCAAGTCTGTCTTTCGACAGTCTCGGCAGTCTTCAAGTCTGTCTTTCGACAGTCTCGGCGGTCTTCAAGTCCGTCTTTCGACAGTCTCGGCGGTCTTCAAGTCTGTCTTTCGACAGTCTCGGCAGTCTTCAAGTCTGTCTTTCGACAGTCTCGGCGGTCTTCAAGTCCGTCTTTCGACAGTCTCGGCGGTCTTCAAGTCTGTCTTTCGACAGTCTCGGCAGTCTTCAAGTCTGTCTTTCGACAGTCTCGGCGGTCTTCAAGTCTGTCTTTCGACAGTCTCGGCGGTCTTCAAGTCTGTCTTGCGACAGTCTCGGCGGTCTTCAAGTCTGTCTTGCGACAGTCTCGGCGGTCTTCAAGTCTGTCTTTCGACAGTCTCGGCGGTCTTCAAGTCTGTCTTTCGACAGTCTCGGCGGTCTTCAAGTCTGTCTTGCGACAGTCTCGGCGGTCTTCAAGTCCGTCTTTCGACAGTCTCGGCGGTCTTCAAGTCTGTCTTGCGACAGTCTCGGCGGTCTTCAAGTCTGTCTTGCGACAGTCTCGGCGGTCTTCAAGTCTGTCTTTCGACAGTCTCGGCGGTCTTCAAGTCTGTCTTGCGACAGTCTCGGCGGTCTTCAAGTCCGTCTTTCGACAGTCTCGGCGGTCTTCAAGTCTGTCTTTCGACAGTCTCGGCGGTCTTCAAGTCTGCCTTGCGACAGTCTCGGCGGTCTTCAAGTCTGTCTTGCGACAGTCTCGGCGGTCTTCAAGTCTGTCTTGCGACAGTCTCGGCGGTCTTCAAGTCCGTCTTTCGACAGTCTCGGCGGTCTTCAAGTCTGTCTTGCGACAGTCTCGGCGGTCTTCAAGTCTCCCTTGCGGTGGACTCGGCAATTTGCTGGTTACCCGCAGGCCTACCAGCACCAAAAAGTTCAAGTGGTCGGTTAACGACTTGAGGATCAAACTCAGCAGTACACGAGATTGGTACTAGTCAACTCTGATGTTTTCTCGATTTGTTTGTGATCTTGCTGGTGGTCTAATAGAATACCAACCAGTGAACGGGTGTGAATTATATCACGGCTGTGAAAATTATTGCTTCCCATATATTTTGTTACTAACAATATTTGGACTAGTGCGGGGAGGTACCTAGTGCACCCAATCGTAAAGAGAGGGGGCGGCACTGTCAATTGTTGTTGGGCACAAGTGTGTCAAATGCACCGGCAATGTGCAGCCAATGCTGCGAGGCAACAGATAACACATACTGGACCACCGCGGGGGTGTATCGTGTGTATCAGTGTGGGGGGCGGAGCAGATGATCGGATGTTGTGTGTGCAGGCACTGTATTGGCGATTCAGTGCAAAAACAAATACGGGGGTGAGTGGAATGGGTGGAGTGCAGTCGATACAGCACAGTGGGGCATAGTAAAAACTATGTGGTAGGTGGCACAGTGGGGCAGGGCACCTACTGGAGTAAGAACAAAAAATTATGTAACGAATGCATCGTTACATTCCCCCTCTTCTTTCTCAGACGAGAACCTTCTCGTCGCTATGTTATTACATCTGTATGTGTATTCACATATAAATTCATCTATTTATTATTATTTTTTTTTCCAAGTTAAAAACAAAATTAATTTCTAAAAAAAAATAAGTAATTGCGGCTGTTTTTTTTTTTTTTTTGTGTTAGAGTCTAAATTCATTTGAACAGGCCGACGGGACTATTCGAGTTGCTGGGTTATGGCTGTACTGGTGGTTATGAAGAGATAAACTGGATCGGCGGTATTGACGGTATTGGCGGTGCTTACGGTGTTGGCGGTATTTGGTGCTGGCGGTGATGATGGTGTCGGCGGTGGCGGTGGTGTTGTTGGTGTTGACGGTGGCGATGTTGTTGACGGTGGCGGCGGTATGTGTGGTGCTGCACTGGTTGGGTTCGATACGCTGGAACCACTTTTCGTTTCCTTTCCGACGATTGCGTTGGGTGGCGGGCATCGGATCTGGGCGGTGAGGACTTTTACGAATGTGGCTGGATGGCGGGGGCACTCCCCGTTTCCTACGGTTATTCGGTTTTCGAGTATTCGGAATCCTGTCAGGGGCGGTCATCTGTCGTGTCCAGTGTTTCGTCGGCACATTGTTGCTTTGTGTAGGACTCGCAGTAGATTTGTGTCCTAGTCCATCAGTGGTTGCACTTTCTCCGATGCAGGCATGCCTAGCTTTTCGGCGTAACTTGTTGTGCTTACTTCGCCTCTGGGCCGCCTGTTGTTCACTCCAACTCTTTCCTGAGAGAACTCTTTCCCTGAGAAAGCCACACGAGCTGACAGTTGGAGTGGTGCGTAACACCTCCCTATAAGCCAGTTTCTGGCCACCTAGGGTCATTTCGAGCTGGGCTTTCCCAAGTACGTCCATGCCGAAGATTGCGTCCGCGGCCAGTGCTTTCATATAAGTGAGCTTGCTGGTCAGGGTTTGGTCGCCTAGCTGTAGCTGCACCATATAGTGTTCCCGAGTGGTTAGGGTATCCCCGTTGGCCAGTTGGATTCTCTGGCTGTGGTACTGGACGGGCACGCGCATCCTACGCAGTATCTGTCGTACCCTCGGTCCGACGAACGATTTCGATGCTCCGGTGTCGACGAGGCAGTAGAATATCTGACCCTGGATGTTCGTGGGGATGAAGTATCGCGGGTCTGTCCACGGGTCATTAGCTATTGCGGCGGCTTGTTCTTGGTGGCACATGCAGTCCCTGGTGTGTCGTCCGTCTTCCCCACAGTAGGAGCAGAACAGGCGGAAGGGTCGTCGGCAATCCTGTTGCCGGTGGCCTCTCTGTTTACAGCGCCAACAGTGCGTGTCCCTATTGTAGGGAACATTGGCTCCCGGTGGTCTGGGCGCTGGGGTAGGTACGGGGTTAGGGGGACGAATGCTTCGTTCCTCGCTCTTGACATATTCGAACTCTTCGGCTAACTCCATGAGTTCGTCTAATGTCGTAAAGTCCCGACGTTTGATATAGAATCGATACTCCGGGCGCATATTGTCGTATATGCGATCTATGTTATCCTGTATGTTCATTCGGGGATGCTGTCGGATCAGGTATTGGGTGGCTCGAATATAATCTTTGGCTCTCTCCCTGGGCCCTTGCTTTTTCCTCATAATCTCCTCCTCGAGTTTATGGGTATAGCGTGCCGGGAGGAAGTGGCGCAGGAATGCCTGGCGGAACTGATCCCAGTTCCGAAAGCCATCTCGGTTGATTCGGAGCCACTCTAGGGCCGTACCTTGAAAGATTTCCGGTAGCGGCGGTATCATGTAATCTGGCGGAATATCATAACAGCGGGTCAGTTCCTCGATCCGCTCCATAAATTCGAGCGCATTCCCTGATGAGTCGAACTTCAACCCCCATTTTCGGACCGTATCCATCACCTCGGCCTCATAGCTCAGCGTGGGTCTACGTATGGCTCGAGCTGATGTGGTCGGGGCCGATGTCTCGGTTGTCCTTCCAAAGAATGACGTGGTTGGGTGCGGTTCGTAAACCTCGTACGGTCTAGGGTGTGGGGTCGGTGTGGGCGGCGGTTGAACGGCGGTGGGCTCGCGGATAGGGACGGGTATTTCGACGAACAGTGGGGTTTTTATAGTCCCCTCGGTCGTGGTGGACTTATCGTCGTCTTCGGAAGACGTGTCCCCATATTCTCGCGTCGAAGTTTTTGCCTCTAGTTCCTCGCAAAGGTTCTGGGTGGACGATCTCGTTCGGGTGGCTTTCAAATAGCCGCTCATTCGGGCTCGGAGTTGTCCGACCGTTCCATCCGTCCTTAGTCCTTTCTTTTCCATTGCTTCCATTAGCTCGGCCTTCTTCAACAGGTAGATCCATCCCACGGTCATGTCTCCGGTTTGTTCTTCCGGAACGGCTAGCTGGTTATCGTTTTCCATTCTGGCGAAACTCGGTTCTTGATTGATTGTAGGTCCTCCTCCTTGAGGTTCCTCGGGTTGAGTTCCTTTCGTTGGTCCTCCCTCGGTTGTCTTCACTTGTCCGTAATAAGTTTGGGCCTCCTTCTGTTGAGGTTCCTGCTCGGGCGCCAATGTGAGGGTGCTTTTTGTCTATGGCTGAGGTTAGCTCGCCGGATCGCCAAAGTCCTTCCTAAAGAAACACTAACTTTAGTTTTCAGAGGAGTTTCCTTTATTACGATTTTCTTAGACCTAGTTTACAATAATTGATATTTCCAACAATTTATTTAACGTTTATAATAGTTTAACAATGCTTATAAATGGCTTCTAAGTATAATCCACGGTTAACGGCAGCAGCGATGTCAGCGGTTCGGTCCTCGGTTGCAGCTCTGGTGGGCGATAGTTCTGGCCCCGGCGGTCTTCGAGTCCGTCTTTCGACAGTCTCGGCAGTCTTCAAGTCTGTCTTTCGACAGTCTCGGCGGTCTTCAAGTCTGTCTCGCGACAGTCTCGGCGGTCTTCAAGTCTGTCTTTCGACAGTCTCGGCAGTCTTCAAGTCTGTCTTTCGACAGTCTCGGCGGTCTTCAAGTCTGTCTTTCGACAGTCTCGGCGGTCTTCAAGTCCGTCTTTCGACAGTCTCGGCGGTCTTCAAGTCTGTCTTGCGACAGTCTCGGCGGTCTTCAAGTCTGTCTTGCGACAGTCTCGGCGGTCTTCAAGTCTGTCTTGCGACAGTCTCGGCGGTCTTCAAGTCTGTCTTTCGACAGTCTCGGCGGTCTTCAAGTCTGTCTTTCGACAGTCTCGGCGGTCTTCAAGTCTGTCTTGCGACAGTCTCGGCGGTCTTCAAGTCTGTCTTTCGACAGTCTCGGCGGTCTTCAAGTCTGTCTTGCGACAGTCTCGGCGGTCTTCAAGTCCGTCTTGCGACAGTCTCGGCGGTCTTCAAGTCTGTCTTGCGACAGTCTCGGCGGTCTTCAAGTCTGTCTTTCGACAGTCTCGGCGGTCTTCAAGTCTGTCTTGCGACAGTCTCGGCGGTCTTCAAGTCCGTCTTTCGACAGTCTCGGCGGTCTTCAAGTCTGTCTTTCGACAGTCTCGGCGGTCTTCAAGTCTGCCTTGCGACAGTCTCGGCGGTCTTCAAGTCTGTCTTGCGACAGTCTCGGCGGTCTTCAAGTCTGTCTTGCGACAGTCTCGGCGGTCTTCAAGTCCGTCTTTCGACAGTCTCGGTGGTCTTCAAGTCTCCCTTGCGGTGGACTCGGCAATTTGCTGGTTACCCGCAGGCCTACCAGCACCAAAAAGTTCAAGTGGTCGGTTAACGACTTGAGGATCAAACTCAGCAGTACACGAGATTGGTACTAGTCAACTCTGATGTTTTCTCGATTTGTTTGTGATCTTGCTGGTGGTCTAATAGAATACCAACCAGTGAACGGGTGTGAATTATATCACGGCTGTGAAAATTATTGCTTCCCATATATTTTGTTACTAACAATATTTGGACTAGTGCGGGGAGGTACCTAGTGCACCCAATCGTAAAGAGAGGGGGCGGCACTGTCAATTGTTGTTGGGCACAAGTGTGTCAAATGCACCGGCAATGTGCAGCCAATGCTGCGAGGCAACAGATAACACATACTGGACCACCGCGGGGGTGTATCGTGTGTATCAGTGTGGGGGGCGGAGCAGATGATCGGATGTTGTGTGTGCAGGCACTGTATTGGCGATTCAGTGCAAAAACAAATACGGGGGTGAGTGGAATGGGTGGAGTGCAGTCGATACAGCACAGTGGGGCATAGTAAAAACTATGTGGTAGGTGGCACAGTGGGGCAGGGCACCTACTGGAGTAAGAACAAAAAATTATGTAACGAATGCATCGTTACACAGTGAACTATGTTATGAATTCCAAGACTAAAAAAGCAGTAGGGAAGCGGAACAGAAAAATTAGCCATTCGTGGAGTGACGAGGAGAATTCGCGTTTGATTGTGGCGGTGGAAAAACAACGGGCACTTTGGGATAGCGCAGTTCCCCAATACAAACTGCAGAATATCAAAACGGGAGTGTTTCTCTCAGGCAGTACTTTTGATATGCTGGCAGTTGCAGCTGTTTGCTATCCAATGCCTTACCGAATGTGAAGCGATTAAAGACACCACCATACCATCCGAGAACCGTCCATTGGGATCTACATCGACATACAACAATTTGTAGTCAGCATCAGCTACTCCCATCTCCGCAATTTCCACCATCATCGCCAAAGTTCTTTTTGACATTTTTTATTTATTATCATATTTTTTTTTTGTTTTCTATGCAATTTAAATTGATTAAAAAGGTGGCACGCATGTGTCTTTGCCGAAAGAAAAACACTAAATGACAGTAGCTATATTTTTCTCATTGGTCATTGGTTTCATTTGTCATTTAAATGAGGCAAGTCATTGCCATGTGATCGCCATTTTTTCGCTCATCATTTAAATGGCCGCGTTCCTCTGCCCGCTAGTCTTCTAGCACAAAATATTCCATATGGAGGAACGATCGCGCAGCGGCAGCGGCATCTTCGTTGGCATCAAAAACATATGACTTTCCTTCATTAATAATTTCGTGTCGAATAATTATTTCCAAACTACATTTAAAAAGAAATGGAATAGAAACCATAATAATATCGGAATTGATATTTTACTTACCTTATTACCTACCAATATTATCACAATTGCAGCTCGGCTTCGTATTTTTGTTTTTATTTTGTAGACATTTGAACGATTTCCTTTGACAGCTTTTTTTTTTTTTGTTTTTTTTTTTTCTCTCAAAGCAGCGGGTAGTTTTGCGCTAGATTAAGAAATTTCCCTGAAAGGGATATTTCACACTAGCGAAATGGTAAAATGTCATTTTTTTTTATATGGAGTTTGACATGCCGCTGCTCATCTAGCGGGCAGTGGAACGCGGCCAATGTCATCCCAATGGAGAATTCTAAATGACTCGCACTGTCTGTCATTTGATTTTGGGACAAAAATGACCGTAATAGTCATTTCATGTGATCGCCATTTTTTCGCAAATGACCAATGACGAATCGTAGCTTGAATGGCACTCTAATACGACATTTTTTGCGGACGTCAGAGCTTCATTTAAATGACTCGAAAAAATGGCCGTATAATCGCAGCTTTTAGTTTTAGTGTCGAGTTGTAGTTTCCAGTCTGATATGACCATGTTAAGTGCGCCTTCACAAGAGTGTTGCTTCCGAAACCCCGACAGATTTTCAATTATCTACTTATGAAAGTCAAAAACAAGATTCCAGTTGAAGGTAAAAAACTTTTTCGCCTACCTTCTGATAGAGAGGGAGGGCATTAACTTTAGGAATCGGAGCAATTTGAGAAACTTTCCAAGAGATGGGGAAAACGCCTTTGGAAATTTTAATTAAACGAGGTGAAATAATAGCAATCATGTCAACGTGCTTAAACATTTCTATATTTCATTTCTTATATTATTGAACTCTATTTCATTAAAACTAAAGGAATAGGGATTACGTTCGATCTGATTATTGAATGGGACATATGGGATAGTAACACTTATTTCTGTTATGCTTTCAACAAAGTACTTGTTCAATTTGTTTGGCAAGTGTAAATTATCACTCTAAGTTATGTTATTAAAAACCACTTCACGTATTTCCGCTTGTTTTTGTCTCAGTGCGAGATGTTTTATAGTTCTCCACATTGATTTTTGATCTACAGAGTTGAAAATGTTATTTTTAATTTCGCATTTAAACTGATTTCTCAGATGTTTATTTGTGTTCCAGTCATTTGGACTATTTGTGAATCTGGCCCGGTTATATCCAATTCCAATGACTTTTTGTTGTTTTAATATTCTGCGATGGTTGTTACTCGCATCCATCTTCACGCACAGAAGTTAGTTTTAGAAATTAATTCGATGAATCTTTTAAATTTGATTTGTATTTTTTAAGTCAAGGATATTATAGTTAACTAGCGGAGCCCAGCCTGCTTTGCTAGGCGTTAGAATTAAAAAAAAATCAAAGTAACATATTTTGGTTCGTTGAGTTGAGGATCTTCGATAGATGTTTATGGACGAAATTTTCCAAGCTTCACAACGAATTTTCCAGTCTTACATCAAATCATGCAATAAAATCCATGCAAAAAAAAAACAATTTTTCCGATTTTCCGAAATTTTCTTACTCAAAAACCTTCTCCTGACAATTATTATTATTATTATAATTATTTGAGAGGGGTTATTGTACTGCGACCTTTTGATCTATTGTACCCCCTGCTTACGCCTCAGAATGGTTTATTCCCTCAAAAGAGTTCCCCTCATAGTATAATTCCTTTCGAAATCATTTTAGAGGTTTTAGTACTCTTTATCCTCCTTTTGGCGGAAGAAATCAGTCCTATAGCACTCTCTCCAGTCCAGTTTCCTTTGAGAATCTAAGGATGAGAGCTGGCTCTAGTGACTGTATTTCCTCATCAGATAGTTGGTACTTGCCCAAGTATTTCAGTCTTTTGTGGGTCAGTGCCCCACATGATCCCAGCAAGTGTTCTGGGATTTCACTGGACTCATCGCAGAATCTGCAGAGACCTTCTTCAGATATACCCAGTTTCCTGAGGTGGTCCTTGAGTCTACAGTGCCCCGTTAGGAAGCCCGTTAGGATACGAAGGTTATTTTTGCTCATGCCGATGCAAGCTTGGAATCTTTTCCGGTTGTATTGTCCCAGAAGTTTCTTGGCCTGCCTCATGCCCTGAGTGTTATGCCAGGTTCTTGCCCTGTTTTCTTTCTCTAGTTTCCTAAATTCTTCTTTGACGGTGTGATCCCCTATTCCGCAGAATGGTTCAGGACCTATGAAAGTTTCTGATGCTCCCTTCCTTGCTAGGGAGTCGGCTATTTCATTCCCCTCTATTCCTACGTGGCCAGGCACCCAGCAGAGGGTTATATTGTTTCTCATACCAAGTTCATTAAGTTTTTGTGGGCATTCCCATACAAGTTTGAATTTAATGATGTAGGAATTAAGTGCTATAATAGCAGCTTGGCTGTCTGACATTATAGCTATATCACAGTTGACTCTGTTTCTGTCGAGGTTAATTTGGACACACCTGTCTATGGCATAGATTTCAGCCTGAAAGATGCTGGTACTTTTGCCCATTGGTTCAGAATATTTGGTTCCAGGCCCAAATACTCCCGCTCCAGTTCCCTCATCAGTTCTCGACCCATCTGTGTACCACTTTGTTGTGTGATTGCTCAGTCTGTGAATTGTAGATTCATTGCTCCAGTTCTTCTTATTGCTGAGTTTAGTAACAAAGTTCTTTTGAAAACCAAATCTTTTGATAATGTCGTCTCTAGGAAAGGCCAATAGTGGTTGTTTTTTAAGTAGTACGTCAAACTGTCTCAGTGTGATGCACTTTCCTCTTCCTATTCCTTCCTTGGCCATTCTTAGGATGGTTTTACTTGCACATTCCGCAACCATAAGGTGCAATGGAGTTAGTTCCAATAGCACTTCCATAGCTGCGGTTGGGCAAGTTCTCATAGCCCCTGTAATACATAGGCACGCCAGTCTTTGCACTTTATTGAGTGTCTTCCTTCTGGTGGAAAGACTGGTTCTTTTGGATGGTCGGGCTACATCCCCAGGATTTGCCAGCTAAGCTCCGGCAAATCATTAAAGCACGCGTTGCTTTCCTGGTTATCTCTTCTGTGTGTTTTTTCCAGATGAGTTTACTGTCTAGGTTTAGTCCCAGATATTTAACTTCATTGACTGTTGTCAGTGTTGTACCTGATAGCCTTATCGGCCTTAGGCCCGTTTTCTGATTCTACTCATAGCGATTTAAGTTCCACTTAAAATCTTATGTGACAGTTTATGACAAGGAAAAAGTAGCCCATAAGGTATTTAAGTAGAACTTAAATCGCTATGAGTAGTATCAGCAAACTGGCCTTAGTCGTTTAAGTTTTCTTTTCCTCGTGAATGGTACTATTGTTGTTTTTGCCGGATTAAGGTTAAGCCCAGGCGTTACGCACCAATCCCGAGTTATTTCGAGTCCTCTTTGTATAATGTCACATAGGGTTCCCTCAAATTGACCCCTGGCAATAATTACTATGTCATCAGCATATGCTTGACAATTGATGCCCTGGTTCTCCTGACAATTACGAACAACTGAAAAAAAAATGTGTGCCAAATCGATCCAGTCGTTCTCAATTGATGAATTACTATTACATTTACATTTACATGACAATTACGAACAACTGAAAAAAAAATGTGTGCCAAATCGATCCAGTCGTTCTCAATTGATGAATTACTATTACATTTACATTTACATTTTTCACACCATTTTTATATATATAGATTAAGCAATTATACTAAAGTCACTAATTTGGTATTTTAAGAATTGGATTGTTTTTATTTTTATTTCTTTTTTAACACCAACATTAATTTCAACTAAAATGGTTTCATGATCACTAATCTTCAGATCTGGGACTGGTTCAGCTTTTATTCGTTTTGAGTTTGTTATTGCAAGATCGATTATTGTTTTTGAGTCTTGCGTTATTCTGGTAGTTTCAGTAATAATCTGCTTCCATCCATTATTGATCACAGTTCGATCTATGTTCTTTTTATACAATTCACTTGGTTGACTGCAATCAATGTTAAGATCACCGATCACAAAAGTTTCATACGAAAACTCATTTAATTCCTCGATCCACTCACTAATTTATCACTGAATTTTTTTATTAACATTTAGGTGACCTGTAAGCTGTAGCTATAATTAGCGTACAAGAATCACAAACAGATTAAATTAATTGCATAATTTTGAATTTCTTCTGCTTGTCATTTTTATTTCAAAATAATAATAATACCACCAGTATGTCTTGACTCACTATTGCATCTGTATGTAATATATTATAATTAGTTAATTGTAGCTCAGCGTCTTTTACTTCACCTGTCACACAAGTTTCAGATACGAAAAGAAATTCATTTTGGCCATTTGTTGCCATTACTTCAAGTTCAGTAAAGTAACTTAACTTTCAACGTTTAGGTATACTGCTCTAATCAACTTTGGTTGCTAAAACTCAATTTTATTTTTTTCCAGCTTATACTTATTTTTAAAAACTTTACAGTTTCTGTCCTTGTATTCGTAGTATACATCTAAGTTGAATCCTGGCCTTCTATTCGCATCATCACAGCTGCATTTAAGAATTAATTTTTCACAAGCGCGAGTAGGTTTTACTGCATTTATTTGCAATATGGTTAAAACCCCAACAGTTATAACATTGTTTTACAAAAACAATTCATATAGCACTGTGCTGTTGTATACAAACCATCCTGTGGATTTGACAAAGCACATTATCTTGTCTACTGGTGTGCTGGAAAGCTCATCTAGGTCGTTTAAGAAGTGTCTCCCTAGGAATCTGTGGCTACTGTGTTGGAGACTTGAGCAGTGGCATAGGAAGTGGGTTGTGTCCTCAAGAGCTTCCTCATCGCCGCATCCTCTACAAAGTTCTTCTTGCGTCAAGCGTAATTTTTTCATGTGATACCACAGAGTGTTGTGCCCCGTTAAGATTCCTACGAGGATGGAAAGAGATTTTGTATCCTTTCGTATGAGACTCTCGGTTCTTGCTTCATTGAAGGATGACCATAGCATTCTTGTGGTATTGCAAATTTCTAGTGCAGTCCATCTAGCGTTCGCCTCTCTTGTGTGTCTTTTCTTCTTGCTTCAAGCTTAAGTGAGCAAGGCGGGATATTCACAGAGGGATCAGCTTGTTCTGATACAGCTGCTGAACCTAGTCTAGCTAATTCGTCTGCTTTTTAGTTGCCTGGTATGCTTTCATGTCCCGGAACCCAGCAAAGCAATACCTTATGCTGAGCCACAAGCTTTGATTTAATTACTATTGCAGTTACCTTATGCTTTTATTCTGCCCTGCCGATAAAAAAGGTGATACCTTCAGGCGGTATTGCCCTTACCACAGACTCACCGGGCTGCTATAGTCACTGCAAGGACCTCTGCTTGGAAGACACTGCTGTGGTCGGGAAGGCGTATAGGTATCGATTTTGAGATACCCAACGACTCGGAGAAGACACCTGACCCCACTCCGGTTTCCATTTTAGATTCGTCCGTAAAGCGACTATGGACTGCGTGTTAGGCACTATTCCTTCTCTCCATTCTTCCCTGCTGGGATAGGCGCTCGAGAATGGTCTTGTGAACTCCAAGTATGGCGTAATGTAGGCTGTGTTAGGTACATAGCCAAATTTTTTCATTCAGTTTCCAGTTAACTGATTGGCTTATTCTCATGGCTGAAAATTGTATAAAAATGTCTAGCGGCAGCAGATTGAGGATAGCCTCAAGACCTGCTGTAGGAGTTATCCTCGTCGCACTGGTAGTACCAATACACGTTAGTCTTTGTACTTTCGTAACAGCCTTTAGGTAGCTGGCTTTGTTGGTTGCCGGCCACCATAAAAGGCTGCCATAGGACAGTATAGGTCTTACTGTAGCCGTGTACAACCACAGTTTAATTTTGGGGGATGGTTCCCAAGTTTTTCCAAAAATTCAGCTGCAAGAGTAGAAGGCTACTGTGGGTTTTTTCTCATTTTTGGTACAAGTTTTTCCTTTGTTTCTCTCTATACCGTTTTTCTCGATTCTTCATCAACACAACTAACTGCTATTGCACCGTTTTTACGATGTGAGACACTATTTACTTTAATGGAAAGCAATGATGGGTTTTACTTTTTTTATCACTTCTTTTGTTATTTCAGTTTTTTGCTCATTGTGCGATCTAATTATTACAGGGGTTTCATTGCGTACTGTGTCTGCATATGATTTTTTTTTGTCTGTCGAATACTTTGCTTCACAATAATTAACCTATGGGTTTTCACTTAATTTGTCAACACGCATTAGGATTTTCTCAATATTTTCGATAATTTGCTTGCTAGCAATAAGTTTATTGCTAATATCCGAAAATTGTTTCGTCATCAAACCTATAAAATTGTGGCAGTCAGTGCACATAAAAATAATTTTGTCTTCTTATTCACCAACTCAAAATCATATTCAGTGAAATCAGCACATCTCAAGTCAAACAACTGGCCACATACTCCATTGCATAAAACAAATTTACCATTTCTGACTCTCTTGTTGCAATCTTTACACACTCTGTCGAACATTTCGACACTTAAAACACTTTAAATCAAAATCAGTCGAGAACTCTCTATAAACACTTCTTTTTGGTATCGTAATCACTCACAAAGATGAAGAAGCTGATCCAATATTTCCACATTGTAAACAGACCTTTTTATTAGGCACATAATTGTGGCAACAAGGAAAAACGGCATACATGTTGGTTGGAAAGGCCTTATGGCCATACCAGCATCCTACGTTTCCTCTCTGACGTCATAGGTCGTATATCTACGGACTACATTGTACCCAAACTCAACTTCCATAATAACTTCTCTGTTAGATTCCCCTCTAGATCAGAATGCGGTCGTAAATGAATTCGACATACCTATATAATCATATTCACAGATGGTTCCAAGATGAACTGTGCAGTAGGAGCAGGCATTTAAATCTCTAAAACTCTTCGTCTTTCCAACGCAGCCAACGTCTTTGAAGTAGAAGTACTTGCAAATTAAGGAGGCGTGTAGATAGCTCCTTAATATCGTGACACTCAAAAAAAAAAGTCATCTTCGTCGACAGTCAGCCCGCGATTAAGACTATTGCTTCAACTAAGTCAACGTGTAAGCTTGTTGTGGAATGCAGGAAGCCACTGACCAGGGCTTGTCATCGGTTTTAAATCTCGCATGGGTTCCCGGCCAAAGGAACATTGAGGGGAATGAGAAAGCCGATGAAATTGCCAGACCGTGTCTCTGTTCTGTGCGTGTCTCATGCGGAGGAAGTCTTTCCTGTGCTTTGATATGTAAAGAGAGAAATGCTCCTGCACTTCACCTTAAGGGATAAGACTAGATGGATGCACCTAACAAACTTTGTCATTTTAAGGAAGATCTGGCCAACCTAGTATGATGCCAGAACAAACAACCTCTTAGGCAGAACGAGTGTACTTAGATGTCGCCAAACTTACGACAATTAGTACGGGCCAATGGCCTTTAGGAACTAACGCAGCCAAGCTAGGCATCCCCCATAACACCCTCTGCCGTAGCTGGCACAAACAAGAGTGAAACAGTGTTCCATCTTCTTTGTGAGTGTCCGGCCCTAGCCAAAACCAGACGCAGTGCACTAGGTCATCTCTTTCAACAATATTATCAAATTTCTCAATTCCATAGGCTGTCTTTGAGCTCCCTTAACTTACGTAATCCTCCTTTATTTCAGGTTCCGTTAGTTGTGGTTTAAAAACGGCGCTCAATGCGCTTTTCCCTCATCGGTATCGGGAATACAGCCACTTAAACCAGCCAACCAAACACACAGCTTTGTTCAGTTGATGTTGCCCTCATTAGCTGCTATTCTCATTCTCCATACTGGAGTAGAAATACTCCTTAAACATATCCCTACAGCAGTCATAAATTTTCTGTCTATCGCAGAACTTTATTTCAGCCAATAAAAATTTTGTAATAACCTATTATTGTGGGTTGTTCCGATTAGCACTTCATCTTCAAATTTGATTTCAGAGCTTTATGTAGCCTTTTAACCGGCCAGCTCCATTTAGAGTCACATCATGCACTGTTGGCAGTTTAGTTTGCTTCCTCTGCTTTCAATTCAAGGTACGAGTTTTGAATACTGTAGGAACAGTATCAACAGAGCTTCTCGTGCTTATTGTGAGGACATTCTTCCTGCTTATTGTGAGGAGATCGCAAATAAAGTTCCCTGTTGTACCCAAATCTGCATACTGTCCAAGTTGTTTATGTTGTGCTCCATCGAAAGAAGCTTCACATTTAACTTCGACTTCTGTGTTTTCGGCTGGTTATGGTGCTACATCTTATTTTTTGACAAACCTCATGTTCCATCTAGCAACGAGCCACTTTTGTTATCGGTTCAATTCGAAGACAAATCAATCTGGAGACGATACTTCCACGGTGTTAATTTACACAATGTAAGATCAGATTATAGCTTGTCAACTGAATTTTGAACAGAGAAGACTGCTATCAAATTACACCTTCAAAGTGCCCAAGAACCATGCATACACTAGCAATACATAAATATAAACACAATGCGTCCCCTAAACAAACAAAAGAAGAAAAATTCTTTTTAATCAGAAACGAAATTCGAAGCAAATAAATGCTCGCACAGGTGGTATTTTAAACCATGAGGTATAAGTTTAAATGTGAATCATATCGTTTAGGAAGCTATAAAGTAGTTGGCCTATCTTTACTATCAGTCAGGGAATTTTTTTTCTGTCGCTTTCTTATCGCACACCTGCATAGAAAAAGGTGCCAGTATTTTGAAAGGTTGTTATTGATTGTTTTTTATAAAAATATAAAATTGTCTCCTACAAAAGTTTGGGATACTTTTTTTAACAACATATTTCCATTAAGTAGACATTATGTTAATATGATGTGCTAATTGCTGATAAACATAGTTACTCACACAATAAACGAACAGATGGTTAATTCAAAGCTCGCTTATCTTCCTTTTGAGATAATTTAATTATTATAAAAGTAAGATTAGCAATTTCGTCAAAAGCTGATTGATATAAACTCAGACTAGTGCCAAAATGCATTCTTCATGTATAAGTTAAATTTACGATTTTCCATGAAAAGTTAGGGATTGTGACCTAGAAAATACATATGTGGTGTTTGTCATAAATAGTTAAAATACACTCAAAGACTATGATACTTTAAATGCGTCCATTACAACCAACAGCTCAACTTCTCAGCCTGGCTGCTGCCATTTGATTTTGAAACCATTTTCTATATTATATAAATATTTCGATTTGTACCGTTACTGAAAAGTCGAAAAACGACGAGAAGAGGAGCAAATAAAACCTTGAACAAAGGTAGAGAAGTTACTGTCATTTTAACCAAAAATCGTGGTTGCAATAAAATAATTAATTAAGCTTAAAATCTGTTTCTTTAAAAAACTTTGGTCACCAATCAGATTTACCAATACAGGTGGGTTTGAGTTTGACAACAACTATTTGAGTATGTTTACGTTTTCGTGAAATTTTTCAACTGCAAAGAAACGAACTACACTGGGTGGATCTATTTTTGTGAATTATTTCTTTACAAATGTTTAGAATTCAATGGGGGCTCAAATTTTGAGTCTATTAATTATTATTTATCATTTATTTAAACTATTAACAGATAATGAATTAAAAGTTAACGGCCAAGTTTACTTTCATTAGGTACCTACAAATTTGTATGTGGTACTTGGTACATGCGTTGAGAGAGTAAGAACTAATAAAGGATTTGTTAGTGTTTTTGATTTATTTATTTACCTACAGATATTTGTGTCTCTAAATCTAATGCCGTTTTCCATTGGGACCAAAAATCAATCTTTTTTTTATCTTAATCACTTTTCATTCTCCATTGGGAACAAAATTATTTTATTATCTTTTTAAGGTTCCGTACCCAAAGGGAAAAAACGTAACCTTATTAGTTTCGCTCGGATGTCTCTCCGTCTGTCTGTCTGTCTGTCTGTCTGTCTGTCTGTCTGTCTGTCTGTCTGTCTGTCCGAACCCACTAAGCCAATTTTGTTACCAGGTCTATCTCAAGAACCGATAGACATAGGAGGCTAAAATTTACACACAACATCCGGTATAACCTCTAGTTAAACGACAAATACCAATGGAAGGAATACATCGATTGGTTTTGGATTAATTAGTAATCTGGTGGAAAAAATAATTTCATTCGTCCAAAAAACGGTTTATTTCTTGATTCACAAAAAAATACATAAATTCCTTTTTTGTAGATCATGTTCTTATCTATATATGTGCCGAATACTGTTTTGCCGAAAAGTTAACAGTTTACAAGATATTTTCAAAAAAGATAATTTTACCATGTAAAATACGTTGCTCTCATAAGTTTTAATCTCTACTACGCAGTTGTGCACAATTGACCACATCAAAGACAGAAGAGAGTCACAGGGTTCCCGCTTGCTAATTTCGTTGGGGAGTATAATACATTTTTTTGGGGAGTACAGAACAAAATAAAATTAATATATTTTTAGTCAATAGTTTTTAATTGGGACAGGTCGCATACAGAATGGAAAATTGGCGTGGGTTGGGTACTAGCTAATAATTAGAAAATGAGGTTCATGTGCGAGTAATTTTTGATAGTAAAAATATTAAGTAATTAAATTAAACTAAATTGTGATGAATTCATGAAGAGGGGAAAGATTGAATGATATAGATTTCAAATAATATCTGATGTGTTGGACTTAAGCCAAATACGGAACCTTCGGTATGCGAGTGACACTCGCACTTGGCCGGTTTTTTTTTTGATTCGGAGCACTTTTTGCAGACCTCGATATTTTTTCAGATCTACACATACTGGCACAATACCAATATACTTTGCACAGTTGTTTTACGTCATCTTAAAGATGTTTGTTTGCACAAGAAATGGGCAAAGTTCCGTGAAATACAAAATAACGAAATACATGAATAGCCATGGATATAATTTTGTAGGAATTATTATCTTCATCGTTTTCCTCTTCATCTGAAGACTACAAATCACCAAAAACACTCCATTTGCATCTATACAACAGGCGAAATATTTTACAAGTCGGTATCCATTTGTAATTTTTGCAATACAAATACAATTTTTACAGCTGATATTGTTGTCAAATAACGCACTATTTACAAAAGCAGATCAATTTCGTTGCAGGTTCCATTTGCCGCGTAAAATCTGAGATCTGAAAAAGATTTCTGGTGGTCCCAATGGAAAACGACATTAGTTCCGTGATGTACCTATATTTTCTTATTTTGGGGTTTTAATTTAATCAAACCCTTAACACGAACCAAACAAATTACAAAAAAAAACAAATGCCCATAAAAGCAAAAGGGTTGGTGGCCGACCATTAGCAACATGTTTTTTTTTTGTAGCTCACACGCATTTACAGACGGAATGAAATTACAAAAACAACAATGTAAACATTTGGGTTTTAATTTAAAAACATTATTTTACCTCTAATGCAAACACGTTTTTGAAAGCGATTCTTTTGCGGTAATTTTTAAGTACTTTTTCGCACATTTCGTGCGGTATCTCGGCCTTGAGTAATGTTTGTTTTTAATGGATCTAGAGCTCGGGGACTATCCGCGTAAATAAGGCATTTTGCGAAACCAAACAGTAAAAAAAAATCTAACAGTGTCAAATCGCATGATCTTGGTGGCCAAAATCGTGAAATTACGCGACCAAGAAACTTCTCATGCAATAAATCCATAATTGGACGTGTTGTGTGGCTTGTTGCCACGTCTTGTTGGAACGACATATCGTCCAAGTCATGATCTTCAATCGCCGGCCAAAAAAATCGATTTTCATTCGACCATATCGCTCCGAATTGATAAATCGATAAATTCAGATCATCAGCAACACGCAACACTTGCACTTGCAGCAGAAATATTTTCGACTGATGAACAGGCCTTACCAGATCAGTAACCCCTCCACTCTCTTAAAATTTCTTTACAATTTTACCGATTGCTTGCGTAGTTGGTCGATTATGACGACCATAATCATTTCGTAATGCGCGAAAGGTGGCTACGTTTGAATCACCACTTTTGTAGTACGTTTTACTAATTTTATCGCGTTGTTTGATTGTTAAGTGATCCATTACGATTGATTGACAGCTGAGTTTGACAGGTGTCAAATGCCAGCGCTGCCAACCACGAAATGAATGACCCTGTATAACATTCTAGCAGCCAACAGAACTTCTTCACCCCGGAGTTTATTCCTAAACTACAAGGGGAGTTCAATATATTCGCGGTATCGACATGAAGGAAAACACGAATTAAATTAAAAATATTTTTATTTTTCAATATAATCTCCTCATACATTAATGCATTTATTACATCTTGAAATTTACTTTTCTATACCTTCAAAAAAACAGTTTTCATCCTTCTCTCCAAAATGTTCATTTATTGCAGTTTTGAGCTCCTCATCATCGGTAAATCGCTTACCACGAAGGTTTTTTTTAAATCTGGAGAAAAAAAATAATCACTAGGGGCAAGGTCCGAACTATAGGGTGCATGTTGAATCTCTTCGTAACCACAATCCCGTACAGTAGCCTTAGAAATCCGTGATGTGTGCACCGGAGCATTGTGAGCGAAGTGAGCCACACATCTTGCACTGACTTTTGAAAGATTTAGACGGTCATAAAGAATGGTGTGTGTAGGCGCAGTGGCTTAGTGGTTAGTGTGTTGGACTACTAAGCGAGGGGTTCAGGTTCGAATCCCGCAAAAACCCAATTTCCAACTCAGGGTTTTTTCACTGCGCCACCTCTCGCTAACGTCTGACAAACATCCGAGAGTATAACTGTCATGAAAAAGCTTCTCAATTAGCCGTTTGGAATCGGCGTAAAATTGTAGATCCCTTCCATTCGTTCCAAAAATGAAAACTCACACAAAACGAATGGTTGCGAGAAGCTAGGCCTAGGGTCCCTACGGACCTGTTGCGCCAAAAATGATGATGATGAAAGAATGGTGTGTATGGTACCAATAGAAAGGTTAATCTTCGCAGCTATCGTTTTAACCTTTACGCGGTCATCCTCAAGTACAAGTTTCTCGACTAGTGTAATGTTTTCTCCGGTGCAGTCAGTTAGTGGGCAGCCTGAGCGAGGGTCGTCTTCAATGCTCTCCCTGCCCCTTTGAAATAAACTTGATCACTTTTGAACAGTTGACGACGAAGGCACAGAATCTCGAAAAACAGCCACCATCTCTTCGTGAATAATTTTTTGACTTTTTCCTTGTTTAGTAAGAAATTTTATCACAGCGCGGTTCTCAATTTTAGTGATCATCGCGACACCAGCCATTTCACGTTCGTTCAACACAAAATACAAAGCAAACTTATAATCACAGCCAAATGAAATTTTACAGTAAAACACTTGAATAACGGGGATCCTAAAATCACGAAATATTTTTTTCACATCTTTGGAGTATCCCCCCCATACCGCGAATATATTGAACTCCCCTCGTAGATATCCATCTATATTCTAATAGCAGCTTTTTTGGCAGACAATATTCATGAGTAACATCTCCAGTACTTTTAACAGGTGCCCACAGTCGCAGTCGCAGCCAGTGTGTGCAGCCCTCTGAAAGTGGTGTGACAATTTTCAATTATGCATTGTGCACATTCAAAAATCGAGTTAAGTTGACTAGATTGGTCTCGAATAGATGCACTTTAAACGCAAAAACTATGTTCGTCGGTAGAGCCACTTTTCCTATAAAATAAATAAATAGTTGGCGCAACAGGTCTGTAGGGACCCTGGGCCTAGCTTCTCACAGCCATTCGTTTTGTGCGAATTTTTTCATTTTTGGAACGAATGGAAGGGATGAGAAGCTCTTTCAAGACAGTTATACTCTCGGATGTTTGTCAGACGTTCGCGAGAGGTGGCGCAGTGAAAAAACCCTGAGTTGGAATTTGGGTTTATGGGGGATTCGAACCTGGGACCCCTCGCTTAGTAGTCCAACACACTAACCACTAAGCAACTGCGCCTACTTTTCCTATGCCAACTACATAAACGCGCAGGCGAACTGTCAACTTATTACCCACACCCATCGTCGGATAACCCTCCAGCCTCCACAGATGTCAACTGATAAACTGTAACCTACATGCTACACAGGCCAATCAAAACTGAGACGCAACAGTTAGACAGTTGTCAGATTCACTAAACTAACTACTTAAGGCACCAAGTGACAAAGAACTGAAACAGAAAAGAAAGTTTTTTCGATCTGTAGTAAATTCTAGTCCTGTTTACGTTGTTCGCTCCGCTACACAAAACTGAAACGGAAACAGATGCAGAAAAATCCAAATCCCCAACCCACGATAAATTTACATTTATGTTGCCGGCAGCAGAAACAATCAATACAGACATGTTTACATTCTGTCGTCAAACAGCCATTTTTCTGTCGCTTAATTCTGTTACTGGGAAAAAAATGTTCTGTTTCTGTTGCAAATGTATGTGACTCTGTTTCTGTTTCAGTTTCTGTTCTTTGTCACTTGGTGCCTTTAACATTTTACCATTCCCAATTACTTTTCGTAAAACTGAATTAGATTTTTGAAACTATTTTTTTTTTTTTCATTTTTCTATACTGAAAGTACTCGGAAGAACCTGCTTTACCGACGTCTGTCGCGTCATGTCGTTTTATAGCAAGTATCTCATAATAAACCGCAGAGAAGGCGACAAAAAATAGATTGAATTATTGTTCATTATACGGTGTCTCCACATGCAATTTCCATTGCATGAAAATTTTCATGAAATGACAGACTACACGTGGAGACCACAAATTTCACGAAGAAACCAATTTCATTTGAAAAGTATTGCACAGCTTATTTCATGGTATCGATTTCATGAAATGAGCTGCAATTTCTGTGCAGTTTGACACTTGTTGTTCATTTCCACGATGGCTGAGTGGCGAATGGACGCTTGTAGCGCCCGCAAGCTTTCTTATATTATCCTTGCTGAGTCCAAGGATTTCTTTGTATGAGTATGGCCTAATTAAACGTTTGGATTGTCTTAGACCTGGGACATGTTCCCAGTGTTCGAGACGAAGTTGTTTTTCCCAATCGTTAATTTGTCCTAGCGCAGTAGTCCAGTTGACTGTGCAGTAGGGTTCTGGTCCACAGAGGAGAGATTCGGAACCAGCTCTAGCTAATCTATCGGCCTGTTCGTTGCCTGCAATACCCCGATGACCCGGCACCCAGCCAAGCCTTACCTTGTTGTGCTTGGATAGGGCTTGCAGAGCATCGTGACAGCATTTAACTGTTCTGGAGTCCATTGTATTGGACGCCAAAGCTTTTAAGGCTGCCTGACTGTCTGAGAAGATTTGAATGATTGCGCCTTTCATGCCTTTTTTGGATATTAAATCAGCGCAAATTTCTATAGCATGGATTTCCGCCTGAAAAACCGTGGGACACATTCCCATGGGTATCGAGATTTTGGTGTTGGGTCCAAAGACACCAGCTCCAACTCCGGAATCCATTTTTGATCCGTCGGTATACCATACTAAGCTTTTTGGGTTGAGTGTCGGAACACCATTAGTCCAAGAGGCACGTTCAAGTATTTCTACTTGGTATAGCTTCCCAAAACTGTACTCCCTAACCATAGTGTCCGGGATTGAGCAGAACATGTTCAAGTTTGGGATTAGGTTAAGTATTTTCAGATGTCCCACATGGTTAACTGATTTAAAACTATATTCTAGCTGCAGTTTGATGGCGCATCAAGCTGCAGTCTTCATAATGAAGTACTGCAAAGGTGAGAGCCCAATAATGGCCTCAAGTGATGTTGTAGGACAAGTAGGCATTGCACCTGTGATACCGAGACAGGCAATCCTTTGAAGCTTCTGAAGCTTGTTTGCCGTGGTTCGTTCAAGTACTTTTGGCCACCAGACGATTGCCGCGTACGATATAATGGGTCTTACCATCATGGTATGGTATAAAGCCAGTGTATCATTCTGGGATTAAGACCCCAAGTTCTGCCGTACAGACTCCTACTGGCCCACATGGCTCTAGAGGCACGTTCTGTGGCGGACTTGATGTGTAAATTCCAGTTTAGTTTCTTATCTAGGATAATACCTAGATATTTACGGACAAGTATAGTCAGACAAGAATATGGTAGATGGGGAAAGAGAAAGGATATCATGGTCTAATGCGAGAACACAACGATGTGCTGTGCTCATCGACATTTCAACGAATGAAATTTCATTGAAATGCCCATTGCCCACCCTACATTTCTTTGCATACTGGTAGTTCTTGCAATGCTATCAAATTTGACAGATTGCTGAAAGATAAATTGCACGTGGACCCAACGTGTTTATTGTTCTTGCAATGCAAATCAAATTTGATAGATTGCTGAAAGAAAACTTGTACGTGGAGACACCGTGTTAATGCTGCATTTACAACACGCATACGCATTTTTTGCACGAGATATAGAGATCCGTTTGTTCTCAGTCAATGAGTGTCATGAATGATCTACCCATAATCATAGATATGTAATACAAAACCATAATCAAGTTCCGGCTACCAGCATTTCTGCAATCACTTCAAAACGTTTCCATTTCTGATTTAAAACGTATAAAATGAGAATCGTAATTAGTGTCAGTGGTTTGATTAACCAACGATTAAACACTACCCCATTGCCACCACGAAAACGAAGGGTTAACGTATTGAAATATGTGGTATGTGGGAGTATAAGGCCCGTTTTATTCACTCGAAGTTGAACACAACTTGGGGATTTTTATATGGAAAACTCCTCGAGTTGTGTTCAACTTCGAGTGAATAAAACGGGCCTGAGTTTATTGGCATCCAAACAAATTACATAATTGTAGACACAATGCTCATATTCATCTGACATTGTTGCAACCAAGCATAACATTTTTCCAGATCTATTTTAAATGCATCGTGAGTCGTGACATTCTTATTCTGTTTATTTAAAGCGATAAGAAGGAGGAATAAAGCATTAATGCTCATTTACAAACACTTTAGTGGCTGCCATTGATAGGTATAGGTTCGTAATCATACTTTCTTCCCCCAGAACTATTTTGCACACGGTAACGTTTTACACAACGAAAATGAAAGCTTGTCGCATTTGGTATGTAAGCGCGTGGGAATCCACTTAAAACTATAAGTACAACTTTGGCAAATGCCTTCAGCGACTGGACCGACTGATAGTAAACAAAAGAAGCTGCCCATTGGCTTATCTATGTGTACATACAATGCTTATCACTGGATACGGTGATTACACATGCAAATAGCGGCTTATCTCTAAGTGTCCTACTAGGTACTATTAAAAGCAATTAGCTAAGTGGTGACGATGAATGGTTTTATGTAGATGAACTTTATTAAACTGAAACTACCTTAGAAAATCCAATCTACTGATGTTTCTGCCTTATTAAATACTTTAGTGGACGTCATTAGCGCATTGAAAAATTTATTTAAATATTGTTTTTGAAAAGCGGCTGTTCTAAGCGGGACAACGCAGTCTTTCGTAACTTTCAATCACAGACACTTTTTTTAAACTCGCAAGGCTAAAACATGCACATTTCGCGGAACCCGAAGACCCATGAACCGTGGGATTGCTGCGATCTCATTTACTGAAGCTTTTCAGATATCAACATAAAAAATAATCTGCGGTAGTTAGGTCTGGTTTTCTCGGAGACCATGCACTTATACCCCTACAGAAATTCTAGCGTGAAATATTCCGTCAACATCCACATAATGCATCTTATTAACAGTCGCATTACAAATTACTGTATTCAATCATTTGATTCCCCATTCTACTCCAATGGAAACTTGTAAGGGTGTCTGCTGCTAATACAGGCTTACCGGGAGAAGTTACTTATTCATCCAAAATCTAACTCTGTCTTTCTGAGTGGTGTTTGAGATTCAATATCAAATGAGAGGTCAGATTTAACTTTTTTGTTCACCAGCTCAGCCAACGACTCATATTACTGAACGCGCTACTTCAATTCACCCCTTAGCATTAAGTTTTAACACGAAGTCTAATTTATATGAAGTCGAACTTTGATTAAAATAATATTCCTATTTGTTGAAACTTAAGAGGCAACATCGAGTTTTTTAAGTTGTGTAGTTGGGTGCAAGTTGTTAGTAGAACAAATGTGAATGAGCACTTAACCAAAAGTGCGGTATTTTGTGACATCTTCAATTAAGACCCTGATCCTAACTTTTCTCAACCATTTGTTTGTTTGAATGGATGTAACCTAAAATTGTATGTCGAATTGAACGGCTGTGTTCTTATTCGGATGTTTATCTCAATTGCGGGATATGTAATAGGTACATGTTCTATGGACTGAATCTGAAACCCTGCGACTAGTAGTTTAAAAAGGCAAAACATTTAAGGACAATGTGCAGTTAACCATACTTAATCGTATTTGTAATTTCTTTTTTCAGCCTGACCCTACTGAACAGGATCCTCAACTCCTTAAAGTAATCAACCTCACGGCTGTTGCAATCAAGCGTCTAATAAAAATGTCGAAAAGGATTGCAGCATTTAGGAACATGTGCCAAGAAGACCAGGTCGCTTTGCTCAAAGGCGGCTGTACAGAGATGATGATAATGCGTTCTGTGTTGTCCTACGATGGTGACCAAGAAACGTGGAAGGTAAACATGAACACTCATCGGGTTACATGCGAGCTTTAATAACTAAAGACTCTTGCAGATTCCTCACAGTGCCGGGGGAGACATGTCCAGTATAAAAGCAGACGTGCTCAAATTGGCGAAGGGAAACGTCTACGAAGAGCACGAACGATTTATCCGCACCTTCGATCACAAGTGGCGTATAGATGAGAACATTATTTTGATACTGTGTGCCATAGTTCTATTTACACCGACGCGACACCGAGTTATACATTTCGATGTTATTAAACTGGAACAGGTTTGTGTTGCGCCAAAGCGGCAGCGAAGAGTTTTTTTTTTAACTGCCTTACTTTCAGAACTCCTACTATTACCTTCTGCGAAGGTATTTGGAGAGCGTGTATCCTGGATGCGAAGCGAAATCAACATTTATAAAGTTAATTCAAAAAATTTCGGATGTTGAACGTCTGAATCAAGTTATAATTGGAGTTTACCTGAACGTCAATCCCGCACAAGTAGAACCACTATTGAGGGAAATCTTTGACCTAAAAAACCACTAACAACCCAAGGCCTTTGGAAGCTAAACCAGTCAATATCAGAGCGCTTCTGTAACGTGCAATCTTCATTTTAAATGAAATAAAATCTATTTTTGTTGAATAAAATTTTATTGTGTATATAATGTACTTGGTATGGAATAATGATTATTAGGTAATTTTATTTCCAGCTTCGACCGACGCTGCCAGAGCGGCGTTTCGACTTCTCACTTGGTTCCTTTCGTCCCAGAACTGGACTGTTGTTTGATCCAATGTTCTTGATAAGCATCTTTAGTCCTCGCGCTTGTGCGTCTGGATATTGTGCTGTATTAATCGTCTCCGAAGCGATAATGAAGAAATCGTCAACAATATGACCCGGAGGGCTAACATCGAACGCTAATATGTCGTTTAAGCACTGCGGCTTAATTGTTGGGCGAGTACGTTTGAAATTTTCATTTGAGGACAATTGATTGAGATTCTGGCTGCTGCCACTTGTTGATGCAGTAAGTTGCTGCAACGACTGAATGCGTGACTTCAAGATTGAGTTTTCATCTTGCAAACGACGAATGAGTGAAGCTTCGTGTTCCGCCTTAACGATTGTGGGCTGTGGAATGCACTGATAGATGGTTGTCAAGAAGTTTCTTAATGAGATTTGGAGCGTATCTTGCCATTGTTTGGAGAAATATAGGGCGAAAGTAGGTAGCTCTTCGGCATTTTTACAGAATGGCAAATCTGTAAAAATGCTGATTATGAAAGGGAAAAATATTATTATTCACATTAGCCACTTACAAAACCATTCCTTCCACTCAGCTTGAGACCGAATCTCGGATGCCAGTTTGACGAAGAAATCCGATATCTTTTCTGTTCGATTGCTGTTATACGCAGTCACCAAGTACAGCTTTAGCAATCCGTTTTCCAACTTTTTAACAGCTTTAGTAAAATATTTGTTATACAAATTGAAAGTGAATAAATGTGTATGGCTTACCCTCTGCATATGTGTGTTCTAGTTTACTGAACAGATGTGTGTCCAAATGACTCCATAAATCACGAAGAGATTGCAAATCGTGATTATTGATAAAAATATTGAATTGCTCCAAGATTTTCTCAGCACGGAAACTTTGGTCCTTTTCATTTTTCTGCTCAAAGTCTAGTGTTCGCAAGGTGCTTGAAAAACCTCTAAACATAAGATATTCCTTCAGTAGATTGTCCATGTACTCTACTTGGGCCATTTTTCCTTGCACTTTACTTCTGTTTACCTATGTTTTTGTTAGTTATTTTTGCAAAAACTACATTAAAATGCGCTGACTTTGGCAGTGACTTTTCAGCTAAAAATGACGTTTAATTTTTGACATATTATCCGGGTTATCCATTTGTGCAGATAATTAAAGGCAGGTGTGTTTGTTTTTGAATTCAAAACAGGTAGGTACATATTTTTTCATGCATTCATTTTAAGTAGGTACCTACCTATCTATGTAGGTAAATATTGTAATATTTGTAGGTAGGTACCTTCAGATACGCATTATATCCATTATGGTTTACACAAGATGTATGTTCTTATGTTGCTTAGTATGTGGATGGCATAACAGATTTTGGAATGTTGAAATTATTACCTTAAAGTGAATTTACTGCTACCGTTCGCTCCCATATCTATTATTAGAAAACAAACTCTTTCCAATTACGAGTTTCTCGCTTCTCAAGCGACAAATAAAAAAAAAATTGCAAATAACGGAAATAAACAAAAATTCGGAAAAATTTTATTGAACACTGACGCAACTCTATATGACACATAGATGGGTTCGAAAATGAAACCCCCTTCTGTACTAGGTATTCAAATGAAACAGAACTTATTACATATAATCTGTCAAGAAATTTCGCGTTCCATAAAAGCGTTGAATTTGTTGAGAAATAAAAATAATAAATTTGTGCAAATTTACTCCCAAATAAATGCAGAGTCGAACGAAAAACATAAAATATGAATCGAAAGGAAGCGAGAGAACAAAATGATATCTCGAGAATAATTGGAAATTTACCAAAAAGGCTGCAGAAAAAAATTGCAGAAGAGACTGGTGCTGACTACAATGTTGGTGAAATACCAAAGGCCAACAACTTGCTACCAGGTAAAAGAAAGAACCGCTTTGTGATCTAATGTTTTACCCTAACATCATGTTACTTTTTTTTTTAAGAAAATGTTGCAACCGATAAGGATATTGTATCGTGCCAGAGTGCTGATGTTCAGCGCTCCGATGTGGCAAGTGTTAACATGTTCCTGAAAATCGCAACAGAGAGCAGCGAAACTGCAAAACTAAATGACGATACTCCTATTCCCGGAATCTTGCGTATCCAGAAAAAAGACAAAACTCTACTTAATCCCGTAAAAACTCCAGTTAAAAACGACGTGGTTAGCCAGAAACATCATCCTTGCTGGTTCGAATTTATATTTATCAAGGATCTGGTCTATGCAAAACCACTTCCGCTTTTACACGATTTCGTTACCGATTTATTAAAGCGAAAAGTCGTCATTGAGGTATGAACTAGTATATAATTTGAATTTGTTGTTATTTAACTAATAATTAACGAAAATATTTGTACAAGCAATCATATACACCCCTATCGGGAATAATATTTCCCCGGGAATGTTCCCTTTTATTATTTATTATTCCCGATAGGGGTGATAGTGCTCTCCGCTGGTGCCCCTTTATAGTTTGCATTATATTGGATCACCTATGAGGATGAGCGTCTACTGAATATTGTTCGGACTATGTAATCACCTGCACTTAACGAAGAGCGTTTTGGTAGTAAGAGGAACCTTAAACGAAGTCGAACATGATCGGAATTTCAGACGTAAAGTCTACGACCTTAGTTCTTATAAACTTAGTTTTCTTTCCTTTGTACTTGTCATCATCAAAGAAACCTAGGTGTCTCATATACCAAAATATTGTTCTTATTTTAGAATTGGGATTCTTTCAATGGCTTTCAAAAGCAGCTCAAAGACATATTTCTGCAGCTGCTTTTGAATCAATTGAAATTCTGCTGTGAACAAAATGTTGAGGCATACTTCTGGAAGCTATTGTACTACAATGTCATAGAATACTTTAAAACCAACTCGGAACGAAATCAAGGACAAAATGAGTGGAAATCGGTGGTTCTAATAAATGATGGACTACAATTCTATGCTATGCTATTGGAAAACTTAAATCGCAAATATTTTCGCAACAATGATGATGATGAGCCCACACACAAATATCAATTTATTGCAAAGGTTTCATCACAAAAGCTGCTTATATGCTTGGGCGATTTGTGCAGATATAAAGCAAGAATTCTCAATTCAAATGATTACACAGACGCTTTCCAATACTACCAACGGGCACAAAGTCTCATTCCATCCAACGGTATACCATATAATCAGATGGCAATATTGGCGATATATTCGGTAAGTTAAGTGTTGGTAAGGTAAACAAAAGAAACTTGTAACATAAATGTGTAATTTTGTAGAGAAAAAAGCTCGATGCAATTTATTACCACATGAGGAGTTTAATGTCTTCCAATGCCATTCAATCGGCTCGAGAGAGTTTAAAAGTGCTTTTCGATGAGATTCGGAAGAAGGTAACAAATTCGCATATGAAGTCATTTTTGAGCTACCATTAATTAATTTTTGTAGTACGAGGAAAACAACAAGTCGCCGCTGTTTGGTACACCGGAACGAAAAATTGAAAAAGAGCCAAAGTCACTGCGCAAAGAAGTCTGGGTGTATCCCGATGGAGTGCGACGACTACAAAAAACAGATCTGATGAACAAGAATGAGGAAAGTGAAGAGAAACGCGTAACTGATTTGTCCGGAGATGAGGTATGTACTAAAAAAAATAAAGTGCACGACTGGGTCGAACGAAACTTTCTCGATACTAGACAAAAGAAAACAAAATTCTCTTTTGGATATTCATCTCATATGGCAGTTATATAAAATAAAAATATAAGTTGCAAATATTGCAATGTTTAGTTAGAAAAATACTATTGCGTAACTATTAAGCTGAAAACTGACTGTATGATATTGTTCCGGATAAAAGAAATACTTCGTTTTTGACAATTTATCGAAATCGAAGATGGGGTTTTCGAGATATGAACAGTTTTTAAAATTAGCGTTTTCGGTGCTTCAAATTAAAAATTAAGGACACAATAGTTTTGAAAACATCCAATTGACACTTAGTTTGCATTTTGGTCAAAATCGTTATTGCGCTTTTAAGTTAACTAGACAAAACTATATTTTTAAAAAATTACTATTTCGATAATATAGAGAAAAACTTAGCTTGCTATTAAGTTATAAATGACCACATTACTTTAGAAATAAATTTTTGCTACAATCGTATAGACCGTTTTTGAGATATGTCGAAATTTCAAAAGTATCGTTGCTCGAATTTTTAGCCAAAAACTGGGTACGCAGTCATGGTAACCTCACCTACTTAAGCTTAAATATCAATTTTGGTTGAAATCGTTAGAGCCGTTTTCGATCAAATCAAACTGGTAGGAAAATTTTATATGGGAAGTACCATTAATATTGAGGTTACCTTGAAAAAAAAAAACTCCCGAGCTGTAAGCCCAAAAACTCCAAATCCGAGGTTTGAACGTAATCCGGGAAGCCGTTTAGGCTGTAGGCCTGTGGAAGGACGGACAGACCGGACAGAATTTTGTGACCCACTTTTTTGAGTTCCTCTATCATCGTAATATCAGAATTGATTAAAATCTCGAGTTCGAAATTTTGTACGAAACCAATATCTTTCTCTTACTACGTAATGGAGAAAGTTAAAAACAGTGCAACATAAAAATAGATTAGCTAGATTAAATTTATTTGCGCTTTACTTTAAAATTCATTACAAAATAAAGTTTACAACATGGCATTGCCGTCTGCCTGATTGACAATATATTTATATTGGTAATGTATGCAAATGAAAAGTATCTTGTAGCAAAATAAAATTAAATAATATTTATCAAAAGTTGCCCGATATTGTAGTGCCATTTTACAATATTTGAATAAACTAGGATCATTTACATCGTTGAGGAGTGTTATAGCTTGATTCTCAGGTAGGGTATCGCTTCCCAAGATATTCCTTCTTGTTTCTTTCAATATTGGACACCTTTATTTTTTTTTTATTGTTATTTAATAACAGTATTGCTTACAATTTAAGACAACAAGCATCTTTTAAGGTTTGCAAGCCTTTAGCGTAAATGTAGAGTAACATGTGCAAAACAAATAGATTACAGTAAAGAAGTAAGTAGGCACAAGTAAAGGAAAAATAAAAGAAATTACAGTTGACAAAATATAAAAATATAGACTACAGCAAATTGAAAATAGTATTTACATTACAATGTTTAAGGTTTTAGGATTTAAATGTTTATGACTGTTCCAGTGGCCAGATATTTTAACAGAGAGGATTTGAAATTATTCGTGCTTCCAATCTTTCTAATGTTTATGGGCAGAGAATTTTACAATCTTACAGAGCTTACAAAAAACTGACGTTCAGAAACTAGACATGCATAGCTAGTTTGTATGAGCATACACGATCTACTCGACTGAAGGAATCGGAGCTTATTTGACAGGTATTCTGGCTGTTTACTTTGCAAGATATCATGCAACAGACATAGGGCTCTATATATGAGTAGACCGTCGAATATATAATTTGTTTTGCATACAGGGAGGCATGGTCATATCTCTTTAAACTAAAAACGAATTGGGCAATGTTATTATACACAACATTAAGCTTTCTCCTAGTTGAAATCTGGGCAGCAGAAAATCTCACAGCAGTATAATAGTATAGGTAAAAGAAGAGTTTTCGATATAAGGAGTTTTGTTGGTGTAGGGATGTAGTATATTGTAGCCCAAAGAGCGCGTAGTCCGCCGTATACTTTCCCAATAGTGGCATTAACATGTGTGGTCCACGTAAGGGTCCGGTTGAAGATCACTCCCAAGTTTTTGGCAGAATCAACATACTCTATTTGGCGCCCTGCTAGTTGAATAGGTGGAAAATGGGAAATACCTATTTTTCTTTTGTGGATCACAAGTGCTTTCGACTTTAGAGGGTTAAGGAGTAAGTTATTTTTAGTTGACCAATTGAGTATACGCTGGAGATCTGCATTTATTAGCGTTGTAGCCTCGAGGACCTGTTGTGGTGAAAAACTTGGGTAAATCTGCGCATCATCAGCAAACATGTGCATTGAGCAATGCTTGACTATCTTAGGCAGTTCATTTACATAGAGTGAGAAAAGTAGTGGTCCCAAAATTGAGCCTTGAGGCACCCCACACCTTACTGGCAAAAACCTTGAGAAACGCTCACCTACTGACACTCGTTGCTGGCTCCCGTGTAGATAGGAGAATACGAGTTTCATTGCAAAGAGTGAAAATATGAACTCTTTTCTAAGTTTGGAGCAAAGGATTTGGTGGTTGACTGTATCGAACGCCTTCGAAAAATCGAGTAAGGAAAGAATAGTAGCATGGTTTTCATCGACAGCTTTTCTGATGTCATCGATTACCAATAATAAAGCGGTCTTACAGCTTCTTTTTGTGCGAAAGCCCGACTGATTTTCACTTAGTAGATTTTTACTTAAGAGATATTTCTGCATTTGTGCAAGTATAGTTTTCTCGAAGACCTTGGAAAAGAAAGGGAGAATTGAAATGGGTCGGTATTCCACTGAATTTCCGTTCGTTTTCTTTAGTATTGGAATAACCTTAGCTTTCTTCCATTGAGAAGGGAAAGATGACGTTGTTAAGATGGTGTTAAATATATGCGTTATAAAGGGCAGTATATAGGGAAGCAGAAGTTTAATAAATTTAGGGTGGATTTCGTCAAGTCCCATGGCGTTAGATTTGATGGCTAGTATAGCTTCAAAAACATCTTCTTGGTGTACCCTACAGAAATTGAAGAATAGGGTGTTATTATCATCAGGCGACAAGTCAAGAACCAATGAGCTTGTTGAATTTGGACTTCCTGATCTTAAGAAATCCGAGTTCAATTTGTCGCAATCGACATTTTGTGGGGTTTTTGGCTTCTCTTTACCTAGACCAATTTCTCGGATTTGTTGCCATATCTCTTTGCTAGACGAACAGGTACCAAATTTGTTGTAGAAAGCACGCTTTGCATTTCTAATTTTGTTGGTTGTCTTATTTCGGAGTAATCGATATCTATATATATAAAAATGAATTGTTCGTTTGTACGTTCATAACATGCGAACGTGAAGTCCGATTTGCTTGATTTTTTGGTATGTTTTCATTATTTGCCTGTAGAAGGTTTGTGTGAAATAATAATTTAAAAAAATTTAATTTAAAAAAAATTATTTTTGGGCATTATTTTTGCATAACGGAAAACAGAGGAATCAAAGTAAACGCGTTTCGATTTTGCAAGCGTTGCATTGTGTTGTGTATTAGCACGAATGAAAAACAGCAGAGTAACAGTAAAAAAAATCGTTGGCTGTGCACTAATACTGGTGTGCGTTGCTTTCGATTGTGGCATTGTGCTGTGTATTAGCACGAATGAGAAACAGAGTAGCAGTGAAAACACAGCAATCGCGTCTGTGTATTTTTGTGAACATCATTGGTTGTGCACAGTCATTTCTTAGAGTAGACGCCGAATAATTAGATTTTCTGCTGGCGTGTGTCAAGTCCAAAACAGTGTTACGTATGACAGAAAATATGGAAGCGTTTAAAAGTGATGAGCAGCAAACCGAAGCGAATCAAGAAAAAGACGAACAAGTTACTATCACAGAAGTCTATAAAATCATTGGTTTGGGTGATGACGCGAACGATTCAGCCAAAAATGAAGAAAATCAGGCAAATGATGAGATGAATATTGGAAGTGCACACGGAACTTCGACGCCGCAAAAAGTTGGAATGGCATTAGAATTCGGTAATAAAATTCTTTATGGTTTGTTCTTTTTGTTTTAATTAAAAAGTGAATTTATTTCAGATTGGAATAGTGAACCATTGGATTTTAACGAATTTTTAGTTGGTAAAACCTATCTGAAGTTCATATTTTTATTCAAAATTATTCGGTTTTTTTTTTGTTTGTCTGTAGATGATTTAATCTCTTCGCAAAAATTGAGCTCATCATTGGTGGAGTTACCATCATCGCAAAATGTTAATTCGTCAAAGACAGATTCTTTGCGAAATTTGAACTTATCAATGGTGGAATTGTCCTCATCGCAAAATGTTAATTTATCAAGTGCTTCGAATGCCAGCGATTCAAGTGTGAATTCGAATAAAATGCAGGCGAAAATACGGAAGGAAAATGGATTGCGCATAAAGAATATGATTGGATTCTTCAAGAACGAAGGCGTTTCTTTTTTTAAAGCCAAGCGTAAGTATAATTTATTTGCAAGTAATTTGAACGTGTTTTGAAAGTTTCGTTCTTTAGGTGTATACCAAGCACTGTATGAAGACCGAATGGATCTTGATGTTTTGATGTGCTTTGTCATTACTGGGCAAGTGGTCATCATCGATCAGAAATTAATTCTGCCTGAATGGTTACAACGTAGACCATTGTCAAAGGTTAACAAAGTTGGTGTCAAAAATTAACAATTTATTGTGCGCTGCAATTTTTGTAAGCTGCATTTAGTTATTCAATTTTTTTGCTTTTAAATCATTCTTTGTTAAACCAAATTCCTTGACGGAACCAAATTAATGAACCAAAACGATGGACAAAACGATGTCTCTCTAATTTAATTTAGAATTGAAATACAGTTATATTTGTATTTTATTAAAATGATTTATGAATATTGATTTCAAATAAAGCAACAATCAAATATTGTGTGTTCTAAATGTTATTTCGTGAAGTGTGTTGATTTTATGTGAAGCAAAATTGTTGGCGCCAAATGATTGATGTTTTTGCCGTAACTGTAAACAATTATCATGTGTTTCTCTGATTCTTTTGTTAATTTACAGCTGAATAGTATAACCGAAAGCAACGCATATCAGTATTTGTGCTCAACCAATGTGCTCGCAAAAATACATAGACGCGTTTGTTGTGTTTAATTTGTTCTCTGTTTCTCTTTCGTGTTTATACACAGCAGATCAGCACAACCGATGGCAAGGCATACCAGTATTTGTGTACAACCAACAATGTTTTCAAATCACGTTTCTATGTTGTGATACGAGCAGCATTTGTTGTGTATTGGCAAATAATGTAGAACTGAGAATTACAGCAAACGTGTCTATGTATTTTTGCGAGTACCGTTGGTCTTGCACTAATACTGGACCATGTTAACTTCGTTTGTGTTGTTGTGTGCGTACCGGCAAATTAAGCGTATCAATGTTCTGCACCAATGGGAATTTGAGTGAGCGTGCAAGTGTTATCTCATATATCTGCTATTTTTCATCGTCAATAAACATATTTTTTCTTGGATTTTGGTAATTGAATAAATAGGAATTAAAATTTAGTTTCGACTGTGAGTTGATGTGTTTTATTTTTGTGTATAGTTATAATTATGCCGCGACCGAGACGTGGCGCCAATATTGGTCGTCGTACTCATAATACAAGACGAGTTGCATCTGCTATAGCAGGTGAATCTGAAGCGGAACGTGAAGTGAGACTTGAACAGCAAAGAGAGCGTCAATCGAGATCGCGTTCTGCTCAAACAAACGAAGAACGAGTCGCGAGTAATTCTTCGGATCGAGCGAGAATGAGTCGCAATCGCGCTGCTAGAAGTCGTGCCAATGACAATATTAATCAGCGAGTAATGCGTGCTGCTTTCAATTATGATAGTGAAGTTGACTATTGTTCTCTTCCATGCCTTTCAATCGGAACTATGACTAATGTCTGCGAACAGTGCAATGCATTGAAATTTCCATCGGAAACTCCTGGAATGTGTTGTGCAAATGGACAAGTAAAATTGCCTGTTTTGAATCCTCCTCCTGAGCCTTTGAGGTCATTAGTTTCTGGTTTGACTCCAAAATCGAATCATTTTTTGTCTAAAATACAGCAGTACAATTCATGTTTCCAAATGACGTCTTTCGGCGCCTCAAATATAATCAGAGATGGATTCATGACTTTTAAGGTAATTACTGAACACGACACTAACAATGAGTTCTATCGTGAGATTGAATCAAATGTTTCATGAATGCAGATTCAAGGTCAAATCTATCATCGAATTGGATCGTTATTACCATGTTTGGATTCCAATCATTCCTTTTTGCAAATATATTTCATGGGAAATTCAGATGTTGAAATTGAACGGCGTTGTGTGGTGTCACAAAATCCAAATGATGGTAATGCAGTGAGAAGAGGAATAATTGAAAGATTGCAGCAGTTTTTTCACGATGAAAATTGTTTGATCAAATTATTTCAAACTGCCCTTGATCAAATGCCTTCGGATTCTCATAGAATTGTTATTCGGGCCGATAAAGCACCTGGTGGAATTCATGCTGGAAGGTTAAACGCACCAACAATTGATGAAGTTGCCGTATTAATTGTGGATGAAGGAGCGAGCAGTCGAGATATTGTACTTCATCGTCGAGATCAAAGTGTTGTGCATGTTTCGGAAACTCATCGTTGTTATGATGCGTTGCAGTACCCAATTTTGTTTTGGCAAGGCGAGGATGGTTACCATTTCAATATTAAGATGAAACATCGTTTAACTGGTTAGTTACAATAAAATGCATCACACATTTTGTGAATTATTGATACTTAATATTCGCATTTATTTCAGGCTTGGAAACAGCAAAAAAAGTTAGTGCGATGAACTATTATTCGTACAGATTAATGGTTCGGCTGAACGAAATTAATCATATATTGAATTGTAGAAGGCTTTGCAACCAATTTATAGTTGATGTTTACGCTAAAATTGAGTCTGAACGATTGAATTTTATTCGATTTAATCAGAAAAAGTTAAAATCCGAACAATATATTCATTTGCGCGATGCAATTCAGAATGATGGGAATATCAACGATATTGGCCAAATGACAATATTACCAGCAACATATACTGGAAGTCCACGACACATGCACGAGTACGCGCAAGACGCAATGACGTACGTTCGGCATTATCATCGACCCGATTTATTTATTACTTTCACCTGTAATCCTCAATGGAATGAAATAAAGCAATATATGTTTCATGGTCAAAGTGCTTCTGATCGCCACGATATTGTTGCGCGTGTGTTCAAGCAAAAATTGAAAACGCTTATGGATTTTATTGTCAAACAACAAGTGTTTGGAAAAGTTCAATGTTGGATGTATTCTGTGGAATGGCAGAAAAGAGGACTTCCGCATGCACATATTTTGGTTTGGTTAGTTGATAAAATTACGCCAAATGAAATTGATAGCGTAATATCAGCCGAAATTCCTAATCCAATCATTGATCCAGGACTGTTTGAATCAGTTACGAAGCACATGATTCATGGACCATGTGGGGCATTAAATGTCAACTCACCGTGCATGGCTGAAGGAAAATGCACAAAACGGTACCCAAGAGCATTAATAGCGGAAACAATTTCTGGTAATGATGGTTATCCGTTATATCGTAGGCGTTCACCTAAAGATGATGGCGAAACAGTTATGGTGAAATGCAAAAATCAAGACATTAAAATTGACAATCGTTGGATCGTTCCATATTCGCCGCTATTGTCCAAAACTTTTGGTGCTCATATAAATGTTGAGTATTGTAACTCAGTAAAATCCATCAAGTACATATGCAAATATGTTAACAAAGGAAGTGATTTGGCCTATTTTGGAATTGCTGGGGATAAAAGTGATGAAATCACTTCATATCAATTAGGCCGTTATATTAGTACAAATGAAGCAATATGGCGAATTTTTTCATTTGCAATACACGAAAGGTATCCAACTGTACTGCACTTGGCAGTTCATCTTCAGAATGGTCAACGTGTGTACTTCACCCCTGAGAATGCGGCGCAACGAGCAGAACAGCCACCGAAAACAACGTTGACTTCATTTTTTGATCTGTGCAGAAATGACGAATTTGCTAAAACGTTATTGTATTCTGAAGTGCCACGATATTTCACATGGAATGAATCTGCGAAAGTTTTTCAAAGACGGAAACAAGGGCAACCAGTACGAGGCCATCCAAATGTATTTTCTACAGAAGCATTGGGTCGTGTGTATACCGTTCATCCAAATCAGGATGAATGTTTTTATTTGCGTTTATTATTGATTAACGTTCGTGGTCCTACGTCATTTGAAGATTTAAGAACAGTCCATGGTGAATTGTGTGCGACTTATCGGCAAGCATGCCAGCGTTTGAATCTACTTGAAGATGATATGCATTGGGAAGCTACACTTGCTGATTCCGTAATTTCATCATCTCCACATCAAATACGAACATTATTTGCAATTATAATATCTACATGCAGTCCATCAAATCCACTTGAAATATGGCATAAATTTCGTGATGACATGACGGAAGACATTTTACTTCGAGTGCGACGTTCAGTTTCAAATCCTGAATTAGAAATCACACCGGAAATGCATAACGAAGCTTTGATTTTGATTGAAGACATGTGTATAATGATTGCAAACAGAATATTAGTGCAGTTAGGAATGATAGCGCCTAATCGTGTAGTTCATGATGTTATTAATCAAGAAATGCATCGTGAACAACAATATGATCGTAATCAATTGAGAACATTTGTGCAGTTAAAAGTTCCACAATTGAATAGTCAACAGAAATATGCTTATGACAAAATCATGGAAGGTGTGAACAATGAAGAAGGTGGATTTTACTTTATTGATGCACCAGGAGGCACTGGAAAAACATTTTTGCTGTCATTGATTCTGGCAACCATACGATCGGATAATAAAATTGCTTTTGCAGTTGCTTCATCTGGAATTGCTGCTACCTTATTAGACGGTGGTCGAACTGCGCATTCTGCACTTAAATTGCCTTTGAATATAACAACGATTGAATCTCCTACGTGCAACATTTCCAAAACGTCGGCAATGGCAAAAGTTTTGCAGCAGTCTAAGATAATCGTATGGGACGAATGTACAATGGCTCACAAAAGATCATTAGAAGCATTAAATCGAACCATGCAAGATCTTCGAGGAAATGAAAGACTTTTTGGTGGCGCCTTTATATTGTTATCAGGTGATTTTAGGCAAACTTTACCTGTCATTCCACGATCTACTGCTGCTGATGAGCTAAACGCATGTTTGAAGTCTTCAGTTTTGTGGAAATATGTTAAAACATTGCGTCTTAATCAAAATGTACGTGTACAATTGCAAAATGATCCTTCTGCAGCTGAATTTTCAAAACAACTTTTGGAAATTGGGAATGGTAAAGTTGCAGTCGATAAATCAACCGGATTAATAACATTACCAAGCAATTTTTGTAATATCACTCAATCGAAAAAGGAGCTGGTTCAACGTGTGTTTCCAAATATATTGCAGAAGTACAGGAATCATGATTGGTTGAGCGAACGCGCAATATTGGCAGGAAAAAATAAAGACGTGAGCGATTTAAATGCAAGTATTTTGCAAGAAATAGATGGCCAATTTTTTGCATACAAATCAGTGGATACGATAATAAATGAAGATGAGGTAGTGAACTATCCTACTGAATTTTTGAACTCACTTGATTTGCCAGGCTTGCCACCGCATTATTTGGCATTGAAAGAGGGAGCACCGATAATAATGCTCCGAAATATAAATCAACCACGGCTTTGTAATGGCACCAGACTTTCCGTGAAAAAACTGATGGCCAATTTAATTGAAGCAACTATTCTGAGTGGTAAATATAGAGGCGAAAACGTTCTAATCCCCCGAATTCCAATGATTCCATCAGATATGCCATTTCAATTTAAACGGCTTCAATTTCCTGTCCGTCTTGCCTTCGCTATAACCATTAATAAAGCTCAAGGTCAGACTTTGAATATTTGTGGCTTAGATTTGGAGCAACCTGTTTTCTCGCATGGACAATTGTATGTTGGTTGTTCACGTTGTGGTAAACCCTCTGCATTATTTATAAACACAAAAGATGGAAAAACTAAAAACGTTGTTTATCAAAGAGCATTAAGTTAATTTTTAAAGTATTTTCATTTTCGACCTTTTTATTTGAAAATAAATTATTGTAAGAAATTGATTGTGGATGAGTTTTACTGAAAATTGATACATGGGAAAATTTCGCAAGTTTCTTTTGTGTATTCGCCCTGCGAAGCGGGCGAGGGTTTCGCTAGTAGATTATAAAACTGCTCAATTTTATATTTCTTCCAGCTTTTAAATGCATCGTCACGTTTTTTTATAAGCTGGAGAATATTTGGAGTTAGCCACTGAATTGTAGCTGATTTTACGATTTTTGTTTTTAATGAGACGATTTCCTGTTGGAGAAAGTTTACTTGATCGTCAACCAGGGGCATCCAAAAAATACTATACCAGTTTTTGCTACCAGCGTCATATTGCAATGCGGCGTAGTTTATGTTCCGGAAATCTCTAAACATGACTTTGGTCTCAGTATATTTGTTTTCAACGTGATAGGTTAGAAACAACAAGTCATGATTCGAGAACCCTGGTGCCGAGAGTTGATTGTACAATAGTACTTTATTTTTATTGGAAACAAAAACTGTATCGATTAGGTTTTGTTGTGCGGATGTAAAGTGAGTAGGAGTGGACGTGTTGACTGGACTTAGGTCATACGATTTCATGTGATCCAATAAGTCCATTGAACGGGGAATGTTGAGCAGGTTACAGTTTATATCGCCAATTATAACGATGTTTGTAGGACTGCAACATTTGTCCTCTATGACGGCGTAAAGTGGAGCTTTCCACCGTTGAGTTTTCTTGCACACTTCCAAAAGTACGCAGAATAATTACTATGCGCCAGTAGTCTAGCCTCTGCTTCATAGTGATTCGTCTTCTTTATTTTACATAACGCCTTAAATTCACTATTTGCTTTAATATATGAGTTCTTCATAACACCCTCATTGAATTGGTCAAACAAAGGCTCCTAAAACTGTCTTCCTTTAATACTTTGTTTATCACTTGGGTATGAGTCCTTTATAATTTGTTCAATTTGGGCGAAATCATCCTCGGTATGTACCTGCGCAGTTTCACAAGGGATTGAGAGTTTTCTTTTCAGTTGAGTGGTTTGATACTGAAAGACATATTCATTGCGTTTTCGCCGCCAGAAATTGTCTTCGTTTTTTCTTCCTGCTGTGCTCGTCATGGTCGTCTTTTTGCCTTCTTCGAGGCTTCGATTTGGTCGAGGGAATAAAAGAGCTACTCTTTCCGTAATTTTGACAGCCAGCTAAACTCAATATTGTTAACCTTTACTAGTAAAATAAAAGCATAAATATAGGACAATATCGATGGTTTATACCTCCTGTCGTCAAGAGTGGATGACGGTGTAAACATCACCGGCTAAAGGACGGACACTTTTACAGTACAGTATAGGAAATTTCTGTATTTATCATGCCGCGATCCGAGGTGGAGCTGGTCCTTTAATCAATCATTTCTTTAGTAGCACTATCAATCCGCCTTTGATAGAGTTCTGAGCGCGTGATCGCAGTGTTGTGTGATTTTTTCAGTGATATGAGGTAGAGTCTGTAAGTAGGTTCGCAAAAGGGGTAGTCCGAAAGGCTCTCATATACGATCTGATGGCTGCGTGGTAAAGGGTGGAGATGAGTTGAGTGGATGACTTCGAGCATTTACTATAGATTGCAAGACAATAATCGATTTTTGATAGTATAATATCTCTTATTACGTTGGTAACTGTGTTAATGCTACAGTAGCTGTTTTTTGCTGAAAGGTATTTTATTTTATTGATATTGGTTTTGCCTTAAGTATATGCAGTGATCTTTGAAGTTGAATTTTGAGTCAAGGATGACACCGATTATTTTGGAAGAGTCGACGTTATTAATAGACTCAAATTTTTGTACTTAAAAAACCGAATAAGATCGTCTGCATATAGGATATGATCAATTTGTCTCTAGCTACGGACTGTTTCGTAATTTTATTAAAAGCTATAATGAAGAGGGCAACTGATAGGGACGACTCCTGTGGGATACCATTTAGGTGATGTCTAGAAGAGTAGGTAGACTTTATCTTTATGCGACACCGTTTATTAATTAAAGGAAAATAAGTGTGTATTTTTGAATTTTCGGTCCATTTTTCCAATCTGTAAGCTGTTTCAAAAAGGCGTGTATACCGATCCGGTCAAACGCCTTTCCAAAATCAATGGCTAATACAGATGCGTGGTTTAATTCTGACAACGTAGTGGAGATGAATTCGTCTAAACTGAAAAGAGGGTCTGTGGTGGATAGGCTCATTTTAAAGGCGAATTGTCGGTTGTCGATGAGGTTTTTTTTTCAAGGAGCCGAAATAGTCGTTTAGCAATGATTGTTTGTCTATGGAGGCATTTTATAGGGCTTTATTGCATAACTTTGTTCATTTTAGTTATACATATTCGTTCACAATTCGTCATGCACACACACACTCAGACATAATATGTAATTGACCTACATATTTTAACATTTCAGATTGTGAAACGGTTTACATCCACTTACTTATACATTATTGGAAAACTGTTTTCAGGAATTGGGTAAGATTAAATAAAACATTTCCCAAAATCGTACGCAAATAACGTTCCTCTCTTTTCCAGCTTTGAAAATTTTCAAGAAAATGTAAAGAAGATGATTGTCCAACTGAAAGTCGTTTTAAATCCATCTTCTCCGGTAATCATCACCCGACATCGGTTGCTGAAAATTGCTGCTTTGAATATTTTCGTTATTACGCACAATAAATCAAATGGTAAGTCCTTAAGGCACTTTACGCGATTCCATTTGAGAAGCGTACGGTAACTCTTTAACTAAACTGAAATTAATTTACTATCTTCGTTGCTCTAACCTAGGTTATGCCTTTTTAAACTGTATCCTTAACGAAAGACCTATTTGTGCAAACAAAGAAAAAGCTAAAATCTGTCATAGAACATAGGGATATATTTTCAAATTTTAGTTACCATGCTCAGGGTTAACCTCATTCTACAGCTGATGTTTGGGTATTATTTGTCCTGTATCATTGAGCTTATTCCCTATTTTATCTCGGCATGAATGTCAGTTAATATATGAATTGCTGCGGAATAACTCGCGTTTATTGTCACAGTATTTTTAACCTTAAATCACTCAATGACAACTCGTTTTGTTTAGCTATTGATGGAGATGACATTCGCGATTCTACTAAACGCCCAAAACCATGTTAGCAAAACAGAAATGAGCGTATTTTGCTCTGCTTCAAGTGAGACAATTAGTGGTTCATGTAAACCCCACCGCACAACAATTATAATCGTTCACTTCAGTTCCTTTTTACAGCATTTCGTCCAACTGATGCACAGCTTAGCACCACATTTATATGTATCCTTTAACATTAAACTCCATTTTATATTTCAGATTCCAGAAGAGAAATTTTCAACCACGCATTTAATGTTGCACATCAAGTTTTTGGTATGATTGTCAGCTCTGCAAGCAGACGACTTCTAGAGTACAAAGAAAAACGCTCAATTCCCAATGAGTAATAGCAAATTTACATCTTGATAGAATGACCTTTAAATGAGCATTTTTTTCAGATCGGATGACATAGATTTAAAAGACTTGAATACGCTTTTGCAGTATATTAAGGTAATCCCAGTTATGATTGACAATTCTTTGCAAGCAATCTACATTTTGCATTCTCTTTGCTCAGATTTGGTGCGACTGGCTGTCAATAAATACAGATTTGTGGAAACCCTTCCACAATGATAGGTAATATTCTTTGTGGACTTTGTGGTGATTCGAATTTAATTATATTTCAACGATTTAGGCAACACGAACTCAATCCATGGCTTCAGTTAGAAGAGCATATCATAATCTTGCAAGAATTGTGCAAACAGTGGCCAACAGATATAATGTGTACGAAGAATAAAATACATTCACATCTCTTTATAGTAAATAACTAAAAAGTTTTCAATTTCAGCTCAGAAGGCGATTCATTTGGAGGAAGACATATTCCTTAGCGGATTCGTTCCTCTTTCTTCAATTGATTACCACGTGTGTGAAAGTAACATACCTGCCAAGGAGAGTGAACAGTTCACTGTTCGAATCGGTAAAATAACCGCGTTTGGAAAGGTTTTCTTGCAGCATACCAGCGATCTGGGAAAAAATGCCACCAAGCTGGATGCCAAGCATAAGACTGGAAAAATTGAACTTGGCACATTTGAAGGAGTATGAACCAGCCAAAGCTTTACGTGTGAAATCGTTTTTAAGCATAACATTTAATTTCAGTATGATGTGGGCGATGAAAACGATAACAGCGTTAATATCATTTCTAATGGTGTACTCTCGAAATCGGAGGTTTGCGAGACAGACATGGAGGATATACTGCAGTTGTCTAAATTGAAAAAGGAATTGGAAGCTAAAACCAATATTGCAAAGAAGTACACTGAGAAATTGGAGGTTTGTACCTACATTTATTGATTCATTGCAACTACTTACTTACTTACTTAGGTGGCGCTACAGTCCGGGGTGGACCTGGGCCTCAACCAATACGCCTCTCCAGTTAGCGCGATCTTTGGCTAACTGCCTCCAGTTGCGCACTCCAAGTTGGTTGAGGTCCCCTTCCACTTGCGCGCACCACCTAAGGCGAGGTCTTCCTCTACTGCGTTGTCCCTCCGGGTTGGAGTCGAAGACTCTTCGGGCCGGAGCGTTGGTGTCCATTCGCTCTACATGTCCTAGCCATCTTAGTCGACTGATGCGTCCTTTTCTGACCAGGTCGATGTCGCTGTACAGCTCGTAGAGTTCGCTGTTAAATCTCCTCCGCCAACGCAAACGGGACCGAAAATCAATCGAAGAATTTTGCGTTCAAAACGACTAAGGAGATCTTCATCCGCGTCCATGCTTCTGCGCCATAGAGTGGGACTGGGATGATGAGGGTCTTATATAGAGTCTCCTTAGTGGTTCTTGACAAGGCCTTACTTCTAATTGATTGCAACAAATTTTATAAAAAAAGGGAAAACGTAAAATTGGCGCACCCGTGAGTTAATGCTTGAACTCAGTTTCTGTACAGTACCTACTTGTAATCCCATTCCGAGTTTGGGTGTGCAAATTGCCCCCTCTTTAATATATTCTGCAAAATATTTATTTTAAAATGGTAAACAGTACATGTGCTAATTCGCAAATACGAATAATTCTTGCATATTTATCTACTTTTGGTCCTTCTTTTAACTCAGTTCCACCCGCTTTTTCTTCTCCTGACCGGCAATTTAATATCTTTCAAGTCTCTGGTGTTTAGGGGTTCATTTGCTGGTTACTCATGTGAACCATTTACTACCATTAATAAAGCTAAGAATATTAGCAGGGCTTGTATAGCTTAGATCACTAAGATCATTGAGGCCTGAGTACGCCTTCCTTAAGCTACTATTTGACGATATGCTGAATCAGCATACGTATGCTGAAAAATGTGTCCCAATCACAACATTTCGTCTAATAGCGAAATTTCTGTCATCGCTATTAGACGATATGTTGTGATTGGGGCACATTTTTCAGCATACGTATGCTGAATCATCATATTGTCTAATAGTAGCTTTAGGATTCATCTCCTCCTCATCCCTACAGATTCTGCAAAAGTCGTTATATGGCATTCCAAGTCCAGAATACTAATACAATGACCGTTCATGACATTAGCAAACTAACGAGATACTCACGTCTATCACAGAATCCGTCGTATTCGGAATTTTGCTAAAAATGTTGCTTGAAAATGTTTACTACAAATTTAATCGTAGGGCAAATTGTTTGATTTGAATTTCGAAATTCCTTGCAAACATTTCCTCTACGACGGATTCTATGATAGTTCTTTCGGGGTTCGTAGCAAAATTCCGAATACGATTGATTCTGTGACAGACGTGACTAGTCGCAAGAGCTCCTTGCATCTTTTGGTATCCAGTGTCGGCCAAGTGAGCCTGGCAACACCGCCAAATCCCAGATGTTTCCATCTCTGGCTTGCTTTTCGTGTTGATTTGTTTAGCGTGTGACTGCGGTGCATGCACGTTGTGCAGACAAACACTATCAACCCAGGCGGAGCCTAATCTTGCAAGTTCGTCAGCTGCACAGTTCCCTGGGATGTCACAGTGTCCTGGAACCCAGCAAAAGGTTAGGTTATACTGTCCAGCTATCTCGTTAAGAGATACGCGGCAATCTTCCACCGCTTTTGATCTTATTTTGCTGGATACTAAGGATCTGATGGCAGCCTGACTGTCGATGTATATTACAATATCCATGTGTGATGTTGCATTAATCGACAGCCACGCTATAGTTGGACGAATAGCTGCGATTTCCGATTGGAAGACACTACAGTATTTCGGGAGGGACAAGGAGAGGCTCAAGCTCAGTTCTTCTGAGAATACCCTGCTCCGACTCCCTCTATTTCGACATTTCGTCAGACCCAACGGGATCTGTCCGGTATTTCGTTAGCAAAGCCTTTTACGAAGTCGGTTTTCGTAGGCAGATGTAAATGATGTTTTTGCTGTCCAAAAAACTTCTTCAAACTGTGGAAATTATCCTAAAACCATAGAATCAACTTTTGCCAATAAAAAGAAGGAACGAAAGGAGTTACATGAAGTAAATTTTCGGTTTCACGTGATTTCTTTCGGTTGTCGTTTCTCTTTTTGTGGATATTAGTTAGAATTAAAAATGTCGGAGACAATTTGAATTTAGAACCACAAATATTTGAACAATATAATGCACAATACACATACCCAAATCTTATTGATAATCATTTTTCTTTGATGTAGGAAATTTTAAAATTTGTCGATACAAAGCTGTACATCGAAGTACGCCCAAAGTACTTGCTTCCCGATACGAACTGCTTCATAGACTATCTGGACGACTTTGATGCGTTAATTAAAAAGTTCAAAAAATACATCTTGATTGTACCTCTTACAGGTGTGTGCCTATACAATATTTGTCATGAAAATAGATATCACAATTTTTCGTGTTACATTACAGTCGTCAAAGAACTCGATGGTCTTTCGAAAGGAGTAAAAATTGAATCGTACGAGAATTCGCAGGTTAAAAAGAGCCGTATTCATCATTTTGATGATGTTTCTACGCGAGCAAAGAAGTCTCTGGAGTTTATAAAGTCTGCCAATAACAATGTCAAGTATGTTACAATTTATACCTCTCCGTAGATTTATAAACTTTAAATCAAATGTCCTCCAGGTGTGCTACTACCAAAGGTTCTATAATAAACGCGTCAATGTTCGCCCTTGTTGAGGAACAGCAGGCATCTAACGACGATAAAATTCTTGCAACAGCTCTAGCATTATCTAAATCAATGAGCAAGGAAGCAAGCAAAGGTAAGGATATTCTTCAGAAATAAATTACATATTCCCAGTCAATAGAATGTCTAACTTTTCTTTTCAGACGGAAAAACGTTGATACAAACGGAGTTGGTTTTGATTACAACCGACCGCAATTTGCGGGTTAAAGCTCTGGCAAGAAAGCTAGCTGTCAGCGAATTGAAGGAGTTTCTTCAGTGGGCAAATGATTGCATAGATGAAGAGTAACCATTTTTATTCCTATCTGTCTTCTACCTTTATATATATTGCGATTACCTAACGTCTTTTATTAGGTATGAATTTTTTTTTAAATATTCTTCTATGTTTGGGGTTTTAATACATATATATTTATTCCAATCGAGAGTTGTGTTATTTTTTTTTTCAATAGTTGGTTTAGGAACCAAGGTATATGGAGTAAGATGAATTTGAAATCGAAGTGATGTTTCTTTCATAAGGACTCGCTCTTTAGAATTATCGATAACGCTAATCGCGTGCACCGAATATTGTAGAAAATTTTAGATCTCTCCTAAGTCCTGCTTGTAGACCATTCTCCTACTCTTCCGAATAGAGATGAATGGAGCACAGATGAACTTACAAAGCGGAAATCGGTATCCATCTACACAGATGGATCAAAGATAGACTGTGGAACCGGTGACGGTGTATTCTGTGAGGAATTGAATATACACTGCTCCATCAGTCCTCCTGATAGCATTAGTGTCTTCGAAGCAGAGTTTCTGGGAATCGCGAATGCGGCCCGAATGGTGTCATTGTTGGGGTTGGCAATGCCGCGTAATGACATAACCATTTTCATTGATAGATAACCGGCTATAAAAGCAATTTCTGCGATTGAAATAAAATCCAATCTAGTTCACCGCTGTCGCTAAGAGGTTAGGGTTCTTTGCTCACAGCCCTCTACTTATCTCTGCTGGGTCCCTGGACACAGTGGCAAAGCCAACAATGAGAAAGATGACGAACTGGCGAGAAAGGATGGATAATGATAGACGACTAAAATGGATCATGCGTCCATTCAACTTCAGAGAACGAGTGGGGAACAAGATTCATACGAAAACCAATAACAGGTGGAAAGCACTAACTATCTGTGAAGTATCTCCGAAGCAATTTGGCATCGCTGTCTAAGCTGGAAGAGGGTCTAACGGATCATTACTTCTTAAGAAGTCGCATAATGTAACTAAATCCCAAAGATGACGATATAAGTACAGGCTGCGGAGACGAAGAAGTCCATGAGGATACACCTCACTTCCTCTGTCACTGCCCGAGCTTCTGTCACTTGAGGAACAGAGCACTTGATAGCTATTACTTCCATGACGTACGAGAACTTTCTGATGTTACACTTTCTGATCTTAAGAGATTTTTGAGGACATCAAGATGGCTGGATGGCGCCGGGTAATACAAGAAGGAAAGACACGAGCTTACCATCAACAACACCAACGGTTAACCCCCAATGGATCCACAGGGGCCTAAGTGTGGTATAGTAAGGTTTACCCTGCTCTACCAACTCGTAAACCTAACCCTAACCTATTGCTCATGACGCCATGGTTCGGTTTATGAAAACGGGGTCTATGGTTCTAAAATGCAATTATATCTGATTGCTGTCACATGCATATCTGTTGAAGATTTCTAAAGAAAAACTACTGAATAATAAGGTCTTTGCTAAGTCTTGCAATTTCTGAGAACAAAGTCATTAGTTCTGGGTGTTAACCACGACTTAACTCATTCTTTTGTCCCAAACTTATGGCTACTTTGGTAGCAAGAGGCAGGTTCACATGGCTCTAAATAAAGAGACCGAAGCATGCGAGACGTTGGACCCTTGATTGCTACCTTTTGGTTTGCCATAGTCCACCACATTACAAAAGAATCCTTATTTATTCCAGTGTGAATAACATTCATATCTTATTAATAGATAATGTAAAAGACATGCATGCATTAAATAGGCGCAGGGACATAAGTCCACGAGACATAAGTCCATAATGGACTAACGTCCCACCGAAGTGGGCGCAGGGACATAAGTCCACGAGACATAAGTCTATAATGCACTAACGTCCCACCGAATCCCACTTATGTCCCTGCGCCCATTAAATAATTTTGTTTTCTATATGTGAGGTTTTGTAAAAAATGGTCAGGGAAAACTTAAAAATTGGTCATGTAAAAATATTTAAAAAAAATAGTGGTAACCCTGTAAAATTATCTTAATCGCTACCATAACTGCACCATTCTTAAAGGGAGCAATCGTTATTATCGCAATAGGTGCCATGAAATAACGCCAAGTGAAATAAGGCTAACTTTTAAAAATTGGCCAACTTTCAACACTTTGTCTTATTTCACTCAAGTGCAATAACGCCAAATATGAAATGTCTCTGGGAGGGCATGCTGCCCCCTGGGTTCAAAGTTGATCTTATTACTCAAATTTTTTTGGCGTTATTGCGCTTTGTCGGAGTGAAATAAGACCAACTGTTGGAAGTTGGCGGAAATTTTATGGTAAATCATATTAAGGTAAATATTTCACAAGTACTATATTGAATTAAATTTTATTTAAAACCTACTAACAACTGCAGTCGCATCCCAGGAATGGCCATTCCATGTGGCGACGGTAATCATCAATTGATGGACGGAATTCATTTTTAAATTAACTCTAAAAGTTGTTCGGCAGTTATCCAGTTAGCTCTGCTGGACATCAACAAGGCGTTTTTCTTTTTTTTTACTTCCTCAGGCTGCTCAGTCAATTTTTTCTGAGCTCATAGAGCAGCGCGCTCTGATCATGCTCTGAACGAAAAAATAAACACAATTTCAAGCTCTGAACTCTGGTGTATCTGAGCTAAAACAGAAATACGAACTTTTTGTATAACAGTTCCGGTTCTGTTCTGAACTAAAAAAAAAGCTCATAGTCGTCCAGTTGAATGGACCTTCTTCCTTAACGACTGTGGCAAATATGTAAAAGAATTTTAAGACTTTCAAACTGTAGAGTAGTATCTGTCTACAACTAAGTACGTGCGCTAGATCTATGTCCGTATGTGATAAATTTCATACGAACTAAACTCACTGGGCATTACCAAGTCAAAAAACACCTCATGACTATGGTAATACCCCAAGATAGCACTGCTTACAGACTATGCAACGAAAACCAACACACGGCAGAAGACATTCTGTATGTCAGTGTAAAAACTATCTAGGAAAACCATACCTTGAGGCAGAAGACATATCTGACGGACCAATCAAGGATCTATTAGGATTCGTCACGAAATCCGGTATTATGACTTATGAGCAAGCTCTAAATGGAGGAAACCAGTATAGGTACATTTGTAGCCGCAGTAACTTGCTTCCACCTCCCCCAAATAATCTAATCTAATGTGATAAATTTGTTACCTATAGCTTATCGAAATCTAACGATTTGTTAATCTTCGCTAAACACCGTTCCCTTCTTGTGAAAGGTCGTGATATAAAAACGAAGCTAGCGAAAAATGTCCCCTTCATTAAAATGCCTACTAATTTTAAAAACAAAATTTGTATTTTAAATTCCTTGCTCTTTCTGACCATCAGGCAAAAGTTTGCACCACTAAAAATCACACGACTTTACGAGCACTTGAAAAGTTCCCACTAAAACTTACATTCCTACCTAAATTTAAAAAACAAGCGTATGGCATGGCCATTAGACAAACATTACCCGCAGAAGGGTTATACCAATGTTATGGAAGGCTACGGGTTGTCCCCATTAGTACGGAGACATTGTCGTTGAGTATGCCACATCACGCCTGTGGCGCTATAATGTTCGTACGTAGTCTGTACCTGCTTCCCACACCACCTGAAATTCAACTTCAACACATAATCGCCCCTACAACAATCTGAAACAATAACTTGAAGAATGAAAACGCATAGCCGCATCCAGTATATTATGTTCAATATATTATATTTACTATAATGATTTATAAATATTTAATTTAAATTTTGCTTTTGCATATATAAAAAAACCTTCAAATTTACATTTAAACTAAGTTACACGCACATAAATTATAAATATTTATTTTGTTTCCAAAAAAAGACAAACTTTAACATATAAATTAGAGTTACACAATTATAAGCAAATAAAATTAAAAAAAGAACACTAAACAGATTTAAAGAGCCGTCTCCAAAGCTGGCGAAGTAGTTGCCTCTTTATTCTTAACTGTGGTAGTATTTTGGGGTGTTGCAAATATTGCAGCTGCACTATTATTGCTTTTGAAAATCATTGCGCTTGCACCGTAGTTTCGATTGGCAGTAGCTGGATAGGTCAAAGGCGAGGATGAATTCGATGAATTGGCAGTGGTTGTGTAGACCAAAGGCGAGGATGAGTTCGATGAAGTTCCCAGGGGTTTCGTACCCAATGGCACACTCTTCACGTATTTACCAACCACGGGAAGGCTGGATTTTCCGAACGGTATTTTAAGCTCGCCCCTCATAAAATTGTTCTCTTCGGTTTGTAAGAAGATGTTCTTCTTAAGATCTAACTTCTCCTCCGATATGAGTTCATTGCGATCCAATGTTGCATCACCAGCTTCTGAGCTGGGCTTGGAACCGCTGTGGTTGGATCCACCGCTCGAATTTGAATGGTCTTCTTCGCTGTTTGCCTCTGGGATGGTGGTCGATATGACGTCGGTTCGTGTGGAATTCATTCGCCATTGAGCGGATCGTTGTTTAGAGGCGAACGACTTGGAAGGCGAACCAAACTGACCCTGGCGCAACATGCGTCGGTTGGCAAATGTTTTCGGTGATCCGCTCAACTCGAGCAGGGTCATAGTGGAGTTTACAGATTGCCCGGCAGTTGGCTTGCTGTCTGCACCATTGACTGCAGTTCCGGCTTTTTCGGCTTCACGCTTGTTCATCTTTAATAGCTCCACAGCGGACATCTTCTGTACTGGGGTGTTCTTTGCCGATTTAGCTAGAAGGAGCTTTTTAAAGTCCATCAGGGTGGTCTTGCTGTTTCCTATGCGATCGGAACAGGTGTTGAGACGTTCCGGATTGTTGTCGTCGCCCTTTTGGAAGGGACGAGCACTGGGTTTCATTGCCGGTGTGTTCTCAGCAGATAAGGCGGTCTCCGGGCTCTGATATGCTTTAGTGGGCGTCGAGGTGAAGAAATTGCTCCTGGTTCTGGGTACGATCGGAGATGTGTTGGTACTGCGTTGGAGTTCAGCATTGCTCTTCGCTATTGCATTTCTATTCGCCCGACTTATGGGAGTCGCATACAAGTCATCTCTACATGTAGCTACAGCAGGTGCTGGCTTATGCTGGCGCCGGTTTTGCAACGTCCAGTACACGGGCGCATTGCGGTTGAATGCTGCACTGCTATCCATAGGAATATTGGCAGAAGTTGGGTGCTTATCTCTTGAAGAAGATGTTCCAATCTTAGAGAAACGATGATAACCTGGTCAAAAGAAGAGCAAATTTTAAATGTTTACAATTAATCACAACTGCTTCGGCATGGTATCCTAAAGTATGGTTAGTTTTTAGAAGTAATTGCACGACTTTGTTATTGCAGACACATTTTCGGGTGCAGTGATTATAAAAAAAAAATAGTTAAAGCCAAAACACAAACAAACTAAAAGAATGGATGCATATTTATTTATGATCAAAATGTACTCACCAAATCCGCAGGTTACTTACATTCAAAGCGAGTGTGGGGAGTGCTCATGAAGGATGATGTTCTAGCAAAAATTATTTACAATGTAGTTCTTCCACCAGTTGTGTATATAAGAAGTACTTAGATGTTGTTGGCTTAGAGTCTAGGGCATATTTTGTTATAGTTTTACAAAATATTTACAAATTCCTCAATCGAATAAAGGCGGAACATTATTGCCAAATAAAACGTGCGTTAAATTCAGCTGGATATCTCCTGAAGATTGAACCTAATTGACGGCTCATTGCGCAAGAAAGGTTTGCATTGACACAAGCGATGATGTATAGGTAGTAGATAGTGATCTCCACATAATGTAAGCGAGCCCTTAATTATGGCTCGTGATTTAAACAAAAAACATAAAATGGATCGTGTCGGAGTGGTCTCTATTTCTAAATGGAAAGGGGCGTGTCAATAATCAATTATATCTCAACCTTGAAGATTGTTACATCTTAGACCGCGGGTAAGGTTAATCTTCATTTTAAAACGAATCGTAAATGATAAATTATGTATTTTTTTTACAGATCACACACAAAGGAGGTGTGCCCTTAAAACCTTGTACAGAAGAAATGCTAGAGGGGATATTGCCGGAGAGTTTTTGTCAGGCGAACCGAAAGTACCATCATTAGAATCTAATGAACTTTTTCGCCGAAAGGGAGTTAGGCCTCTTTCTTAGCTCCGCTTATTGATTGCAATCTTTGCCATTACGTCACTTATGCGATTAGAGTTCGAAATGAAATAGGTAGCGACTAGCGAGTGCGTCAATGCGTTTAAGGGCTGTAACCAGTCTTCACTATACATTTATGAATACGCGTCCACTTTCCAAGTGGGATGTATATCAGTTAAGTAGGTACCTATATTCTACACAAAAAGGAATAGTCATTTTCATTTATATCCATAGCTGCGAAATCTATTGAAGTATACGAATGAAACGATTTCTTCGCGAAGATGATACAAACAATTCCGCAAAATCCGAAAACTGAACCGGGAAACCTCTTCCCTATAACAGCATAATATTGTTTTATATTTAAGGAGACCTTTTCCAAGTAAAATTGATGATGTGTGTTGAAATGAGAGACCCAAACCGTATAAATGTTCATGATGCAATGACATTGAACCTGTTGCAGAGCGAAAACAATAATTGAATGGTGCTCGTTCTTTGCTTATTGCTTTTAGCCAATTTCTTCTTTTTATTTATTTGAAACGATTAATAGTTATATTTATATATGTGTAGAGTGAGAACATCTACTAAATACAAACATGGGAGGAGTTTTAATAAACATACATTTAAAGCGTTATAAAATTATTTACCAAAAAAACTATGTACAGGAAGTTCTACATGAAATTTTCAATATAATTCTAAACCCAGGCAAGAGAAAGGCAAACAACCGAAATGGTATACAATTTAGCAACTAGTAAAAGTTTTCTGCACAACTGCGATAAGGAAAAAGAAAAATATCCGTGCATTGTTATAAAATAATACTTGTTAAAAAAAAAATCACTAAATTAAAAACGAATATATTGAAAATTTCAAACAGAAAAAAATCCCGTACAAGCATACACCTAAAAGTTTTATTTTTGTTTTCAATATGCGTGTATTTATATTTTATTATTTTCATACATTATTTTCTTCTTCGTGTGCATTATTTTATTTAAAAGAAAAATAATAATTTTATATAATTTAATTATATATTATTTTTGAGGACAGCGGACATTTTTCTTTGAAAAATATATTAAATATTATAAATAGTGCAAAAAACATTTATTTTCTTAATTAATTCGGACACATAATACTACAGTATTTAAAATGCACACATTGCTATTTAAAGCCAAGCGTTATAGATTTGTTTAGATCTTAAATAATAGTGGTTAATAGACATACATTCATGGTGTTGTTTATACGTAGAAAAAAAACAGGACAAAATTATTTATATCAAGTACAAGGAGTTAAAAAAAAAAATAAACAAACAGAACACGGAATCAAACTTACAAAAAAATGAACATAGAATTTGTCTTATAAATGTTATTTACACAATATACAAATTAAACTTTAAAAAAACATGTTTACCAGTGCACTTTTTGGCTCCCTGCTCGCGAAACGAATTGTTGTTATTGCGGCCTAAATTTAAATTTGAATTGAGATTGCCAAGACTTGTTGGTCATTATTTACTTTCTCACATAATGACCTCAACACATAAAAACTGCTTAATTCGCCTTAAAATCAACTTTTCGTAAGTTATCCCAAGTCCCCTTCTTGCATTTCATGGAAATTGAACTAATTTTATAAAAGTCTGATTATCTATTGTGAACTTCAGTTTATTGATTATTTGACATTTTTTCCCAAATGAAAACAATCCTCATTATATCGTTGAGAGTTGAATTGTGGCCAAAAGTCATCTCTAAAGCATCATTCACATGAGAGCGACCAACTACCTACGAACGAACGAATATTCGTAAGTTTTGACAGTCCATTCACATGATATATTTAATTTGGTCGCAGAAACCCGCGAATCCAATGACAGTCGTCGTTATTTGTCTCTATAACATTTTGAGTTTGAGGTTCGAACGAATTCTTTATTCGTTAGTTTGTGGAACGCGAATTGAATGATGTGGATTGTGAATAAACTTTGACAATTCGCGCCAAGGGTGTATTCGTTCGCGGCAAAAAGTTTGCAATTCGAATTTTCGTTATTTAAACTGTTTATTAACATGTTTTCTTAATACATTTTGATGGGATAATTAACTATCCTCCTCTTGGAATAGTAAAATGTACAATTTTCTGTTCATAAATGCATCAAAAGTGGTTTGTTCGCATTTAAGCAATTCGTTCGCTCGCTCTCATGTGAATAGTCCTTAAATTGTTTTACTCCTAAGTGCCTTACTTATATTTAGTAACTTTTAGTTTTCAGCTTAAATATTTTGTAGGTCACAATAGACAATTTATGTGACAAATGTTATGTTTGTGAGTTCGTACAATTTAACCTGGGCACTAGAAAGGATTATTAATAAGTGATGCTCAAAATTTATGTAGATCGGTTTCAGGAAGTTACGAGTAAGGGTTGTTGTCCCAGATTAAATTCATCAAACCCAAATGAAACCAAACTATTTTAAACTAATATTGGACAATGTCTTTTAGAGACACAGAAGTTACTTACGTCCGATTAGTTGGCCTTTCAAGTAGTGCTCAATAGATCCGATACTTCTGCTTTACACAGTCGCCCTTTCGATTCAACTTTTTACAATTATTGGAAAATTTAGCAAATTTGCACACCGAGCTTGAGAAAGAGGATTTACTCGTTACTCGTTATTTTACTAATTTTCTTTTTTCTATAATATTTAACAAACGTGTTTAGATTAAACCCGTCGATTTAAACGGATTAAGCGAATTATGCCAACTTTAAAGTTTGACGTTACTTTTAGTTTGAAATTCAGTGTAGGTTTCAATTTTATCGTTTGTATCTACTCGTAATATTATTTGATTCAGTTTATTATTCTTAGGCCCGGTTTGTTCAATCTTGGTTATCTTAAATCGGAGGTTATTCCAGCTGGTAACCAGCGAATGTGTTTGTTCAGGAAAATATTAACCAGAGAAATCGATAACCAGCCGATTTTAGCCGGTTAATGAGATTTAGCCACTGATTTTTTGTAATTACGTTTGTTCAAGATTTTGTTGGGACTACGTAGGTATTCATTTTGACGTATATGCTACACAAAAATGTCTGTGCAATATTGTGCAAACAAAAAGAAAAATACAAATAATAGAATGAACGAATTATGTATACAGTATAGTATACCTAATGCAAAAGATGGAGAAAACCCATAACATTTCTTACATTGGATTTGTTGACGTTTGCAATTGGCACATAATATATAGAATACACTACAAACCAGTCAATTCAATGTGAGGGTATAGGTTTCTAACAAATTAATGGATGAATAAGGATTATTTTCAACATTTTAAGCCAACAAAGCACAAGCATTAGAGGAAATATTGTTACAAAAATTATTGGGTATTGGTTTTGGATTTAAAAGAAATCGCTTAGAAGAGTGTCGAAGACTTCACATATTCAATTCAAATCGCAGGAATATCAACACAAAAAAGAGCAAGTGACATTTTCTTCAGGTTTTCATGTTCGATAGGCACACGAAATCTGAAACCTGAGAGCAAATATGAAGAAGCCCAATCGAAAACCACATAAGATAACTAAAACTGAATACTACATTCATAAAAGATCTACCTAAATAAATCTTTTATTTACAACAAAAGGACCCGAAAACAAAAAACAAAAAATTAACCAAGGATTCCGTCAATCACTGAACTGACAAATAAATTGGAAAAATAGTACGATTTGTTGGAAAGCTATCGGTTTGGTGACCGAAGTGACAAAACGCTCAACAAACACTCATTGGCTATCACGGATTTATAATCATTGGTTAACTTAAATCTATGGTAACCCAACCAAGGATTTAACCAGCTTTGAACAGACCGGCCCTGTGAAACTCCTTGTTCGGTAGTCGAGCACACTAACCATTTAAGATTTTAGTTTTCGATAATTTCCAATTGTTAACACCCTTTTGCCAAAGCATTCCCTTTCCTAAAAACTTTAGGTTTCTCTAGAAAATATCATTTGGGTGTAAGGTTTGAAGACGCGAAAGAACTTTATTACAGCTCGTTTGAAAAATTAAAATTGATTTATTATATTTGGAAATTGGAAGGATAGAATACAATAAATAATCAAAGGCAAACTTTAAAGTTCTATGATAAATAAATAGTTGGCGCAACAGGTCCGTAGGGACCCTGGGCCTAGCTTCTCACACCCATTCTACTTGTGTGAGTTTTTTTTTTTCATTTTTGGTACGAATGGAAGGGATCTACGGCTAATTGAGAAGCTCTTTCAAGACAGTTATACTCTCGGATTTTTGTTTGTCAGACGCTTGCGAGCGGTGGTGCAGTGGAAAAGAAAGCCCAACAACCCCCTGCTATAAGATACTTGAATTAGGTACCCGTATGAGTATGTGACTATCCAGTTTTGGGTTGTCAAATTTTGTACAAAAATTTCGAAATTGATCGTTATCTTTCGCACAAAAACGAATTTGACAGAAAACTTAACGAAACTAACCCATAAGTGTAGGTGCTACTAAGGACTTGGTCGCAAACAAAAAATAGTATGTTATTAATTATATTTCAGCCTTGAAGTTGTAAAACTCGTGTAGCGTGTACGTAAACATGTTTGATTGAAGTGCGTTCGTTGAAAGGAACTGCGCTTTTGCTGCGGCAACATGTAAATGCTGTGTGCATGCTCACTACGTCGTTGGTGCATGTTTTACAACTTTGACTGAACTGGGTAAAATCTTTCTTATAACTGCCCAATGTGAAAGAACCTAATACGGCTTATTTCGACGACACGGTGAAAAACAAGGTTATCGAATTACAGCAAAACCTCACCAGAGTGGTATTTAAAAAAAAAAATGCATACTGTAATTGCGAACGTACTCTTTTCGTATAACTAAAGCTCTATATAGTTGGGAACTCCATTTTCAACAGACTCACATCTCAGCAGTAAAATAATCTCACAAAATATGTATGAATATGAAAACACACTGTCCAAGTATGGAGGTATGCAGTATGCATGCCCTCTTCCAGCAAATGATTTTTCTTTGTTAATATTGTAAAATAGAAACTAGAAAAGTCTCTTAATTCCTAGTTTGTGTTTTTTTTTCTAATATAGGTAATATTGTCGTCTTTAAAAACAATTTAATCAGAATTATTGTGCATATTAATTACCAAAAAATTGTTTGGGATTTTTTGTCCCGGAACAGCTGCGTACTAGGCTTTAACGTACAGACTCACTGCTGGGATGGAAAGAAACACCTTCCCTATATCTATGAATCCTTGTGGGTGTTGAACAAGAAAATCATTCGCACCTACCGGCAGAACACAATTCATTTGCTTGATTGGCATAGACAGCATTTTTGTCATTCACGAACACAAGTAGGCCGCCGCAAGCAAATGCGCAGGGAAAATACAAAAAGAGGAATTGCATTCCTTATACGAATAGATCCAAACGAACTTTCAATTCACACTGCCTGCCTATGCCTACGAGGGATGGCGGGGACCTAATTATCAATTAGAGCGTTGCAAAATTTGTTTTAAAAAATCATCACCCGACAGACATTATAATCGAATCAGAAACATATCGTATACTAGACTAGGACGCAATTAACTAAAATGTGTTCACCTTCTAGGGCCATTTGCATAACTCGAAACTGCACAGTAGACACTTTTTATCCCCTTCAAATGGAAGGAAGGCCAAAGTTCCTCAAGCCATTCGCTCGCTTTAGCGTTTCCTTTTGAGTATGAACAGCAAATAGAGCTATACTATACAAGTGCATCATGCTCAAGAGGGATATACTACATGGCCACAGTGAATGGAGTGAAAGGAGTGAAAGGGTGATCACATGGAAATCTGTTAATTATACGCCATAGACGTTTTACAATGAACAGCAGAGAGAAAAAAAAAACACGCGCTTCAACAAACTTTAGAGGAGCTCTAGACTACATTGTCCTCCAAACAGAAACAAGAACAAAGAGGAGAGACAAACTAGAAAAAAAAGGGTGGGTATCCGACAAAGGCGCCTACCAAATCTCTGTACTTTGCATAACGTCGAACTTTTGAAGGATTCGCTCTCTATGCTTGCCTGCATCGGCTGGCAAAATTATTCTAAGAGGCTTTAGCAGAACACCCTCAAAGAAGGATTTATGATATTTCGAGTTTGGGACACTTTCCAAAATTTCGCAATCCGATTCGTGTTCGCCGACCGTATCGGATGTGTCAAAATTCTCTAAAGATTTATTCTTCAAATAGGACGAATCCATTGAAGTGGTCGACAGGGAGAACTCATCGACTAGACGTTCAAATGATTTGGCAATCTTCCTGCTGTTCAATGGCTTGGCAACTAATTCGCCAGCTGCAGCAGCACTAATGTCACCAGCAGATGTACTCTTCATATCGATCTGCATGTCGTCTGAGTAAATCATACAGGTACTACGAGTTTGGCCCGTGACAACTAATTCATCATTGGCCAGCCTATAGCTATTGTTACGTTTTAGCGGCCGTTTTTGCTGTAGTCGCAGTTCGTTGCCACCAAGCGCAGTTGAATCTGCAAGTAGTGCTGGTGAATTTAGGTCACCCCTACGAATCGATATGTTAGCAGAAGCCACCCCCTTTTGGGGGTTTATTCTAGTAAAATAATGCACTGGCAAAATGTTTTCAGTTTTTCGTTCTGTACAATTGTTGTTGTTATTATTATTATTATTACTGTTGTCGTTGTTGTTGTTTTGTGTAGAATGTGTTAAGCAATTTGTGTTATTTACAATAAAATTGTTACGAACGGTGGATATAATGGGAAAAGCCTTACCTTCGTCTAATACTGTACTGGTTGATGCCGTCGACGATGAGGAGGAGGTGGAGGATGCTGAAGACGTTGAAGTTAACGTAGATGAAGTCGATGACGAAGATGGCGATGGTAGGGACGGTGCCAACATGGCCATCGCTGGTGGCAGTTGTGGTGGCGGTTGTCTCTCCAGACACTTGGTCGTCATATTCACTATTACGGGTGGACGATGCGGCACTACTGGACGCACAGTTGTAACTTTTCGATTGGCACAACCGCCATTGATTAAGGAAAGAACGGATTTATTTGAACTGGGAACGGATGGTGTGGTCACTGGGGCTCTGTTGCTGGTACTTTCACTGGTGGAAGCGTTGTCCGTCGTTACTTGCAATAGCAGAGCACTTTCGGTTTCTTTTACGTGCGGTCCAGGTGCGAATGTTGTGTGCGCTCCCTTGCGACGTTTCAGACTATCCGAATCGTAGATGATTTTCCCCTGCGAATTCATCTTGACACGCGCACCCCTATTTGTTGTTGTTGCAGTCAATGGCGACGACAACGATAACGCCGACGACGACGATGGAGCTGTTGTGCTTTCATCCTCACAAGTGCGATGAGCAAGGGATGCTACTGCCACTTCAGCTGTTGTTGCCCCAGCATTTCCTGATGCTGCGCACTGGCTATCGATTTTTTCATTATCAACTGCTGCTGCCAGAGCGAAGGGATGCGTCCCATTGCCTGCCAGGCTGCGGCGAATATTGCACGGCAATTCATTCAGGGAGACGTACTCTGTTTCGCGTCTAACATTCCCCGACAGAACGGTGTCCAAATTGCGCCGAACTATGTCATTGGAATAGTATATTCCAAGACTTCCTGATGATTTAATGGCGGCCGAGGTGTTCTTGGCGTGCTTGTTGTTGTTGCTGATGTCGGCTATGGTAACGTATTCGCCTGCCGCATCGTAAATGTCGTCTCCGTCTTTTGCCGGTGACTTTCTCTTCGTGGGAAGAACGACTTTTAGTTTGTCGAGCATATTGTGGAGTGGATGTTGCAGGGTGCGCTTCAAGTGGTTCAGATTGTGATCCTTTTTCGTACCAATCATATCCACTGTCGCATAAGGGGTTGCATAATTAACGATGTACTCTTTGGCCGTGTCCGTGGCAGATGTTACTGTGGATTCTTTGAAATTTTCATCGTCACTTGTGGTGGGCGTTATTATGCACATGGACGGTATACGTTTTGCGGTCATGGCAGTCTTCTGTTTGATCCGTTCAATGCGTTCGAAGCCCTCCAAGTCAGAGCTCTCCGAGTACTCAACTTCGGAATTTTGAATCGACGACTGCGGCAAGGGTTGTGCTGAACGATCGGCTATGCGAGTTTCGAAATTGAATTCGCTTTCTTGACTCGCAGGCGACGAGTCTGTGGTGGTAGTGGTGGTGCTTTTTTCATCGTCCTTTGGCACTGCCAAGACGTTTCTTTTTATTGTGCCAGTGCGCTCTAGAGTACTTCCCACTGTGCTGCTCGAGTAGCTGCGCTCGAGGGTACTTGTGCTGGCGCTGTTGTTGCCTTTGTTCAATTTCGAGAGCGAACTAATGCGCTCGGGTACATCTGGACCATGGTCGTTCACCAGCAAAGTGGTACAAACAGTGCCAGCCGAACTGGTCGTGGTGGATGTTGAGCCTCTGCCAAAAAGTTCGTATTCATTTTCGGCCGTGAGGACAGTTTGATTTGACATACTGCCAAAGGAATAGTTGCTGGGATGGGTGGAGCTCGTCTGCAACGGAGACATGGGCTCTTCTTCTTTTAGTGTTCGCAGTCCGGAGTCCATGTGGAACGAGGTGTAATATCCCTCGGTGTCGCACGAGTACGCCGAGCTAGTCTCGTCGTCGTTGTACGGCTCGTTTACCTGCAGATCTGGGGTGGCGGTACCTTCACTGGTCACACTACTAGACGCCGATGTGTTTAGGAACCGTCGTCGGCTTATTATCGAACTGGGTGGTCCACTGCCCGGATGGAAGCTGCTCACATTAAGCGACGTATTCGACGCGCTCGATTTGGGTTGTATTGTTATTTCACTGCCAATGGATGTGCGTCCTGATTCCGAGCTGGCACTCCAGTTACCACTGGAAGAATGTGGTTCGTCTTTGTTGTGGCCATTGATACCGTTGCGTCGTTGACGATTCAAAGACGACGTATCCCGAAGTTTAACATTGCCGCTAACAAGAGTCGCCGACTTGAGTGGCCCTTGCGACTTACCACCGTTGCTGGCCAACGAAACGCTCTTCTCTGACGAGGAATATGAAGGTTTTCGTTCGTGCGAAAATCTGCCTTCCTTTTCGAAAAGTTCACTCTTCTGTTTTGTCAACTCGTGCACTATGCATTCATCATCGATGTCACCCCCACCACCGCTGCCACTGCCAGCCCCATCGCTGCTGGATGACTTTGGTGGCGACTTGCTGCCCGTCTTACTACTGCTGGGCGTTAGCAATTTGAAGCGATTCCGACCCCACTGCTTGAGCGAATTCAGTCGGGTCAGTGTACTCTTACCCTTATCGTAGGGTAAGGCAACAGATTCTTTTTTTAAGATGTCACTTGATTTACTTCGACCGAATTGGTTTTTTTCGCCATCCTTATCGTCGCTAACTTCGGTCTGGATGGTGTCGTCTCCTGTCGCTGCTAAACTAGTATTCTTACCGCTATCGTGCGTATCCGTCCTGTTACAAGGGGAAATTGTAAAAATATTTGTTTTCTGTTGTTGTTTTTTTTTCGGTTAGATGCTAAATGAGTACAGCAGACTTCAGTATTACGGTTTTTTTGTGAGTATTTTTGAATGCACGAGTGATTGCTGAGCAACCAGAGAGAATGGGAAGTTCTTATCGTATATGTTAATGAGAAAGTTCATGCAACATTAATTTGTTTGAGGTCCCCCCTTTCGGTATTTAAGTGAATGGAAGTAGGCATTGATTGAATCACGCAATCACACAGATTTAGATTGATTTGTGAATTTGGCTGTTTAATTAAGTGTGGCGACTTTTGACGATAGAGAGGTCTATGCCGGTTTAGTATTTTAATGGGGCTCGCTGTTGGATTTAATTGTTTCCCATTGGAGATAAGGAAGAGTAAATAAACAAAGCTGATTGGGACAATTGAAACATGACTAAGTGGACTCTGATGTGGAAAGAGTCTAATTGTTTAGTTGTTGTTTGTTAAAGCAAATCATGTTGCTTTAGTAGTTGCATGCAGTATCTGGCACAATCGTTTGGTTAGAGGGGGCATACCTGTACGAATAGGTCCTTAAAAAAGTACACTTGCCGTATAAATGTTTTAGGGTTAGTAGCAAGAAATTTAAAAGTTGTCAATACAAATTTGTGAGTTACAGAGCTCCGGAGAAAAATTGAGTGAAGCAGGCTACACTTCCGAATTTTCTATTATCACGGCGCAAATTTGCAGAGTTGATATATAGGAAAACCCTTTTTTTCTTCTGAAGAGTTAGTTTTTTCCATCAAGTGATAAGCGTCTCTGTAGACACTGGCTCGGCCAGTATAATATAACTTTTTGGGGAGTACCGGGGAGTACAGAACAAACAAATTTATTTCTAGCTAAACGTTTTCAAATGTAACGGTTTCGTTGTTGGAAGCCGCTTGTGGCAGCCATGTTGTTTTGGTAGAGTCTCTCTAATCTGGTGTTTATTATTCAGTCACTTTGCCGTACTAATAACAAATTTTAGTCTAGACTTTGAATTTACGGAAGCTCACAAATGCATGAAGCCAACGAAAAACAATAAACAGAAAAAGTGTTTTTTTTAACGATAGTTTAAAAGATAAAAGTGCTGCCAAATTTGCATTACATTTCGAGTGAGGTAAATTTATTAAGCGGCCTCTAGACGCTCAATATTATTGTGAAATATGATATTTGTGTAGACAACATGTTGACTGATAGACACTGAAGTTTTCACATTTTCACTCGCGGTGGTGGCGTAGCGAGGGGGGTGCAAGGGGTGCACAAGGCCCGAGCGGCACTTTGCTATGGGCGGCAATTTGGAGCTGCTACAATTTTTAAATATATAAAATCTATGAAACGGATTCTTTTTCCTGCTCACCAAATTCATTTACAAGGTTTAACAGCATTAACACTGCTTCACAGTAACTAATGAGACATTCCTTGCTTAGCAACAAAATCCAATGAACGCTTCTCCCTAGTAAGCAACTACATTTTTCTACATTGCAGATATACTTCTCTCTTGAGTTCACGTTATTTTGTTTTATTTTGCTCAAACGTATTTGTGCGTACATATGTATTACCAAAAAATACCCAATTGTTTGAAACACCCTCTAAATAAGAAACAAATAATACGTTTTCACCTGGGCCCTTCCTGTTATTTAAAAAAAGCTTAGCACTGCAAAAAGAAATTTAGTAGAAACTTGGTAAAATGTATCTAGAAATGTTACCAAGTTTATTGACATACATAATATGCGTACGAAAAACTGGTTGAAACCGAAGACAAAGCTTTTTTTTTTAGTGTGTGAAAAAACTACTAGGGGCGGCATAAATTGGGTCTGCCCCGGGCGGCACTAACCCACGCTACGCCACTGACTCTCGGAGATGTTTCTTTATCGACACTTGAAATATAAATGAACAATATTACCGACAGTCGATACATTTTTTCTAAATTGCGCAAAAAAAATTTCAAAGCATTTTGATTTTCTACAATATATTGCACAACCTTGCAATGTTGTCTACAGACGAACAATAATATTGTGCAAAATCAAATATTTCACAATAATATTGATCGTCTAGAGGCGCCTTTAGGGATGAAATTACGCTTTGCTGCAGGTGTGAGATATTTTAGGTCTTTAAAAAAAATAGGAGTACGAATGTTAAAGGAGGATTATGAATTTTTTTTAAAGAAATTTTATTTCTTTGAGTACAGGCGAACTTGTGTTCAAAGAAATGTTATTGTTTAAGTGCCGGAGGTTTTAGGTTCAAGTCTTTTTACTTTAGCTGTTCGTACAAAAAAATATCTGCAAAGTATTTATACTTCAGCAGTATACACAGCTCAAGTTAAATTTAATTAATTTTGTCCCACACTCACACTGTACAAAAAAAAATTTAAAAATTTAGGTTAGACCAAATGAATTTCTTAAGTTTTATTTTAACAGGTCAAGAGAAAATAACTTTCGTTTGTTACAACTCTAAATTAAACTAATTGGATATAGAATTTATACTTATTTCAAATTTAATGCAGTGATTTTCATACAAATATCGTGATTGGCAGATTGCGGAAATTAAAGGTCGAGACTAGAATTTTTTTTAGTAAATTATAGTTGTGACCACGATATAAAAATAAATAAATAAATAAATAATTGGCGTTAAAAGGTCTGTGTGGACCCTAGGCCTAGCTTCTCACAACCATTCGTTTTGTGTGGAACGAACGGCCGAGAGGTGGCGTAGGGAAAAAACTCTAGTTTGAATTTGAGTTTTTGGGGGATTCTAACCTGGGACCCCGAGCTTAGTAGTCCAATACACTAACCACCAAGCCACTGCGCCTACGATATAGGTACTATCGGAGTAGTCACGATTTGGTTCGCTACCTATTATTTTTCCATAGAATTTGGTATTATTTGCCTCACCAACAAACTCGCAAAAAATAAGAGCCACTTCCACTGTGGGCAAAGTTGCTGGCAGCGTTCATAGAATTTTATACATTAAATTTGAAATTATTCGTTACTTGTGGAGAGTATTTTGTTTAAGAATAATTGTACTTTTGTTTAAAATATTTATGAAAAATCAACAATGTAGATTGGTTGAAAAATTTAAACATGAATCGAAGAAATCGATGATATTCAAAAACGGAAAATACACAACCCTGTTTGTCCTAATATGTTTCCAGTATATGGAACAATTCCTTTAAATAGTTTTATTAACCAAACAAATCAAATTAATCGCCTTTTAAAAATATTTAATAAGAATAACTAACTAATAGCATTCAGAACTGTTAAAATGTGATATTCCCGAACTCTATTATATTATTTTAATTTTCTTTCTGCAAACATGTTCGTGCTATCCTAGTGAGATTACATACCATCTACAATACATAACTAAGGGCACATTTGTAGGTATCGATGGCAGATCAATGATAGAGACAATTTTTCCACTCAGAAAAAGACCAACGAAATACAACCCGAAGTACGAAGACAAAAGAATTTCAAAGTCACATCTTTCTAGTGTCGTACGAACATTTCATTCCAAAAGCTTGATTTTTAGGAGTTTGGCTTATGTTGTGTGAAGACCGAAATTGAAATGAAACAGCAATATAATTAAATATGTAAAAATAAAATTAAAAGAAACTAGGTAGATTATGATTTTATAATAATGTGCTACATTTTTGGTTGCTCTAGAATTCTAGATCATTTTTGTCTATAAGAACATTTTTAAATTCATACAAAGTGCATGCGAATGGGGACTACAAAAAATTATAAGATTGGTTCTTGCAAGATAGGAAAAAAACACTAACGTATCATGTATAAATTTGTTTTTCTTCCATATTTTGAAATTCATATATTTCATATTCATCCAGTCTTCAGATTCCAGTTTGGTGGAGACCCTAAAAGTCTGTCATCAAAACCAAAATGGCTTCAATTCCGCATCTTCATTAAATCAAATCCGAAGATGCTGCAGAAATTTTATCAAAGGAAAAATTAAACGTATGAACCAATTTTTCTAAAAAACAAGTAGGTGTTTGACGATCTTTTTGTATTAAAAAAAAAAACAGTAAAATGTTCAAGTTTAGTAATTGTATCCTATTTTTTTTTTTTATTTCAAATGAGAGTACCCTATAAAAAATTTAAAACTTAGCTATTACGATGGAGTGAAATAAATCAATTATTGGCCGTTCATAACTTCCGGAAGTCATTTTGTTTTACAGGAAAGCGGAATTCCCTAACGCATTGCTATAAAAATATCAACACGCAGAACTTTACCATAATTCCTGCCACGTAAATAAAATGGGCGACCAAAATACGTGTCACGTATACCACTAACACCATATTACAAAACAGGACTCGAACCTTACTACGTCCGAGCCAGCCGTGGCGGTCGTATGCCAGAAATCATATTTTAAATTATAATGCCAGAAGATTATCTTTCGAATCAAGTAAATTTCATGTCAATAAAAATAAAATCAACTGTTTTTTATTCCATTTCAAAGTTCTATGTTGTAAAAAAAACACCCTTTATAATACGTATGGACTGCAAAGCTTATCCAGAGTAGACACGAATGCCTCTTCAGTCTATTGTCTTCCAACGCCCATTAGCGGACTTTCGAAATGTAGATAATGTCAAAAATTAAGAACGCAGCGAATTCATCAAATCAATCAAATATTATGAACACATATTCTCTAACAGTTTGAAATGGCTATATCACATGAATCATTAAAATTTCCTTTGAAAATCAGTCTTTTTTATTGAAAAGTTCATTTGCGATAATGCTCACTGCCTTCAACGGGTTTTTGAACAAGTAAAATCATCGTTTCCGAAGTGTGACATATCCAAAAAAGATTCGAATTACACCCACAAAAGTATACCGCTTGATGAGGTTATTACGCTCGAGGCAAAATCGGTTCTTTTTTCGAAAATATTTACATTACGGTCAATGGCCGACGTTACTGGACAATTATCAGCAATCCTTTCATCGAAGATATTGACGAAATTGATTCAAAAATAATATATGGTTCAGCAAGATGGCGAATTGTGAGACTGTCCCATGAAACTCAATTCAACAGAAATGGTAAAAAAAAACTACAACATGGCTATACAGTGAAACGTCTCCTAAAATTAGTTTTAAAATTTGGAGCAAGTTCGTAAACTCGTTGACAAAAACTGTATTTTTTTGCTGGTTTTTAGATGTGTTTGTTGATTTCAATATTGCCACCATATGAACCAGGTGATATTAGGTAGCAACTGAATTAGTCTCGTCTCCTTAAGTTCAAATCCTGAATTTCATACAAAAATGTCCAACTTAGTTATGAAAGGGAATATAAAGAGTATCAGAAAACAAGGCTTAAATGAAGCCACTACCTGACAAAACTTACTCCTATACCATACACACTCATCAGAACATTGAATCCCTATGCCTATGTGGTAAACAATACAATCCCCTCACATCAGTGAAGCAATTTCACTAGGAAGACGGAGAGAATACAGAAGAGTTACACATCGAAATGGGTTTTCAGTTAAAGTGCTCCGCCGAAGGTACACAATCTAAAAAAAAACATTTCTTGACATAATATAATAATGTTGGAGCATAAAGAGTATAAGTAGATATACATTTGCAACAAAGACTTAAGCACAACGACACAGTTCGGAAAGTTCAACAAATTAAAATCAGTGGTGAGAAACACAAGCTGATAAAACAATGCAACATTTTAAAAGTTTTTGCAATCTGTAGATGGCGGCAAGGTAACACAAGGAAAAAATTTGCATAACAACAAAAGACTTGCCACCCTATATTGCTCAACACAACTGAAACAGTCAAGTAAGTATGTATAATCTAAAAAAGCAAATACGGCATTTATTATGCACATGTTAAGTTACCAATTTGTCGTGTCATTTAACCATCAAAGGCTAAATTAAAAAAATTAAAAAATAAAAAATCCCTTCGTGTCATCGGTAAATCTTTGGAGACATAAGCACAATTGCTCTTATTCCATAAAGCTACCAATTATAATGTTTTATGTAAGCAAGGTGAAGTGGATGGCTGCGTTCTTTATTTGCCCTTAATCATGAAACCAAAAATGAAAGTGAAAAGCCAAATTAAAAACACTGTGTGTTCTCTTATAAAACTTAAACATCTGTGTACTGCTTGATACATTTTGTTGCTTATACAAGTACAAACGTGAAGAAGTGTAGGTAATACTGAAGTCTGCTCCTCATATACTTTTGTCAAGAGTATACCTTATTTTGTATGATGTTGTTAGGCGTTAATTTGTTATAACTGCGTTATTTGTTCAAATAAATAAACAGATACAATAAAAAAAATATAATTAAGAAGAAAATAATTTTGTGGATCATTCCATTACTATATTTTGTATTAAAGGGGACATAAACATGCCTCTATACATACAAAAAAAAATAGAATATATTGCCAAAAATCATAAGAAAAACTGTATACATATCTATTAACAACAGCATAACAAACCAGACACAATTATTTGAAAACGACATTCACATATATAGTAGTTATTGCATTGCGTTTTATTATGTTCAGCAATAAATTAACATACCCCTTAGCTGCATCCTGAATCTCCTTTTGATCGGTGCCAGCGATTGTGTTCCTTCGCTTGCCACGAATTTTTCGTGATCTTGAACGACGGCTTACCGTTTGTACGTCATCGTTCAAATTGTTGGCCTCGGCAATGCCAAGGGCACAGCCTGTTGTTGATTTTCTGGCCAGGCACATGCGTTCGAATCGTCTTCCAGATGTGTCCACGGAGATTATTTCGGCAGGATATCTATACATTTGAAAGGAGAGGGTTGAATGATTTATTATTCCGTTTTTAAGTGTTGACGTGATGTACAATGCGAAAAATAACCTTGGACTTAAGATAGCGATATTAAAGTAATTACAATAATGATACATCGTTGTTTGACCAGAATTTTTTTTTTAAATTTAAATACATTTATGCGGGCCTACAATTCGCCGTTGAGCACTAAGCGTTTGGATAATCAAATTAATACACACTACGATTCGTGACAGCAATTAATCAGTGCGGCAACCTATCCAACTGACAGATGGTTAGAATAAATAGGTATACGCTAGCTTATGAAAGGTGAGTCACAAGCCGAAAGTTTTTGCGGGTTTAAGTATGCTTGGTCTTTCCTTTTGTGACCATTGACGCAGAGTTGCCATACGGTCAAAATATTTTCAACCATAAAAAGAAAATCCTTTGTAATTTTTTTTAACATGTTTTTTGAATTTGAAATGCGAATAAGTAAGTTTGGTTCTCCGAATGGAAACGTGTGCGGCAAATAAATACAACACATCTTCAAGGAATTTACACAGCCCTTACGCAGCTTGACGAAATTGTTGTTTATAAAATTGGCAGATGAGGTTGGTGCTTAAATCTCAAAAAAAAATATTTGAGGGACTATTGACATTAGCTTTTTTTAAAAGACATGTTCAATCGATTATTTAACAGCATTTTAAAATACACACAAGTCACACATATTTATTTCATCCTGTCATCATGCTCAATTTTGAATCATTTGATTGTGAACAGAACAAAACGACGAACGCTATCTCATTCTTAAGTTTGAGTTACGCAGCGTCCGCAAAATACATATAAATTTAATTATTCTGCGAAAGAAAATTGTAAGGTTAAAACAAAAGAATATTATAAGTAAATACAAACGGAATAAAATTTAAAAAAAAAAAAACAGTTAACCCCCCCCCCCCCCACAAGATTTCCCCCGTCGCCAAAAGAAAAAAACCGAAATCTTGGGGGAAACTCATTGAACTTGAATGCGTTGACGGTTTTCACAGATTAAGATAAATCACTTTCACTGATGGAAATGGAAACATTGAGAGAATGAGAGAAACTGCCATGACCGTTGTATAAAGCACCAATGAATGTGGTGGAAACTTTACAACGTCGATGACAGTTCAATGACAAAATGCGGACGGTCGGATACCTAGTTTATGTAAAACGTCAACTTGATTTGTCGGGACTAGGAGTCCGAATTCGTTGACTAAGCAAATTGAATTGTTTTTTTTTTTTTTGTATTTACGCGGTCAGGACAAAATCAAACAAAGGTGACGATTTTGTCCTTTTTTTTGGAAAAAGAATTTCATCAATTTATAAAAAAATTGTTATTTTCAAATAAGTATACATTTAAAATGTAACACGGTTGACTATCACAACAATATTATAGTCTCATTATTGTGCGAAAGTTCCAAATTTAAAGATTAGCTTTAGAAATGACACCTTTTTATCTTACTGGTCCTTTTTTTGGACTCTTCAGAATTCTGCAGCGGCCACTCTGTTTATTTTTAATTTAACTCTTTGATATGTCAACTGGGTATGCAGGCAGGATTTTCTTGACTAGATTTGTCGGCTTTTTAATTAATTTTAGTAAATTGTGAATTTTTTCTAATTTTATTCGTTGTAATACAACAATGCAAATGGTTTTTAAGTCTAACAAACACAAATTTCTACAAATGTATGCATAAAAAAATTAAAAATATTGCATCTTTGTTTTCGTGTTTAGAACACTTGAAGCATTGCACTTCTGCGCTTTTCTCTGTTTGATCTTGTTTAACCGCTAGTCCTTTGCTTTTTGATTGACTTTTCTTTTTAAATAGTTTGGAAGCAACGAATGGATGCTTACTAAATAAATAATTTCATATAGGTTTGGGAAATTTCCAAGACTTTCTTGGCAGAGCAAACAGAATAAAATATTTTCTTACTTAAGTTTGGCCGGTTCATACATTTTTTAAACAATTCTCAGTACCTTAGATGACACAGGTAGATATTTGGCTGCAACCAAACCTTTATTAAACTCTTAGAAAAAGGAGGATTAGATCTCCAATGAAACAATTTGGTTGGTGTGAAAAGGTTCACTTCGCGGAAAATCTATATATATAAAAGGCAATGAAGTTCGTGTGTGCGCGCATAACTAGATAACAGATTGTTGGATTTCAACGATCTTGGGCTTGACGGTTTCGTTTTGGACCAAGGAAGGACATAGGCTACTTTTTGTCGCGAAAACAAAACTCTGAGGGGATGAAAGAGCGACAGGGACAGCAAACGACGCCGAATTTCTTGTCGTTATTTTGACATTTCTCTTCAGTTAGTTTTGCCATTTCATGATTGAGTCATCATTGCATTCCGAAAAAATTACGGTTTTGGCCGAAAAATGCTATGTACCATAAAGTACTTCAGTAAAAAAGCAGTAGGTTGGTTATTGCAATTGTATTTATTTTAATATAATTTTTGAATAAAGAATTTAAATTGACCGGAAGCGAAAGCTCGGCATTACTAATTTTATTAGCTACAGTAACGAATTTTTGCGGAACGAAGTTCGCCGGGCCAGCTAGTATAGATATAAGAATAGTATTATCAGCACTTAGCAAAATAAACCCGAAATAACAAATTTAGGAACTTTAGGAACAGGACAGCTTTCGTGCAAAATAATGTAAGCCATGGCTTTATATTTTTTCAGCGAAAATTTTAAACTTTTGTCGGTTTCTAAGTTTCCCGAGTTAAGTTGTATACATATAAGCCCTACAATTTTTAAAAGATCAAATTGTATTTATTTTTAAAATTGGTTCTTAAAACACTTATAGTTTCCTACGTGAGATTTTCATTTATTCTGAAATGAATTAACAGGCTATTATTTCAATTTTCAAAAGTATTCATTTGCTTTCGATTCAATTGTGATCTTTAGACCACCAATAAGTTTTGATTTGCAACATTAGTCTACAAATAAATCAAGACATTCTAATAAATTGTGTTCCGTTTACTGAATAATATGAAAGAGATTGTATTACGACACAAATGCACGATAGGGCATTACTGATTTGCATATGATGTTTGACAGATCAGCGGATATTTTGTGCATTTCCTATTTTGTATTTGGTTTTTTGCTTGTTATAAGCCTCAAAAAGCCTTTGAAAGATAACCACTTAACCGCTTCAATTTTGTAGCCTTAAACTAAGATAATGCAATACATTATAAGGGCTGACACCACAAAACTACATTGTTCAATTATTTGTTTTTGTACCACAAAACTGCAAGTGTTATGTTCACTTTTATTCCTGGTTTAATTACAGTTGCAGTAATAGGAATTTAATAGGATTACTCTCTCACAGTATGTTTACCGCTAAGGGTTAATTTTCTCTCATTAAACATTACAAGTTAATAACGGGTGATTTTTTAAGAGGTTTAGAACTTTTTTTAAAAAAAAAAAACAAAAAATTCGAAAAAATGAATGAAATATTTATTTGAATCGATAGTTTGAACCTTGCAATTTAATGTTTAAAGATAATTTCATGCAAATGTTGACCGCGGCTGCGTCTCAGGTAGCCCATCCGCTGAGTCCAATTTTGGCATACTCTTTCACACATATCGGCCGGTATCTCACGAATGAATGCATGGATGTTGGCTTCCAGTGCGTCAATCGAAGCGGGCTTGTCAATATACACATTAGCCTTGACATACCCCCACAAAAAATAATCTAATGGTGTCAAATCGCACGATCTAGGCGGCCAATTGACCGGCCCGAAACGTGAAATTAACTGTTCACCAAACTCGCCTCGCAATTGCGCCATTGTTTCGCGTGCTGTGTGGCATGTGGCACCGTCTTGTTGAAACCACATATCATGCAAGTCAAGAACTTCCATTTCGGGCAAAAAAAAGTTTGTTATCATCGCTCGGTAGCGTTCACCATTGACAGTAACGCTGCGATTCGCATCATCTTTGAAGAAATATGGCGCAATAATGCCGCCGGCCTATAAACCGCACCAAACAGTGGCTTTTTCGGGATGCATTGGTAGCTGTTGCAATGCTTCTGGCTGATCTTCACTCCAAATGCGGCAATTTTGCTTATTTACGTACCCATTCAACCAAAAATGAGCCTCATCGCTGAACACAATTTTTCGATAACCAGCGCGCGATGAACATTTCGAACCGAGCACGAATTTTGATAGTAAAATTCAATAATTTGCAAGCGTTGTTCATTTGTAAGACGATCCATGGTTAAATTGCAAACCAAACTGAAGCTGTTTGACAGTGACACAAGGTACTAAACACACGTCAGCAGTCAAAACCAGTGTTGCCAAAACCAAACCAGCTAAAAAATCACCCGTTATAACAATTTACACTTGGCAAACAAAGCTACAAGTGTGGAAAACATTGAACAGAGTCAAAAAATTAACGTCCGAAATTGCATACTTAGAAAGAGATCTTCGTGGTACAGTAATTATAGTTATTTTTTAAATTCGCAATGACGGCTGTTATTCTATAGAATTGTTAAATTGTTGTTTTGTGGTTGTCTTTTTGAACAAACTAGGTGAAGTCAGAAGCAACCACTTTGTGAAATATTAAGACATTTCATGGACATCCTGTTGCTTATTCTCAATCCAAATGTGAGAATTTTGTTCGTGTACATCGGCATTATAAAATGCGACTGATAGCTAGCAAAATTATCCGTTTTTACTTTGTCGACTTGGGCTCAGATGCTCAGATTATGGCCAAACATTTAAGCAATTTGACATCTGCGAAGTTATATGTGATATGATTAAAATCAAACAATTTGCAAAATTCAATATTTTTTTTGTCTAATTATCTTTAGATCATATACCTATATGACAGACACCTGTCGGATATAAATACACCCCTACTGACTATACTTAGCAAGGGCAACCATAAACAAAAAAATCCATTGACAGGCAAATTAAAACGATCAATCATCATCAAACATTTAAGTAACTTTAAATTTAACGAAGAAATATTGGTTCCATCTGTTCCATAACAGATAGGGGCATAATTGCAGGAAACCTTATCAGCGTACAGCAGTTGGTGGTATATTTAAGACAATCTGAAAGATCTAATGAGGCTGAAAGAATTCAGGCCAATCGAATCAGAGTCGACGATCACCCACATTGACAATCTCATGATGGATAGGTCAAAACTTGTACACAATGGAGAATTTGAGAACGCCGGAAATATAATATCTTATGAATTCAGAGGCTATGCCTCTCTGAAGTTTACTTTATGACTTATTCAATACGCATTTCATTCGATGTAAGAAATATCGAAAGCATACCAAAGAAAAACATTGGCACACCTACACGAAAGACAACTTTGAGATATAAGACGACTTTTACTGCGATTATAAAATTCGATCATTCAGAGGTAACCAAAGGGAAGTTAAACCGAACCCCCACTATCCCACGATTGTTGTAGAGCCGTTTTAATTCATTTCAGCAAAGGCGGGCGATGATTCTAAGATGCTTTGAATGAAAGGTTATTTCAGTGATTTTCTTTTACGATTTAAAAGTTCAAAGAGGCGATTCAGTGACATCTAAAAGGTGCGCCATATGTAATGTTGGTATTCAATTAATTGGCATGCAATTTGTATTTGATAGGAATTGTGAAGCTAGGAAGATTTACCCCGCAACTTAGTTTTACTTAATTATTATTATTACCTTACTACCACGTAAGTATGGAGTCCATGGACAGAAACTGGTTATCGAACATGATCCATCGAGCCAAGGATTTTAACTTCAGTGTTGCGAAAGATTTTTTTTTTCGTGTTTTGTCAGTCAAATCTAATTCCGCGATACATTGCATTGTCCCGCTTCTCTTAATGTGATGAAGGCAGGATACTGAGAGTATTAATTACCAATAGAAAATTTAAAATTGTTTCTTCCAAATTTTATAAAATCAAACCAGCGAATTTTGGATGTATAATTCGTGACACGGAAATGATGGCGACCGGTGAGTTGAACCCCAGTAAATTCTGGATTCACACGAAGCGTGGTCATTTTCGCTTTATTCCCCTTTTCACCGTACTAAAATTTCCATTTAAGAACTAAAATTTGTATTACACAGAAAGAAAATCACTTGAAATAAATAAATGATTATGATTATTTTTTGATGGGTACTACAAAATTTTGATAAAGATTATTTACATGAGCTGTCTTTTACGGACATTCAGTGTGTTGATAATCAAGTGAAATATAGGTGTTCGTTCTGATGTCTTTTGTTAGATTCTTGAAATTTTTGAAATTTTTGCCGCCCGTTCTACCCGGACTACGGGCGCGCGCTTTTCAAACCCACCATTTATGTTTCGCCCTTCTCCGATACAAATTATTTTATTTATATTCTTAAGCTGGTAAAAAAAAAGACCCACCACTGCTCAAGACTTTAATTCCTTGTCAAAATTTTAATTTTTTTTTTAAGTTTGAACTGTCTATAAGATAAAAAAACCTTCTGATTTTAGTATCACAAAAAAAAGTGAGAATATCTTCTCGTACTTAAAAAAGTTTTAAACCTTGTTTCAATTTTGAGAATTTGTTGTCTGTTTTGGTTTTAAAGCATGAAGTCTGTTAGTTCCACGTTTCTGAGGCGTGTAAAGTCTGGCATCAAATGCGATCCCAGAATTTTGATACGTAGCCTCACTGTAGCTGGACAGTGGCAGAGGGAATGAAGCTTCGTAAGAGGAGATGTCGATAATTTTAAGTAAATGCAATGGCACTGAGCCTTTGTGTTCCCTTCAAACTTCGTGGTACTATAAATGCAGAAATGTGTTATCCTTATTTTTTTATCGCATTCTCGCCAGTATAAAAAGCTCCTATTATTTGGTATAACACCTTAAAAGTTCAGATAGAAAATTCCATTCAAAAGGGACAATTTCCACAATCCTGCAACACTTGTAGAATGAATATTGCACATTTTACTTAAACAATTGTGGGTTGCAACGAGGAGATAAAATTTGGAGTTTCTGAGAGCAGCTCATCTCTTATGATGCGCCTTTCCCGTTTATTCAGTGTCAGTACAACATTTTGCAACCAGGAGTTGCTAAAATTAGTTATACACTTTTCGTACGCCCCAAATATTTAAATTTAATGTTCGAAAAGCCTCTTCACCAACCCCATATACACAAGTCTGCCAAATCAACTGGATGAATTCGATAACGGGGGGCACCTCCCCAAATAAAATCAAAACCATCCTTTAACATGAGACAGTGTAAATGTCTGCGTTTCCTCAATTAACCCCACTTAACTCTGAATCTCAAGTGAAAAGGCAAACATCCAATTAGAGCAGTTGAACTAAGCCAATTTCCTCCTCACTTGGTAACTCTACCAGGAAACACTGCCCGCACCTCATCCATCGAAAAAAAAAAAAAAAAACCAACAAGAGATACCACCAACACCAACCAACCGAACTAACCCCAACATCATTCTCACTTCAGCAAACCAGGAATATTAATGAGTGTTTCGGCTTCGCTTAGTTGTTGCTGTTGACAGCTCTCTACACCAAGGGTTCTTGGAACTAAAATTGAAAATGTTTTGCGTTCATCACGAATTCAAATTACCATAAAATGGTGGGCGGTTGACAGCATTAAAACTAGCTCATCCGTGCGTTGAGTATGGCTACTTAACCATGTCACAGGCGAGTCGATTAATCAATTAATAGGTACGTACGAATGTAATAAAAAAAAAAAAAGACCATGATATACTCACTTTAAAGCTAGCAATTTACATTGTTCTTCTGGTGAAGGCAGTCGATGGTTTAAAGGCACATCTTTGTTAATGTCGTTAGGAATATGCAAATTATCGTTACTATTATTAATGGAATATATGGCGTCAACAGCATCAGCTGATAACACGGACGGAGACATTGCTGGCGTAAGGACTCCATTATCGCCGATTATGATCGATGTGTTTATGGACGCGTCCACACGGTTCATACAGTCAGGGGTGACGGTCACGTCGCCTAGAGCTTCCGATGACGTCCATTTGCGTAGGTCTTCAATACCGGCAGGCTATAATAGGGAAAGAAAAACAGGTTAATGTCAGTTTATATTGATTTTATTGAAAGCATAAGATGATTGAAAGATATAAACAAAACAGAATGACAAATGGGGCGGGCTTGGTCGCAAAATAACTACATGACAAAGCTGTTCAAGCTAGTGCATTAGGGTATTAGGTTTTCCGGTGCAGGAAATATTGGCGTGTCACGCCAAAGGATTCTTTGCAATTAGAGATATGGACTTTCGTTTTTCTACTTCGCCATAAAACAAACCATCAACTTAATTGCGCAACGATTAAAAAAGAATCTAAAACAAACAAGTGAAGGGTAGCGATTAGGGTGGGGCTTAAGTCTCAGCAAGCGTACGTATGTTGAAAGACTAATTAAATTCGGTACGAGTTATAACACAATGGTGTGATTTATATTATGTAATCTGCAGTTAATTAATGAAGATAGCGGTTGCGAAATCATTCAGGAATGATTGGGAAAATTCTTAAAGGGACCATTTAACTGATTTTGTACAGCTGACTGTCAATAACTAGTCAACAGAAATTTCAGTTGTGAGAAATAACAAATTTATAGAGACAGAAAGGACGCATTTCACATTTGAAGCATTAACGAAGAAATTCAAAAAGTTTGGGCACATTTCGGGAGACACAATGTCTCCGACAAATGGGAGCATAAAATGTCCACACATGTCAATACTCAGCAGACCACAACTCAAATGGCTGTAGATGAAAACTAATGGACCTCCATTACGCTGGATGTTCGAACATTCTCGGAGAACTAATATCGTCTCGGCCCATTAACTTCCTGTAAATAGGGTACGGAAATGAACAACATGCGGGCTGCAGGTTGGCGTGATGCCTTTGGTAGGGTGGTTGATTGATTATTGATTTAAAGTGAATAGAAAAAGAGATATTTTTAACCTACAGACTATTTTTTCTCCTTCGCTATGTACGAGTTTGTTCTTTCTATATCTCTATATATATAAAATTGTTGCAAGTACGTTGTGACCTTATAACTCACGAACGGCTCAACCGATTTCAATGTTTTTTGTTGTGTTTTATTCGTCTTGAATCAGGGATGGTTTATGAAAAAAGAAAAGTCGGAAAATTCTCAACCGGTGGCGTTGTAGGCACACATTTCGTTTTTCTTGGGAAAAAGCACTTTGAAAAAAAAAAATAAACTGGATAGAAATCGAGTAGTGACACTTCAAATACAAAAAAAAATATTTTAAATTTTCAAAGCAATTGTTGTTGTCAATTATTTTAATAATTTTCCAAGCAAATTGTTGTTGTCAACAATTTTGAAATTTTTTTTTAAATATAACCTACCTAATAAGTTTGTTTATGTTTACTATGTTACATTAAGTAAGTTTTTGAAATGGAGTAGATTTGATTTATTTCATAGTTATTGAATCCATCATTTTCGTTTGACATGTATTTTCAGGATCCTTGCATAAGTATGTGTGATTAAGTTGAAATGTAGGGGTGATTGAGATGACGTGGAAAATGATGGCAGGCAACAGGAGTTGTGGAGCGTTTTGAGTTTGCACGTAGGGGTTGGGATTGTTACGAAAAAAGAGCGAGAGTAGGGTCATGGGGAGGGCAACTCAAAAGTACCATAACACCTTCGGTACCGGAGTAGAGAGAGCAGGGAAAAGGCTTACCAACCAAGTTGATAGGTGCGGTTAGTTTTCTTCTTGGCTGTTAAAGTTACAAATATTTCGTCGGTCGCTGATGGACTATATTGTTAAGCATCGTGTCTTTGGTTATACTCGATGTTGGATGTATTCGATTGAATGACAAAAAATATGCTTGCCTTATGCGCAAGCGTGATGGCAAGCATCGGCGTCGATCATCTGGTGATGGCGGTAGAACAATCACAGTCAAAGTGAAAGGAAATGATTTCGTGGTCGACAACTCATGGGTTGTTCCGTATTCGCCACTTCTTTCCAAAACATTCAAGGCGCATTGTAACCTGGAGTATTGCAATTCATTGAAGTCCATCAAGTACATCTGCAAATATGTCACGAAAGGCAGTGATGATGAAATTAAGCGCTATCAAGTTGGCCGATACGTAAGCTGCAATGAGGCGATTTGGCGAATATTCTCATTTTCCGTTCACTAACGCTATCCGAATGTTACACATTTGGCAGTGCATCTGAAGAACGGTCAACGAGTTTATTTCACTGCAGCAAATGCCGCTCAACGTGCTCAAAACCCACCAGCGACAACATTGACCAGCTTTTTTTCGACTTGCCAAAGTGATCCGTTTGCAAGTATACGTCACTTTTCTCAGATATGCCGCGTTATTACACTTGGAAAGCTTCATTGAAGGAATTTCAACATCGAAAGCAAGGCGATGTAGTTCCTGGTCATCTGGATGTGCGACCTACTGAAGCTCTTGGCCGTATTTATACAGTTCATCCGAAGAATGATGAATGCTTTTACTGACGACTATATGATCCATCTGCCGAAGTGTTCTCCAATCAACTGCTAACAATCGGTAATGGTCATGTTCCTGTCGACGCATCGACTGGATTGATTTCGTTGCCGCGAAATTTTTGCAATTTTGTCTCGACGAAAGAGGTATTTAAGCGTCTTCTACATAAAGCAGCATGTGCATTGTGCATGCTCGAAATTATTACTTTCATTACATTAACGAATTTGGGCGGAACGAAGTTCGCCGGATCAGCTAGTATTTGTATAATGTATATACGCCTTCACAAACCGCTTTTGCTTAAGGATCAACTTCGGAGGTATGCCAGGTATACGTCTTATCACGGTCATTCTGAACACAGGTCAAATTGGACGCGTGGGAAATATCATCAGAACTTGGTGCTTTGGGAATATATCATCTATATGGTGAAGGCATTGGAAATGATATCGGATTCCCCATATAAATATATGCCAATTGTGAAAGAACAGATCACTTTAACGCACTTAAGACAAATTAATGAAAGATCAGGCCAGTAGGGTATATTTCCTGCTGGTGCTCAGACCGACAACATTTGGACCTGACCGCTACAGCATCTTTTTGGCAAATTTTACTTGCATAAATCTGAAAGCGATGAGCACTTTAAAACACCCCAACTACTTCAGTTATTGTCAGAGCCGTTTGGCAATAATACATAGCATCTTCAGAAATCAACCAGTCTATTGGTCGCCAAGGCCATGAAATTTGAAGACACTCGATAGCGAAATTTTTCAAATTAAGTGGGAGCCAACTCAGTATATTATCAGGACACTCTTAAACCCTATTCACACGGAACCGAAAGCTGTTTTTTTTTTTTTTTTTGAAAACAATCGAAATCAGAAGTTTTCGCATACTTATTTCAGTTTTCAAAGCGAGTCATTTTCCACGAAGACATCACTAAAACGACTTCCAATCATTGGGTTGTTGAAACAAACACACCTTTTGCAATAAATTCAGTAGATCAGCAGACAAGCTGACCGAACATAAGTCACACCTCACAACTTAAAATTATTTTCCACACTTATGTAATTGATGGGCTGATATTATTTTTAAATGCTCTTAATTCATTTTGTTTGTTAATTAATGTTTGGAGCCGAAATAGTTTACACAGAAGTTTCACGACTATTGTCTCACAGCTGATAGAAATATCAAACGAAAAATAGTTGGTGTTCGTTGTGAATCGACTAGTTTTCGAGCAAAACACGTTTTTCGGCTCGGTGTGAATAGGGTATTAGTCACGATTGTTGTTCCACAAGAGTGAAGGGATGACCAGAGGGATGACTGCTGCACTTAGTTTTTCAGCAGGCGAAACTATATACACCGCGACAATAAGTTCCTTACAAAAGACATCTTTCGCTGTTTAGAAGAAATAGACTACTTTCGACAGAATGTGAAAATATATTTCCTTTGGAAATTTAACTTCAATTGATTAACACGTTGATACCTACATAATGTGAAACAGGAGTCCCAATGCATTTTTTAAACCATAACACAAAAGTGAATATACTGATCTCAGAGAAAGAGTGGAGAAAAAAATTCGTATCAATTGAAATAACAGGTGGAAAGAACGAACTACTTGTGAAGTATCTCGAAAGCTTTGGCTAGTATATGACAGAGGCCTTACTATCAAACTTCTACAATTTGGCAGGTCATCGCTGTCTAAGTTGGTAGGAGTTCTAACGGGTCATAACTTCCATAGAAACCACACGATGAAACTAAATCCAAAAGATGACGATATATGTAGAGGCTGCGGAGACGAGGAAGTCCATAAGGATTCACCTCACTTCCTAGGTCACTGCCCGAGCCTCTGTCACTTGAGGAACAGAACCGTTGAAAACTTTTACTTCCATAACGAGAACTCTCTGATGTCACACTTTCTGCTCTTTACATAGGTGTTCACATCAGAATGGCTGGACGGCGTCGGGTAAATAAAAGAAGAAGCGACATGAGCTAATCATCTGCAACACCAACGGTTAACCTCCACAAAAGGGCATCACAACGGGTCCACAAGGACCTAAGTGTGGTATAGTTGGGTTTACCCTGCTCTACCAACCCGTAAACCTAACCTAACCTAACCTATGTTGAGAGAGCAAATGGTTTGGTTTGATACACTGACAAATCCAGAATGGAGTCTGGAGCGGATGTTGGCTTCTTTGGATGCAATACCAAAGTCTCAATACCCATGGCAACGTGCCCCACGGTATTTCAGCAGAAGTCTATGCCATTGAGATCAACGCAGCTTTATACTCAAAAAATGTGAATTAAAGGCGCCAAAATACCAATCTTCACAGATTGTCAAGATACATATTAGAAAGCTAGTGGGCTTTCTCACAGGCCACTGGTTTGAAACCGTGCTATTTTTTGTTTTTGGACTGGACGAGGTTAACGTGAAGTAATTGATATTTTACTTCGAATCATTGTTTCTACTAGGTCAAAAGGAGACTCTCAAACAACATTGGGCATAACAATGCGGCTACCGCGATTTATACTGCAACTAAATATGTTGTTTACGCCATTAATAAATATAACCCACTCACTGTCATGGATATCCGCTTTCAAATATTTTGGCGACGTCCAAATTTCATTAGGTAGAAGCATCGAATATATCAATTAAGGATGCCAATGACAAACAAAATGGTTAAGTATATTTGTTGGCATTATGTAGGGGAAAGTGCTATGATTTTTATATGCACACGCAATTTGTACAATACTGTATGCCTTGTTTTTCTAATTAGCCATGTTCTACCACTTGTTTTTTGAAAATGTTAGAATGCATACTATATAAACGCGAATCTATAGATTCGATAACTAGACTAAGGTCTTCACAATTTGTAGTTAAATTCACCATAACCTTTACATAAATCTAACTTTTTGCAGCATTTCTCTGTTGCTCCCTCCCCTGGCTACTATACAGTAAATTGGCTATAGCTTTAGCCGATGAAAGATATATTGTCATTCCACATAATCAACAACAGATAACCTCTTTTAGTTAACGTTGCAGCAGCATTACACAAAATTTGTGCAACGAAACCGGCTTTCAAACGTCGTCAAACCACATGTTATAGACATTTTACATGAACATGACCAAACTAATAAAGAAGAACTGTATTCCTATACCCATAGGAGATAACTATTCCCAGCAAGTAACCAACTTCATCGAGTAGAGTAAAAAAAGCAATAACCTATCCGCTAAGTATTTTCAACATCCACATCCCACTGTCGCTCGGTCGGTTGGTCGCATGGGGGGCTGAAAACCTCTAACAAGCTACCAACAGCAGCAGCATCCACCAGCCACACTTACCAATCTTATTTCAATTTCAGCATCAATTCTAGTTCTCATCTTGCGATTAGCCTTTCCAAAAACGGGCGTACAAACCAGTTCGTCTGCCGCACCTGTGCAGCTGTCGGCGGTGTCATTTTGAGACGCCTGCAACCGGCACTCTGAGATCTTGGCTGCTTCCTCGTACAGCACTTTAACACTGGTAGGACGAGTTTCGCTAGTAAAGAGCTCTTTATGGAATGCCTTGTCGCAATGGTAATGAGCTTTGCGCTGAGCGAATGTTCCCAGGTCACTCTCAGCTGGAAAAAAAGAAGAAAAATAAACAAATCAATAACTAAAGGGTATAAACAAAATATATTCAGTTTTGTGTTATACAAATACGAGTAATAGCAAAATGGTTGAGTTTTACAGGTGCGTTTCTCTTATCAAGTTCAAGAACGAGAATGTGGTAACAAAATCGGTTTCATTTGGAGTTTCTTCATACATTACATTGCAGGTAACGTACGATTATATAGGGTGTTCCGAAATTTAGCGAGATTTCAATTGAATTGAAAATAAATAGAAAACACATACACACACTTTTGTCTAAAAAAAAATATGGTCCAATGCCTCCAGACAAACAATCCACACCAATCAGTGGCACTTTGTATAGATGTATTTGTTTTTTGACAGTCATTATAATGTGGAGCCCCAAATGCAGCAAACTTTGAAGATTAACGAAGTGAAAATGTGATTTATCACTTAGGACGATTTTGCTTTGATGTTCAATAAACTTTGCTCTTTTTTTTTACTAAACCTAAGCAGTCAGCTGTCAAACTGGTGTTTTTTTTTTGCCAACACCTACCGCACTTTTCTGAGCATCCTGTATTTTTTTTAATTCAATTCAATCGAATTAAATTTTAGTTTCTTTACTTATACAAATTGTGAAGTGCTCGAAAGTTTGATTTGACATTAGCCGTTTTTTATTATCAGTCATGATCCATTACACAACCATTGATTTAATGACAGCAGGATAATGATCGTGCTTTTCATCGAGATCAAAATTCATGATTTCAAAATTTATTCTACTATTTCTCGTTGTGTTGTTTGGCGTTGTTTGTTTGATTCTTAAATGTTGGTGTCACGTTGCCAGATTAAAACATTCAACACCCTTCTCCTCTTAACACCAACAATCAAAAAGCACATCGAATCAATTTTCCGTCCTTCGAGATTTTGCTTTTTCATGCCCACCGCAACGAAATACTTCATAAATATTTAAGTGAATGTTTCATAAAAGTTTATTTAGCAAAAAAATGTTTATGTTTCGCAGTTCGTAAATAATTACCGTTCCACAAGTTTTCTTGTAAAAAGGTGAGAATTGTGTTTTTTTTTAACATAAAATACAAATGTTCAGAAAATCTTGGAATAATAATAAATGAAAACTATAGCATGCTGCATTAATTTAAATTATTTTTTGAAATTAGTTATTGGGAAACACATTTCTTTTTTATCACAAAATATTACAGAAAAATGTAATGTAATTGCAACGGTTTTCGACGAGTTTTTTTAATAAACAGCTTGAAATTTATGTGAAGTGACGATTTAATTTTGATCAAACGCATATTTTCTGTGTGTGTAGAGAGAGAACTATTTTGCGGTCACAACTGGATTAACCATGATTGAGAAACCGATCGCACTGCTGCTAATAATCGTAAGCGTAACCACTTTTGACTTCATCATCTTCTAATGCAACAGAGCGACCACTCTCTGTATTATGCCAACGATCAGAACTTGTGAGAACTCCATTTATGAGTATTATTATGAAAAGCAGAATGTTTAGTTTTGACTAACTTCAGTTTGTTCTTTTGGGACTTCGTACTTAAGCCGCTGTCATTTACTTTGTCCGCAAACTGCGGTGAGATTTGCATTACATTTCGAACGGATTGTAAACTGATTTCTTCTTAGAAACAAAACACACCTGTTACGAAAGCGGTGTTATTGTTTTCGAACCTCTGGCCGTGAATTTCCGACAGTAAAAAACATCTCATTAACATTATACAAATATAAATAACTTAAATATTTATGAAATGTTTCTGAAGCAAATCGAGAACATTTCATAAATATTTTAACAAATCTTTCGCTTGCCTGGACATGCATTAATATGCCAGAAAAATATTAGCAGCAAAATATTGTTTATTTGTTGCATATTTTAACACACCTACAATTTTAAACCAGTTTTTAAAAAAACAATATCAAAAGTTAAAATTATTAATTTGATTCATTATGTAACACCCCCGACAATCAACTGAAATGTCATGTCAATTGAAATCATATTGTGACGTCACGTTGTACAGAATGTTTGCAATATGGTTAGTGGCAATATGAAGTTTGTCATACTCATAGATTAACTGTCATATTTTGAAAGCAACTGTTGCCACAACTAATTGCAACAAAAAAAAAATGCATACAATTGCTATTGAGATAGAAATGGACCTGTCAGCTGACAGCTTTATGTTGCTTTATGTTGTAAACATATTTGTTTAATAATTCGAAGTTTTAACGTGACGACAAATTTTACAATTTTATTATAAGTAGTATAGACGTATAAGTAATAGGAAACGGACTGAAGCATTCACAAAACAGTGATGGTTGTGATCAACCTTCAAAGTCAAAGGCCCTTAGGTTAGGTTAGGTTTATGGGTGAGTACGTCAGAACGAGTCCTGCCGCACCCCACTTAGGTCCATATGGACCCATTGTGATGCCCTTATTGGGGGTTAGACGAAGTTGTTGGCGATAGTGTCATTCCCACTTGGCCCTTACTAATAATCATTTTCAACCTTCACACTAAATATTTTGTAGGTCCAAAATATGCCATTTTGTAGGGAAAATTTCGCTACTGTGAGGTTGAAAAATTTTGCCTGTGCACTAAAAATGAATGGGATTTGTTTTCTGTTAGACTCTAATGGATAAACGCCATAAATAAACTCAATAGTATGTTTTGGATAACACCAATTTGTTCACGTTTTCTTTTAAAAACATTTTCACTTTTTTACCACTGTTAAATTTTACATTGGACTTATGCTGCTTGTGGTACTCGAAAACTTGGAAATGGTAGGGCCGTTGGCAAAATAAAAATTCAATTCAATTCAATTTATTTATAAAGGAAAGTACAAATAAGAACATAGTCTTTTATAGTACTACATGATTTTGGAAGAATAAACAAAAACTTATATAAAACGAGTAGAGAAAAATAGAAAGAGAGGGGGGAGAAAAAGCTGTAAAGATGGAGAAAGAAACGAATGTTCACTGAAAATAGTTGTTACTGTTGTCAAGTATAGGTAATAATAGATACTGCAGTGCAGCATTTTTAAAGTTGTTAGCTTCAATTATTTGCCTAGTTACGATCGGGAGGGAGTTCCATAGTCTGGTTCCATGGACGAAAAAGAGGCGCGAAGAGTTCAAGTAATTAGATGTGGGCATTATAAGATTTTGAGTCATGGTGGAGAAGCTGCATTGAAAAAGATTTTCGTCTCATGAGAAGTACTCTCTGATTAAGACCTATTGATTTTTTCGGGGATTGAACTTAAAGACTCTCGCTTATTAGTCCACCACACTAACCACTGAGCCCATTGGCTACATTATGAGGGAACTGTCGTACTTCATTTATTTGCGAATCATGAAGTTGGCTGCGATCTAAAATCAGGCAGTTAGACAACGTATGTTGAATTGCACTGCTGTTAAATGGGTCCATTTTTAAAAGAGCATCACTAAACAACCCAAAGTGTTGCATCCTGGACCTGTGGCTCTTACATTAATTATACAAACGAATGAAGTATGAAATAAACCAAATGTCGCAATTGACTGGATCTGACGGATCAGCTCTAATGAATTGCAGAGGGTGCAGAGTGAGTATGGATTTTTAGCCCAGTCGATTACTCGCACTTTATAGCCTTTAGAAAGAAAGTTAATATTTATTACAATTTGCCCGAATCTTGAGTTTGATCGATCACATCATAAGATCGAAATGTGGAAAATGCATCAGAAAGTGAACGGTTTTATTTTGCAGATTAATCGCTTTCGAAAGTTTGGCTGCCAATTATCGACGTTCACAGAATGAAAAGAGAAGGAATCAAGCGCCTAATTACCACACCAGTTAATGAACAGCAATGGAACTTTAAATGTTGTTATGTCGGTATTGGTATAGGGTCTTCCATTAGGTGCGTTTGCGATGTGTTTATTCGATAGGTATGGAGCCTGGTAAATGCGATCTTCTTAGCGCTAGAGGATGTAAGCGTTATTTCAGATAGAATTTCAATTTGCAGTACATAACATTTTAACTACAGAGGGTTTATTCCCATGTTGGCATTCTAATATGTCTACTTTACTAGACTTTCACGAACCCTGTAAACGCCATCATTGATGTGGTAATTCTCTCTGGGATTTCAGTGAATCGCCAGACAATTATATCACAAGTTCCACCTGTTCAAGGGTCTCTAGCACCGGCGAAAACTAATTATCTAAAGATAACAAAATCAATTTTTGTGGTATAAAAGGCATCATCAAACTCGTATAGTATCCTCTGATCAGCTGCAAGGACTATCTGTACTCTACAAACATGTTGTGGTAACTGGTAAGCATAAATGTCTTACTACGCCAAACCAGTTACAATAGTCATTGCATTTTGTTCAAACATTCCAGACTGTCAAGTAAAATATTGCCTCAATGCAAAAGAAAACTGCCTACACACCGTTATTTCAGGCAGAACAACAGTCCAAAGAATTGCACATACGCATTTAAATTTCTCAGAACGTATACAATATTAAAACGAAAGCCATTGACCCCAATTACTTTGCAACTCGTATTGATTTGAAAATCACGTAGTAAGCATATTAGTTGCACCATAATGACAGCTAAATCACTCTGCATGTCTAATGACATTGCCACACCGTAGCCCCGGCTATCATGCAAATGAACGTCTATGATTCTGATTCACCATAGACAGCAAAAAGCTTAATAAACTATGTGCTATCTCTACGAATATAAAAATATATAAACAAATGTATAATAATAAACTGCATCGTCAGCCAGACGTGACGGCGCTTAATCCAGAATACATTTTGCAAGAGTGTTCAAAGCTGGAACGAACAAACGCACACAATAATCAGACATGGTGTGCCTGGATCTGTAATTTTAGCATTAGCATGTTAGTTGTATAGTGTAAGTGCTGTCTTGTCTGCCTGTCTGTCGGTTTAATTCAGTCTGCTTTCATTCGCTTTTTCTATTCAAGTGCAAAATACCGTGCATACTCAATGCCAAACACACTTAAGTCGGACGCACGATGCCAAGAAGATCGTCGCGCAAACAATAATTCTATACGCGTGCCATTTGATCTTCCTTGAACTGCGCGAAGGCGAGTGAAATGTTTCTCTCTATCAAGGGCGTTGCGATGATTTTAATGTATATCTGTACTAAAGTATACAAAATATTTATACAGGTAATAAAGTTGGCTCGTATTCCAGGATGCCCGCATTTAGTTTACACGTCCAAAGTTTCCGCTGTGTATACAACAAATTAAACGACTTGTCGAACCGATAAATTAATATATTTACCATCTGTTTTGGTTTCTTGAAATTGAGGCCATGATTGCGCTAAAGATGAGTAAAAAACTAAATTTAATTGATTTATTTTGCACCAGGTCTTCAATATAGCATTCTATATAATGGCGTATAAACAAAAAAATTAAAAGCTCTTTAGTACCGTAATGTACTAGACAAATAATTAACAAATCAAGGATAAAATCATACATCATGGCATCTATGTATCTTTAACTTTTTAATGGAAAACGTGCCGGAAAAGATCAGCAATTAAGCATCCAAGAAAAAAAGAAAAGTGGTTCAGTTAAGGACATACGAACATATTGATGATATCATTCGGACTGACGATTTTCTAATAAAAGAAAGCTGCCTGAAAATAAATATTTAGGTGCGGTGATCTCAATTTTGAAAATGAATGGTCAGTAACTTGGGTATCGTGATGTATTTCAGCTGCTATTAAATATTTCGTTCACATATTTTCCAAACACTAGTCCTTGTGTCTATAAAAGTAAAGTCTACGAACAGATCATTACGCAACACAACATCAGAGCAATAAGAAGAAACTATAAAACTGAATACCTACTTCTCTCAAGTACATTGACAACTCTGACACAGTTGGTTTGGGTGTTGAACTGAGCTGAACGTCTCGGGTTATATGCAAAATTGTCTTTAAATGATTTTTCACAGCGCCACCTCTGACAAATATCATAAATACACCCATACCCGTCCTAAAAAAGTTTCTCAATTCTTTCTTTTCTCGATCGGCATGAAATTTAAAGTCTTCTATTCTACTAATAACAAATTTCAGCCTCGTCTTTAAATTTACGGAAGCTTACAATTGCGAAATTTTCATGCAAATGTGAACTCCTAATTCTCTGCCCGGATTTCGTTCAAACTTTGTATTTCGAGTTTGTGGGCTTATAGTTCGGGAGGTTTTTCTTTTTGCAAGGTAACCTTAATATCAATGGTACTTATCACACAAAATATTCGTACCAGTTTGATTCGATCAAAAACGGCTATAACGATTTCAACCAAAATTGATATTTAGGCTTATGTAGGTGAGGTCACCATGACTGCATACCCAGTTTTTGGCTAAAAATTCGAATAACGGTAGTTTTGAAATTTCGACATATGTATCTCGAAAACGGTCTATACGATTGTAACAGAAATTCATTTCTAAGGTAGGATGTGGTCATTTATAATTTAACAGCAAACTCAGTTTTTCTCTATGTTATCGAACAATGGATTTTTGAAAAGTCATATTTTTTAAATATAGTTTTTTTTAGTTTACCTGAAAACGGTAACAACGATTTTACAAAAATGCAAACTTAGAGTCAAATTGATGTTTCCAAAATTATTGTGTCCTTAATTTTCATTTGGAATCACCGATAACGCTAGTTTTAGAAACTGTTCATATCTTAAAAACCCCATTTTTTTCGATTTCGATAAAACATTAAAAACGAAGTAATGCTTACATCCCGAACAATAATTTGTAACTAGCTTTCAGCTCAATAGTTAAGCAATAGTGTTTCTTAAAATAAACATTGCAATATTTGGTACTGTTTTGTCTGCATAATCTACCAAAAACCGCTCTAACGACTTGAAGATACCTAGTAGTTTTCCAAAAAAAATTCGAAGACCCTAGTTTTTTAGTTATGTCTCAAAAAATACTACGGAAATCACGATCTATGCATTTTCACATATCTACGGTATATTTTTTTATAGACTTAATGCCCCATAGCTACGCAAAACTTATTTTTAGCAAACACAACGCACTTCTTCTTTTTTCAACAATTGAATATGCAACTTAAAAAATGCCAACCATTTGGGGCTCACACAATTAGAAAATCAAACTTCATTTGCACCCCACACCTAAGCGTAGGGATATTCAATTTCTAACTCCTAATGCAAATTCAAAAATGCCCGAATTCTTACATATAGGTATATCTATGTAAAGATATCGGTCTATCACGATCACGAGCAATACTTCAAATCATTGAAAACTTTAATCATTTATATCCTAGAAACTTCTACTACGCATGCTTGTCCTGTACTCAAAAATCTTGTGAGGTGTAAGAATTAGAGCTTTAACTTTTAAAAACTTATATTGATATTTGATATAACTGCCATTTATGAGATAAATATCCAAATTTTTAATTTTTTTTTGTTACCGAAACAAAATCTTCGAGACAAGATATAATTAATTAAAATCTAATTAATCTGGCAGAAGCATTTTGTTGGACGTATATTGACAGAGACCCTCATTTTTATAAAATATATACCTACAAGATTTTATTTTCAGTGATGTGCAGTAAAATGTTTGCGGGGCACTTATAATAATAATAATAATAGTTGCGCAACAGGTCTGTAGGGACCCAGGGCCTAGCTTCTCGCAACCATTCGTTTTGTGTGAGTTTTTCATTTTTGGAACGAATGGAAGGGATCTACAATTTTATGCCGGTTCCAAACGGGCCGATATAGAAGCTCTTCCATGACAGTTATACTCTCGGATGTTTGTCAGACGTTAGCGAGAGGTGGCGCAGTGAAAAAAACCCTGAGTTGGAATTTGGGTTTTTGCGGGATTCGAACCTGGACCCCTCGCTTAGTAGTCCAACACACTAACCACTAAGCCACAGCGACCACTTAATTGACATTAATTCGTATGCCTTTCACGTTTACAATATCAATCACAAAAAGTGCATTAAGACATAAACTCTTTGTAGCATGTAGGGGAAGGTCATGTAACTAGGTCCGGATTTCAGTTTTTTGCCGATATTTTAGGTAACGTATTTTCATTAGTTTTTATTTGTTTTTTTAGTTATTAACTGAAGTCTTATCTATGATAATGCGAAACTACCAAAAGGATATTGCTTACCATTCCAAAGAAAACTTATCTTTTAGATGCTAGCCTCAAACGGTCCAAGGTACAAGACGTGATTGTACCTTGGTCCACAGAGCATTGTAGCTTGGACCGAAACTATTATTGAAGGTTTTTCTATAGTTTAAAGGTGAAAACTTTATTTTTTTTTAATAAATAGTAAAAATGGTACCATTATTATGGTGCCGTGACATAAGGCCAAGCGTCATAAGGCCAAATCTCTAAATTTGGCCTTATGTCACTTTGTGAAAGTGACACTAGGCCGAATTATTGCATTTGGCATAATGTCACTTAGGTAAAGTGTCACGGCACCTTATTTCATTTCAAGAAAGCAGCAGGAAAACAAACCATTGTCTTAAAGTTTGTGTGCTTGACAAAACTTTTTTTATTTCAAATAATAGTTTTAAATAAAAAATACTCTTGTTAACGAAAAAAAAGCCTAACAAGGGACTTTAATATTATTTACCGAATTTGCATCTTGGCATATTGTCCTGAGAAATAAAAAAAAACACTTTAACCAAAAAATAATAATTTTGACGTAGTATTTAAAGCACACGCGTACAACATTTTTTTCCTACCAAAAGATAACCAACATACTTAGTGAAATCGATAAAAGTATCGTAAAATGACATAAAATTAAGCACTACACAACGTCAGAAAATAGATACAAAAAATACTTTTTTCACTGAAAACTGTGTTAATTTTTTTTGCCGACTATATAGTACAGCTGTATAAGTTCAAAAAGAAACTGAGAAGAGAAATGAACAGAAGAGTAACATTTCACAGTGTGGTTTGCACTTTTCTGAAAATTGGCACTCGGACCAAGGTACACGACCTTCCCCTGCTATTGTAGGTACGTAGGGTCAACGGGTTTCATACATTACTACACTACACAATGAGGTGCAAAGACATTTGCTGTCAACCATACGTAGGTAATACATATATCAAATTTTTCACACTTATTTCCTTGACTGACACCAAGAAATCGGTAACCCGAGGCAAAACATATAGAAAATTTCGAAGAAACTATTGCTAAGCAAAAGACAGATTGTCTCATACGACATTGGAAATAGTACGAGTACCATTAGTCGCGTTGTTTTGACTGCTAGATAATTAGGGACATGGCAAACAGCATATTTTCACAATAACAAACTAACATTACAGCTCTGGCATAAATGAGTAAAAAAGGTTCAAAGTGAAATTGTTGTCGTATTTATACACATACGATCTACACAAGGCGTGTAAAGTAGAATCTTTAAATCACAACAACTATATAATACTTGATATTTTTCAGATTCGCACTAAATGTACTTATCCCAATCCCAAGTGGAAGTGACTTGACAGCAGCAGCTTATTTTGGCGTTTGGGTTGAAATCGATAGTAAACTCTGAACTCAAAGTCGAGACACAAAACATTTATTAACACAAATGAAACTAGTTCTAGCATTCATATACTTTACGTTACTTTGATGAGATTTGTTAAAAAAGACACACCTACATTCAGCTCAATAATCAAGCACACATTGCATAGGTTTATGGTATTTTTTTGACGAGAAAATAAAGTTGCAGCGAAAAAGACGGTGATTTGGCTACTTTTCACAATTCTTCAAAAAGCGCAGAGAATCGTATACTAGCAATGTGACCAATTTATTAAATTTCCGGCTATGTTTAGCAGAAAATTACATTACATACATGGAAGCATTTTTTTTCAGCATAATTTCAGCTGTATCAGAAAAAATTATCAGGATTTTGGTATAGATAGCCAAATTGTGAATTAAAATAATGACATAAAATCAAATCCGTCGAATCTTAGTTACATTTTACAATTCTTCTTTGACAGTAAACACAGCCATTCAACGAATCCAGCAAGCTTGCACTTGCAATCAACTGAAAATAGACAAGAAGTGTGTTGTCACAGTTTTACCATTCCTGACAAAATCATAAAATAAGTCAGAGTAACAAAATGTTATTATCCGCCTGAAGAAGAAAGAGATATGTGCGATGTTTTTGAGAAGCCCAACATGTCAATTTATTTCAATACTAATAATAAAATCATTTATTTTTATTAACAGAAACAGAGACTGAACTAAATTGAATTGAAATGTTTTTTAATGTAATAGTTAGCGTCACAAAGTGATTTTTATTTTATGTTATTTTTTAAAATACATTATATTTTTTCTTAAAAACTCCTTTTTTGTTATTTTTTTTGGGGGGGTTTTAGGCAGGTTTTGATTCCAAAAAATATTAAGCATGATTTTAAGCATTTTTTTATACAAAAAGAAAAACATGTTATGTATGTTGCTGAACTTAGCATGATGTAAAATATTGAATTGGTCACACTGCGTACAGCACAAAACAACAAGCAGAACTGTTAAAGAGAGTGTTGTTGCTCATCTTTCCCGAGCCAAGCACTAAAAATCTGCAACTTTGAGGCACTTATCCATTTTTAACATCTAAGCCACAAACAAGTATATAAGTTACGTTTTTGCTATATATAAAAGGTTCTGGCATTCGACAGCCACCGAGTTTTATTTATTCTCACATATTTTATTTTTGTGTTGAATTTTTAAGACGGATTTTGAATTTGTTTCTTGTCAACTTTGTAAATTTGGCATATTTATCAGTAGTTGCACTTAAAATAAAGAAATAAATAGTTGGCGCAACTGGTCCGTAGGGACCCTATGCCTAGCTTCTCGCAACCTTTCGTTTTGGCTGAGTTTTTTTTTTTTTTTTCATTTTTGGAACGAATGGAAAGGATCTAAAATTCTATGCCGATTTCAAACGGCTAATTGAGTAGTTGTACTTGCTGGTTAAAATTCTCTGAGCAGTTTCTTTATTTTGCTTATTTTCTGAGATTGCGATCAATTTAAACCGCGTACGCGAATTAACCTATTATCTTTGCATAAATCGAAAGCGCATAATGTAAACGATGCATAACTTCACTACTTAGTTCCTGCCATAGCCAAACTCTGTTCTGACGTCCTGCCATAAACCAAACTGTTTACACACCGCCTTCAATCTTCATTGCAGCGTTGTATGAAATACAGATTTATCAGTAGTCAATTCAACCGCCTATTTGTAACCTGAATGTTTACTTAACCTCGTTCTGTCATCTATCTGATGTCTGATTATATTGGGTCTGTATAAAGTATTTCAATTGCAGTTGCAGTCCAAAAATAAATCCGACTAGACTTGAGAATTAAAATTCTTTCCTGTTTCACTTCTTCTTTTCCTTATAAATAATTTATAAATGCATTTCTACTGAAGAACGTGATCACATTTGTTTTTGGTTCAACGAAAATTTACTGCAGAGGAAAAAAGGCTGAAAAACAATGAAACCAAAAACTGTAGCATTCTCGTATCCGACAATATACGCACACATTTATATATATACTGAATGTGTGTGTTGTTTTAATCCGTTTTGGTTTGTGCACACACGTTTGAGCTCATTTACGCTACGGTGCATTTTCAGATCTTGCTTGAATTGTTAGTGCAATAGGAGTAGGGAGAAGGAAGTGCTTATGTTACGGTTGGAGTGGAATAAATCAAAGTAATGTTCTTTTAGGGACTATTTTTATCAGTTTCGAATGCGGAAGAGGTGATAATGCAATTTCATTTTTAGCCAACTGGTGTGTAAGAAAAATTTATAGAAATTTGTCACGATGTCATTTGTTTTAATCTATGAAAAGTAACATTATATATTTCCAAAAATATAATTTACTTTACATAAATCGGTTGTTTTGTTGCCAAAAGTTACTCAATAATTATTTTTTACCTTCAGCATAAATTTACTAACAATATCTTAGTAATTTTATACTGGAAATTATTGGCATTGTGATTTATTTTTAATTTTCAGAAGCCCCTTGAATACCGCTTCTATTGGGAGTTACTTGGGCTTTTATATCAATGAACATATAGCTATCCTATTAAAACAGTGGACACTAGACAACAATGCCAACTCTCACGAACAGTGTTTGCTCTTTTTGTCTTTTAAACAGTACTAAAATGCTGAACAAAAACACAATCGACTTAAAAAGCTCATACTCTCCCTAATTGGAACAAAATAAGGGTCTCTGTTTATCCTACATTAGCATCAAGTGAAAAAGACGCCGAACTAAAACTACAAACTAAGTAAACATCAGCCTCTGCTCTTTGGAAACTCTGAGAACGATAGTCCGCGTGTCATTAATTTGCTTCACGTAACTCTACTACCGTCGCCCATCGTTTATTGTACATAAAGTTTGAGAACTTTCGGGGTCTGTCAGAAGCTAACAAACTGTAGTTGGAATAAACATTAGACGCCATGGTAATTGTCATTAATGACATTTGTTTTGTTATACCAATTCGGTTTTTTTTAAATTAAATTACAATCGCCTACATTGTGCTAATGTACATTGCAGTCACCCTCAAAATTTGGCTCATTTATAAGAAACTAAATTGATGATTTACAATGTCGTACATACCACATATTTGGAACAATTAAAAACTTTACGAAAAAATACGTTCACAATAAAATTTATGAAAAAAATTAATAATCTGCAAAATAGACAAATAAATGCAAGACGAAATCTCTTTAGCTCATGGCGCAATTGCAATCGTCTTGACGATAATAATCTGTCGATTATTGAGTTACGTAAAGGGAATTTCGTATCGTCGACAAGATGTCGTCCAGACATCAGTTATTTGTAAAGTTACGTGATGCAAAGATCGTCGAAACGATATTGTCAATTTGTAGGGAACGGCATGAGTTAATTAGTCACACAACTCGTTTCGATATTCTTTGCTACTTTACAAAATATCACTATATATGAAAAAATTAAGCAAATATAAATTTTAGAAAATAAAAATTGATTATGTAGGAAGCAAAAAAAATATATTTATATATATTGTATTTGTTTTTAAGAAAGTTTACTGACGAGTCTTGGTATCAAAAAAATTACCTTATCTTTAAAATAAATAATGACAAATAAATATATCCTTACCAAAAAATTAAAGGAGAAAATTACAACCTAACTAGAAACTTTCTGAAAGAGTAAATTTCAACCATTTGAGCAGCATACAATTAAGGAAATAAAATTAAATAAAAAAATAACCCTCCCTAAATATAAATAACATTATTTAACCAATCATTGAATAAAATTATTTAACCGCGCTTGATATTTCAAAGGCATTTGACAGAGTTTGGCACCAAGCTCTTTTGTCGAAAATGCGTGCATATGGGATCGATGCGTCTCTTCTTCAATGGATTAGAAACTACCTCTCTGGCCGTTCAATTCAAGTTGTATTGGATGGCTTCAAGTCTGAAATTCACCATATAAATGCTGGTGTTCCCCAAGGCTCCGTTTTGTCTCCGACTCTCTTTCTCATTTTCATAAATGATCTCCTGTCTGTAACTTCTAATCCAATCCACTCCTTCGCCGATGACAGCACCCTCAGCTTCTCATATTCATTCCAAGACTCACGTCCCTGCTCTTCGGCCGTAGAACTGGAACGGCAACGTATGTTAAGCTCATTAAATTCCGATCTCGACAGCATTCTAAAATGGGGTTCAGCCAATAGAGTGGAATTTAATGCTTCCAAAACACAATGCTGTCTGCTGTCATTAAAGCGAAACCAAAATCCTCAGCCATTATCCATGAATGGCACTTGCATCGCCGAAACCGAAAGACTTTCCATTCTCGGTATGTGTGTCCATGACAAACTTCGTTGGAATGACCACATACACGAAGTCGCCAAGAACGCTGCGAAATGTCTAGGTTTCCTCAAACGGTGCAAGAAATATTTTACCCCTTCTGATCTAGCTGCCATATACAAGGCGTTCATTCGCCCCAAACTTGAGTATAACTCTCATATCTGGTCCGGTGCGCCCAAAACCTCATTGCACCTACTGGATAGGATACAGAATCGTGCTTTAAAACTTATTGGAGACACAAATATAGCGAATTCTATAAATTCGCTCGAACATCGCAGAAATGTAACATGTCTCTCATTGTTTTATCGCTATTTTTATAAACAGTGCTCAAGCGAAATCGCCAGCTGCATTCCACCCCTTCAACAATTCAACCGCAATACTCGCCAAGCCAGGAATGCCCATCAGTTTACCCTTCAGCCTATTTTCGGTCGTACTATGAAATATAGAGATTCCTTCATAAGCCGTACCACGCGAATGTGGAACGCCTTGCCCGGCTCTGTCTTTCCCCCTCGGTTCAATTTGCAGACATTTAAAACCAATGTGCATCGGAATCTCCTATCTTCTCTATCCCAACTTCCTTAACGCCCGCGCTGTGTACTTCAAACTACATCATAAGAGTAGTCATAACCTCTTTAGCGCGTGTCAATTATAAAAAAAAAAAAAAAAAAAAAACCAGTCATTGAAAAAAAAACAACATAAAATTTAAAAAGGACCAAATAAACAAGCATAACAGGATAAATTATGAGGACAAGATGAATTAATTCGAGATTAGTATTAAGCAGAGGATTTGAAAAAAATAAAGAGAGGAAGAGCTTTAAATAGTCAATTTTTAAATCATATAATACAGAGTTCTTTAATATCACGGAAGTGTTTTACAACTATATTTGCTGGCATAGGGGTAGGGCTAGCTCAGGGCAAGCATAAAAAATATTCTCTCTTGCCACCATGAAAGAAATCAGTATTGTTGTAGTAAATGTTAAGAGATCTTAAGACAGTTCTTAAAAAAATAACATATTTTTCCAAAATGTCAGCATGAAAAATAAGTAAAATCAGGCATGCTGTTAACACACGGATGCCCTTCCGTCTTCACTGCTCGGACTGACTCATGAAGTCCTGTAGTTATGGGTCATAAGGGTGATTTACTAAACGGAAGGTTACGGGAAGGAATACCAAATTTCATCTTTCCTGATGTTCCCGATAATTCGTTACATATTGAGTTACGGAAATATTGAGGCTCCAGTAGACGGGCTGTATACGACATGTCACACGGTCTTGTTGAAAATACATGTCGTCTACATCTACATCAATATCATTCAATTTAGTCAGAAAGAACACGGTTATCATGTCACGATTTCTATCTTTACTAACGACAAGCTGTCAAGCCGTTTTTTTTAAATGGCGGCAAATTCAAATCTGTTTGGGGCACCCTTTATAAACAATAATTCTATATTCTAACTTCTATCAAATAACTTGTTACATCTTCGTTGACAAAACATTTACACTAACATCGTCATGGCAACGCAAAAAGAAATTCGTAGCCGATGATCAGGAGTCTCACATATCTCCATAGGTAAGCTGCGTATAAATCTCCCGCAAATTGGTCCATACTTATAAATTTTAACAGTATCTAATATCATCTTCCTATACCTTGTTACCACAAGCACATGTGCTCAGCTTTTTCCCAGAAATACAATTTAAAATTGTTCGACGAAGAAGGAAACGAAATTAAAAATTATGATTATGCCTGACATCTTTATGAAGATAAACCCCTGTCACTTGAAGAAACAAAAAAAAAAAAAAAAACCGCTGAAGTGATGAAATATTTATATAGACAAGGTTCGTCCTGCAAACCCCGGATACTTGAGCCCACGTTTATATCCCATGAACAAGCATATTCAAATATCACATATTAGGTATTACACCCTGCACACATATAGCGGATACACTGTGAAAGCGTTGGCGTTAATAGGACAGAGCACATAGGGTAGACGAAAAACGAATAAAATAAAACGGAAAATATGATTACGTATGTCAAATAGCTCCACATACTCAAATAGAGATGTAGATACACACATGCATTGTCTCCAACTGGAGACTCGAGACCATGAAATATTAATTTTCATTTTTCTTCAGTTGGCACTTAGGGCACAATAGGGACCTTTTGTGTCTGCTTTAAGAAATTGCCTAAGGCGCTGTATAAACGATTTGTAAGGTTGGCTTCTCTTCTGTTTGGCGCTGTGCTATGATTTTGAGATGACCTCGAACCGATCGACTTTTCTTGCAGAATGAGAACTGGTTTCATTTTCGTTTTGTGCTTTTTAGTACTTAAGACAGTTCTTATGGTTGCCTGTAGGGATTAGCGAGGTAAGAAGAACAAAATTGAATGTAATCGAATTCCTCATGTAGCATATATGATTATCGTTCAGTGGAAACAAATCGCTTTACGTATGAATGGTCAGAGCCAAGAAAAGATAAAAGCAGAATGCGACTTATGTCAATTGAACAAACATTTCACGAGGCAATGCGTCAGTTAACAATTGCACTTGCAGCGATAAATTAAAACAGCGTCTACAAGAAATTTCTCTGCCAATGTTAATCCATTAAAATCCAATTAGACCAAAAAGACTCTCGCCTGATACATAATTCACTGTCGATTGACGGTTGTAGATAAAATTATATTGTGTGTTGCTATTCATGGTTGTTTTATCCATTCTTCAAGTCCAGCTTATAAGCTTGACTTATATTATATTTTGTTTCCAATCATATTCTGAGGTGGGATGTATTGAGATTAATTCTGTTTGGTGGGCGTTGGTAGAGCGTTGGCGTTGGGATAATCTCTTATCATGGCCATGACTACAATGCAGTTGCATGGGCGCAACTGGTATCGTGCTACGATTACAAGTGTCACTTTTCTGGGCAAATTTTGACATGCTGGTGTCACAAAATGTCACTCATACGGTCTCACTCATGTGCCTTTCGCTTGACAGGCGATCACACGGCGTGGAACAAGTGACAAAATTAATACCTTAACCTTAACCTTAACAAATTTTGATATTTCACAGGTGAAGACAAACTGGCTTGGCAGTATAACTAGAATTAATACATGTACAATATAGGTACTAAAAAAATACAAGATTCCGAAAAGTTTAATTTCAAAATTAAATTGGTTTAGAAACATTTTTGGATTTTTTTTTACATCTCCGATGTTATATTGAGTAATGAATAGTTATGCTCAAAGTTGATGAAATAGATGACCTTTTGAACAAGCAGGCTGCCTCAAGCGATGATGTCTTTCAAAGCGAGGATTGCATTTAGCATAAATGTCAGCGGGTACTATAGAAAAGCTGAGAAAGTTGAGCGTTGAAAACCATTACGCTTCATTTCATTGGAGTATAATTGTTCGTGAAAACAACAAACAAACAAAAACTCAAGAAGTTCACGGTTTAATAAAGTTGCTGGGTGAAGATAAACCGCCCGGAATAGATGGAATTCGAGCGGCCGATATCCGAAGAAACGCCGATATATTTGCACCCATTATATGCAATTTCATCAATCTAAGTCAGACACAAGCAACGACCCAAGCCATTTTGAAAACTGCTGTAGTAACCCCTATTTGCAAAGGAGGAGCTAAAATTCAGCTCAGAAACTATAGACTGATATCGATACTTCCGGTAATAGAAAAATGCCTAGAAGGTGTAGTCACTGCACGAATAAATAGTTTTATTTGCAATCATGCTCGGATCCATAAAAGGCAACATGGTTTTCAAAAAAAAAAAAAACTACGAGTAAACTGCTAGCAGAATTCGCGAACTGTGTCATCCAGAACTTGAACAAATGTCATCACTTGTTTGTTTTCTTTAAAGATTTCGGTAAGGCATTCGATACTCTAAACCACAAAACACTTTTGCACTTCAACGTATTGGTATAAGAGGACTAACGGCGGGTCCAATCCTATTCACCCTGCACACAAACGATCTTCTGCGATCATTGTAAGAGAGTACACCATTTGCTTTTGCTGATGATACAGCTATCGTGGTGCGTAAGAGGTCTTTAGAATGAGCTACAGAAATAATGCAGGAAGAATTTGATGCGCGACTAGTGATAAATGCATCGAAAACAAAGATTATGCACATCAGAAATCCAAGTTTCAAAGCGACGCAGACATCAGTTTTAATGAGAAATGATGCCTTCCCTAGTTCAATTACAGAAGTAATGGAAGTTGTCGACAGCTATAACTATCTAGCAGTCATCATTGACTGTAATTATTTATTGAACAAACAAATCGATAAACCACGTATGGATTTAAAGAAGGCTATCTTTGAACTGTCTCACCTGAAATACCATGCCACGGTGCCCGTTTTAAGACAGGTATACTATGCACTCATTGAGTCCAAACTGCGATATTGTATTCTGGCTTGGGGTAATGCTTCGACAACAAACATCCAAAAGCTAGTTAAACTACAAAAATCAACGTTAAAATAAAATCAATTATAATACTCGAAACACCGAATTAAGCTTCAGTTTCAAAATGACGCTCACTTTGGAATATTATGACGATATCCGCTCTCGCGAACGTCTGACAAACATCCGAGAGTATAATTGTCTTCTCAATTACCCGTTTGGAATCGGCATAAAATTGTAGATCCCTTCCATTAGTTTCAAAAATGAAATCTCACACAAAACGAATGGTTGTGAGAAGCGGACCTGTTGCGCCAAAAATTATATATAAAAAATTATTATCCGGTATGTTAGACCACTTTGAGATGAACACTAGACGACCTGCCCAAGGTATGCTGCAAGTATCTAGCATCTTTAACAAATATGGAAGAAGACAACTTCTACATAGCGTTCCGTCAACAATCAACAACTTTCCCCGAGAATTAACAAACTTAAAAAAAAAGAAAAAAATTAAAAACTTTTTCTTGAACAATGATTCCATTCATGCGATCTTTCAAAACTAGAATAAAATTCGAGGCACGTTAGGTCACCCGTTCAATTATTGCGGAACTATCAAATAATTAAAGAAATATCTGAACTAACAACCGAAAGACTTGAGGAACAGGGGTTTTACCATAAAATATGTCAAAAAACAATCATTATTAATGATTGTCCCCAATAGAATGCAATTAATGACCCTTAGCTTCTCCAAATCAACCTTGAGACTCGAATGCATGCAATAAACGCATATTTAATTAAGGGTTTCGCCGAACTGCTTTCATCCTTCTTCATGAAATGATGATGATCATCGGAACACATAAATTCCATCGTCGAGTGCCGTCGAAAACGAAAGGAAGCCTCCGCTGGTGCAGTCTGCAGTCATCCTGCACGCGGGACACACCACAGCCAGACTTATTGCACACAATCCAATAAAACGTTGATTGCGCCTCTTAAGCTGTTCCCTACTGTGAGTGCAAAAGAGATGATAAGCATCATCAATACAATTAACATGGAATAAATTACTTGGTCTTATATACTGTGTACCGTTATAATCCATCTCAAATGACCCACAGAGAGAAACCAAACTAATGTTTGCTTAAGCGAATACTTTTCTGTTAGCAACGAGTATTACTATACCACGTTGCACAGCCACATCGTCACTCGGCCGGCAGATTTGTGCGGTTGCACTCCTCTGCAGGAATAATGAAACATTGCTCGTGTGTGATTGCAGTTTTTAACTGAAGGAGTGTGCTAATGACTTTGAAACCACCGCAAGCTCAACGACAAAATTCGCAAATTGAAAGATAGCCGCATATACGCCTAAATACGTCTATTGGAAATGTGTGGCATCGCTTATTCACAGTACATACAGCCGACCGACAATCTCAGGAGGAAAGTTTCTATATATAAGTACCTACATCAGAGATGCGGATCTGCATCCCGAAACCGAAATATGCAGCAGCTTGTGTGACGGTTACTCTTGATTGCAGCAAAGATGTGTCAGCATGATATGACCACCATTGCTGGTGTTATGCATTGCGGAAAATTTAAGATGATTTATGGATTTTCGCCGGCACCAGCATGGTGTTCCTTCTGGAAAACGGGCATTTCTTGCATAGTCGTCGCATGCACACCGTATATTCAAGGGAACCTCCTCGCCATTGCCATATGAGAATGTCAGCATGCAGCGTATAAAAGGTGAATCTCGTGCCAAAATGCACTGGGAGCTAGCTAATTTTGGGTGTTCGGCGTTCTCATCTGATGGTGGCTCAGCGGAGTGGACACGAATTTTTTTTTAGTCAACTGGGTGAAATCTTTCAGCCTGAGGCACATGACCAAGATAATTTTGCCGCAGTGAGGTTTTCGCTCGTCGCTGGACTCTGGGCAAGTGTTATTGCATGCATCAGCTGTAGTTTTGTACCTCTATCCGGGTATGAGTTAGCACGAAGGAATTATGCGTCCGCAAATAGCAACGCAGAGGAAGCCATTTGCCTTCAAAAGAAAGCTGAGGGAAGAGAAATGTCCGTTTTTAATGCATCTTGACTGTAGATATCCATATACGGTTACTATAGTTGCTTCTTCAGCTCTTGAGGTTCGTCAAATAATCGCCATTAACGTGTTTCTTATAACTTATAGTGGAAGAGGAAGTTGAGTTAAGAACCGAAGAAAAACTATCTATCTATGGTCTATGTAACCGAATGCTATCTGCGAAATGTGTAGAGGTGTAAATTCGATGACAGACGTGCGTGCGCTTTTTTTTTAAATTTCCCGTGGACTAGAGAACTCTTAGGTTTAAAGCACTCTCGATAAAATTGTGCATGTATCTCCGGTTTGATGATTACTTCCGTCTGATGAATAATGGGTCACTAGCTCAACTGGAAACTTAACATTAAACAACGAAAGAAAACACACTTAGCTTCCTTTGTCTCTGGGAAATGTGTCTTGAAAACAATATCGACCCTATGGACTTTGCAGCCTTGGTATAACGACCAACCTTCACTTACGGGTAACCGTCAGGGCTACCGCTATCAGTACGCCTGGGGCATTTAAGGAAAAATCTCATTACAATTCCTTGTGTAGGTTTAAAATCTTTAAGAACTGTTTCTACTTCTACCCGTAGTAGAAATTCCATATCAAAAACCAAAGGTCTTGTTTTTAATATGGAGACAAAATAAACAAATATTGGGGCAACAGATACAAGTCCCCTGGCTCACGAATAGTAAACAATGCAAACGGCAATGAAAAGTTTATCCGACGAGTCGACAACATGGGTATTATCATTATAAGTTTCGTGATCTCAACAAAAATGTTGCATCCCTCCACTTAGTTTCTTCACACCAAACATACACTCCGTTCTTGATTACGTGCTCGTTTTAATTTTACGACATTTTTCAAACCGTGACTACGATGTTGTGGATTATCGTAAATATTACCGGCTTAAAAAAAGAGGCAATATTGATTCATGATTAAAAGTAGTAAAAATGAAACTCATTTCCATCTCTAAGGACAAATATATTCTTTAACAAAGTGGTAGGCTTAAGACAGCTTAATTTTTAAAGCAAATCTGTACCCAATTGGTTTGTAAATTGATCTATGTAAGAATACCAACAAGACGTAAATAAAACAGATGCTCCCTAAAAACATCGTCAATTGAAATCTTGCAGCATCGGCTGTGATTCCTGCCTTTCTATGAGTCCCGCAATTATATTAATACCGCCCTTTGTTCTATTTAATCGCTCAAAAATTACACCAGCTCTCCACTGCTCCAACGATATGAAACTTCTTTCCTCCATTAATCAAGACACCGAATTTAAATTTCGAGTCAATATACACCTAATGAACTTACCTAACTAAGCTGCATTTCCGGACAACAAAAGATCTAATATTACCAAGCAAACAAAGAAAATGCATTGAAATGCATTCCTGAGCTGTTAAACAAACTAAACATAAGCGGAAACCAAATAAAGTGCAACAACTGCTCACATATCTGTCAACATAACGAATCTGTCGTTTATGCTGAGAAAAAAAAAGGAAAAGAAATATACGACCAAAAATAAACAGAGAAAAAAGAAAAAAAAAAAAAACTCAAGACAAATTGTGGAAGAAAAAAAAGATGAAGTGAAATAATTACAGACGAACCCCAAATAAAAATGTAACAAAATATTTTGGAAATTGTATTTTCGGTATACGTAAGTACATAAAGCCCGAACAAATGTATTAATTACAATTCCAGCCACCATCGGCAATCGAATGGCCGAACTCCTGAGAGGGTATTAATTCCCTCACCGTTGGCGGTGCCTTCATATGATAAAACTAACGCCTGCTTACCATCAATGTGCTGCCTTCATCCACCATTCAATTTGAATTTATCGCTCTATGTTGAGCCCTTAGGTCCCGGCTACAAAATTATCGCCGAGTTCTCGACAGATTATACAAGGCTAAGGATGCTGGGGCCACGATGACGACGAAGACGACGATGCGGATCCCTTCCCTTTTGTTTATAAATGTTTTGGGGGGGCACCATAAGATGGTATTTGGGCGCACGACGAATTACATTTTGTTTTAATTAGGTGCAGGGAGCGTGTGTGTTTATTCAGTGGCAGCCCCCGAGCAAGAGACATACTCCAAGGTGTGTGCGTTCTTAAGTGCACTATTTAGGGAAACAGCGTGTGCCGCAACATCAGAAGCACACGCATCGCTTATGAGTGGTTGTATTTTTAGATAAGGACACCCTGATAGAGAGCAAGAAATTTGAAGAATCTCAAAGCGACACCAACTGATAGTCTCTCGGTCGAAAAGTGTAATAAAAATGAAATTCCACTGAACATAAATACTGCTGGGTTCTGCGTGTGTGTATAGCATGTTGTTCGCATGGAAATTTGTCCTGAAACACTATATGCAGACAAGACAAAGTGTTTCAAAGGTAGGGCTTCCTTCAAGACACCCGGGAATCCTTACAATCGAGAGGGCAAAATATAATTCCTTTTGGAGGTAATATTGTCCTAAATGGTGGATAATAAAAATCCACCCGACAGGATATAGTGCGAGCATATATGTATGCTCTGTACCGGTGTGAGACGTTGTCGTTATCCTTTCAGCAATATTAAGGTGTTTTCACAAGTAATTCCTTGGGGCGATGTGTTTCTTTGATGAACAAAAAAGGAGTTCAACCCCTTCGTGTGCAGTGCACTCTCCGTTTAAAACATTCCGAAAGTAAAGAGTGCCTCAAGACGGTACTTCTTCTGGGATATGATTAACTCATTTTTTTTCAACAGCTATCATTTTTCATATTACTTGTACATATGCTAATGTTTTATTTCACGAGCAAGTCGTTAGTGTGTTATGTAGTACGTGCGCCTTTGGCCTGTGCAGTGCACACCATGCTGGGTAACATGATCTGTTGAAATATATGCTCAACTGCATTGGTATGACATTTATGATTAAATTCGCATTTTGCATTTCTGCGCGATCTTATGTGTTATGTACGGCTAAAGGTATACATATGACATTGGGTAACCATGTTTGCATTTTGTGATATGAATGCAAATAAAATTTACGATACCATACTAAGTGGGTTCACATGGACAATTGGTATTTGAAGAGGTGGGTTTATAAAAGTGAGCAAATAGAGGGGATAGGTTATACGGAGCATGCATATTCGCCAGCAAAATTACTGCGGGATTCTGCAGAGAAGTAAATAGGCTGGCAATTGTTAAAAATATCATTTATGAAAAAAGGTACGGGTAATTGCCTACGAGATAAAATTAAACAATCACATTTTTCTACGTATTTATTTTCTGTGGCTCCACGAAAAACGGAGAGTAAGAAGCCTGGTTTGAGACGAATTTTATCAGAAAAATGTGGTTGAAGAAAAAGAAATGAAAAATCCAGCTCAGAGTCTTACAATCTTCCAGGGTTGAGAAACGTGTGACAATCGTAACGTTTAAGTTACAATGGGCTTTGAAAAAATACAAATTAAAACCGCCCCTCTTATAGAGTATTTTTTTTTTAAGGCTGGGTGGCAGGGGTAGACGTTTCTGCGCCCCGTAGTTTCTTGCAGTTCTTAAAGAGATAATTGACCGATGTAAACGGTTTTCAATAGCCAGTAAATAGATGCAGGTAGCTATTGAAGCACAATTTTATAATTCGACCTTGATATTGCATAAAGTACCAAAAACACCCTTTTCTGCGCCCCGGTGGGGCAGTCCCTAGATTTTTTTTATGATTTAATATTGTTACCAATGAGCTACGCGAGGTAGCTATTGAAGCACAATTTTGATTTTTTTTGCTTACCATCCTAAAACTGCAGGTTAATATTATTAAAAGCAAACAATCTTTGTGGAGGAACAAGGAACTATTTTTTTAATCTGTAAAAAAGAGAAGCTTTGCATATTTGTATGTCTACTCAATGAATAAAAAGTTGATGTTTAGTTCATAAAATAGTTAAATTCGAATTTTGAAAAGTTTACTATTTTACTGCATTCTCAATTTTGTTTCAGATTTCACGCAAACATATTCAATATAGTTTACAAAATATCCGACATGGCGTTATTCGATTTTTCTCTAAACTTAAAAAAGGAGAATATATGGTTTGCAGATTTTCGCACGCTGGAGCTGTTTGAGCAGGAAATGACAAAAATTTGTTTATTTTGCTTTGTTTGGGTTACCTACTGATAGATACATAGGTAGGGTAGGGCGGGGCTAGTTGGGCCACGGGGCAAGTAGGCCCACTCGAATAACTCAGAAACTAAAAGTCCTACATGACAACGATGACACACAATCGAAGTGTGTGACTTACGGCCACGTGCCAAACTAGTTAAAATTGCATTTTTACTTTCAAAGGGGCGCGTCGTTTAAAATTTGTATTTTTAAGTGTAAAAACTAAAAAAAAAAAAAATATTTCTTTTCTTTCTTTTTTTGTGAAGCGGTGCAAATATCAGAATAAGGTAAACATTTTTCATGTGTCCCGTTATTGTATTTTATTTTTTCGAGTGTGGAATTGAAGTTTTTGGTGTAGTTGTTTCTTTGTGAAACAAAATGTTCAACAAAGTCAGTGCGGGGTAAGTCGGACCGCCAGTGGTGAGGAAGAAAAACATCTTGATTGGTTTTGTCTTATGTGTATGGAAGCATATTCAAAAAGTTTACCTGGGGAGGAGTGGGTGCAGTGTCACACTTGCCGAAAGTGGGCCCATTCAAAATGTTCCAAAATAGGACAAGGAAGCATCTTTATTTGCATAAATTGCAGTAACGATTATACGATTCATAATCTATCAAATAATATTTTTATTCTTATCTTAATTTATTTTATAGAACGTCATGAAGCGGTTTTTTATTTTCGTTTTTTGAAGTTTATGTTGAGTTTTTTTCATTGAGTTTTCATTTTAAATACATTTTAGAAAGAAATTATAGCGTTTTCGTATTTTGTAAAAATTAATTTTCAGTTTTTTAGGTTTCGGACCAACTAACCCCACTCACTGGTCCAACTTGCCCCGCTGGTGGGGTAAGTTGGACCACTTGGACTTGGTGTATTTGAGTCAAAATAATTATTTAATTGTAAGATAAATTATTTTTTTGTTAATAACATTAAAAAGTCGAAGTTTCAATGTATCTATTTACTTTAGTTTCATAGCTTAATTATAAACAGATTGGAAGTTATGAAGCGTAAAAAAAAAAGTGGTCCAACTAGCCCCGCCCTACCCTACTAATATTCTTGCTGTTTGATAAAGTGAAGGAAGCAACAATGAGATAAGTTTTGATAATCCGAGAAAAAATTATATGAGAGTGGGTGGGGACTGGGTGATGACTTTGTTGTTGTTGAAATTTTTGCTTTGTTTGTAGGAGTTTCAAATATTATTTCCTTGGAAAAGACAAACGTTCAAAATTTGTGTTTTTATTTAGATATTCCGAAATAATTTGCTTGCTATTTTCTACTGTTACGAGTTCAGATAATTGAAAACAATAGCAAGATGCCGAAAGTAGATATTAAAAATAAAAACATTCATTTGGCTTTAAAATATTAATTATTTTTGCTCTATAAATGCAAAATAAAATAATTAAAATTGGTAATGTAATTAAAACATTCCTGTATAGTGCTTGTCAACACTAATACAAAGTGAAAATGGTATTATTGTTGAACGGTGTGGACTTTTTATTGCCCTTCATCAGCTAGAGTCTAGAGACTTAATAATTATGGAAGGTGTAGAAAAAGAAATTAATTATTTGAAAATAAATTATGAATATCTATTTGGAGCTAAAAGAAACTCACAACTCAGAAACTTTTTTTTTAAATTTAAGAGAAAGTCCATATTACCAAGAGATAATTTAGCTTTCCAGTGTTTGGGCCCTATGATTTTGTGTATTTTTTACTAAAATTAAAAGAAGATGCATTCTGAGAAATGTAAATGCAAAATCCGAGAAAATCTAAGGTATATACAAGTATCAAACACCTAACAAAAAACAAAGTCCATAAGTAAATTTCTGGTTAGATTAAATGCCCTGTTCGATTGTTCTTGTTTTTTTAATCACCTTTTACATTGTGCTGGTAGAGATGCTCAGTATGACTATCAGATGTAAAAAAAATCACCTTATTCCTGTAACCTGTCTGGTAAGCATATAAGCTTAAAATTAGAAGTAACACTTCCCATCCTGTTTCTTTCCGCTCGACAATAGACTCCTAAAGAAAAACCGGTACAATGTAATAATCGGTAAGAGTGATATGGAACTGACTACATAATACGTACATTATATTAAGCTAGAATATTTTTTTTTTTTTTTTTTTTAAGTTTAAAAAATTGATAACTAGTTACTCTCAATGGCACCTTGCAATAAAACATTTTCGACACGACTTTTGGCATAAAACCATATCTAAATCTATAAATTACAAGAAATAAAGCATTTAGTTTGACTTTGAGTTAGGAAATAGTTTAATTGGAGTCGCCTTTGCCACTCGATTGTGGTGTAAAAATTGTCGACGAGGTTTTGTCGCTCTATAATTAATGCTAGAGCACATTTTTCAGGAGTAAACGCCACTTTCTTTACTCATTCTCCTCACAATTTCGATCAACAGGCATGAAAACTCATTTGCGAGTGATAAATTCAATTCACTGCGATAAATAAAACGATTCGACCATAATCAGCCGAGTATATAAATGAACACGTCTCGTGTACCTAAGCAAAATCAATCAAATGTCCGACGTTTATGGGTTCAGCAGAGCTACATTTTTCGAACGTGTTCTGCCAATCAATATCCGAACAGCGAGTTTGTGACCCATAAACAGGGGATCAATGAACAAAGTTCCCCCCGCAAATCTGTTATAAAGCATAAATTGCTCCACATCCACCCTTTATGCCTCAGAGCTTTTCTACAGCCACAACTTAACCTTGCTTCGCATGAACTCAGAAAACTGCTTGCTGATTTATAATCATTACAATACTTGACCTTTATTTTTATTTTTGCGTGTAAACAAAAAATTCGCAACCAAAATTAGGGAGCAGTCGTATGTTTTCATCCGGATCGGATATGAGAATCATACTAATTTGCCAACGACATTGCTGCGATAAATCGCAATGTTGGGTTTTGTGTGTCTTGTCTGGTTTGGTTTGGTTTCCCCATCATCGTCGTCGGTCGTCTACAACTATGGCTTGGTATAGTAATCACGTGCTGGGAACGCTCGATTGGGTCTGATTTATGTCATCGTCATGATATTTCGCTTCAGTCGCCGCAAGCTATGCTTAAATGTGATTAATAATAAATCAAACCCATTTGTAATGCCATCACCATAAGGGTTGGCGTTAATTTTGTGTTTGCGCGATAGGAATTATGGAAATGGTGTCCGATCCGAGGCGCCAACGACAAGTGTGTTGTACTATATATCATGATTCATCATTTCGTTTTATTGTTCAATTTTACAGTGAAGTGACGCGAGCGATATAAAACACACTCGAGACCTACTTGTATAGATAGGTTATGGTTGCATGCAATGGCCACTTGTTTTAATTGAATTAATTGCAGAGTGCTCCTCCTTGAGAAACGATTGTAGGTACTTTGTGGGCGACATTTTATCTGCGCTCTGCCCTTTGTACTGAATTTCAATTCCAAGTAATGACCAGTTGCTGGAGATTGAACCTTGGAGATTGTTTTTGTATAGTAAAAGTGAAGATGCAAAAATGAGCAACCTCTAATTGGACATCCGTTGGTGTAATCATTCTAAATTGAACGAAGAGGGGAGGGATATGCATTTTCTTATGACATAATTGCCGACATCGTGTTCTGTTGTTGGTTTATGTGTATACAACTATTTTTAGCTTAATTACGGGTTAAGAGTTCACGCTCATAAAACACGAAACACACACCCAATTGATTTACAAAAGATACCTACACTAACTACAAGAAGGCATACTACAAACTATGTCACAGTATACTTAAAATGCTAAGTGCTACTGTTTAGCTTCAGTTCCGCGTATTGTACAGTGTACATGCAGGCGACAGACTCATTATGCGATCCTTGTTTTGGAGGCCACAATATAAACTGAAAATTCATTAAAATTCATTCCATGTATAGTCGTCATCGTCACTCGGATGTATCCTCCCCTCTTTCGGTGATCATATCGCTGGGTGCTTTAGAAACTCATTTATGTACCATCAGTTATGATCTAAATGAATCCTCACGACAATTGTCGTAATGAAAACAAAATGACAGGGAAACGCTTGAAATTATTGCTTTGACACACCGCGTGGCTGATCACGTTTGCATAGCGTACTTTAGTGTTTACCGCGATGCATAAATTTCACTGTCTTAATTGATAACTATTATTGGTAATTGCGGTGGAATTCAAAGCTATGTTCGGAGGAAATTCCATTTATTTACCAAAGTGGGTGGCAGACTCGATTCGGGGACTAATCACAACATACAGTTCGAAATCATGATTTCTAGTCATGAACTATAGGCTGAAGAGTAGTAATATGTCATTAGGCAATAGTAGTGGAGATCTCTTGTGTACACGTACAGGATATGGTTATATTAAGTGAAATTAGTGTTTGGTACCTTGAAGTTTAATATACCTACCATCGAATACAAATATCTAAGGCTGTTTTGGAGCGTGTTAATTGTGTAGTGCGATGTATTAAAAGATTTGCTTCTACATGTTCCACTTTAATTTGCATGCATGTGTCTATATATGCGCCAACATTGAATTAGTGTCAAATATGAGGAAAATATATGAGAATACATGGCTGAAGCGAAGAGAAATAAAACTATAACAATAATTGAATAAAATTTATACATCAGAAAAAATGGAACTGCTCTCACAATCAACGATTAGAGGTGAGTCATTTGATATTCTCGTACTCGAACATCTTTTTCTCTAGCAGGGGATCAAATGGTAACAATTTTTATTAAAAGGAATTAGCTCTTAAAATTTGTTGGAATATATTGAATATATTAACCACTCTTTTGGAGTGGTTTGTTACACCCTAGTATTTCATTATTTAAGGAAAAGAGTGTTAAAAAGAACTTCAAAAAAGACACAGACTGGTAACAGGTATTCGTACACTCATTTGCGACAGACACTTGCTGATAGAAGTCCAATTCGATAGGTCCTTTGTGATGGTCATAGGAATTTCTAGAGCGGTCATACTAGTAAGCTCATTGTTGCTGATCAGAATAATTAAAAAACAAAAAATGGTTTCACCAATTTGTTTTAGCACCCATGGAACGAACATGTCACAACAACAACATATTACATAGTTGCATCGAATTCATACATGTTTGGTGTTTAATTAATAAACATTGTTTGCAATATTTGCCTTAATTAGTTCATGTTTGAAATTATTCATAAAATATGTGTGCGTTTAATTTAAATATAATTCTATTGCAAACAGTTTCAACTGAAATATTCAAACAGATCTCTTTTCAAGTTAGCAATGAAGAAGCTAAGGTAGATTTTATTTGAACAAATGAAACAGAACATTGTTTGATCAAACTTTAATTAGTTTGTTTTTAGCAGAATTAAATTTAAAACGTGTGGAAATAAAAAAATTCGAACCGATTTACATTTAATTTGAGCATGAACATGTTTGAATGAACACGTTTTGTTAAGGCACCGTTATATTTCGTCATTCAAGTACAAATGTGCAGTGAGAAGTGGCATTTAATAATTATGTCGATCAAAATGTTTAATTGTGGTGGAAAATTTAAACGCCTAAAGCACGTGATTTCCACGGATGTGCATCACAATTGAAAAGGTATATACACGACATTTTGGAGGAGTGGAATTTGACATCAGTGTTTCCTGTCGGTTCCATTTGTCGGTGCGTTGAATGTTGTATTAAATGTCTAATGGGGTTCTGCTTGGTAGTAAAATGGACCGGGAGTGGTCTTAAATGTCTCAGTTTAAGGACTCAAGTGTTTGATGCATATATTCAAATTCTTCGCTTTCGCGAAGAATTTGAATATATATTTTTACCTAAACTTCAAATTCAAACACCTTTTCTTTCAAAAAAAAAAAAAAAAGGTGAATGGATTTTGAATGTCAAAAACATTTGTTTACTGTTGCTCTTTATTTACTGGTTCAATATTGATGATCATACAATCTGTGCTAACAGGCAAATCAATAGTTGGTTAGCGAACTCCATTCAAGTTTCATCGAAATGATTTCATTTGAGCAAAGCAGATGTAATTTATATAATTTATGTTATACACTCCAACTTGGCATATTAGTATTATAATGATGTTATTTTCTAAAATTTGATTGAAGTTCTAAAGAATTCCGAAAAGGGATTGAAATAAATTAAACTTTACTGGGAAAATGGACACAATGGACCCAACTGATGGTCTAAGTGAAGATGTGGCAAACTGCCACAAGAGCACCCTTTTACCTACCTACCTACTGGGAAAATCATCGGCAAGATTTAATTAACGTCATTGTAGAAAAAGTTTCTTACAAGCAAATAAAGTTTCACCCAGACGATTTTCGGGAAATTTCTAGCAAAATTAAAATAACGGTTAGGTTCTCAATATCTTACATTAATTAATTTTAAATGGTATAGGTAGGAAATACAGAAAAAATCCGAGTGGCAAACTTTATGACATATTTCATACCCTAAAGAATAAGAGACGAAAATTAACAAAAACTGCGGAATTTTCTTCGAGTTCTGATCTGATGACAATTTTCGGCTACTGATTCTAAGACAGTAGATTTATCCGATATACAAGAAAGAAACTTTCAAGTCAACGACTAAAATTGAATACAAGGTAACGACATAGATATCAAAAAAAAATTCTACAATTATTCAAAACAATTTGCTTTTTGACTAATGGTATTGACCTTTATGCATACTGTTGTTATTGAGGCTAAACAGTTTGAAAAACATTTCCATTTTCTTTTAAAATTGGTAAAAAGCTATACAAGACCCTGAAAATAAAGAATATTTCCTATTCTACAAGTCCTCCCTTACATAATGCATCTAATTAATAACGGAAAATGTTATTTTAGAAATAAGTTTTTGTAAAAAACGTGTCAATTAGACTACACTTATTAATTAAATGGAAATCTGTTGTTTTACATATATTTTTCCATGTTCCACTTCAATCTTGATAGATGCAGTTAAATTAAAGAGGTATAATCAAAAAAGTAAGTAAATAAGCGAAACGAAAAAAAATATTTATATATTATACTCGTATAACAAATATATTTATATACAAAGCATACATAATTTGAACTCAAAGAGATTTTTGTTTACTTTTTCCACCTGCAATCACCTAGAGAAAATAGAATTTCATTTAACTTAAAAGGATATTCCTTCAAAAGTCTTAAATATTTTCAATTCAACTTATACAGATTTCCATAAAAAAAAATTGAATTTAGATTCTGTTAGATAGGCGTGGAAATCAGTTTAATTCAAATAGGTATCTGCATATAAAATTTAAATTTACTTCAAACAGAAAACGAGTCGATCCAATTGAAATCCAACTACAATGATAATTCAAAGTAATAAATTTAAACTTAAATTACTTAAGTTTAAATCAAACAACAATCCTTTTGGCACCAAACCACATTTATTTGAATTTAATTTGAACGAATGTGTTTAGTTTTTTTTAGCCAACGTTAGCTGAAAATTGCACATTCACCGGAACTTTAGATCGAATTCAGTTAGCTTAGCATTTTATCATTCTTAGGGAAAATTAAATAACATATCAGATATCACGATAGTGGCTTTGATCCAAACTCGATTGTTTGCCTTTACAGTTTGCGTCAGTTTTTAGATTGGTTGTCACTGGAAAAATTCTTGCCAATTCCATAAGGTAGACTAAATCATCTTCTCACACAATCAATCTCAGCAAATGGAGTTACTCACGAAAATAGAAACAGAAAAAAAGAAAGAACTCTTTCCAGCCAAAAACGCCATTATAAACATTCACATATAGCATATAAGGAAACGTTGAAGCATTCATAAATAATTTTCATGTGCCATATGAGGGTTTTCCCTAGTCAACGGACACGACGCTCAATTTAGTGGCGCAGGTATTTTAAGAACAGCAACACCATACCTATTGCGGATGAGTAAGAATTTTCATTTTTCCTTGTCAAATAGGTAATCCCAAAAGCAGAATTTATTTCACACTCTAAATTAAACACCGTAGAGAGTAATATATAACACAACAGCAGTCATAAATTTTAATCACACAAACGAATTTTTAAGTCTTTTATTGGCATTTAAAGATCACAGGAAAACAGGAAGTAATTTCCGCCTGGCCATCGAAATTTTACAGTTTCTCGAATTTCGACGGATGGTGTGCACTTGTTTCGACACTGCAATATAATCGGCCCGCATTTTTTTCCCCCATATACGATTAAGATTGATGGTGATTTTTATTATTCAATTTTAGGGACTCTTTTGAATGTGCAGTGATTTGCGGGTTGAACTTCAAAATAAAAAAAGACGATCCAATTTTTTTTTTTTATTTCAAGACATAGCGGTCTAATTATGTTAATGAAAAACACATTAGAATGCATGTTCTACTGCATGTCAGCCACTTTACAAGACTCCCCTCATGAGTAATTGATTTTTATTATTATTTTTTTAATTTCACAGTAAATTACATTTTTTTCTACGAAACCATAAAGTGCATACGTAAAGCATGATGTGTGCTGCGGGAGCTTATGTGTTGGAATGTTTCCCATATCTTTTTGATTTCCGACAAAGAGACGGTTTAATTTTTTTTTCTGAAAATGTTCCTTTAATTGCGTGGAAACTCTTTCGATGGAGACTTTTCTTCGTCATGTACAACACGCATTTGGAATATTTTAAGGGCAATTTTTCCACAGAATCTGAAGTAAATTTCAATCGATTCCCATATCAAAATGTTGATTTATGACATCGGGATGCTTGTAATGATTGGGCGGCATGTGACTAGTTTGATAACAATTTACAACGCCTGTGATTTGATGAGCAGAATGCATTGTATCAGAACAGCAAGAAAAATGTTGCAGTATGAATTGACGAACAATTTAAACGTACAATGACATAGGGGGAGTTGCGCTGTCAAATTGAACAATTAAATCAATTGCGTTGCCAGCATTTTCAGAAGATAAAAAATGATTGATTGAGTGTTTGTTTTTCACAAAAACTCATTTCAAGTAGGTAAGTACTCGTCTTCGTTGTGGCTAGGCTGCGTCTGGCTCTGCGAGAATAAAGCAATTACATCGTAAAAGCAATTTTTTTAATGAATGCCTTTCATTTAGTCCATTTGTACAAGTGGTCGCGTATAAAATATTATTAGTGCTACTTTAAATGCAGCCATTATGAAGGGAAAATCTGAGCAAAGATGCACTTGTCGCTTGTTATTCGAAAGTTGTGAGAAGCGAACTTAAAAAAAAAATTATACACGAATGTAGGAATTAAAGCGGACGGTGGTGCAGTTCGAGAATTGTAATAATATTCTAGTTTCGATGAGTAGGGAGTTGCCAACCCCGAAGAAACAGTCCAGACAAGAATAAAGAATTCGATTCAAATGCATTAGGATGCAATGAAAGCTTGTACAACACAAACCTGTGTTTTGCAACGTAAGAACTTGAAAGCAGAAATAGTATGAATAACAGCACAACCGTATGAAAATAATGGATTGCCATCGGTTTCGGTACTAGTACCACAGCTTTTCCGATTATGTATTGAAAACAGGGAGCGCAGTTATCACAACGAGCTTCAAATTTTATGGTCGTCCAATGAAATCTTTAAACTTAAGAATTTAAATAAAAGAAAGCACAAAAATAAGTTTCATCGAACAAAGTCAACCAAAAACTTGTGGGCAAAAACAAAGGATGAAGAGTTTCCTAAAAACGTCTATACAGAACCAAGATTAACTTTTTACAATCGTTCGTTTGCTTGAGTTATTTTTTTTAATTTGTTGGACGAATAGGCGGGACATGCCAAAACCTAGTATCGAGGCAAAATATTTTAGAAATAATCTGGCGATAACTTCCCAATTTAATTTTAATACGACTGATCTTTCTATTCCAAATGGAAACACACTATCCCATAGTAGGGTAGGTAGTAATGAAACCACCGCCAATATAGAATTCTAAAGATGCACAAGATGTAATTTTAAATAACTTACATTTGACGAAACTAAAAACGATGATGAGCAAGGGCCACTGGGAAGTGTTCTAAATAATGACAGTTGTAACTTGTAACACTCTCAATTAAAAAATCTTACTAAATAGCCAGATTTTTTGTTTCAAAACTTGGATTACTAAAATTTCATTGATTCACCTAGTAAAAATAATAAGTACCGAAAAATAGCAATAGAGGATAGTGGACTTCTACAACGTTGCGTAAAAGTTGTCACCCTATGTTCTAGGATGTAAAAAATATTCGTTCTGCTTTTTCATTATGTATATTTGACGCCTTACATTTTACAAATTGTATATCGGCTAAGTGGCCGCCGCCAGATTTGATGACCATTCGGGCCCAATTTATGGCATTTTTAATGGCGGATATTTCGTTTAATTTTAATTTTAAATATCTATTAGTTTGAAGAAAAAATCTTTTTAACAATCCATTAACTTAAGTACGAGCATGTACATCAAAAATTTACAATATGATGCGCAATTTGTATTTTAAATTAGCTGACCACGTAAAGGGTTTTCCAATAAGAGTTAGCTGTCACTTTTGATGCTTTTATTCTTTGACATTTGACAAGTATAGAAACTACGCCATTACTTAAAATGGAAGCCGGTCGATCATCAACAACGTCGTTTTTTTGGTGATTGGGTCCTGGAAATGCATGAAAATGATCCGAAATTCCATCGAAAAATCATCTTGACTGATGAGGTCCATCATAATGGTATATATTTAAGAAACTTCAAAATTTATTGTAAAGCATATTAAGCAATAGGTTTTAATAATAATTCTTCGCAATTGATACATGTACATCAGTTTGAATGTTTGAAATGTTTGAACGGGAAGAAAAACTGGATTTAAAATCTCCTAATTTTTAGTATTGAGAGACGAAGGTAAATTTGAATTCAATGTAGCTGCATATATTTTCGTTACGAGTAAGGGAGTGACTGCAGACTTCTACCTCATCCAGGCAATATTACTTGTATGTACAGAGTGTATGTGATTAAAAAAAGAAAGCATTGCTTACGTATGTGAGAGCTAGAATCCCCAAATAGACTGGCGCACAGTTAAATCGTATGCAGCATCTCTGCGTTGTTAACGCATTTCACGTCTATACCCAACAACGTCTCTTTAATTAACGCTAACTGCTTTCCAAATAGTTTCATAATTTACATAAGATGCACATTTAAAGTGCAGACGTCCGTTTAGATGTTCCGTATTGCCCGCATTTCCGATAGATTCTCGTATATAGCGCCACACATCTAATTGGAAAGAAGAGAAACATTTCTCATTTGTTTCCGAAACGATTCCCGATTGTTTACTCTTCTATTCTAAGTGATGGTATTTATGCTTGTCTTTGAGCTCTACACGCTCTTTGATTTCTAATTAACTTCAGTACTAGAAAATAATTAGAAATCCAATCGGCAAGCATTGAATAACCAAACAAAAATGAGGAAAAGAAACAAAACCAAACCATATCAGATTTCAGACAATAATTGTAATCCGAACCAACTTATTCACACCGTATGCCGGTACACCGAGCTGTGCGGATGGTGGTAAATTTCTCTACGGTTTTGATTTCCTTCTGGTTATGGTGTTGGGCCAAACCATACTAAAATAGTTAATTATCTCTACGAGGCAAGGAAAAACCCACAACCCACAAGAAAGAAATAAAAAACCTCAAGGAGAAAAGAAAACCAACCTGGAAATGTCTTTGATATTGACTGGCACGACATTCAAACCGGAATGTAAACTGTGGCTTTTTGCCACAACTAATGATGGTGCGGTTATGTTGTTACAGTGGTTTAGTTCACTTAAGTGAATGTACATTGTGCAGCATAAGTAAATTTAAGAAAGAAAGATGCATTAACATCAAATAGCTAATGAAAGAGATCACAATCAAAGTCAAATGCCATCGCGGTTGCTCCATATACATTTATATATATATAAGTATCTGCTGGAGTCTTTTGTTATCTAGATCGGGTATGCAAATGGTTGCTGCAGATGGGAATTTGATTTGGGAGATTGAATAAGGAGGTCATTCAGACTCCTACTTGTTGTGAACCTTGAAACGGTTCGACAATGCTATATCACCTACGCAAGTAAATAAATCTTTATGACTAGGAGTTCCGCTTTTTCGTTTTTGTTTATTCTTCATTTTTCCGTTATCGCTACAGTCGATCGCATAATAGGTATACGTTCCAATGGAAGTGGAATGTGGTGAAGTGTCTATAAGTGCACCAATGCTTAGTGGACAATTCTTGTCTTTTAGGATACAAAAATACGAGGCACTTTGTTTCCATTAGTGTTTAGTATGTATATACACGCTTTGGAAGGCAGTAATTGAAAAGCCACTAGTACGCCTTAAGTGTAGGGGAGAGACTAAGTATAAGTATATAGTTGTGCAACTTAATGCGAGTTGAGATTCGTTTGGCGCAGCCGCAACTCGAACAGTGATGCATGGTGCCGCAGCCATTAATTAAGTTTGGAATTACAGTCATATGAGAGGTATCTAGCTATTGGAAAAATTATAGTTTGATGTTAGTATTAAAATTGATGCGAGTTTCAATTCAACCGATTTGGCGTGTTCCCCTGAAACCTGGAAAGTTTTTAAAAGGCAAACCAGGTAGCAACCTTTAGTTAGACTTTGCATTACCTATTTAGATCTGCTTATGTAAAGGACTAAAGTCTTTCGAAAACAACATGATCGGTTTATATTAATGTGGCTTCAAACCAGGGAAGTCCACAGTGCACCAAATCTTCACGCTGCGGCAGATCCTGAAGAAAAACCTAGAACTTCAGATCGACACCCACTATCTTTTTTTATGAATTTTAAGGCCACCTTAACAGCGCATTCAACTGCACTTACATGGACAAGCTATACAATTTCTGTTTGGACATCCCTACCAAATCTGTCCGTTTATGCAGGAGGACGATGGAAAATGCACGCTGCCCCATCAAGTTCGGTAAAGAACTCAACAAGGCGATTAGCTGTAATGTGACTTCAACATCGTTCTTGAAAGAACAGTTCAAAACTCAAACGACAACACCAGAGGCACGTGATTGACGTAATTGGCAGAAGGAAGAGTGAAATCAATGCGAAGATGGGTGTGTGCGGTCAATCAAGGCAAAGCATAATATATGCTGTCAAGGTCAATAAGAAAGGACACCCGATACCGACATCTCGCACAGAACGGCATCATACACGGAAAGATCTTTGTGGTGGTTAGGAATTTTGGCTGGATTAGGAAGGCAAATGAATAGCGAGAACCCTCTCTCGAACAACTAATGTGAACCTTTATATAAGACTCTGGTCGTCCTATTCCGGCTCTATGGTGCAGATGAGGTTACACTCTTGGTTGTTTATAGAGGAACATTTTTCAAGTAATTTCCGGTCCCATCTATACACAGACGATGTAATGGGGGAGGAGCTAAAACGACGAAGCGAAATCGACCGAGTCAGAAGAGTGAAGGTCCAACGACTGTGGTGGCTGGGTTATGTAGAGCGAATGCACACGAATGCTCTGGCCCGGAAGATCTTCAAATCCACAGCCGAGGGACAGTAGTAGAAAACCGCCACTCAGATGGCGCACGCAAGTGGAAGGGGGCCTAGCTTACTTAGCGTGCGAAACTGGATACAGATCGTGCTGACTGAGATGCTTGTTGGTTATGGCCGAGTGGGTCGATTCTCTTGTTATGCTAAGACTAAAAGTAAAAATGTTTAACAGAAAAAAAAAACGCAGACAACTGTAAAGTATGACATGAGAACCACATTTTTTGACAATACATATTTTTTAATTAATTGCACATAATTTCAATGTTTTTTTTTAACACATTAGACAATAAAACTAATGACTTCATCATTTGAAAATGTGTTCCAGTCATATTTTTAATTGTCTATTGCCAAAATGAGACCTTGAAGATAAAGTTAAAGGAAAATCAAATATATATAGCATATATATATATTTTTTTTTTTCTTACATGTCTGAAATTATTTTAAAGCGTTATAGGTTCTTTCTTGCCAGAAAAAGATCTTAAAAATTTGAGAAAGCTTTCAAAATGTCAATGTCAATGTCAATTGTAATTATAAAACAACTTTTTTTGATAGGTGGAACTGTAAAAGTCGAACGATTTGTTTCGTTTTTGCCATTTAACTAAAAAAGTAAACAGAGACTAATTAAAAAACAAAACAGTTAGTAACTAAATCCCTTTCCCAGAAAACGTTTAATTTATTTTAAAATTTGTTCGTTTTAAAATTCCCTAGTTCAATAAATGACTTCAAAAACTATTTTAAAAGAAGAAAAAATAAAAATTATAGAAAAAATTTAGTCGTTGGATATAAAAGTTTAACAAAAACAAATAAGAGGGATAGTCAGCCAACAAGAGCGAATCTAGCTCAAGGCATGAAAAAACCATTTCCAATTGTGAAAATAGTTACCTGGGGGTCAATTATGGTTCTGTGAAAGAGTGAATCGAGTAAATCGTTTTCACATTCGTTTTCACATATTGCTTTCATTTTTCATTTTATTCGGTCCTAAAAAAGCGACTCTCGCTCAATTAGTGTTGTACTAAGATAGTAGTTTTTGAATTTTCAAAAGCTCACTAAACCCATTCACTTGCAAATAAAAACGTAAAACGAAATTATTCATATGAAATTTTTTGAAGTTTGGTTTCACAGAACGACATCGTTGAAAATATTTTCATTTCACTTTTTCACAGAACGAAAAGTGACCCCCTATCTAAAATACATTTCTAATCAGAATTTCTACTTCTGCCTGCGACTTGCAGTGAAATGGGAGCCAATCCACTCAACGACATCGGAGCTAAAATTTCTACATAATAACTTGCGGACATACTAGATTGAAATAAACTTTATAAACCCATTCCCCACCGATATACTGAAAACATTTTGGTGTTTATGCCATATCATGAACATTTTAAACTTCTTGTGACAGCAAGAACATCATTAAAATTGGAATAGTTTTCCTGAACATTGTCTACTTACTACCGTTGCATTAAAAATCTAAGCAGTAAATATTTTGGCCCCCTCATTACGTCAAAAGAAATATTTTATGAAAACAAATTGCATCCGAATTGTGGAGTGGACCAATTTACGTAAACAAAGTCAAATAAAAAAATAAAAACAACTAGGCGTAGCTTAGGTATATGAAAAGGTATATGAAAAGATGATGAAAAATAATCCCCAAGAACACAGTTTTCTGTGTTTACACGAAGATAACAATCAAAAATGATGTCAGTTCGCAGGAGAATTTCCCATAAAGACAACTGACTGACTATAATTCCAGGTGTTGTTTGCTTGCTCATTTCACTTTTCCACATTCCTCCTTTTCGGTGTTATTTCAGTTTACTTTTGAGACTGATTTCTTTGGCAGTAGGTACCTATATTCGTTTCGTGGGATTTCTCTTTGCCATCCACCACCAACACGCAGAGCCCTACAGTGCCATCACAGAAACAAAATACATCACAACTACACAGCTATTGTAGGGTACAGGGATGCCCGAGTGCAGAGTGCAAAGGTATGACAATATCCGCCTTCTGTTGGGTATTATATTTCTTCTTGGGGACTACTAAATTGCACATTTCAAGGGAACTGTCATGTGAAACGAATGCCATTCACGAAAATTAAATAATTCCGGTTTCCACAAAGTCAAATTGTAGAACGAAAGAAAATTGAAAAATTATTCAAATTATATTTAACGGCTATACTTGTTTATTAACTTAACAACTAGACTCGTTCTGATTGTAATTCATGAGCGTCTTTTGTGTAAATGGGTTAAGATCTATTCAAATCTTTATAGGAATTTCGATCTTACTGACGAGGCACCAGATCTCCAAATTGGAAAAATTTAAATATGCGACGAATAGAATAATCATTTCCCCATCACTTAAGTGCCCATTATGCGCTGCGTCACAATTTACATACTCGTCTGAAGTTGCAGGCATCCATATAAGTTGAGATACCGAGTACTATTCCAGAGAATATTCAAACGCATAGGTACATGTAAATAGATGTGTGGCTTAAGCAAGTGTTCTTCAATTAAAAGTGTGGAAGAAGAGGTAAGAAAAATGAACACTAGACCGCTTGTTCGGCGCTGATCGGGGTTAGGTACAGTGTCACAGGATATTGTAGGCGATAAAGGCTGCATGCCTTCGCAATTGCTTTTGCAAGCAGCCTCTCTGTCAAGGGACCAACTCAGGAAACACCCAAGCCAGTGTACGCACATAGGTTATACTGAATTTTTCTAGAATTTAACATCGCTTAGGCACAGCAGGTACTCGTAGGCTAACACGTTGGCAGCACCTGAGGTTTTTTCTTCTCTCTTTTCTACGAATATTTGTTCACGGTTTAATGTGGTCTGCAGACAGACTGGCAATGGATCCTACTCATTTAAATCCATTTATAGGGAGTCTTTAGAAATGGTGATTGTGGATTGTGGTTGCTTTAACCACACGACACGTAGAAGTTTTATGTTCTGGCCCACGTCGCAATTCATTCACTTAAATTCGGATCTATTTCAATTCGAACGGAAAGACAGAGGGAACTTGCTATTGCACCTGTCTCTATAATTACTGAAACAATTCTATTGACAATTTACATGCCGGCGGGAAGGTTCATTGGAACAGATGGTTGTCTTGACAAAAGGTAATTCCATTCTCCGCGTTTGTAATGCAAATTGAAAGGTGAAATATAAGGGTGTACTTTGGGAATGTTATCTTGCGCCGGTATAGCATTTTGTAAATGTAGCGAGTGGCAATGTTTACAAAGAACTGAAAGAGATAAGTCATTAGACAACTTTGTTTTTTGTTCTGCTCATTTTGTTTGTCCGTGGGAATTCGCTACCACTTTAACCAAAATTTACAGGGTGGCGAATTATTCATGCATTAATTTTGAGCATGATCTCAGGAGTGTGGCCTTTGCAGTTATTGTTAAGAAAGCCCAGTCCGGTTTCAAGTAATGTGTTAGGAACCACTAGACTTCACTATTCTACATGGTCCAACACACTGGACACGCACACATCGAATAAGGCTACACTTGGATAGGTAAACGTGCAAAACAAATTAAACCTGTTAACCCAAGATGGAAGAAGATTGCATTGACAAAGAAATACATGGCACATGAGGCACGGAGGTATATTTTCAGACACCGCACACGGAGTTGTAGAAGTCCCAGGAGCCACAAGAGGAATCAAGACTTTCGTAAGTAAAGAAAATGTGACAAATCGATATATCCAAAGCAGAAACGGAATACAAAAACACATATAGGCTCAAGAAACCTAAATCATCGGTTTCTGATGCTTCCGAAGAGTTCTGTTGTCGTTATACATAAAACACACGTACGTAGAATGAGTCCAACCGCATGCATCGTCTTCTAAGCTGAAAAAGTACCTATCAATAAAAGAGCTCAATGAATGCAGCAACTTTTAAGCTGAAAAAGTAGGTAACCATCGATAAACCATTAAAATGAATTGGGACTCAACCAACATTTCAATCTTCAGACAATAAACCATGCGAGCTTGATCCTCAAACTAATTTATCACACACAGTTGCTGCAGAAAAGCCTTTACCGATACAAGCGATACTTGCATAGGCTGACGATATTGACGATATCAGAAAATCGCAGTGAGCTACGAATTTACAGGTATTGAAACAGAGGCAGAGAAGACGGGCCGGGCTGTAAATGAGGACAATATGAAGTACACGTACATGCTGTCAACGATAAATGGCTCAGCATCGACGACTCGGACAAAACGTCCCTACCCTATATGGGCAGATACAACTTCGAAGTAGTTAAGGACTTTGTCTTCCTGGGCTCCACTTTACAAAACCACATCAGCGCGGAGATCAAACCAAGAATCCAGAAATAAAGCCCTCTCTCATAAAATTAGGTAGATGTTATAAAAGTCCCATCATCCCGGACCAGCGGTTTGCCTCTGACAACGTAGCGCACAATTGGAGAGCGACCTTAACCATTTTGGTGTGAGTAACTGGAGGTAGTTATTTAGTGACAGAGCCGTGTGGCGTATCCCGGATTATAAGCGCCCCCAAAAAAAAGTAATAGGCATCGCAACTGTTATTGGTGTCAGTGAAAGAACATCGTGACAATCATACAACAGATGCGACTTAATTATCATGCAGTTTATGACCAAGATTCAATTTTAAAAACCACCAGTTCCAGACATTAGAATCCTAAGAAATATCCATTAATACTAACCAGAAGCAACGAAAACCCTTTAAATATACTCTTACAACATCTTTTTACTACCACGGCACAAAAATACTACAAGTTCTGGAAAGCCAGTACGGCCTTGACCCAATTCTCAAAGGTCAACGCAACCAGAGACCTACACCCAAATTTATATAATGTTATCGGCACAATTTGTCACACTTGCAATTGCATTTCGAAACTAATTAAATACACGCTTACGTGACGAACGGAAATATATACAGACTACATAATCGCTTATCGCAGTTAACGCTATCAGTATGAAGACAATTATCGCAGCAAGCACTTACGCAAATCAAGATTAAAAGGAATAATTCTGGTGTTAAATTTTGTAAACGTACATATAAACCAAGCACACACACAACTTCAAAAGTAAATCAGAGTTTATTTGATAACAATGGGGTTTGTATACACAATGAAGCACCACATTGAAAATCTATTTAGAATGCGGCACACACGAATTCACTTAAATTTAAAGTATCCAAACCAACCCTCTGTGTACACAAGTACGGCGCGAGTGAAATACTTCTCGTCCCCACTATTTGCAATCATAAAAGTAATCAGATGATGTTGATTGTGCCACAATACAAACACCGATAAGACGACTAGTTAAGTATACATACTTGTGCAAATAAGTAGTGCGCGACAAGATACAGAGCATTATTGTGACTAGGTACCTGTTGCGCAAGTAGCATACTTTTGGAAAATTTGATTTCAGCTGCTCCATTGAATGCAACATATTTCTGAGACATTCCCTAGCAAGACATCCATGTCTGTCTGCAATCCTTAAATGAAATAATGTATAATTAACATCACTTGAAGCTGCTATTCAATTCTGTCTGTCACGCGGGGCAAGAAAAAAAATAAAAGAAATATGCCCTTTTCAAAAAGTAGGGTGTGCTCTAGGAAACATGTGGCATTCTATACGACTGCACATCTGTCGTTGAAGGGAAATAAAAATTGAAAAATCATTACTTTTATTCTTCGTTCTCAAATGAAAGTATAATGCAGCTCAAGTCGGGTAAATTGTATGCAGCTCTATTCAAGACAGACCGAGAGTGAAAGTATTCAGTCTTTGTGATGTGATTTCTATCTCAGACAAGGAGTTCATTTGACTCTTTGTTTATTCTCAGAACTGAATAAACTTTTAATGAGTAGCGAAAAAAAAAATTCATTTCATTCATTAAGCAAAGTCTTTTCGAGTAAAACAAGAAACAAAAAATTACACAATATCATCAGTAACGAGCTGGAGAAGATAGTTAAAAAGGGATTTGCAGGTTGTGTAATATAATCAGTGAAGTGAAAAGTATTTTTTCCGTCCATGCACAACTTTTTGTTGTACAGCGAGCAATTCCGAAACTGTCTGCCCGTCAGCGTGTACTTTGCTTAAAATTGAATGCAGTGTGTAAACACCGCAACTTTGTTTACAGTGATCTAAAAATAATTACAATATACTGGAAGTTCGTGCAAATTTTTAATCGAATGTTTACGAGGCTTCGATCCGCGAACCGCGACTATTCGCAAATTCCTGGGATTGTGGGGATTTTTAAACAATACCGAAAGTAAGAATATCTGACGTAATGTGTAGAGCGATTCATAGATGACGCATAAGTGGAAAAAGAATCCATGACGGAAGACATATGGGCATACAAATTTTTAGCTTTCATTTGAAGAATATTAATTATTTTATTTGGCAGGATTTGATATTCAGCGTATGCTGTTTCCTTTGGTAAGCACTTCCTGCCGGAAAGAATGATCCATGGAAAGGTGTTCTTGACGCTGACATTTGGGTATTTTTGTAATACCCTATTCACGCCGCACCGAAAACCGTTTTTTCGTCGAAATCTAGTCAATGCATTCATACCGAACACCAAATAGTTTTCGTTTGACGTTTCTATCAGCTGTGAGACACTAGTCGTGACACTTCTGTGTAAACTATTTTTATTGCAAATTTCGATCGCATTAATTAACAGATAAATATAATTCCGAGCATTTAAAAATGAGGATATCAATTGTAAGCGGAAAATGATTTGAAGTCGTCAATTGTGAGACTTCTGTTGGGTCAGCTGTTGTGTTGAATTTGCTGAATATTGCAAAAGGTGTGTTTGTTTTAACAATACAACGATTGGAAGTCGTTTTGGAAAACGGCTTAAACAACTCGTTTTGAAAACTGAAATAGGAATGGAAAAACTTCTGTTTTCGATTAAGTTTTCGCTTCAGTGTGAATAGGGTATAAGGTAACTTGGCATCGGTCAGAAAGAAACAGACTTTTTGAACCAAACCAAGCTCAGGTGGAGACATTTCAGAACGAATACGTAACAAATTGGAAAGGTATCAGCTTTCACTTGGTAGACTGTCTTTTAAGTGTGTCTCTGTAAGAACGAAACTTGTTGACATCGACGATTTCAATGCATCTCAGTTGTCATTGACAAGTCTTGAGATTTAAAGGTGTAAGCGAACTTCTAGTGACAATCCGAATCAAGGCTAAATTCGTCATCAGAAGCCAAATAGGCGCCCACTCGCCGACGTTCGATAAAGGCAACTGTGACAAAGAATGCTTTTATGTGGCGCGGGAGAGAGCCTATAAGATTCCTAAGAACGTACTTGGTCGATGTCAATGGCATAATAACAAAACAGGGCAATTTTGACAATACTGATGCCGGTAAGCATAGCCTATGCGACACCACATCCGAGAGCGGACATAAACTGTTTGACTATTTGTGGTAACAAGCATCGCACGTTTCCCACATCTTGACATGCTCGAGGAAGCGTGGCAATTACCCAATTAAAATTGGTCACTTTGTCATCGGCGGGAGGCATGCCCTTGGTATTTGAAAGGCTTGCACATTCAGAAGTGAAACCATTGAATTTGAGCTTTACCTGTAGTACCAACCAGGGTTACCTTGCGAATTTAAGAGCTCTTCGAAAGTTCGACGTCGAGACTGCAATTGCAAGATACTGGCAGAGAAAAATTCTAGCTCTGCTCTAGCTCTGCAAAATGTCAGTCCAGAACAACAATTGCATCACATCAAGGAAGCCATCAAAAGCGCCGCTTCTGGACATGCAAATTTTAGCCAGGCGACCCTTAAATACTGAAGCCCGAACCGCGACGTGCAAAGACGAACATAGGAATATTGTAGTAGACTCTCAGTTGGTGCTAATAATTCTAGAGACATGTAAAACGGTTATGACGATAAAGAGTTCGCTGCCAGGTCGGTGATGAATTACATAAATCTGACCAAAATGAAGCGAAAGGAAGCCATATCGAACAGAAATGGTCTTAGACAAGCTGAACGGTTATTATGGGAATTCTTTGACATAAATAACCTATAAAAGTTATTTGAAGATAACTCAGGAGGTATAAATAACCTTTAAAAATATGTGCAGATTGTCGAATACGACGACAAGATTGAAGTTTCTTGAAGAGTTAGCAGAGAGGTCAGGGCAATTTTTGGTGGTACCTACTCGTATTTTGGGAGAAGTGGTAAATATGGGACAAACGGTTAGTGGAATCAATATCTAATGCGACAAAACCATGTAAGCTTGGACCTCACCGTTCGGAAAAGTAGCTGCACCCCATTGAGTACCTCACGAATATATTTAAATTACTTGTGTGCTTTTCCTCCTCCTCACAACAACTCAAACTATAACTAAAAATCAATTAAACAAGAACTTCACTCAGTTTCTCCCTTAAATGCACTGTAATGCAAATATTTGTAATGAAACCTCAAGCGAATTAAGAGCCGTCCCGCATACAACATCAAATGACCGACAAAAAGATTTGCTTGTGTAAATAAAACGCAAAAATTCAATATTTACATTTGAAAAAGTCACAGATCGTTTAAACGATATTGCAGTCGGTGTGAATGTTAAACATTGGTCCCATTCAATACATAATATTGACTTAATACATTAACACATTCAACAGATTAAGGGATACGTTCTTTGTTTAGTCTATATAATTTTCTTCAAGAATGTCACAATGAGAGAGAGAACTCGAGTCAATGCAATTATGCAACGGCAATAGCCAGACTGATGTCAACAGCACAGAAAAAAAAATCTTGCGTCGTGCGTCGTCGGTCCGTTTTTAATAGGATTTCTTTATGGTGTTATTCAAGGGAGTTTATCGGAATGTGTTTCTTCAAAAGCCCCACTTCATCTCTTTGATGTTGTGTTCAATTCATTTGTCACGCTCTAAATTAATATCATGGAAGTAGGTATATAAAATATAACAGTAGCGATATTGTATTTGAACGCATAGGTATTTTTTTTGTTTGTATAATATATTTATTTAAAAAAATAATATAACATCTTAAGAAAAATAGTGATTTTGAAAATCAGTAGAAAATCTAACCGAACAGCCAAAGAATTGCACCAGAGTCGGTACTTGTACTGTCCTGGGGCGTATGGTCAACGTCTTTCTCATGACACTAATGTGGGTATGCCCACCGTGAAATTAAGCCGTCAAGGCAGGTGTTCACGTAAGGCATTACTTTCATTTCAGCCAGTATCTAGTGCTATCTATTTAACTTTTTTTTTTAAGATTCTTAAAGAAATGTTTCTCTAGGATATTAATATTTTTAAAGATCTCGAAATGCTTAAAGATTTTCGGCTTTATATAAAACCCCAACAAATTCTTCTGAAGATATTGATAATGAAGAGTTTTACTCTCACTACTGATTTGATAAAATAGCTGTTCAGGCCTTGATCGAAAATCTGAATATTCAAGAGCTTTTAACAAATCGCGGACTGACTCCAAATTCCTGATTTGTTTTCCAAGTTGTCCAAGTTTTTGTTATCTACTCTTAATTTTTTATTGGAATTTTACTAGAATTTGTTGAATAATTTGTTTCCCCAAATTTTTGGTTTCTCAAAATGTCAATTCCTGGGTCTGTTTGACAAAAAAATTGAGTCGGGCAGACTCTTACAGCCGTATTTATTAGATTCGCTTACGACGCCTCTACGACGTTTTTTAGTTAAACATCGCGTAAAGATTTACGCAGCCTCTACGTGGCTTTCATGAAATTGTGATTAATAAACATTTTTCCGCGGTAATTTTGCTAAACGAGGTTTGTGTCTAAATAGGTAAGAATTTCGATAAGCTATTACAGAAAACAAAGAAATCTATTACCTTTTTGCCCTGAAACCGACATCAGCTCTGATTAGCTTTGTGAATGAAATCATTTTACACAATAAAAAGTCAAATTATCTAAAACAATTCCGAAAAGTCTTTGAAGGTACTGCTGAAATATCAAACTGCAATCTATGTCTTCCTACATCCATATTCCTATTTCTTTGGCAGAAATTTGCACAGCATTCGAAATGAATGAATAAACAAAAATTAATTTCACTTTTTGGTTTTATTTACAATTCGACGACGACCAAATGACATTTGATGCAAAAACACATTTACGTAAGCTCTACGCAGGCTCTAACCGCAAATTTTCGCGTTTAACTTACGCAACCCCAAAGCAACGTTGCTTAAGTTCGAAAAATCTTTATAAATCACATTTTCCTGCGTAAGGGCATTTTAGAGGGTGTGTAGAGATAAGCAGACTCTACGATGAGTTTATAAATAAGGCTGTTAGAGTTTATAATTAACTAAAAGTTACGCATCAGTTAGAGTGCTGTTACACTTAGCTCTCCTAATACACCACGAGCTTTACCAATAAACATATTTACTTTCGACTCTAAATTTTAGTAGTTCACAGTGGCTATACTTTATATACAAAATTTCGCAATTGTGAGCTTCCGTCGAGACTAAAATTTGTTATTAGTACGACGCTCTAGATAGGTATATTTTTCCGTCAATGTGATATACTTATGGTATCAGGACCGAATATATTAAGATTTATCTATGCCTAGTGTACCAAACGAGCAGCGTTCTAGCTCATTCAATATCAGAACAATTCCACTTTAGCCGTTGTAAGGTTACTTTTGCAAGCGGTCGGTCTCCCCTTAGTCGACGTTTAATGGGTATATATAAATATTTGTAGTCGGTACAATGAAAGGCACGTCCATCGCACTAACGCCATTCACCCGGCTTATATTTAATCAAACATAAAACACTCTTAATGACCGGAAACGTTACCTCAAATGTATTCATTCATGCACTGTTAATACCGCATTGACTTGCTGCGGCCACCCCACCATTTTACGCACAACAGACCGGCGAATAACACGTTTTGTTTTTAGCATGCTACACACAGTTAACTACGAACTACAGTGAACTTTAACAGTCGTCCAACTTTCTCTCAATCATCACCGGAGGCAGACCAAGAACAGCACTGTAGCTTTAAAACTATCAAACAAAAAAAAAAACGCGTGGGACAATCCGGTTAGGTTTGGCTAAATGGTACCTATAGTCCAGAAATCACGAGACCATGCAACAGGTAAAGTGTGGCACAAAACACATTAGACATTACCAATAGATACATAGATGGATGTGGTAAAACTGTTAGACACCTCTATCGGCGCATGGATGTTCAATGAAAAGTTCCGCCGACAGGTTTGTGTGTACAAACGCACACACAAAAACTTGGGCATTCTTAGGTGCGGTTTCCTGGGCCCTGTGTACAATTGTTTGTACCCCTTGCTTTATGCACATATGCATGTAAGGTTGAATGGTAAATGGACGACCTTTCAACAACCCTAATCTCAGTTGAAGGATCCTGCAGCATATGCCATCCGTATTAGAGCCACAGCAGATTAAGTGAGTCCTTATTTAGAGAGGCTCATGACATTATTATTATTAAATCAGTGTTACCACAAAGAATGCGCTCACAATAGATATTCCCCGACGGCAGCTGCGTTCCGATTTTGTTCACTTGTCATGTAGGGTGGGTTACTCTTAGAAGACCGCACCGCACCAAAACTGCATATAGCCAGACAGCGCTACATATTTAGAGGTCCATATGAATAACTAAAGATTCGTATATCGTATGCCATTGCATCTTAAAATGGAATTAATTCCTTAAATCTTTAGGCGAATTTTACCGCTTTGTGTGCGTCTATGGCCAATTATGCATCCTTTGCTATTATACCTACCAGCAAAACGAGGTCACGGGACCGCTTCAACGAATGATGAAGTTTTTGTTTGTTTTCCGAGTTTTAAGGGGACGTTCAGACTAGAGGGTTGCGTGTATCCCATTTTAAAAAGACGGCATAATTTTCACAGTTGTTTCCGTTTTTTCGGTTGAGTGACATAGAGTGCGTCTGCGTATGTGTGTGAATAACCCCTACCCTAAATTTCTGTTACAGATTTCAACATAACATATGCCACTCGAGAGGATGAGAGTTTTATGGCAAAGGGAAGTCGAAATAAATGATTTCTGGTTCCGGTTGACAGGGACATCCTGGAGATCTATTTATCGATATCATAGTTCGACAAAGTTACGACTAGCTCGGTTCACTTACGGTTGGTAGGACAAAATAGTCGCGGTGTAATTGGACATGCACATTTATGTATTTGTAGCAACAGATCGTGATGCGGCTCGGCGACATAAAGGGTTTGTTTCATTTGGGAAAAGCTGCCCACGCCCAAGCAATAAAAAAAATCTCTGCGCTTCAGGCAAGGCTATACCCACATATTTGTGCAGTCTAGAATAACAAAAACAGAGATTCAACTTCAATGTATAATGTATATAGTGTACGGAGAAATAACTAAGAAACCATTTTTGTCATTGCTCTGTGCTTCGATGGAGTTGAAGATCTGTTTGTCGTCAACGTCGCCCGTCTCGGAGTCGTGATCGTAGCGCCCACCCAGAAATCTTTCATCATGTCACATCGTGGATTTATTTTGGAGCACAGAGGTTTTTATTTATTTCAATTGTTTTGGTAGTCAAGAGAAGTAAATTCCGAGAACCATTCTTCATCGAGAGAGATGGTACCCTCGTATTTACTTTGCAGTCCATCGACACCAACATGATGACAGGATTGATAGCGTGTGAAGCAGCACAAATCACTACTCATTCACAGGTTTAGCCATCGCAGACTGCTTACATACCTATACCTGCCAAACAATGTCTATTGATTCCGGAAATGGGAGAGCTAAATGCTGGCATATCCATGGTACATGGTCGGGTGGAAAATGTACTTACACAGGCGCAGCTAACACAGCATGTGTGTGAGAGGAAACGAGTTGTATAACTGAATAGTTACGGTTGAAAAACAATTTCAGTGCTCAACAAGTCGCATCATATGTAGCTTGTAAAAGCAAAGGAAAATTACAAGCTTGATGCAAGCATATAAGATTACATAAGGCAACTCATAACACGGAGGTTAATTATGGGCGATGGGCATAACGTGTTACTCTACTTAATTACCTACTTAACATGAACAATCGCCGATATATGGAGATGTTCTTGGGCGCGAAATGGATGACGGATTGACACTTTCAAGTTCTCCGGAAACCAATACTTGAGGGTGGAGCGTAGTTTCTGATGCTACTTTGATCTATTCTGTGGACCATCGATTTGGGGGAAATATTTGTACATCCTTGAATGTGTATTTGCATTTTCAATCAACAGAAATACAAATTTAAATTAGCTACCTAGCTGAGCAGCTGTCATCAGCTTAACTTTCTTATCTCCAGGTGTTCCTTTTACCTACACATATATTTCTCCTTTCCTTTATTTTTTTGTTTTATTTTTGTTGTGTTTGCCATCCTCGTTTGATTGCATGGTTCATCCGTCACCCCTTTTGTTTTCTCACTGTACGTAATGCGGGTAATTTTTTTGGATGGTAATTAGTTATGGCGGTTGTAATTAATTACGAACGATACACGGAATAAATTTAAGCTGTTTACATGTTTGCTAGCGGGGTTTACTTATAAATTATTGATCCTACGAAATATATAATTTGGTGTAGGCTGTCTTGAGCTGGTTATTAGTAGGAATACACAATCGACTGGTTGTGTGATTAATCCAATTTCGGCTCGTGTAAAATACGCTAATGGATAATTTAAAAAAAAATTCTAACGACTTTTGCCGAAATTTAAATTAAAAAAAATAAACTCAGATATATTTAAATGCTTCAATTACACCCGGAAAAATGATTTTTCTTTGCCAAATAGCTTGTTGATTCTTCAGGTGCCGGGAATTGTGTCCGATATTGTTGGAAATATTTATTTGTTAACGCACTAGGCAATTAGTTAAAGAAGAATTATGCATTACCGAACGGTTTTTGAACTGTTGACCTAGAAGCCCGGATCTCCGTTATATATGTATACGTAGCTTACAAATAATTCTGTCTAAACAGTTTCATCTGAAAGAAAAATTAGCCAAATAGTCCACAGTCCTTACTTCGATTGAGACGAAACAATTGCTGCTTTTCAACTTAACTATTAACTATTCACAATTCTTAGATCGTTTTATGTTCAAAATGTGTTTACAAAATATTTAGCAAAAGGTCTGAGTCAACTAAATAGCAGACTCAGAATTTGCATAGCATTTGTGCATAGCATTTGCTTTGTCTGATAAGTTTTATTCATACCGTCATAACGTCTGACAAACATCTCAGTTTTCTGTAACTGAACTGAGACGACATATAAAATAAGGCATTAAAATTATAGGCTTAAGTAAATCGACTGCAAGCTGCTTTCTATGCGTTTTTTATTAAAGGAAGAGTTGAAAATTGCAACATTTCAGTGGAAGGATTTGCTACGTTTTTATAAATCTACTAACTGCGAATGGAAAAGGTTCTACGTGCCGAAAAAATAACAATGAATAATTAATAATTAAATTAATAATTAATTTTTCGAGAAGATATTTAGTTTACTTTCGTGATTTTATAACTTTTAAGCAACATTTTAAGGATAATAAAAGGATAAACTTATTTTCTTTGTGGTGATACTGGGTAGACACGCAAAGTATTAGACTGCCAATGATGGCGTTCAAGAATCTACTTTAGTAAGTCGGACTGCTGGTTGACTTTATGTGCTTCAGTTTTAAGTTGCCTAGATCAGTCAAGTGAACCGTTTTTATTTCAACTGACGTTTATGAAGGGGTATCCAACAAGTCTAATAAATCGTGGCTGAGTGCTAAGTTGATATTTCGAACATGTGGCTGAAGTGACGCCACCGACCAACCTAGTTTTTGCGTGTGTGAGGTATTACCGAAAGTATTTTTTTTTTAAACGGTCACGTATGCCATCATGTGTAAAATAAAACATCGTTCAAATGTCCGACGCGGCTTCTCACGGTGGCACTCTGACTCTGATGACTCTGACGCATAGTATAGGGTAGAGTGTTAGCGAGGTAATCTATGAAGCAAGCTCAAGCCGTTAGGTGTAGGCGTAGCGAAAGTAGGTCTGATTAGGGCGTTTTAGTTTTATGGATTAGACCCAAACCAAGTGATCTAGTCACGACCAGGATTGACCATATTCTTGGAAGTGAGTTATCATACAATTGGGTGATTTTTATCATACAAAATTTTGTTAAACCTTTGTGAGGTGTTCAAAACTACTAAATAAGAATTCCTCGATTCATTGTGCAGGGTTTGTTTTAAGATGTTAAAAATATCCGGTTAGTATCCGCTATCCGTCCTATCCGGCTCTTTTTGTGATATCCAGCCCATTGCCGGAAAGACTCCTGGGTTTTCGGCTAGTTGACGAAGGATAGTGCTTGTTAAAAGTTAAGGCAAAAAAAGAAAAGCAACATCCAAATATATAGTTAACAAAAATTTGCGACTTCCGGAAACCCCACAAGAAATAGTCTAACCAAATCTAGGTCAAATCGCACGATCTTGCTGGCCAATTCCCTTTTCTATTGCAAAATGTCCGTTGTGACGTTTAATTTGTAGTACTTACATTGCCCAGTCCAGTTCATCATAGAGTTCATCTTATTTGTTGTTTGTTTAAAATGTAATTATGTTTTCAAAACTAAGCACTTCTGTCGAATCCCTAATAAAGACTAACCCATCCTCTGAGAAAATTGGAAAAAAGGTTGTTTTTTTTTTTTATTCGGAAACTAATGATCAGTGAGCTCTCATTATACATAACTTTTCGAGCATTTTAAAAATATTTAGAGTGGATACAAACTTATTAACAAAAAAAAAGGAGCAGAATGACCAACACAGAACGGGGAGATTTGCGGTTATTCTATACAAAACTGAAGCCAAATATTGATTACCAATCATCCCTCCCATTGAAATTATGTTTTTTGTTTTATTGTTGATTTGATATTAACGTTTAATTTAGTTCTATGAAGTCTGCAATCGTATTATTTGAATAAATTGAACCTAAGAAAATATACTACAAATTTGTATTTTTATTTTTACCACAAAAAATTTAGGGTTGGAACTCAGCCGCGACAAAAATTTACATCGTTGGATCTAATCTTCACATTTTTGGACGAGTTTTGGGAATATGGTGAAAATGTTGCAACAGGGGTCCACCGAAACCAGGTTAAAGTGGTCTACGGGAAAACAAAGTTTGGGAACCTATGAAATAGACAGAGTAGAACACCAAATTTGACAATATATATAAATTTATAGCCGACGTTATACTTATTTGCATAAATTTTGGTTTATAAGGGATCGCGATGAGCGGCCCATTATGGTGAATTTTTTGTGAGGCCCTAATGTTTCATGTTTAACCCAACTTATGAATCATTATTTTCTTTAAATTTTACTTTGACAAAAAAAAAAAGTTTCTACAAACCAAAGAAGAAATAAACAAAATGAGAACAAATAATTTCATTTAAAAATAAGTGAGAGGTTCTTCTAAACACCTCATTTACTTAGAAGCGTAATGTCTGCGGAAGCTGTCAATTATCGCTCTTTTTCCTCTTCGGAAAGCTTATACTCGCATACGTTAATAGGTCTATTACAACGAAAACCTTCTCTTTATATATTCTCCGTTCTTTAAAGTTTATTCATATCATACACGATCGTTTAGACGAGTTTCGCTGGAGAAAACCATTCATGTTAACTACAAAGCCATGTCTTCTTCGGAATTTTGATGTGTGAAATTGTTCATCAACGAAATAAAAATAAATATCTCAAACAAATTAGCACCGTCGTGTTCATGATACCAACATTCTATTTAACGAGACAGAAACGAAGAATAAAACAATAAATTGCTTTTATTCACACGATGCATATGTTTGACCATAAAATGCAAATTAAATGCATTAAGTTGAGAGCAAATGAAAATTATGGAACTAAAAAAAAAACTTCTAGAGAAAGAAAACCACCTAGACTTAGCGTATCCGTTAAACAAAATAATAGTCGTATTCTGCAAGCATCACGGCGGAGGCGCGTTCTTTTACGAGATGGAGCAAATAAGTTACAGTATTATATGAAAGTTTGCTACATCCGTTACTGAAATAACCAGAAGAATAGACTTAGGAATAAGGACGTTCATAGCAATCAACAAAATTAAATTAACTAATGTCAACCTCGTATGTAAAAATAATTAATTATCAAAATAAATAAGAAGGTACTCAAATGGCTACATTGAAGATACTTTATGGACCCTAGTCCATGGACCTTAATAAACAAATAAAATCAAATAGTTTACGCAACAGGTCCGTAGGGATCCTACGCCTAGATTCTCACAACCATCCGTTTTTATAGTTTTCAATTTATGGGAGGAATGAACGGGATCTACAATTGTAGTCCAAATGGCTAATTGAAAAGCTCTTTCATGGCAGTTATACTCTCGGATGTTTGTCAGACGAAACCACGATATTTTTGACGATTTACAGTTTACACAACTGAGCGTATATTTTCAATGTACAGAGTCTATATTTCGGCCCGTGTAAAGCGAATAATGGCCCAAATTTTACCGAATTGATGTTTAAATAACATATCTACTCAAACGAAGCGGTTGATAAAAGTCAAAGTTATTAATGTTCTCATACCAAAGTGAAAGATGGATCCCTGTATATTTTTACATTTTCGTTGTGGGTGAATTAACTTTTGTTTACCTACTTTTTTTTAATATACTTGTTATTTGTTTATTTGTTTGTCAACAAAGTACTAGGCCTTTTTTTAGACAGTATATAGTATGTGAATTTGAAATTCGTAGCATTCTACAACTGAAATGAGAGACATATTAAAGAAAAATTAAGTAAATAAAGATTGTACCGAAAAAAAGCGAGTATAACATTTTACCAATACAATTACAAATGGAAATAATTAAACAAGATGGACTTTATTAATGGTATTGTCATATTAATGTCAACTAATGACGCACAAACAATAACATTCAACCATTTTAAGAGGAGGATCTGCCGTAATTAGTACGAGAACGAGGAATATAAAAGAATCTGTTATTACGCAAATTAAGTGATGGAACATTAAGACCTTAAAATATCAGGACAGTGAATCTCCCCAATAACAACTCTTGACACCGTTCTCCTAAACTCAAGAGGCTCGAGTCTAATAAATTGTAATCGGGCTGAATAAGGGGGTAATTTATTTAAATCCGACACCATAAAACACTATCTTGGCGATGTGCATTCAATCTATCAAAACCATTCGGATCACTGCATGAAGAGTATATTTTATCTATCTGTGTTCTAAACAGGATGACAGCCATCTAAGAAAAACTGTAGGAAACCCTAAACGTTCAAGTTTGTAAAGAACAAGCTTGTGGTCAAGTCGGCCAAACGTTTTACTGAAATCAGTGTAAATAGCATCGACCCGATTACCCTGAAATATCTCACTAATTACAAAAATTTGTAAAAAGTAGAAAATTATTAACAGTGGATCTGTTTTTTACAAAACCATGTTGGTTATTGCAAATTAAATTTTTCCAAAAAAAAGATTAGGGGTGGGCTATTGTTTACAGATCCTCTGTAGTTTTTCCTGCCGGATTTGAATATTGGTACTATAAAATAATTCTTCCATAGGGAAGGAAAGATACCAGTCTTTAACGATACATTGTAAATGTGGCAAAGTATGGAAAGTAAAGGAAGGGCACACATATTTAAAAAGCTTTCAAGAATACCATCGGGTCCATAATAAAAATTTAGAGAAAATTTTTCTAGGTTTATTCAGTACCATATCTTGGGGAACAGCAATGTGACTAAAAATAGAGGAATGTGGTGCACCTAGATAAGAACAAAAGTGTTCATCCATAACTGAATCGGGTTTTGAATACACTGATTGAAAAAATGTTGCAAAACTATTGCAGATAATGCGGGGATCATCTATTGACTGATCTTTATATGAGTAAGAATCCAAAAAACCATCACTATTATTTTGTAAATAAACAAAATTCCAAAATTTTGTTTACCTTGAGTGTTGTGCGTGAATAAACCATTAGTTGGTTAGTTTATTTAGCATTCTAATTGCTATTTAAAAAAGTTTACAATAAGTTATTTAAAAATACATACTTCCATTTGACTTATTTAAAATTATTTAAAATATATCTAGTAATTCTCTTAAACGATTTCAGTTATTGGAATTTTAGTTTAACAAATTCTATAAAATTTGTCTTAAATATTAAATTCCCTAATACTGGCAATGCTTTTTAATTGCGCTGGTAAAATATTATAAATAATTTAAAACCCTATACTAGGGAATTTTGTGCAGATATTTTGGCATTAAATTATTTTTAATTTTTAATATGAACATTAACATATTTACGACGATCCGCTGCTTCACACCTAACCACATTAAAGCATTTAACATAAAATTAATCGGACTATATCTATGGCACTTCAAAATTAGTCTCATTGCCTTATTTTGTAATAACTGTAGTCTTGATAACAAGGAAGCTACTAACCTTCAAATTCCTATAGAAACTACTGTCATTAAGCGCAAAATGATATATGATATTGACGACATTTAGCAAATAACAATGTGTGATGGCCTATTTATAAAAAAAAATTCTATCATATGTACAATGTACAATGCCAGGCCACAAGTCGATTTACTCAATTCACACTCTCCTGCTTTAGTTAGCACATTATTCGAGTGAATATCAAATATAACAAACCGAGCAACTGTGGCTTAGACCATAGAGGTCTTTGCCGTCTGTAGTTATGATTTGTCGAAATGAGCTAGCAAAAGTAATAATTCAATTTGAAAAGCAAGCCAAAATACCAAATTTTATACTATAAGTGGTAAATAAAAATGACAAGTAAAAACGTGTATTTGTAATCGTAGTTCCATTTTGATTTCTTTTGAATTTCTTAAATTTTTGACAAGATGCCTCAGTGAAATAAAGCCCGATTTACAAAGGTCAACCGCACAGATCCGGAACGAAGTAATCATAATTGATTTGCAGGATGTCATGAAGGCAGGTATAGGGAAGGTTGCGTGTGTTTCCTGTTAAGTTCAAGAGACCTATAGCTTCAACCAAACTACAGAACTCGCTGAAGTATAGTTGAACTAAATAAACGAACTGAATGAACGAAGTAGTAAAGGAATGAAATTCGAATTAAATCGACAGTCCTGCCCGCTGTAAAAAGTACTTCCAACTTAAATCTAAAATTCAAAATACAACCGAAAAAAAACAGGGCTCTAATCGCGTAAGCACAAAACGATCGAACGATATCGTCTCGACGATACTTCTACTTCGTGTAGCAACCAAAAAACGATAATCGTCGAAACGATTGGACGATCATCGTTTTTGTTGCTTCACGTTTCCAATTTAAACGTCAAATACCCTCGTCGAAACGATTCGATTGAACGATTGCTATTTTGCAGTCGTTTCATCGTTTTTGGTGCATTTTTTCAGTTATTTAAAGGAAGAGACACTCTTTGGAAGATACGCAATCTTATCCGAGTTGTAAAGAATGCATTCTTGGCAAAAAAAGAGATGGTTATTGCACTTGAGTTTCAATTTGTTTTATTTTTTCCTTACAATTAAGCAAATAAAAATTCTCATCTATTTCACGAAATCTAAAATCTTTATTGGCATTTTAATTGCTTTAAGAAATAGGTACATATATGTTTCGAAAACCACCAAATCTTTTCCTCTCCTACATCTGCATACACTTTAGCTCATTGTTAATTCTTCGTAGGCGTTCGTCGACAGCTCCTTATCCAATAGAATAGTTTTAAAATTTCACTTTCACATTTCACTAGATTCCTTATTTCTTACTACCTACCCATTTTGACAATGACAAAGAGAAAAAATACACAAAGTCAAGAAAAAAAAAAACAATTTCCACACATTTTTTGATTGATTGGGTGTCAGAGTTTGTTTACAGTCATGTTCAAACTGTTCAAAATGAAAACGAGGAACGATACGATTGAACGATACAACGATGATGTTACATGAAGCAAACTGAAAACGATATCGTTCTGTTCAATCGTTTCGACGACTATCGTTTGATTAATTACGCGATGAGAGCCCAGAATTTTTTAGGCGAAAACTATATTTGAAAAGAGTAAGTTGCAAAATCTGCGAATGTTCGATCCCTCACTACCTATATAGCCCTCAACTGACTTGGGTTGGTAAAAAATTACATTTTTTAATGAACAACAAACTAAATTTCAAAGATGACTAACTTGCTTCTAAATGACTTTTCTTGAAGTGTACCTTAATCGGATATGATTAACTGTTTTGCCCTACATTTAAAGTTGCCTTTTTACTATAGTACAATTTAATTTGTTAATAGTGGTCCAACATTAAATTTCAACAGTTATAGAAGGATTACTATTTTCCATTCATTAAAAAATTAAATCAGATGTGTATAATTAGTTTCTCAAGTTAGAAATAAATAAAATGAAATGAAAAATGGAAAAAAATGTGTGATTAATCATCAAAAGAACAGAAAGAGCCGCGAGTTCGAGCCATACTAAACGAAAGTGCGAAGCAATTACGGGAACAAGCGATTTGATTTTTTTTCGACACATATGGGCTCTTTTCAACTAACCACAGTCTGGAACTCTAGACTACAGGCCAACAGTTTCCACTGTGAATAAATTTGCACAAACTATGTTTAAAAACATTTTCGTAACATTTCGTTGGCCCATATTAGTGTCAACGTTCTATTAGATTTTCAAAAGATTCTTGAATAGTGCAATAAGCCTCACATTCTTTATTTTTTCCATAATACTACATTTCTATACGTTCAAACATTTTCCATTAATTTCAGTTACATACATTTGGCTAACAAATTATTTAACATTCCACTAATGTACTATCCGCCATAAAAAATATACACTTGAAGGGTTTTTGTTATATATTCAATCTACATTAGAGTGAAACAAAGCTTGGTTGGAAAAATGTAATCGTTGGTTCGGACCGGCATTCAACCAAGTGTAACTCAAAACTCATCGTCAGAACAAATGCCAAAACAAAAACAAAAAAACGGACACAAGACTTTACCACACTCTAGTGGTTTTGTTCATCACACAACACAGTAGGAACGAAAGACCCAGGAGTTGGTCATAAAAATATAGCCTTCGTTTTTGTTCCCCCTATATGTTGCTCACGATCCCGTGCTCAAACATCACCAATTACTACAAACATAATGTGGTTAAAAAAAAGGTACCCAAAAATAGGTATATATATTGTATTTGTATGCACAAGTACATAAACAGGTTGCTGAGCAGAGCATATCTACACCTGAGCATCGGATGAAAAATAACTAAATTGCCACCGACGACGATTGGAAGGAAACATCAAATAACCAGACATTCGATAGGCGGCCAATTAAGTAACAAATCTGAGGAAATAAATTCGTTCACATTGAATTTTGATAAAGAAACAACTTGAAGAATCCAACAAATTTTGCCCACCAACCAGCCGGGTCTGGTCAAGTGCTGCTCGATTTATCAAAAACAAATAAAGCAAAGACAACATGATACGGAATGAATTATTGAAGATACATTTTCTTCAAGGCACACAGAGCCCTGCATATAGTGTGTAATGTGTATCTTCGTTCTAAGAATTTTGAACTTAAAGTTTTTTTTTTTTTTTTTTCGTTTTATTCCCCCCGTTGACGATAAAAGCCAGACAGGCTCTTGAGTCGCAAGAAAATGCGGTAGAATAAGAAATACAACATAGGTATATATGGGAAGGCAAACATTAACCACAAACATAAACACGCAACATTCTAACTCGCGTGTGTAGAACACGATCGAATTGGGATGGATCTTCATCATACAGTTGTGGCGAGAAAAGTTCAGACGAGTTTTGTTTTGAGGGTGGTTGGTTCTTCCGTTGAAACAAACAAACAATTTTTTTTCTGATATTCCAACAGTAGTTATAGAAAATGTTGTGTTAACAAAAGCGGAAAACTAAAAGTTCATACATTTTATTGTCCAAAAAACTGTAAAACACGATATTCGGTAGTTAAACTGAACATTGTATCTTTATAAAAATTGTCGGCCTTGTTTGTGATCAATTTCCGATTGTCAGTTTATCAGGCTATTTTTAAGAAGCTACAATTATCTATGTTTGTCAAAATGTTAAGTTAGTTAGTTAAGTTTATTTATTTAGCTTTTTTTTATAAAGCTATTTAACCATTTAATACATAAATAGGCAATTCATTAAACATTTGGAAGCGTTTATATTTCAACGAATTTTGTGATTTGTTTGGTTTTTGTCACATTTAGTTTTAATTTATTCATCTTCAGCCATTCCGAAACACTTTCCAGGTCTTGTTGCATTTTCTGTTGACATTCAACGAAATTTTTGTCCGACACGTATAACACCGCATCATCAGCAAACAATGCAAGTTTCCCATGTCTTATTGCATTTTTCATATCGTTTATGTATATTATAAACAATAATGTTCCCAAAACCGATCCCTGAGGCACTCCAAAAATAACATCCTTTGGACACAATAATGGCTATATAATACAAAAGTTGTACGCTATGATTTTAATAAATATGCAGTGCAGACTATTGAAACGTCTTTGAAGATTTAAGAAAATACTCTGATAAAGAAAAAAATATATATATATTTTTCCGAACTTTTCGGTTGATTTCGTAAAATAACAAATTTTATTCTCTTAAGCCAAATAATAATTGTCTCTCTATTAGGCTGCCTAGTTGCTTAGTGAATTCGATATTTGAGAATGATTTCCGGTGAATCCAGTTAAACTTACTAAACGAGCCTACCTCCATTTCATGGCTTTTAATATATGAAGCAATCAGCTCCTTTTTTTACGTTACGAATTTAGAAAACCATACCGCCGTACTTATAATCAATTTTAGTTTCGACTTTAAATTTACGGATGCTCACAATTGCGAAATTCGTATGGAAAATATAAAAAATATTAAGTCGAAACTAAAAATGTTTATTGGTAAGGTTCATAGAGTCGCCTTGACTGTTAAGTTTACTTAGGTATTCCATACTTTTCAAAAATGTACGTTCGAGTATACATAGTTGCATAATCGCAAGCAAAGAAAAATAAAACTAATTTGAGCAACTCATGACAAATATCATTAGTCCTAGTTTGACTTAGGCCGGACGATTTTATACCTTACGCAGCCATTGATATTGTATCTCTGGCAAATAAGTGTCGAACCGGATTCCCCGACCGTAGTCAGGTTACATTTCCACCAGTACCGTGTACATTACCAAATCAGAACATTAAATTAAGTAAAAATGGGTATGCTATGCATTAGTCAACGTGCTGCAATCTGAACACATGCCACTAAAATGGAAACCTGCTGAGCACCGTCAGATAGAAACCTTTCATAGAAATAGCTCCTTGGAACATTACACATAGAAGTGACAGTAAGTACTGTTTACTACGAGTATACTCCATCAGCTTCATGCGCAAAAAAACACTCTCTCACCCACTGAGCAATTGCAGTATCATACATACATGTATGCAACCTGAATTGACTTTAAAAGCATGCTCTGCATTTGGTATTGTCATCAAAATCGAGATCTCTTTTAAAATTAACCCACATAACAAAAAAAAATGTACCTTTGCCGACGTTGCGTCATGTTGTGAGTATTTTAGGATGATGAGCAAATTTAAAGCAAAAAAAAAACACTCTTTGGCTTTAAAGGATTTGACTGTATTCAGGAATTTAAATTACCTAACACAATAAGGTGTGAGAGCAATTTAGTTCAATATGCACAAAATTCACGGAATTGTTGGACTTGTGCTGGCCCCAAAGGTTATAGAACATTTATGTGGAAAGTTATAAAAGTTGTTATGTATAACGAATGTTGTTGGTGTTGAACGATTTCCCAATGCGATTATATAATAAAGCCACCTCCTAGTACCTAGTCTATCGAGTATTGAAACATCCACCATATACGTAATTCATTACAATTATAGTCCTTAGTGATGAAGTCAAGATTTTTCGTTATTCTATTCTATTTCTATTATAGTTAATTTTAGAACAAATTTTATGTTAAAAGTGAATAATTTTAATTTTTTTACTGTTCGAACATAGGAAACTTTATCGTTACGATTTTCCTATTCGAACAGAGGCAACTTCGTCACAATAGTTTTTTTTTTTCTCGCCACAACAAACAAACGCAAGAAAGTCTTTGGGCCAGTATTCGAACCAGTCTTTCAAAGCGTTCAGATCAAGGAAATTCATATACCTAGTCCTGCCATAAGTTCTGTTACGACTTCAAAGTCCCATAGAAAAAAAACTAGTAAACATATCGAATTAATTTTTTTTTTATTTATTAGCCCACATTATTGAAAAAATAATGGTTCATTCAAAATGGCCGCCGTTTGCTTTCACACAAGCCTTCAAACGTAGTGGCCATTGGGCTATCGAAGCACGCACGGTATCCATTGATATCTCGGACGCTGCTTTGGTCAATGCTGTTTTTAGGCTTTCCAAATTTCTGTGGGGAGTCTTGCAGGCCATGTTTTTCAGTTCTGACCACAAACCATAATCCAGTGGATTCAGATCTGGACTCCCCGGGTTCCAATCTTCAGCTGCTATGAAGCCAGGAATGTTGAGCCACTCCTGCGTGGTTTTGGCTTTATGCGCTGGAGCAGAGTCTTGCTGGAAGATCCACCTGTTTCCGTTGAAAAGGGTATTGGTCAAGCCTTTAACAAGACCCTCTAGCACGTCCTCTTGATAGACCTTTGCCCCAGTTTTCACGCCTTTTTCACAGAAATGGAGGGATGTGACACCTTGGTGGGACACCCCCCACCAAACCATTACGTTCGCTGGATGATGGCCTCGTTGAACCCTAGGAACAATTTTTTTCGCTTCCTTAGATGAAGTGGCATAAATCTTATCATTTTGCTTATTGAAACCTTCTTCAACGGTAAAAATGTTTGCATCCGTAAACAAAATGTTTTCATGCCCATTGGCCGCGTGCCACTGCAGAAGTCTCGTGCATCTTTCCAGCCTAATTTTTTTCAGTTGGGGAGTTAAGAGATGACCAGTGGACCGATGATAGGCTTTCATATGGAGATCGTCCCGAATCAACCTTGACATCGATCTGGTTGATATCTCCAACTCCTTGGACATTATTTTCTGAAACCAAACTGGCTAGTTTTCTTTACTACACAATGCATGCATTCCGAAAAATTAACGGTTCTATTCCCGCAAGAAGTTGTTTGCAATAAGCGATGGAAATTGTGTAACAGAACTTATGGCAGGACTAGGTATGTAGTCATTAGTGTCCTTTGTTTTTACCGTTTCATTTATGGAGGAACTGTGCTACCAATTCTTGTCTCAAATTTAAAAACTAAATTTCAGCTGACGATCGAAACATTCCAAATGTTTTAATAGAACCTCCCAGATTGACTCTGTACCTCTAACTTAACCTAAACTACCTATGTGTTCAATAAAATTGTTTTTCAAAATGAAAAAAGAGCTTAAAAATTTTTTTTTTTTTAGATATTTAAAGTTTATATACACGAAATCTTGTGTTCGGAATCGGAAAACTTTATTTTCGCCTCTAAGAAACAAGTGTTGGATTACCGGGGAGTAAGATTGTTTTCCGATTTTTACTTTTTTATAAAAAAACAGTTGGTTACTAAAAAATAATTTTAACAATAAATTGTTGAGTTTGAGCAACCAATTAATTTTACATCACATATTTACGTTGAAGGGTTTCCTCACAGTGAACGATTACTTAAATGTGAGCCACTATGTGTTCCACTACTGTGGACATGACCCTATGCCATTATTACTTTCTTAAATGAAATGAAAATAAAAAAAAAGTCAGTTTATTTGCTTCTTTGATGAATTGATGCAAAAACTTACGTGCTTACGAAAATAAAATTCTTAACCAAAATGAGGAAATTTTGCGATTACCTGCTGCTCTCTCGTTTGTTCTTTGACATTGTACATACTACATATAAGGAAGCGTTGATAACAAAAAGTACGAACTCTATCATTTGCATTGCAAACTACCTACATAAACAAATTAAAATTTCTATTCTCATATTAAATTATTATATATATATGCATAGTACCTTCATCGACCGTTTTTACCACTCCGCCCATTGTTAAAGACCTACATTTTAATCTAACTTCTTAAGCTCTAACTAATATTTTGAATGTAATTTATAAACTCTTACTAGATTGTTAGAATTCTCTTGAGTGTAAATGACTGAGGTACATAGCAATTTAAATTTGTTTCAACGGAATGGAATATTTTTTTTTTAGATGGGACACGATCTGGTCGGAAATAGGAAACAAAGGGTCGGCCACTGGAAAAAAATACTTTTTTACTAAAATCTAAATAATTAAATTTTTGGTAAGAATAACAATTTTTTTTATTTATTTTACAGGCGAAGTATTTAATAAAGAAAATTGTTCCTAACTGAATTAAATTTAAGGATTTTTTAGGTTTTTTGTTTTGTTTTGTAATTATTTTTTTAATTTATATATGTGTTTTTTTGTTTATATTTAATAATATTAATTATATTTTAACTTTGCTGCAATCAAACATTTAAATAAAAAATATTAAACAAAAAAAGCCCTACCTTTACTGGGTGGCCAAAAGGGACAAGATCTGGTCGGAAATAGGAAACAAAGGGTCGGCCAATGGAAAAAAAATACTTTGTTTTACTAAAATCTAAATAAAAAATTTTTTTGGTAAGAATACATTTTTTTTGTTTATTTTACAGGCGAAGAATTTAATAAAGAAAACTTGCTTTAAGAATTATTCGAAAATGTTGAAATTTGTTGTTACTGTGATATATTTTAGGACGAGAAATCCTTAAGGGGCCGGCCACTAGCGACTCTACGTAGGTATTGTAAAATAAAATAAAATGAAATATTGTCTACATTAAAGTTTCGATGGACAAATATGTAACTATATAATGTTTAGGACTATCCTATTGCAACACAACTAGCTTTTTTGTTACTTTAAAGTAGAACCAACAAAATAGTTTCAAATAAATCCATAAAGCAGACTGAATTTTTGTGGCCGTCACTGTACAGATGGTATGTGCGCGGTGTGGCTATGGGATGAAGCTAGAAAAGAATGCACCATAAATCAGTACCGGAGACGAAACTGAAGTGGAAAAATAAGCCGACGACTATCGAACGAACGAACGAAGAACAACTCCTGCTTGAATGTCATTGAACTTGTGAAGACTTTTTGTTTGCTTCATTTATTGAAAAACAATTATGTACAGAAAATTAAACTTTGCGATTGACCTACCACCCACACTACACTGAGGTGAGCTCTAAAAAACAAAAAATAACCATCTCTACCTATTTTCCCCAACCATTTTGCTGAAACATAAAATCAATTATATACTAAGTATAAATAAATAAGCAAGCAGACTCTAAAATACGAGTTAGGTAGGTACTTACGGACTGTGACCAACTTAGGATCAAAAGCACTGACTTTCCTGTCCAGTGAGTCGATTTTTGCCTTTATGCCTCTCGTTCGATCGCCAACATTTTGCAGCTCCTTATTGAGGTTATGAAAAATGTCACTCGCAATTATTACCAAAGACGCCAACTGCCGCAGAGCATTGCTCAAAGTTATGTTGCTGATCGATTCCAGCTCAAAGCCAGTTACTATTGGCGGTGTGACGGCGGTAGCGACATCATCATCATCATCCACAACGTTGGCCTGCAAGCTATTGCTCCCGCCATTGCAAGACGAATAACAATAATCACCGCCATTGCCATAACCGGATCTGCTTGCAAGGAATTCCTTAGATTTGTCGTTCTTCTCTTCTCGTCCTCTTTCACCACTATCTACCGACACTCCTCTGCATCTGGGATGTCTGCCGCCACCACTGCTGGTCGCCGCAGTGGAGTCGACTTCATCGTCAACCACGTCAATATCGATGTCGGCTGTGGAGTAGCTGAAGCTGCTAAGCGAATTCGTTTGGCCATTGCAGCAGCTTCCAATTATGCCGTTGTTGGTGCCGCTTTTGCTGCTGCTGCCGTTGTTGTTGTTATTATTATTATTTCCAGCACCACCGTTGCAACATTGTTGCTTAGGACTGCAACAGCAACTTGTGGATGTTTTCGCAGCCAATGGCGATGTCTTCAGGGTGGAAGAGGAATCCTCTTGAGAATATGCTTGCGCAGCATTGCTACTAACAGATGGTCGTGACGGTTCGAAACTTGCAACGGAATGCACAAGAACTTTGGTTGTTTTGGCACACAGTTGGGTGGATTTTTGCCGGGTAACCGCACCCGTTCGGGCAATCGTCCTTGCTGGGCGGTCGCAAATGCGAGATCCATGAGACCGCGATACAAATGTTGGTTGCACAACGCGTTGGACGAATGGCATTTTTTTTTTTATCAACTCATTATATTCAAAGTAAGAACAATAAATTATGTATATAGGCACAGGTTAGAGATTTTTCAAACTTGAATCTTTTTATTTTTCATAAATATGCACGATAACGAGCGAATGCACGATTCTGATCCACTACAACAACTGATTCTTCAGATTCAGATCACTAACGAACCTTTTTTTCGTTTGAAACACCACCAGCACCAGCGAACCCCGATTGGTTTCGCAGCAGCACCTTTTTCACTTCACTACTAGAAAACGAGGAGGGAAACATAAAAGCGGACGAGAAACAACAAAACCCGAACAAAAAACTGGAATTACAACTTTTTCCTTCTTCTCCTCTTGACTGTCGGCATCTGCTGTGTGAATTTATAATTAAAGGGCTCTAGATTCGGTTACGTTCGCACGAATGACCAAAGGTATTGCATGCCACCTAATTTGAAACTGTGTGCATACTACTACGCGCAATGGTTGTGCAGAAATTCCCTTTTAACGTAATCACTTTCCAACTGCAGCATCTTACGAGTTACAAATACGAGTGCCCAACCCAACGAACCGCGGTATTAAGGAAAACTCACAGAACTTCATGTCGGCGGGGATTAAAAACAAAAAAATAAATAAACAAGACGATGACGACGACGCGCGTACGGTCTGCAACGGCCGATTGATGAATGAAGTGCAATAAACGCGCAGCACAGTGAAGTTGAACGTTGAAGTGAAGTAAATTGAGAATATGTGTTTTATGTTGCTTAGAATTTGTGAGAGGCACACTCTCCGGCTCCGCCCGCTCACTTAATCATATTCAGCTCTGCAATTGTTCTTGCTTCTCTCAGCTGAATACGGACTGATACTTCTCTTAAGGTCGGCACAGATGGAGCCGGGAGCGGTAGAAATGGTCGTGCTCAGCGGTGTGTAATTATGTTTTATTCTTTTGTAAAGTACCTACACACGGTACACACTTTCATGCCATTCATTCCTTTGTTGTTCGATTGGCAAATAAATAGCAATTTTGTTGTAAAATTGAAAAGGCATTTCCCCAGTTGCTTGAAATTTAAATAAAGTAAAGAGTTTTAGAGTTTCGACGGGGGTAAGTTTTCCTGGAATTTCCCATCGAAACAAAGTAATTGGCAGGCCTATGTTTAAAAGTAATTAAGCTACAAAAGTTTGTGAATCGATTTAGGTACATTGTCTCTGACTATAATTGAAATCTGTTATAGTAAGTGTCGACAGCTTCACATATTTAATACCCAACACTGACAACAGGCTTGTTTTATTGAACACATACTCAGCAGAAGAAAGTTACTCTAAATATGTATTTAGCACCCAATTACAACTGCCACTACAGTCTACTCTACAATTTCTACGTAATTATTTTAAGTAGCAATGATTTGACAGCAGTTATTGATGTTGACACATGTAGCAGTGTAGCACTTTCAGCGTCAGGGACACAATGAGAATGTTGACTCAAACTAAAAGTCGAAAACACACAGGAAAATGGGGACGTTCGGATTCTTAGTTTAGTAAGTCTGACAGCTGTCTGACTAGATGTGTTTCAGTTTTTATTGGCCCAGAATGGTCACGTGTACCGTTTTTGCAGTTGACGTTTGTGGAGGGGAAGCCGACAAATCTAGTCAAGAAAATCCTGCCTGCATACTCAGTTAACATTTCGAAGAGTCAAATTTAAAATAAACACAGTGTCCGCTGCAGAATTTTGAAAAGTCGAAATAAGAGCCAATGAGAGAAAATAGTGCTATTTCTAAGGCTACTCTGGTAATTTCGAATTTTCGCAGGATATTTAACAACCATTAGTTCGCATAAGACTATAATTGTGTTGTGATAGGGAACCGTATTACATTTTAAATGAACTTGTTTGTAAATAACTTTTTTTTTTATTTATGAAGGGCCTTTTCCAAAATTCTCAAATCAAACAAAGGTAACGCTGACCGCGAACACAAAAACCACAAAAACAATTCAAGTTGCTTAGTCAACGCGCTCGGATTCATAGTCCCGACAAATCTAGTTGACGTTTTACATAAACTAGGTACCTATCCGAATTTATGCTACTTTCTTACAAATGTGGCTGTCAAGTATACTTTGCTAGTTTATGCCCAAAACATAAGTGCAGATTCTGGACGCAGTGCAGAGTTCAGTGCTGCAAGTAAAAGGGATGTGCAGAAATATTGTTTTACATGCATTGCATCTAGGCAGCAAAACAAAAACTAACACGATCCGCAGTGTCAAAAGGCGATGATCTCGGCGATGATACAAAATGCTTGAAATTGCGCAATTTATTTTTGTTTGTTGTGATATGTTGCATTACTGAAGAAGGAGCAGAATTTTCGTGTGTCTTCATCCATATAAACATGTGTATTCTAATCTTCTCTGTGCATTGAATTCCGCACATACATTAGGCGTTTAATAATGCAGGCATTGGCCTAATGACAGAACCCAATGATAGCCACCACTTCATATTCTACATCTGGAATTATCTCAAATGAATTCATAGAAAAATCAAATCTTGTCCAAAGAAAGGAACTCGATGTGAATGTAGAGACTTAAAAATACCTAGGATACCTACCTACCTACCTACCTAGTATTCATGTTTAGAACTGAACGCGTACATTTTTGCGACCGCTGCTTATAACGCAACATACCCCGATGAAAAATGAAAGCCGGGGAAATGTCATCTGTCATCTATGAAATGAGTTATTGTCAAAATCGCTTGTTTTTTCTTGTAGAGTATACCTTTTTTTTATTAAGCGTTCCGTAAAATAATATATTAAAATAATTATTCGTAATCATTTTATGTAGCGATAAAAATTGCTGAAAATGCCTAAATACTATTGTGACTATTGCGACACATATCTGACGCACGATTCTCCCAGCGTTCGCAAAACTCACTGCACCGGCCGTAAACATCGTGACAATGTTAAGTTCTACTATCAAAAATGGATGGAGGAACAAGCACAGCACCTGATCGATGCCACAACTGCTGCATTTAAAGCCGGAAAGATCTCGCAGAATCCGTTCGCAACGGCTCCACCAAAGCCAGGCGTTGCGATTCCACCACCCACAAATATTGGTCCTCCACCGCGTCCAGGAATGATGCCTCCAGGCATGCCACCAGGTGGTCCCGGAATGCCGCCAATGATGATGGGTGCTCATGGCCCTCTGCCGCCACCAATGATGGGTATGCGTCCACCTCCGATGATGGGTCCAATGGGTATGATGGGTCCACCGCCCCCAATCGGAATGGGTGGAATGGGTCGACCACCGCTAGTAAATGGACCGCCCCCTAAATAATTGTAAAGAATGACTTTTTTTTAAATAAATTTTTTGAAAACATGAATACTTGTTTATTTAATATTTTATAGAAACGAATGCAAAATTGTAAGCGAATTGTTTAACGAACGTTGCGCCTTTTAAATCCCACATGAATCTTATTATTTGGATTATTGTGTAGGATTATATGAGTCAACTTTTTGTCAATCCGAATGGTCTTCTGTCGATTGATGTGAACAGTTGAAAGACCGACTTGCCCTGTCGATGATATCAAGAAAATAAAATAATGTTTGCAGCCCGTAGCATTGGTAAAAAAAGGGGAAATCAAACTGGGCAGCTTCAGTTCCTTTTGGCTACTGAAATGTACTAATGGTCTTAAAAGTGAGGTTCTTCTTTGTCTTAGGTCTTTTTGTTAGCTTGGCAAATCTTCCAGAAAATGGAGCAATTCGTTTAACTTGTCTCTCAAAGTGCCAGAAGACATATCACTTCAAGTATCCTACAATTCTAGCTGTTGATAAGAAACACTGCAGTTATATGCAAAATACAAACCCACATCTTGTGAATTTGATGCTCAATGGAAACAGATTATCAAAATAATCTTAACAATTAAATGTTCACCCGATACAACTGACTAGTACCAACATAATAAAAAACCTAGTGATAGCTACTTTGTAATGGACGTACTACAAATATGTTGATGCTATTTGGGATAGCAACTCAGTCCAACGCTACGGTGAAGGCTCTGAATTTCACGATTCCTATCATTTGTTTATGTGCACTTTTTTAGCTTCAACTTTAGGCTAGGTGGAAAGGGAAACCTCTGTGCAAGATGGTGTAATACAGTTTGGGAGCCGATTAACAAAGGTCAACTTGCTAGCTAACGTTTCACATTTATAACTATTTTGGTTTATCTGTCATATTAAATCACATTTTTGATTTATTTCCCGTAGCATACGAACAAAATCAATGGTAAAATAAAGTACATTACACACAAACTACATACAAGCAAGATTGATATACAATAGCAAAATTGAATAAATACAAATTATTATCTAACAATAATATTGCAATCGCAATCCATAGGCGTTAAGGTATCGTCGTAATTAAAGTTAGTAAATTATTCTTGCTGAACAAATGCTGAACATACATAAACAAATAGTTATGCGATATTGGTCAAAGACATAAAATAATAAAATAGGTCAATGTGGTGTATTGTTAAATTGTTATAGAAAGTGAGAATAAAATATACATTCTAAGATTAGTTTTCCATTAACTCGACAGCCGACATCTCTTACTAGGTGATGCCAAAATTGCCTGCCTCTCGGCTGTAGCGAAATTTATTATCTTCTCTTCGGACCTCTTGTACTCGCTGCCAATGTGCTCTAGGTCGAGGTCTCCATTTAAAACCAACACCTGGAAGGGAAAATAGTTAACAACGTGTATGGTTAGTGTTCTGTTACACGTACAGGTACTTTGGGTTCCATTTGATGATTCATCAGCCAATTCTCATGAAGTTGATGTAGCTCTTGCAGATATTGAAGTGGAACACAACTCTCTTCGGATCGTGCACGTAGTTTCATTCTTTCGAATACAGTCTCTGGAGATGTTCTCAGGTAAACTGCAAAAAACAACATAAGCTGGGCCTTTTCAAGCATTAATTTTCACTTACCAATAAGATCAGCTTGAATGTGAATCGATTTCTCAATAAAAGAATACCATTCCTTAAGTATTTGGTACATTCCATTTTCGATTGTTTTATTCTTGTACAAGTTCTCTACAAAACAATGTCTGGAAGCAAACAATTTGTCATCAGTATATTATGGATGAACTTGTTAAATGTTTACCTGGCACTGAAAATTGATCGCTCCATTAGTTTCACTTTCTTGTCGGTGGTCATAGTGTGACTTTGTAACATCGTCAGGGTAACATATGTCTGGAATGGCATTGCCCAGAGGTGTGGTTGCTTGTACATTAGCTCCTAAAACAATTCACAATAGATTTTACACTATACATACGGTTAAGTAAACTCACTAATAGATTGACCCCATTACAGTCCCGCCATTTCTCTACTGGTTCTGTGATCAGGCACACGTCATCTTGGAACTGTTTAAAGTGGTTAAGGTATGTAGTCTTTCCGCTGCCGATGTTGCCTTCAATCAGGACTGTAAATGGCTGGCTTCCAGCTGCGTACTTGGTTAGAGATTTTGTCGACATTGAAGCCATGTGTCGTCCTGGGAACATGTTTTTTCTTTTAATTTAAATAAACCATAAAGTTCAACTACACCGAATAAATGTTATCTTCTGAACGGGATCTTAATTTAAAATTTCTTTGTATCAAATATTTATAGACGCAGTAATTTAAACTTTTAAAGCAATTTGAATTTTTAAGTAGTGAAAAACTGCCGATGAATATTTTGTCGCGCCAAAGAAAAAAATTCGAAAAAAGCGGGAACAAATTTCTGTTTTTGTAATTTAAACGCTGTCACCATTCAACGTCTCCCTACAAATCAAACATTTTTTTTAGATATGTTTGATTTGAAAGTCCCAACCGAACATTTTTTTTTTGTTTTTATGTAATGTGGTCTTCGATGTGGTCTGCTCTCAGATTTAAGGATTTAATTGCCCAATCGAAAATAACAGAAAACGTCATTTGCTCTATTTTTCCGTGCTTGGAATATGTATGGTACATATGTGTTGCCTTCACCACTTATGTATTTTAATTTCTAACATTAATTTCTAAACATTTTTACATACAAAAATTTAAAAAAAAAATGGTTCCGCTCGGTGGATAAAAACTATCACGATATTACGAAATCCAAAAGTAACTTCATTAATCATCAAACTTAAACGCACTTGCTTTGGAAATCTCAAGCAACTATGTAAAGGTAAGACTAGACTGTATGCCAAGTGGTCATAATATGCCAATTTCTGACAGTTCTCCTGTCAAAATATGGTCATACAGTGTAATGGGCATATCGCATATCTCATATGCTCTAATGACCTGAATGCCACACATTTTGACAGATAAAAATGTCCAAATAGCATATATAGTGTAATGGGACAATAAGCACGAATGGCAGCATGTCCATATGTACTTTATGAAATTTCGTTATGGCATTGCTGGCATTTTTGATGGAACAAGTATTATTTTGTTGTCATCGGTGTTTGATGAGTTCGTAGGATTGGGATTTGTTTTCTTTATCGTTTTTTGTGAATTATTGGCCGCGTTCCACTGCCCGCTAGATGAGCAGCGGCATGTCAAACTCCATATAAAAAAAATTGACATTTTACCATTTGCGCTAGCCGTCTAGCACTTTTTGTGAAATATCCCTTTCAGGGAAATTTCTCAATCTAGCGCAAAACTACCCGCTGCTTTGGGAGAAAAAACAAAAAAAAAAAACAGCTGTCAAAGGAAATCGATCAAACGACTACAAAATAAAAACAAAAATACGAAGCCGAGCTACAATTGTGATAAAATTGGTAATAAGGTAAGTAAAATAGCAATTCCGATATTATTATGGTTTTTATAACATGTAAAATTTCTTTTTAAATGTAGTTTGGAAATAATTTTGCGACACGAAATTATTTATGAAGGAAAGTCATACGTTTTTGATGCCAACGAAGATGCCGCTGCCGCTGCGCGAGCGTTCCTTCATCTGGGATATTTTGTGCTAGGAGACTAGCGGGCAGTGGAACGCGGCCATGTTAGGTTAGGTTTATGGGTGGGTGCGTCAGAACGGGTTCTGCCGCACCCCACTTAGGTCCATGTGGACCCATTGTGATGCCCTTATTGGGGGGTTAGCCGGTGTTGTTGGCTATAGTGTTTCCTTCTTGGTTACTCGACCTTGTCCAGCCATCCTGATGTGTTTATGAACCTGTAAAGATTAGATAAAGATATATCTGAAAGTTCATGTAAATCATGGAAGTAGTATCTTCCAAGTGTCCTATTCCTCAAGTGACAGAGACTTGGGCATTGACAGAGGAAGTGAGGTGTGTCCTCGTGTACCTCCTCGTCGCCGCAACCCCTGCATATATCGTCATTCTTGAGTTTAAGTTTCATTGTGTGGTATCTTAGGAAGTTGTGACCCGTTAGGGCTCCTACCAGTTTATACATCGACGTTCTATCAAATCGCAAGAGCTTGATAGTCCGACTTGGATTGTATTCCGGCCATAACTTCCGTGCTATTTCGCAGGTAGTTAGTTCTTTCCACCTGTTGTTGGCTTTCATCCGGGTTTTATTTTCCACCCTCTCTCTGAGATTACAGAGTGGTGGTTTGATTGAATTAATCGCCCGATCTTGGTCCATAGCAGAACCATTTCTTGCCAATTCATCAGCCATCTCATTGCCGGTTTTGTCACTGTGTCCAGGGACCCAGCAGAGACGCGTGGTGTGCTGCGAGCAGAGAACCTTAAGCTCTTCACGGCAGCGGTGAATTAGCTTTGATTTTATTTCGATAGCAGATACTGCTTTTATGGCCGCCTGGCTGTCAATGAATATGGTAATATCATTGCTTGGTATTGATAACATTGACACCATATGGGCAGCTTCAGCGATTGCCAGAACCTCCGCCTGAAAGACACTACTGTAATCAGGTAGTCTGATTGACTGGTGTATATTTAACTCTTCAGAGAAGATTCCAGCACCTGTTCCACGGTCCATCTTAGAGCCATCTGTGTAGATGGATATCGATTTTCCTTTTGTGGGTTCATCTGTGTTCCATTCCTCCCTGCTAGGGAAATAGCAGGAGAATGGTATGTCAAAGTCAAGAAGGGGAGACAAGTAGTCAGAAGTGACCGCATCTCCCACATATTTATTCAGAATCTGTGTGTGTCCCGTTGTGTAGGGTTTCCAGCTTTTTGTTTGGCTGATCCTGAGGGCACTTTTGGCTGCAGATTCTTGCATGTATAGATCTAGAGGTAACAAGTTGAGGATAGCCTCCATTCCAGCAGTAGGTGTTGTCCTTATTGCGCCGGTTGTACCTATACATGCTAGTCTTTGTATTTTGGTCATTAATTTAAGATTCGAAGCTTTGTTTGTGGCTTGCCACCAGACTAAGCTACCGTATGTGAGTATTGGACGCACAACAGCCGTATACATCCACAGAATTATTTTGGGGTTTGGTCCCCACCTTTTGCCGAAGATTCGGTTGCATGCGTAAAAAGCATTGGCGGCTTTTTTTACTCTTTCATTGACGTTTGGTTTCCAATTGAGCTTCCTATCTAAGATTATACCTAGATATTTGGCACTCTCAGCAACCCTAAGGGGTATACCCTCAATAGTTGGAGGATCGAAGTTTGGAGTCACCCTTTTGTTACTGAACAAGACTAGTTCAGTCTTCTGTGGATTGATTCCAAGACCGCATTGGTTTGCCCACAAACTAAGTGTTCGTAATGCGTTTTCTAGTAGTTCGCTTATGGTCGGTAGGAATTTGCCTGTAGCAAGTATCACTACATCGTCTGCATACGCAGTAACTTTGACCCCTCTGTTTTCGAACTTTAGTAATATTTCATTTATGACAAGGACCCAGAGTAGGGGGGAAATGACTCCTCCTTGTGGTGTACCTCTTGAGGCTGTCACTCTAAGTTCAATGCCACCTAATTCTGCGTTAATATTTCTTTCATTGAGCAAACTCTCAATCACATTGGTAAGCGTTTGGTCTACATTGTTATTGAGTAGTGCTCTCTTCACAGCACACGTCTTAACATTATTGAATGCTCCTTCAATGTCGAGGAACGCGGCTAGTGTGTATTCTTTGTCCTTTAGGGATTTTTCTATGATGCGAGTGACCTCATGCAACGCAGTCTCAACTCCTTTACCTTTGATGTAGGCATGCTGAGCCGTTGAGATCACGTTATTGTCAAGTCGACTGCGGATAAAAACGTTCAAAAGCTTTTCCAAGGTTTTCAGGATGAATGAGGTTAAACTTATGGGCCTGAAATCCTTAGCAGTCGTATGGCTGGACTTTCCTGCCTTCGGAATGAAGACAACCTTAACTTCACGCCATGCCCTGGGAATGTGACCACATTCGAGGCAGCGCGTGAAGAGTCTCGTCAGAGCTGGTATAACAATTGACCTGGCTTTCTGGAGCATGATTGGAAAAATCCCGTCCAGCCCAGGAGATTTAAAAGGGGAGAAAGTTTCAATCGCCCAGTTAAGTTTTTCCTCGGTTATTATACCAGCTGGAACTGTTGCTGCTGTGGTTGCAGTGCTTGGTGCAGACTGGACGGTTGTTTTGATACAACCCGGAAAGTGCGTTTTTAGAAGCAGACTTAACGTCTCTTCTGAAGACTGTGTCCAGTTGCCCATATTGTCTTTAAGATAACCTGGAACTGCAGGTTCTTTCGATAGGATTTTCCTAAGTCTAGCTGATTCCCTGGTATCTTCTATTTCATTGCAAAAGGTATGCCAGGCTGTACGTTTAGCACTAGTGACAGCAGCCTTGAATTTCCGTTGACCGGCTTTGTATAAGTCCCAGTCTGACTGGGAATTGGTGCGTTTGACTAAATTGAACAGGCGTCTGACTTTCCTTCTAATTTCAAGGAGGTCTTTGGACCACCACGAAGAACAATTCCTTTTCTTGATTGTCCGTAGAGGACAGGCTTTATCATATGCCTTACTTAGAATTTTGTTTAAATTCTCTGTGAATGCATCGATTTCGGCTGGTGTCCCTATTTTTTGATCATTCAGGATTTGGCCATTTCTCACAGCCTCCGAGGCAAAAGCTTCCCAATTGGTGAGTCTTGGGTTCCTGAATTTACTTGAAACTACTGTCTCTTCATCTATTGAAAATTCTATAATCCTGTGATCTGAAAAGGATGGCTCAGAAGAGACCCTCCAATCCTTCACAGTTAGAGTGGGCGAGTTACTGTGAAGAGTAATATCCAATACCTCACGTCTATTCCTAATAACGAAGGTTGGTTCATTGCCAATATTTGCTATCAGGAGATTATTTTTGATTATAAATTCTAAGAGGGACTCACCTCGTACATTGATGTCAGTACTGCCCCAGAGCGTATGATGGGAGTTGGCATCACAGCCAGCGATCAGATCCCATCCTTCCTTTTCTACTGTTCTGGCTAGTGAACAGGATAGCTCTGAGGGTGGATTGTCCGACTCGAATGGCATGTATATCGTCGCCAGTACCAGCCCGCCCTTTCCTGCCCTGTCCCATTTGACAGCCGTTTGGTCCGAATCACTGAGACTAGGTAGAAGAAAAAGTTTAAGCTGTTTTCTAGCGACAATACATGTTCGGGACTTACCATTTACTGGAGTATTGTGGTAAGTGGTAAAGTCTTTGGAGTTCAGCCCACTTATCTTTCCCCGGTGAATCCAGGGTTCTTGAACCAGGGCGACATCTATATGTTTCGTTTCCATAAGGAGAACGAGATTGGCGCTGGCCGCCTTACTGTGATGAAGATTTATTTGCGCTATCTTCATCACGAGTAGTCGGTTGCTCTCCCTTGTCTTTCGCCGCTAACACCCAGAGTTTGCATCGCGTTATGCCTACGCGAACCTTAAACTCTTGTTTCCGGAGTAGCGGCAACGATTTGTGACTAAGCAGTATAGTCACGTCCATGCCATTCTGGGTATATTCACCCGTTTCAAGGACTTTCCATTCCCTGCTTTGTAGCTCCGGGTTAAGGAACTGCAGGTTCCGTTCTATCCTTTCCACGGGTAGATAAGGCCCCCTCAAGCGGATAAGACCCTTAGGCCTGGTCAAATTTAGGATTTCTTTCCTGTCAACTACGCGCAGGTCAGCATTAGACCAAGGTGCGTTTATGTTGGCGACGAAACCCTTTAACCATTCCAGAGTCTCTTGGTTGTCACACTCCATAGTCTTAAATCCTTTAAAGGTGGATAGCTGGCCAAACAATGGAGGCTTGCCATCTGCCCTCACGATAGCATCGTTGACACCATCAAGGATTCGCTGTTCTATAAGCTCCCATTGGTTGGATGAGAGCTTCCGGTCTGGGTTGCCGTAGTCGACGATTGCGACGCGCAGACTTTCCTTCACCTTATCGGCGAATTTCAGCCTTTTTGCCTGCCTACCTACTACCGGGGAGATCGTGTCGTCATTGCGACCTCTTTTGGAGACTAGCGGAGCGTTCCCTGGTTTGGACGAATCCTTGCCAGAGACAACCCCTTGACACCTTGGATCAGTCGCAGACGAGGTGAAAGGCAATCGGCATTTCGCCCCCGCTACGGCCGATCTCATGTCGGCTCCTCCAGAAGTCCTACCTAGCTTCCTACCTGACAGAACCTTATTTGAGCAACCAGGTGTTTGCTCAGCCTTAGACGAATCTTTAGCCGGGCCGGCACCTGGTTTCCCGGGTTTTGACCTTCCCAAGGCGGAAGGCAATAGGCATTCCTTCCTTGGTCCAGACAGCATCCCTTTGTCAATCGGGTTCTGCCTCCTCTCTTGCAGGCTGCTGCGCCATGCGTCTTCGGTTGACTTGATAGTCTCCCGGGCCCTAGCTAGCTGCGCTGCTTCCCTTTCCGTGAAGGAACTGGGGTCACGGCTTTTAAGCCTATTGACAATGCGACGCGCATTTTTTCTTCTTTTGAGGGGATCCGCCTGTTGTACTGTTCTGAACAGCTTGTTGTCTTTTGTCATGTTCGCTGCAGGGGTAGATGAGGCTTCGGCTGTTGCCAAACTTACATCGTCCTTTGGCTTTGACTTTTCAACAACAGTCACTGCGCTGTTCAGGGTCGAGTCCGCCTCTCCCGGTGAAACTACGTCCTCTTTGTCGACTTCTTTTGCGGGGTCAGATGCAACCGCCCCACGCCCCGATAGGCTAAGGCATATCACAGGCATAGGTGGTTGCATAAGAGCTCCCTCGCTCGAGATTTTCATAGGGTCAGCCCCAGGTGAATTGCTAGCACAACGCTCGCCAATATCACTGGACTGCCTTTCTAGAAAATCAAGGGCGTTTTGAAGTCTTTGTTTGTCCTTGTCCTCTAGTTGGTGCTTCTTTTTTAATTTCTTGATCGTCATCTTACAGTTCAGCACTCTTTTCCTAATTGAAGCTGTAGACGATATTGAGAATTTGGATGAGCTGGCGATTGAGCGATTGTCATCGTCCTCGAGAAATAGATTCTCGAGTCCGAAGTCAACCGTTCTAACGCTTCCCTCAACCGAAGCGGCCCTACTAGTTGACGGTTCTTGGAGTAAGATACTTTCTTCCTCCTCCGTCATGTCCGTATGAGAATCGGTGTTGCCGAAGTTCTTGGTGCCCGATTCACTTACACCAGTCCCTTTGTTTTGTTTTTTTGTTTTTAAATTGTCTATTTTGGACCCACGAGTAAGGGGGAAGAGGAGGTCATTCTGTACTCACCCCCTGTATACAGAAAGGGGGAATTTGGATTTAAACTAGAGGCCCCCAGGTATCTAGAGTTCACCGCTAAAAGACACATAACATTGTGCCATACATCCCATGGGCACGGTAGTTAACCCGGGATTACGGGTTTTATAGAGTTATTCCCCTCTAGATCCGTTATATTTCGTTTAAAGCAGTGGCACCTCGTGCAGGGTGTGGTTCTTCACCACGTATAACGGTCTTGGGCAGTCCCCTTGGGAACAACCCCTGGTTTCTTACCGAAAACCTCACCACCGGAACGCGGCCATTGAATCTATCATTTTGCGTTAACTATTTAGTTGTCTTTTCTTTGTCATTTTTTTTTTAAGTTTAATTAGTGGTCTTTTTAAGTATACTTTTTCCTGTTGTGAAATTTTATTTGTGTAGAAATTGTTTGCTTTCTATTTGTTTTGTGCTGCTAATAAATTTCCAACTTCAACTTTTTTGATTTGTTTTTCTCTACAGCATTACCCTTCTACAACATTGGGTAATAAATAACAAATGCCTTAAATGACCATCGAGGCAAATATGACCATATTGGTAATTTTTGTCATAAAGTCTAATATTCTACAACATTGGGTAATAAATAACAAATGCCTTAAATGACCATCGAGGCAAATATGACCATATTGGTAATTTTTGTCATAAAGTCTAATATCGAGTTTTGATAATTGTGGCATTTTGTTAATTTGACAGCTAATCCAGTCATTTGCCTTTTGGCATTGGGGAGGTTAGGATACCTAGTTCATGTAAGACGTCAACTAGATTGGTTGGGACTATGAATCCGAACGCGTTTGACTAAGCAAATTGAATTGTTTTTGTATTCTCGTGGTCAGCGTTACCTTTGTTTGATTTTGCCCTTTTTTATTTGGAAATCCTCAAAATTCTGCAACTCTTCGAAATGTCAACTGAGTACGCAGGCAGGATTTTCTTGACTAGATTTGTCGGCTTCCCCTTCATAAACGTCAACTGCAAAAACTATACACGTGAACACTCTGGGCCGATAAAAACTGAAACAAATGACAGTTCCAGTTGGATAATTGACATTTGTTTAAAAAAAAAAAAACTTTTAAAATTTGTTTAAAGGGGAAAATGTGCTTTTAATTGTTTACTATGTTTTCCATTCTCTTTATTTTTTTCTGATAGCTACACACAGGAATCAAGAATTTAAATGAATTGTCAATTTCATAAGGCTCTATTGTATTTTTCGGTTGCAATAGGGTCAGGGAATAGATAAAGTGCAAAAGTGTTGCGAAATTTTATTCTGTATGTTTTATTGTTGTAGTGCGAAAAAAAGTTGCACTTTCGCATTTTCGCAATGACCAATTGCATCGAATCGTGAATACCCCTAATTAATTTTAGTTTGTGATTCCAAAAGTATTGCACTATCTCGATACCTTTCTCGGTACGTCAGTGCACAACAGCAACACGTTTTGCTCCATACCGAGACCAAAGATAATGGAATACAGAGATATATATCTTTCCAGTGGAAGGGCGGTTGCCTACAAGCTGTTTTCCATAAAAATTCATGAAGTCACACACACCTGCTTATTTCTATTATAGTATATGTGAGTTCATGAATTGGACTTTAATGCAAGAATTCGGCATTCTCTAATGTGTATTTCACTATCTTTTTCAGTTTAATCAACACCTCCACAAAAACTAAACAAATTCAAAACGTAACACAAGACAATTAAACACCGCGATGCTCATAAAAGCAAGATGATTCGCGGTCGGCCATTAGCAATATGCTTTTTTGTTAGCCACACGTATTCACAGACGGGGGTTGAAATTACAAAAACAACAATGTAAACAAATGGGTTTTGGGGGGATAGACGTACGAAAGATAACCATCTCTTTTATTCATTAATCTCTGACCGAGACCAAAGATAATGGAATACAGAGATCAAAGATAATGGAATACAGAGATATATATCTTTCCAGTGGAAGGGCGGTTGCCTACAAGCTGTTTTCCATAAAAATTCATGAAGTCACACACACCTGCTTATTTCTATTATAGTATATGTGAGTTCATGAATTGGACTTTAATGCAAGAATTCGGCATTCTCTAATGTGTATTTCACTATCTTTTTCAGTTTAATCAACACCTCCACAAAAACTAAACAAATTCAAAACGTAACACAAGACAATTAAACACCGCGATGCTCATAAAAGCAAGATGATTCGCGGTCGGCCATTAGCAATATGCTTTTTTGTTAGCCACACGTATTCACAGACGGGGGTTGAAATTACAAAAACAACAATGTAAACAAATGGGTTTTGGGGGGATAGACGTACGAAAGATAACCATCTCTTTTATTCATTAATCTCTGACGGAGACTGTTCAATTTTCCACTGAAACCAAACATACCTGCTTTCTCTAGTCCCATCCCAACTCCCTCCCAGCTTGTACTTGTTTGTAGGCAAGTAACGGGAAATCGGCAGAGGTTGGGGGTCTCAGTATTTTCACTGCTACAAAGCTTTTTTTAATATTCCGAATTCCTATTTTATTGTTCAGCTTCTCACAGGACCTATTTATGAAACATTTTGACACTTCAGACTATGAAGAAGACGCATAAGCCTATTGTGTATTTTATTGGGAGGCAAGCGCAGATGCATTTAATCGGGGTAGAACAATTCAGCAATATAGCGTATACTTGAATATTTTGAATTTTGAAGCCATGCATAACCCCACTTGAATGTACCGCACCGCAAACCATTATAAGTTATGGTAAAGGGAGTTCGATAACAGACCTTGACCTTCACCACCGTAATAAGTTAGGTAGGTGCAAGTATAAATGCAAATGCACTTTGTAATTATCGCTTTTTGTACCCCTAATTTTACAATTATAATGGAATATAACAAATACAGAACTTACGGATTGTCCTTAAGAGCATTACTAGGTTCTTTTAGTTGGACTGTTACTGATTGATAATAATTTTGTAATTAACAATTCAAATTGGTTAACAACAACTACTGTAAACAATCGATTGTCCCTTTATTTTTGCTCTCCATGCACTCAAATGTCAAACCAACAGCTGTTGTTGGGTGGGCACATAGCTGCGTTCAGCCGGTAAAGATATATGCTGGATAAATGTGTCTTTTAACGGATTAGATCTGTTCGATTGGACTCTTGGGAGTTTAACGGAATGCAAAAACTGCCAGATTTCAGGGCAGCATATTTTGCGTTCGATATGATAGCCGAATTTTCAGGGTTATGCAGGTTTTTGGACAGGCGGGAAAATCAGCTGACACTTCTCAGTGCGCACTAGTGGGCACTAGTTTATACAAAGGTTTTATTCATACCGATCTGAGTTAAAAAAGGGAGTGCCGCCGCTTTTCAAACATGTCAAAAGTTTGAACTAACTCAAATTGGCTTTTATTCATACGAAACGTAGCAAATGCTTCGATTTTGACGCATTTCTCTTGAGTAATAGCAGTTGCTATGTTTTATTCATATGACCCATTGACAGCGCTAAATACCGCTGCCTCAGTCGAGCAGTATAATATTGCTATACCCTAGTTTATAGCAGAATAATATAATAATAATTGTATAAAATTATATAAAGTTTTTTTTTGTATGGTAATTAGAGAAGCAGACATTAAATGCTTTATAGTTTAATGCGAACTTTGTATTGTAGTATTATTTATTAAACTATTGCAATAATACGCCAGGAAGTATGGTTATACCTATATAACTCAAATTTTAAAAGCAATACGAACAAAACTGATCAAGACAAATGAACTATTTCATTCCTTCATTCCAAGGATTACAAAATGTTGTGCGGATTTTGAAAACTTAAGTTGGCCCTCCATAGCCATAGACCATCCGCTCCGCCACCGGCATTTAGGCCCGTTTTCTGATACTACTCATAGCGATTTAAGTTCCACTTAAAATCTTATGCGACAGTTTATGACAAGGAAAAGTAGCCAATAAGGTATTTAAGTAGAACTTAAATCGCTATGAGTAGTATCAGCAAACTGGCCTTAGAGATTACAACATACGTACGGCTACAGGAGACATTTCGGACTTGATCTAACCTTCATATTGGGCTTACTGAAAAAACATACCTGCCCGGTGGCACGGACTCCATAGCACGTCTTATTGCTCTTAAACTTGAAATTTTAAACAAGTCCAAAATTTCCCGGAAAATTACACTTTCTTGTGAACAGAACAATAGCTTTGTTATTGCATTTTCCCTGAATCCATAGGGATTATAGGGAATAACTACAAAAATGTCATCACAACTTGTGATTATTTTCAAATTCGCACATTTTTAGTACTCAAATTCAATTTTCACCTCCTGTTGCACTCTTATCCCTTATCAAACCATAGATGTCACTCTGCGCAATTGGTAATTCCCCACACAGGAATACGCTTGTCAAAAAAAAAAACGGGAAAGAGAAAAAAACAAAATGCAAAACTTTGATTATTGATCTTATTGATTGTTTTGTGTTGAAGAAGACGAAGTTACATTTTCGTTCGGCAAATTTTGTGTATATTTCTAGCAACATTTTGTTCTAGGTGCTCATAATTGGCTGGGCATCGGTTATTATTTTCACGATAAGTTAAACAGTACGAATTGCGACTACGCAAGAATATTTAAAAGTAAAGGTAAAAGAAAATTTGTATTTTTTTCGTGCGAAGAAAAAAATGTCTACAACTAAATGCAGAAGAAGAGGGCTCAAGAAGAAAGCAAATGCATTTCAGTACATACCTACTTAACATCGTTTTTTGTTTTATTACAGATGACCAATCTCCAGGAACAGCATGAGGTTGTTAAGAAAAGCCTTATCCAATTTGTTAGTGCACATATTCCCGAAGCTGACTTTAGTGTTGTAGACGAAATTGTACTTTCCTATATTATATCGATCCTCGAGGAGGCATCCCAGGATCCTTGCTTTGATGTCGAAGGTTTTACAGAAATGATGAGTGCTTATTTCTCGGAGTTTTCGCAAATTGATTCAGGTGTCATTTGCAACTGGATTTTCAAACTGGAAAATGAACTTTCTGATATGGAGAAGAGCCGTGGCGGTGAGACAACAGCAAATATATCGCTTCAGTATGAACACAAGGGACGGGAGTTGGCATTATTCTGATTTGGTGTGTTTACAGCTCATTGAGTCTATCTGATATTATACCGGAGGCGAAACTTCGTGCTCGTCCACCATCCATCTCGGAGAAGGAAGAGTGCTCTGGCCTGGGCAATGGCAAACGTGCCCAGCATCTGTCGGAAACTAGCGATTGTGGCTCCACTGATAGTTCAGGTTGTGATTATTTCCTTGATGAGTGTGAGGTCCTGCAAGAAATGTTCCCGGAGACATCATACGTTGAGGTAGGAAATGACCAATTGTTGGCGTGTAAAAGAACTAAACTTTAAGTTTGCGCAGGTAAAACATTGCATTGCTATCGCTAAAGGAGACATTGATAGCGCCACGCAAATTCTATTACATCGTCAGGACACTGGGCAATCCTTGACTGATAAGTCAAACAACTTGCAAGGCCGTAAGAATACCGTTGTTGACGATGTCGAATTGAAGAATCGCATCATAGCTAGGTAAATATATATTTTTTTTTCTTCAATATTTGCTATTGTAATATACAAAAACCTTTGAAACCATCCTTAAAGCAGACAAGTAGGCAAAAAGAACAAGTATCGGATCGTGTGCGCAGTAGATAAGTGCTATAGATTGCTGCAGTCATGAAGGAAGAATAAAAATCCTGTTGTTTACGAATCTGCACTCTGCCAACATAGAAATTATCTGTTTTGTTCAGACAAACGTAAACCTAGTGTAATACTTGCTGAGCAAACCCTAGTACCGAAATTATCTGCGCGGACGCGAACTAGGGAAGACGCCCATCCTGGTCAGATGCAAAAAGTGATATGAACCCAAATTGCCTGCCACATCCACCGAGCTGCGTTTCGCAGCCTACTCTATGCTACCTAATAGAGCAGGATGGATTTCCCTGCTCTGTCTCTCATATGATCGATATCGTCGTTTATCGCCCTATATCTTTCCCCAAGCTTAAGTCAATTTTTGACACACGCCTATGCCTCGCAACATCCTATTAAGTTTCGCTCGTAATAAAAAGCCATTAGTCATTAAATCTATTTTACTGAACATGTTTTTCTCAGTAAAGCAGATAAGTAGCATGCAATAACAACAGGTACACTCTTATTGACACTTCTCACCAGCTAAATTCTGATCGCCATTGAAAGTATATGGTTCGTGGTGACATTTTTCAGGTAAGACATGGTCTTAACTGCTTTTAGCATTCTTTACTTTATCATCGAGTGTGTACTGGAGGAAGTTTCTCAGTGTCTCAAATCGTCTCTCGGATTTCATGGATTTCATTGACAATGTTGCATGATATGAGCATGATTTTGGAGAAGTCTAATCAAAGCCGCAGGGAAGCTGTGTAAGCATTAGGTTAGGTTAGGTAGGCGGGCTGGCGTGGAGTACTCCGTGCCACACTCAGGTCAATGTTGACCCATTGTGATGCCCATTGGGGGAAAAGGATTGTCCCTTACCCATGTTGACCCTATCTATAAATATGTGTGATTAATTACTCACTGTGCCGTTGGATACAAACCATCCTGTGGATTTGATGAAGCTCATTATCTTGTCTACTGGTGTGCTAGATAGCTCGTCTATGTCCTGAAAGAAGTGTCTCCCTAGGAATCTGTGCCTATTGTGTTGGAGGCTCGGGCAGTGGCATAGGAAGTGGGTTGTGTCCTCAAGAGCTTCCACATCACCGCAGCCTCTAAAAAGTTCTTCTTCCGTCAAGCGTAGTTTCTTCATGTGGTACCGCAGAGTGTTGTGCCCCGTTAGGATACCTACGATGATGGAGAGGGATTTCCTATCCTTTCGTATTAAACTCGCGGTTCTTGCTTCATTGAAGCTTGGCCATAGCATTCTTGTAGTATGGCAAGTTACTAGTGTGGTGCACCTAGCGTTCGCCTCCCTTGTGGCTTTTCTCCCTGCTTCAAGCTTGAGTAAGCAAGGCGGGATATTCACGGAGGGATCGGCTTGTTCTAATACAGCTGCTGAACCTTGTCTAGCTAATTCGTCCGCTTTCTCGTTGCCTGGAATACCTTCATGTACCGGAACCCAGCAGAGCAATACCTTATGCTGAGTGCCAAGAGCCATGAGTTCTTCGCGACAGCATTTCACAAGCTTTGATTTTATTTCTGTTGCAGTTAATGCTTTAATAGCTGCCTGGCTGTCGATAAAGAAGGTAATACCTTCTGGTGGTATTGCCTTTATCGCAGACTGACGGGCTGCCGTTGTCACTGCCAGGACCTCTGCTTGGAAAACACTGCTGTGGTCGGGGAGGCGTATCGATTTAGAAATACCCAGCGATTCGGAGAAGACGCCTGACCCCACTCTGGTTTCCATTTTTGAACCGTCTGTAAAAACGGCTATGGATTGCGCATTAGGCACAAGTCCGTCTTTCAATTCCTCTCTGCTGGGATAGGCGCACGAGAATGGTCTTGTGAACTCCAGATATGGTGTTATATAATCTGTGTTTGGTACATAACCAAAATATTTCTGTAGGATCAGCGAATGTCCCTTTTCATTCAGTTTCCAGTTTACTGATTGGCTTATTCTCATGGCACTAATGGCGGCTGAAAGTTGTATAAAGATATTTAGCTGCAGCAGATTGAGGATAGCCTCAAGACCTGCGGTTGGAGTTGTCCTCATCGCACTGGTGGTGCCGATACACGCTAGTCTTTGTACTTTCGTGATAGCCTTGAGATAGGTGGCTTTGTTTGTAGCCGGCCACCATACGAGGCTGCCATAGGACAGTATAGGTCTTACTATAGCCGTATACATCCACAGTTTAATTTTGGGGGATGGTCCCCATGTTTTACCAAAAATTCTGCTGCAGGAGTAGAAGGCTATTGTGGCTTTTTTGATCCTCTCAAAAGTGTTCAGTTTCCAATTTAGTTTTTTGTCCAGTATAAGTCCCAAATATTTTGCACTATCAGATATTCTGAGGGGTGTACCGCCAACAGAAGGTGCGGCAAACAGTGGTATCTTTCTTTTATTTGTGAATAAAACCAGTAAACGTTTTTTTTTTACGTGCAACCCAATTGCCTCTTCCCTTGGTCAACTATGTCAGCGTATATTTTTTAATGAAACTCACACAAAATGGTGTCAATTGTTGTAATTCAAATTTTTTTTTAACTTTTCCCCAGGTACTCGTATGTTGACAAGAATGCTGCAACTCGGGAATACAAGCCATTCGTACCAAAAGTCGAACCGAAGAAACTTGTGCGCTATCGCGATAATAAAATTGTATCGCTCAAAGGCGAACGCTACACAGAAATCAAACGTGACGAAGATGCTGAATTGAAAAAACCCAAAAAGCAGATTAATCCGTAACTAAAGTTGATCAAGATCTACTACAAATATTTCATCAAAAAGAACCTTCAATTATCCCTAATAACCATATTACTCGTACCACTAAATCTAATCATCATCAGTAATTTATTCAATGTATCAAAATGCATATTAGTACTAGTGACATTAGCCGCATCAGCTGCAGCATTAGCAACCAAATTAGTAACTACAGCTATTCATGTTGGCTTGCTGCACTCGCAGTCCCCCAGTGTTGTTGTATCAAATTATAATACTAAATGTATCGACAGCCTCGAATGTTATTTTTTAGGTAAGAAATTGAAAAACATGATATCACTCCATAAATTCGGTAAATTATTATTATTAGTTGAAAGGTTTATTATTTATAGGAGATATTTATTGTCGCCATGTTTATGAAACAATTTTCATTTTTATCGTAGTCTATATTGCGTTGTTCACACGACCTCATTTGTTTGTTAATTATGGCTGTGTTCATTTGGCGCTGGATGGGACACAATCCACACACGTCCTCCAGATGAACACACAAAACATTTAAAATAGCTCAAATCCTATGGACTTTAAGGAACTAAATTTATGTTTTAATCTTTTCCTTTGTTTTTCTTTTTATACATATACAAACTGATTTTGTAGACGAGGCATTTCGCATTTATTTTGCATATGCATATGCCTCCGCTCCATTCGCACGCGGATCGGGTTTTTGTAAACGATTTTGCTATGATATATTGAAGTAAAAGCATCTTAAATGCATATTATCTATGTTTTAAAATAATAACTATATAAAGAAAACAAAATGTATCATTTAAATTAGACTACCTACTATCTTTAATTAAGTTAGACCACTATATACGTCACAGTATGTGGAAACATTAAATGTACGAACATTGAGGTATTAGATAAACAATCCAATTATAAAATTAGTCGATTCGACTATAGTAGGACTTTATTCTTAAGTTAAAAATTATTATAATTCGCCTAATCTACTCTTATTGAAAGTTTGTTTGAAATATTATCCCTGTTGAGCTTTGGTTGGCGATAACGCCAACATTTGTGGAGCGCCTAGATCCTTGTGGAATTAAAAAATACTTACTCTCAGTAGCGATACCTTTAAGTTTTTAAGTTTATTGAATTTATATTGCGTGTAAATGTAAGAGTTCATAACATAGTTTTAAGCTGAATCGATGAGTTGTGTTGTACTCTGGATATACGAAGCTTATCTCCCCATCAGACTTTGTAGCATTAAAGCTTTCTATTAGGCAGTCGATGCCGCATTACAAATATAGCGCGCTTGTTTATTGTTTTCAATAAAGAAGACCAAAAGCAAAAGAAAGGAAAAAATATCTGCATAACAGAGTGTTACGATGAAAACACCTATATTTATAATAATGTATAACAAAATGTATTTTATTTTTGTGGCGATTTATTTGTCTATCAATTATTATTGATGGTTTATATATTTACACTGTATCTTACAATTTTTAGTTGATATTTGTTTGTGATACTAGAATAAATTCTCGAATGAAATGATACACATAGTTGATATGTTTAATTTGTTGCTAGTTTTATTTTCAATGTTTTGCAAGTATAAAAGATCAAACTAATAAGCGACAAGGTACAAGTTTTGAAATCTAATCAGATGGTCATAAAAAAGAATTGAAAATGCCAAAAACCCCTTCTTCCAAGAGTAATCGATGGAGAATTATATTTTAAGTTGCTCTCCAATTGATGTTGTATTTCGCACGTTACTTCTTAACTGCTCACGAATTACCGGAGATATCGCCAATAAATACGAACAAGGTCATATTCGCTTAAGGCTTCCACAGTACAAACGAATTTCAGCCCTCTGCACAAAAATCAGAGCAGCAGCGAGATGGTTGACATCTGGACACCTTCATTATAACGAATAGTAACCTACGTGAAGTCAGCCCGCACTTTTTCTAGAATGAAAAACGTGAAATGCAGTTCGATAGACATTCGTTTGTAGTTGTTTGTAGTGAAATTTTTTTCGTTTGTAGTTCAACCGTTAGAAAGTTAGAAGCATTAGAAAAAAATTTCAGCCCGCACTTTTGGCTTTTTGAAATAAAAACTAGCCAGTTGCATTCGAAATCGTTTGTAGTTGTTTGTAGTGAAATTCTTTTTTAACAGAAATGTCTTATTTCCGAGATATAAGGACATTTGTGTTTGCACCTGTAACTCCGAATTTACAAAAGAGAGAAATAATTTAAAAAAAAAATGGTGCATAAAGCATATCCAAACTTATGTGGTATTCGTTTGGGCTTCTTCAGATTTGCTCTCAGATTCCAGATTTCGTGTGGCTAATCGAACATAAAACTTGCTCTTGCTCTTTTTTGTGTTGATATTCGTGCGATTTGAATATGTGTAGTCTTCTACACTTTTCTAAGCGATTTCCATTCACTAGTTAAATTTTGTATTAAAACATTAGAAATAGCTGTTCCGATTGATTTCTAAATATATATACATAAATAATTTACACAAATAGATTCACCCGATGCAATGCCTTTCTTTGCTGGAGAAAAAATTCACTAAAAATGTAAACAAACTCCATCAGTTGTCAAACTCAAACGCACTTGTATTGGTAAATCTGAGAAAATATCTAGATTCGCAAAAGTGCTCTGAAATCTGAAAAAGATTGCTTTTTCCTGTACCAAACGAACATAAAAATTGCTCTGAGAGCAAAAAAAGTGCTCTGAGAGCGCCCAATCGATTACCACATTAAATAACTGCATTTAAAATTTCTGAATTCACTTAAGCGTTGCTTAATAAAAAGCAATAAAAGTCAAAAAATGCATCCCTTTAGAGTTGCATCCATATATGGGCTTCCCAACAACAACAAAACAACGGTAAACACATTTTCGCAAAGCACTCATCAGTGCCCATCGACATGAGTCACTACCTGTCAATTAGCAACAACAACCAATCAATGAACCCCAATTTTATCCAACAATTTTTTCTATTCCTTCGAATAACATTAAAACCTAACCCTTTTGAAACAATTTATAACAACAAAAATGCAATTTCTGCAAAGCCTGTATTCCTGACTATCTAATCCAATTCAAATTTTGTGATTTTATTCCAAAAAAAAAAAAAAATTGATGAAACTTAAGCGAACACTACTTCGTCATATAAACTCATATCCATATTTCAGTTATTATGCAAAGCGCTTGCCACGGTATCGGAGATAACAAGGTTTTAAGGGATTGAAATTTTTTTTTTCTAATGCTTCTAACTTTCTAACGGTTTAACTACAAACGAAAAAAAATTCACTACAAACAACTGAAAACGAATGCCTATAGAACTGCAAACTCAGTTTTTCATTCTAGAAAAAGTGCGGGCTAACTTCACAAAAAAAATTAAGCTGCAATTTCGCTTAAATTCCATATAAATCCCAAACCGTTAGGCCGATTGATACAATTTTTATTTTATTAGATTGGTGAGATGGTAAACTGTTGAAATAGGAAATTTCATCACTCGGCTATGTACCGTTTCGAAGATAACGCGGTCTTATATCGCCTGCTTAAATTGCTTATAGATTCTTTTTGGTTTGGTCAATTTCGACATTTAAGGTTTTATTAGATAGAGCACACATGATTTCTAACAACCAACTAGTTTTTGTCGTTTGTAGTTGTCCAGCATTTGAAATATCCGTCCCCTTAAATCAGTCTGCGAAGACGATTTCAACCATTTTCTTAAATTTTCTATAAATCGGTATCTGTTGAAAAGAGGTATAGGTTTTTTTTGCTCCATTAGATACATCTAACAGAAAGCATTAGAAAAAAAAATAGATTTCACTATTTTGAGTTGCATAATAACTGAAATATGGATATGAGTTTATATGACGAAGTAGTGTTCGCTTAAGTTTCATCAATTTTTTTTTTTTTTTTGGAATAAAATCACAAAATTTGAATTGGATTAGATAGTCAGGAATACAGGCTTTGCAGAAATTGCATTTTTGTTGTTATAAATTGTTTCAAAAGGGTTAGGTTTTAATGTTATTCGAAGGAATAGAAAAAATTGTTGGATAAAATTGGGGTTCATTGATTGGTTGTTGTTGCTAATTGACAGGTAGTGACTCATGTCGATGGGCACTGATGAGTGCTTTGCGAAAATGTGTTTACCGTTGTTTTGTTGTTGTTGGGAAGCCCATATATGGATGCAACTCTAAAGGGATGCATTTTTTGACTTTGATTGCTTTTTATTAAGCAACGCTTAAGTGAATTCAGAAATTTTAAATGCAGTTATTTAAGTTTGAATATGCTTTATGCACCATTTTTTTTAAAATTATTTCTCTCTTTTGTAAATTCGGAGTTACAGGTGCAAACACAAATGTCCTTATATCTCGGAAATAAGACATTTCTGTTAAAAAAGAATTTCACTACAAACAACTACAAACGATTTCGAATGCAACTGGCTAGTTTTTATTTCAAAAAGCCAAAAGTGCGGGCTGAATTTTTTTTCTAATGCTTCTAACTTTCTAACGGTTGAACTACAAACGAAAAAAATTTCACTACAAACAACTACAAACGAATGTCTATCGAACTGCAATTCACGTTTTTCATTCTAGAAAAAGTGCGGGCTAACTTCACGTAGGTTACCTTTATGGGTAAATGATTCTCTCCAACAGGTTCTAATCTAAGATGATTAAATACGTTACTATGGAAACATGACGGCGACAAATTGATTGTTACCAAAATCCTTTTATTACCTGTTTTGTATGGGGATGGGAAAGTCTTAACTAAATTTTATCAGTCTTAATGGCGACATATACCCACGATTTTGTTTTTGTGCACATCTATGGCACAGCACCTTTCAAATAACATATAAGTTTCATTCTCCTCATTTCATATTAAATACCAAAAAAGCATACGGAAAGCTCGGATGTTCACGTATTAATATAATGCTATCTTTCTACAATAATTGACTCTTTGCAATTTTCGTTCAGTGAATTCCGAGGTGAATTCTCCCCGTATATAATTTATATTTTACTTATTATAACGGGTCGCACTGAGAATCGAACATGAGTCCTGCTGCGTAGTACTCCAATACACTACCCCTAGGCTAATTCGTCATAATAATGTAGCAGTGGTAAATCTCAACTACTCGATACATTTCAGAATTTCGTTAAGACTACCAATCGCAAGTCGTTAATTTCATGACATTTCATTGCTTCTATAATGGCTTCTGTGAGAAGCTCTAACGAAGCTTCTACAACCGAAGCAATACACTTTCCACCATCTCCTCACTCATTTTTAGAGGTCTTATAGAGATCTTAAAGAAACTTAATTTCATATCCCTCTATAAAGCCTGCGTGTATGCTTCGCAAAGGACGTACAGAAGTTATTTTGGAAACAATTGCTTCGAAATCGGTCTACTTCGGTAAACAAATACTATAGAGACCCTATCGAAATGGTTGCCTACAGAAATTACAAATTTGAACATTACCGAAGTCAAATTGTTACTTGGGCGAGCTGCACCAACCCACGCTACGCCACTGGGTACAGAACTGGGTCGAACGAAACTTTCTCGTTGATCAACAGTTTGAATGGTTGTTTTCTTATTTTACTAGGTAGGTAGGTTAGGTAAACGGGTAGTTAGAGCAGGGATAACCCTGCTGATGGATAAGTAAGGACCTGAAAGCAATGCTAGATAGAAGTAATGGTTATCATAAAATACAGAATAAGGAATATTGTTACCTTAAATTCACGTTTGCGTTATTCATCTGATATGGCAGTATATATTATCAAAATAACGATGTGAGTTTTTAAAAGTTGAAGCTCTCAGTAACAGGCAATTGTCGCATGTTCTGGTTAGAGAGTTTTAAGCGCATATTGTACTATTTTACAAGACAAAGTGTTTCTGTTTTCTAATCTGCTAGGTTTTTATTTTTTACTGGAATATTTTAGTAATGCTTGTTTAAGTCGTTAGAGTAGTTTTTGTAAAATTTGGAAGACAATACACCCCGGACAGAATTTTGCGACCCACTTTTTTCAGTTCCTCTAACATCGTAATTTCAGAAATGATTAATATCTCGAGTTCGAAATTTTGTACGAAAACAATATCTTTCTCTTAGTACGTAATGGAGAAAGCAAAAAAAGAGCAAGTGACGTTTTTACGTTATGAAGCCCAATCGAATGCAATATAGTTTTTTAGTTTAAGGACGAAGAAAAATTACCTACAAACTAGATGCTGAATTCGATCTGCTCTAGGATGTTTCCGAGACGTTTGCGAGATGTGGAGCAATAGAAAAAAAAACACTCTTTCCCAGTTCTCAGAAAATTCGGTCAAAAATAGTATGTTTTTAATTGGTTTGTGCAATACTCATGGTATTTGTCTAATATATGGCTTTGATGAAAGCAACCGATAACAAAACTAAAGTCCTTATAAAGGAATGAACTAATTGCGTTTAAAGTGCACCCTCTAAATGTAGTTATATACATATAACCTTTTGTGTTCACAATTTATTTTTGAGCAAAATACCTACGCTAATCTCATGGATAAAAAGCAAAGAGTACATCTTTGAATTATTCAATGAAGTTAACTTGGGCGCCCCTTATTTCCAGGCCCATTGAGAGATCCGTCAATGAGCATCACTTACCCCTCCATTTTAAGTTATAACATTGCTTATCTATAAACTTAAGGAAACCCCCGAACTAATACAAAGTAGGCAGAATTGTTCGATTACTGGTAACAGTTTTAAATTAAAGCTGGACAAACGGCATGTGGTATGTAGTACATATAACCCCATACCTACCTACATTTAAGTAAATTTGAATGTGTGGGCGAGTATCTACCTAGATACTATCTAAAACGAAAGCCACCAAACCTCAAAAATTATCCATCGCAATCTCAGAGCCATTCCAATAGTTACCCACTTCCTAATGGTTAACTAGCTCTGACGTTTGGAAAAGCATAGAGATGAGAAAATGCTCGATTTTTCAATACACAAAAATCGAATTCCCTCTTTCTTGAATATGTTCCACTCAAGACTCAAGAGCGCTTGAGCATAAACAACCCAACACACACACATTAAAGCACCACACAGTTGCCTTGTCAGTTGTCGAACAAATGGATTCAGCTTGGGAACGGAGCCAACAGTCTGGCAGACGTCTACTTTCCTCCAACGGGTGAACGCGACAAGTGAATTTTCGTCTCCATCCAAAAAAAAAAGAACAAAACCAAATTGGAAAAGTGCTAAGTGTGTGTTTTTTTTAGTTTTCCCGTTTCTTCAATTCTTTGCAATAAAGGGTAAGTACCCAAAACCCTAACCATAGGAAATGCCACCCAAAATCAAATATTGGGTGACAAAAACTAAAATACTACAGTTTTATATCGCTGCGGTTATTTTTAGAAAATTTCATACAAGAATCATTTTCTTCTTGGCAATAAGTTTTATGTGCTGTTGCTTGTCTGCTTGTACTGACTAATTTATTCCCCTTTGGAGGCAGAGGGTCAACGGTCGGTCAATGGTTTTTGGGATAGAGCTGAAACCCTTTTGCGGGTGAAATCTCCTTTGAATTTCCATACAGAAAATGAGCACGTGACCCAGGCTTTTGCCAGGCGATCGGTCATAAGACCTCAAATTAAACTGCTACCTGCTGCTGTGAGTGAACTGCGATCTGTCTGATGCATCAATGTGTGTGTATGTGTGTTTCAGGGCTAACGAGCTTATGAGTTCTTGTATAATTGCCAGGTGCCTGCTTTTGTATTCAAAAGCAAGTCAACTGTGGAGTCATTTTGTTGTTTACTCTATTCTGACATTGTCCGAAGAGTGATTATGATCAATTAGGCGAACATGTGATGTGATAGCGCAACGGACAACCAATGAGTACAAAAAGTGGCGCCTTACATAATATTCGAGTGAACCATCAAAAGCAAATATCCAACTATAATTACAATCATGCGTTAAACGATTAATCATGTGAAATATGCACACAGTTCGACTGATAGCTTTAGCTGATAAGTGCTACTGACTGACGACCGGACCGATACGAGACGACTCAAAAAAAAGTATGCAAGGTCCCATGATTGCGAACTTTTCTATACTATATCTCGTCTATCAAACGCGTCAGCAGAAACCGAATGAAACATTATTTTCAATCTCAATTGAAAAGTTAATGAATTTTAATTGAGCTACATACTTATATAAAGGAATGTAGTTTTGAGTTTGGGTATGCGTATTTCTACTCTTAAGAGTTTGCCTGATCTAAGTCGTTGTCGTTGCGTGAGCAGATAGTGTTAGTTGGATTTGAGAATCAACACGAAAGCGAAAGCTTGGGTGGGGAATAATGATAATGAGTGCCTACTGCCTCCACTTGTTCATGTACATTGTACATGCTCTTAACGGGAGTAGGCAATGCAACAATGCGTGATTGACTAAGTGAAATATCAGATCATGTAATTTTTATTCAAAATGATAGGTGGGTAATTAATAATTCTTTGCATAAAGTCATGCAACTGTACCTATCCTGTGTTTTTTCGAACGAAAATTAAATTTAATGGAACTGTCACATGACGGTTAAAATCGTTTATTCGTAGCACAGAACATATATGTACTAACTAAGCCAGGTATAGGGCTTTAGTTTCTGTTCATTGGAGAGTTTAAAAAGTGCGATTTCACAATTTTAACACATAAACCCTATTCACACCAAGCCGAAAACCTGGTTTTCGCGAAAAAATCGCGAAAAACAGAAGTTTTCCCATACCTACATATTTCAGTACCTATTTTAAACGAGTCGTTTAAAGTCCTTTTCCACGAAAACACAATGAAAACGACTTCCAATCATTGGGTTGTTGAAAAAAATAGACCTTTTACAATATTCAGCAAATTTAGCAGATTAGCTGACCGAACTAATGTCGAAACTCACAACATACAATCAATTTCCACACTTAGTTGATGGACTTATATTATTTTTAAATGCTCTGAATTAATTTTATTTGTTATTTATGTTTGACGACTATTGTCTTTTGGTGGAAAACATTCTAAGGCTTAGTCTGAATTGGTCTGGGGTATATTTCAACTGAAATCAAGATCGGAATTAGTCGCTTCTACTTACAAAACTGTACAAAGCAAAGTTGGAAAATTATAGACTAGATTTGTCGTTTTCGCCTCTTTAAGTATTAACACTATAAAAAAGCTTCTCACGTGATCAATATAGACCAATAAAATTTCAGCTATGTTTCTGAGTTGAACCTACCCAAACCTAATCATTGGGCACATTACAAAATTTATTTATCTTTAGTCGACTATAGATTGGTCCGGACTAGATGTACCTTGAAGGCAAAAACTAGATTGATCGGGAACGTCACTTTGGTACAGAGCCATGAAATTCTTGACTATATTCGTCGGCAGCTCTTACATGAGGTTCAACTGAAAAAAAAAAAAATATATATTCATGCGTCCGATCTAGGCCAATCAAAACTGAGACACATCAATTCAGCCAGCTGTCATACTTACTAAACTAGTTACTGGAACGTCCCCATTTAAGATTTTTTGCGTGCATATAAAGCAGTTCGTGAATTCAGGTAATAAGTGAAACTACAATGTGACTACTACAATGTAAATAGATAGATATTTGCATTCCTAAGGCCCGTTTTCTGATACTACTCATAGCGATTTAAGTTCCACTTAAAATCTTATGTGACAGTTTATGACAAGGAAAAAGTAGCCCATAAGATATTTAAGTAGAACTTAAAACGCTATGAGTAGTATCAGCAAACGGGCCTAAAAGTTGTGTTTTCACTGCCACAGCGTAGACTTATAAAAGGTCTGTTCCCTTACTCTCTGATTCAATTTTGGCAATATGTCACATTTCTCTCATTGCGAGAGAATTCGCTTATGAATTATAATATAACTAAAAAGAAAAAGAACGCGTTGAACCACAAATTCATATTTATACCAGGATTTGAATTACTTTAATTGTAAAAATTAATAACTTCAATTGTCTAATTTCTTACATCTATTTGAAGGCAATGCAAATGCAACATAAATGAATTCAAATAAAAAGTCAGTTACAAATTATCATTTGAACGATTTGACAACCATAACAAACTTTGCAGGTTTTTTATGGAGGAGAAAAATGTTTTGTTCTCTCTTTTTGGCTTTGAAGTTTGATTACATTTTTGTAGTGTATTCCAATGCTTTATCGTTTGGAAACAGACCTAAGCAAACCATTTCGTATGCAACAACAACTTATATGCTCCGTTGATACATTGCAAATACGTTTTAATATTAAGATGATGTACAATTTGTACATATTATATTATAGTCATGATAAATGTCACCCACAATATTATTAAAAGTCAAATCCCTTTCGACAAGGTGTCTTCTTTTTGGTTTAAGTGATAGGTACTATGGAAATATGTAAGTCGTGAGTTTTTATGAAATTTCAAATAAACCATTAGCTTCCTTACTTATCCGCCATAAAATAATAGCGCTTCTGTTGTTTTGGCTTTTTAACTTTCTCCATTACGTAGGTAGTAAGAGAAAGATATTGGTTTCGTACAAAATTTCGAACTCGAGATTTTAATCAATTATGATATTACGATGATAGAGGAACTCAAAAAAGTGGGTCGCAAAATTCTGTCCGGTCTGTCCGTCTGTCCGTCCTTCCACGATCCTACAGGCTGAACGGCTTCCCGGATTACGTTCAAACCTCGGATTTAGAGTTTTTGGGCTTACAGTTCGGGAGGTGTTTTTTTTTTGCAAGGTAACCTCAATATACTTCCCATACAACATTTTCGTACCAGTTTGATTTGATCGAAAACGGCTCTAACGATTTCAACCAAGATTGATATTTAAGCTTAAGTAAGTGAGGTTACCATGACTGAGTACTCAGTTTTTGGCTAAAAATTCGAACAACGGTACTTTTGAAATTTCGACATATCTCGAAAACGGTCAATTTCATTTGCACCGCACACACGAGCATCGGGATATTCAATTTATAACTACTAATGCAAATTCACAAATGCCTGAATTATTACATAATCTATCTTAAGATATCGGTCTATCACGAGTAATACTTCCAATAATTGAAAACGTAAATCATATTCCAATCAAAATTAAAAATATATCCTTAGGTCAAAAACAGAAACTGCTACTAGGTACGCTTGTCCTGTAGTACCCAAAAATCAAGTGAGGAGAAGGACCTTATAAAATAGTACAGTAGACGCTTGCGACATTACCAGTTACTGAGAGCTTTAATCTTTAAAAACTTATACCTATTGTTATTTTATATAACTGCCATATGAGATGAATATCCAAAAGAGGATTTTGTTTTCTTTTGTCTAGTATCGAGAAAGTTTCGTTCGACCCAGTCGTGCACTTTATTTTTCTTGCAGAAATGTATTGGAGATGGAGTCAAATTCAATTGAATATCTTTATTTGGTAGAGCTACAACTCTGGTGAACGTCTTTTAAAAAAAACTTGTCACTTGTCAACTCAGCATTTCAGTCCTAAAAACATGCTTCTCACCAATGAATCGATTTGGGAATCTAGTCCCATCAGAATCCTATACCATATATGGATCTGTTGTATCCACTGCCACTGTTCGTTGCATTTTTATTTATTTACATTTCCCCATTAATCGATATTTCGAAGAGTCAAATTTAAAATAAACAGATTGGCAGAATTCTGAAGAGTCGAAAAATGGACCGGTGAGAGAAATAGGTGTCATTTCTAATTCTACTCCGGTAATTTAGAATTTAAAATATTTAAAAACCATTAGTTCGCATAAGACTATAATAGTGTTGTGATAGGCAACCGTGTTAAATTTTAAATGCATTTATTACTGAAAAAAAAAAATATTTTTTTTTTAATTTATAAAGGACCTTTTCCAAATAAAAAATTGCACAATCAAACAAAGGTAACGCTGACCGCGAGAATACAAAATCAATTCAATTGACGTTTTACATAAACTAGGTACCTATCCGAACGTCCCCATTGTTAACAATATTTTCAAATTGTGCCCATGCAAACCTCCACTTTGATATGCAGCGAGTCAAAGTCAAGGTAATGCCTTATCACTTTCACGTGAATGAATAAAACTCTTAAGCAATGGGAAAACGTGTGCCTGTAAGGCCTTTTATTGTACCGAATGTAGATAGGTCAGTTTTATATTCTTATTAAACGTCTCTTTTGCAATCTAATCTCTTCTACATCAAATAAAAGCCAATTACTTTACCCCCTTAAAACTTTGATTGCTTACTGTTGTCTAAATGTAGGTGCGGGTACTTGTTATAATGCGTGGAGATAGCGTCAACGTCAGTTTTCCACACTTTTGCCTTCTATCTTATCTGATTTACAGCTTAAACTTAATGGTAGATCGTAAAATATACTTCAAAATAAGAAAAATGATTGAAACGAATTTTAGATGCACTTTTGAGAACTTTTGGTTTGTGAATGATAAATTTGCATTAACTTACTTACTTAACGGGCTCCCGACCCGTGGAGAGTCTCTGCCTGAGACACTGTAGCCTTCCATCCTCTACGATCCCGGGCACGCTGCTTCCAGTTGTCCAGACCAAGCGCTCTGGCATCCGCGATGGCTTGGTCTTTAAACCGGAGGTTCGGTCTTCCTTGTCTTCTCGAACCTGGGGGCTGGGATTCGAAGATCCTCTTAGCTGGAGCATTGTTGTCCATTCGCTCGATGTGGCCGAGCCAATGTAGTCGACGTATTTTGGCTTTTTGGACTACATCCACATCTTGATACAGCTCATAGAGTTCGCGGTTATATCTTCTCCTCCATTCGCCCTCCTCGCACACAGGACCAAAAATCCGCCGAAGAATTTTTCTTTCGAAGGAACCCAGTATTAGCTCTCCCTTCCTGCTTATCGTCCAGCACTCAGCGCCGTAGAGCAGAACTGGCAGTAGGGTTTTGTAAAGCATGCATTTCGTCCCTCGAGTTAGGAGTTTTGAACCCAATTGTTTTGCCAAATTGAAGTAGCAGCGGATTCCGAATTCGGCCATCGCCATATACAGCTCCTGACGATGTATACTATCATACGCAGCCTTGAAGTCGATGAATAGATGGTGTGTCTCGACTTGAAATTCGTTGGTCTTTTCCAGGATTTGCCTCAGTGTGAAAATTTGGTCTATAGTCGATCTGCCGGGCCGGAAGCCACACTGGTACGTGCCGATTAGTGTGTTGCAGAACGGTTTAAGACGTTCACACAGTACGTTGGATAGGATCTTATACGCGACATTTAGCAGGGATATGCCTCGATAGTTCTTGCAAGACATAGGATCGCCTTTTTTGTAGATAGGGCATATGGAGCTGATAGTCCAGTCATCGGGCATGTTTTCTTCCATCCATACTTGGTTGATGATTTGCTGCATGCGCCCTACCAAAACATCACCTCCGTATTTAAAGAGCTCCGCTGGCAAGCCATCCGAGCCTGCGGCTTTGTTGTTCTTAAGCTTTTTTATAGCTAAGCCAACCTCTTCTATACTGGGTGGTGGAATAGGTTCTTCATTGGCTGGACGCGGGTTATCTTCTTGCCCTACCACTCTCTCAACATGATGCCCATTAAGCAACTGCTGGAAATGCTGCTTAAATACATCTACTATTCCCTGCGCTTCGGTGACTAGGTTTCCTTCGCTGTCTCGAAGAGCCTGTGTTCCGGTTTTGAAGCCAGCAGCCAGTTGCTTGGCTTTCTTATAGAGCCTCCGGATGTTGTTGCGATCACGAGACTCTTCGATCTCCTTGAGCTGGGATACTGCGTAGGCTCTCTTCTTTCTACGCAGGATCTTTTTCTCCTCCCTTCTCCTGGCTCGATACTCTTCCCTAGCTGCCCTTGTTTTGCGCTGCAGCATTTTCTTGTGTGCATCTTCTGTCACCTTTTTCCTGTACACGCATTCATCATCATACCACGGGCTCTTTCTCTGGGGTGGCTGGTACCCTACAGTGGTTTCGGCTACCTCCTTGATGATGTCGCGAGACTGGCACCACTGATTGTTGGCGTCTGTGGAAGGCGAGTGCATTGCATAGTGGAGAGTTTCATGCTCAGGCGCTCTCTGTAGGCTCTGGCTACTCCAGGTGTGCTAAGGCGTCCAACGTCAAATTTCTTCTTCTGGGCGGCCCGCAGCTTCTTCTCGTTGGACAGTCGAGCTCTGAATCTAGCTGCAACAAGGAAATGGTCAGAGTCGACGTTTGCCCCTCGGAATGTGTGCACGTCGAGGATGTTGGATGCGTGCCTCGCATCGATTAGCACATGGTCGATTTGGTTGGCGGTTCGACCGTCTGGAGAGCGCCAGGTTGCTGTGTGGATCCTTAGCCTTGGAAACTTAGTGCTACTTATCACCGTATTACGAGCTGCTGCAAAGTAAATTAGTCGGTAGCCGTTTTCTGTTGTCGTTTCGTGGATTCTGTGCTTACCGACTAACCCGCCAAAGATGTTTTCCTGACCGATTTTGGCATTGAAGTCCCCGAGCACAACTTTAACGTCATACTCCGGACAGGCTCCGTAGGCTCCATCCAGGAGGTCATAAAACTCCTCTTTTATGGGGTCTTCAGCCTCGTCGGTAGGGGCGTGTGCACATATTAGGCTTATGTTTTGGAAGGTAGCTTTGATGCGGATCACAGCTAGGCGATCACTTATCGGCCTAAAGTCAATAACTTTTGTCCTTAGCCGATTTCCCACGACGAATCCGCATCCTAATACATGCAATCTCTTATGGCAGCTGTAATAAGTGTCACAATTTCATGTTGTTTGCATTAACAACAAGTGAAAACATTGAAACAAAATTAAAATTAGATTTATCACTTATATCCCTTCATTTGAAAAACTATGGTCACGTGGTTAATAAAGCCCACTTGAAAGAGATGGATGCAGAAAATGCTGTCAGACTTAGTAAAGTATAGACATCCGTGCGTCCTCATTACTAGGAGCGGGAATCTAAGTTATCGTATAACCCGCGCACAAACTCAGCGTAAGTCGAGTAAGCCCGAAATCGAAATTATAATGACAATAAGAGAGTTCAAGGGTGCACTGGAAAAAAAACACAAACAATTTTTAACAATACATACTATATGTTTGTTGTAAAACAGGCCATGCAAATTATTTATTTCATGTATTGTCTTTTCCTGAAACCGCAACGATTGAAAGAAGAATTTGTACAAAGTTTGGGCGATTGAAGCGTTTTCTAAACCTCAAATTGGTAATAATGTAACGTTCGAAAAGGATTTACAGAATATTTTACCCATACATTAATTTGGTCTATAATGTCAATGTATCTGATGAAAGTGTTTATTGAACATTGGAACATAATGGGCCTTACCAATAATCATTTTTAACCTTCACACTAAATATTTCCTAGGTCACAATATGCAATTTTGTATGGAAAATTTTGCCATTGTGAGTTCGAAAAACTTAGGCTGGACACTAAAAATGATTATTGGTATCGCGGAATCACTTTTGAAATTCGTAAGTACTGACATTCCCCACCTATCTTCATCCCATCGCTATGACGAAAACGTTATAATTATACGACATTTTGTCAGACAAAATGCTTGAGTTGTAAGCACGGCAAATCGTTACCTCTACGGCCAATTTATTTACTTGAGAGTCCATAAAAAAACATTTCCTGTTTATCTATTGTAACTCTCTCTCTCTTTGATGGGAGTAAAAATACATAGCTTTTCTGCCAATCGCCAAAGGCGAATTCGCATTCCGTATAATATCGTTTGAATTTGAGTATTTGGAATTTAGCATTTTTTGTCCATTTCATTTCCTTTTTAATACATATACCCACATACCTAAACCTGAAACTCCATTCTATGTAAATTAATTAAAAAATCATTAAATGCCTAATCAACAAAACAGGGATTGCGTTACTCTAAAAAATGTTGTTTCCACGGAAATCTGTCTGTAGTCAGTGTGAAAAATATCAGATTTCTTGCAACTTATATCGCGTAATCGCGATGGTTTTATGTAGTATGTTATATGCTTTTCACACCAAACCCAAAACCGGGTTTTCGCCAAAACACACGAAAACTTCATCGAAAACAGAAGTTTTCCCATACATATTTCAGTTTTCAAAATGAGTCGTTTGCACTCGTTTTCCGCGAAAACACCACGAAAACGACTTCCAATCGTTGGGTTGTGGGAACAAAAACACCTTTTGCAATGTTCAGCAAAACGGCTGACCGAACAAATGTCACAACTCACAAGTTAAAATCATTTTCTACAACTAATTGATCGGCTAATATTATTTTTAAATGTACTAAATTGATTTTGTTTGTTAATTAATGCGATCGAAATTCTTAATCACAAAAGTTTGCACCGAAGTTTAACGACTAGTGTCTCACAGCTGATTGAAACGTCAAACGAAAACGAGTTGGTGGTCGGTGTGAATGCATCGACGAGTTTTCGAGGAAAACCCGGTTCTGGGCTTGGTGTGAAAAGCATATTAGGTAGGTAGGTAAAAATCTTATAAGAAACGGTTCATGAAATATATAGGAATAGTGTTAATTAAAATTCACTTTTGGGTTATTCATCTGATACGCAGTATAAATAATAACAAATAACAATGCGAGTTTTTATAAGTTGAAGCTCTCAGTTACAGACAATTATTGTCGCAAGTCCTGGTTAGAGAGTTGTAAGCGCCTACTGTACTATTTTAAAACTCTTTCAAACCATTAATTAAAGTTGAATTAGAGGTCATTTTAGTTTATTGGCCGAAAACCTTTTTCATAAACTTTTTTTTTAAAGAAAATTCACACTTAATCAAATGTCGAAAACTTAAATGCCTTAATTCGCATTTAGCAGTGCTTTTAAATTTTGTTTTCCCCGTTTTTTTTTAAAGTTTAATAAGTCAAGCAAAAATATTGGATACATATTATAATAAAAAATTTGAATTTGAAATGAATTTGAATTTGAAAAGTGACACGTGTAATCTTAGCTAGACAGAAGGACTGAATTTCGCAACCCACTTTTTTGAGTGCCTCTATCATCGTTATGCCCAGAATTGATTATCATCTCGCGTTAGAAATTTTGTACGAATACAATATCTTTCTCTACGCAATCGAGAAAGTTAAAAAAACAGACATCTCTGATATAATTACGAAAGTAATAAATCTTCTAGATTTTTAACCAAAAACGAGATCGCACTTTGTTCGCATTTGTAATATCTATGTAATATTTAATGTGGACTTGCATTGCCATTGTCGAAGTGAAACGTACTTGGAACATAAACTCTAACAGATGGTGTAATAGCAAAATCGCTTTACACGATCATCGGGAAATTATGTAACTTTGCATTGTTCCGAGAAAATTTTATGTCTCTTTCACATTTTCTTCGAAAGGAGGTCATGAACGTGTGAAAATTGAAAGCTTTCCATGAACGTTTGTAAATTAATACATACAATAATTGAAACTAGGTATTTTTTCTTACAAAACCCATAGATAAAACAAATTCTATCTCTGAATATGATAATTAAAAGCAAAATGTTCGCGCGGCCGGCGTCAGCTGTCATAGATAAACATATTAGGAACGTTGGTAATTCAATCAAAAACTGTAGTCAAATTTGACCGAACTTGCTTCGTTCCGCTCCGCCAAGTTTGATAGGAGACACCAAATCTAAGCCCATAGCATTTCCTTGGGCTAGTTTGTTTTAGCTGACAGTTCTTGCATTTATTTACAGGTGTCGTGAGCTGTGGTCTCAAACTGACACTTTATAGCTAATTGCTTTTCCTATACACACGCTGTATACACATAAACTAACCAACCAACTGTTTCTTACGCGTGATAAAATCGTACACCCATATCTTATTATTTTTATCAAAGTGATTATGCCTAAATTAAAGGCCTAATAAAATTCTTTTGATTTACTTTTGGCAAAACACATGCAGACTTGAGGGTCATTGAACTCGCTTTTCCTACGTTGATCATGGTGATCAGACGTCAATATAAAATTATAAGATCGTGATAAATTCAATACTTGTAGGCTCTTAATCACTTCTCTTAAGGTATTGTGAGCACGTTCCTACACACACACACTCATATTTGTATACACAGCAGTATATATACCCTCTGCTCTTCAAGCACCACCTGTATCTTGTCGGAAATTCCAGAAATATGCATTATGAAAACTGTTTCCCGACCTGTTGCTCTGCGGAGTATCAATTCACGCTCAGTTTCTTGGTAGAAGATAATGTACTCAATGAATTTGGTTGCCAAAACAGAATGTGGTTTAGGTATCATATACATTATAATGTTTACATAGCCTGAATTTTCTTCTTTTGTATCGTAGGTGTTTCACAAGTGAACCTCCTTCAGATTCAGAATCTCGTTAAATTAGAAATTCATCGAACCGCAACAGAAACAGATGTATTTGTTTTTGTGGTTTATTTACAATGTTCTCCACAAAATAAACAATCGTAAATTGTTTTAAAAAATCGGTAGAGGCACCAGATATATTTGAAATTTATTTGAAAGCAAAAACGTTTCTGTTTAGATAATTTTCAAATAAACTTTTATATTTCACCTTGAGAAAATTACCGAACGAAGAAAGATTCACCCAACCAGGTAATGTATATTATTGGGTCCCATCCCAACTCTCCAGACGCGTTTTGACCAATTAAAAAATAAATTCTGTGTTAAATTTGTTGGTTGACAAACAGATAAGAAGTCACAAAACCAAATTAAAATTAGATACAACTTTGTATGTGAACAGGTATACAAACGAGTTTCGTGTGCAACTAAGAGCAATTTGCACGACATGATTTTCTTTACTGCAAAACAGTGCGATATACTCGTAGCTAGCTTCCTACGAATGTTCCAAGGTTTTCCTTGTAGAGTTATCGCTAAATAATATATTTTAACCAACAGCAAGGCAAGTACCTGAATTCATATTTATATGTGTAGTTATTTCGTGTGATAAACAAAACCAACATAATCATAATGCATCCGAAACTCTGACCTGAGAACGTATAGAATGCACTCATGTTTCAAGCTTTCAGGGGAAGCGAGATATTCTGGCTTCAGGGCTGTAGCACATTTACGTGAAATGAATCGCAATTATTTTTTCTTTGTGCAATTGTAGAGTTAATATAACAATAGATTGACTTGACTTTATAGCGCACTCAAAAGCTGTGGTGGTGATTTCTATTTTCGTATACCGTTTGCATATTGATAAAATGAAATTTATGTAATTTTACTAAATGAGTTGCTTTGTGATTTCTTATTTTGCAGGGCAAGAATAAGTCTTCATCATCATGGGGGACATGTTCCGCAGCGAGGAAATGGCTTTATGCCAAATGTTTATACAGCCCGAAGCAGCATACACGTCGGTCTCGGAACTGGGAGAAACTGGATGTGTCCAATTTCGTGATGTAAGTAAATTTTGTTTTCATCAACAGCGAACAACGTTTGAGAGGAATTTGCCTCTAATTTAACACTTCATACACTACTCGACTAGACAGATACTGTCACCATAATTTTTTGTTATTTTCCAACAAAATATGTGAGGCACAAGTCGAGACTTTTGTTTCTATATTTATTTCCATTTGATGTTTCTATTATGGGGTCAGACAAATGATTTTCAAAGGCGTCTACTGTACAGGGTGATGAATTTTGACATCGAGAAATGATTGAAGACAGCTATGTTTTACCTATTTTATTTTTTGGGAGTGTTTTGTTTACTCAGCAAGACAAAGTGAAGTACAATCTTCTGCAGGCAATTATAGCAACTCTATTTGAGATTTATGAGATTCACACGAGAGTATTTATGTCGTTTTGCATTGGTTTTTCTCGTGGATCCACTAGTTCTGCAATCCAATTGAACAAGAAATCTGCTTCTGATTGAATCCACAAAGGTAGGTACCTACTGGTGAAATGCTAGGTTAGGTAAGGTTTTTGGGTGGGTACGTCAGAGCGAGTGCTGCCGCACCGCACTTAGGTCCATGTGGACCCATTGTGATGCCTTTGATGGGAGTTAGCCATCTTGATGCACTTATGAACATGTAAAGATAAAGTTCATGTATGTCATGGAAGTAATATTTTCAAGTGTTCTATTCTTCAAGTGACAGAGACTTGCCCAAGTGAGAGATTTCAGAGTGGTGGTTTGATTGAATAAATCGCCCGATCTTCATCATAGCAAAACCATTTCTTGTCAATTCATCAACCCAGCAGTGGTGAAACGCTAAAAAAAAAATAATCTACTGATAAATGCTAATAAAATTATCTTCTGCTGCTTTCAAATTTTCAAAAAATTGACAAAAAAGAACTAGAGCCGAAAAAGGGGGCCAAAACATACTAATAAAAAAAAAGAAAACAGATCAACAAATGCATTTATTTTTAACAAAAATCAAATTTATACATCACGAAACACTTCTTTTTATATCTTAATTAAAGTGAAAAAGAGGCCATTTTGATAATTTTTCAAAAAGTGGGGGCCAAGAGTACTGGAGCCCCAAAAGGGGTAATTTTTTTCCTAACCAAACCGTAACGCTGCTGTCTGGTAACTTGTATAAAATACATGAATTACACTTGGGTACAAGTAGTTCTAGTGGATTCTGTAGACTTCAAATCGAGTATTTTTTGAAAATCTTTGAAAATTGGTAGTTACACAATTCAAAAATTAAATAAAGTGCACGATAATGTTGAGCGTCTAGGGGCGCTTAATGGAGATGTTTAAAAAATTATAGAAGTAACAATTCGTAAAAATTAGTAAGAGTGTTGGTAAAAATTCGTAAAATTAAATTAAAAGTAAAGGAACAGACTGTACTGGCCAATCCCCACTTTAACCTTAGATTGTAAAAACCATATATATTTTTTAGTTTGTCAAACCATCCTTGTCTAGCCTTAAATTGTTCATTCCGCTAGATGGGCTATTTAAAGAAATTTTTAGGTCTCTGCCTTAAAACGCTTCTCTTTCAAATTTGAGTCAATTCTCGGTTGAGTCGATGATCAATGGAGCTGTAATGTTGGTTTCACGAGTTGCATAATGTATACGAACAAATATTCTGTGTTCGCAATTTGTAAGCAGTATTGGACAATTCTGAGAGAGGTGCCCCTGCCCATTGACCCACCATTGACCCCAGCAGAATTGCCTTTTTTGGTTTTACATACTTCGCAGACATCTGACAGAAAGTATCTAATAATTTTCTCTTTTACGTTTCAGTTAAACAGCGGTGTCAATTCGTTTCAACGGAAGTTCGTCACCGAAGTGCGTCGTTGCGATGAATTGGAAAGGAAGATTCGCTACGTTGAGACGGAAATAAAGAAAGACGGCATTGTTCTTGCCGAAATAATCGATGACATTCCCAGAGCACCAAATCCAAGGGAGATTATCGACCTGGAAGCTCATCTAGAAAAGACCGAAAATGAGATCCTCGAGCTGGCTCAAAACGAGGTGAATTTGAAGTCCAATTACTTGGAACTGACCGAACTGCGTCAAGTGTTGGAGAACACACAAGGATTTTTCTCCGACCAGGAGGTGTTGAATCTTGACTCGATGCGCATGAATATGCCAACCGATGAGCATACTGTCAACCAGAATCGTGGTCGTCTCGGCTTCGTTGCTGGTGTCATCAATAGGGAACGCGTTTTCGCTTTCGAACGTATGCTGTGGCGTATCTCTCGTGGTAACGTCTTCCTTAAGCGTTCCGATTTAGATGAGCCCTTAAAGGATCCAGCTTCGGGTCATCCAATCTATAAGACGGTGTTCGTAGCCTTCTTCCAAGGTGAACAACTGAAGAATCGCATCAAGAAGGTGTGCACGGGCTTCCATGCCTCGATGTACCCATGTCCCAGCTCGCACACTGAACGCGATGAAATGGTTAAGGGTGTGCGAACTCGTTTGGAAGATTTGAAGTTGGTTCTGAGCCAGACCGAAGATCACCGCAGCCGAGTGCTGGCTACGGTTTCAAAGAACTTGCCCACCTGGAGTATTATGGTGAGGAAAATGAAGGCCATCTACCATACACTGAACCTGTTCAATATGGATGTGACCAAGAAATGCTTAATTGGTGAGTGCTGGGTGCCCACCAAAGACTTGCCAGTCGTCCAGAAGGCATTGTCAGATGGCTCGGCAGCAGTTGGCAGCACTATTCCGTCTTTCTTGAACGTGATCGACACCAATGAATCGCCACCGACTTACAATCGTACAAACAAGTTCACTCGTGGATTCCAGAACCTTATTGATGCGTATGGTGTTGCTTCTTACCGTGAAGCTAATCCAGCACTATACACTTGTATTACTTTCCCATTCTTGTTTGCGGTGATGTTCGGTGATTTGGGACACGGCTTCATTTTGTTCCTGTTTGGCGCATGGATGTGCATTTGTGAGAGAAAGTTGGGCAGGAAACGCGGTGGTGAAATTTGGAATATCTTCTTCGGCGGTCGCTACATCATCATGCTCATGGGACTGTTCTCTATGTACACTGGGTTCATGTACAACGACGTGTTCTCCAAATCGATCAACGTTTTTGGTTCCACATGGAAGATCAACTACAACGTGTCAACAGTGCAAAGCAATGCAGATCTTCAGCTGAATCCCACGTATGCATACGATGGTGTTTATCCCATAGGCATGGATCCGATCTGGCAGTTGGCTGAGAATAAAATCATTTTCTTAAACACGTACAAGATGAAGCTGTCCATTATTTTTGGCGTTACGCACATGTTGTTCGGTGTGTGCATGAGTGTTGTGAACTTTAACCACTTCCATAAACGCCTCAACATCCTACTGGAGTTCGTGCCACAAGTGTTGTTCCTAGTTCTCCTGTTCGGCTACATGGTGTTTATGATGTTCTTCAAATGGGTCAAGTACTCACCCAAGTCAAACATTCAAGCAGATAGTCCTGGGTGTGCACCTTCTGTGCTCATTATGTTTATCAATATGATGCTTTTCAAATCAACTCCGCCGCTGGAAGGTTGCAGTGAATTCATGTTTGACTCACAGCATCAAGTCCAGATGGCGTTCGTCTTGATAGCTCTTGTGTGCATTCCATGGATGCTGTTAGCAAAGCCGTTATACATTAAATACACCAGAAAGCATCAGGAGGATCCTGTGAGTTTATAGCCTCACAACTCAGCTGAAGTTGGTGTTGACTAATTCCTTTTTTTTTCAGGTCAAACACAATGGTGACGTGAACCAGGGCATGGAGCTGACTCCGGAAACCGATAGCCCACTGCCACTTGCGGATGAAGGTCAAGAAGGAGGCCACAGTCACGAAGATGAACCAATGAGTGAGATTTTCATTCACCAGGCCATCCACACCATTGAATATGTCCTCAGTACCGTGTCCCACACAGCTTCCTACCTTCGTTTGTGGGCTTTGTCATTGGCTCATGCGCGTAAGAAGTTATGACTTTATTTATTTGTCCCATCTTGTCAAGCGCCTTATTATTGTAGAATTGTCTGAGGTACTTTGGACCATGGTCTTGTCGTTGGGCTTGCAGAGCAGCTCATATAGCGGCTGTATACTGTTGTTCTTCATTTTCGGTGCCTGGACGTTGTTTACTATCGCCATTCTGGTAATGATGGAGGGTTTATCAGCCTTTTTGCATACTTTACGTTTGCATTGGTAAGTTTGATTGGATCTTGAAACCCAAAAACTTGGTAACATATTTTTCCTTTTTATTTAATAGGGTCGAGTTCATGAGCAAATTCTACGAAGGCTTGGGATACGCCTTCCAGCCCTTCAGTTTCAAGATAATCCTTGAGACAGAAGAGGAGGAATAAATTCATTCGAATGTTATTCCACGCAATATATTGCAGTATTTTGTTTGTCCTCGAGACCCCGTAATTGTTTTACAAGTTTTATTTTAAATAAAAACAACGATAGTGATGTGAAAACTGTGGTGGATATACCTAAAAGACCTTTGAAATGTTTTGAATACACATGATACCCAGTTTGACTATAGCAATAAATTTCAAAGAGCATATTAAATTTCAAGTTTGGCATTTTGTTGTTATGTATTTTGAGCGATGGTGTTGTTCCTAAAGCTTTGTAAAGAAAACTGCCGAAAAAGAGCGGAGAATGCCTGCAGCTGCACTCGTTTTTTTTTTTTTTTCTAATTTTGAAGAAGTTTATAAGGATTGATACGGCCTCGATTAAGGTCAGATTAAAGGATCATTCCCAAATATACCTCGAAGAGCAAATCGAAAAGGGAATGTGATGCTTTTGATGGTGTCATCGCAACTCATCCCCCGACTACTCATACCCCTGGCAGGGGATGAATCGTCTGGGTATGAGTTGCACCCGACCCCTTAATTTTCGGGGCAGGTAAATTGAAAACCTTTATGGGTAAATGATTCTCTCCAAAAGGTTCTAATGTAAGACGATTAAATACGTTACTATGGAAACATGACGGCGACAAATTGATTGTCACCAAAATCCTCTTAGTACCTGTTTTGTATGGGGAAGTCTTAACTTAATTTAACCAGTCTTAATGGCGACATATAAACACGATTTTGTGTTTGTGCACATCTATGGCACAGCACATTTCAAAAAACATAATTTTCATTCTCCTCATCTTCTTCTCTTATAAATAAAATTGGTGTAGTTCTGTTTGACTTAGAATGAATTTGACTGCCTGTTTTTAAATGCAAAAATCTTAGAAACTACTGAACATATTTTGGTGTACTTTTCACAGGCCTATAGAGCATACCTAGGCCTACAATCTACACTTTTTTTTAACTCTATATCTCCACAAATTCCGGAAAAAATTGGACAAGAGTAATTTATTTTTTTGTTTCGTTTCGGTTTTTGCTTTGCAACGCTTTGCGTTCGAAAATACTGGGAGCATTTAAATAAAGGACATCTGCAGGTTCCAGTTAGGCTATCTATTTACACGATAACTTAGAAGGTTTTTGAATAAATAGGCAAAATTTAAATAATTTCTTCGATTTGCACCTGGGTGAGTTGATATGCACTTCATTCTCAAATCAAACATACACTCAATATAATGACATCTCTTTTGACATTAGTTTACTCTTGGGACGCAGAGGGAGACAGACATAGGCAGTATTGTGTTTGGTTTGCTGGAAAAACAAAATGTCAAATCAGTGATCACAGACTTTAGAAGCAGGCTATCCCACGGTTATACCAAAAAAAATTCCTTCTATCCATCGCCAAAATTTAAAAAATCCCACATTTATGCCACGAAATATTAGATTTAAAAAAAAGGTATTTCATTAAATTTACTCTTTTCTTATTACTAACAAATACAAGTTACAATAGGCGTTTTTTTAGCTTCGATTTCAGCATAGCAAAGTAAAGTAGGATTTTCAGCACGTAATTACAACAACTATTGCGAGTCCCAAAGTGTCAAGTATAGCGTAGTTGTTGTTATTGAGTTCAGAAAAACTTACTTTACTTTGCTGTGATGAGATCGAAGCTCAAAAAAACATGCCATATGAAAGCTAACAAAAATAAATACATATGAATTTGAAAATGGCTGGTATGCAAACAACTTTATTTCGAAAAGTTTGAACCGCAAACTGTCTTGCGATCTCGGTTTTGCCGCAGAAGAAAATGAATGCATTCATATATTTTGAATGACTTTTTTCTAATCAAGAAAATATTTAATTTGATCGTAGGTTAACAAATTTTTTTATTTAACTTCTTTTAACTTAATGCCGATCTGGTATCACTGTCAAATAAGACTTATGCGACGGAAAGAGAGACAGACAGAGGCAGTATTTTGTTTGGTTTGTCAAGAAAAAAAAAGCCATACAAGAAATGTCAAATATTTAGGAAAGGTTTGTTTATCTCTGTTTTGCTTTAAAAAAAAAAAGTATCTTCGTCTTGCTCTCTTGGTCAGTTCCTATGTCTCTCATTCATTCATGAATCCTGTACACACCTGGTACCGTAACGGTAATAAGAAGAGAAACGATTTATTTTATGTAGGGGTAAGAACTATTTTCTACTCTCTGCACAAACGCAGGTGAATATGTGTATAATCTATTAAATAGGAAGGAGAGAGATGCCTTATCATTAAAGAGTAAAGCGGCCTATACAATACACCTCATATACTCGGATGTGCAATGCAATCATAAGTATGCATAATAGCAATTTAACGAATCCAAAGATTAGTTCCCGTCGTCACCACAGATTCTGCGTAACTGCCTTCGGTCCTTGCCAATCTCTTCATTGACTCACAAAAGCGCAGATTCCTCTCTATAGGCAGAATTACCTTTCTCTTTCGTCCATACTCATACTATAGGTATGATCGAACTTTCATCGACCAACCATTTCCATATTTGCCCTGTAATAACAACATATCGCAACAAAGAGAAACACGCATACTTCTCGTATCAATTTGTTTGTTTATTTATTTCTCTTTTGTAACTATCATTTATTTCTCTTTTGTAACTAACACGGCCTTCCTGACCCTTTCATCGCTCTCGATGAAATGTTCTCCATAGCTTGTTCCTCATTAAGTTTCTGCAAAACAAAATAAACAAAACGAACACCACTATAGATTCAAATCTCAAGCATTACAGGTTAATCTAAGAACACGACTCAAAACCAACGAATTAGTATCAAAAACAGTCCCTCAGAGAATAACATCTCAAGACTAACAAATCAGTTTCTGAACCAGTCCCTCAGAGAATAACATCTCACGACTAACAAATCAGTTTCTGAACCAGTCCCTCAGAGAATAACATCTCAAGACTAACAAATCAGTTTCTGAACCAGTCCCTCAGAGAATAACATCTCAAGACTAACAAATCAGTTTCTGAACCAGTCCCTCAGAGAATAACATCTCAAGACTAACAAATCAGTTTCGGAACCAGTCCCTCAGAGAATAACATCTCAAGACTAATAAATCAGTTTCCGGACCAGTCCCTCAGAGAATAACATCTCAAGACTAAACAAATCAGTTTCTGAAGCAGTACCTACCATTTTCGTCGTCCATGGTGTCATCCACACTGCCGACGTCTATGGGACGTATCACCTCTCTAGCCGCTACGATAATCGTCTTGCTGTTCGCCTTCAAGAGTTTATACCTGTCATTAGGTAAAATACCCACAACCTCATAAGGTCCCCGGAAATGGACATCTAGCTTCGATTTCCGAATTTGGTTACTTTTATATAAGACCTTATCACCAATACTAAGTATTGTTGGTTTGCGTTTTCCTCTATCAAAACGTAGCTTCATCTTCTTGGCATTTTCCTCAATTCGTTCTGCAGCCAGGGCTCGTATTGCCTCGACATCATCAAACTTCGGTTCTATGTTTAAATCATTTAGAAGGGCGCTAATCTCTGGGGTTCGGCCATCAACGCCGGTCAGTATCTTCATTGGCGAAAGTCCGGTGGTTTTATTTACCGTGGTATTTAATGCCAACTGCACTCGACTAACGTAACTAGTCCATTCTAAATTAACGCTCAAATTGGTTCTCATTAGGTTAGCGACGGTATCCACAAATCGCTCGGCTTGACCATTAGCTCTACTTGTTCCGGGGGCAATTGTGTGATGATCAATTCCATACGTGCTGCAGAATAACTTGAATTCACCACTAGTGAAGTTGGTACCCTTATCGCTGATGATACGACAGGGAACACCGAACAATGTCACGAAATCATTCATTAGGCGTATAGTCTCAGTAGCCTGCAAGGTTTTGCATGGTGACAAAATGACAAATTTTGTGAATGCGTCAACGATAATTAAAATATAGCGACTATCCGTTCTAGCATCTCCTTTAAACGGACCCATACAATCGATATGTACCGTATGGAACGGTATCGGCCTTTTATCGATAGGATGCAGCTCGGATTGCTTCTTTCCCGAAGGTCTTTTTGCCACAAGGCAAATAATACAGGACCGCACAAATTTCCTTACGTTTCGTGACATGGAAGGCATCCAAAAGTGCTGCCTCATTTTTGCCAAAGTCTTTTCCCACCCGATATGGCAATTGTCTTCGTGGCAACGTCTCATCAACGACAAACGGCACTGTTTAGGTACGTACAACTTATTACCTTCCTTCATTTTCCGAAAAAGCAAACCTTGCTTAAGTAAGTAATGAGACTCGGCATCAATGTCGCCAGCATGAATTCGATCGATTATTTCCAGAATCTCTTGGTCCATACTTTGCTCGATGTTGAGCCAGTTTTCAGATAAACTATTTAATTGGTAGCAAGTTCGCACCGGTGGGTTTCGGCTCAAATAGTCTGCGTGTTGCATAGCCTTTCCCTTACGGTACTGGATTTCAAATTCGAAGTCTTGCAGATAAATCCACCATCTGGCTACTCTAGGTAAAATGTCCCTTTTCTCCTTCGTCGACTTTAGAGCGTTACAGTCCGTAACAATTACAAATTTAATACCAAGTAAGTAAGTGCGAAAATGTTTAATTGAGTTGACAACTGCTAATGTCTCTAACTCGTAACTGTGATACCTGGTCTCATATGGTTTTGTAGCCTGGCTATAATATGCGATTACATGACGCTGACCATCTATCAATTGCATTAATATTGCTCCAAAACCAATAGAACTCGCATCGGTGTGAAGCTCGGTTTTCCGTGTTGGATCGAAAATGACTAAAACTGGTCTTCTGGTGAGTTGATCGATGATATAAAGCCTGGCTTCTTCGCACTCCTGTGTCCATAGAAATTGTGTCCCTTGCTTTGTAAGTGACGTAATGCAACTGGTTTTGGCTGCGAACCCAGGAACAAATCTACGGAAGTAGTTCGACAGCCCCATAAATTGACGGACCTCCCTTACGTTTGACGGAACAGGTGACCTAACAAGTGCATCTACTTTGGATGTTCCTGGTCTTATTCCTTCGAAAGAAATCTCTCGCCCAAGGTACTCTATTTTTGACTGAAGAAAATGACACTTGTTAGCGTTTAGAGAGAATCCACAATCAGTCAGTGCTTTCAGGACGGTATCCAATCTTTCTAAACCCTCACACACCGTTTTTGATGGAATTAAAACGTCGTCTAAATAAACAAGGGCAATATCATCCTTGAGATCACCCAGGGCTTTGTTGATAGCTCTTTGGAAAACGGCAGGAGCATTCGCTAGTCCAAAAGGCATGCGCAAATACTCGTAATGCCCGTCTGGCGTTACGAAAGCTGTTTTTTCAATTGCGTTCTCTTCTACAGGAATCTGGTAAAAGCCAGAAGCCATATCAAGCGATGTATAATAACGATATCCGGATAATCTGTCGAGCTGATCTTCAATTCGGGGCAACGGGAATCGATCCTTTACCGTGATGCGATTGAGAGCCCGGTAGTCGACACACAGACGATTTTGGCCGTTTTTCTTTCTCACCAGGACGATAGGACTAGCAAAAGGTGAATTACTGTCCTGTATGATGTTATGTGCCTTCAAATCAGCTATGATTTCATTCACGACCTGGCGCTCTGAAATTGACAGCCGGTAAGGCCTATAATTAATGGTGGAATTCGTTTGCAATTTGATGTTAAGTACCCCCGAGGTTACTTTTGCCAAAGGATATCCTTTAACAACAAATTCTCTGTATTTGTCGACAACACAGTCGACCTGTTCTTTGTATTCATCAGGGCAGTTCAGGTATTTTTCCACCCCCACTACGTTAACAGAAGACTGACCTATGGATTTCCTTCGGATTGTGGACCCTGTACTGTCAACTTTTATTTCTAAGGCTGTATCTTTTAAGACATCAAGGCCAATTATCATTTCGCTGCTTAGGTGGCTTGGATCAATTAGATGGAAATTAACTTCAACTATTAAATCCTGAAATTCTACTAAAAGATCAGTCTGTTCGGTTAATAAAATTGGACTAGCGCCAATGCCTTGTATGGTTGTAAAATTAGTCGACACCTTTGCAGAAAGTTTCTTGGCTATGTCTGACCGGATCAGTGAACAATCGGAGCCAGTATCAAGGAGGCAGCGACACACAAAGCCACCAATAACAACAACAGTATCACCACTAACCTTGGTAGTGTCACTGCACAAACTAACTTTCTTCCTGTCCGCCCGTTGTTTGGCCCAACAGGTTTTTTCGTCGTGGCCTGCTTTGCTACAAAAAGCACAGATGTTCGGAGCTATCCTTGATTCCGTCGATATATTCGCATTTAGTGTCGGCTGTGTTGATAACGTCTGAGTGCAATTGGCTTTTATGTGCCCTACTTTGCCACACCCAAAACACTTTTTATTGGTGGCGAGACGTGGGCGCTTGGATGCTTGCATCGAACCATCAAGTCGCTTTGATGTTGAAGGATCAGTGTAGTTTGCTTGCTTATTATGTTCTCTTTTACGCCGTGGCGACTCAATTATAGAGGACAAGTGATCGATTAGAGTCTGAACTGTAGGTGGCATGACAAATGTAAGCGAATTTCGCAAGCCAACATTTGCAATACACCCTATAACGATCCGAATAACTTTGTCCTCCGGAATGTCGAAAGGCAAACGACTAATTTGGGAAACTTTTTCCATAACATAGTCTGTGTAAGTATCGAAATCACTACTATCTGTGTTCGACACTTGCTTCAACTGTCCCACTATATCCGACCCACTTCCAAACGTGTGGATGAGCGAAGCACGAAGGTCGCTCCAGACGTAGTGTTGGTAACCGTATTTTTGGTACCAAGACTTAGCTCTTCCTATCAAGGCTAACTGAACACGAGGGAGTATGTCAAAGTCTTTCATATTGTCCCTTTCTACCCTAATATCTACGTCCCTGCACCACTGTCCTATATTGACGCGGGAATAGTCGGGATCGTAAGCCGGAAATCCAACCAAATCAGTGGAATGACGCTCCTTTTTGGCCACAGCGCTAAAGATCGAGTTTAGTGCGTCAAGCGTGATCAGTGGATGATTGGTGCCAGTAGGTAGATCACAGGGAACCGCTTCAATATTTCCAGGAATCCCATCACCTTTCCCTTGATCCCCTTCGGTATCAACGATATCGATACTCGAACCTTCAGCCATTTGCTTAATAACAGAATATACACTCACCGCAATAAAACGCTGATAAGCTCGCAACAACAGCTGCAAAGTTGCCTTCTCGACAGTGCAAGTCTGCACACGCAAAAACGAACTTCACCACGAACGAAACTTCAACCCGTCGTAGCAATACAGACGCACCAGCTGCGCACACGAAGGGTAGGTATCTCAAATTGGATCGTATACAAATTCACTGTCTAGTCAGACCGGCGCTACCAAAAACGAATTTCCCCGTCGCTAACGAGTAAGAAAGTATGTTGCCTTCTCGACTGTGCAAGTCTGCACACGCAAAAACGAACTTCACCACGAACGAAACTTCAACCCGTGCGTCGTAGCAATACAGACGCACCAGCTGCGCACACGAAGGGTAGGTATCTCAAATTCGATCGTATATACAAACTCACTGTCTAGTCAGACCGGCGCGACCAAAAACGAATTTCCCCGTCGCTAACGAGTAAGAAAGTATGTTGCCTTCTCGACTGTGCAAGTTTGCACACGCAAAAACGAACTTTACCACGAACGAAACTTCAACCCGTGCGTCGTAGCAATACAGACGCACCAGCTGCGCACACGAAGGGTAGGTATCTCAAATTCGATCGTATATACAAACTCACTGTCTAGTCAGACCGGCGCGACCAAAAACGAATTTCCCCGTCGCTAACGAGTAAGAAAGTATGTTGCCTTCTCGACTGTGCAAGTTTGCACACGCAAAAACGAACTTCACCACGAACGAAACTTCAACCCGTGCGTCGTAGCAATACAGACGCACCAGCTGCGCACACGAAGGGTAGGTATCTCAAATTCGATCGTATACAAATTTACTGTCTAGTCAGACCGGCGCGACCAAAAACGAATTTCCTCGTACCGCCAACAATTATTCACAAAAAGAAATGCTAACACCTTTTATTTTTTATTTTTTGTATCGTAATAATGAATTTAAAAAGAAAACTTTGAATTATTTCCTTGGTGGCAAGGTACACTATCCCACTTCTGATAATAGCAATTTAACGAATCCAAAGATTAGTTCCCGTCGTCACCACAGATTCTGCGTAACTGCCTTCGGTCCTTGCCAATCTCTTCATTGACTCACAAAAGCGCAGATTCCTCTCTATAGGCAGAATTACCTTTCTCTTTCGTCCATACTCATACTATAGGTATGATCGAACTTTCATCGACCAACCATTTCCATATTTGCCCTGTAATAACAACATATCGCAACAAAGAGAAACACGCATACTTCTCGTATCAATTTGTTTGTTTATTTATTTCTCTTTTGTAACTATCATTTATTTCTCTTTTGTAACTAACATGCATGTACAATCAGTGATGTAAAATTAACTTTTCAGATTGTACTTTCCACGAGTTGAAATTGTAGCTTTTAGGACTGAAGTGTAACTGCCGTTATGGAAATTCGTAGGTATATGAAGTTAAATATGCTAACATTATTATTTACTAAGCTCTTGATTTAAAAAAAAAACAAATAGGTTTCCTCCTTTGCCTTTAATTAAAAGAAGTTAATATTTCAAAAACATTATTGGTGACATAACATATGACCATAATTAAAAACACATCACATTGTTTTTGAAAACATAGGAATTCAGACTTTCAAAGTATGAAATAATAATATTAGTTAGTCCCACCTCAGGATTTATGCTATTATTTTATGATCAATACCTATCACTAGGATTATGTGTGAGTTCTTTCCTAAAAGAAAACTTTCAATTTTCATTTGTATCAACTATCAACTGATACAATTGTACCCGCTTTTCAATCGCACTACAGTGGGTGAAGGTATGTAAGGTGTAGACACTTTTGCACCGTCTTTGTCCTGCTCTTTTGGCCAATTTATATTTCATTTCATTTTATTCATCCATAAATCGCATTTTAAATTTAGATGGAATGTGGTGTGTGGGGGGCTTGGGATTGAAAGAGATAGGGTGTGAAATGTATACGGAACTCAAAAGAGAGTGATTTATAATTTGAAACGAATACCTGTAACGGTAATAAGAAGGAAGACGAATTATTTTATACAGTGGTAGGAAATATCTCTTATTCGCTAACTCAGGCGTTATGAGAAAAATACATTTTTTTTCGAAAAACATGCCCCCCAACAAGATAGAAAATTTCTTAGATGTTATTTTTCCAACAACTGTTCTGAAAAAGGCGAGGGCAAGGCACGGGCGAAGCCGGGGGTTTCAGCTAGTTATCATTATATTAATACGTGAACATCCAAGCTTTCCGTACGCTTTTTTGGCATTTAATATGAAATGAGGAGAATGAAACTTATCTTATTTGAAAGGTGCTGTGCCATAGATGTGCACAAACACAAAATCGTGGGTATAGGTCGCCATTAAGACTGGTAAAATTAAGTTAAGACTTCCCCATACAAAACAGGTACTAAAAGGATTTTGGTGACAATCAAGTTTTCGCTGTCATGTTTCCATAGTAACGTATTTAATCATCTAAGATTAGAACCTGTTGAAGAGAATCATTAACCCATAAAGGTATGCAATTTACCTGCCCCTAAAAATAAGCAATAATTGTAAGAAATTTATTAAGGGGAATTATTTATTATTTTTTGTGCCACTATATTACCATAGTAACGTACCTATAAAAAACATAAATCATTTTAGATTAGAATCTGTTTCCGATAGAGCAGCTCATTTACGTATTTTTTAACTTTCTCCATTACGTAGATAGTAAGAGAAAGATATTATTTTTTTTTTTTTTTGCAAGGTAAACTCAATATTAATGGTACTTCCTATATACAATTTTCGTACCAGTTTGATTTGATCGAAAACGGCTCTAACGATTTCAACCAAAATTGATATTTAAGCTTAAGTAGGTGAGGTCACCATGACTGCGTACCCAGTTTTTGCCTAAAAATTCGAACAACGGTACTTTTAAAATTTCGAAATATCCATACGATTGTAACAAAAAATAATTTCTAAGGTAATGTGGTCATTTATAACTTAATAGCAAACTCAGTTTTTCTCTATATTATCGTACAATGGATTTTTGAAAACAGTATTCTCTAGGCGCGTCGACACCGCATCATCGTCACCGAAAAACCGACACCCGATGGCGCTGTTGTCCATTTTCTGAGAAACTCAACCGATCTCATTGAAACTTTGTATGTGAGCATGGTTGGATTCAGCTAAAGACACAATAGTTTTGGACCCGATAGGTGGCGCTGTTGTCGATTTTTTTGAGAAACTCAACCGATCTCAATGAAACTTTGTTTGTGTGCATGGTTGTATGCAGCTAGAAAGATAGGATAGTTTTGGACCCTAATAGGTGGCGCTGTTGTCGATTTTCTGAGAAACTCAATCGATCTCAATGAAACTTTGTTTGTGTGCATGGTTGTATGCAGCTAGAAAGATAGGATATCTCATTTACAAATTAAATGGAAATTGTAATATGTACATATGTATAATTTGTGTAGATGAAAATTCATAAATTTCATTGGTAGGTATTCATTTCAAAGAATACCAATTAATTATTAAATTCAATATTTCATGTATGTATTTGTAAATATATGTTTTAAGCAATAGATTGCAATATTTTTTGTAAAATAATGTGCATTATTTTTTATGTACAATGGCGCTTTAAATAAAAGTGAAATTTGTAATAGATATAAGATTTGTAGTAGTAGTTTATAATAATCAATAAAGAAACACTTCATTTGAAAGTATTTCCTGCCGATTTGAAAAATGCACACGGAGTGCCTGTCTTTTTTTTTAATTTAGTTTTTTTTATGTTTACCTACCGTAAAATGGCGATAACGATTTTGACCAAAATGCAAACTAAAAGTTAAGTGGATGTTTTCGAAACTCATATATCGAAAATCCCATCTTGATTTCGATAAAACTTAAAAAACGAAGCAATGCTTACATCCCGAACAATTACTTATAATCGGTTTTCACAACTAAATAGTGACGCAATAGTATTTTTCAAATAAAACATTGCAATATTTGGTACTGTTTTGTCTGGCAAATTTTACAAAAAACCGCTATAACCATTTTGACCAAAATACATTTAAAAGATAATAAGCATTCTTAATATGATTCTGTTAAAACTCTGGGGGCAAGAGCGGTGTTCTATCGCCCTGCTATGGTGCATCGTAGTAAATGAACTGCTAAACATACTCAGAAATAAGGGATTCTATATCCATAAGAAAGTTTCGTTCGACCCAGTCGTGCACTTTATTTTTCAATGTATTATAGATGTCGCTCTTTTCTTTTCGTTTATAAAAAACATCAATAAATAACGAGAATAACGAGAATAACAGAAGTACGTTTTTTAGTATACATTCTTATAAAAGGTATGGTCGATTTTCGACCACAAGCGATACTAGTAAATATAATTCCTTCTGTGTGAAACTCGATGATTTTATATCTCGATAAATGGTGGGCCAATTTACATGAAACTTTTTGGTTTTGTTCGTATTCACGTATTAAAAGTTTAGCAAGACTTTAAAGATAATAATATTATTTTAGACCCAATAGGTAATGTTTTCGATCTCCAAAGCCACTGAGGCGATTTCCATGTAAATTTGTTGTTGCGTATGGTTGGTTCCAGTTTGAAGGATAGGATACTTTTGGACCCGATAGGTGGCACGTCAATCATTGCGGTTTGATTGACACACATTGATATTGATATACTTCAGTTATTTCTATTGGCTCTTAGCAATAAAACATTTTAAACGCGACTTTTGGCAACAAATTAACTTTTAGTCTAAATTAGAAGAAATAAAGCATTAAATTTGACTTTAAGTTGAGAAATAGTTAGATTGGAGTCACCGCCAGTGATGCAAAGCTGGATCTAAGTTTTCATGTCTGAACCATTAAAAAATTATGCCTTTTTCGAAAAATCATGCCTTACAAATGAACTGAAACTAACCTACAAGGTGATTCAAGAAATTGTTATCAGAATGTTGCTCGATTGATAGGCTATTCTATCTTTTTTTATCTCTATAATCCAAGGTTTTGATTTGGTGAGTAAGTCAAGTAGGTTATTGGAAAATAAGCACGACGCACAGTTGTAAATTAAAATTTTTAATGCGACTTTGATTAAACAATGTACCAGATTTACCAACTTCAAAATGTATTTGTGTGAATTGATTCTAAAAAAAGAATACACAAAAAATTGATTGTAAAACAGTTCAAACAATTCACAAAAAAATGATGAATATTTTCTAAAAACTATTCCTCAAGTATCGAAATCAAATATAAAGTCTCATTTGTCACAAGCGTTTTTTCGAATTTCCTCTTGCTTTATCCGTTAAATCATAACAATTTTTTTTATAATTCACATCATCAACAACTTGAAGTTCGCCTCAAGTGAAACAACAAAATTCAGTCACAATAGCTAGCAGAAGTTGATTTTTGTTAATTTAGAGCAAAAGTGGACTTAAGGACCGAACTTTGTTATTTTCCTTTTCTTTTTAAGTGTCATACCTAGAGTATTTAATATAACTTTTGAATAAAGAATTTGAATTGACCGAATTGCATAAAGAGACATGTGCAATGTGCATGCTCGGAATTATTATTTTCATTACATTAACGAATTGGGGCGGAACTAAGTTCGCCGGGCCAGCTAGTCTATTATATAAAAATCAATCGTTGTGTGTTAGTCGGGTAAAGGCTCGAGAACTGCTAAACCGATTTGAATGATTTTTGTTTCATTTTGTTCGTCTTGAATCAGGGATGGTTTAGGAAAAAAGAAAAGTCGGAAAATTCTCAACAGGTGGCGTTGCAGGCACACATTTCGATTTTCATGGGGAAAAGCACTTTGAAAAAAAAAAAATAAACAGGATATAAATCGAGTAGTGAAACTTCCAAAACAAAAAAAGATTATTTTAAATTTTAAAAGCAATTGTTGTTGTCAATTATTTTGATTATTTTCCAAGCAAATTGTTGTTGTCAACAATTTTGAAATTATTTTTTATTTGTTTATGTTTACTATGTTACATACAGTGACTTTTTGAAATGGAGTAGATACGTTGATTTGTTTGATGTGTGAGTAAGTTGAAATGTAGGGGTGATTGAGATGACGAGGACAATGATAACAGGCAACAGGAGTTGTTGAGCGTTTTGAGTGTTCACAATCATGGTACTCTGCTCATTCGTGAGTATGATTATGGGGAGGGCAGCTCAAAGATACCATAACACCTTCGGTACTGGTGTGGAGACAGAAGGGAGAAGGCTTACCAACCAAGTTGATAGGTGTGGTTAGTTTTCTTCTTGGCTATTAAAGTTACAAATATTTCGTTTAGAGTTAATCCTTTCCCAATTTTCTTTATATCCCTTTAATGCCAACAAATTTTAAAATGTTCGCATGAAAATTCAGGCATGTAAAAGTACGGTAATCCGCAAGCCAAGCAGAAGATCCCACTCCACCGACGAGCTAAGCACATGCTACGATTTTCAACTGGGTGAGTTTACTACATATTTACTAAGCTCATGGTTTAAAAAAAAAACAAATAAGTTCCTTCCTTGGCCTTTAAATAAAATAAGTCGATATTTTGAAAACATTATTATGACCACAATAAAAAATACATTGTTTTTGAAAACAAAGGAATTCAGACTTTCAAAGGATAAAATAATAATAATAGTTGAGTCTTACCTCAGGATTTAGGCTTTTTAGTCCGCCTTATCACTATTATTTGTGAGTTATTTTGTAAAAGAAAGCTTTCAATTTTAAAATTATGATATGCGTCTCTTAACAAATTCTTAGTATCAATACTCCATTGAACATGTATTAACTGATACAATTGTATCCGCTTTTGGCGTGTAAGAATGTGGCGAGCACGGTTGCCACTTGAAAATAAAATTTGTGTCCAAAATTGGAAATAAAAATGACCAACTGTAGTTAAAAATGACCAAAATAATTTAACCCTCTACCGCTACTGCATGCATTATGATTCAGTGGCGAAAATTTTTTTTTTTTTATTTTTTTTATTTTAAAGGATATTCAAAAAAAAATTTTTTTTTCCATATAGGTAGGTAATAATCGACATAATATTTGACATTTCAAAAAACGCACTGTACATTGAAATGCACATGGATAACTGGGAAACAAAAGAAATCTCAAATCTCAATAAATATATAAATGTTTATTTTTTATTTTTTGATATTTCCGGACGAATGCGCGCGTTGGAACGTATGCGAAAATATGTTGGTTTGTGTTAAAAAGAAGAAACCAAATACACTCTTCACATCCACAACGTTAACGGTGTCTTTCCCGTAAATATTGTGTAGTTCTTCCAATCGACTCTGGAAAATATAAATTTGTACACACGGAACAATCACTTCATATTAATTATTTAAACATATTCTTCATGTACACAGATCACATATTATTTTTTTAATTATTAATCATTTTTCATTTCGTAAAAAAATGACCAAATGGAATAATAATAACGAGAAAAATTTATGACCAGATTTGGTCACAAATGACCAATGTGGCAACCGGGCAACCGTGGTGGCGAATGGGGGCGTGGGATTGAAAGAGATAGGGTGCGAAATGTATACGGGACTGAAAGAAAATGATTTAACATTTGAAACGAATACCTGTTAAAATTACGGAAGGAAGACAAATTATTTTATGCAGTGGGAAGAAATATTCTGTTACTGGCCAACTCAAGCGTGATGAGAATATATTTTTTTTCCGAAAAAAATGGCCCCCTACAAGATAGCAAATTTCTTAGATCTTTTTTCCATCAACTGTTCTGAAACCACATTTTGCACGGGCGAAGCCGGGGGGTACAGCTAGTACCTATGGTATAATTCTTCTTATTTCCCGATTTTTTTTTTAAATAAAACAAGTGAACCTATTCAAATGACGCATTGAAAAAGCTAATTTTTCACAGTGCAACTGATAAACGTTTACAAAGAACCGTTACCGTTTATCTTCGCTTTGAGCTTTGAGCTTTCTTATGAAAACAAAGCTCTTAATTATTGCTAAGTCTCTGAACCTTTTCTATTCACGGGCAGTGAACTTTAATATATTAATTTGTGTAGGTATGGCTAAAGTATAAAAAGAAAAGACAATCGGCCTTACTAATAATCAATCACTAATGTCCACAACTAGTTAGACGTCTGCTTTAGTAAAAATGTACAGCATTTGTGAAATGGTACCAATAAAAAGTTAGACCTCATCATTTACTAGTCCGACAACTTTCTTAGAATCTATTACATTTGTTGTCATTGCAGAATTCAAATTAAATAATTTGTTTTCGTGAAAAAGAAGGTCAATGGTCTCTTTCACAAGGAGGATTTTATTCTAAAAGAAGGAATATATAAATTGCAATTAAATTTGCCCAACTCACATCTTTCGAATGCTCTTTGAGGCTTATTATAAGCAAAAAACAAAACACAAAATAGGAAATGCTCAAAATATCCACTGATCTGTCAAATATCATATGCAAATCAGTAATGCCCTATCGTTGGATCGGACACATTTCTCAGTACTTTTATGGTACGCTTTCTATTGTTTTCTAATACTACCTCGCGATTTCTTTATGAGTGCATTTGTGTCGTAATAACATCTCTTTCAAATTATTCAATAAACGGACCACAGTTTATTTGAATGGTTTCATTTATTCGTAGGCTGACGATGCAAATCAAAACTTATTAGTGGTCTAAACATCACAATTGCGTCGTTAGCAAGTGAATATTTTTGAAAAGAGAAATAATAGCTGGCTCATTCATTTCAGAATAAATAACAATCGCTCGTAGGAAGCGTGTAAGAATTTTATCGCTACCGAGTTTGAAAATAAATACACTTTAACAAATAAAAAATTGTATGGCTACTTATTACTTAATTCGGGAAACTCAGAAACCGACAAAAGTTGAAATTCGAGCTGAAAAATATAAAACGCAATTTGTATGCACACATATTTTCGTACTACCTGTTAGGATGTTACTCCTCCAGAAGTTATTTTGCATGTTTTTTGCTGAATGCTGATAATTCTATATTTATAACAATATTTTCTGTCTCATTAGAGATCCTCATTCTCGGTAAACAAACACCTGTTGCAAAGAGTTTGAAAATTGTTTGGTTGCAACAAAATATCTTCCTGAGTCGCCTAAGGTACTGAGAATTGTTGCAAAAAGGTATGAACCATCCAAACTTAAGTAGGAAGATATTTTATTCTGTTTGCGACGACTGTCAAGAAAGTCTTGAAAATATCGCAAACTTATATACAATTTAGTTTTTATTAAGCAACTATTTAAAAAGGAAAACCGATCAAAGAGCAAGAACTAGCGGTAAAACAAGATAAGACGGAAAAAAACACAGAAATATATGCTTCACGTGTTTAGAAATAAAACGATAATGCAATATTTTCCAATATTTTGCATACATTTGTACAAATTTGTATTTGTTAGACTTAAAAACCATTTGCATTGTTGTATTGCAACGAATAAAATTAGAAAACATTCACAATTTACTAAAAATAATTAACAATTGCTGAAAAAAAGCGTACTAAATTCTCTCCTATTACGAAACTTAATACCGTGATTTTGGATGGTTGAGCAACACTTGTCTTCAAAATGACATAAGGGAGCTCATTTAGCTAATGCCCGAGATAAACATGGCTATCTCAACACTAACATTTAACCCTACAGTTAGCGATAGTCTGGCAACTATATTTGTTTATTGGTAAAGTTTCGGTGAATATATTCCAAGATCTCTATACTTCATTTTCTTTTGTAATGAATGAATGGCGTAAGTAGTAATATTCGCCTCGTATTTGGTTATTGGCGAACGAAAACGAAGCACTCTGTATATGTACCTACATACTTTGGAAAGTATAAGAGAAGTTAATCGAGTTCTCTTAAGTTTATGGGTATTATTCACAAAATAACAACGTCAATGCCAAATTACCAATTCCGTGCATTCATTGTTCATGATCGGAGCGGCTGATAAAACGTATAATAGCAATTTGAAGGAACAGTGATGAACACATTCATTCGATCGGGCGTTTTTCTATCCAAGTGTTTTAACTCATTTAATTGAGAAATTTGAGTAATTTGCTCATTCCATCAACTTGTTCCCCAGACAACATGGCAAATTGTACAAGATATCGGATATCATCGGATCAATCCGGTTCAAGTTGTTTTCAAAGTCAGCTCCGATGAGCGTTGATCATACTGACGATCACGATGACAGTCAGTATACCGAAATCCGCTTAAACGATAGATCATATGTTAGATCTGTTTACAGAACTATTGTTTAGCATTGCACATAAGAGTATTTTCCAGTAGTTGTAATATCCAAAACTCGGGTCTATATACCAAATACGCTGCGTATAGTAAGTAGAGTTTGTTGTTTGAGCAACTATAAAATAAATATCAGTGAATTCGACTGATTCCTTTGCAAAGTGTATTTTCGTGTATAAAAACATTGGTTCAAGCCAGTTTATTGTGTTGTTTTAATTGCATTTACTATAATTTGTAAACTGATGTCGGTAACCATACATTAAAGAAAAAAAAAAAGTTTTAACTGTGTGTAATGTGTAATGTGTAGGTCATCGGAACCGCATCATACTATTTAAATTCAAGGCCGCAAGTGTTCGCAAGTAATTTACATATTTTTATTTGTTATAACTACACAATTTGTACTATGTATTCAAATGCTTTACATATTTCTGTGCTATTAATATTTCACATTCATTTTGTGACTGTTGTGCCTATTTCATTATATGTTGTGTTCCATTGAACACTTCACATTATTCGTGTTACGAGTACATGGAATCTGATGTTATAATTGTTGCTATTGGTGATGATAGATTTATCTTTACATTTGTCACAAAGGTAGATAACTATATCTTTTTTGATTATAAAAATGTTGTTAATGAGTATTGAATAATGCTGCATTGACGCAAGAAATACCCTTCTTTGAATTCTGGGAAGACAAATTTCGCTTCTCTATTTAAAGCCCGAATCCACCCACAATCTTACACAAGTAGATTTTTCTAAAGGCCGAATGCAAGCACTTATACAAGGCTTATTTAATATGGACACTAGGGCGCACTACTGCGCTTTGGCTTATTCCTAACCATTATGAACCAATTAAAAGCTTGGGAAAAGAACATTTCAAATCCTAAAAAACAAAATGTAATCATGCAAAAAGTAAAATGTGAATTCGTCTTCCAAATGACTTTTTACCCAAAGTCGCCATTAGCAGTATCTTCATATTTTAGACACACAGCTATTGCAAACCATTACAACAACAAACTGAAGACATTATAAAAGGAAATGAAAACCGTTAATGAAAAAGCTGTAATTGATTTCCTTTCAAGCAAAGGTAAACTAGTTTAGTTTTTTTTCACGTGCAAACGAAAATTATTGAACGTCTTACTGAATTTGAAGCCAGTTGTTGTGGTGGGCACTGGAGCGTTCTCTCGCTCTACTTTAGTAAGTTGTGAACTATTGCTATTGGTTAAAGGTTATGTTAAATGTGTTTTCCAATATTTTAATAAACTATAGTATTTTTTCGTTAAATATGCTATTCCGAAAGAATACCATTTTCTTGCAAGCACTTTGGCTAAAAATAGATACAGCTGTTTCAAAAATACACCAATAATTCATCACTAGACTCCCTAAGTAATTATTGTTTGTTCAAGTCGAGCTCTGGCAGTGCCAGCTACAGATCACCTTCACACAATATATCCATTGACAACAACTCATAACCATACAACTCATTCACGGATCGAATGACCTTTAAGAGAACTTTTTCATCAGACATTTCACTCACCATAACTTTTGGGGTGGTTTGTTTTCTCACGGTTGAAGGCTTTAACATTTTTGGACATCATGATGGAAGATTAAAAATATTCATAACTAAGGGAACATACCTCAGTCCATTATATAATAATTTAACAAGAGCAGTGGCTCAGTGGTTATTGTGCTGGACCACTGAAAGAGGAAGACGTCTCCAGTTCCATTCTCGCAGAAAATAAAAAACGAATTAGGTACCTACCTACATCTTAAGTTTTTTCCCCACTGCGCCACCTCTAGGAGCGTTTGACAAACACCCGAGAGTAAACCAACTGTCGTTAAAGGGTTTCTCAATTATTCGTTCGGACTCGGTATAAAGTTGCAGGCAACTTCCATTCAAATAAAAACCCACACAAAACTAATGGTTGTGAGAAGTCTTGGGCCAAGGGTATGGGAACATGTTGCGCCAAATATTTTTAATTTTTATCGAGGAAGGTACCTACATAAGACTCTTTTGTCTTCTTCAGTTCACATGGCTCGAAAAAACGTAAAAATAAAAAAACATTTTCACCTCACAGAAACCAATACTCGTTTGTGCATTAAAGTGTGACTCATACAAGGTAGAAGCTACAGCTATTAATTCCCCATTCCTGTTGTTGGGCAGCCACAGAAACAAGTATCTTTAGACAAGAGTATTGTGGACTTGTTTCTCTTCTGTCGTCATACATCAATTTGCGTCTTTAATTTGTGTTAGGTAGTGAAAAAAAAAGTTATTTCATTTATTCTGTTGCTGTTCTGTACACGTCAATAAACGTGATAAGCATAAACTAAGTATTAAATAGACTGTCAGTGATGGACTGTAAGCAAATCTTAGTTCAGATTGTATTTTTTACAAAAGGAACTCGTACAAAATTTCGAATTATTTCGTGATTTTTCTAAATTTTATTTAATACTAGCTGACCCGTGCTCGCCTTGCTTCGCCAGAGTTCCACTTTTCAAATTTAAAACAAAATAATAAGAGCTATACAAACCCACTTCGGTGCTGTAAGTGACGTGTAGCAAGAAACAAAGGAAAGAATGACTTAGTTTTATAATAGTAGGGATTTTTTAATTATGTAGTTTTTGTAAATATAACATAGACTTCAGTGGAATCCAGCCACTCTTACCCAAAAAAGAGAAGAAAAACTGTCAGTAAAACAACCCAAACAAATAGTTAGCCTCTTCTATTATTCCCTCACAATCTCATTTATGTATAGTATTCGATTCGGCTTCTTCAGATTTGTTCTCAGATTTCCGATTTCGTGTGCCTTATCGCACATAAAAACGTCACCTACTCTTTTTTGTGTTGATACCTATTCGTGCGATTTGAATATGTACAGTCTTCGACACTTCTAAGCGATTTCCATTCACTGGTTAAATTTTGTATTAAAACATTAGAAATATCCGTCCCGATTGATTATTAAATATTTATACATAAATAATTTACAAAAATTGATTCACTCGATGCAATGCCTTTCTTTGCTGGAGAAAAACATCACTAAAATGTAAACAAACTCTACCAGTTGTCAAATTCAAACGCACTTGTTATTGGTAAATCTGAAAAAATATCTTGGTTCGCAAAAGTGCTCTGAAATTTGAAAAAGATTGCTTTATTTGTACCAAGCGAACATATAAATTGCTCTGAGAGAAAAAAAAGTGCTCTCAGAGCGCCCAATCGAATACCACATTACATTCAAATTATTAAATTTCCCTAGCGAACAAAAAAATCGACAACACCGCCACCTATCGGGTCCAAAACTATCCTATCTTTCTAGCGGCACACAACCACAAACACAAACAAAGTTTCATTGAGATCGGTTGAGTTTCTCAAAAAAATCGACAACAGCGCCACCTATCGGGTCCAAAACTATCCTATGTTTCTAGCGGCACACAACCACGCACACAAACAAAGTTTCATTGAGATCGGTTGAGTTTCTCAAAAAAAATCGACAACAGCGCCACCTATCGGGTCCAAAACTATCCTATTTTTCTAGCTGCATCCAACCATGCACACAAACAAAGTTTCATTGAGATCGGTTGAGTTTCTCAAAACAATCGACAACAGCGCCACCTATCGGGTCCAAAACTATCCTATCTTTCTAGCGGCACACAACCACAAACACAAACAAAGTTTCATTGAGATCGGTTGAGTTTCTCAAAAAAATCGACAACAGCGCCACCTATCGGGTCCAAAACTATCCTATCTTTCTAGCGGCACACAACCACGCACACAAACAAAGTTTCATTGAGATCGGTTGAGTTTCTCAAAAAAATCGACAACAGCGCCACCTATCGGGTCCAAAACTATCCTATCTTTCTAGCGGCACACAACCACAAACACAAACAAAGTTTCATTGAGATCGGTTGAGTTTCTCAAAAAATCGACAACAGCGCCACCTATCGGGTCCAAAACTATCCTATTTTTCTAGCTGCATCCAACCATGTACGCAAACAAAGTTTCATTGAGATCGGTTGAGTTTCTCAAAAAAATCGACAACAGCGCCACCTATCGGGTCCAAAACTATCCTATCTTTCCAGCGGCACACAACCACAAACACAAACAAAGTTTCATTGAGATCGGTTGAGTTTCTCAAAAAAATCGACAACAGCGCCACCTATCGGGTCCAAAACTATCCTATTTTTCTAGCTGCATCCAACCATGCACACAAACAAAGTTTCATTGAGATCGGTTGAGTTTCTCAAAAAAAAAAACGACAAAAGCGCCACCTATCGGGTGTCGGTCGCTCGGTGTCGATGACGCGGTTTCGTTTTAAAAGTAACCCAAATTCATTAATTTCTTCTTAGTGCCCAACGCGCCTAAAGAAATAATAACATCAAAAAAACATAAGGCAGAAAAGGTGCAGTTGCATTATACATGCATACGAAAAAAAACAATACCGAGCACAAACGGGATTCGTTCGTGGCATGCATCATCAGATCACAATCAATATAGCGCATTTTAAATCACAATTGAGTGTGACTCCCTCCCAATCTAAATTACATTACATACCTGACCTGACCTATCTCCCTCCCACCCATGCACCACATTAATACTCCACCCACAAGGCCACAACTCCACTCTCTCCACTATCACCAGTTCAATTTCAATTTAAAAGAAGTGAGAAAAAAAAACAACACAAAGCACAAAAGGTGTATGAAAAAAAAGAGAAACAAAAAGCGTACAGCATTCAGCAGAGAGAAACAGGTTTTGCCGCACACACACACAAAATTTCCTCCACTGAATGCCGGGCAAATCCAACGATCTAGCTTCAATCGAACATTTTACTTTTTTGAGTTGCCTAAAATTTATAGTTTAATGCTTATTGTACAGCTTCAGGACTACGTACAAAGATGATTTATATCTTAAAATCTTTGTACATAATTGAACTTTATATTAAAAAAAAACCTATTTTATTCGGTTGAGTCATTCCAAAGCTAGGAGCTAGAAGGCATTCGAGAATTACAACTTTTGTTAGATATCAGCTTAAATCTCCGCTTCCGGACAGCGGATAGTGATTAAACATTATCCTAAATTCTAATATCGACAATTTCCAATGCGATTGTGAAAACCGAAATCAATTTCGTGCAGTACTTCTTGTGCCTTGAGCACACAAACTATTTAAAGCCGGAAAAAAGTTACAGTTTTATTATTAGTAAGGATCACGCAATTCCGTCCGTTGGTCTGTCTGTTAGTCGGCTTTTGAGCCCTATACAAGTCGGCGGATTTGTTTCAATCCTCGTTTTTAGAGTTTAAAGTTCAGAGGCATTTCTTTTTTTGTTTTACAAGCCAATCTCAAAATGAAGGTATAGTAAAACAAAAATTACCAATTTTATAGGAATGCAATATTGTCAACTTAACTCGATGGCAAACACCGTTTTTCTAAAGTATCGTACGGGGTATAACTTAAATCCGTTTTGTACTTTGGTTTTGTGTTGGTTACATGAAAATGGTTACAATTCCATCCTCTTTCGAACTTAACAATATAAGTAGACACATTAAGCAACTGCTCATATCTCGAACACCGCATTTTCGATTTTGATAATAATGCTGGCATTCTGAACAATACATTGTCCTCACTCAATTTTTAGCTGAAAAAGAGTAGGTGACTTTGGAAGCATAAATAAGAATAGGTATAAGTGTCAAAACAATTAATTATCTTTTGGTAGTGAGGACATAAGTCCACCTAGCATTTCATATACTAATGAAGCAAATTCAACAAAAGTCAACTTCTGGTAGACAAGAAAAGACTTAATTTTAATGTTTCCCAGAGTCGAGCTTCAAGTTGTCATTGAACCAAATAAATAAAAATGTTTAGGATCTGTAGATAAAGCAAGAAAAATTTGATTTGTCTTACTTTTGGCATTCACAAAAATTCATTTGTACGCACATAAAGAGTGACAAGCAAAAAAATTCCCAAAGTAATTATTACTATACTTTACAAATTTAGTTAATAATACGTATCTGACTTGGACCTCACCTCAATGGGAACTTCAACAAATTGGACTTTAAATTTGACGCAGTCAGCGGTGACTCTAATCTAACTGTTTCCTAACTTAAAGTCAAATTTAATGCGTTATTTCTCATAATTTAGATTAAGAGTATCCTACATGATTTATTGCTAAGGGCCATGAGTGTAGTTAAGGGTTGTTTTTTTCGATTAAAAAAAATACTCTGTGAGGGTAACTTTTTCGGGACGATTGTATTTTGTATTATTTCAAAGTCTATTGCAACTTAAAGTAATTAGTTTCTCAACACTGATGTCAGCTCCCGCGCACATACCCGATTCCCCCGAACATTTTCAAAAGAAAAATTCCTCTTAAATTTCCTACTTGTGAATTCAACATCTGAAGCAGCAAACAAAACGTATAAATGGCGGGAGGCTTTGTAAAGGACAAAAAAAAAACGAATTAACTGTCAAGGTAACTTTTAAATCTTACGAATTTTTACTAGTTCTATCAAATTTTTACTCATTGCCGTTCCCTTACTCGAAAAACTGGTAAGAGAGAGCGTCATCGAGAGAGCAAGATATCACCCTTCAACTGAGAATCTTACGAATTTTTACTCAACAAATTTTTTGGTGTAAGAAGTGGTAAAGCTGTCAGTCACGAGTCACCTAACAATTAACAGCCGATTTGAGGTTTGTTATCCCATTTGGCATATGCTTGTAATTGTTTTGATATTTTGCGTATTAAAATGGTGTCAACAGGCGGCAAAATAATATTGAATGTTCTCCTCAAGATTATTTTCGATTTTGATAGTGGCAACGAAATTCTTCCTTGCTGTAAAAAGAGACAATCTGCTCCATGCTATTTTTAATGCAGCATCGCTTTTTTCTCTTCTTGAATGCTTGTAGTTTATTCAGGACAAACTCGAACTCTTTCACATACTCGGATTCATCAAAAAGAAGTTCGATTATTTCCGAAGCAAATTCTTCAAGCTTATCAAATATTTTGACGACTTTTCATACCTCTTTTTTGAATTACATATGTAGCTGTCAGCTACTACAAAAGCGTTTCCCAACTTTTTCGTAAATGTCTCTCTATGCGAGAGAATCTATCCCCACCACTGCAATTTTGACAGTCTTTTCCATCCTTCCTTACTACAATAGTCAAGGAACAAACCTTATGTTCAAGTGTATAAGTGCTACTGATTTCATTTATCATGGCACACATACTTTCCCACATAGTACCACGGAAAACAGCTTGTATGCAGTTTCTCTTAAGTTGGCTGACCTGACAATCTAAAATGGTCTAAATTTGTCCATATTTAAGCGATCCGTTATTTCAATTGATAATAAGCAATGAAGGGTGTAAGAAATATTTTTTTTCTAATGCAACAACCCTTCTAAAATGTCATTAAAAATCGTGTTCCACTACACTCCAATGGAAATATCGAAATTTGGACCATATTAGGCTCTCCTTCAATTGCGGGCTGTCTTCTATTTTATATCACAGGTAGAAAATAGTTCATAGAATATATGTGCTCGTTTGTCGTTCAACAGTTAAGTAAATTTTATCACTTGCTTGCTACGGTTTCGGAGATAGCATGGTTTTAATAGATTAGGATTTTTTTTTAAACGGCTCATACTTTCTAATGGTTGAAGTACAGACGCGACGTAACAAATTCCACTACAAAAGCCGTGTTTTATTATCAGCGTGATCTGATCCGAATCAGATCACGAAAATAAAACAATACGGATCATAGACGAGTTATGGCAACAGTTGCTTTCAAAAGACGACCATGCCACCAGCCATATTGCGAACATTTTGTACAACGACATTTCAGTTGCTTGTCGGGGGTGTTGCCATATCAATCAAATTAATCATTTTTAATTTTTGATGGTGAGAGTTTTTTAAGAACTTATTTACTTTCACTAGATATTCCGAGATTTTCTGGACATTTGTACCTGATTTGTACTTTATGTAAAAACAAAAAACAACTCTCACATTTCTGCCGGAAAACTTGTGAAACAATTAATATTTACGAACTGCGACACATTTCATAAACATTTTTTGTTAAACATTTACTCAAAAAATTATGGAATATTTCGCTGGGCTTGTCATAACTTTACAGAATTAAAAAGCAAAATCTCCAAGGACGGGAGATTTATTGGATGTAAAAAAATGCTGATTGATTTTTTGTGCTATGAAGAGTATTGCATTTTTTAGTCTGGCAACGTGACTGTGTGGCTATCTTTTACAGGCACACCAACATTCAAGAATGAAACAAACAGCGCCAAACAGCGCTGCGAGCAATAGTAGAAATAATTTTCAGATCATGGTTCATGATCTCGATGAGAAGCAGGATCATATGCTGTTGTTGTAAGTGCATGTAAATCGATGATCTATATAGATCATGGCTGATAATAAAACACGGCTATTCTAGAAAAAGTGCGGACTAACTTCACGTAGGTGCCTATAGGCGTTTTTCTTTTTTAGTTCAGAGCTGAGCACTGAACAGAGTTCGAGCATTATGAGCGCGCTCTGAACCATGCGTGCTCAGAGCGTTCAGAGGATGTTTTGTTTTTCCTGTTTTTTTTTTGTCCTTCAAATGTGACTGGAAGTATGCATGTACATGTGTACTCAGCTTTTTACTCAGGATGCTCAGTCAATTTATTCTGAGCTCATAGAGCGGGCTCTGATCATGCTCTGAGCGAAAAAAGAAACACAAATTCGAGCTCTGAAGTGTCTGAGCTAAAAAAGAAACACGATCTTTTTGTATAACAGTTCAGGTCGTGCTCTGAACTAAAAAAGAAAAACGCCTATTACCTACGACGAGTGAACTATGACCAGCGCCTAAGAATATGCTATTCAATGTTATATTTGAATCGACTATAATTTGTCACATTTAAAGCCTAGTACACTGCTGCGAAATGTAGAACCCAATACAAAGGTTATACGACGACAAATTTCGTATGAAATTGTAGTAGATTGCTAAGTAGAATTCTACAATTAATTTTCGCCCACGATGAAGTAAACAAATGTGTTATCTGCTGTGACGACTGGACGTTGCACAAATACTGGAAACTGTAGAGCTGATAAGGAATATTGTATTTATAAGTAACCTTGTGTGAGTCAGCTTGCAGGGTACCTACTGTGTCACTGTGTGAACATTTGAAAATTATTTAGGAACAGTTAATAGCACAAGCAATTCAGGAAAACGAAGTATAAAAGTGAGAATCAACAAGAATTGAAAAAGTGGTGGAAGTGGTGAATGGACTATAATTTCTTGAATTATTTCATGTAATTTATTTACATATAACTAGGTGGTCGACTTTACTGAAACTAATTACCACTCTCAGGTGACATGTTTTAAATCAGTAATGTAAATGCTTTCAAATGAGTAGAAATCAGAGACAATACTAACCCCCAACTTATACCATGTTCCCACCAACGTGATTTAGCTCATATGATTTATAAATCACGAAAGGCGTCTCCACCGAATTTTACGTGATTTAGTTTGACATCCAGCAGAAAGAATTCGTCCACTTCGGAGAGGGTAGTTTTTTTTTCGTTGTTTTTCTTTTGTTATCACACCTCTGCCAAAAATAAAACAGTTTATGATTGTTGTATACATAATAAAAATACCAAAATACACCGAAACACGAAGAAAATTGAATTTGGGATAATATTTTTGACATTTTTGTTGTTTTTTTTTGTTTGTTGAATAACATTGAATTGGATTGAAACCGCTGCAGGTATGTTCGATTTTATTTTGTGTGGATTTGCGATGGCAGATACGTAATTAAAAATTAAACACGTCTAAATCACGTAATTAGTAATCACGAAAATGTATGGTAAATCACGTAATTTATGAGATGATTTAGCTAAATCAAGTGGATTTAGCTAAATCACGTTGGTGGGAACATGGTATTAGGCCGATTTCCCGTTGCTTGGCTTGCTTCAATTCAAACTTCGAATTTCCGACTCACCAACATAGTCTCAAAAAAATATGAACCTCTGCCGCTGTGGGCAAAAGTTGCTGGCAGCGTATATAGAATTTTATCCGTTAAGTTTGCAATTATTCGCTTTGTGTGGATAGTTTTTTATGAAAAAATGGGGACGATCGGATACCTAGTTGAAAACGTCAACTAGATTTGTCGGGACTATGTAACTGACTAGGCAACTTCAACTGTTGTTGTATTCTCGCTGTCGGCGTTACCGTTGTTGGACTAAAATCGAAATTTGCCAAACTAAATGACACCTTTTTCTCTCACCGGCCCTTTTTTGACATTTTCGAGTTCAGCAGCGGCCACTCTGTCAACTGAGAACTGAGTATGCAGGCAGAATTTTTTGACAAGATTTGTCGGCTTCCCCTCCGTCAACTGCGAAAACCACTCACGTGACCACTCTGAGCCAATAAGAAATGAAACACATCTAGTCAGTCAGCTGTCAGACTTACTAAACTATAGGAATCCGAACGTCCCCATTGTCAATGCAATGGTTATATAAAAATAAACACATTTTGACAAAACTTTCATCAGTTATTGAAGAAATTGTATACCTACTTGAAATCGATTTTAATGATATCGAGAAGGCATAAATAGGTAAACATGTTTGTCCTAATATGTTTCTTTTATGCAAAACATATCTCGTAAATAGTTTTATTAACCAAACAAATCAAATTATTCACCTTTTAATAATACATAATAACTAACCAATGGCATTCAACAATGTAAAAATATGGTATATTCCCGAACTCCTTCACATTTCCCCACGGTTGGTCGGAGTTGGCAGCATTTTTTTTTGATTTTTTTTTATGTTTTTGCATGTCGCACGGATTCTAATTTGAGTTGCTCAGTATAGTTTGGGTCTGGTAGAAATATTGTTCGCCGGAACTGGTGCTTGTTTCCGTTATACATTCATATATAAATAAAATAATAAAATAACGACTGTTTTGTGATCCCTTACGCTTTTCTTTGTTATTGTGGAATACGGGCAAACAGTTGAATTTATCTCTTCCAACTCGAGCAAATTCGTACATGTGGGGAAAAAGCAAATGCAATAGAGGGCTTCTAACAATACATTTTTTTTTTAATTTTCTCCATTGCGTAGTAAGCGAAAGATGTTGTTTTCGTACAAAATTTCGAACTCAAGATGTTAATCAGTTCTGACATTATGATGATAGAGGAACTCAAAAAAGTGGGTCGCAAAATTCTATCCGGTCTGTCTGTTTGTCCGTCCATCCACAGGAGTTTGTGGGCTTACAGTTCAGAACCGTTTTTTTTTTACAAGGTAACCTCAATATTAAACCCTTAAACGCTACCCTGGGGTCCAGCGCGATGCATAAACTAAACTTTCGTAGATATTTTTTCAACTACAAACAACACTATGGCGCTATTCAAGCTAATCCTGTAAAGTATCAGTAGGCGTCTCGTCATTAGTCATATTAAACTACTTGTGTGATCTTAATTCCAAATAGTTTATATTAAAACGTCTTTTTGTTTTTGAAATAATAACAAAACTTTATTGGTGTTTTCTGGACCCCAGGGTAGTAATAGTGTTTCTTCAGGGATGGGTAGGGTTTCAGGGTTTTAATGGTACTTCCCATATAACGATTTCGTACCACTTTGATTTGATCGAAAGCCGCTCTTACCATGACTGCATACCCAGTTTTTGGTTAAAAAATCGAAAACGGAACTTTTGAAATTTCGACATATCACGAAAACGGTCCATACGATTGTAACAAAAATTAATTTCTAAGGTAATGTGGTTATTTATAACTTAATAGCAGTTGTTCGCCATATTATCGTACAATGGATTTCTGTAAAACTCAGTTTCACCCAAACCTCTTTCTCTTCGAAAGCCTAACTATATTGCACTTAAAAATGTTTATGCTGAGGTACATATAAGTTACACAACAGCAATATAGCATTAATGAATCTAATTTAATGAATGTCTGGAACTCCGAACTTAATATTTTGGTGAATTGCGAAGTAAAAAACCTCCACGATAATTACCCACATTATTTTTTATTAGTCGGCTTAAGCTGTAAAATGCTATCGTAAAAATCTGCTCTACTCTGCTCCTAATCAGTTTAAATAAAGTTGTATCTCTATAAAGCTCACTTCAAACATAGTTTTAGAAATCCACTAAATTGATCATAGCTCCACGAATTTTATCCGATATATCGGACGAACGGTCGACTGGTGCGAGAAACACTATAGTGAGAAGATAAAAGCTGCAAAAAGCACCATATCTAAGCGGTTTGAACCGAAGCTTTCAGTGGCTACTTTTATGGTGACGCTGACGACTAGCTCTGTAATTGCTTCGCCATATAATAAGGGAAAATGTGACTTTATCTGGCCTTCCCCTACCTCTTTTTTATCTTTAGATCTTAAGTATTTAACATCACATGTATTAAAATTATCAGAAAAAAACATTTCTTACAGCTTTTAATATAGCTTCAAGATAGAGAGTGCCACACTCGGCAGTCAGTTGGTTTCGGTTTAAAGAACAGAATAGAGTGATTAGGTGTTGGCGCACCACGTACAGCGAAACAGTTTGTTTAAATAGGTGGGTTTTGCTTCTTTTTCATATTTTTTATGATTCACCAGTGTATATACTTATCCTTAAAAACAAGTGATATTCGTTTACAATTGAAACAATATAACTTTCAGACAAATCAAGTTAAAACAAACACATTAAATGGGAAAAGTAAAATTTTTCTGTGGAATTCGTGTACCTACCTTAGGTTGTTGTACAAAATGTTACATAAGCTCGTACAAAGAACAAATAAGCATTTTCATGTTAGACTTTGGTTTCCATATAACTTGTCCTGTAAGTGCATCTTTCTTAAACCAGAAGGAGTAACTGCTAATAGATCACATGCAAGGCAATTTCAAATCAATTCCCTCGTGACACTGAACGTCAAATACGTCAACCAATAAAACGACCAAGATAAGATAAATAAAAATAACTTGATAAAAGTCAGCTTTTCAAAGTATAATTCAAACAAATTGTAGATAAGGATTAACGAAATCCGTAGGAAGACATAAGTACTACATGACTTTTCGCTTAAAAGGTATAACAAAGAGTAAATGAAAATCAGTAACGCAGAGTAGGTACTCTTTGCAGTACGGCCGATAAGTTGACAATTTCTAAGTCTTTCCGAGGAACTGGATATACCTCAGGCTTGTAGAAAAAATTAACGCGAAATAATAGTAAAAAAAATATATGTAATATTTGTTTTGTGTCAAAATCTTACAGTTCTGTTTTGTGATTTTATTTACAGGATAAACTAAACTCCTCACCATGGGGGACATGTTCCGTAGTGAGGAAATGGCCTTATGCCAATTATTCATACAGCCTGAAGCAGCATACACGTCCGTGTCGGAACTGGGCGAAGCTGGGTGTGTTCAATTTCGTGATGTAAGTTAATGTTCGAGTTTTCATTAAAATGTGATATGGAAAATATTTTTTAAAACTAAACGCATGTATACTTGAGAGGTTTTTAGTCGTCTGCTTTATTTAGGGGGAAAGCGGGAGACTTGAGCCACTTTTTGTTAGATCTTTAATAAAAATTTGTTTATCAATCACAGCCACCTGTTAAATGGATTTTTTTATAGCTACATTTGTCTATTTTAAGAACGGTCTCTTAAACTTATAATAAACGCAAGAAATTTTTGGCAAATGCCAAATGTTTGAAAACAGATTTTCGGCTCAAGTCTCCCGCACCACCGGGAGACTTGAACACCCCTTCGGGGAGAGTTGAACATACTCAAATCCTACGAGAAAAACAATAAAACGAATAATTTATCCACTTCCAATGTGGTTATAATTTATTTTTATTGTTTTAGTGGTTTAGGTACTTCAGTTTCTTAGCATATACAAAGTCAAAAAAGGTAAACAAAAACTAAACTTCAGAAACATAACGAAAATAAATCAATAACTTAAATAACCTATTACAAGGTTTATTTCTTCGAGTTTTTTAATTAAATTATTTTTTTCTATTATTAAAATTAAATACAAGGCTTTAAAACACTTACATAACATTTCATCAGAGCAAATGGAGATTTGAGCCACTGATCAACTCTCCCTTTAGAAACTGTCTCAAGTCTCCCGTTCGCATTTTTTAACAAATTTATGTTCATAATTTTTGTTATATACAAACTAGAATGGTATCATACTAATATTTACAATGTAGAATATCAATATTGTTAGGTAACATCAAATTGATTTATTTAACGCTTTACAGATCAATTTTATAGAGAAAAAAGAAAAAAAAAATTTTTTTACTATTGGCACTGCAAAACACTTTTTCTCTTCCACCAACCAGAGACAGCTGATGATTTAGAATTATTTTTGTGTGCAATTAGCTCGTCACTGTCTGCATCGCATACACTTACACTTGTTAGATTTCAATGGAATTTGAGCAAATTATTGAGAGTGGCTCAAGTCTCCCATATGTTCAAGTCTCCCGCTTTCCCCCTACATATGTATTTGTATTCATCTGTCAGGTGTCTTTGTTTATTTAGGGACCCAATCTTTTTATGGTTAGCTTTCCGTTGTTATATCATTTGCACAAGATACACCACTTAATTAGGTACTCACGCATCAATCTCTAATCGAAACCAGATTTTTTCAATTTGTCAATAAAGAGGATTTGTAGTACATATTTACATCGCATTCACTCGGGGATCTTGTGACATTTTCAATTTTTTTTAAGTAGAAATGTCAGCCTAGGTACGCTTTAAGTACACGTGACGTACATTTTCTTAGCCGTACTCAATCAATATGTGCAATACAATTCACCATAATCAACGCTATACAGTTTCGCATTGAAATTCAAATCCATCAAAATAAAAACACTGTTCTAGCAATTCAAATTTGAAAAGGAAAGGTTTTTTTTTTTCAACCACATGATCGATAAATGTGCAGAAACACATGCTCAATAAATTAATCAAATTACTTTACACTTTTGTTAATAGAGATAGTAATATCTGGCATGTATGTCAATTTATTTGATAAATTTCCGGTTTCTTACTGAGTCAATGTTAATTATGATTTTCTACCTCGATCAATCAGACGAAGAAACATATGTTTAATAATCAATAACAGAACCGAATTAACTGTTCAATTCAAGAAAATCCTCTCTTTAAAAACGGCTGTAGTTGTGTATACGGTTACTTAAATATATCAATGGATTCTAGCGGTTAGGGATTGGGTGATCGATTGGGTTGTTGAAAATTGCAGTTGCTTTTCTTTTTTACGATATTTTTGTATTAGTTTAGGAACTAGTATTAGTTTTAAGGTGATGCGTATAAAAATCCATTAAACGAAGAGGAGCTTTTTGTAGATCTTATGTATGGATATAATTAATAATAAATTGTACCGCCTTCTTAGCTGGGAGTTTAAATGTGCGGAAACATAATTTTGTTAAATGTTAATTGTTCTAAGAATTCAGGTTTTCGCTGTATGGCGTTTTAAAATGGTGCAATAGGTCAATGTCTGTTGGTACAATCACCCAATTTTTCAACAAATCTTGTGATGTTTATAATCAAGAAATTGTATAATACGCCTCGCGGCTTATGTAAAGATCTAGCTATGCACCTTTTGTACAGGCTACAAAATCTCTTCTGCGTTATGTTCTACTTCCGCCTTCCAATTTATAAAGGCTATAATACTCCCTTTAAAAATACCTGAACAAAATTTAATTCGCGCAAACAGCACACGAGGGCGTATACTTAATTTTTTCATAAATTTTCATTTCTAGGTCCCATAGATGTTTTTTTTTCCATGTGTTTGTTTGTGCGCGGTTATGATTAACGAAGCCCAAGTTATGCCATAAAGGCGTTTTCCACGTAGTAATTTTCTTAAGTCCGCATGAAGGAGAGGGACTTATTGAAAGTCTTAGTTAGTTATATAAAAAACATTTCTACCTATATCTGTACTGATTTTTAACAGACCGAAACTGACTCGTATGGTCGGCTTAAGCGACTTTTTTTTATCAAACATGGCATGGGTGATAAGATAACTGCATTTCACTTATCTTTCATAACGTGTTGTTGAAAAAATAGTGCTACAAATTTGTTAACGTAGGTCACATGATAACAAATTAAGAAATTACATCACTGCACTAAGACTTAATACGTACCTTAATCGACACATTGGGAAATGAAATACAGCTCCTTAAGGCGGTTAATAAAAGTCATAATGTCGATTTTAGCATCCGTATATTTTCTGAAGACGTCTCTGGCAAAAACGGGTATAATAAAGTAAAATAAATCTCCCTCAGTAAGACACTGAAAAACAGAAACGTCAAACGTGAACTCAAAACAATGGTAGGTATACATAAAGTCAACGTTATATTAAAAAATGTAGGTATTCCCTTGAAAATTAATGAAGGATGTTGCTATTTTTGAGTTTCTGTTCACCGAAATTCATTACTGTCGACAAAGTGATAAGATTTATCATTGTGAGGAAGTTTTACGAAACTTTGCGGAACAGCTTGATGCAACTTTTAGTCGATTAAATTTAAAAGAACAATTCAAGGAAGAGTCTTGTTGTGAATGCGAACAAATATTTAATTTATTTTCTACTTTTAAGCACACTTTAACAAACACATCAACAAACTTGCTTGCAAATTATATTTATTGACAACATTTTTTTGTAGTTAAATGAAGGCGTGAATTTGTTCCAAAGGAAGTTCGTCACAGAAGTTCGACGATGCGATGAGTTGGAAAGGAAAATCCGCTACATTGAGACCGAGCTAAAGAAGGATGGCATTGTTCTGCCCGAAATCATAGATGACATCCCAAGAGCACCCAATCCACGAGAGATTATCGATCTGGAAGCTCACTTGGAGAAGACCGAAAATGAAATTCTCGAGCTGTCCCAGAACGAGGTTAACCTGAAGTCAAACTTTTTGGAATTGACCGAGTTGCGTCAAGTACTGGAGAATACACAGGGATTTTTCTCTGATCAGGAAGTAATCAATCTTGATTCGAGCCGCATGAATATATCAGCAGATGAACAAATCGTCAGCCAGAACCGTGGACGCTTAGCTTTTGTGGCTGGTGTCATAAATCGCGAACGTATATTCGGTTTCGAACGCATGCTGTGGCGTATCTCGCGTGGTAATGTTTTTCTCAAGCGCTCCGATTTGGATCAGCCCCTCAAGGATCCGGCTACGGGATATCCAATCTACAAAACGGTTTTCGTTGCTTTCTTCCAAGGTGAGCAACTGAAGAACCGCATCAAGAAGGTGTGCACCGGCTTCCATGCGTCGATGTACCCATGCCCAAGTTCGCATAAGGAGCGCGATGAGATGGTTAAGGGTGTGCGTACTCGTTTGGAAGATTTAAAATTGGTTTTAAGCCAGACCGAAGATCACCGCAGCCGAGTGCTGGCTACGGTTTCAAAGAACTTGCCCACCTGGAGCATTATGGTGAAGAAAATGAAGGCAATCTATCATACGCTGAACTTGTTTAATATGGATGTCTCCAAGAAATGCTTAATCGGTGAGTGCTGGGTGCCGTCAAAGGATCTGTTTGTCGTTCAGAACGCGTTGTCCGATGGATCGGCAGCAGTAGGAAGTACGATTCCGTCATTTTTGAATGTAATCAACACCAATGAACAGCCACCGACATTCAACCGAACCAACAAGTTTACCCAGGGCTTCCAAAACCTAATCGACTCGTATGGCATTGCTTCGTACCGTGAAGTTAATCCGGCACTCTACACAATCATCACGTTCCCATTTCTGTTCGCTATTATGTTTGGTGATGTAGGACATGGTCTGATAATGTTCCTTTTCGGTGCATGGATGTGCATCTGGGAGAGGAAATTGGGAAGATCACGCGGCAGTGAGGTGTGGAACATTTTCTTCGGCGGCCGTTACATCATTCTCCTTATGGGCATCTTTTCTCTGTATACCGGCTTCATATACAACGACGTGTTCTCAAAGTCAATGAATATATTCGGTTCGAGATGGACCACCAACTATAACACGTCGACAGTCCAAACAAATGTCCATCTACAGCTAGATCCCACGTACACAGTTGAGGGAATCTATCCCATCGGATTGGATCCCATCTGGCAGTTGGGCGAGAATAAGATCATTTTCTTGAACACCTATAAAATGAAACTGTCCATCATCTTTGGTGTCACTCACATGTTTTTCGGTGTCCTTATGAGTGTGGTCAACTACAACCACTTCCGTAACCGTCTCAGCATCCTAATGGAATTCTTGCCACAAGTTCTATTTTTGTTACTCTTGTTCGGCTATATGGTGTTTATGATGTTCTTCAAATTTGTGAAGTACGACGCCAAATCTTTAATTACGGCCAATAAACCTGGCTGTGCCCCCTCCGTGCTCATTATGTTCATCAACATGATGCTGTTCAAATCGACCCCACCACTGCCTGGATGCAAGGAGCACATGTTTGAGGCCCAACCGCAGATACAATTGGTGTTCGTCGTTGTTGCCGTTATTTGCATTCCCTGGATGTTGCTGGCAAAGCCCTTGTATATCAAGTTCACCAGAAAGAGCCACCCTCATGTTAGTAATTTTTTTTCTGAGCAGCTGAAATGAGGATTCTATTTTCAATATTCCTTCTTTTCTAGGTGAAGCAAAACGGCAGTCTGGAGTTCCCGTCGGAAAGTGAGAGCTCTATTCCTGTGGCCACCGAAAACCATGCAGGTGGTGGAAATAGTCACGACGATGAACCGTTAAGTGAGATTTTTATTCACCAGGCCATCCACACCATTGAGTACGTCTTGAGTACAATCTCACATACGGCATCGTACCTACGTTTGTGGGCTTTGTCTCTGGCTCATGCTCGTAAGTGCTTCTGGATTTCATGCGTCCATAAACTGAGTTGTTCTGATATTTCGTTTGTTTATAGAATTGTCTGAGGTGCTTTGGAGTATGGTGCTATCAATGGCTTTTGGCAACTCGTACGTTAATGCCATAGTAATGTATTTCATATTTGGCCTGTGGGCAGTATTCACCATCGGCATTTTGGTCATGATGGAAGGACTATCGGCTTTCCTTCATACTTTGCGTTTGCATTGGTAAGTTGAAATTTCGTTTCAGTTGGCACAGTAATTGATATTGGTTTTTCGTTCTTAGGGTCGAGTTCATGAGCAAATTCTATCAAGGCTTGGGATATGCATTTGCGCCGTTCAGCTTCAAGGTCATCCTCGAAGCAGAGGAGGAAGAGTAAATTCATCAAGCTTTTATCAGATGATTGTCTCTTGTCTGTATCAATTTTACCGACAATAAATGTTAAAGTGTTATTCAAAAGGTGCGTTTCTTAGAATTTACTATGCATAGGCAATTTTAAATTATCTAGGTGAACGAGATATAGGAGAATCAACAAATTAACACTGCACAAAATTTGATCAGTCATAGATGCCAAAGGTTAAATAAGTCAGGTAACAGGCGGATACCGCGACATTTTTTATCTTGTATTGGAGGTGCCACGCCCATTAGTCCAAAACGGTTCATATTTTGCAAAGAACCTAGCATTTTTTTTTTTTTTTTTTTTATTGTCGGAGGTTTTACTATCCGATGGAGCACTCAGACACAACTACTGGTCCATTGTACTGCCAAAACGGACACCTTACATTACTGTACTTAGTTTTCCCGTCTTTCGAAGAAAGATTAGAAGGAGCTTCAGTGATGAAGAGCTTAGATGTTCGGCACTCACCACATCAGCCCCAAAGATCCGCCATCTGTTGCGAGCAAAGGCAGGACAATTACAGAGGAAGTGTTCCGCTGTATCGTCGTCCTCTCCACACGCAGGACAGATGGTGGTGTCGCTCAAGCCCAACACATTCAAATGTTTGGCAAAAGCTTGGTGGCCCGAAAGGACACCCACAAGCAGTCTGCAGTCAATTCTCCTGAGAGACAGAAGGAAAGACGCAGACCTTTTGCAGATGTCCGGACGCAGTCGTTTAGCCTGTCTACACCCCGCACAGTCACGCCACCGACGCTCGTGTTCACGAGAAACCCAAGTATCAATGGATGACCTAACTGCAGATGCGGACAGACCCAACGCCGGCTCAGGTCCTGAGAGAGCTTCTTCTGATCCCAGCCTGGCAAGCTCATCAGCGATCTCATTTCCATGGATGCCAGTGTGACCTGGGACCCAAACGAGATTCACTGTGTTTAGCCTACCGACTAGGTTCAGAGATAGCTTGAGTTCAAGCACTAATTTAGACGAGGTTAGAGGGTTGAGCAGTGCTTTTAATGCAGCTTGGCTATCGCTGCAAACGCATATGCTTCTAGCCCTCCACCTGTTTGTCACAATATAGCGCATGGCCATGAGGATAGCGAAAATCTCCGCTTGGAAGACAGACGCGTAGTTACCTAATGGGTAGTGTAGTCTGATGTTCTCGCTTTCCACAAAGACCCCAGAACCAGATCCTTGTTCGGTCCTGGAGCCGTCCGTGAATATACGATGGCATTCTTTTCCTGGCTCAGAGTCTGGCCGAAGCCATTCCGTCGCCTGAGGAAAGTTGACTTGGTAGTTTTGTCGCAGTAGGATTTCTGGTGTCATTGCATCAGAGGGCATATCCATAAGACAGGAGTCAAAGGATAATTCTCGCACAAGTTCTTCAAAACTCCAATGCGCGTGGTACCAAAAACCACCTCTCTTTAATCGAGCGATGGTTTTCAGCGTACACCCCATGATAAAAATATCAAGAGGGGGGAGGTTCATCATAGCATCTAGAGCAGAGCCCGGAGTGCTAGGGAAGGCCCCTGTGCATCCAAGACAGACCGTTCTTTGAAGTTTGGCAAAAGAGGCAGTAACACGTTTCCGCGAAAGCCTGTTCCACCATACAACCGATGCATATGAGAGAAGTGGTCTTACCATTGCCGTATAGATCCAAAGGACCCTTTTCGGAGATAAGCCCCATGTCTTGCCAAAAGCGCCTTTGCACTGCCAGAAAGTTGAAAGTGCTTTATCGGTTTTTGATTCAACATGCTTGGACCAAAGAAGCTTACTATCGAGGATTACTCCCAGATATTTGACTTCATTGGAGATCGGGATAGTGACGCCTTTTAGCACAAGCTGAGTCAGACCAGTGACATTCCTCCTTCTCGTGAAGAGAACAACCGTAGTTTTAAGAGGATTTACTGAAAGCCCATTACTTGCGCACCAATCATCGATTAAGCCCAAGGATCTCTGCACCTGAGAGCAGACAGTCCCTAGGTCGGAACCGACAGACAGAACGGCGACATCATCCGCGTAGGCCTGTGTGTAGGTTCCAGGAAGATTGAGAGCCGTTAGCAGAGAGTCAACCACCATACACCACAAAAGGGGAGACAGAACACCACCTTGAGGGCAGCCCCTGTTTACCCCTGTCATGACACACTTGCCACAGTCCGCCTCGGCAATCAGCGTCCTGTTCATTAGCATTGCTTTAATCCACAACACCAATGTTTCATCTACACCATGATGTCTGGCTGCATTGCACATACTATCAAAAGTCGCATTGTCAAAAGCACCCTCAATATCGACGAAGATACCCAACGCGTACTCCTTCCGATCAAGAGCACTCTCGATCCTCCCAACGAGGTTCTGGAGCGCAGTTTCACAGGATTTTCCACGCTGATAGGCATGTTGCATCGCTGAAAGAGGATGCGATCGAAGAGCAACTTTTCGCACGTGCAGCTCAACCAGTCTCTCCAAGCTTTTCAGCAAGAAGGAGGACAGACTTATGGGTCTGAAGCTCTTGGCGAGAGTGTAGTCAGTCTTACCTAACTTTGGTATAAACACGACTTTAACCATACGCCAAGGAGAAGGTATGTAGGCCAGGGCCAAGCTGGCGGTGAAAATTATTTTCAACGTCGGCATCAGCTGGCTACAACCATGTTTCAGCATAGCCGGAAAAATTCCATCCGGACCCGGTGACTTGAAAGCCTCAAACGATGCAATTGCATATCTGATAGCTTCGTCCGTCACCACTCCGGATGCAATATACCAGCTACGCCGCGTGGTGTTAGTCAGTTCCGAAGCGGCCACCGTTGCCGGTACCACTGAATAACGCGTAGTGACCTGATTTCCCGGGAAGTGAGTCTCCAGCAGGAGACTAAAAGTCTCCGCCTTTGTCTCAGTGTAGGTACCATCAGATTTTTGGAGCGATTCCAGCTTACTTGGTCTGTCCCTTTTGAGGACTTTAACAAGCCTGCTGGTTGCACTTAGTGATACGACCTCCTCACAAAATTTCCTATAAGAGTCGTTCTTCGATTTACGAATCAGTCTCTTAAATTCTTTTTGCTTCGATCGATACAGATTCCAGTCTTCTTCTAAGTTAGTCTTTAAAGACCGATCTAGGAGCTTCCTGGTTTCTTTACGGATACACTGCAGTTCGGTATTCCACCAAGGTACCGGTTTTCTACAGGAGTTTTTTTGTAACTGGACACGCTAATTCAAAACAACGGGTAATGACGCCGCTCAGATCCTGAGCAGACCTCTCCACCTCCTGTATTGATCTAAGTTTGGGTGGAGCTTTGACAGAATTGCCAAGTTCCTCCTCAAACCGGGCCCAATTTGTTTTTCTCGGATTTCTCCTCTCTTGCAAAGGTGAAACTTCACAGTAGATTTGAAATTCGATGTATCTATGGTCTGACAGAGTGCTATCTGGCGATACCCTCCAATTTGTGATAGACTTGGAATGCCTGTTGGACAGGGTAACATCGATTACCTGCTGTCTTCTGGCTGTAACAAATGTAGGTCTACAACCCACATTGTTGATGGTGATATCAGACGATAAGGTGAAGTCCAGAAGACGATCCCCTCGTATATTGCACTTGCTGCTGCCCCAAACAGTGTTTTGAGCATTAGCATCGCAACATAGGATGAGACCTATCTTTTTGGACTCGCAGTACTCTACGAGCTCAACAACAGCGTTTGGTGGTGGAGCAGTTAAAGAGTCGTAGGGAAAGTAAGCCGATGCAACGACAAAGGTTTCCCAATTGCCGTTTGCGTGGTAGCTAATAGTTGCAGCAACCAAATCTTGGCAACAGAACCGTTTGATTGTAACTGCCGTGAGGGATTTCGATACAACAAGACATGTCCTAGGTCTCTCGGACAGCTCATCGTAAAGAACGTTATGCGAACTGCTCAACACACCAAGGCCACAGATGCGATATTTCCACACCCATGGTTCCTGGATGGATGTTATGCAGTTTTTTGTTCTACGGGCAGCAAGTCTCCTACTTAAAAGAGCAGTAGCAGCCTTGCAGTGCTGTAGGTTTATCTGAGTAAACAAAATTGATGTAAACTCTGGGTTACGACCACTATTTGCACTATTTGGCATTGAAATGGAAATGAATCCTACCAAGATGCAGATAGGGTCGCATGTCGTACCTAGACTTAATGGTCTCGGCAGAAGCCATGTCTATGCTCACAACCAGAGAACTACCATCTTCATCGTGACGGTTTTTGCTCGGCCTGTGAGAACGGACAATCCAGGCTTTTGTGTCGAGACCAGGATTCTGGGTATGCAAACGCTTTAGCACGTCCGCCGATTTCCCCAGTTTCCCAGGGATCCAGCAGACAGCACGCGTAAGCTTGGGTGGCTTGTAGACCTCAAAAATTGTGGTCCCATGGGGAGGGATTTTCGGCACCATACTGCTGACCCATTCAGAGGTTTGCTGTGAGGAGGTCTTCACCATGAAGGTTCCGTCCTTGAACTCACAGCCCTCAACCTGGATGCAAGCATTTGTTGCCGCAACAAGCTCCAAAAGATGGGCTTTGCAGTGCTTACACTCTGCATCGCTCATACTATTGTCATTGCCTGCTCTGACCGATAGAGCCATCCGCAACAACCTTGTTCTGTCCGCTGGTACTGCAACCTAAGTTGGTTTCAGCACCTGCATCATTCGCTACAAGTGCACGGGCAGCTCCAACGATTGGAGAGCCTCCGGAGCTCACGCCTGTAGGTACGAGCTTGGGTCGCTTCTTCTTGCTTTTCGGTTCGGCAGAAGAGGAGGCAGTGCCCAATCCGAGGGACTGGCTGGCTTCAGTTTGTGAGACCTCCACCGACCTGTTCCTTTTCAAAGGCACCGCCGAAGAGCTGAGAGATGTGCTTGCGCCTTCAGCCGATAAAGCATCTTTGCGCCGCAAATCCAACAGCTTCCTCCTTTTCCTCTTTCGCCGTCCCTTAGACAGGCGCAGCTCAAGGCCCGCCTCTTCAGGAGCCCGTTCAACCATGGAGGTATCCCGAGTCAGGCCGTCAGTGGCAGTGCAGTGAGCAGCAGCCTGTCCCATGCTCAAATTACCGAGCGAATCGGATATAGAGCCGCAAGAGTTGCTGTTTCGTTCGAATCTCAAGCCTGCGGGTGTGCTCACAGCGTCCAGTTTCCTTCCACCAGTACCGCTTCCATTGCTGGTAGCAGCACCGGCTTCATTTGGAGACCGCGCGCAAACAGACCCACAGACTTGAGGGTTTATTCTCTTTACGAGCTTGGGTCGCTTCTTCTTGCTTTTCGGTTCGGCAGAAGAGGAGGCAGCGCCCGATCCGAGGGATTGGCTGGCTTCAGTTGGTGAGACCTCAACCGACCTATTCCTCTTTAAAGGCACCGCCGAAGAGCTGAAAGATATGCTTGCGCCTTCAGCAAATAAAGCTTCTTTGCGCCGCAAAACCGACAACTTCCTCCTTTTCCTCTTCTGCTGTCCCTTAGACAGGCGCCGCTCAAGGTCACCCTCTTCAGGAGCCCGTTCAACCACGGAGGTATCCCGAGTCAGGCCGTCAATGGTAACGCAGTGAGCAGCAGCTTGTCCCATGCTCAATTTACCGAGTGAATCGGACATAGAGCCACAAGAGTCGCATGAGGGTTCGAGTATGAATGTTGGGGCCTCCAGAATCCGTGCCCCGGCCGTAGTCGAGAAGACTACGGATGGATTTTGGCTATCGCCATTACCACCTGGAGTAGACAATTCCACTTGTTTCTCCATTCATATCATGTTTTGAGTTTTAACCACTGGCTCCTGTGGGTTAGAATACACTAACAGTTTGATTTTTACTGAGGATAGCTAGAATTGCTACTCTGGTATTATGTATTAGAATCGTAAACTAAGTATTATATAGACTGAAAGCTTCAGCCAAAAAAAGGGGGATTGCCAACATGTTGAATTTGACCATGAATGTAGTCAAGTTGAAAAAATACAAGCCTGCACTTCCGGTCTCAGCCGGATATCAGGTGGCCTGAGGTAGATTCTCATTTAATTATCGACTGTGTTGGTTGTGTTGTAAATAAAAGTTTTTCTTTTTTTTCAGGTTGAAATTGTTCGCTACATTTTTATATAAATAGTTTTTCGGTTTTCTTATTTCTGTGTATCAAGTGAAACTAATTATATAGCTAGACACCATGCAATAAAAATTATTTTTAAACAACGCAAATTCATTAATCAAACATACGAAGTAATTGAAGGGCAATGAATGTTCAATTTGTACGATATAAAGAAAAGGAATATTTTTTAAGTCATTCCATAATGAATTTTAGATATATTTATATGCAATATTTTAATGATATTTGATTTCAAAAAATTGTTCCAATGTTCGCCATAGAATTTGCTTAAATTTCGCAAGGTGTTTCACATTTCTATTTTTTGTTTTATTTTTTTGTTGATATTCTCCAGCGGTTTCTCTTTCGAATGTTTTGTAAAAATTATAGATTTTTCAAACAACTAGATTCGTTCGGTTACTTATGCAAATGTAAATTTATTAAAAATTTGCTAAGAAACTGTGTGAACGCGACCACTTACTGAGAAAATTGATAAAAAGAGAGAGAAATCCAATTTCACCCTTTAAATTTTTTCGTAATCTTCTACTCACCGAATTTCGACTGGGCGAAAAATGAAAAATTATGTCAAAATTACCAAGCAAAAGAGCTGCATTTGACATTGTGTCATAAAAAAATCATATCCGAATATATTTCTGTAATATAGTGACTTCTCCTAGAAATGCAACAATTAAACCTTTCATTTTATTTTATAGAATTGAATTATTAGCTAATAATATTTCAAGATTTCTGGAACTCATGTTTTATAAATTTAATCTTTTTCATTTTTTTTCCTATTATCCCAATTTTGGGTTGTTCAATTCGGCAGTAGTTGACAGCATCTGGTGAAACGTGAAATTAATCTTGTTCTTTTTTTTTGTGAAAACACTTCAGGATTTATTTTTTTTGTAATCTCGCGATTGATTAATCTCCGGTGGAAACGTAGCATAAAACACTATTTATTTTCGTCTTCAACGATTTCGGAGGTATAATTGAATGTTCTCGTAGAACATATCAGCGCATATCAAATGGTAAGTTTAGTAGGTATTTAGCTTATAAATATTCAATTCCAACTTATTCTGTATAATGCTGTATTTAAAAAAAACCTAGTCAAATGTCAAAATGCCATTTCTTAAACTTTTTGTAAGAAAAAGAAAACCTCACACGTACCTACTTCTATTGAAATTGAAATATTTCTCTCTCAAACGAAGCTATTAACAACAGCATTAAGCAAAGCAGCAAAACTCACAAAATATACTGTCGCTTCAAAAAGTGTACGAAATTAAAAAAAAAAAAAAAATGTATAAATGTATAAATTGTGATAAGAAACAATAATAAATGTGCAATCATCATTTTGCAACCAATCCTTGGATGCTTCTTTTCTACGCCCACGATAACACCGTGGTAGCTTACTTTTCACATATCATCGTCTATAAATATACATGAAATGACATATTTTCATTTATAAAATGTCCACCAAAAACATTTTAGTTGTTTTTTTTTTTTTTCTGGAAAAAAAAATAACAAACCTTCCTAATAGAAAAAAATGTCTGATTATGATTACTAATGATGTGAATACCTAATGATGTGAATTCGTATGATTTAAAAAAAAAACTTGAGGCAGCAAAACTTAAATGCGTGACACATAGCTATTAGGGTACCTACAAATCAGTAAACATGTTTGTTTCCAATTTTGCTGCTATACATTTTTAGTTTCGATCTTACCCGTACATTTTTTTTTTTTGAAAAAAATTTTTTTGGGTTGTAGTTTGTAGATATCTATAACACTTTTTGTTAATAAATAATAGCATTATTCATGTTCTCGGCTGACGCAATTGTTTTCAAATGTAATTTCAAAATTGTGTCAATTGTTTCAAATTTTCTATTAAACTTTATTTGGCTGTTAATTATTTTCCATTAAGAAACGGTTAGGCAACTCAAAAATGATATACACTCAGAAAAGTTCTTTCCGTTTAAGCCCAACATATTTCAAATCTTAATATTCTTAATCGATTCTTCTCTTAAATTTGTTGCCGTATTTCTGTCGACATTCGCCGGCGAAATGATTTTTCGCCAGAAACAACATACCTACGAAAACAGACACAATAATTGTGGGAACAAAAATATCTTTCTGCGAATGAATTTTTCACAGTTTATTGCTTTATTTATTTACCTATATTGATTCCATTAGCTATTAACTATTAGGTAAGATACATGTTTTCTTGGTGAAAACAAACAACACGAATTATTTATACTCTGGAACGCATTGATCAATGATCAGTTGGTAGAAACTCACCAAATACATTATTTACTCTTATGTCGTTTTCCATTGGGACCACCGGAAATCTTTTTCAGATCTCAGATTTTACACGGCGAATGAAACATGCAACGAAATTGTTCTGCTTTTGTGAATGTATTAGTGCGTTATTTGATAGCAATATCAGCTGTTCAACTTGCATTTGTTTTTGCAAGAATCACAAATTGATATCGACTTGAAAATGTTTTCCTCTATTGCACATAAAAATGGAGTATTTTTGGTGATGCATAGTCTTCAGATGCCGAGGAAAACAATGAAAATAATAGTTCCTCCTAAATTATATCCATGGCTATTAATGTATTTCGTTATTTTGGTTTTCACGACCATTTGTCTTGAAAGCAAACTTCTTAAATTGACGTAAACCAGCTGTGCGAAGTATATTGGCAGTGTCTGGAAAAATATCGAGATCTGCAAAAATTGATCCGAATAAAAAAAAAATTGGCTTAGTGGGTACCCTTTGGGTACGGAACCTTAAAAAGATTGATTTGTTTGCCCAATAAAAACATGAAAAGTGATTTAGATAAAAAAAATTTTTTTTTTTTGTTTTATATTAATATGACTAACGGTTCTAAATTGTTAAAAAGCCCGATGGGAAAGTGATATTTTTACCTTTTACAGGGGAAGAATTTTGAAAGATTCGGAGCCACGACATTTCATTATTAGCGCTTCAATTAAGTCAATAACAAATGAATAAATGATATGTTGGCCCTTTAAAACATGTTACAGTCCACGACGAATAAAAGAAACCTCCAAAATACAAAAAATGTTTCTTTTATGGAGCGGTTATATGCGAATACGTTCATAGATCATAGGAAACAAAGTGCGAAACGTTGCTGCCACGTGCGTTTCTTATACGCGATTTGTTTTTAGATGAGTGCTTCTTATAATCTATCGTGGACTGTATTGTGTTTAAGTCAAAAATCTCCAAAAGTCCAATTGTTTTCAAAATTCAATGTTAAATGCAGATCATTGTGATTGTTGGCTAGACATAAAGAAAATTATAATAATATTATGTACCAATTGTACCTATATATATAAAGTATTCTAGAACTAAAAGTAGCTACCTAAGTAAAGTTGCCATGGGGAAAGACGGCAAGAAGCCCATTTAATAGTATCCACTTCAAGTTTACCCGACTAACTAAGTGGGCTCATAACTGTTTTAACTATCCGTTCAAGATGTGTATAATGGACACACTGCTTACCTTTGTCCGTGATAGGTAGGTATTTGAAATATGATATTGCATTTATACAATGCTCCCACTAACGTGATTAAGCTCATGTGATTCATAAATCAGGAAAGGCGTCCCCCCCCCCTGTGGGGCAGCTTTGAACTAGGCTGGGGCACCTTTGAACGGCAGTTTTTATAAATAATTGTTCACCTGAAATAACAAACAGATAACTTTATTTATATAGGTAGGTACCTAAACTACAAAAATAGAAACAAGCAAGTTTTTACATAAGCATGTAGTAACCCAACTGAAAGAAGTCAAAAGCGAAAGTCATCATCGCAGCTGTCCTCGAAGTTCCTGGAGGATGTATAGGTGACAACTTAGCTTTTATTTCTGTGACACTATCAGACCACTTGTCTTCTATGTCAGGATAGAAAAACCTATAGGAACCTGATTTCTTCTTTAAGAAGTCGTCGTTATACATGTTGTCGTCTTTCTTATTTATTCGGTCAACAAAACCTAATAACTTATTATTTGAAAATTATTTAAAACTTGATAGAAAAAACACCAACTTACTATAAGTCCATACACTACCCTTATTGTCTTAAAAAACAAATTTAAATGCAGCTACACATGACAAGGCACATACAAAAAAACACCTTTGAACATGTTCAAACCTGCCCCGACCGTTCAAAGGTGCCCCCCTCTCCCCTAATAAATCGAGATTTTAGGAATCTGAAATTTGAATTTAAAAAAGATTGTGTTTTTTTCTTGGTGCAAATGGTACATGCAAATTGACAACAGCTGAGTTCTAGAGCAGAAAAAAAACTTGATGAAAATTGAATATTTCGTTTAACTCACTGATACCTAATACCAGTCTCATTTTTCATGCAAATCATGATGGCTCCCGGAAATATCGCCATAGGAAATAACGCCAAGAAAATTTCCTATACAAGTCTGAACTTTTTTGTTTGGAAGAAAAAATGTCAGGAACTATTATTTCTGACATATTTTCCTTCCCTGATAAAAATACCAGTTCAGTTGTTTGCAATTTAACAGTTATTAACGTCATTATTTTTGGCAGTGTCTTCTGATTAATAATAATAATAGTTGGCACAACAGGTCTGTAGGGACTCAGGGCCTAGCTTCTCGCAACCATTCGTTTTGTGTGAGTTTTTTTTTAATTTTTGGAACGAATGGAAGGGATCTACAATTTTATGCCGGTTCCAAACGGGCCGATTGAGAAGCTCTTTCATGACAGTTATACTCTCGGATGTTTGTCAGGCGTTCGCGAGAGGTGGCACAGTCTTCTGATTTAGATTTATAATCTCGTTCTCACCTAAAGTGAGACATAATTTCACTCAAAAATTAGTGGAATTATTTCCCTCGTAAAAAGAAAAAAGTGAAGCAATTTCCAGCAACACAAAACAACTATTTGCATTTTAAAAGATACTTCACAATTTTATTTCTCAATATATATGCGCAATTTAACACTATGAATAAAAACAAATTGCGCAATATGTCGAATATATGTAAAAACCCCCTGAAGGGGTTAACTGTTTGCAGACTATGTAATAGGTACAGAGTACAGTACTCCCCGGATAATAGCACATGCACATGGGAATGAAATTATTGTAGTGCTTATAAGCGGGCTTTCAATTAAATTACTATTAAGCGGGGACCTTGTAATGCATAGGATGGCGTTTTTGAATCCCAACACTGACTAATTTGTTGCTATTAAGAGGGTTGCTTTTATCCGGGGAGTACTGCATAGCCCAAGTTTCTTTAAATGCAAGCAAAACGGGAATGCAAACAATTTTGCATTCTCTTCCTCGCATCTACTCCAACCCCTTAACAGTGAAACCAACCAGGGGGGTTGCATACATAGTCCATTGTTTATGCAATGTCGCTTAGTATTATTTTGACATTATTCGTACTTTGCTATCAAAGTCAAGAGTGCAATTAATTTTCACTTGTATTTTTAAATAATGCCAGAGTTCGTTTTTTTTTTTTGTTATAATTTCTATTTTACTTTCTGGTGCTTTTTCCACATAATGTAGATATGGCTTAATTTCCGTAATTCCTGGCAAAATTTCCTAGTTTTTCCAAATTTGAAAACAAAAACATTATCTGTTTTTTTTTTCAAAAATATCTGGCGTAATTTCTTCCTAAGTAATTTCCGGGAGCCAATCATGATGGAAACGTTTTCAACTGATTGCAGAAATACTGGTTTCCGGAACTGTTTATTTCCGTTTTACATATCTATATTTATGTTCTAAACCATAATCCATCCATGACACTTTAGTTGTCTGATTTGTGATCTTTGACTACATTGACTGCGGACAAAACGGATCACTCTGTCTCATTTCGTGCAAAAAAATTGAGTGGATGATAATATAAATACATAGTTTGTTGAAATCGGTATATGGAGTTGTTGGCATGTTAAAAGTTAAACCAATAACAAAGCCGTGGTTCCGGTGCAAGCGATTTTCGCTCTACCGAACAATTTCTTTTTCCACAAAACGACAACGACATTATTAAGCATTCCCAAAGCACATCACTTCAAGAACGCGACTGATTAGTACTACTTCCCTCATAAACAATTTGCGGACTTCACCTGCATAAAAGTTGATTGCACCGAAATCATCTCATTTGCTCGAATGCGCTCAAGTTCTATTCGCTTAGTTTTTGAGAGAGAATTTCGCTTGCACCGGGAACTAGGCCTTAATTCTCTTATTCTGATCTGTGTTTGTGTAGTATGTGTTTGCCTTATTCGGGTAATTCGATTTGCCTGTTGCGTTTGTGTGAATAAGTGGTTCTGTCCTGCTTTTGGTGTTCTGTTTATTTTTCTCGTTTTTTTGCTGGCATTGTTTTAATTTATTCTATATTGTTTATTCGTTCGAATAAGTATTATTCAATAATTTCCACTCAACAATGTTGCCATTTTGGTCATTTGATAGACATTTTGGTCATAATGTATTTGGGCATTATTTAATTGAATGCAGTTTAATAATTTTGATCTTTGACTACAGACACTCCACGGAACTATTTTAAATACAAAGATCAGATTAATTTCAATGTGGCCACATACATTATGGTATTAAAGAGTTTAAGTTGTTATAAAATCTTAAAAGTAAACAAAACTGCGAAATACAAACAAATGCAAATATTTTGGGTAATGAAAATTGTACTAGATCCAAACAAAGCTTCGAGTAGGTATGCTGATTGGTTTTTTTTTTTAATTTTCAATGGAATGACATTATTCTTATCAATTCACAATTGAATCAAACCAAGGCTTCGCCATTAGGGGACTAAACTGAAAATCCAATTACAAAGCAGCGGAAAACTATTCTATGCTTATCGTTCTCAAACCATTCATAGGTAGCTCCGTACTGAAATAATGAAAAGCAACAGTCTGTCGTGCATTATCTAAACCGCATGTTAAAAACTGTGGTAGATAAAAATATGTAAATAAATGAAATTATTTTTTAAATGTTGTTTTAAATCATTTTGTGGGATAGTTAATCCGCCGTCGGTCAGAGGAAGAACGATGAGTTCTGTTGCGTTGTACTGCGTTTTAAAGAAACACGGTGCTTATGATGTTCAATCTGTGGATTCTAATAAAAATCAAATATACGAGCAGATGTGCTCAGCTATATCAACGAAAGATCTCCAAAAAGTTCGTATCTCGTATCGGGAGAGAACTGTATATACAAATATTCTTGATTTACTTTGCTTAAATATAGGTTCAGCATCTACTTAAATCGATGAATGTAACATACGCGCTGTTGAATGAACCGATTTTTACCTGCGACATTGCATGTTGCTTTACAAATTGTATTGCTTTGAATTTGTGCCATTTTGCGGTCTTTAACGACAGCAAGGAGATTCTCACCGAATTGCTAAAGCATGGGGGAGATTTAAGCAAGAAGACTTTTGGTAAGTAGCCAGCCTTCTGTAACTAATGGAAAATGCATGTAACGGTAACCTGAGGCGGTATATTAATATATTTTTTTTTGTTTGAATATTTTGCTTACAAAATAACAAATAAGTATTGCGACAGATAATTTTTGACCGCCTATAACAAATTACCTACTTGTAATCGCAGTCCGTATTGATCTCGAGCTTGATATTGGTGTAAGCTGGCTACCGATCGTTTACTATTTACATAGGGCCTTACCAATAATCAGTTTTAACCTTCACACTAAATATTTCCTAGGTCACAATATGCAATTTTGTATGGAAAATTTCGCCATTGTGAGTTCGAAAAACTTAGCCTGGACACTAAAAATGATTATTGGTACCGCGGATACACTTCCCTTCAACTGAGTAAGCACAGAAATTTGTTAATGTTAGTTGTCTATTTTTTCAAAATATCATTTGATGATGCCAACTGTTTGCTTATGTGTTCAGAAAATCAGAAGAATAAGAAAACCTTGTTTCATTTAATCCCTATAACTTTTATTTCCAATTTCAATATTTGTGTCTATTCATTCGACGCAAAATAAAAGTATGTTTATTAAATTTCTTTCTTCAGTTGAAGCGAAGTGTAGGTACATGGAAATATGTAGGTATACCTGCAACTAATGTGGTATTCGATTGGGATTCTTCAGATTTGCTCTCAGATTTCGTTTCGAACATAAAAACTTCGCTTGACAGGGAGGCTTAATAATAATAATCATTTTTAACCTTCACACTAAATATTTTCTAGGTCACAATATGAAATTTTGTATGGAAAACTTCGCCATTGTGAGTTCGAAAAATTTAGCCTGGACACTAAAAATGATTATTGGTACCGCGGAGGGAGTTATGAATGTGTTTCGCGCGTATCCTATGTACTAAGTTCCTACGTGACGTTTATTGAAAAACCAAAAAAACTCAACTGACTGTGAAGAAAAAAAAAAAAAATAAAAAAATATGAACAAAACACTATACATAACTATTTGGCAGTAGGAGGGTATAGGTATAGGTATAGTCTCCGATTGTCAATTAATTAGCTATATATACATAGTGCCTTGTTCCTATTTGCTAAGTTTTTTTCTTTACAGTCAGTTGGGTTTTTTGGCTTTTTAAATTAAGCTTTTTTAATTGTGTTGATATTCGTGCGATTCGAACATGTGTAGCCTTCGACACTTTTCAAATCATTTTCCATTCACTGGCTAATTTTTATATTAAAACATTCGAAATTTCTTTCTAAATATCTATGCATACAAAATTTATAAAAATAGGTTCACCCGATGAATGCCTATCTTTGCCGTAGAAAATATTCACGAACACCTAAACAAATTCACCAGTTGTCAAACTCAAATGCACTTTAATGGCAAAAGTGCTCTGATCTGAAAAAGATTAATTTTTATTTGTACCAAACGAACATAAAAAGTGGTAGAGAGCGTACAATCGAATACCACAAGCAATACTGCTGGTGGTAATGATGTAGTGGTGCCAGATTCTAATCCTGTGCCACTCGGGAGACAGAAATACTCTGCATACTCTAACATAAAAGTAAAACTAATAATATTAGGGTTTTTCACGGGTTTTCTTTTGCAATACAGTGTCCAATAGACAGGGATTGGTCTACGTGCTCCTCGTTTTGGAATCCTTTTTTAAAAAGTAATAATAAGAGAGAGCCGTAGGAACCCACATACAATATTTTGTAACATTCGTTGTATACGTTTTTGCAGCCTTGATGAAGATCTGAAGTATCCAACAAAATGATTATGCTCACATCTTAAGAGGGACACTTTATTTTTAAATAAAGGAAATAACTACTATCTTACCTAACAAGCAAACACTTCTGAATGTGACGATTACTTGGAGACTAATGCCAGTCTTAACTCTGAAATGGATTCCTTAAGGTCAACAATAAAATGAAAATGTAATGTTAAGTTGGTGTCATAATATTAACGACAATCCACTCAAGTTCAGTTAAAGTTGTTATGAATCCCATTACAATCGCGACATGAATACCGCACTTTCGCAGTCCAGTTAAGGCTACAGCTAGCACAAAATACTTTTATATCAGTATGTCCGCTGTTTTATCAGAATGACAAACTATTCAAAGCTGATAATCAGTTGTCGGAATTAAATAATTAGTCAGAGTAACCTTATCCGAATCAGAATTGCAGTCCGCAGTATACACAAGAAGAAGTAGTTGGTGCACAGAAACGATTCTTAGTGGCGCAGTTGATAATAATGTTTTTGTAAATAAGCACAGCATTACCAAACTTCGGTGTTCGCTGTATTTGTACAGTGTTCATAGACAAAACTAAAATTATATCCACACCCACTAACAATTGCATTTTTAATGATGGTATGGGAATAAAACTTTTGGAGGACGGACGCTCGATGGTTTTAGTCATTTAGTTCAGGGTGTCGACAGGGGCGGATTCTTCGTGTGCCCGCCTTTTATGTGATGCCAACAAGAGTAAAAAAGTATACTTTGACAAAGTAATATAGTTTTCGGCAGTGATAAGGTTATGTTTGTCACACTCACTAAGTTGAGAACACATAACAAACAACTTTTGGATAACAATATGTTAGCTTATAGGCCTTCAATGTTGCTAGTTGCCAAGGCATAATATGTGCCATGTCAATTTAAATGGGCACACTTTCAGTGGTATCTAATAACATCGTCATTGACAGCATGATGTTATCGTTGTAAATAATAATGAGAAATGACTTCATATCAAAATTTGAGTGGAAAATCCGGTAGGTTGGTGGGTTGAGTTTGGATTACCGCTAATTTTAAAATAAATCGACTAACAAAAATCGAGCACTCACCCAAACAGGAACGAATTCAATATTTGAAGTTTAAATAAAAACAACTAAACGAAAGTCAATACAACAATATCGGGGTTCTATTTGCGTAAGCACAAAACGATCAAACGATATCATCGCGACGATGCTTCTACTTTGTTTAGAAACCAAAAAACGATTGGACTATCATAGTTTTCTGTTGTTTCGCGTTACTAATTTAACAGCCAAATACTATTGTTAAAACATTTGAACGATGGCTATTTTAAAGTCGTAGCATCGTTTTTGGTGCATTTTCCATTTTTAATTATGTCTCAGAGAAGTAAAGGATCTTTCATTATCGACTTGACAACTTCAGACTTTCAGTGTAAACATACCCTTAAACCGATTACCAAACTGTCAATGTAAAATATTCAGTTAAATCATCGTTTTCATCGTGGTGAAGTACAGGAAGGAATAAAGTTTACAAATAATTAAAATTTACTACCGAAATTCCGAGGTCAGTAAATAAGCAAAATATGCATTACTGTACAGATGAGAACCCTTATGTGAAACAGCAGTTCATCCGCAAAATGGCTCTGTTTGGTGGGGCTTTCATGCCGGTGGGTTAATTGGGCCTTTTTTCGGCGATGAACATTACCGTCACGTTATTATTATAACGGGTGATTTTTTAAGAGGTTTAGAACTTTTTTTAAAAAATTCGAAAAAACCGGCCAAGTGCGAGTGTCACTCGCGCACCTAAGGTTCCGTATTTGGCTAAAGTTCAACACATCAGATATTATTTGAAATCTATATCATTCAATCTTTCCCCTCTTCATGAATTCATCACATTCACAATTTAGTTTAATTTAATTACTTAATATTTTTACTCTCAAAAATTACTCACACATGAATCTCATTGTGTGATTACCACAGAAAAAAACCCAATTGCAGATTTTGATTCTTTTTGCTACCTACACCTACACAATCCTCACCAATTTCCCATTCAGTATCTGTGTCCCTTAATTCGGTAACTCTCTCTCAGTAATGTGCTGTATTTTCTCTTTCCTTACCTTCTTAATGTGAGTCTCGAAAATTCGGCGAAATCATAGCACATAATATTATAATATAGTGTACCTATACCAGTGCTACCGAAAGTACTACAATAGGAGTATTGTGGGTACTCCTTTTTCGTCTGCTGTACTCCCGTATTCCTCAAAGACAAATTGTACTCCTATTATTAATTTCGGATTTAACTATGTATTTTCACATGCCTTGACATTTCCCTATCCAGTAAATTGCAAGACTAATTTTACTTTCTGGATGTTTTATTAAGATTTTTTTATTGCCTTTGTTGATTTTGTTACATTCGTGTCGTTACAAACAATTGCGGATCCTGAAAATTCATTAAGGATAGGTAGATGTTGAAACGGTGAAACAAACTAATTGTTGATTGCACTGACGAACACTCATTTTGATAATAAAGTCTTATGGCGTGGTGTTTCGGCATCAGATTAGACAGTCGCCACCAAAACAACATAGCCGCCATAGGCTGTCTAAAGCGACCTGTCCCAATTGAAAAACTATTGACTAAAAATATATTACTTTTATTTTGTTCTGTACTCCCAAAAAAATGTATTAAACTCCCCAACGAAATTATGAAGCGGCAGCCCTGGTGTATACCACCAGTGAGGGTCAATTGTGCACAACTGCGTAGTAGAGATTAGAACATTTATGAAAGCAACGTATTTTACATGGTAAAATTATCTTTTTTGAATATATCATGTAAACTATTAACTTTTCGGCAAAACAGTATTCAGCACATATATAGCTAAGAATATGATCTACAAAAAAGGAATTTATGTATTTTTTTGTGAATCAAGAAATAAACCGTTTTTTGGGCGAAGGAAAATATTTTTTTCACCAGATTACTAATTACTCGAAAACCAATCGATGTATTGCTTCCATTGGTATTTGTCGTTTAACTAGAGGTTATACCGGATGTTGTGTGTAAATTTTAGCCTCCTATGTCAATCGGTTCTTGAGATAGACCTGGTAACAAAATTGGCTTAGTGGGTTCGGACAGACAGACAGACGGAGAGACATCTGAGCGAAACTAATAAGGTTACGTTTTTAAGGTTCCGTACCCAAAGGGAAAAAACGTAACCTTATTAGTTTCGCTCGGATGTCTCTCCGTCTGTCCGAACCCACTAAGCCAATTTTGTTACCAGGTCTATCTCAAGAACCGATTGAATAGGAGGCTAAAATTTACACACAACATCCGGTATAACCTCTAGTTAAACGACAAATACCAATGGAAGGAATACATCGATTGGTTTTCGATTAATTAGTAATCTGGTGAAAAAAATATTTTCATTCGCCCAAAAAACGGTTTATTTCTTGATTCACAAAAAAATACATAAATTCCTTTTTTGTGGATCATGTTCTTATCCATATATGTGCTGAATACTGTTTTGCCGAAAAGTTAATAGTTTACAAGATATTTTCAAAAAAAGATAATTTTACCATATAAAATACGTTGTTCTCATAAGTTTTAATCTATACTACGTAGTTGTGCACAATTGACCCCATCAAAGACAGAGCCCCACCAGGGTTCCCGCCTGCTAATTTCGTTGGGGAATATAATACATTTTTTGGGGAGTACAGAACAAAATAAAAGTAATATATTTTTAGTCAATATGTAGTTTTTAATTGGGACAGGTCGCATACAGAATGGAAAATTGGCGTGGGTTGGGTACTAGGTAATAATTAGAAAATGAGATTCATGTGCGAGTAATTTTTGAGAGTAAAAATATTAAGTAATTAAATTAAACTAAATTGTGATGAATTCATGAAGAGGGGAAAGATTGAATGATATAGATTTCGAATAATATCTGATGTGTTGGACTTTAGCCAAATACGGAACCTTCGGTGCGCGAGTGACACTCGCACTTGGCCGGTTTTTTTCCCTTTGGGTACGGAACCTTAAAAATGAATGAAATATTTATTTGAATCGATAGTTTGAACCTTGCAATTTAATGTTTAAAGATAATTTCATGCAAATGTTGACCGCGGCTGCGTCTCAGGTAGCCCATCCGCTGAGTCCAATTTTGGCATACTCTTTCACACATATCGGCCGGTATCTCACGAATGAATGCATGGATGTTGGCTTCCAGTGCGTCAATCGAAGCGGGCTTGTCCCTATACACATTAGCCTTCACATACCCCCACAAAAAATAATCTAATGGTGTCAAATCGCACGATCTAGGCGGCCAATTGACCGGCCCGAAACGTGAAATTAACTGTTCACCAAACTCGCCTCGCAATTGCGCCATTGTTTCGCGTGCTGTGTGGCATGTGGCACCGTCTTGTTGAAACTTCCATTTCGGGCAAAAAAACGTTTGTTATCATCGCTCGGTAGCGTTCACCATTGACAGTAACGCTGCGATTCGCATCATCTTTGAAGAAATATGGCCCAATAATGCCGCCGGCCCATAAACCGCACCAAACAGTGACTTTTTCGGGATGCATTGGTAGCTGTTGCAATGCTTCTGGCTGATCTTCACTCCAAATGCGGCAATTTTGCTTATTTACGTACCCATTCAACCAAAAATGAGCCTCATCGCTGAACACAATTTTTCGATAAAAAAGCGAAAATGAACATTTCGAACCGAGCACGAATTTTGATAGTAAAATTCAATAATTTGCAAGCGTTGTTCATTTGTAAGACGATCCATGGTTAAATTGCAAACCAAACTGAAGCTGTTTGACAGTGACACAAGGTACTAAACACACGTCAGCTGTCAAAACCAGTGTTGCCAAAACCAAACCAGCTAAAAAATCACCCGTTAGTATTCGCTACATAGACATCTTCTAAAGTTATTTCTTTGAACAATTGGATGAAGCCTCAAGCCACACAGCGGATGCAACAATCGAGTTATTCTAGTCTCAATTCGGTGATTGACCGACGAGATCGTGGAATATAACGTGGTTTCATTAAATCATTGGTCTATGCCAGCAAAGCCGGCGACGTTAGAGGAGGCGGTGACGTGAAATAAAGCCAAACGAAATAAGGCCGAATTCACAAAATCTGGCTTTATTTCGTTTTCCAAAGCGAAATTAAACCAAATTTGTAGTTTGGCTTTATTTCGTTACTGAAAACGAAACAACACCAATTTGGCATTATTTCGTTTGGCGCAGGGACATAAGTCCGCAAGACGTTGGCGCACGCGAGTTGCTACCATTGTACTATGAAATGTGTTTGGGGGGCATGGTGCCCCCCTGCAACCCCCCTGCTTGAGTTTACTGTTGGATTAAGGGGTGGGTGCGAGGTTTATTACTTATATTTTTTTTTTTAATTTTCAAATAAGGCCCAACATTTTTTCTTGGGACTTATATCCCGCACATTTGTGCGCAACGGAGTGGTTTGGTCTTATTTCCATTAGTTTTTTGGTATAATTTCGTTTTGCATGACGAAATAAAGCCAAGTTGGCTCTATTTCGCTTTCGGCAGCGAATGATGCCAAATTTCGAATTTGGCATTATTTCGTTTGGCTTTATTTCACGTCACCAGAGGAGGCCAGAGCCAGTATTGAACGAGAAATAGCATATTGGTGGAAGTCATCGAAAAATGGGTTTAACGTATCGACCGCTGCATATATTCCCGTGGTGGACATATTGTCCAAATTGCATTCATAAATGTTTTGATAGGTATCTAATAATTCAAGCCAATAATTTTTCTTGCTTGCATATAATTAAAAAAAAAAGTTGTTTAGTCCTTCGTGAAGGAACCGGCTCTTATCCGAGTTGTAAAAGAATGCATTTTATTACTTTATTATGTAAACTTTGGAAAAATATTATGAACTAACAGATTATTGTCCACTTTAGAATTCTCCCTCCTGTTAACAGCGCCATCACAATGGACAATAGAGTTTATTCTTGTCAACCTTTTGTACCATTTTTATCAATAAAATCACATTTCTGTGTTATTTAATTATTTAAAACGTTTAATATTTATAAATTTCATTTCACTTATATCCACAACCGAATCAAAAAATAAATAAAAAAATTCACTGTTTAAAAATCAACTGTAGATCCCCGTTCGCAAATTTCCCTCTTATATCCGCTCCGCCATTTATCAATAACTTTCTATTATGGTGTAGGTATTCCGAATTCTAGTTGGTTCTTAAATTAGTTCAGTGGAGACTTACACCCATTTGACAGATTCAAGTCTCTTTTGGAAGTGGAACTTGTTTGATGACTAAAGGGTTGTTTACATTTCACCATTTAGGCTCTAGGTTCCATTCAGCACCACAATTTCATACATATTTTTAATGAGATCAGAAAAAATGCAACCATAAAATTGCATTCATTGATTTCTTTTTACAACTCGACCCTGCAACAAACATTCTACAACCAATAAATTTTTGCATTAAATGGTTATTTTCGTTTCAATTAATAACAACGAAGAAAATAAACAGATTCAAGAAAAAAAAAAAAAACAATTTCCAGAAATTTTTGTATTTTTTATGTAGACTGATACCTACATGTAGACTGATATTTACAGTCATGTTCAAAATTAAAACGATGAACGATTCTTATGTTGGTTGGTTTTTTTTTTAAGCAATATGCTTTTTTCAATATTAACCACTACGGGTACGGGATTCTATTAAACGTGCTACGATGATGTCATATAAAGCAATCAAAAAACGTTCAATCGTTTCGACAACTATCGTTTCATAGATTACGCGATGAGACAAGCTTATTGGGTAATCAAAATCAAACGATGTTTTGTAAAGACAGCTCAATTTTCCTTCCTTTATATTTTACCAGAAGTTACATTATCGGAAATCGAGAGGAGTTTTGTCGAAAAGGATTCACTTGTAGATCTGATTGTAAGACACTTTACCGAACCTGTTCAATATTTGCAAGACCTCTTTGATGGATACATTGAAACGTCAGACCGTGGCAGTACATATGAATTTAAATTTGGTGAGTGCTTTTCCAACATTCTGATGCAACATTAATTAAAACGAATTCCTTACAGATTTCTCAATTTTACATCCATCTTCCAAAATGGAAAGTCAAACTCCAAAAAGTGAACGTCAGATGTGTGTCCTAAATGGAATTGTAAATTCATCTTCGGATATTTACAGTGAGGAATGTGGCTTGCTACAGCATCCCTTGATTGGTATTTCACAATAGATCTTTTGGCAGTTGACATTTTAATACGAACGCACCTATATATAAGCTCCCATCTATTTGCAAAATGTCAACTGCCGACTTTGTTAAAAAAAAATCGCATATAAAAAACCTACATCAAATGAGTCAACTATCAGCTAAGTGTTCTTTGTTCATTCCCCAGAGGTGTATTTGACGTGCAAATGGAGCCACTACCGACGATTTTTTTACATACTAGTGGCGATGCATAGTTTGTTCGTTGCATGCCTGTCAACAATTGCATTGGTGATTGTGGGAAATTTCAAGACTTTCTCGCACTTTCAAAACAGTACTGCTGAATCCGAGCTATACACAATCGATGCCACTTTGACGACATTACAGACGTTAAACTACCTCCTATTTCTGTTTGGTTCTTTGCTCCTTAGCCATGCAATGATACAGGTAGTTTGATTTACGAATATTTGCTTTTTAAGTCAAACTCAATAATTGTTTATTTTTGCAGGCATTTTTTATACCTCTGCGGAAACTCTTTTACGAGTTTGAAATAATTTTGAATCTTTTCACTTCAGTGTGTGCTCTGTTGAACTGCGCCTATGGGATTGTTCAACCGTTGCAATGGCAACTGAGGCATCACTTCAACCTAATATACACACTAAATAGTTTGATTATTTTGCCAGCCTGGATCGATTTGATGTTGATTATCGGACGTATTCCAAGCCTTGGATGCTATAGTCTTATGTTTACTACTGTTATGAAGAACTTCCTTAAGGTAAGAGTTTGTGTGTGTGTTTTTTTTTTATTAACGAATGTTATATTAGTAGTCAGCATTTCGGTGATGAACGCCCTGCAACTAAGCACTTTTTTTTATCTTTTCTGTAAGGAATTAAAATACCTACCTATATAGGTAAGGTAGGTACTAAAAGTTTTAAAATATTTTCTTTTATAAACAAAAGTTATATCTCTCTGCATTTTAGTTAAATAACTTTTTTATGTATGAAATGTAAAGTAAGCTGCTGGATTGCATAATAAATAATGTAGGTAATTAAGAGAAAAATTGTTGGTTTCAGAAACATTTTCATAAAAAATCTCAATTGTGCAATTGGATCTGACATTTGTGTCCCCCTTTTTTTAACACGAAAACGATATTTTTTCCCTCTTTAAAAAAACAAAAATCCCCTTTTTTTCCCCAAAAACAAAAACCCGTATTTAAGTTTTATTTTAACAATTTATGTTTTATTTAAATAAGTATGTTAGAAAAAAATAATAGGAATTATATTTAAAAATATATAATGTACCTTGAAGTTTGAACATTGCACTATTGTGAAGTAGTATTTTTTTTTACCACGAAGTCATAATAATCTTTACTTTTAATAAATTTTTTATGTACAAAATTCCAGCCAAAGTGGAAGCAGACAGTTTTTTTCGTGTTTTGTTTTATTTAAAAAATAGTGTAGTCTTTCGATGACTTTATTAAACATTTTAAATGTTTTTTTCCCCCATTTTATGTTGTATTTTTTAAAACTGAAGTTACAAACAAGATTTTTTGTTTTATTTTTAGGTGATGGTATCGTTCATGTTTTTAATAGTCGGATTTGCTTTGAGCTTCTCCTTAATGTTTCCAATGTCGGACTTTTTCAATAATCCATTTGGAGCAATTTTACGTACTATTGTAATGATGGTTGGAGAGCTGGACTATACAGGAACGTTTTCAAACAGTAATGGGGTAAATATCTTATTAGGATATAGGTGCATAATATGGTTTTGCCATTTGCATTGATCTGACCTCAAGTAAATGAGATAATTTCGAATCGTCAGAAGACAGTAAAACAATTAATTACAGGAATCTGTTTTAAGAACTATTATATTTTATTTAGATAATGTGAGTTGATTCGATTGACTGCAAAAGCTCATAAAATAGTTGAAGGCGACTGAAAACGATTGGCATGTTTTTTTTACGTCGATTTGAGCGGTTTTAAGACATTTTAAGGAAATTTGTGGGTTAGAGGTTGTACTAATGTAAATCTTTAAAAAAAAAAAAAAAAATTCAGATCAAAACACGTGACCTCTTCATCGACTTCAAGGTCGTCTGCGAACTATACAAAGTCGTATCTAATTTCGATCGAGCGAAAAAGCACCCTTACTAATCGTTGTTTCTTCAGACTACGAGTATGTATCTAAGTGTCTAACAATTAAAGCATTCTATCATAGAAAGAATAAGATATGATTCAATACTTTATTTAATCATCCCAGATCCCTGTTTCGCTTGACAAAAAAGACTCTTCGAGTAGTGCTCTGTCCAGTTTGAATTAATGGAATAAAGTAAGAAATTCAATGGTGAAATTTATCTGCTGTGCTGTACACGGACTTTGACCTGGGCAAAAAGCTAAGAATTTAATGGCGGAGGAAACGATTTAAAATGGCGCATATACAAATTATTAATGGGCATCAGAAAATCTGGTGGCAATTGCTACCTTACGTACCTATCTATATATGTAATTTTTACTGATTCTATTTTATTAAATACGTCTTTTTTTTTTGTACCATTCATTTTTTTTTCAGTCATTTAACTCGGCGACCGAGTTCGTGTTCATTTTGTTTCTGATATCATGCTGTATAATTTTAATGAACTTAACTCAAGGTAACGATTAAAATTCCCATGTTGTTTCATATCATAGAGTACGTGATCATTTAAGGTATCGCCGTAAACGATATTAAACTTCTCCATGAAATAAGTCAAACCATACGGTTGGAAAAGGAAACACGATTTTTGTATGAATTTGAAAGTATATTCACGCAACGAATAATGACTGCGAATCCTGTTTTAAGAAAGGTTTATATTTATATGACTTTTATAATATATTTTCTATATCATATTATAATTTTTAGATCAAAAACCGCTTGTATGACAGTGGTGCTGTAAAAAATGAGATTTTAATTACAAAGGATAACAGACAACGAATCTCCAAAATATTGATGGGTAAGTTTATGTAAAACTTGCATGCATGAATGCTTTACTGAATTTATCAAATACATTTTATTTGCAGCTAAATTACTTCAACTTTATAAACCAACAAAATCGATTTTGAGTCGTAATCTGTCGTACCCTCAATTCCAGTTCAAATGTTTACCCAGTCGATCCGATGTATTACAGCTGAGTCATAAATAAAACTAACTTTTTGTTTTGAAAGTCGATGTCATAATTTTGAAGTTAATATCTAGTCAAACGCAAATTGGTCCACTGTTGGACAGTTTACCCTAAGGTGACTCCGGATATCCTTTGTTACCCTTCTTACTGACACCATACAGAAATACGGCAGCCGAGAGGATTTGTTTAACCGTATGCAGAGGAAAGGAAGAAACATTATTGAAAGGACAATAATAATAATTGTTAAATATTAATTATTGTTCTTTGTCAAATAATCTTGTACGTTTGTAAGTGGCACCCCTTCACGAATGCAATATGGCCTTAAGAATTTTTCTACAGTTCAGTGTGCTTCACTCGTTATTTTTGTACTCTTGTTCAGTGGCCTCTACCAAGAAGCAAGTTCAACTGTCAAACGAAATTCACGTTTTAAATTGAAGCCGGCATTCGTGAAGGGAGGACACATAAAAAGTGTAAGTTGTATCTATCCGCATCTAAAACTATTATAATTATTTATGTTCATATAGGAAATAAAATACATCCCATTCCATTCATCTACAAGAGGAGTATTTTATTTGTTTCCTCCCGGCGTGCGGCAACAGCTTTTATTTCACTTTTTGTTTCGGTAGCACATGTGGATAGTGCAATGTTCCAATGAATGAAGCTACTGGAACAAGCAGACAGGCACATACATAACCGGCAGAGGTAGAGAAGCGCCTGCGCCAGCACAATTGTCCAGTCTGAGAATCGGATCTCGCAGATTACATTTTCGTCAACCACCAGTGAAGCAGCCCGTGATACGATCAGCACAGTGACCAGCGCAGCAGTCAATTCAAGAATCACCAAGTAGAATTTCGCTGCAACAATCAACAAGCGAACGGTTAAAGCTACCGAAGGCAAAACAGGGGGTGAGTACAACTTAAATGAAAGTGATTTTGTGGTGATGGTAATTTAGTGCGGTGAGAATCTGGTAGCGGTCTAGAAAGTAGGGTTAGGGACTCGTTGAGTAGTAGGCAAGACTCTTAATTATCGAGGTAGGGCATAAGGAAGCATTGTATATTATGCCACAGACACGATCAACAACCGCAGCCGGTGCAGAGGCACAGCGTGACATCGATAACGATGGGCAAGATGCACATAACTCCACAATACGCGCAACGAGTACTTTATCGCTTGAAGAACAGCTGACCGAGATGATGGACCAAATTAAACGTCTGACAGAAGAGGTGTCAAAACGAGGCGACGCGCCAACCACAAGTAACACACCTGCCGTTGAAGGGAATGCTGGCGACTCAGGAGCTCCATTAGCTGCCGCTTTGAGCGAGTTGAGTCGCACTTTGTCTTCCGGTAGATCCGAACACGGACGAAAGCTATACGACCTTCCAGAATTCGATGGCAGGCCAGAAGATTGGCCAATGTTTAGAGAAGCCTTTGAGATGACAACGGATGAGTACCAGTATAATAACCGGCAAAATCTTATGCGCCTTCAGAAGGCGTTGAAGGGAAGGGCCAAGGAATCAGTGGAATGTTTACTTATTCACAGTGACAACGTTGATCAAGTTATTAATACACTAAAAACACAATTTGGTAGGCCAGAGCTATTGGTTAAGAGTCAGATAATTAGAATTCGAAATGTTTCCGCTATTCCTGATAGCCGAATAGAACAGCTATTACCCTTTGCGACTAAAGTTCAAAACTTAGCATCGTTTCTAAAAGCCGCAAAATGCGAACATCATTTATCCGACCCGACACTAATGGAGGAGCTTGTCTTGAAACTGTCAGTGCAAAGGCGGCTGGAATGGGCAAAATATTCTATTAATATTCAAACTACGCCAACTATACAAGACTTTAGTAATTGGTTGCAGGAGCTCGCACAAGTAGTAAGCTTAGCTTGTACTGACCTCAATAGGCCAACGCAGGTAGGAGACAATAGACATACTAGGCGAACTCAGTTCTTTTTAGCAAATGAGGTGAACGACAAGGACGATGGTATTTGTATGGTGTGCTCAGAACCTCACGATATTACTGATTGCAAACGCTTTTACGAAATGAATCATGGGCAAAGATGGCGTTGTGCCCGACAACATAGGTTATGTTTTAATTGCCTTGGGTGTGGGCATCGAACAGATAGCTGCATGCAGCGTCATGAATGTAGTATCGACGGATGTAATAGGAAACTGCATAGACTCCTTCACCCAGCTCAGGATGGAAATTGGAACCGAAGGAATGTCCACGAACCACAGGAGCAAGTCTTCACAAACCTGGCCCCAGCCATTGCGAATACCAAAGTCTTGTTCAAGATTTTACCGGTTCAATTATTTGCTAACGGAAGGGTAATTACTAGCTACGCGTTCATTGATGAAGGTTCTGCAGTCTCGTTGATGAATAAAAGTCTGGCGGACAGGCTCGGGTTAAAGGGTCCTGAAGAAACATTGACTATGCAGTGGTTCGGAAACAAAACCGTCACGGAACGTTCTACTCGTGTGGATATAAAAATATCTGGATCTGGGAGATCTAGCAGGAAGTTTGATCTGAAAAATGTCAGAACGGTTAGGGACCTCCGATTACCCACACAATCTTTAAACATCAGTCAGTTGCATATCAGGCATCGCTATATGAAGAAACTGCCAGTCAGGGAATATAAAGCGGCCACACCGGAATTGCTCATCGGGCTCGACAACGCGCACTTAGGAGTCCCACGAAGGGTGATGGTCGACGGATGGAAATGCCCAGCTGTTATACTCACAAAGCTGGGTTGGGTTGTTTATGGAGCTGAAGGATCAGCGTCTTCGACGGGGCTCGGTATACAGCGAGCTCATTTTGCCCAAGTTAAGAACTCGGAAGTTGTAGAACATCTAGTGAGAAGCTATATAGCAAATGAAAATTTAGGAGTGCGAGAAACTGATAGAGAAGCTCATCCGCAGACCATTGTCAGAGCGAAACATTTACTTGAGAATACCACGATAAGAATAGGAACCGGTTTCGAGACGGGACTATTATGGAAGCACGACAATATATTCTTACCCGCAAGTAGACACATGGCCGAAAAAAGGCTTTTCGCCTTAGAAAAGAAATTTAGCTATAACGAGGTATTTCGGAATCAGTATACACAAATTATGAAAGAATATCTCGAAAAGGGCTACTCGAGGAAGTTGACCACTACCGAAGCCGCGAATAGAGGCGAACGCACATGGTACCTTCCGCACTTTGGTGTGGTTAACCCAAACAAACCAAACAAACTGCGACTCGTTTTTGACGCGGCAGCTGAGGTAGGGGGAGTCTCCCTTAACTCTGTTCTACTTACCGGTCCGGATCAATGTCAACCCCTAACGATGATCTTAATGAAGTTTAGGCAAAGACCAATCGGCGTTTGCGCAGACATAGTTGAGATGTTCCATCAAGTGAAGATTCGCCAGGAGGACCAGACGGCGCAGCGGTTCCTGTGGAGAACAGATGCTAAAAGACCAATAGAAGAGTACGTTATGACTTCGATGACCTTTGGAGCTACTTGCTCGCCCTGTTCGGCACAGTTCGTTAAAAATCATAACGCGGAGGAATTTCGAGCGCAGTTTCCAGAAGCAGTGGATGCCATCGTGAATAACCACTACGTGGACGATTTCGCTCATAGCTTTTCGTCAGAGCAGGAAGCGATACGCGTGACCGAAAGGGTAATTTGGATTCACAAACAAGGAGGCTTCGAATTAAAACGATTTGTTTCAAACTCTAAAGAGGTGTCACAGAAGTTCAGGGAACCGGAATCGGAACCCTCAATTCTAAACCTGGATAAAGGCGATGTGGGGCATTACCAAAAGGTTCTGGGTCTACATTGGGATACTGATCGAGATACGCTAAAATTCGTCTTGGCTTTCGGGAAGATCGATCCAGAACTACTACAGGGTATCCGAAGACCCACCAAACGCGAACTGCTAAGCATCGCGATGTCGGTCTTTGACCCGTTCGGATTTGCAGCGGAATATTCGTTGATGGCTAAGCTAGCGCTACAATCTGTTTGGCGTGAAGTAGTAGGTTGGGATGAGCAAATTCCAGACGAGGCGAACGCTATCTGGCTAAAGTGGTTTTCTAAGTTGAGAGAGGTAGGGAATATAAGAGTTCCTCGTTGCTACAGTACTACATTCACGTCGAAACCGATAGAGTTGCACGTATTCGCAGACGCAAGCGAGCAAGCATACGCCGTGGTTGCGTACTGGAGAATCCCCGATGAATACGACGTGGCTCAGTTAGCATTCGTAGCCGGCAAAACTAAGTGTGCTCCACTTAAATTAACAACTATTCCGCGACTTGAGCTCCAATCTGCTGTGCTAGCGACGCGTCTGCGCGATCTGGTTCTGCGATACCACGATATTACAACAGCAAGAGTGGTAATGTGGAGCGATTCAAAAACCGTTCTGTCGTGGATATGCTCAGACCATAGACGCTATAAGCCCTATGTAGCGCATCGAGTGAACGAGATTCTGGAGAGCAGTCGGGTGCACGAATGGAGGTGGCTACCAAGCGCCCTCAACCCAGCTGACTTCGGAACACGGGCAATGGACAGTAAACGTGAGTCCTTCTGGCTCTCCGGCCCTGCATTTCTAAAACTTCACGAGTCCAAGTGGCCACAAGCTGAGCGCCACCAGTCAACCAATGAAGAAATTCGAGTGAAAACACCGTTTTTCTTGATAAGCGTCAGTGATATTTTTGAACGATTTTCGAATTTTAGTCGACTAAAAAGGGTTGTTGGTTGGCTATTTAGATTTTACGTTAACTGCTCAAAAACGCCTTGCAATAGGGAATACGGAGGATTGAAAACAAAGGAGCTAGAAACCGCCGAAATGACAATTTGTCGGAGAGTACAGATGATGGAGTTTGCTGATGAATATCAAACATTACGCGAAGGCAATCAGTTGAAAGGGGCCAGCTGTCTCTGGCGACTATCTCCGTATATGGATGAAAGCGGTGTGATTCGTATCAAAGGACGAATAGATGCAGCCTACGCCGTTCCAGATTTCACTAGACGGCCAATTATAATGCCAAAAAATCATCATGTCACCATGCTAATCGTCGACTACTATCATCGTACCTGGAGTCATCAAAATGAAGAAACTATCATCGCAGAGATACGGCGCCGATATTGGATTCCCCACATACGAACGGTCGTGCGGGCAGTAGCTAAACGTTGCGTCATATGTAAAAGAGAGAAAGCCAAGCCCGTGAATCCAACTATGGGACAACTTCCGGAAGACCGCCTGACTCCGTTCGTTAGACCGTTCTCGTACGTAGGTGTGGATTACATGGGACCGTTTTCAGTGGTCAGAGGCCGAAGTACTGAGAAACGATGGATTGCGTTGTTCACTTGTCTAACAACTCGTGCAGTACACTTAGAAATCGCCAGGGATCTCACTACGGATACCTGCCTGATGTGCATCCGAAACTTCATGAATAGACGAGGAACTCCGGTGCGTATTCGATCAGATAATGGCACGAACTTTATTGGGGCAGACCGGGAACTCAAGAGGCAGTTGCAACAGCTAGACCATAGGGCTATTGCAGATACACTAGCGAACACGAAGATCGAATGGGTATTTAATTGTCCTCTAAACCCCCATGCAGGTGGATGCTGGGAGCGCTTGGTGCGTAGCGTAAAAAGAGCTATGGGACATGCCATATATAACGAACGCCTTCAGGAACATAGTCTCTACAGCTTAATGTGCGAAGCTGAAAATATAATTAACTCGCGACCCCTGACTCATATTCCGCTAGACTCACCCGCTGATGAACCCTTAACCCCTAATCACTTTCTTTTAGGTACACCCAACTCCGAGCAGACACCTCACCCTCTGAAGGAAGAACTGGGCGTCACTCGAAAGCAATGGCGCAAGGTGCAACAGATGCAACATCGATTCTGGAATAAGTGGCTCTCTGAATACTTACCCGATTTGTGCCGTAGGACGAAGTGGTACCAGCCAACCAAACCACTAGCGACCGATGACGTAGTCTTAGTATGTGATACGAAAATACATCGCTCAAAATGGCCTGTTGGAAGAATCATCCGAGTCTTTCCAGGCAAGGACTCGCAGGTTCGCACAGCTGAAGTACGAACGAGATTGGGAACCTTCAAGCGGCCCGCATGCATACTTGCAAAACTAGACATTGGTGAATCTGAGATGTCGTAGATTCACGGGGCTCGGGATGTTAAATATTAATTATTGTTCTTTGTCAAATAATCTTGTACGTTTGTAAGTGGCACCCCTTCACGAATGCAATATGGCCTTAAGAATTTTTCTACAGTTCAGTGTGCTTCACTCGTTATTTTTGTACTCTTGTTCAGTGGCCTCTACCAAGAAGCAAGTTCAACTGTCAAACGAAATTCACGTTTTAAATTGAAGCCGGCATTCGTGAAGGGAGGACACATAAAAAGTGTAAGTTGTATCTATCCGCATCTAAAACTATTATAATTATTTATGTTCATATAGGAAATAAAATACATCCCATTCCATTCATCTACAAGAGGAGTATTTTATTTGTTTCCTCCCGGCGTGCGGCAACAATAATAATAATAGTTGGCGCAACAGGTCTTTGGGGACCCTGGGCCTAGCTTCTCGCAACCATTCGATTTGTGTGAGTTTTTAATTTTTGGAGCGAATGGAAGGGATCTACAATTTTATGCCGATTCCAAACGGCTGATTGAGAAGCTCTTTCAAGACAGTTATACTCTCGGATGTTTGTCAGGCGTTCGCGAGAGGCGGCGCAGTGAAAAAACCCTGAGTTGGAATTTGGGTTTTTGTGGGATTCGAACCTGGGACCCCTCGCTTATTAGTCCAACACACTAACCACTAAGCCACTGCGCCTATTGAAAGGACAATAAGTGTCTTAAAAGCTGTTTTTCGATGCCTTGCATAACATTCGAAAACACTTTAAGATTCCAGATCCAGAGAGATTGCAAATCGAAGAAAGAAATATGACCGAAAAGGTTTTGGAAAATTGCAATAGCACTTTAAGAACGGAAGGGCAAAGGCGGAGAAATGAAATAAGATTCTCTTTAAATAGTGATGCAACTTATTGTTATTATTGTTATTTTAATTAATTAAAATAAAATGTTAAAGCAACAAACAATTTTTTTAAAGAATAACACAAGAACCATTATTTAATTTGTGTCATAAGTCATAACAAATATCATAATTGGCTGCTTTTAAATTAATTTTCTTAATTTTTATCTCCATATTCTCCTGGTTGTGTTTATTTTTGTCAGCGTTTTCTAGTAGCTTCCGTTTTTCTCTTGCTTTCATTATCCCCAACTACTCTTTCTTAACTTCATAACTTTTTCTTGGAAATCTTGCAATTTTATTTTCATTTTTCCATTCCCTGTATTGCTTCAAGTAATTATATTGGGGTTGCCGTTTGGTTTTTGAGGAATTCAAGACGTTCAGTTTCAGCTTTCGGTACTTTATTTTGCTTATAACGATTTGACGTTGGCGCGCTATCCTAATTTGCTTTTCATCACCAAGTATATCCTCTTCACTGCCTGCCGGGTTATATAAATTTGGACCAAAAACTGTACCAGTTGGATCAACCGCACTTTGGAGACCAAGAATAGCGTCCACTGCCTGTTCTAATGGAGAAAGGGTCAGTGAGATGTGGGGAACACCCCCCGTGCCTTTTACGTCCTTTTTATTGGTAGCAATTTTTGCTTTCAATTTTGCCTTATAGTAGGTAAAACCAAACCTATAATATAATATAATATGTTTAAAATCTTAAAAAAAAAACGGTTTTCATTCGCATTGAAATACCTTGTTCCACTCATTGCCTTTTCAATGAAGAGGTCCCAAAGTATTAAGTTCAACTGCAAAGGTTTCCCAAATACCCTTCGCAAGGTCCTGGTTACATTCCATCAATTCAACCAGCTTTTTGAATTGATTGGCATTTGTCTTTTTCATACTAAAAACAAATTTCTCTGTTATATTTAAAATTTATGCATAAATGCATAGTCAATTACTAACTTTTTGTGCACTCATATTGTTTTTAACAAAATAGATTGATAAATAAAAGCAAAATAAACTTATATTCGCGCGATAATCCCAAGGTTTGATCATTCGCCTTTTTCTCACTTTTAAAGTGTAGGAAATTGTTTTATTCGCGACCAGTAATTCGTTTGGTTTACATTCGCTAGTACTTTGACATTTGACAATACCGATTAGAAACATTCGCATACTTTCGTGTTCGCTTCGCAAACAATAAGAAAAAAAAAACGCCTATAGTGACAAAAACCAAACTTCAGTAAAATAATTTGCAAAAGCATATTCAGATTTACTTCTTAAAAATCTTGCAAGGAATACTCACTTCACTTCACCCACAGTCTCTGTTTTGGTGGGACCATTTAATTTATTAGATTGTCGTGTGGTCGTGGAGGACCTATATTCTAAGATTATTCACAATAAATGTTTTTTTTTTTTATGAAATTGTGCGCGTGTTCCTTAAGTATATATCGAAGTTTCATTCCAAATACCTATAGAAATATGTCGTCAGGTCAGGGCATATTGTTCCAACCATCGGACCATATTTTGCAGATGGGTAACCCAATATGATCTAAAGCCATCCATTTTTTGACTTGAACCATTTTTGGGTGGCCAATTTAAACCTTCAAACACTGATGACTTGAAAAATAAAACCTTAAAAAAATAATTACATAAATACGATTTATCATACTCATTACCTACTCATGATTTATGAGCACGAGTTTAGTTAGTTTTATTATTAAAAAAAAACATAAATATAAATTAGATTAAAGTGAAAAGCTTCAGTTCAGTCTTTAAATTTTTGTCTCACACACCGAGGCATTGGAAACAAATACAGAAGCATATTGAGAGCGGCCAAGCCAACTGCAAAAGCACACGATGCTGCTACATCAATTGTTTCCTAAAATTAAAAATATCTTACTACTTTACTGCATGTTTTGAGCTAAAATAACTTACATCTGGATCGGCTTGCCCTAAACGTTCATGTAAGAAATCGGCTGCCTTCGGACAAATCACCGACGCAGTTGAAGTACAGTTCAGTTTATGCGATTGAAAAGCGACGCTATGCAATAGCGAAGATACGTAACGAGTATGAGTTCCCTTTGTGTTGTCCTGCAACCAAGGCTGAAGACCCTTGTATGATCTATGTGCACAGTGTTAGAAAAGCTGGTGAGTATGTAATTGGTAAAAAAATTTCAGTCTTACCGCACGGTTCCACTGGCCAAAGCCAAACTTATACAGAGTAAATAGGTTACTGCAATGGCAGCATTATATGGGATTTTGACAACTAATAGAAAGGAAACGGATAACTGTTCTGCTAGAACGTAGCTCGACCAGAGTGCAACCAAGAGATACGCGAAAATTGTGCCATTGGGAGTGTTTGGATCCAAGAACAATCTAAAAGGACAAACAAATTTGTAGCTGCTTTTTAAAAAGTAGAAATGTGTTTCGACTTACGGATATAGGACACAACTAGCGATTGCTGATGATATAATGGAAAATGGAATGGAAACCGAGTTGTATGCGATTAGCAAGGTTGCTCCAGTGTAAAGACCCTCTGGGTTATCCTGCGAAAACCGTTTCCTCCAAATGGGATCTGTATAAGTTATATATTAGGAAAGAATTATTTACATTGCTGCAAGTTAACTACATAAATATAACATACATAGACTACCGGTTGCCAGTATTCCACAGCCATATGATAGACCGATAACATTTAGGATCATTCCATTCTTGCTGAAGAAACCATAAGCATCATCCTGAAAAGTAAAAGCACAGCAAATAAGTTTTCTTCTCGCATCAGAGTTTTACAAATGTAGATATGCCTAACACGTTTCTAAGGGAACTTACACCCTTTTTAATTTCATTAAATGGTGAAATTTGTACAGAGGGTTTCAGAGCTTCAATGTCTGCTCGACACATTCACTCGGCTGTGTATTAGAAGAAGGCATGTACCAAAATATAAGTAGGCTAACAGTCTCTGGGATTTGAATGGGATTTACTTCTAATGCTGCATTTACAGCATCACACATTCCTAACACGGAAGATTAAAGGGACGCTCAATAGTAGATAACAGTGTGACTGAATTACCAAATACGCAAAAAAAAGTCGGCCACCTTGTTTGAACGTGAGGGAGCTGTGAAGACATTATAGGCCGAAAAAGTAGCACTATCCACCCTAGGCTTGATACGAACGGCAACCTATAAATGTCACTAGAAGAGCAACTGCGAAGGTGGAAGGAATTGCAATAACTGGCGTGGTATCACTGTTTTGTCCGCATTCCCAAAGCTGATGGCAGCTATAATCCTCGAGAGGATAAAGTCCAGGATCGAGTCGAAGCTCAAGAGACACCAAGCGGGATTTCGCAGTGGTCGATTATGCGTCGATCATATAACACCTTGCAAATCAGAGTACCAATCACCGCTCTTTCTCATGTTCGTAGACTTTGAAATCGCCTTCGATCGCTATAATCGTGATTGTATCTGGAGATCGCTTGCTATAAGAGGCATCCTTCAAAAAATTACTGATATTATTAAAGACTTATAACAACCCAAAGTGTCTCGTTTTGCACGGTGGACAGCTTTCCGATCCATTCGAAGTATCTACATACGTCAAGGGGTAAGACAAGTTGTTCTTACCGCGATTGGTGGTGTAATGACTGCCACGGTGAATACAAACGAGAAACTTGGGATCCAATGGAACATAAGCCATTTGGACTAGGCTGATGATATCTGTTTTCTGGCAAACAACATTGATGCCCTTAACCAAATGTGTCATTCGCTTCAGCAGAATGGGGAGGTTGGCTGGAGGTTGGCTCTAAGGACAAACACCAAAAAGACAAAAATTATGCGCCCTAGCCGAGACCAACAACAGCAGGTTATTTTAAGACTGGAGATCATAGAGGTATAGGTGGTGAAGCATTATAAATATTTGAGCGGACCCAGGACCTCAGAAATAGACTAAATAAAGCCCGTATATTTGGAAACTTTTCTCCAGTGTGGAAATCTAGCAAAATATCGCTTCACACTAAGTTAAAATTGTTTGAGTCCAGTGCAAGATCTGTTTTGCTATACACGCATGTGAAACGTTGGAAATGCTGCGACAACATCTCGAGCAGGCTACAAGCTTTTGTTAATCGTTGCCTGCGTTACATCCTATGGACCCGGTGGACACAAACGATTTCCAACAATGAATTGTGGCAAACAAAAATCGATGTTGACATCAAATAGAGAAAATGGCAAAGGATTGGCCATACACTAAGGAAACCAGACGACAACATAGCAAAGCAGTGCTTCCAATGGAGCCCTCGAGGTTTAATGCGGGTTTGTATAGTCCCAGAAAAACATGGAGGTCAACTGTCATTATGGTAGCTTAGTCCCACGATTTGCGATAGTGGATACAGCTTAGGTATCGAGCTGCAAACAGAGAGAGGTGGAAGGACTTGGTTGTCGCCCTATGCTCCAGGAGAAGTTAAAGTAAAGAAGAAGAAGATCTTGTTTAGGTGGTAGGAATAACGGTAAAGTTCAGCATGTTGATATATTTATAGCGATGGCTTACGAAGTATCGATTTACTATATCCCAAAATGGCTTCCGGAAGTGATGAACCGACAATTATTTATTTATTTATTATTTTTTGATGAATTGTTTGTTTTAATTTAGTGACACAAATTACCACTCTCATTTTACATGTTTAAAAATCAGAAATAGAAATGCTTTCAACTGCTTTCAGAAATGTTCGTCACCAAGACTCTTGTGGAAAAATGCGAGTGCGTAATGTTGTAAATGCAACAAAGCTTTTATAAAATATCGTTCCTGTACGCGATTTGTTTTGAAATTATCTAATGCTTCGTAAATATTTTTTTTTCGAAAAGGTCCACGCTACCGTAGACAAATCTGTATATTTGTACCCTGTGCATGTCATAAAACTGCAGACGGTTTTATGTCTGTTTGACGAGAAAGCTGCTGGGCAGATTTTGAAGAACATTTTTTTAAAATCTTTCTTAAAACTCCGACGCTAGGTCGTTCATTGCCAAACCTTCTTTTTGGAAGCGTTTTGACCAAACTCTTTTTGTTTATGTAACTGCCCATAACTTGGCATTACTCAAATACCTCTGAAGAATTCTTAAGGAAGCCAACACTCTTTTAAATATTTTAAGTCTTCACTCATGTAGCACAAACTTTTTATTTCCAAGACGTTACCTCACTTATTACCTCCGCCTCTATAAATCCACATAAGTAAAATGAACTTACCCCAATATTCCAGTAAAACAGCCATAGTGTCGACATTGCAATGGGTAAAAGGAAAAGCCGTAAAAATAATGAACGCATCCCCGCTACACCACAAGAAAAAGTGGATGCTAACAATTTTCTAAAAGAAAAGTAGTCGTTATAAAAATTCTTTTGGCCTTTGAAGAAATAAACTCACAGATACAGCATGACCCACACTTTTAGCTCGCCTGGCTTACCATATGCCAAGGGCACCTTTCCAGTTCCCATAGAATTAAGGGGAGCGTCTGAGATTGGTGTTTCCCTAGAAAACCGTTCTACCAGTGCTTCGATCTGTTGACTGGACTCCAGGAAGCGATCCCGGCTTCTGATAATGAGACTCGTAAAATATAGATAAACATAAGCCAAATGCGGGACTTAGACTCTACCTTCGATCTACAGTGGACAGACACAGATAATACATTAGCGGATTTTCGAGTTGGGGGCAGGGAAATCCAATTCCATGGAAATACTCCAACATAGCTCGGGTACCCCCAGAGTAGACAACTCCTCCCAGGCATAGGAATAAAGCCCTGTCCAAGAATGGAAACACATCCGATCGAGGTTTCTCCAATGACAGCAAGATCCCGCAACCAGTTTTCTTTGCAGTATTCGACAGAATCGAAATAAGCAAATACGCACTCAGCGGGTCCAGTCCTTGAGTTGGCTCATCCAACAGTAGCATTACTATAGAATATAAGAAGTATTTCGAATTAGCATTAATATCGAGTTCGTTAATTCAACGCGTACCTGGATCGCGAACAAGTTGAATCCCGATTGATAAACGTCTCTTTTCGCTTATATTCAGATATTCGACGCGTTTATGTGCGACTTGTGACAACGCCAGATCAGCCAGGACCTGACGTACTTTGGAGCTTTTTAAATATCCAGATAACTAAAATTAAGTACGAATTGTAAATGATTGCTTTTAGTTTTCATAGCGCACTTACTATTGTCGCAGTGTAATGTAAGGTTTGAGCAATCGTAAGTCCGGGTATGAAAGTGCAAGACTGTGTAACATAGCCACACCTTTGCTGAAATAAAGCTTTAGAAAGAGATGTTCCATTGAGCAGAACTTGACCACGCGTAGAGCCTTCGGATCTTCTAGAGATAACGTCGAGCAGAGCACGTTTACCACTACCTAAAAAAGAAACAAAAAAAAAAAGAATTAAAATTCATTGCAACACAAAAAGAAAGAAAATATGACTGAATAATAATTTTTTGCAGAACAGAGAAAACGCGAGAAAAAATTAAGATCTATCAACTTGGTGGAAGAGCTCTTAAAGGCGCTTATTATCTGAGAAGTCGAAAGCTTAGTTAAGAAGGTCAAAGGAAAACCAATTGTTTTTGTTGCACAATTTGACAGCTTGTCCTGGAATATAATATAAAAAATAAATCGTTGGTGCTACGTACCTTAGGTCGTCGTCGAGTCGCAACGGACATGGATTGGAACCTTAACGGAACGAACAGCATACAGGCAGCCTCATATAATTTGACATTGAAAACACATTAGGTACCTAATGGGATTTTTTTTTACTTTTGACGCACGTCGTCGGACCAAAATTGTAGGTCCATTGCGGTAGAAAAGAAAAGACATATGGGTCGGAGTCTGCTCATTAAATTTAATAAACGAAGGGAAAAAAGCCCGGGCTGATCTTACGTGTCCTTAGGTTGGAAACGGAACAGGATCCAGAGGCATACGAAGGCCTTACAATGGTCTTAGAATGCTCGAATGTCCTACACACCCGAGCTTAGTCTTCACTTAAATGCTATTTCACCACATTGCTTTACATGTGTTGAGATGTGTAAACACTGTGCTAGGTTGGGTTGAGACAAGGGGAATGAGCGGCACTAAATACACAGTTCCTATAGGAAACCAAACTATTAAACTATGCAATGGAAGAAACCTAAGTACTTTGCCTTTCAAAAACACCTCAATTTCCCTGCAGAAACTAACAGCCCGATTCTGACGTTGTGAGCCCTCACAAGTCATAAGGAGGTTTGTTGTGATTCGACAACTTTTTCCGAATTCTACGATAATCCTCACAAGAAATTTTTCAAATTGCCACAACATTTTCTACAAAAGACCGAACTCGTACACGAAGTTAGTAAAAATATATAAAATACAAATTTCTTGGGCAAAATACTATGAACACAGAAATGTTTTAGAACTCAAGGATAAATATTATTGGCAACATTTGTCACAAATCAAATTCCCAACCTTACTATTTTTTTTTTTTTTTGCACAAATATGTATTTTTCCCGAATTGGTTATAAATATAGCATAAGGTTATAAAGTTTGTGGAAATAGGGAACCAACACCATCAAATGCAATAATGATTGTCACTTGTGACTGGTTTTGAATTTCGTGACCTGCCTATAGGAGATCACAAATTCGATTGTTTTTGTAAGCCTCACATGTTGTTACTTGTGAGTGTGCTGACAGAATACGAAAACCTCACAAAATAATTTTCACCTCACCTTGTAAGGTGTTTCTTGACTTGTGAGTTATCAGTGATGTTTGCCAGAATCGGGCTGTTAGTATCAGATTCCAGTTTGTGAAGCCTCCTCCATAAATCTAAGAAGCACTGTTCATGAAACTTTAATTGACTGCGAAATATTGCTTCCGATATAATGTGTGTTGTGTTTTCCTTAACAAGTCTTTCTCCAAAGTTCAATCAATTTTCAATTCAATTCATTTATTTCAAATAAACAAGTACATATTCTTATCAATAAATGTATCAAAAAACATATAGGGCATTCAAAGAAGTACATTATGTGCTTGAGTATAAATTGAAACAAAATGTAGTATTCTGTAGTTGGGAAAAGAACTAGTGGCGAATGATCGATAATTTTACAGAGGAAGCAGTTTATAATTTCGATGCATAGCTATCTAAATATAGAGTACATTAAAAGTCAGCCAAAGTGTATAGTACATTAATATTATATCTTCACTAGCCATAAGAAATTAATTTCATTTAAATAAAAATTAAACAGCCATTTTTTCAATTTATTATTAAATGTAAGGGAATTTCTAATACTCCGAATGGCCAGTTGTAGCTTATTGAACAACCTTGGTACTACAATAGCATACCAATTTTGCAACTTATGAGTGCTATGGCGTGGAACTACTGCAAAATAACTGTCATTGAAAAGGTAAACACTTCTTATAAAAAAAATGTTTAAAACTTTATAGAAGCAGAGATGTTTTAACGGGAGAATAATTGAGTTCCTGAACAACGGAAACCTATGATCTCGTTTCCCTATTTTCCAAATAATCCTTAAAATTTGTTTTTGGGTAACAATCAAAAGATGCAGTTTATTAGCATAAGTACCTTCCCAACAAACTAGCCCATATTGCAATTTTGACTGCACTAGGGCATAGTACACATAGTAACCAAGAGGTTTCTTGAATAAACAGGTCTTAGCAGATACATTATTTGCGTAGAATACATGAGCTACTTTTTCAGGTCGGATGTATTTCAACTCCAATTCATTTTATTGTCGGTACGTAGTCCCAAGTATTTAAACATGGAGGCCACTTCAATATCAGCGCAATTAGCTGCTGGACTATTAGCATTGCTAACACAATATTTCTCACAATCGATACTGTGATATCTGAATTCTAGAGAGTCGAAATCCAACGAGGAAAAGTTAAATAAACATAAGCTCGGTTTTGTCACTAAGCAGGTATGACATAGAACTACTGGAATGGGTACGCACTACATCGTCAGCAAAGCCAATTTGTTCACACTTAAAATGTTGGTCAAAAATAGAATTGATGAACATAAAAAACAAAGTTGGTCCAAGCAGTAAGCCCTGTGTTGATAGCAAGGTAATTGCTAAGGTGCTCACCTATTTTTACCAATTGTTTTTCTATTTTATAGATATGATGCAAATCAGATCAGCATAAAGCCTCTGAAACCTGCGTTATCAAGCTTATTCAGCAATAGTTCATGGTCCACAGAATCGAATGACTTCGTTATATCTATGATGAGTGAAGCTGTTTTTCGGAAGCCAAGTTGATTAGTACCTACTGAAAAAGGATTTATTTTCAAGATAAGAAACGATTCGACCCTTAGTTGCTTTCTCAAAAATCTTGGATAACACCGATAGAAGAGAGATAGTCCTTTAGTTGTTGAGGTTGGACCGATAACTTTTTTTGTAAATTGGAATCACCTCAGCAATTTTTAAGTTGGAAGAAAATATATTCCACTATATACACTTTAATTAAACAAGTGGGCGAGGACATCAACAATATAAAAAGCAATCTTTTAAACAAAATCATTTGAAAATCCAGTACAGGTTGATTTATTCAAGTGCGCAATGAATCGAAGATATAGGGCCAAATAAGAAGCTGTTTGGCTGCCTACTTACCATATTAAAACAGCTATGTGAACAATAATATTGGCAGGGTCTCTAGTTAATGTTCATCTCTACCTCTATAAAAGAGAACACATTTTTCTGTTTGTCCGCCAAGAGGGAGTAGGTTCGTAACGAAACCTTAACAATATATATATTAATCGATTTGTCGTGAGTAGCGGTATTACATAGGATGGTTTTTAGTATCCTAAAGTCCGTTATTGGTCCTTCAAACCCATTTTATATGAGTTTTTAACTAAAAAAAGACCATTTTTTATATTATATTACTACGAAATGGCCAAACAAATTTGAATATGAATTTATTCTTCGATTAGTACACTTCCCGGTGAAGAGATTGATGTATATCAATCATTACTAGTATCGCTTGTGGTCGAAAATCGACCATACCTTTTATAAGAATGTATACTAAAAAACGTACTTCTGTTATTCTCGTAATTCTCGTTATTTATTGATGTTTTTTATAAACGAAAAGAAAAGAGCGACATAATACATGGAAAAATAAAGTGCACGACTGGGTCGAACGAAACTTTCTTATGGACATAGAATCCCTTATTTCTGAGTATGTTTAGCAGTTCATTTACTACGATGCACCATAGCAGGGCGATAGAACACCGCTCTTGCCCCAGAGTTTTAACAGAATCATATTAAGAATGCTTATTATCTTTTAAATGTATTTTGGTCAAAATGGTTATAGCGGTTTTTTGTAAAATTTGCCAGACAAAACAGTACCAAATATTGCAATGCTTTATTTGAAAAATACTATTGCGTCACTATTTAGTTGTGAAAACCGATTATAAGTAATTGCTCGGGATGTAGGTAAGCATTGCTTCGTTTTTTAAGTTTTATCGAAATCAAGATGGGATTTTCGATATATGAGTTCTGAAAACATCCATTTAACTCTAAGTTTGCATTTTGGTCAAAATCGTTATCGCCGTTTTACGGTAAACATAAAAAAAACAAATTAAAAAAATGACATGCATTCCGGGAGTGCCGACAGAAGTTATTACTTGAACAATTACGTGTGCATTTTTCAAATCGGCAGGAAATACTTTCAAATGAAGTGTTTCTTTATTGATTATTATAAACTACTACTACAAATCTTATATTACAATTTTCACTTTTATTTAAAGCGCCATTGTACATAAAAAATAATACATATTATTTTACAAAAAATATTGCAATCTATTGCTTAAAACATACATTTACAAATACATACATGAAATATTGAATTTAATAATTAATTGGTATTCTTTGAAATGAATACCAATGAAATTTATGAATTTTCATCTACAAAAATTATACATATGTACATATTACAATTTCCATTTAATTTGTAAATGAGATATCCTATCTTCCTAACTGCATACAACCATGCACACAAACAAAGTTTCATTGAGATCGATTGAGTTTCTCAGAAAATCGACAACAGCGCCACCTATCGGGTCCAAAACTATTGTATCTTTCTAGTTGCATCCAACCATGAACACATACAAAGTTTCAATGAGATCGGTTGAGTTTCTCAGAAAATGGACAACAGCGCCATCGGGTGTCGGTTTTTCGGTGACGATGACGCGGTGTCGTTTTACATAAAGGTAACTCGAATTCATTAATTTCTTCCCATCTAAAAGTGCCCAACGCGCCTAAAGAATACTGTTTTCAAAAATCTATTGTACGATAATATAGAGAAAAACTGAGTTTGCTATTAAGTTATAAATGACCACATTAACTTAGAAATTATTTTTTGTTACAATCGTATGGAGCGTTTTCGAGATATGTCGAAATTTCAAAAGTACCTACCGTTGTTCGAATTTATAGCCAAAAACTGGGTACGCAGTCATGGTGACCTCACCTACTTAAGCTTAAATATCAATTTTGGTTGAAATCGTTAGAGCCGTTTTCGATCAAATCAAACTGGTACGAAAATTGTTTATAGGAAATACCATTAATATTGAGTTTACCTTGCAAAAAAAAAAAAATACCTCCCGAACTGTAAGCCCAAAAACTCCAAATCCGAGGTTTGAACGTAATCCGGGAAGCCTTTTAGGCTGTAAGCCTGTGGAAGGACGGACAGACCGACAGACCGGACAGAATTTTACAATCCATTTTTTTGATTTACTCTATCATCGTTGTATCAGAATTAATTAATATCTCGAGTCCGAAATTTTGCACAAAAATAATATCTTTCTCTTACTATCTACGTAATGGAGAAAGTAAAAAAATACGTAAATGAGCTGCTCCATCGGAAACAGATTCTAATCTAAAATGATTTATGTTTTTAATAGGTACGTTACTATGGTAATATAGTGGCGACAAAAAATAATAAATAATTCCCGTTAATAAATTTCTTACAATTATTGCTTATTTTTAGGGGCAGGTAAATTGCATACCTTTATGGGTAAATGATTCTCTTCAACAGGTTCTAATCTTAGATGATTAAATACGTTACTATGGAAACATGACAGCGAAAACTTGATTGTCACCAAAATCCTTTTAGTACCTGTTTCGTATGGGGAAGTCTTAACTTAATTTTACCAGTCTTAATGACGACATATACCCACGATTTTGTGTTTGTGCACATCTATGGCGCAGCACCTTTCAAATAACATAAGTTTCATTCTCCTCATTTCACATTAAATACCAAAAAAGCGTACGGAAAGCTCGCATGTTCACGTATTAATATAATGATTCTCTGAATTGTATAACAGAAGTTATAAGCAAAAATGTAATTATTTGAGATTTACATATTTCACAGATATGCGTAGGTCACTGCAATCAACAGCCTACCAGTGGAGTGTGGACAGCGTTGCCAACCAATTTTGATGAAAAAAAGCCTAACTTGAAAAAAAAGATGCCTTTTTCAATAAAATAGTGCATAAAATATTTTTTTTTGTAAATTGGAACAATAAATCAAAAATTAAACACAAATATAAAAAAAATAACAAAAACTTTTTTTTCGTTTGGAAACACATTCTTTAAGACCGAGCACCGAGGTCTTCTTTTTGCCAAGATTTTTTAAGAATATTTAAAAAAATAAAAAGTCAGTATACGTTGAATAAAAAAATATATACATAGGTATATTTGAAATAAAAAAAAGATGCCTTTTTGGAAATAAAAAAGCCTTAAAGCCTTAGCTAATGAAATAATGCCTAAAAGGCATGAAAAAGCATAGGTTGGCATCGCTGTGCGGACACGTTTATCAATTTTTTTTTCTTCTCTCTTCTTTCTTTGTACTAGACTAAGCTATTGTGTAGGTATAGTGTGAGTGTCTGGTTAATATTTTTTTTAGTTTTTTGAAGTTATTACTTCTTTAGCGTTGGGCACTTTAAGATGGGAAGAAATTAATGAATTCGCGTTACCTTTAAAACGACACCGCGTCATCGTCACCGAGAAACCGACACCCGGTAGGTGGCGCTGTTGTCGATTTTTTTGAGAAACTAAACCGATCTCAATGAAACTTTGTATGTGTGCATGTGTGTATGCAGCTAGAAAGATATCATAGTTTTTGACCCGATAGGTGGCGCTGTTGTCGATTTTTTTGAGAAACTCAACCGATCTCAATGAAACTTTGTCGGTGTGCATGTTTGTATGCAGCTAGAAAGATAGGATAGTTCTGGACCCGATAGGTGGCGCTGTTGTCGATTTTTTTGAGAAACACAACCGATCTCAATGAAAATTTGTATGTGTGCATGTTTGTATGCGGCTAGAAAGATAGGATAGTTCTGGACCCGATAGGTGACGCTGTTGTCGATTTTTTGAGAAACTCAACCGATCTCAATGAAAATTTGTATGTGTGCATGTTTGTATGCAGCTAGAAAGATAGGATAGTTCTAGACCCGATAGGTGGCGCTGTTGTCGATTTTTTGAGAAACTCAACCGATCTCAATGAAACTTTGTATGTGTGCATTTTTGTATGCAGCTAGAAAGATAGGATAGTTTTGGACCCGATAGGTGGCGCTGTTGTCGATTTTTTTGAGAAACACAACCGATCTCAATGAAACTTTGTATGTGTGCATGTTTGTATGCAGCTAGAAAGATAGGATAGTTCTAGACCCGATAGGTGGCGCTGTTGTCGATTTTTTGAGAAACTCAACCGATCTCAATGAAACTTTGTATGTGTGCATTTTTGTATGCAGCTAGAAAGATAGGATAGTTTTGGACCCGATAGGTGGCGCTGTTGTCGATTTTCTGAGAAACTCAACCGATGAATTTTGGAAAATATTATATGTAGGTATTGCCATATGTCAAAAAGTTAAAACAATTTTGTCTTTTTGATTTCTTTTTTACTGAATATATTATACTGCTAAATATATATATATAAACTTTAGCTCCAGGCGCCTGCCTGACAGTTGTTGGCATACCCTTAGCGGAGCGACGAAGTCGCGTGAGCGTCTAAACCCTGCGAAAAAAAGGGTTAAAATCCTGTTAGCGAGCGAAGCGAGCCACGCACCCCATACTTTAAATACACCAGACCTTCTTAAAGGCGCCTACCTGATAGTTGTTGACATACCCTTTGCGGAGCAGTTGTGCATGTGTATTGAGATTTCGGAAAAAAAGGTTTCAAATCTTTGTGCATAAATCACATAAACATGGTTTCATTAAAAAAAAAAATATTAAAATTTAATATAAAAAAAAAGTAAAAAATGAATAAAAAAATTAAAAAAAAAAATTCATTTCCTCAAAAAAAAATATTATATATATGTTTTTTTAGCCCATTTTAAGCTATAAAAAAATAAAAAAAAATGTTTGCTTAGTGCGCATATTGGAAACCCGTCCCCTCTCTTCTCTACCTCTATAAAAGAGAACACATTTTTCTGTTTGTCCGCGAGTAGGGAGTAAGTAGGTACGTAACGGTACCTCAATAATATATATAGCTATCGATTTGTCGTGAGTAGCGGTATTACATAGGATGGTTTTGAGTATCCTTACTTCATGTTCACATGTATGCATTTATTAAAGGACCCAGCAAAGCGGGTACATCCAGCTAGTGTTTTATAAAAGATGGCGCAGTTAAAGACACATTTCTATTGCAAAGCTCGTTTACAATACCCCATTATTTTTTGAGGTTTCCAGTGGCACAATGAAATTTGTTTATAAAATAATTTTCTTAGTTATTGGTTAAACATTCATGGTTTCAGTATGTTCCAGTCTTAGCATTTTGGCATGCTTTCTCACAAGACAGTGTCCTGGCAAACGCTATTTTTTTTGGACAGTTCGAAGTCGCTAGAATGTCAAATATCATCTCTTTCAGCGTACTTTTTCAGACGATAATTTGATACATTCGCTCGCTTTTGAGCATTGAATTTTAGACAATGTCACTGCCAATGGTAACTGTTTCCTCAAAAGACGTTGCTTGTTGTATTGTTTGGAATGCCCTTTTATTTTTCCACCTTGTACTGCAATCAGCGGTATCCACTTACTCTTATAATAACTTTCGAGAGGTAGATTTTTTGGACCATTATTTTAAGGCTAACTGTCATGAACTTGTCACTCTTACATCTTAACTAAACAGAGTTCTAAGAGACTACCTCTGAAGATGAAGAACTCTCAGTGGCAATTTCGATTTCAAGCGACTCAAATATATTTTGCATGTTCCAAATTTTAATACTATTTGCAATCAGTATATGTATACAGTCTTTATTTCAATAAGCACAAGTATATACATAGAAACATCTGGATGCCCAAATATCTTCTTTCAATTTCCTGAAAGTCACTCTGTCACAATTTCAGTAAACACTCACCTTTTGAACCCAAGATTGCCATCACCTCGCCACTGTGTACTGTCAAGTTGACGCCTTTAAGAACCATTGCGGTGCTACCGCCTCCATTGAAACATCCTCCACCATCCACCTGTGAAAGTAACAAATATTTAACAAACACTTCCCACGGATTAAACAAAGTAGGTAGATATGAGTTAATTTCTCCTCAAACAAAACGAAAGAGTTCAGGCACGAACTGAAATTCAACCCTTTCGGGGTAAACTTGATGTAATCGAGAGTTAAGTTTGTTTACATTTCATCTAACTAACTCACAAAAAAAGAAAAAAAAAATGCGGCATGATACGTATTCAATTTCATTCATCACACATTTACACTTAGGAATTTGTAGGTGTGCATTTTTCAAAAATTAAAGAAGCAAATCATTCACCGGACCTCTGTGGTATGAAAGATGCTATGCGCCTCCAATATATAGTCACTTCCAATCATTTTCAGCTAATGACGTCACACGTGTGTACTGCCTGTCAACAAATTCTCCAATATTAGATATAGACAGGTGTAGATACTCTATCCATAAAACACTGTAAAAATGTATCTATGACTGGTGCACAATTCGAATACAACAACAATAAAGAGAAGGACAAAAAGACGCTCAGCACTGCACTACAACTGCCAAACGCTACGTGAGCTAACAAAGCACTGACTGATTTAGCCAGTGGAAGCCAGGTCTTGCTGGGTCTGGTCTGGGTCTGGGAGCGCTAAGCGTACATTTCTCCAAAATTCCGGTGAGAACAAGAGAAACTATTGTGGTCACTGAGCTGGAACTGGAAATGTGTATATTTTCGAATTTCTTATTGGAAATATTGTAAAAAACTAGTTTTATACGTGAACGAGAACATATAGTGCTATGTGTGGAGGTATGCCTAATAAATATATGGAACTGTTTACTTGTGTGGTACTTATATTACCATGTTGCCAGGCGAAAAAAAATTACCATCTTACATTTGGAAAATATGATTTTTATATTAAAACTCCTTTAGAAATAATGGTTGGGTTGGGTCCAAAAATGCAGTTCTTTCTATTCTTTTGCCTTGGTTGGTGGTTTAGGTATATAACTGACACGATCAGTACCTATATAAAAAGGGTTTTCAATTTTGACGGGTCGATGTTTGCAGTGCCTGTGCCCACCAAGTTGGTCTGTCTAATCTGATGGTGTTTATAATTCAATCACTGATACCAAATCCAAATACCAGTACTCAAAGGAATGCCAGACCGACCCTGAATATTTCTGTCATTCGATAAAGTGGACATAAAAACCCGAGGCAATCAATCTATCGCCGCGCACAAAAAGTCGGTCTTTCGCAGTATCAAACTTGGTGATTTTTGTATCGGGACTTGGGTCTACATCGCTAGCAACTGACCCAGGAGCTCAAAGCTAATGACCGTTTGTTCGCTGACTCGCCTGGGCGTCGGAGCGCTTGGAATGGGAACCCAATTTCGGATAGAAAATAATTTTTATCGACAAAGCGCATATGTATCAGAATTAACGTTTATGAGACGACGCCAATTCACATGAGGCTCACCAGGTGGCATACACCAAAAATTACTAGCTGCTACTGCGTCATTGGGCCACACTTTTTTGAAAATTACGTTGGTGAGACAACCGCCATCAACGACGATTGATATAGAATAATGGGGACCTATTTATTTGGTCCCAAATTGAAATATATGGGAGAGACGACATGTGGTTCCATGATGATAGAGCAACTTGCCACACAGCAGACGCGACGATGTACATTGTGCATGAACGATTTTAGTGTATTATAGTTATCGTACACAGAGGTGACCTGAATTGACCAAAAAAAATGTTGTGATTTGTCCCCGCTAGAAGGAATATATTAAATAAAATAAGAGTTTCGTTTATACCTCTATTGTTTTATTCTATTTCAATTTCGACACGCCCTTATTGAAACTTACTTGCTTACTTAAGGTGGCGCTACAGTCCGAGGTGGACCTACTCCACAACCAACAAGCGTCTACAGCCTGTTCGATCTCTAACCAGCTGTCCACAGTTTCGCACACTAAGTTGGTTAAGGTCTCCTTCCATTTGCGTCTGCCTCCTGATTAGCGGTCTTCTTCTACTACGCCGTCCCACGATTGTGGATTCAAATATTTTCGGCTACAAAGTACAAACCTATCGATTGGGCACTGAAGTTGAATATGGAATTCTCCCAAAAAGTCCAAGTCATCAGTTATTCGAGAAGACACCACAATTCATGAAATGAAAAGACAAACGCACCTCTGCCGAGTTGATTTACCGACATTTACCGGAACACTGATATTTTAAGCAAGCAGTAGACTTCAGAGATTAACTCGGTCTTACTTCTTACATATGTGTCACACTCCCAAATATTTTCAGGTACCGTTTGAGAGTGAACTGGAAGGTTATCCAATTGCCTCGATCATCCCCCAATGACAATCATGACTTTATCACAAATGTGCAGCGGGCTTCCAACACCTTGGCATTAACTTGGCTGATTTGAGAATCTTTTTCAAGGCAGTTCTCAGGTGTAATTCAACAAACGTTACCTACATTTTCCCGGAGATCGAACCTGAGACTTCTTGATCATTGGTCCAGCATGCTACCATCAGTACGCATTTCTTTCTTTACTAGAATTGGTCGAATCGTCACTTTTTCTAGGTCAGCCACATATGCGAACTGTCGACTCAGCCAATCAAACTAGATACTTTTCGCAAGAGAAAAGGTTCGTTCGTGTACTTTCAGCATAGAAAAACGATAAATGTCAAATCTCACAAATCGAGAGAGAAATCTCTCAATTTCAAGATAAGTATTTGAAGGGTTTTCTTACAAAAAGTTTGAGAAATGTAATATCGACAAATGACAAGGTTCACTTTAAATGCAGCATCTATAAAATAAGTTGGAATTTTATTTAGAAAATTACGAAAAGTTTAAAAGAGGGGAAATGGATTTCTCTCTCATTTTTTGCAATTTTCTCAGTACGTTATCGTATTCGCAGAGATTGCAAAAAAGTACCCGAACGAACCTAAACAGAGCCATTTCTAAATTGTTGACGTCTTATTTTTCATTCCTGTCAAATGCAGCTCTGTTTGTTTTATATTTTTGACAGAGGAACCGACCTACATGCAAACCTGGTTGGTAGCGAACAAATTTGAATTTCCTTTTTACGAGAATAATTTCTCTATAATAAATATAGAGATTTATTCGAGTTAAGGAAAATTAATCCTAATCTCGGAGTTGGTCTCCGGTGTAAGCGTTACATCAATCAAGAAAGATAAATCGCTTACCGATGAGTAAAATGGTCTGTACATTGAGGGAGAACCCTATTTTCTATGTACAAATATAACTGCTCACCTGGTAACAAGTAACCACCACCAATTCTAAGTCTAGCTCACTGTAAATTCCGCCAAACGCACACACCTAAACCCACACAAATACCGACTTACCTGACCGACTGGAAAGACAACAACAGGTAAAATTCAACTAGATAGGTTAGGGTCTGCGACTAAGATGGCGTCACATCACAGGTTAGTTCTCCCAGAGAGTTTGCGCATGCTATACTGCGCTCGGCGCGGTCAATTTAACAAGTGTAAGATAGTGTACCACCAATTTGGATACCCATTAGTAGCAAATTGATTTCTATTATTAAGTGACCTGTGCATTCGGTTATAAGTTTGTGTACACATATATCCAATATTTCCTTGGTCTCCTCGTGAATTCATACATCAGTGAAACAGTGAACGAAAATAAGAAATACAAATAAATCAATATACCAGTAGCAACTTCCGATTGGATATTTTTGGATTACAGCCTTTCTTCAAAGAATGTCCAAAAGGGACCCGACACTGCAAACGTCCGACTAAAATTTAATTCAATGGTGAGTGCTGTTGCTTTTCAATACAAAAAAAGAAAAGAATGTACCTGCATTCGTATTCTGTTTAATGGTGAACAAGAAAATGAACAAGAACAATAAATTATGCCTTAATGAGCATTGCTAGAGAGAAAACCAAGTATATCAGTGTCTGTATGGCAGACTAAAATACTAATAATTCTGTCAGATACATTTATTTCACTATGCGCTCCAACTGGAATGTACTGTTAAGTTAGTGTAGGCTCCTCAAGCTCTTCGCCGATCTACCGCGAGTACGCTGCCACAGAAGGTCAAAGATCTTAAGCAGATCTTGTAAACATACATACAAACGAAATTGTATAGTAGGTATAGTTCTATAGAAGCCAAGAACGCGCTGCCGCTGCCGTGTAAGAACAACGCTAAAGAACTGGGGGGAAAGCATTGTGAACTCGCTAGTCCAGTAGTAGTGCCAACCGTACGTACTACTTGTAGAAGTTTTTGCTTCTCCAGCTCGTATTCTATTTGAAATTTTCTTCCACCGCAAGAGAGAGGGGACTCGAAAAAATTTATGCCACATTGTAGAGTTTTGCATTTACTTGGGTCCTTTTTTTTACACAAACGTAAAACCAATTACATACATTCTACTTTTGAAAACATATTTTACATACTTGTCTTGCTATGGTGGTTTTGTATGTTTTCATTTCCCCAACTAAAAATGGTAATGGTTATGTAAATGAACGTCTTCCCGTGAGCTCATTTAAATATTCAACATATGATAAGATTGTTTGGAATTCAAGTCCCATATATTTGGTCTAGTTATAGTTAAACAAAAAGCGAAGCATTCGTTTCCAAATCTTTGTAGTGAAAGTGCACGTGAACCTGTTTGACTTTCGTCCATTACTTGATTTAAAAATTCCAAAAAATTACCAAATTTGGAAAGCAAACTAAGATCGAATGGGTAGTAGGTACCTTGTTTTCGTTTAGCATGCATATGTTTTCACGCACAGTTCTTGTATTATTCAAACATGATTTTCACTCAGTGCTATTGTAATGCGTGTAATTGTAATTCCATTTTTTTTTTTTGCAGCTCTAGTGCTAAGTGGTGATTAAATATTTATTAATCACGTTCAAAATAAAATCAAACGGGTAGCTTTGCTGCGAGTTTCTGTCTTTTGGTGTTGTTTAGATTGTTATAGCAACCATTAGCCGAAAATGTCTTTGTTTTGAGTAAAGTCTGGTTAAGATATGTCACCCATGTACGAATTTCGTAAAATCTGGATGACTATATATACCAAATTTATAAGTATTCGTAGGCACCTTCTAGCTGAGAAATGTCTACCTACACTTAAAATAAAACCCTAGTATATTTGATAAAAATGCGGGTTCCTGCATCATTTATTTTGTCAATATAGGTACGTCCAACGAAATGCTTCTATCAGATCGACAAAATTTTAATAAGTTTTAAGTTGTCTTACAATTTTGGCTGGGATAACAAAAAAAATGTTATGTTAACAAAAATCGTTTCATGTTCGTATCAAAATAATTTGTTGAATTTTGCCAGTTCGACCATTGCTGTTTTATCAAATCAACAATTAACTGTTGCTTTTACAAAGAAATTTATCAGATTGGTCTTTATGTTTTTGTCAAATTAACAAACAAAATTTTTAATAATATCGAAGTAGTTTGTCAATTCAGTTATTGTATTTTTTGGTTAAATCGACAGGAAGTGTTGTTGGTTGTACAGAAATAATTTCTCAGTACTGCTGTTGTATTTTGGATTAGGTGTTAATAAATGATACGCAAAACAAATAAGTTCAATAACTAGATTTATCTATGTAGGTGTAGGTATATTACCAAAATATTTTTGGTCGATCAGTTAACAATTTTTAGCTATATACCTATATATTATAGCATTAACTTCTTTCACTTGCCATTCAAATAATTTCATATGCGGCTTTCTTTTGTTGAAGCAAGGTTTAGTTCAGTGACTCTGTCCTCATCCTTTTATTAGTATTTGTTCGCTTTTTCGCATATGCTTGTGCACACTAATGAACTATTTACTTACTTTGCGAGTAAAAATACAAAATGACGCCATCCATAGCATTGCATTAAAAGCAGTACCTACAATGTTCAAAATGCATTTTTATTGACTCAACACGTGTGTTACTAATCCTACAAAATGTATGTCATATCTACAAACATATTTTTCACTTCAACAAAATGTTTGTAATATTGATAATCTGTATTTTGTTTGGCTGACAAATATTTCACATAAATCTTGTCAATTTCACAAACGGTTACAAAAGTGTTAATTGGTTCTGCTTTTATGGATATAACAAAAACTTTGTGAATTCAACAAGAAAATTGTTGAATTGATACAACACCGATTTCTTAAGCTGAAAATTGTGTTTTGTTATTCTGGCAAAGTAGTTTTGTAGAAAATGTTTTATCCGTCTAACAAAATATCGTTTAAATAGATAAAACCTAAGTTGTATTGATAGATTTCAGCTATCATTACAACAATTTTTTTTTCTGTTCATCAAAACTATTTTTGTTAAAATTTAACAATAGAATTTTGTCAATATTTCCTGGTATTTTATTTTTAGTGAACTACGGTGAGGTGACCATTCGTCTTCTTTTAAGGGAACAGTTTTCTTTTTTGTCCTCTCTGACTTTTTAACAAAAGAAAACAATACATTGTCCCCTTTTTACTAAACTGAACTCCAAATGTCCTCTTTAACTTCTAAAGGCATTCTTTCGTATATGTATGTTAAATGTGCGCATATGCAAACTTTGCAGGAATTGAGAAAGTAAGAAAGTACCTTTCAAATTCTTACACAGCTGAAGTTAGATGGAAATATTGTTATATTGATTTTCCAAGCTTTTCAAGTCTATTCCTTTTATCAAAGCTAACAATTTACAATGCACTTTACAAATTTTCGAATATATTTTGATTTAAAAAGTGTTTACTTTTATTGCTTGAAAAATGGTCAAATTATCTATAATTAACGTTCAGCCTAAAACTTTATTCAGTTTCAACGTTTCTGTTGTCGAGTATAAAATCTGCGATTAATATTGAGTACATTTCACTGGAAGAGTTATCGGCAACAGCTGCATGTTGCAGCGAAAACCTCACCATAGTCAGGTCCCTTTGACCATGTAAGATATAAGGCACATCATTTTAGAGTTCTTTTAGAAAGCAAAACAAAACGGAAAATAAATTTTTGGTAGGAAACATTTTTCGAGACATTTGTATAAATTGGCTTTTTCTGGCTTTAAAAGCGCTAAGATATTGCTTTTTGTTAGAATAAATTTCTTGTCCTTCGAGATTTAGCTTTTTTATTCTATAACAGTATGAACAGGCCAGCGAATTATTTCACAAATATTTAAGTTAAGGCTGGGTGGCAGGGGTAGACGTTTCTGCGCCCCGTAGTTTCTCGCAGTTCTTAATAGATAATTGTCCGGAGTAAACGGTTTTCAATAGTCAGTAAATAGACGCAGGTAGCTATTGAAGCACAATTTTATTTTTCGACCTTGAAATTGCATAAAGTACCAAAAACCCCCTTTTTTGGGTGTTTTTTCTGCGCCCCGTTGGGGCAATCCCTAGATCAAACATTTTTATTTTTTTTATGATTTACTTTTGTTACCAATGAACTGCTCGAGGTAGCTATTGAAGCACAATTTTGATTTTTTGTGCTTACCATCTTAAAACTGCAGGTTAATATTACTAAAAGCAAGCAATCTTTGTGGAGGAACAAGGAACTATTTTTTTAATCTGTAAAAAAGAGAATGGGCTTTGCATATTTGTATGTCTGCTCAATGAATAAAAATTAGATGTTTTAGTTCATAAAATAGTTAAATTCGAATTTTAAAAAGTTTGCCTTTTTATTGCATTCTGAATTTTGTTTCAGAGTTTACGCACACTTATGCAATGTAGTTCACGAAATATCCGACATGGCGTTATTAGATTTTTCTCTAAATTTACTCTCTATTGAGAATCTATAGTTTGCAGATTTTCGCTCACTAGAGCTGCTTGAACAAAAAATGACAAAAAATTGTTTATTTCGTTTTGTTTGGGTTTCTGGTAGATACATACTAATATTCTTGCTGTTTGATAAAGTGAAGGAAGCAAAAATGAGATAAATTTTGATAATCCGAGAAACATTGATATGAGAGTGGGTGGGGACTGGGTAATGACTTTGTTGTTGTAAATGTGTTTAATTTTTTTCCTTTTTGTTTGTAGAAGTTTCAAATAAAATTGTTGTATATTTCCTTGGAAAAGGCATACGTTCAATATTTGTGTATAAATTTTGGTAATCCAAAAAACATTGATATGAGAGTGGGTGGGAAATGGGTGATGATTTGTTTGTTGTAGATGTATTTGAATTTATTTGCTTGTATGCAGATGTAGAACCCCAGTTTCAAATATTATTGTTTTATATTTAATTGGAAAAAGCATACATATAATATTTGTATTTTTAGTTAGATATTTCGAAATAAGGGAGGGATTTCCCTGTTCAATGAAGCTGTACCTACTTTACAGGGTCACATTTGGCTTTAAAATATTAATTTTAATTTATACATTCCTGTATAGTGCATTGTCAACACTTATACAAAATGAAAAGTATGGTATTATCAGCTAGAGACTTAATAGTTATAGAAGGTGTAGAAAAAGAAATTAATAAATTGAAAATTAATAAAGATTATTTTTAGCTAAAAGAAACCCACAACTCAGAAACTCTTTTTAAAAAATTGAAGCGCAAGTTCATAATACCAAGATATAATTTAGCTTTACAGTGTTCGGGCCCTATGATTTTGTGTATTTACTAAAATTAGAAGAAGGTTCTTCCTGAGAAATGTAAATGTAAAATCCAAGAATTTCTATGGCAAATCGAACACCTAACTAAAAAAACCAAGTCCATAAGCTTTAAAATAAATGCCCTATTTGATTGTTTTTGTTTTTTGAATTTCTTTTTACGTTGTGCTGGTGGAGATGCTCATTATGACTTTCCGATATCAAAAAAAAAAAAATCACCTTATGCCTGTAAGCTGTCTGGTTTAAAAGCTTAAAAGTAGTATGTACTAACTATTCCCATTCATCAGTTTCTATATAATGTATATAGTTTAATTATCGGTAAGAGTTATTATGGATCTGACTATATAGTACGTACATTATTGCAATGTAACTGCCAGAACTACATATATTAGACTTGAATATTTTGGTGAATTGAATTTTTTAAAAACGAGTATAAAAATAACTAAGAGAAGCTCTGCTTTTCTAATTGGCAGATAATAAAAGTGCTTAAAATGCTTAGCATTAGCATGACTTAAATTAGACTGCAATAATAAAGTTCACAGTTGATAGAATAATCCATGTAATACCATATCGCACATATCATTAAATTTATGTATTATTATTAGGTATCACTTGCAGCGTTTCCCAAATGGTGTTCCGCGGAACCCTGGGGTTCCGTGGAAGGGTAAAAGGGGTTCCGTAGCAAAAACATAATCGTGGTTAGTGTGATTTTTTTTATTTTCCTTTGTTTTAAGTTTTGAAGTGTGGTGATATGGGGGTCCGCCAAAAAAAGTTTGATCATTTAGGGTTCCGAGGCCGAAAAAAAATTGGGAACCCCTGCCCTAAGTAGTAGGTACAGAATACACTTCGATTTACTCACAACGGCCGAAACGTAAAGTTACATATTGATACAACTTTTATCTTGTTAAAATTTAAGAATATGTCCCCTAATATTAGCGGTAAGAAAGATTGTCCAACCCCTTGGTGTAGAATTTTGTAAAAGGATAATCATAAATACATCCATGAATAGTGTATCATCCCTAGGCTAAGTTCGGTGGGCGTAGATTCTTAGTTTAACTATACCCATCCTAGACCCACAAACAAAGCAAAAGCAACAATCAAGCCGAACCAATTTTTACAAAAATATAAATTATCGAATTTTGGATACATATCTTGAAAAGTAGAAAATTTGCGATTGGATTTGTACGTAATTCGTAGAAAACTGGATATCACACATACTAACGGTTTCAGTCTATTCAGACAGAGTTTGCAGCTCAATACAGCTAGCCTATCGCCCTAGGCAGCCAGCTTGTCCTTTTTGTTGTTTTTTTGTTTTGATTTGTTTTGATTTTTTGTGCAGCGAATTTTTTGTTATTTTTATTTAGTGAACGTTGAGCGAGTTCTCATTTTACAGACTCTGTAGTCACAAATGTGATCTTAATGGGGTAGGGTGTGCTCGGCTATTTGAAATTCTGTGCACTAATACATGTAAGCATGTTTACATGAGCTCGGAGTTCATAGCTGAGGGACACCCACTCTTAATGCTTCGTAAACATTTAGGTATTTAACGAAAAAATGTTTATGAACTGTTTCACAGAGTTTTTTTTTTTAAACTTAAAATACAAATGTCCAGAAAATCTTGGAATAATACAAAATGAAATCTAGAAGGCTGCATAAATTCAATTTTTATTTTAAAACCTATTGGGAAACACTTTTTTTTATCACAAAATATTACAGAAAAATATAATTGCAACCGTTTTCGACGAGTTTTTTTGAAAATATGTCTTTGAATTTATGTGAAGTGTCAATTTAATTTTTACAATCAAACGTATATTTTCTGTGTGTGCAGAGAGAGAGAGAGCTATGGTGCGGTCACAACGGGATTAACCATGGTTGAGAAGCCGAACTATTGCGTTTGCGTATACCACTTTTGAGGTCATCATTTTCTAATGCAAAAATTAATAACAGAACGACCACTCTCTGGATTATGCCAACGAACAGATTATATAAGATAAGATGATAAGATTATGATGATAAGCAATACTAGAAGACAAATTTCGTTTATTTAGTAGGTACGTAAGCAAAAGGAGCGGATAATTTTGTATATCCTGATGTCTGTAGTCTGTACATTTAATATGAAAAAGGTTGATCTTCTCATGGACCTAAGTCTATCCCGGTGGTTACTACAGAAGATGTACTGCCGGACTGTCTCCTTTGGCGATAGACGAACAAAATTTTATGTGTTGATATTGCCTTCAAGTAATAACACCACGCGTCACTTTGTATGGGTCAAAAATGAACAGCGAAACTTTATCTATCTTCAAATATACGCCAATATTCTTGGATGCATTATCGTTTGCTTATGGTAGCATTTCAATTCTAGTACTAAAAGTATACTATTGAATCAAGGAAATGATAAAATATAATTATACATCTTCTTACGACGAACTAGAGCTCAAGGGCTTGGCTTGACCATTATGATATATGATACTCAATGCACAGAGCACGAGTTGAAAAGCGTGTTGGAAGGGCAAAATAGATACTGCTGCCGATTGGTTTTGAACAATTGTGGGTTACAATAATGAGGGCAAATGCATTAAGGCAGTTCTTTTCTTGTGTTGTTCTGTTAATTAATATCCATATCTTACAGTATGCCGTAATATAAGCTTAATATGGTTACCTGATGCACATTTGATTATTGATGTGTGTTGCGAGAGAGATGACTGCTTCAGCCAACAAAAAAAGGATTGCCTAAAATCTGAATTTGACCTTGGAGGTAGACCAGTTGAATTCATGGATTTGTGCCCACGTTAATCACAGGAGACACACACACAACCATACCTGAAAAAAGAACCAGCCTACACTTCCGCTTGCAGCCGAAAGCCATTTAGCCTGAGGTGGACTCTCATTTCATTGTCGAAAATGTTCGGTCTATTTTAAAGACATATAAAAGCATAATATAAATAGTTGTTGGATATTCGTATTTCTTGGTATCAACTGAAACTTAGTTGTGTGTCTAGACACCTGCAATAAAAATCAGTTCTAAACACCGCAAACTCATTAATCAAAAAAGTAGTTCATAACTAAATAATTAAAGCCATAGGAAACGAAATTATTAAATGAATGTTCAAATTGTACGTTATAAAGAATGATTGATTAGCTAAACGATAACCAACAGCCTTAAACACAACTGACAAAAAAAAAATTACCAAAAAAATGTGTTTAACAGAATAAATTGTGGGAAGAAACAATAAGAAATGTGTACTATGCATGTGCATTTTGAAACAAAATGTTTAATGCTTCTTTTTTACATTATCTTTATTTTTTCACATATAACATTCTGTAATAATATAGCTACATCAAATGATAAATTTTCATTCACAAAATGTCGACCAAAAAAATAGAAAAAAAAAGCTTCCTAATATAAAATGTCTGATTATGATTACTAATGCTGTCAATTCGTATGAATTAAAAAAAAAAACTTTAAATAAATTTTTCTTGATTTTAGATATCTATTATACACTATTTTTGATTAAAAATTAACATTATTCATATTCTCGACTGACGCACTTGTTTTCAAATGTAATTTCATAAATTATGTCAATTGTTTAAAATTTTCTATTAAATTTTATTTGGCTGTTCGTTGTTTTCCATTATTAAACGGATGGCTCAAAAATCATACCTACTTAGAAAAGTAATTTCCCCTGAAGCCCAACACATTTTAAATCTTAATAAACTCTTAATCGATTCTTCTCTTCAATTGGATGCCGTTTTTCTGTCAACATTCGCCGGCGAAATGACATTTCGCCAGAAACAACATACGAAAAAGGCACAATCATTTTAGGACCAAAAATATCTTATTTGTTTCTACGAATAAATTTTTCACAGTTTATTGCTTTATTTATTTATGTTGACTACATAAGCTATAAATTAATTCATTCTCGTTGTAGCTACCTTAATCCTTCACCTTTATTTTTCATTCATATTGTCAGACTTTGGAACTCTTTATCTCCTTAAATTATAAAAACATTTCGAATCCCTCATATTTTAAAAGTGCAATCCTGCAACTTTTTTGCAACACAGTCCACCAAATCTGAACTTTAATTATCACCTCCCTCCCTAAACTCAACCTCTCACTTCATATCTCGATTAAGATGCATAATTGTTAATTAGATTTAAAAATCTTAAATTTTCCTGAAGTTAACAGACTAAGTACTATAAAAGATTAGATCTAAATGTACAAACCAATTAATTGAAACAAATGAAACTATTTTGTAGAATACATGTTTTCGTGGTGAAATAAAATAAGAAATAAATTTAAACATTTGGGAACGCGTCCATCAGCTGACAGAAACTCACCAAAACACTACTCTCAGTCAGCGTTTTTTAGAACTCTTCCTTTGTTTTTCCCACGAGTTGTCTTTTTCCCCTCTCCAACGAACTAAAATTGAATTAATTTTTTATAAAAAAATCTAACTCTTAAAAGTAAAATTTATATTCTTCGGGAAGAAAATCACATTAAATTAAGCTTCAGTATAAAAATAGCATTTTGCTAACATTATAATGATAATTTCTTGGTGATAGAAAGTTAAAGGCATATATGTTTTCTATGGATATTTAGGGCGTTGATATTCTCGGTGAAATGTGGTTTGAATGTTTTATTAGTCAGATTATTGACCACGGTTGCCACTTGAAAATACAGTTTGTGTCCAAAATTGTAAACAAAAATAACCAACTGTAGGTAAAAATTACCAAAATAATAAATAAAATAATCTTATTTTTATTTCAACATATTCTTCATGTATGTAAACAGATCACATATTATTTTTTTAATTGTTAATAACATTTTATTTCGTGAAAAAAAAGTACCAAATGGAATAAAAAATTACCATGTCACCATGACCAATGTGGCAACCGTGTTATTGACATTCCCACAATTTCGATGTTTTTTGACCCCCACAAAAAGAAATATTATAGGAACACTAGCTGAGTGTTAGTTTTTTATTACACCTCCAGCCATTTAGAATTTAATTTTTCTCCTGCTTCAAACGTATGTCTGCACTGTTGAAAAAAGGCTGACTTTTGTACTGATTTCTGTACTACATATTTGACTTTCCCGAGTACGCAAGTACCACTTCTCAATTTTGAGTACTACATTTTTGTACTACTTTTATTTTTTAAATATATCGAACAAATAATATATGAGGTTATTTCAGTTACGGTCAGAAGATTAATTTATCGAAGAGCTGGTGGAACAGCCGATGGTGAATCAACGTCGTCTTCGACTATATCGAATGCACAAGCGGGTTAGAGCTTGAGTCAATGATTAGAATTTTTGGAAATATTTCCGGCTTAAATAAGACGCATATTGGTGGCATGATTCATAATTAATACAATAAGAAATTAAAATCAGCACACAGCAAATCAAATCAATTGGAAAGTGATAAACAACACAAATAGCTACGTGTCATTTTATGTGAACTTTAACATTGCGTAGGTTTCAATCGAAAAAAATCGGTTTAAACTCCGCATTTAAGTGCATCTTTAGCCTGCGGGCTTAATCGTGCTTTTGAGTGAGTACTATATCTAAATTTAAATCATCTCATCACAGTTTGTGTGAAATTAACTTAAATCTTATTTATAACGAGGAGTGAATAATATGGCCATTAGATTATATAAAATAGTTTGGCAACACTAAAGCACATACTTACGGACTTAAACGCATAAAAAGGGCTAACCGGTGACAGGTAGGAGAAATTAAGTAGCAGCTGAAATTATAATTCGGTCGCGAATAGTCGACATAAGAAAGTGTTAAGGAGAAAATAAAATAAAAATCGTGTTTTAACTATTAACAAAAAGGAAATAATCTTTTTGCTTGAAAGCAATATTTATGCTATTGCATTTAAAAAAATTATGTACTATTTTGTACGTTTCAGTACTATTTCTATTCAGTTTTTAGTGTACTATTGAGAAAAGTAGATTTGCATCACTGTCACAGATAGTACAATTGTGAGTGCGAGGGACGGGGTGTTATTGAAAAAATCTGCGGGGAAATCAAGGAGGCGTGGCACAGCTGTTAGTCTATTTAATATATAGTTTGTGGCTTTTTGTATTTACTATGCAATTTAATTATTAAAGCTACGGTAACATATGATCATTTTCATGTTAAATTTTGACATGCCGACTTCATTATGACGTACACTTTTGTCCTAAATTTGTCACTATGAGTGATCGCCTTTCAAGCGACTGGTCACACGGGCTGTCGCAGCGCACTCTGGCGTCGGCATGTCAAAATTTGGAGCAGGGATCAGGGAACTATATTCTGAGGCAATTAGCAAAAGTACCTCCATTTTTCAGGTTGTAATTCCGACAGAAACAAAACCAACTGTTACATAGCTGCTATAAACAAATGATGATATTACCATATTCATTGACACCCAGGAGGCTATAAAAGCAGTGTCTGCTAATTAGATCCTCATAAAAGCCAACAACAGGCAGAAAGAATTGAATTCCTGCGAAATATCGACTAATAAGCTTATTCGGGTTGATAGAATGTCGTTATATATTGGTAGGAGCCCTATCGGGTCACAACTTTCTAGGGAACCATACAACGAAATTGAATCTCAAGGATGACGATATATACAAGCAAATAAGCAGTTCTCTGTCTGTTATCAGACGTTATTTCCTTGAGTATTCCTATGTTAACAAAGAAATCCATTTTGTTAACGACAATCTTTTTTACACAAAATAATAATAATTCGTTCTGGTTTGTTTCGTCTTGTCCTGATAACCTAACCATTGATCGAAACGTACAAAAAAGAATTATCTCCCTTCTTCCAAATAATTCAACGAAGAAGGGTTGGTTGCATTTAGCACCAATATATAAATAATTTGTTTTAATACAGCTGTCAGCAACACTGTCATTTAACGACAAGAACACTTGGAAGTTACAACTTCCACAAAACACATGTAGTTTTGGATGTCTCACTATCTAATCTAACATCAGGATGGCTGGACAAGCTCGAGTAACCACTAGGGGGAACAAATCTCATCGCCAACAAAAACTGCTAACTCTCAACGATGGCATCACAATGGGTCCACATCCACATGGACCTAAGTGGGGTACTGCAGCTGGCTCTACTGTACCCAGTACCCACCCATTAACCTAACCTAACCTAACCTATATAGCCAGTCTGTTATTATTTCAAACTTGTGTGGGAATGCCTACAAAAATGGCATAGGTTGGGGAAATAAAATATTCCTTTGTTGAGTACCTGGGCGTTAATCAGGTTAAACATAAGTTATCGACCTAATTCGATGCAAACTGATTATTTTAGTTTATTTGACATTCAACATCAAGTTTCACCCGTAACCAGCTCTCTTTTGGACAGCTTTTACTCCAGTATCAAATGACTGACACCTAAAAACAACTTTGCCCAGTAGGCAGTAGGTAAAGGTTGACGCTATGTAGGACTTATAATGTGTGTCTTCATGTAAGCTAAGTGTATCATAAAAACTGCTACACTTAGGCCCATTTTATTCACTCGAAGTTGAACACAACTTGGGAAGTTTCCCATATAAAAATCCCCAAGTTGTGTTCAACTTCGAGTGAATAAAATGGGCCTTAGTCTTTAGGTATCCCCACATTCAAAACATTTAATTACCCTCCAAAGACACATTGCATTAATAAAGCAATAATAATTTTCTAGGGAAAGACGCAAGTTTTCGTCCAGACTGTTCACTATAAAATTAAGTCATTTGGCTTTTAAGACATACGTAACTGGGTCATTCGTCTACCATGTCGGACATGAAATTCAGTCAGTGAACACGCTATATTTGATTACAATTTAATTGTGTACAACATTACAGAATACAAGAGTATGTATGGGCATATTTAATAATTTCTTTCCCATTCAGCATTCCAGCCCGAACACCACGAGCAGTGACTCATCATCAGTTCATCGGATATTATAATTTACACTTTATTGGGCTTATATGCACAAAGAAACCACAATGAACAACTAGCAAGTATGTATGTAGGTTGCGAATGTGTAAATATATACATGCATTCACGTACATAACAATGAATGTAGGTTTGGACATGCTCAATATATTACTCAGTCAGCGCCAGCGGTGCTTCAAAACTCCGTTTGTAATTTCTGTGAGCCACCAGCCACCACGAGCTAAATAGAAGTCCCGCTCTTCTTTGTGGCTTTAGGTATCTGCATCACTGTTCTTCTGTTGTATCTTTTCAGCGGCAAAACGAAAATACCTTTGCGATTCCTAGAACCAATAAGGTCTTCGCGGCGGATGTTGATGTGAGATCATTTCAAATTTTGAAGGGACTGAGTTATTTCCGTTGAACTTAGATTGTAAAAAGAAAAACGTCTTCTTTGGAAGAGAAACGGAAGAAACCACTCAATTAGGACGCGAGGTAATACCCTACACTTTTCCGTCTAGCTATTTTAATAGCGTGTAATTTTGGAATATTTCAAAACGTGAAACTAGGCGCTAGAAGGTGTAGGCTAAGAAATGTAGGTACATTGTACGAGTACGAGACGTACCAACCTACTTCCATTGTCACATTCCCAGGAAAATACGTGGCCCCCACAGAATGTCTGCGAGGAGGTGACGCTAATGACGACGACGGTGAGATAGTTGAGACATGATGAAAGACTATTTCGATGCAGGTGTATAATTTTATTCTGCAATTACTGCATATTTTGAGTGCATGCGGTGTGTATATCTATGGAAGTAATGTGTGTAATTTCTAATATGACGGAATTGAAATTACCTCATTGTCAGGGTTGGTTATTTTAATTACCCTTTCGTTTCAGCGTCAGAGTTAGTATGCGGATCGACAGGCGATAGAGGAAGAAAGCGATTATGTATCTCATTATAGAGTGGATTGGATTTCAGTGAGTGATTCTAGAATTGCTTCTTCTGTGACTGGTAACTGGCAACAAACGTTTTCTATAAAATCCGTACCAAGTGCACTATGTATCGCAAATGCTAGATATATAATGTTTGGTATATTAAATTACAGTAGACTCGCTGCAGAATGAACTCGTTAGGAGTCGTGATAGGAAAATAATATGTTTGTGTTTTTTTTTAACCAATTACACTATCTACCGAAGGCGCATGGTTTAGCGGTTAGTGCGCTGGAGACTGGACTCTACTGAGCGACGTTTGCGGATAACCCAAGTCAGACTTCAACATTAAACTGGTGTAAATATCTTAATCTTATGGGAGCTTAAAGAAATGGGCAAATTGAATGGCGCCACAACAGTAGGTCTATTTGCGTACTTTCCTAAACCAAGCACTAAAAATCTGCTAAACTCAAAAAATGTTGCGGGTCGCTCTCAGAGAACGGAACACAGCACCGTTCAAGCTGACATTGCCAAGACGGCTGATAACACAATTTCGGAAATTGGTGCTCAATAGATCGACTGTAGCATGGGCTGTGCGGCATGGCGAGCCATTCTTCATGAATCAGAGGTCGTTCAAGCCCATGGCTTCAATTTCAGTAAAAAAAAAAGTCGGTTAAAATGGCTCTGCACCAAACTGCCACTCTCTGTGGATGCATTGGAATATGAGTTTTGTGCACTAGCATACCAGTCTCACGAACTTTTTGCACAAATGTGCGTACAGCAAGGGCGGTAACTTATCGGTTAAAACTTATTTTCAAAAAACGCACAGTTTGGGCTACACAGTACTCTTTTTGAAAATAGAGAACCATTTCGTTCCTTGGAGGTATGATACTGCTTTCTGTCAAGATTTCGAGCGGCAAACCGCAGTCAATGTCAAAATAATCTTTGATTTAAAAAGAGAGGATGCAGCACAGTTTTGCTAATATTGAGAATGCCTTACACCATAACAATTACAATAATCTAAGTATCTTATTGTTAATTTGCTGAGTCCTTCATCACTTCTAAGGAGTCTAATAATATCATTCATCAGTAGGTGGGCAATGATCTCTCAGTACGCCCAAACACTGAGGCCCAACTTATCCAACCAAAAAGAATTCTGCGGTCTAACTCAACCACTTCAGTCGTCATTTCTAAGTGCTGAAGCATCATTGGACAATTCAGCTACATCCTTACCCACTGTACCATCTACGTCATCCTCAGCGTTCATTGTTAGTAAACAGACTGCAATGATGCTCTTAACCCGGTTGTTGTCAGTGGTACACGCTTGGTCGTTCCATCATCAGTGGTTAGCAATTGTGACAGTTCTTTGAGAGTTGTGGCTCCAGATTTTGTAGAGTGTTTTTAGCAAGCTTACAATATGGTACTAAACCTGTGGACATTATCAACTTCATAGGTAACAACGGCATTGACACTAATGCTATCAGAAAGATTTTAGTTAACCCTAATTTTTGGACGAAAAATATGATTGTGAGGGAGTTTACACGGTTTACACCTCGCACTAACAACTTTAACAGGAAGTAAAAAACTTACCGAGCTTGCCTTCTTCTATCAAAATGTGAGCGGGCTGAGGATAAAATATATAAAGTGCTTGTTAAATGTCTACAGCTCCTCAGTTGAACACAACTTGGGGATTTTTATATGGGAAACTTCCCAAGTTGTGTTCAACTTCGAGTGAATAAAATGGGCCTTAGTCCTGTCAGATGCGGATGTGAGATTTTTATATGAGAAACTTCCCAAGTTGTGTTCGACTTCGAGTGAATATAATGGGCCTTAATGTCTTTGGTGACTTTAACCAACCCAAAATTTATTGGGCTGCCGGAGATGTTGATTGTAGGTTTCTTACCCATTGAGACCGGAATAATCGATTTTTGAAATTGAACTTAAAAAAGAGTAGTACTTTGTTGGCAAACAAATAAGTAGTAAATAAATGAAACCACTGGATGGCCCTCCATTTAATTCTGATTTACGTTGTGCATTTGATATATTTATCAGCAGGTAATTGCCGGTTGAAATTCACTGAGTTGTTTCGAGCCAAGAGAGTAACTGGTCGTTTCCTCACTCGTTTTTTTGTTTGTTCTTTTAATTCTGACACCTTGAAGAAACAAATCCAGTGCTGTATCAATGAATTTCAATCACATTTATGCAAAACGGGCTTTGTAAAAGAACAAATTAATTAGTCATAAAGAACGTAGGTGGTGTAACTGGCAAAAGATAAAGAGAACTCTGGAATTTTTATTTTTGCGCTTTAAACAATTTAAATTAAGCGCTTTATATCATGCAAAAGATCCAGCCGAGCCAGAAGGATAGTTTGTCATAACTTTTGTTTTTTGTTTATTAACTAATTTCAGATAACAAGGCATGTAGGTATGTTCCTCAGATTTTTTCAGTGAATTTGATTTATGAAAAGTTACAAAGAACTGTTTAAACTTTCACCTAATTTAAAAAGTTCAGCAACTATAAAAGGGGAACTGGGGCGGGAGTATTTGGGCCTGAAACCAAATATTCTGTGCCATAGATAGGTGTGTCCAAATTAACCTCGACAGAAACAAAGTCAACTGTGATATAGCTATAATGTCAGACAGCCAAGCTGATATTATGCACTTAATTTCTACATCATTAAATCCAAACTTGTATTGGAATACCTTCAAAAACTTAACGAACTTGGCAGGAGAAACAAAATAACCCTATGCTGGGTGCCTGGCCACGTAGGAATAGAAACTTTCATAGGTCCTGAACCATTCTGCGGAATAGGGGATCACCCCCTTAAAAAAAGAATTTAGCAAACTAGAGAAAGAAAACAGGGCAAGAACCTGGCACAACACTCAGGGCATAAGACAGGCCAAGAAACTTCTGGGACAATACAACCGGAAAAGATTCCAAGCTTGCATCGGCATCAGCAAACTAACCTTAATAATAAACCATTTTGAAGCGTAAGCAGGGGGTACAATAGACCAAATGGTTGCAGTATAATAATCCCTCTCAAATAATAATAATAACTGCAAAAATTTCTATTAGAGATTTCTTCGAAAACTCAATCAACGAGGAAATTAAAAAATTGGATAAATTTGACTGGAATCCATAAGCCTAGTCACAAATGCCTGTATAGAAAAGACCGAAAAACAAAAGACGGAAATTGCATTAATTCACTGGCGGTAAAAACGTTAAACTACTGCATGACATTTATGGAAATCATCGCTTGGAATGTTATCGATATTGTAGTTATAAATGCCACTAAAGGCATTTTCGATGTCAGGGAAATAAAATAGTCATTATGAGCTTCTTCATCGAAAAGGGTCTTTCAATCGAACTTGAAATAGAGTGCAGAACAATCCCAATATATGGTTTTATAAAATGACGATATAAATGAATGATCAACGTGTCCCTTGGATTGAAGTTTGGCGATCCTATAAAAACAGATAAAAGGAAAACAAACCAATTGATTTGAAGACTTTGAGTACATAGTGAGGTCTATCCTTCGGGGATGATTACCAGCTTTAAATTTTAGGCACATAATATTTAAGTGCAATCTGTAAGGATTTTTTTGCAGTACGAGTTAAGTGAACTCCAATCTCCATTTCCAATTGGGTTAATGTTCTATTCAAGGTCATCATATTGCTCTTGAAGAAGACAACCCTAATCTTCGGCAAAATATAACATATCGACTTGTCATAACTACGAGTTCACAGTAGTAATAGTTCTGTTAAAAAAGGAAGAACTGCTTGCCGCTCATTAACCTAGTATTCCTATTTGCTTAAGCCACACTCAGTTATCTAGCTAAGGCTATACGGCAGTTTTAGATTTCACACACTCATTTGTTCAGAGTTTGCACAGTTGCGAAATAACTCATTTGCTAATGAACAATGTGCGTATTTTAATGCATTAATCAACACTCCTACTTCCCCTTGTATTCTAATAGGTTTGCGGTGTGCCATATGATTTGATCAATTATAAGACTTCTTACCAAATCGTTTAGCATGCTGAATGGAAGTAGGCGCATTTACGACCTTATTTGCGCAGGTATGTTGAAACATGCGAGGGCAACTAGCGTGCAATCTCAATCTACAAATATGTTTTTTGGTGGGGTTCTCCGTTTGTTTCAACTAATATTAACTCTTAAGGCACTGAAGTGGGTAATGCCGTTAACATGGTTTTAATTATTTGAATTCGTTGCCTGGGTGTAGAAAGGTCGTTTGGGTAGTTAATTGTGTTTTGCAATGTTTGGCTTTTACGGTTCGTCTGTTATATCTTTAGTATATAGTTAGATATACTCAGCTAAAGCACCCTGACTTAAAAGTGTGCAGCTTATTTCAGACACGCCTTCTTTAAAGACCACAGTTGTTGTGCGAAAAGTCCCACTCCATACGGCTTCTATTTTCGAAACTTCGCAATAGAAAACATTTTCGTTTAAGTACGAAAAATTGCACACAACAGTTGCGTAAAAGACGAAAACTGCGCACGGTCATAAGTCCACAGGCCAATAGTGAACAATGGGCTTTTGACCCAGGTGAGCCAAAAAAACGCTCTGGATAAATGTCACAAAAAAAGCTGTTCTTTGAAAATAACTTACTTCAAAAATTCAACTCTCTCAAATTTAAACCATTTCCAATTCTAGGTACTTCTCGTCAAGGTATTTATTAAAAGAAACCCATCCTTGCTTACTTCTACAGTTCTCCGCAATACAAAAACGCAACAGAATAAAAGAACACCAACACAACGATATGTCAAAATTTAGGTTGAAAAAATGTCCTGACCCATTAAATATAGGTATATATAATTTTTGGCGCATCAGGTCCGTAGGGACCCTAGGCCTAGCTTCTCGCAACCATTCGTTTTGTGTGAGTTTTCATTTTTTTTTTTTTGGAACGAAAGAAACAATTTTATGCCGGTTCCAAACGGGCCGATTGAGAAGCTCTTTCATGACAGTTATACTCTCGGATGTTTGTCAGACGTTCGCGAGAGGTGCCGCAGTGAAAAAACAATGAGTTGGAAATTGGGTTTTTGCGGGATTCGAACCTGAACCCCTCGCTTAGTAGTCCAACACACTAACCACTAAGCCACTGCGCCTACGACCCATTAAATAGGTGCTCTCTAAATTTTGGACAAATACACGATGTACATTCTGAAACAAAAGTTTGATTGTTTAGCTCGAGCAGCGTTTAACACTTAGATAAATGGGTTCGCTTAAATTTAGCTCAGCTAAATTTTGGAGAGAACTTTGTATAGATCTTAGGCCCATTTTATTCACTCGAAGTTGAACACAACTCGGGAAGTTTCCCATATAAAAATCCCCAAGTTGTGTTCAACTTCGAGTGAATAAAATGGGCCTTAGGTGCATCAATAACTTTTCGTGGTTAACACTGTCGAATGCTCCTTTCAGGGGTACGTATAGTACAAAAAAGCTTCCTTTCGTTTTTGCCAGAGTAATATCGATAATTGTACTATAATAAAGAGAGTAACAACACATTCTTGTCCTTTCCTGAAACAATTTTGAAAGTCTGGGATTCATTTTTCCCCTTCTGCCCACTCTTGAAGCCTGTCCGATGTGATTTGGGTGTAGACTTTCAATAAGGCATTTTCGATCGCAATATAGGGCGATTGTTTGCTGGTAGATTCTTATCTCATTTTTTAAATACCATCTTTATATCAGCTCCAAGCAGCTCTAAGAAATTTCTTTCCTCATTATCAAAGTGACTTTGGAAGAAAGAGCGCAGATATTCAATCCATAGGTTTGGCAGGTGCTTCAAGAACTCGTTCGCAATCTTATCTGAACTCGCAGCTTCACTATTCCGTAATCCTAGTATTACGGACAACTATGTTTAAGACAGTATTTTCGATCGCTACTTGGGAACTTGTGATGAAGCTGGATGTTATCGAAAGAAGTAACCATAGGTGGGCAAGTGGTGCAACGTGTCCACCGAGAAAAAAAAAACAATTTCGCCAAAGCCGGATCTAAACCGTTAGTAAAGGGTTGATTTTTCTTTCAGAGATTCTCTGTACTTGTCTCTTCAAAGATCGAAAACTCCATGTAAGACTAGGAGCCTTCTAAAACAACGATCTAATAAGCCTAATTAGACGTTCGAAGTCTCCTACCCATCATCAGAAGACCAATTTTGGTAAAAGAGTAGGGGAAAACACTTCATAAATCTATGTCGTATCACAAGAGATTATATTGGTCTAGGTATTTCGGCATTCAGCACTCAGCAGCCAATTTAGGTTTACCGAATATGACAAGCTCAAAAAAGTAAGCAAATGGTAATTTTATTGTGCGGATCGTTGTTATGACAACAACTTAACTGGAATCAATCGTATGTTAACTGCCTTCGACGAAAATATTCTTTGAGTCGCATGTACGGATATATTTTCCCTCCACAAATTGTGCTTACAGTCATTATTGACAGTGAGAACTTAGCCTGAAGTTACGCCACAAAGTCTGGCTTTGCGTAACTGTAATGCCTCCTAATATTTGGTTTATATTACCTACTCGTAATTGAGAACGGAAATGAGAATAAGTTCATACAGTATAGTATTCCTGTGTCTACGATTACATTGTTAGTTTCATAAACACATTTAGTTGCATAAGTAACTTTCTGTTGCACTATTTGCTTTACACAACTCGCATAACCAGCGATAATTGCGTTTCTAGGCAAATGCTTATTCTCAACTCATGTTGGTCATTCGACTCTCGGTTCGAGAGTGGGTATAATGCACAATAGGTTTAATCAACAAAAATTCCATCAAATAATCACTTAAGCAATCTATTCGATTAACCTCAAAACTTGATGTGAAATTCCTTCACTTCGAAGAATTAGGTGGCATACTTAACTGATTTCTCATTCAATCCAAAACAAGATTTATCAATGATACCAACCTCAAAAACAGGTACCCGATGACCATGATTATCATCTCCAAGCTCAAACAGAAAATTAAATAAATGACTAAAGTGTTAGTTGTGTGTTCTTACTTCTACCGAAATGTGCAAATTACACTACCCCTTTCATTATTAGGTATTTCCACGACCAAAAACTAATTTTCATTCTAATTGGTCTACGAGTTGAGAAAGTTTTTCTTTTTATTGTCACGTCGCTTAGTGTTTGGCCTTTTTCACTTGGGGATTATCGATTTGGCGAAAAAATGTCTTCCATGGAATTCCGTATTACCACCCAAGCGGGCCAAGTTTATACACCGACCATCACCTTGACCAAGGTGTGCACATCAAGTAACAACACTATCGCGTCGCGTAGTTATGTTAAGCTTAAGATTGTAGACAGATATAGTTGCGGTCGTAGAAAAGTCCACTTTAAGTGAAATCAATGTCAAATTGTGTTCAAATTGATGACACACTTTATAATTTATTCTGCATTACGTTTAGCTGTAAATCAGTGTCTTTATTCTTTGAGAACTGGTTTGGGGGCAGGCAGTTTTTTTTTGTTTATCTTCGTTTGCAAACGGAAGTTGTTCTTACTTTTTACACTTTTTCGACACAATTTCTGAATTAATTTGCAATCATAATTACAAAGGCATTTTTATGTCAGTAAAGTGGGTTGATAAATTTAGAATTCCCATCATGAGGTAGAAGGGAACACTGCGAATAAGTTGCAATAAAAAAGGAACACAAAATTGAATTAATATGACTTTGGTGTGGTCTTGTGTGGCGCATTCTACTGTGTTGTAGCCCAGGTTAGGAGGGAATATCTAGCGAACCCAAAAGCAACGCCATCAAATGACGATAGTGCACAGCAAAGTTCTGGCACTACACAATTTTCAGAGGAACAAACTCAGACGACTTTCGACCCCTCTCTATCTTTAGTACTAAACTTCGGAGTATTTGCTAAGTTGGTCAAGCCAGCGATGCCAGATGTGGGGATTTTTCCCCATTTTAGGGAACTTTTCACTCAATGGGGAAAATGGGGAAAATGGAAATTCTGCAATAAAACTCGTGTAAATAACTTTCAAATATCTCCCGAACATAAAAACATCACCACGTTTATAGAATTTAAGCGATTTTGCTCTAAACGGAAACACTGAGTTTTACAGACGGAATGCATGCTGCAAAAATTATCAAAAAGTTGCGTTGATCTTTGCATCGATAAAAAATGTTTGGTTTTGCACAACAAAAATATATACCAGTCCAATGACTATTAGTGTATCGATATTTAATAACTTGAATTAATATGATTTATAACTGAAGTGTATGAAATATTTTTTTTATTTATAGATATATTTTTTTATTTGTGTACCTACCTTTTAAATTTATAATTTACTTTCAACCTTCCTCGTTATTCATGAACTACCAATGGTGCCTTTCAAATCTATTCAACCTACCTGTAACATTTGTTTTCTTTTTTCATTTTTGTATTAGGTACCTTCTTAAAAAAAGATGACTTAGGTACTAAAAGAAAACAAATTTTTTTATTTTAAAAATGCGTCTTTACCTACTTCAATGAATTGAAATGGGGAAAAAACAGATATGGAATGGGGAAAATTTTCAAAAAATTTCCTCAAAAATGGGGGAATTTAGGGAAAAAAATCTGGTATCACTGGTCAAGCACAGGCGCTTCGGAAATTTCAACTTTTTAGCATTAGTGGTTCTTGAGATATAGGGCAGGTCTTCAAAAATCACAAAAACCGAAACCGACTGACAGATCGTTAAAATTATGGAGCACTTCCCGACATCGTAGAATTTTTTCATTTCGCACAACGGTAGGTATTGTGGTGCAAGGTCGAAATCGAAAATTTGAGGTTTCTCTATATAAGATGGCATGGTATCCAGTATCCACCCACTTTCTCAGAATTGATGTCGATTTCTGTAGAATAATGACATTTTCTAAAGTAGTAGAGCTTAAAAATCTGAGATTTTTCATTCTACTTTCCGAAAATAATTTTTTTTTGTTGCATTTTTACTGTTCCTAAGTAACATCAACACTTTTCAATGTTCACTTTTTTTTACCCGTCAAAAATCGCCCTCGGTTCTCGGTTGAGTTGTGGAATGTTCACTTAAACACCTACGGCCCTTTTCATGGATAAGCGAAGCATAAGCTTCGATTGGTAGTCGAAAATCGCAATAGAGCAATAGAGGCCATGTTCACGGCCCAAGCCTACAATTCATAATATAAACAAAATTTTAAAATCATGTCCTCCACAAAGTTCACTCTCAGTTGCAATACAGTCGATATCGATATGGGTGTCAAGTTCAAGATAAATTCCAAATTGTTTAAAATTCATTGACTTCGAAAAGGCTATAAATTCCTTCAAAGTTCAAACATATATGGATATAATTTATCAGCTAAGTCAACCATTACTTCAAGACCACCCGTCATAATACCGTATTTGACATCTGGCCATAATAGACACTATACGATCAATATGGCCAAAGCACATTTACACACGAATGCAATTCCTTAAACGTATTTAATTGCTCCTCTGCTCTTACGCACCCGACATTAGATTTGCGTATAAAATTTCTATTGGTATTCCGTTCAGGGCGAGTGAATAAGAAGTTATGATTGCTTCGCCTTTCTCAAGTTTCCTGTCAGCCAACTTGAACTTATCTATAAACAGTTTGCATTTGTATGACTTGTAGGGTAAACGACCGTCACATCACGGCTGTTTTGCAAAAATATATCACCCAAACAAAAGACTGACATAACTTTCGATTATACAACAATAACATAGAAGGAAGCAACGCATGTCTAGCGTGATTGACATTGAAAGCTGCACCGCTCAGCTATCATCACAGTAAACTCACAGTGGGACCAGTCAACACCAAATGAGTACCTAATGAATGTGATAGCTGCCCTCCGCATCCGCATGATCTGCATGTGAGTTGTTATTAATAATTTCCATGCCGAACAATAAAAATCTTTTTTTTTTTTGTGTTTTTGATATTTGGACGATTCAGTAACCCAGTTTCAGTGAATAGCGTATAGTCATGCGCCGGTGACTAGGTATTCCATTCGATAAACAGCAATTGACTGCAAATGTATGCATTGGACACAATTTTCCCACTATAGTCTAGAATTATTATGGATACCGAAATATTTCAAGGTTAGTTATCTGTAAGTTATGCGAATCATTTTTATTGGTGTGTGTGCTTTTGAATGAGTTAGCTCTTGATGCGAGCAAGTAACACCCGAGGTGAAGACTGAAGGAAATGTCGGTTGTTAATGATTTAAGAAGCAGAAATTTGTTTAACCTACAAAATTATATGCTTTATAGGTTTGAGTATAGCTCGAGGTAAGCGCACCCGCCAAGGCCGCTTAAAGTATTAAACTGCAAATTAGTCACTTGCGCGGACATTGCGTAGTTACGTAAGGAATGCGATAAAAAAAAAAGCTCAATTTGGCTTTATGCGGTGAATATGCGTATTCGCGTTGGCGATTAAACGTACAGTGGTTTTGACAAAGATTTTTGGTCGAACCTTATAGAATTAAAAGTGACAGAAAAACCACGTGCGTTCTTATTTCTTATTATCCCTCCTTAATAATAATAATAATCCGTATTTCTGTACCCTTACTTTCTGGTTCAAGCAGTGAAGCAAATCGACTTTTTTCTATTGTACTAAAAACTGAAAAGAAATAGAACTGAAACGTACAAAATAGAACAGAATTTTCTTAAATGCTATAGGTAACATAAACATTGTCTTCAAGCAAACAAAAATCATATTTTATTGAACGTCAAGCCATGTTATTCATTCCGAGTTTAAATAAGGTTTATAATAATAATAATAATACCTAATAGTTAGCGCAACAAGTCTGTAGGGACCCAGGGCCTAGCTTCTCGCAACAATTCGTTTTGTGTGAGTTTTTAATTTTTGGAACGAATGGAAGGGATCTACAAGCTTTAAAAGAGTTAATTTTACAAGCTAGTCCGTATTTTTTAAACCCAGGAAAAAAAATTATGAATTATTTGTAATATTGATAAACTTTTTCATGATAAAAATAAAAAAAAATCATATTGATGAATATGATCATGAAAAAGTTCATCAATATTACCAAAAATTCATCAATTTTAGTCCCGTACACTTATTCATTGATATGATGAAACGGATTTCATCAATATGATGAACAAAAAAGGAATTCATTATTCATCAATATTATGAAATATTCATCAATATAATGAACCGAAATTCTCCATTTATTTTATCAATGTGATATGATGCATACTTTTTGTGCTGTCAAATTTGTTTCCATGTGTTTGTAAGTTGGTTCACAAAAAGAAAATGTGAAATGGAAATACTGATACCAAATAAAACGTAAACACATAACTTTAACGTAAACAAACATAATGTCATGGAAATGGTAATGCAGGCAATAATATTGTGATTTTAATAATTCATTTTCTTCGTATCCGAAAGCAAATTATTAAAACGAAAATCAGTTTTACCACGAATATAAAAAAGTTGTAGTGGTAAGAACTCACGCGCTTAAGAAATATTGAGGATTTATAATATTCAATTTTATTTCGAAGCTATTTACTGTTTTTAGAATCTTCTTAAAATTGAAGAAAAATAGTTCAAACGCAATCACGAGAAGACCGCTACAAGATTTATATTCCACATAAGTAATCTGAAAAATAAAAATAAAAGTAGTTGCTAAGGCATCCGATAGAGATGTTTTAATACTTTTATTGGGCAACATGCACAAGTTAAAGCATTTGAAAATTTGGCTTTAAGAGCACTACATCAAATTTAAATAAAGTGCACGACTGGGTCGAACGAAACTTTCTCAATACTAGATTAAAGAAAACCAAAAATTGGGTATCTATCTCAAATGGCAGTTAAATAAAATAACAATATAAGTTTTTAAAAGTTTAAGCTCTCAGTAACAGGCAATTGTCGCAAGTTCTGGCTAGAGGCCTATAAGCAACTCACAAGATATGGGGCCTATTACAAAAATATACCGTAGATATATGTGAAAATACATAGATCGTGATTTCTGTAGTATTTTTTGATAAATAATTTAAAAAAACTCACATCTTCGAATTTTTTGAGAAAAAGAAAGTACGGGATCTTATTAATAATACATATATTATCTTTTATATGTATGTATATTGGTCAAAATCGTTAGAGCGGTTTTTGTAAAATTTGCCAGAAAAAACAACAGTAGTAGGTACCAAATATTGCAATGTTTAATTTGAAAAATACTATTGCGTAAATATTTAGGAGAAAACCGATTATAAGTTATTGTTCGGTATGTAAGCATTGCTTCGTAGTTTTATCGATATCAACGATGGGGTTTTCGAAATATGAGCAGTTTTTAAAATTAAAGTTTTCGGTGCTTCGAATTGAAAATTAAGGACGCAATAGTTTTGAAAACATCCATTTGACTTTAAGTCTGCATTTTGGTCAGGATCGTTGTTGCCGTTTTCAGGTAAACTAAACAAAACAAAATTTCCAAAAAAATACAACTTTCAAAAATCCTTTGTACGATAATAATGAGAAAAATTGAGTTTGCTGTTGTTCTAACGGACCACATTACCTTAAAAATGAATTTTTGTTAGAATCGTATAGGTAGACCGTTTTCGATGTATTTCGAAATTTCCGTTGTTCGAATTTTTAGCCAAAAACTGAGTACGCAGTCCTGGTAACCTCACCTACTTAAGCTTAAATATCAATTTTGTTTGAAATTGTTAGAGCCGTTTTCGATCAAATCAAACTGGTACGAACATTTTATATGGGAAGTACCATTAATATTGAGTTAACCTTGCAAAAAAAAACACCTCCCGAACTGTAAGCCCAAAAACTCCAAATCCGAGGTTTGAACGTAATCCGGGAAGCCGTTTAGGCTGTAGGCCTGTGGAAGGACGGACAGACCGGACAGAATTTTGTGACCCACTTTGTTGAGTTCCTCTATCATCGTAATATCAGAATTGAATAAAATCTCGAGTTCGAAATTTTTTACGAAACCAATATCTTTCTCTTACTACGTAATGGAGAAAGTTAAAAATATCAGTTGCATAAACTGCACCTCTTTATATCTAAATCTTGGCCAATATTTATGTTTTGCTTCACTCGGCTTAAATATTTTTACAGGGTGTGACTAATCAGCTTGTTTTTATGGGAAAGGCAAAAGAAAACCCTTTGAACTACTAAAAAAAAAAAAAACATTTTCAAGAAGGCTTTAGGTCTTTAAACAATTTTAAAGATGGAAAGAATGCAGATTATATGGCATTAAGAAACTGAAAAAATGTTAATTCAGCAAGATTCGCTATTTTTTTTTTCCAATTTGTTACGAACGATCCGTCATACCGACCTTTTGCGTTCACCATCTCCCAGTATAAGAGGGCAAACCATAAGGGCATGAGACAAGGTTGTTAGTGATTCGCTCATTTTAACTTATTACATAAATGACTTGCTGGCAAATATTTCACGTCAGTTCTAATGAAAGGTGCGTCATCTCCAATAGTAGTTATGCATGCCTCCTAAAAATGAACCCACATCAGTTATTCTCAGGTACAATATGAAAACACATTTCAAGAAAATTTCCATTCGAATAATTGCAGGTCAAGTTAACAGTTGTAACATTCTTTCGCTTTCGTTGATTATCAGGCTTAGATATGATACTCACATCCACACGAACAAAGTGTTTAAAACTAGTCATTAAACAATGAACGAGCATGTAATTCACGCTAACGTAGTATCATCTTTTCCTCCATTATTGCTTTCACTTCTGAATCAGTAGTTAATTTTTATATAAAAATAAAGTGATATAACGACTTTAAAAATGCAAATTTTTGCTAATAATAATTATTGAGATTTTATTTGACAGTGTGATTGTGAAGTCATTTATCTTCCTGTTGAATGACTCACAAGAGAATTTAATTGCGAACGAAAGTTGTATGGTGAACTGGAAGATATTCTCAATGTTAGTGCTTCTAATGGCTGGGAAATATTTGATTATACCTACTTCATTTTTTAAGCACTCGAAAACAAATTAATGTTTTTATTGCTTATTTTCTTTTGTCGAGTAGGACTCGGCTTCGGTTTCTGCCATGAGTATAAAGATTATAAGTGCTAGATTATGAAAAACAGCTTTATTACTTTCTTTTGGAGAATGTATAATAATCGCCAACTTGAAGGTATTAAATCTAATTCGAAAGTTTGACATCGCAATGACACTGTAACGCGTTTCTCTAAGGAACATTGAAAGACGTCGGAAGTGATAATAATTCTAAATCCAGAAAAGTCATCGGATTAAAAATTAGTCTGACAAAGACAAAGATTTCTCAACTACTAATAATATCGACGTTAGACTCGAGCCTGAGACCGTAATCTCAGTAATCCAGTCAGAGATGTACGACCAAGAAAGCGGCTCAATTTGTCGTAGCGAGGGAAACATGCATTTAAAATTACCCTTTACCTTGAAATTACTAAGCAGCACTTAAAGTGATTAGCTCCAATCTGTTATGCCCAAAGCAGAATTCACTGCGCGGCATGTTTATACACGTAAATTCTGCACTCACTGCAGCACTGCAACATGTCTCTATGTATTTCTAAATTTTGCTGCAAAATTCAAGAGTACCACAACACAAATGAAAATAAATTGCAATTTCAAGTATTTGGCGTAATCGCCTTTTGACACTGCTGATCGTGTTTTTGTTTTGATTGTAAACACATCAGCTGCTTAGTCAGCCATGCACGTCAAACAATTTTCTGCACGTCTGTTTTACATACACACTGCACACTGCGCTTCGTCCAGAGTTTCTGCACATGTGTTTTGGGCATTTAACTCCAAATTCGTAAATAAGAGATAAATAAGCCACATCTCTCAGTACTGCTGTGCTGGCTGCAGGGTTCCTGGACATGTTAGTGTGACAGGGAACGAGTCAGCAGATAAACTGTCCAGATGCGGCTCTGAAATGGACATTACGAATATTTTAGCCGAAAGACAAGTTGGTACTTTCAGCTTTCAATGCCACATTTAATTTGGCTAAAGAACAATGCAATAACAGTAACTCTATATAACTCGCAACTCGGGGTAATAGTCGGACACTGCATCATTTTAAACATGTTCAAAGGGATATGCATCTTTACAAATGACTTTTAGAGAAGTTGCATGGACAAAGAGGGAATAGAATCTATGGAACATGCCCTGTGTCACTGCCCAACCCTCCAAGAACGCCGCTACTCTTGTGTGCGGATCTTTGGCGGCTGGGAAAATCTAGTAACTTTGCCTCTAAAAGGTGTAAGAAGTTTCATCAATATATCCGAATTGTTTTGATAGTTGCATTTCCTATATTATGTACTGTTACATTCAGGCTGGGATTCGAAAAGTCAAAACATTCTGTTGAACCAAAACAATATCACTTCAAACAATTCTTCAACGATTCAAACCAATAACTCAATTCACTGTATTATTTTAAATTTATTTATTTATCTTTACAACCGATTTTCGAATTTTAACTAAATCTTTCTTCACTGTTTAAAAATCAGCTGTACCTACACATTCCTGTTCTCAAAACTGCCTTTTATATAAGCTTCGCTTTTCACTTCTCTTTTATATAATATAGATTCTTTACAAACACAAAGCCTTAAAAGCTGTTCGAGCGACTTCTCAATACGCGTTTCCTGAATACAGTTGTAGTCACGATAATGGAGAGCTCCAAACGGAAGTCCAGTTTGATATGCGGTGTGACGCGTGGGTCATATCTCATGCCTCCTCTAGTAATATGCCCAACCTACATATAAGAAAACAAACCAAAATGTTGTCTCATCTGCTAAGAAGGAACTTCTCTTGCGAAAGCGGGACTCAGTTGCGACTTGCGAATTCTGACACACTCTCAAGTAAAGAGGAAATGCATAATAAATATTAGATTCCTTCAGTCGTTGTATAACAAAACTGCGTACTCAAGCAGTTGGAAACAGCCGATATGTATTAGAATAAAACTATTACCGTAACGTTTTTTGGTATCATTTGTCATAGAGTATACCGCTGCATTGTATAACCGACTGCCGATGGTCTCCTAGAGGCTCACAGGCCAGGCATACAAATGTATTCCAGTGAATGCAAATGCAAATTAATAAATCTGCGAAAGCGGTACCACATTCCACAATGAACTCCGTCGACGCGGTCGCAGTGGTGTTCTGCAACAACTAGGACAACTCGATAAGTTCCCCACAAGTCAATGCAACGGTTATACAGAGGTTCAGCTTCAATTCAGGTCCAATTGGCAGCCGACCAATCTAAAAATCCAACCAAACGAGCTTAGCGCTTAGCCCACAAAAACAACCACCTGAAATTTTGTAGTTCAGAGCGGGGAGCGAGCCGGTGAAACGGGCAGGTGCAGCCCAGCAGACACCAGGCACAGACTTCAATGTGGTTGATACGTCGTCGTTTATACGTGCGTCCGTTGTTGTTCACTTTGGAATGCTGAGAAAGTGAAATTTTTGGTCCACAATAATTATCAGATTTTTTTATTTTTTGCTTTTTGTTGTCAGAAAAATGCACCGAAGCATGAAAATAATTCAAAAACAAGAATGAAGCGAATCAAAACAACTTTACCATTGGGTGGTGTGGGATTCAGATTCAGCGTGATCGCCAACAAGTTTACTTTGTGGCGAATTCATTCATGGAGTGTGGTGATTTTTTTCTGTTTCCTTTTGAATTTCATTTCATGCTGGATTCAAAATTTGCCAACTGACACGATTGTGTGTATATACAGTAAGATTGGCTGCAAAACAATGCAAATTATTTTTTTCCCATGACTACATGCTGGGTTAGAGGTTTGCATCTTGACGAAGTGTACCAATCTAACCTACATACACATTCTTAGCTGTGTGCCATTTCGGTGCTGGCTGTTGGGATTGGCCTAGATCGAGTTTTTCTCATAAGTGTACGATCGAGTGAAAAATGTTCCAGTTTGCCTGAAATGCGTACATTGTTGCATCATCGCGTTATAGTATTATGCAGAGCTTAACAAACAGATTTTAACGATTAAGTGTTATTTAAAGCGGTTGATTGAGAAAAGAAGAATCTAAAAGTGTATGCAAAAAGCCTGTTTATTTTTCATACGTTTCTTAATCTCTATCCTATCTGATTGCGATTTGCAAAGTATGAGAGGGATTGGACAGAGAGGCGTGACACTTCAACCGTTAATTTTACGGAAGCCAAAATTGTAAAAATTGGTTGGCTCAGTACGTATTGCGCCTGTTTTTGAACAAAGGACTTCGAGAAATGTGAACGAGAGGCGGCACCTATGGACAGCAACTAAAACACTTTAATTTGTCAGTACAAATTTCACCAAAGAACCTTATTCAAGAAGACACTTATGATCAAGCAATCTGTTTGAGCGGTGTATATTTAATTCTTCGCAAAAAAATTCCGGCACCGGTTCCACATTCCACAATCCATCTTTGATCCATCTGATGTGTAGATCGATATTGATCTTCTTTTTGTGGGTTTATCTAAACTCTTCCTGCTTATCGTTGTCACCAAATATGCCGCTTGAACTTTATGTATTTTATCGGTTTAATATAGGTAGGTACTCTACTTGTAGGTAACAAGCGGTACGAACATTTAATTCTTTTGTAATTTCGAAAATAAAAACAGCATCGAACTCTGAATTAAAAAAGAAAAACAGAGCCAAAACAAATCTGATAGAAAACATAAAATCAAACAAATCTCATTTTGTTCATGGACTTAGTTTTTGTTTGCATTTTGTCCTCTTTTTAAAGGTAGACGATGTCCTCCAAAGTCAGGAATTTTAAAATTTTTTTTCCTAGGTTCGGCCTACTAATAATCAAGCACTAATGTCGACAATTAGTTGGCTGCCAGCTTTAGTAAAAATGTGTAGCATTTGTGAAACGGTACCAATAAACAATTAGACCTCCACATTTACAAGTGCGACAACTTAAATTACATTTTTTGTCAAAATTTCCATTAGCCACTACACAGTGCTTAGGCGTAAAACAAAAAGGCAATATTTTTCAAATACATAATATATTTGTACAAATTTGTGTTTCGCTAACTTGTAGTTTTGTATTCCAACAAATTAAATCATAAAAACATTTACATTTTACTAAAATTTATTTATTTATAAACGCTCAATTTGTAAAACTTGGGATGAAACAATAATAAAGTTAAATTTGGCAAGACAAAATAACGCCGAACAGGAAGTACAAGATCTAACTACCATGGTTCGAGCTAAGGCAACGCTAGATTTGCTTAAATCTGAGACGTAGAGATCCAAAACCAATAGGAACAAATGTGTTGTATCTTTCGATCTTCAACTTGCGATGCCTATACAAAAACTTACCACTGGGCCTGCGTTTTATTTCCGAAAAATTTGGTTGTATAATTTGGCATGATTGACCTGCTGACAAGCGTCACATGTACGTATGGACAGAAAACCAGGCCAAACTTAGAGCAGATGAGGTAGCTTTTGTCTTGATGGAATTTCTTAAAAATAGACAGGATATTGAGCTGGTGATATTTACTGACAACTGTCCAGGACAAAACAAAAATTGTCTTTTGATGTCGTTTTGGCATCATCTAGTCAGGGAAAAAAAGCTAAAAAGCTTTACTCATCACTTTCTAGTAAGTCATGCCAACTACAATTACTCGAAACAAGGTTGGCATAGAGTTATTAAGAGTGCAAACAGCACCACACCTTTCGAGTGGAATATTATGGAACAGGATGATTTCTTCAGCTTTGACTGTATTTTTGGCAAGTTTGAATAAAAAGGACGCATTTATGGACAAAACTAAATTGGATTTCGCTGCTGCTTTTAGCTTCCATAGGAAACTAATCCAAAATCGTTTTTTGTCAAACACACTGTAAATAGAGAGTACAAGGAAGTTATATCTTAAAGTAGGGAAGACCTCCAGCTACAATTTAAGCCAGATTAAAAGAAAATATATTGAACCCGTGAAAATATAACTACAAAGTCAAACTGCTCAATGTGAAATCGTTGCTTCCTCCAATTAACCAACCCTCCCTTATAAATCAGAAGCTGAAGTCATTGAATAAAGAAAAAAAAAATCTCAAGAAACGAATGTCCGAAAAATTATAATTTCGTTTAAAAAAAATTTTAACAAATAACATTTTCCTAAATAAAGTAAATTTTTTTATTTTGAAACTATAATTTTAACGTAGTATTTATTCTGTATAGTAACATTATAAGCCACCAATTTTAACTTGTTTTTTTTTTTAATAAACGCTTTCTATAATTTGTTTCCCACGTCTTTAAAAACTCGACTATTTCAATTTGTGGCTTATCAGGATTTTGCAATGAGCCCTTCAATTTAATTAAGCACACCTATTTTTATTTCCAACTTTTAAAGCGTACAAAATGGTATTGCAACGAAAATTAATAAAATACTCAACAGTTAACAGTACCTACACTTAGTAAATGAACGAAACGAAACTAAGCATTTCTTAATAAAAATGTGTATTGTTGCAAGTCTTTTTGGCAAAACTATACTGTAAAGAAGAAATCAACTAGTAACAAAGCACTTCAAACCAATTTTTTGACCACCGTGTACATGTAACCGTAAAATAGTGGTGAAGATTAGTGTGTCTCGAAAAAAGGAATAAAGTTTAAGTCAAGTGGAAAGAAGGGGTGAGACCCCCAGCTTCGGCCGATTTTCCGTTACTTACCTACAAGCTATATTTTTATTGTTACATAAAAATTCGTATTGACAAAAAATTTCACTTGAATTTAAAAATTCCAGCTCATCAACACACTTGCGCCTTTCATATGCCACTTCCGCTGTCGGCAAATTTGCTGTCAGCGTTCATAGAATTTTATCCGTTAAATTTGAAATTATTCGTTTTGCGTGGATATTTTTTTTATGGATTTTTTCTAGTAATAAGTGTACTAGCTTCAAATATAGCTATATGAAAAACTAGCTGACCCGGCGAAATTCGTATCGCCACAATTTAACGCCTTCAGATGAACTCCAGAGTGATAATAAAACAGAGGTATGCAGTTCAAATGTGGGTTATTTAAATGGAATCGAAACCAGTAGAGACCGATATGATAAACAATGTTTTTCCTATGCGGCGGAGGTCCTATAGCACATCAAGCGGGTTCAAAAATTCCCCCGTTCTCAAATTGATGAGTTACCAACTATATACATTTTTCACACCATTTTTTTTATATATAAATTGTCATAGCAGAATGCTTGTATGAAAATAAAAACCTTTTTGCATAACTTTCATCTGTTATTTAAGAAAAATTTACACAAAAATCGAGGATAATGATATCGAAAGGGCAAAAATACGTAAACATGTTTGTCCTAATATTTTTCGCGTATGCAAAACATTTCCCGTAGATAGTTTTATTAACCAAACAAATCAAATTATTCGCGTTTTAACAATATATAATAAGAATAACTAACCAATGGTATTCAGAAATGTAAAAAATGTGGTATTCCCGAACACCATCACGTTTTCCCACTGTTAGTCGCCGTTTACACTTGGCAGCATTTATTTTGGTATGTTTTTGCATGTCACATGGATTCTAAATTGGCACAACACCGATAGGAAAACAAAATGGCAAATTTGAAAAAAAAAAAATAAAAAAAATTGAGGGGCCAGCGGCAAGACAACTGCGAGTTGAGGTTCTAGAGATCTAGAGGCCGACATCTTTTCGGAAAAAAAAAATCGGAATAGCAGCAAAGCTCCATTAGCTGAGCATTGTGTCGGAACTATAAGTCTGAGTTCTGAGCAAAGTCCCTACAGCGGCGTTGTTTTCTTCAAAACTACTCCCATCGAGCTATATCATTATCTAGAATATAGAGCGCAAAGCTTTAAATCAATGAAGACCGAAGATGTATCAGTATCACGGATGCGAATGAATGCCCCCACAATGAACTGAAGCATTTCCAATTGCTGCAATTGCCAATTGGTATATGCACCATAAACAGCAAGATAGAAACAGAACAACCGTTTCATTACGCAGATACAAATTACATGTATGCGGCATGATCACGAGAAACCTCTAAATAACCCACTAAACGATGGCAGTTCCACTCCACGTCCACGTTCAAATGGATACCATCATGCCTCTCTATACGCATGAATTAATTAAATGTCCCGTCGAACGTGGCCAGTCGCACACACGTTTGCGAGTATAGTTGTATCTGATAGATTTATGCCGGCGAAATTGATTTCAACGGACGTATCTGTCACTTGAGCGTTGAGCCACTATAATGGTAATTTAATTAAATTACCAACTTACTCCAAAGTAGGGCTTACAAGCCAGGCCAACAAATTTCTTTCTTTCGTTTTGTTATGCGAGATAGATAGAAGTAGCTGAGCTACGCTATGGAATTATAAGTACAAACAAAGAATGTACCGTTCAATTTATGTCATTCAACTCAACTGCAGCAAAAGAACAACTTCACGACAATAGACATTTTTTGTTATGCTTACTACAGTGGGTAGGTAGTTGGCCAGAAAGATAATGTAGACGACAGCGACACACATCAATGTTGGTTTCGCACTGTTGTTATTTGTTTAGATGGATAGATATATATAGTGCGACTAGTACTTTATATAACAATGGCCTTCATGAGTAGGTATGAGTAGCTACTGCTCTCGTCGTGGCCGTTGAAAGTAACATCACGTTGAACGGAATTAGCACGATATGCCAAGCCCAGCTTTGTTGCTGTTTAACGTCCCGATATTACCGTGAATAATTAATTTATTCTTAGTCTACATACAAGTCCAAGTAAAGAATATCCAAACCTGGACAGCGTTTATTTCAAGAACGCTATTGTAGGGTAAGAAGCTTTAACATAAAATAGGTATATAAAATCATCATCGTACCATATTCGTTTGAACATTTTTTTACGCAACTGCCAGTGCAGAGGTAGGAAATTTTTAATCGATAGTGATCGGGTCACAAAAAAAAAGTTGCATGCTGCTAATTATAAAATTGTTATTAGAAAAAGTCAAATTATAGGCTTTAACGTATTAAGGTTTTGTTATTATAGTTACATTGAGGGTTGAAGCTTGCCTGCCTATATATACCACATCCATCAGTGAAATACAAGTTGCAAACAACTTTATTTGTCATTCTTTGTAGTCCGAACTTATACACCGACCGGAGGGAGCATGAGCTCTAAGTTTAAGTTAGGTTAGACGCAGGGTTGTGAGGAGAATCGTCACAGGACACTAGGCACCTTCGTGGGCCCATCGCGATCCCTGGGAGAACCATCCCACAGATGGGAAAAACCTCCGCACTTTGCCTAAAGTTTAAAGCATTCTATTTTCCTGCAAAATCTAAAAACCTTTGCTTGGTCGATACAGCTTTCAAAGAAGTAGTTTCCTAGAATTTTGTATCGCGTGCGTGCTGTGCAAGGACATTCGCAGAGTATGTGTGTGATGTCTTCTTCGACACCTATGTCGTTACCGAATATACAAAGATCCGTGTCCGAAAGTCCCAGTCTTTTGGCATGCTTTCCGAGAAGATAGTGGCCATGATTTATTTCCGGCTACAAAGCTTTGGACACTCGATGCGATGGCCGATTATGTCTGCCCATTTACGGTCTGCTTTTTCCTGTATGTTTCTTTTAATAATTTCTTTAAAGTTACTCAAGGGTAGGTTGATGCTAACTTGTTGGTTTCTCATTATTTCACCGCCCTTTTTCGCCAATTCGTGGACCACTTCATTACCTTCTACGTTGCAGTGACCTGGAACCTAGCATAAGCTGACTTTATTCTGTGCGCATATAGTGCCTAGGGCATTTTGCGACAATACCTGACTAAAATTACGATTTGATGTAGTTTTATCCTAGTGCTTTAAGAGCAGCCTGACTATATATGCAAATGACGATATTCTTATCTGATATCGATTCCATCTCTAGTAGTTCCGATATTCTGAAAGCAGGGTTCCCGGGTCTCGTTTGGGCGATTTGCACTGGCCCGCAAGGTCGCCCGATTTAATCGTTCCAGACTTTTTGTGGGTTTTTTTTGAAGTCCCGTGTTTACGTGAAGAAGCCCGGGACTTTGTAAGCCCTCAAGGACAATATTCGAGACGAGTGCGAGAATCTGTCGCCCGAAGTTTTCGACGAAGTGATGAAAAATGCCATAAAACGAGCAAGGATGACAATCAATTGTGACGGCGCCCATCATCTTCTCGACTTGACCAATAAAATTCTAAAGGTTTAAATAAACATAATCAAAAAACAGAATCGAAATTTTTCATTAAGTAAAAAAATGAGACCCAACTAACGTCGGATGACTTCTTTTGGCCCACCTTGTATAGGTTAGGTATACTGTATGGTATGTCGAAGTCCAGCTCATGATCGAGCAGTGTCCTGTAGTGCTTTAATGTAAGGAGCCTGAGCTTTTAAGCCTAAGCGGGCTATTTCCAGTTGTTAGCTTAACCTGTAGATCAAGCGGCAGCAAGTTGAGTCATGTGTCCAAAGCCGCCGTAGGGGATTTTTTACTGGCTGCTTTCCACCATACAAGTGCTCCATACGTCAGTATGGGTCTGACTATCATTACATATAGCCAGTGCATCAGTATTGGTTTCAAAACCCAGGTTTTTCCCAGGTTTTTCCTGCTGTTCTTCTACTTATGAATAGTGCATTGTTTTCTTTTTGTATTCTTTCCTGTTCTGTGAATGGTATCTCTGTGCCGTCTAACATTGGCAGCCTGAACTGTGGTATCTTGTGCTACCTCGTGAAGAGAACAAGATCAGCGATCGAATTACCGCATCCTTGAACGAGCAATACGTTTCCGAAGTTTGTGTATTTAACATGCAAAATAATGAAAAATTCAGTCACGTAGGTACTCGATCACGGACGCAGTAATAATTCAACCCCAGCTTTGGATGGATTGACGTTAACTCCATTTTCCTTTGCCCATATTCTAAGGGTAACCTCCATAATTTCACTCAGTGTTTCTAGGAATTTTCCTTGAAATATTATTAGAACGTCATCTGCATAAGCCGTGACATTTATGTCCATCGATTCTAGCCTCTTAAGGACATCGTGGATAACTATGGCCAATAACAGGGGGGGATACCACTCCTCGTTGAGAGGTTCCTCTTGCTACCGATCTCTTTATGGAAATTTGTCCATAAGGGATTACCTAATAGATTTTCCTGGTATTGATCATTTGGCATAACCAGTTGGCTACTTCCTGCTTTGTATTAAGTCTTTCCAGACAGATTTTAATAGCTCTCACTTCATCTAAAAATGTCGTCAGGGCATATTTGTTGTACTGCAGCTTTTTTTCTATTTTGCCTACTACTTCCTGAAGAGCTGTTTCTACTAATTGGCTTGCATTATATGCGTGTTGTACCTAACCTACTTTTTAGATTAATGTCGCATTTGCTTCTCAAATAAGCACACAGGATTCTTTCAACAGTCTTTAGGATGAATGCCGAGAGACTTATAGGTCTAACGTCTTTTGCCGTCAATTGATATTGATTCCCTGCTTTGGGTATGAACCTCCTTGACTACCCTCCATATTAATGGTATTGGTATGTACCCCGCTTTAAGATATAATACTTCAAAATGTCCCTAATTGTTTGAGTTATTATATTTGTAGCATAATCGGTATTATTCCATCTGGGACTGGGGATGTGTATGGTTTGATTGGCCCAACGTAGGTACTTTCCTTCAGTTTATCACCCTCTGGTCTATTGTTTCATCGTCTATTTAACGAAGAGTATACTTGCCTGGAATTGATGGAGTCATTAGGGGTAGTATTACCCGGAAAGTGGGTGTCCACTAGTGCCTCCAACACCTCGTGACTATTTTCGGAGCAGCAGCAGTCTTGTTTCCTAAGGAGGTAGGCGTAGGAGCGCTGGCCTCTCATCTTATTTTCGAAAAATTATTTTTTTTATATAAAGAGGTTATTCTCAAAAAAAATGTCAACTTGTCTTTCATAAATAACTGAAAGAATGTGCTACAAAGGGCTAATTCGGAAGCAGATTTTCCATAATCAGGTAGACGTGTATGATAAACAGTCCAAATAAACCCCGTCAAATGTATATCCTTCCTTCTCGATGGGAAATATAACCAACAATTTAGATAAAACTCTGTTCATATGAGATTCATCCAAAAGTCTTCAGCTCGAGCTCGATAGATTTTGCAGCCGTCTGCGCAAACGCTGTGAGAAGAGTAAACGTGAACAAATCTACAAAAATATTTTGTATTTAAATTTGATTTTTAATAATTATTTTACATATTTCACTCACTGAGTTTTCCTGCATGTTTTGTCAAGATGTCAGCGAACTTATTGTAAAAAAGCTAAGTTGTCGGTTATTTGAACGTTTTAGTTACTGGCGGAAAAAATATGATCTATAATTTTATTCCTTATTTGTTTACTTTTTAATTATTTGATTGATAGCTCAACTTTTAGCCGGTTTTAGCCAGCGCTACATTGAAAAGTTTCTTTCGAATTGCAATTTCACAATTTGTGCAAATAATAAGACTTTAATTTTTTACATGAAGTTTGACTCGGCGCTAATTATCTAGCAGTCAATAGAACGTGCCAATATTATAACCGATACATTCACAACATCAAAATGAGTTCAGACATTTCTTTCAAATCTAAAAATCACGTAACATCAAGATACAGCCATTGATAGACTTAAGTAGAGGTAGCGCACTGATGCCAATTAAGAGACCGAATTTGTTTGCGTGCATCACTACAAGACCAATCGTTTATTTAACGGTCCCGCTATCCAATTAGAGTTTAAAATAACTTTCTAAACACAAGAATGAAAGTTATTTTGTCAGGAAGCTGTTATTATCAAAGTTACATTCAATTAAAATCATTTTGATAACGATCTAAATGAGACCAATTAAGCAAAGAAAACTGTTAATGCAATTTATTACATATTAAAATGCTTTTTACGAAAAATTATGCAACATGTGCAAACGTCATTCTAAATATCACCCATTTTTCTAACGTGCCTAACGTATCTACGTGCAAAAAAAAAAACGTACTAATCGAGCCGATGGACTGGTAACATCGTCTGCGAGAAGTCTACAATACCCACGCTACCGTGGTACCATATCGTCCGCCTGTTCACTTTTTTTCTACATGACCAAGTTCTAACAGTCTTTAGACCTCAATACCTCATGGCTTTGCCGTTAGGCCCAAATGGGTCAAGATCCGTGTTTCCATTTTTTTAGATGATCAAAATGGAACCTTTGTCAGTTAGTAAGATTTTATTCTTTACTGTACGAAAAAGAATGGAAAAATATGAAAAAAGTGTTTCGTTCTAACTGGATATTTTCAAGTAAAAAAACACAAAACAAACACAGCATGACTATGCGAATAACCCAAGATAACACTTGCAGACTATGCAACAAGGACGAAAAATTAGCAAAGCACAATTTGTGTCACTGTAACTGTTTAATATAATATGTAAGCTCTACCTTGAAGCTGACAACATATAAGGCACATTTCTTAGATATGAATTTGTAGGACTCATACCTCTGACCTTGTAATGAATTTTTATTGGCCCACAAAATTCCACCCCAGAGTTGTAAAAAGGTCGCTTTGAGATGACCTTCTCCAGTGACATATCTCCCATGAGCTATTTAAATGATTTAGGCTTTGATCTTAAGCAATTGAAACATTTGTTGGTCACTTGCGATTCCAACACCCAAAAGCCTATATTGTTGTTTTGATATTATTTTTCGTCATCAAGATGCTTCATGCTGCAATATTGTCAACTGTCATCTAAAAGCACATACGCACAACCCCTTAACTGAAGAGACGTGCATACCGAATATACCTATCCATAATTTGTATTTTAATGCAACTGCTATCCGAATTTCTTTTTCTGAAACATTGCGTCTTTTGAGAATTCCTTTGATTGAATTAAACTTATTTTACTTTTGCTAATATAAAACATTTATTCCACTTCAAAGCCCAATTGTGGCAACACATTTCTCAGAAAATTTAAGAAAAGTAGTTTCTTTTCCACTTACAGAAACTATACTCTCGACTTTAGATTTTCGGGATTGGCACTAGGTTTTTATGCCAAGTATAGAACTGACTTGACGGTAAAGGTATTCACTTAAGCCGTTTTTCTTGTTTAGTTCAGAGCTGAGCACTGAGCTGAGTTCGAGCATTATGAGTGCGCTCTGAATCGAGCGTGAATTAAAACACTTGTTTCTTACTTTTAAAATTAAACAATATTTATTTGGAACTATGTCCTTTATTATTGAAATACTTTTTACTAATTCTAAAAGGAGCTTAAGGCTACTATGTAGTTACAATAAGACTGTTGATAAATTCATCATACAGTCGTATTTATATACTTTTCTTATCTATCTACAAGGAGACCCAAGCGTACAATCGTCTTGCTTGATAATGAAGAAGAGATAATATTCCAACATTGTATACAAACGATATTATCTCTTTTACATATGTTATCATTGTAGCGTTGTGTGCAAGACTGTACTAGAGACTAAAGATATCATTGAATACAAATAATGTTATCTTTTTTCTCAATATGTCTTGCTATGGATACTTAACTCCCCCCCTTGTTAAACGAAATCGTCCCGATTTTTCGACGCTATTTTTAACATTTCTCTTTCATAAGTTTTGTTATATGCGTCAATCTTTTTTTGTTTTTGACGATCTGTTATACATTGTATAGTTTTTATCATTACGTACGTAAATGCTAGAATAACAATCAGTGTTACAATTGTGTATATAGTTGATAATATCGGTTTTTCTTCAAAAGGAATAATTAGTTTTTTTAAAGTATCTATGTTATCGAATTTGTACATTGTATCTTCTTTAATTATTTGGTCGATGTAAGACTCTGAATTATGATTTCTTAATATAACTTCTTTAATTTGCTTATGCATGTTTTTGTATATTTTATCGTCTAGATTTATAGTATTTTCATAAGTAACTAAGTTTATACCATTAATTGTTTGATTATTTAACTTATGCTTACCGCTTAATAACATAACACCGGATTCAATTTCTAAGTCGTAATCGTATTCTTGTTTAATGTTGCATTTTGAAGTTATATTCTTTAAAAGTGGAATAAGACAATTTTCTTCTTCAAAGTTAATTTCACAAATGTTTTTACTTAGATGATTTTGACAATTTCTTGTTCTTAAATAAGTTTGGTTACATAAGGCAATTGTTTTATCTGTAATGATTTTTCCATGTTTTGAATTTAAAGGTGTTACTTTATACAATTTACATGATTTAATTAGAACTGGATATTTATATATTGTGATGAAGAATTCATCAGTTCTAGCTAATAATATTTTAGAGTACTCAAGTATATTTATTATGGGTACTTGAATTATTTCATGTTGAATAATATTTTTAATGTCATCTAAGTCTAGGCTTTCTGATAAATATTCATTATTTTTTGCTGCATTAATTGTTCTGGTCAATAATAATAATTGTTCGTACACTTGTTCTATTACTAAATGTTCTTTAAGGCTCTGACCTTCGAATTGTTGCAAAATTTGTTCAAATCTAGAATTTATAGTTTTTTGTTTATTATTGTTTTCTATGAGATTATTTATACTCGTTTCTATGTTAACTAAGTCATAATGGTCAGGATTACCAAACACATATTTGAAAGCTGTTCCTAAAAAGTTAATTGATCTAGTATGCCTAGTATGTTCTTGTAATTGGTCTGCTAAATTCTTAATTTTACTTAACCAAATTTTTTCTTCTTGTGTAGGTTGATATTTACTAGTTACGATATTTACGTAAGGTTGAAATATCGAAGTCAGGTTGGTGGCATGTAACAAATAAGTTTGTTCTTTGAATAAATACACGTCATCTGTTTGCGTAAGTATAAACTTCTTGTTTAGTAACTCAGTTATTTGAACGTTTCCTTGCCCTTCTTGACTCTGTACAATTCCTAGTAATGTTAGGAATATTAATATTTTCGTCATCTGAAAAATGATAATTCTTTATGTTATCCTTGTGAATTTTTATTCCTTCTTTAGAGATTACAGTGTCTCCTTTATCTTCTTCTACTATTCTTGTTATGTATCTGGCGTTAGATTTCTTTCTAAGACCTGTGATTCTTACCATTATCTTATCTCCTTTTTTATACTCTCTGTGTCGAGTTCCTTTATTTAGACGTTCGATCACTTTTTTGGATGCTGAGTTTAGTTTATTTATTATAATTTCACTATTGCTATATTTATTTTGATTAAAGAAAATGTCTCTAGGTTTCAAACCGGTAACTGAGTGTATAGAATTATTTAATTCACGCACTGTTCTAAATATTTCTTCGATAAGTCTTGTTTTATTCTGAATTGTGAATATTCTAGACAGTTCAGTTATTGTACCGTTTACACGTTCTACCTGACCGTTCGCTGTCGATCTGTATACTGGAGTTTCTACTTTAGTTATGTTGTATTTCAAACACATTTGGTTCACCATTTCTGTTTTGAATCCCTTCTCGTTATCTGTCATGAGTCGTTCACATTTTGGGAAATAATTAGATAAGACCTCTTCCATAACGTCGTACAGTCTGTTTCGAGTTTCGATTTCCCGAAGGATTGTATATTTAGAATACTTATCTACTGTTACAAGGAAAGTATACTTGTCGTTGAAGTATATGTCCATATGAATGTGTGTTCCCACATGTGTTGGTATTTCTGAATTATTCAGAGGTTCTCTGATAGGTTTTCTTTCATATTTTCCAAATAGACATGCTATGCATTTTCTGTTGAAACTCTTTGCTTGTTTATTTAGATCGGGCCAGTAATATTTCTCTGAGATTTCTTGTATATTGTTACGTAACCCTCGGTGTGCTCTTTCGTGAGTTACCCTTACAAGTTTTAGTTGTTCCTCCAAATTTGTCACGTCTTGAAGTTTTCTTGGTGTGAATATAAATCTTACTAGTGGGAATTCTTTTTTTATGTTTTCACCATATTTGTATATGTTTTCAAATTTCGTATGCAAAGCTACAATCTTTTGGGGTTGTATAACTTCTTTCATCTGCCTTAGTAAAGAGTCTTTGTCCTTAAACTTTATTATGAGTCTTATTTTGTTACTAAAATAGATTTGTGTTTCGATATTATTTGTTATATCTTCAATAAGTTCGAACTGTGCAGTGTATGCATTAAAAGGCTGATTCACAGTTTTTATTATATCATTAGAAGAACTTTCAGCTGAATGTGCTGTTTCTATGGTAGAAGTATTTATGCGTTGACGTGATAATGCGTCAGCTACAAGATTTAGGTTTCCTGGTTTATAAACTAATTTTGCTCCAAAGTCTTCAATGATTCCCTTCCAACGTTTCAGCTTTGTGTTGGGATTTTTTTCTGATACAGAATATATAAGGCTCTGGTGATCGGTATATATGGTTAGGTCTGCTATACCATATATGTAGTTTCTGAGTTTTTGTAAGGACCATATGATCGCTAATAGCTCTTTCTCGTTTGTGCTATAGTTCTCTTCTGTCTTACTCAGTGTTCTTGACAAGAAGTGTATAGGTTGCTTATTCTGACTTAGTACGGCTCCAATAGCTATGTTGGATGCATCAGTAGTAAGCTCGAATGGTTTACTATAATCCGGTTGAAAAAGTTCGACTTGTTCTTTCAAATAATTTTTTAAAATTCTAATCGCTTCTAATGCTGAATCATTCAGATTTAACTTAATATTTTTACTTTGTTTTTTGTTTACTTTACCGTTATCTCCTCGTAAATATAATGTCAGGGGCTTGGCTATGCTTGCGTATCCTTTTATAAACTTACGATAGTAACCTGTAAGACCTAAAAATCCTCTCAAATCCTTTACCGTTTGTGGGACTGGAAAATTTTCTATAGCTGCTATTTTCTCAGGGTTCGTAGTGATTCTACCATGTCTGATTATGTGACCTAAGTATTCTACTTCTTCTTGAAAAAACTTACTTTTCTCATCAGATATTTTTAATGTGGCTTTATTGAGTACGTCGAATACTTGACTTATGTGCTGTATATGTTCTTCCTCAGATGAAGAATATATCAATACGTCATCAATGTAAACGTGTACGAATTTACCTACAAAGTCTCTCAAAATGTCGTCCACGCATCTCTGAAATATGCTTGGTGCATTTTTGAGCCCGAAAGGCATTCGTTTAAAATGATATTTTGCGCCATTTATAGCAAAAGCTGTTTTTTCTTTATCATCTGTTTTGATTTTAATTTGGTGGAAACCTGACTCCAAATCTAATGTTGTAAAGTACTTGGCTTTACCTAAATTTTGAATTGTCATGTTGACATCCGGAATGGGGTATCTGTCTGTTACAGTGTGAACGTTAAGTTTTTGGAAATCAACAACCATGCGCCGTTTTGGTTTTCCTTTTTCGTCCAAACCTTTTTTAGGTACTGTCCATATGGGACTGTTATAAGGACTATGGCTTTTTTCTATTATATCGTCATGTAAGAGTTTCTGTATTTCTTTGTTTACGAATTCGTTATCTGCTATGGGATATGGATATTGTTTAACATAAACCGGATTATCATTGGTCGTCCTAATGCTTGCTTCTATAGTATCTGTAAAGGGTAACGGTCCTATGCTGTTATTAATCTTCATCAGTCTATCTATGTCTGCTTTATAAATATTATTTTCCCCAATTATGTAATTAATTTTCTGAATAGATTCGACACTGCTTATGGTAGTTAGAGTCATATTACTGAAATTTATTTCCGCGTTTAGAACTTTAAGTCCTTCATATCCTAATATCATATCGAAAGACTGAATATCCTCTAATTCAAAAAATGTTATATTTTTCTTTAATATCCTAACTACTTTCTTTGTATCTACCATAGAATAACCATGCATTGTTTTTATTTTTATAGGTTTAATTTTAATTTTTTCGCTAGAATCGCATTTTCTATTAATGTAATTATGGGTTGCACCAGTATCAATAAGAATTTTATAAATTTCCTTAGAAATAGTACTAGTTAAATTTAAGCAGGGCAACCCGTCTACTAGTTTAAATGATCTATTCTTATGTTATTATTTACCATACATTCCGTTTCATCTGCTTCTGCATATGTACTGCTGACATCGTCTCTGCGTTGTTGTCGGGAGTTATTTACTCTCTGCTGCTTGAAGTTCTGCTGATAAGATCGTTGCGGTCTGTTGTGTGTGTTGAAACTCCCGCTGTGTTCACGTTTCGCTGGTGGATTATATACATCGGGTTTGTATTGATTCCAATTTTGTCGCTGTGCATGTACAATTTGTCTCGAGTTTATCTCCATCGGCTGTGGTCCTTGATTGTGTTGCTGCATATTATCGTATTGCTTCTGGGGTTGATAATTCGTTGTTTGGCTCGAATAATTTGGTCTTCTTTCGTTTCTGCGTTCATGTGGCATATTTTTGTGGTGCTTATCTTGAGTGAGATGTAAATGCCTGTGCACATTATCATGTTCTATTCTGCGAGCAATTGCGAATGCGTGTTCTAGATCATTTATTGTAGCTGAATATAATGATCCTCTTGTAAAGTTGTCACTCATACCATCAATGAATATACGAACTGCGTCGTCGTTAGCATTTTTAATTAGTCTGTCGATTATATTCGGCGGATCACCTGACATAGTGATTTTTGATATTATTAAATTGAGATTTTTATTTATCTCGTCGTGGTATTCAGACAGTGTGCTTCTTTTTTGCGTGATGGCTTTCATCATGTCTTGTAGCACGTATAGAGGTTCTTGATTAGAGTACGTATAATCTAATCTGTTACGTATCGCCTCAAAATTAAAAATTGTGTTATAATTGGTTAACACATTCGCGGCTGCACCCTGTATTTTACTTTTCACTATAGTCAATGCTGCTGCGTACTTACTGTGTGTTTTGAAGTTTTTAATGCTGTCCATTAATCTGGATGCTTCTTCGCGCCACGACCGATAATTTGATTGATCGCCGTTGAAAATAGGTAGGCTTTTAAATGCGTCTAACTGTATTTCACTACCATCTGTATATGTGGTTCTTATTTCCTCTAGCACAGGTATGTTTGGTACTATGCCTAATCCAGATTTTACTTCATTTAGTTTTGTTTCTAAATTAGTGTTTATTTGATTTTGGTTAGTTATTATTGCTGCTAACCTTGCATTCTCTGTGCGTGTGTGCTCTAGGGTTTGTGTTACTGTGTTGCTCCTGGTTTCTAAAGCTTCTAATCTTGCCATTAATACTGCGAGTTGTTCCATTTTGAACTCGTGTCTGTTGTCGTCGAATTTGTGTGTTTTTTTTCTCCACATATACACTTTCACTGAATTGCTTTGCTGCTTCGTACGAAGAAGCTATATTTGTACCTGCTATGCTAGGTAATTCTTGTAACCGGTAACGCGAGTGTTCTGTTTATACTAGATTTCACTACTTGTTCCCGAGGTCCGCTCGATTGAAGTTAAAAAGTATATTTAACCTCCTGGCAGGATCGCCAATTAAAACACTTGTTTCTTACTTTTAAAATTAAACAATATTTATTTGGAACTATGTCCTTTATTATTGAAATACTTTTTACTAATTCTAAAAGGAGCTTAAGGCTACTATGTAGTTACAATAAGACTGTTGATAAATTCATCATACAGTCGTATTTATATACTTTTCTTATCTATCTACAAGGAGACCCAAGCGTACAATCGTCTTGCTTGATAATGAAGAAGAGATAATATTCCAACATTGTATACAAACGATATTATCTCTTTTACATATGTTATCATTGTAGCGTTGTGTGCAAGACTGTACTAGAGACTAAAGATATCATTGAATACAAATAATGTTATCTTTTTTCTCAATATGTCTTGCTATGGATACTTAACTCGTGCTCAGATCGTTTTTTTATATTTTTTATTTTTCCTGGATCCTGGTACATTGTGTTGTGTATTATTCAGCTTTTTACTCAGCAGTTTACACTTCAGTTTATTCTGAATTCATAGAGTTCACTCTGATCATGCTCTTAACGAAAAAAGAAACACAAATTCTGAGCTCCGAACAGTGCTGCAGAAAGTCCTACAATAGGAGTATTGTACTCCTTTTCCCCTCCCCAAAGACAAATTGTGTTCCTATTTTTAATTTCGGATTTAACTATTATCTGGGATGGACTGGTCGATGTTAGAATAGAATAAAACAAGCAGTGTGTATTTACATAACATCGTTAAAATGTCCACCGCTTCTTCTTACGTTGGCACGGATCCGCCTAGTCCAATTGTTGGCTGCTTGTATACCTAGCAGGTTTTCTCGAATTGGAACACCAAAACCAAACCAATGGGCCATAAAATGGTCGCAACGCTCAATATTTGCGCTACCTCTCGCGAACGTCTGACAAACATCCGAGAGTATAACTGTCTTGAAAGAGCTTCTCAATCGGCCGTTTGGAATCGGCATAAACTTGTAGATCCCTTCCATTCCATCCAAAAAAAATTAAAAACTCACACAAAACGAATGGCTGCAAGAAGCTAGGCCCAGGGTCCCTACGGACCTGTTGCGCCAACTATTATTACTACTATTATTATTAACGCTCAATATTTTCACTGACGAGCAATCATTTTGGTATTTAAATTTTATCATTTGGACGTGCTGCTCAATACTGTAACTTGGTGATTTGGCATCAGTGAATAAGCAATGAACACAGAATTATACAGACGCTACCACGACAATATGACGCTTAGCTAAAATTAAGTTTGCTAATTTTTCTTCTGTAGTCCCCGGTACTCCCCAAAAAAGTTCTATTACTGCCCAACGGAATTGTGAAACGGTAGCCCTGGTTCCGATGTGTCTGAGCTAAAGAAGACATACGATTACGAACTTTTTGTATAACAGTTCAGGTCGTGCTCGTTTCTCCACAGCAATAGGCGTTTTTCTTTTTTAGTTCAGAGCACAACCTGAACTGTTATACAAAAAGTTCGTGTTTCTTTTTTAGCTCAGACACTTCAGAGCTCGAATTTGTGTTTTTTTTTTCGCTCAGAGCATGATCAGAGCGCGCTCTATGAGCTCAGAATAAATTGACTGAGCATCCTGAGTAAAAAGCTGAGTATACTTAGGCCCATTTTATTCACTCGAAGTTGAACACAACTTGGGGATTTTTATATGGGAAACTTCCCAAGTTGTGTTCAACTTCGAGTGAATAAAATGGGCCTTATACATGCACACTTCCAGTCACATTTGAAGGACAAAAAAAAACAGGAAAAACAAAACATCCTCTGAACGCTCTGAGCACGTATGGTTCAGAGCGCGCTCATAATGCTCGAACTCTGTTCAGTGCTCAGCTCTGAACTAAAAAAGAAAAACGCCTAATGATAAATGGTCGCTTTTCATAAGGCGTTTTTCTTTTTTAGTTCAGAGCACAACCTGAACTGTTATACAAAAAAGTTCGTGTTTCTTTTTTAGCTCAGACATTTCAGAGCTCGAATTTGTGTTTCTTTTTTCGCTCATAGCATGATCAGAGCGCGCTCTATGAGCTCAGAATAAATTGATTGAGCATCCTGAGTAAAAAGCTGAGAACACATGTACATGCACACTTCCAGTCACATTTGAAGGACAAAAAAAACACGAAAAACAAAACATCCTCTGAACCAGAGATTAACGAATAAAAGAGATGGTTATCTTTCGTACGTCTATCCCCCCAAAACCCATTTGTTTACATTGTTGTTTTTGTAATTTCAACCCCGTCTGTGAATACGTGTGGCTAACAAAAAAGCATGTTGCTAATGGACGACCGCGAATCATCTTGCTTTTATGAGCATCGCGGTGTTTAATTGTTTTGTGTTACGTTTTGAATTTGTTTAGTTTTTGTGGAGGTGTTGATTAAACTGAAAAAGATAGTGAAATGCACATTAGAGAATACCGAATTCTTGCATTAAAGTCCAATTCATGAACTCACATATACTATAATAAAAATAAGCAGGTGTGTGTGACTTCATGAATTTTTCTGGAAAACAGCTTGTAGGCAGCCGCCCTTCCACTGGAAAGATATATATCTCTGTATTCAGCTCATAATCAGAGATTAATGAATAAAAGAGATGGCTATCTTTCGTACGTCTATCCCCCCAAAACCCATTTGTTTACATTGTTGTTTTTGTAATTTCAACCCCCGTCTGTGAATACGTGTGACGAACAAAAAAGCATGTTGCTCATGACCGACCGCGAATCATCTTTCTTTTACGAGTATCGCGGTGCTTAATTGTTTTGTGTTTCATATTGTATTTGTTTGGATTTTGTGGAGGTGTTGATTAAACTAAAAAAAATAGTGAAATACACATTAGAAAATACTTTATTCTTGCAGTAAAGTCCAATTCATGAACTCACTTATACTAGCATAGAAATGAGCATGTATGCGTGACTTCATGAATTTTTCTGGAAAACAGCTTGTAGGCAGCCGCCCTTCCACTGGAAAGATATATATCTCTGTATTCCATTATCTTTGCTCATAATGCTCGAACTCTGTTCAGTGCTCAGCTCTGAACTAAAAAAGAAAAACGCCTATATATGAAGAAATTTACCACCCCGTAAAGGGGTCGTGTGAATTGCTTTTCATCTTTTAGATTTGCGGCAATAACGGTAAGAACTTAATCAAAAAAATATCTATTGCTTTATCGTCATTTGCTGCGAATAACGCAGTGACATTTGCGAGCGGTGTTCACTACCGCAGAAATTTATGAATTTACGAGTTGCATAAAATTATGAGATTAAATGAATACCCTTAGGCCCATTTTATTCACTCGAAGTTGAACACAACTTGGGAAGTTTCCCATATAAAAATCCCTAAGTTGTGTTCAACTTCGAGTGAATAAAATGGGCCTTAGTATGTTCATGTTTATCTATACCTTTCTGTTCATGAATTTGGTAGATACTAGTTTACAATTTAACACAAATTGATAATAATTCGGAGTTAAGGTTCACTGGTGTGTATGGGGACGTTCGGATTCCTAGTTTAGTAAGTGATAGCTGACTGACTAGATGTACTTCGGTTTTATTGGCCCAGAGTGGTCATGTGAATAGTTTTTGCAGTGGACGTCTAGGGAAGTGTAGTGTATAATACTGTAGTATTAGCACTTGAGTTTTTAATAAAAATTGTTTATAGTAGGTAGTTATTATATTGTATAAAAATAATAGAGATATTTGTCATTCAATAAAGAACACTCGACAGAACAGGATATAAGCAAATATTAATTTCTACAGGAAGCCGACAAATGTAGTCAGGAAAATCCTGCCTGCATAGTCAGTTGACATTTCGAAGAGTCAAATTTAAAATAAACAGAGTGGCTGCTGCAGAATTCTGAAGAGTCGACAAAAGGGCCGGTGAGAGAAGAATGCATCATTTCTAAATCTACTCAGCAAATTAAGAATTTCCGCACGATATTTAACAAATAGTTAGCTAGCACTATACAAGTGTTGTGAAATGCAACAGTTCTACATTCTAAATGTACTTGTTTGAAAATAACGATTTTTCAAATATTTACGGGTCTTTTCCAAATAAAAAGGGCAAAAAAGGGAAAAATCAAACAAAGGTAACGCTGACCGCAATAGTACAAAAACAATTTTTTCAAGTTGCCTAGTCAATGCGTTCGAATTCCTAGTACGGACAAATATAGTTGAGAATACCCTATTTTTGCAAGCAAGAAAATGTTGCCGGTATTATCTCAGAGATGGTAAATTTTCACATTTCTCAGAAGAGGAGAAACAGGAGCTTCATAAATGAGGGGCGTTACATAGATGTGGCTTCAAAACTGTGCCAGAGGTGCCAAGTTCCATATTTTCGAAGGTTTGGAAAATAGAAAAAACATAGAAAATGCTGCCGGTAATTGTCCTCTGCTTGAAAATTGGAGTAGGTGATAGGTTGGGTGTATGCAAAATTGTGTATAATTAAAGAAACTTCGCATATACGTCCCAAGCAGGGGGTTGCAGAGGGCAGTATGTCCCTAATACATATATTCCACTGTTTATGCTATGTGGTTTGGTCTTATTTGCATTAGTTTTTTTTTTTGGCATTATTTTTGGTTTTGCATAACGAGATGAAGCCAAATTGACCTTATTTCTCATTAGCAATAGAAATTCCAACTCAAGGTTTTTTTCACTGCGCCACCTCTCGCGAACGTCTGACAAACATCCGAGAGTCTTGAAAGAGCTTTTCAATTAGCATAAAATTGTAGATCCCTTCCATTCGTTCCAAAATGAAAAACTCACACAAGACGAATGGTTGCGTGAAGCTAGGCCCAGGGTCCCTACAGACCTGTTGCGCCAACTATGTATTATTATTTGTTTTAGAAATAATGCAAAATTTTGAATTTGGCCACATTTCGTTTGGCTTCATTTCACGTCACCTGAGTTTTTTTCCTCATTTTTGGTGCTTATAAGTTATAATCCATATAAATAATTATGATAAAATATATAAGTATGAAACTCCTTCTTTTTTACAGAATATGGAAATGAGTAACTTTTCATCAAAGAAAATGTCCCGCGAAGAACGTAGATATTCGGTGCCCCACGGACCGAACACACCTCTGCCACCAGCCGCATCAGAAGACTTACACGCATGGTCAATCTACAGGTAGGTTTTGTATGACTTCCTCGATTGATTGAATGATGATTAACCACAATGCGAATCCATTTGCTTAATATACCTATTTATATGCTTCGAGTCGGGGATATATTGAATTTCCGGCTTTTAACACGGCCGCTCGCATGATTGCACATGACGATGCCGTTCTACCACCACTTGTCACTTTCAATCGACCAAGCCATCATATATATTCGATTCCACAATGTACAGCAATAATTTTTGCTTCGTTGTGGACTTATGATTCTTACATTGAACCACTCCTAGGTGTGGGGTTTTCATGTGCTCTTTGACTAACTTCCGCCATGTGCCCTATTGCTCAATGATTGCACATATCATTGGCTACCAGTTAAATAGTTGGAGCGATCATTGATATATTTTTTCGATATCACTTTGCAGACAGAACCTCAACTCAGATTTTACAGACTCTGCCTTGGGGTCATCAGATAAATCGCCGCTGCCATATGGAAATTTCCAATTACGCGATACGACTGTTCAATCAATACTGAATCATCCGCGATACGGTCCAAAGTAAGCCGATTGCATTGTATTATATTATCAGAATTTAACGAGTGGTGCTTGTCTTTATAGGTCACCCTTAGGTTCAAATATGTACACATACCTCAAGTTTGGCCTACCTCGGGTATTCCCTCCGAATGCTGGCTCTCAGAGATCACATCGACCCGGTCCAGGTCCAGGGCCAGGACCGGGGCGGGGAAGGGTAAACCGTGGATTCCGAGATAGTTCTGGACCAGCAGCTGGCTCTTCGGGATACGACAGCAGTGACAATGAGACGACAAGGAGTAGAGTGCCACCAAATTTAAGGTAAATATGCTCCTCGGACTACCTTCAACCTCTTTGTAATCTGCAATTTTAGGAAATACCGTAGTGAATCAGATTTTCGAGCTATTGGTGGAATTCCAACTCCACGGCCTGATTCCAGAGCAGCCCAGGGTATCCCAATTGCCGCCCTACGACAGGCGAATAGTCGAGCTAGTATAGCTGGTAAGTTGTAGCATCTGCTATTTACAAGCTCTAGAATGTAATGATCGTGATCATTATTATTCTCAGTTGGAAATCACATCAATACTCATTACATTCCCAATGGAAAGCATTATGGCAATCGGTCACACAGCGAAGCGGACCTCCTTAGCACCGATCTTGGAACATATGGCGACTATGACTCGAGAACATACACAACCAATCGTAGTCGAATGGAACATCATCATCATAACCATAATCATAATCCGCACAGTTCGCACACGATGTCAAATCGAAAACACTCGAGCATGGGTCTTGTATATCCCAACATTCAGGTGCATTGTTTGGATGTAAATCCTGGTCTACGAGGGGTCTCTCTGCAGGCAAAGGCCGGTGATTTATTTGCAATAATGGCGACTTCTCAGCCTGAAGGTACTGCACTAACAGAATGCCTGTCAGGACTTCGCGACCGAATATCTGGTGAGATTTTAGTGAATGGCCAGCAAATAAATAAACGTGGACTACGAGAGTTGTGTAGCTATGTGCCGGCGCTTGATTGTTCATCTTTAGATCCTCGCATGAGTGTGCAGTGTACACTCAATTTCCATGCTGCGTTACGAGGACCAATTGACCGCAGTGACTTTAAGGACAAGGTATGTTTATTTCGATATGTACTCGTAGATTCAATTTCAAATTATTTCAAAGTCTTAATCTATGGGTAGAGGTATGCTAGCAAGAGCTAAAAAGCAAACAGCAAAATATATTTTTTTCTTAAATTTAGAATTTGGCATGCCACTAGTCAATGGGACGAGGCCATTCTGTTCCGCTGCAGTTCGAATGAAATTCAAACTAGGTTTTACAAGTAATGGGCACTTTGAAAAAATCCGGTTATTTAAAGTCAACTATAGATTGGTCTCTACTAGATGTAGGTACCCTGAGCGCAAGAACTATATTGGTCGGTAACCATTCCTTTCTTACGTCAGCCACATATACAGTCAACTTAATAGTCAGTCACGAAATTCTTGACAAGATTCCTCGGATACTCATTTCATAAACCTCAACTTAAAAAAACTGTTCACGTTGTAAAGCTAGGCAACTCAAAACTGAAACAAATCAGCTAGATGTCAGACTTTACCTACTGCTACCTCCAATTTCGGAAAATTCGCAGTTACGTGCCTACAAAATAAATTTTAATTCTCACGCAAAAATTAGGTGGGCTAGTATTGAGTGGTATAAACAAGTCGTAGAGGCAGAGCCATTGCTTTCACACAAATAAAAAAATAAAATACTCGTAAAAATAGTAGTTTACGTTGTGTGTCTGCAGGGCTTACGTTTCATAATTTCGTTGGGAGGTACTAAAAATTATGAAAATGTATTCCCAGCGAAGCGTTTTATGGGACGGTTTCGATGTTGGAAGCCATTTTGTTTAGGCGGAGACGGTCTAATTTGGTGTTTATTATTATTTAGTACCTACCTGAGTTTAGTATAAAAATAAGTGTTTGTCAGTGAAAACGATTTCAAGGAACCCCAAGAGTTCGTTCGACAAAAATTTACCAAAACATTACACGAGAAAAATTTATATGCTTTTCACACCAAACCCAAAATCGGGTTTTCGCCAAAACACACGAAAACTTCATCGAAAACAGAAGTTTTCCCATACATATTTCAGTTTTCAAAACGAGTCGTTTGCACTCGTTTTCCGCGAAAGCACCCCGAAAACGACTTCCAATCGTTGCAATGTTCAGCAAAACGGCTGACCGAACAAATGTCACAACTCACAAATTAAAATCATTTTCCACAATTAATTGATGGGCTAATATTATTTTTTAATGTACTAAATTGATTTTGTTTGTTAATTAATGCGATCGAAATTCGTAATCACAAAAGTTTGCACCGAAGTTTAACGACAAGTGTCTCACAGCTGATTGAAACGTCAAACGAAAACGAGTTGGTGGTCGGTGTGAATGCATCGACGAGTTTTCGAGGAAAACCCGGTTTTGGGCTTGGTGTGAAAAGCATATTAACTAAACATCCAGAAAGTAAAATTTGTTTTGCATTTTACTACGAAGAGAAATGTCAAGGCATAGTAAAAATAGTTCAATCCGAATTAAAAAAAATATTTTCTTATTAGTATTTTATGTGGTGGCCCCTTTTTCGGCTCGGGCCCCTTCTAAGTCAACTTTTTGAAATTTTTCAGCGGTAGCTTTGCAGGTGCCGTGACATAAGGCCATGCGACATAAGGCCATATTTCAATATATGGCGTTATGACACTTTCACTTTCACTTATTCGAACATATGGCCTTTTGTCGCTTTGCTAATGCGTCATAAGGCCATTATGGGCTTATGTCACTTTCAAGTTATTCTACTGTTTTGGTTAGTCAAAGCTATAAAAGATTAAATAAAGATGTTTTATTTTGTATGTATATATATTATTTCACTCCGACAAAGCGCAATAACGCCAACAATATTTGAGTAATAAGACCAACCTTGCACCCACCCCGTAATCCAACAGCAAACCCAAGCAGGGGGGTTGCAGGGGGGCAGCATGCCCCCCCATACACATTTCGTAGTTTGAAAGCGCAATAACACCAATTTGGCGTGTTGCGCATTGTCGGAGTGAAATAAGACCAACTATTGAAAGTTGGCTTTATTACACTTTTGCATAGCGAAATGTATGAGTGGCCTCACCGAGTGTTCTCACAACAAATAACACCTTTCTAACCGTAAAGACAGGTTCTTGTTCTTGACAATATAAACATGTACCATAGTTTTTTGAAATATGGCCCTATGTCGCAAAAAATTATGGCCTTATGACGCTTTAGCAAAGCGACAAAAGGCCATAATGTTCGAATATGGCCTTATGTCGTTTTGTGAAACGCCATATTTCGAAATATGGCCTTATGTCGCATGGCCTTATGTCACGGCACCAGCTTTGCAATTGAATTTAAAGACATTTATTTTGAATTTGTTTCTTGTCAACTTTTTACATTTGACATATTTATCAGTATACCCGTTGAAATTCTCTGAGCTGTTTCGAGCCAAGAGAGAAACTACTCGTTGCTCGTTTTTTTGCTAATTTTCTATTTTTCTGTCATTTTTGATGAGAACGTGCGATCGATTTATATCGATTGTGCTGTGCTCGATTTAAACCACATACGCGAATGAACCTAATGTGTTCAATGGCTATATGCAACGTCAAACTGAATTTACTTATACGCTTGAAGAGTTCTTGACTAGTGTAACAGTGCCGCTCACTTCAATATGTCACTCGCTATGTGATGTGAGCAAGTTCATGCATTGAAAATGTTGACTTACCTACTTAGTTTTTGTTATGTTGTTTCAAATTACTTGGAAAAACATAGTTTTATTTTTTTCGCTTGGATAGAACTATTACCATAGATTATTTTTAAGTCTAAGAACTTTAAGCGGTTAAAATAAAAAAAAAAAACCCAAACCGTAAAGAGCAACTAACATGTCATGGAGTAAAGAATGGTACCGTGTTGTTTTATCCGATGATGAAAAAAAATTTACAGGGTCCTGACGGCTTAAATTACATATTACTTTCATGATTTGCACAATAACGAACATCACCTAAATCGTTTGCACAGCCGAGTGGGCGGTGTTATGTTTTTGGGAGTCATAGGGAGTTACAGTTCCTAACTTGTAATATGCACGCACACTGCACAGTCCTACATTGGCGTACTCGAAAACGTTTTCCCTTCTGTTACTGGACTGTTTGGTTCTTTCCAGCAGGATAACCCGCCTATTAACAACGCCAGAGTGGTAAAACTAATTTTGCGGGGTCAAAACATCTCGTTATTGGATTGGCCACCATAGTCGCCAGACCTTAACATTATCGAAAATGCTTGGTGATGGCTTGCTCAGAAAGTGTATGAATAAGGGAAGCAATACTCTAATAAGCATTTCGCTTGATTACATCAAGAAATTATATGTTTCGCTACATAATAGGATGTATGAGGTTATTAACAACCAAGGCGGAAGCAGCCGTTAATAATTAAATTTGTTTGTAATGCCAAAAAAAATATATTATTTATGTTTCTTATAAATGTCTTACTTATAACACAAAATAAGAAATCGTAATAGAGATCGTCATCGAGAGATCAGTTTATTATTATCCCTCCACTGCGAATCTTACGAATTTTTACCCAATTTAGTATTAAAATGGTATCAATAGGCGGCAAAATAAAATGAAATGTTCTCCTCAACATTGTTGTCGAAAGACATCTAATCGCTGCACTTTTCAGTTAGATGATAGAATTTCATGTGTTTAATATGAAATTAGAACATTAATGTCCTTTAAGATCTCAGATTTTACGCGGCTCATTGAACATGCAGCAAAAATTATCTGCTTTTGTAAATGCATTAGTACCTACGTTATTTAACAGCAATAATCAATATTAGCTTCTCAAATTGCATTCGTTCCTGGAAAAATCACAAATATGGATATCGACTTGAAAAATATTTCCCCTATTTTAGATACAAATGGAGTAGTTTTGGTGATTTGTAGTCTTCAACTGACGACTGACGAAGAAAACGATGAAGATAATAATTGTTCCAAAATTGTTTCCATTGCTTTTTATGTATTTGTTTATTTTGGTTTTCACGAAACTTTGAGCATTTGCTTTAAAACAAACTTCTTAAAATTATGTAAAACAACTGCGCATATTTTGGATTAGTATATGTAAATCTGAAAAAACTATCGAGATCTGTAAAAAGTGATCCGAATCAAAATAAAGTGCACGACTGGGTCGAACGAAACTTTCTCGATACTAGACAAAAGAAAACAAAACTCTCTTTTGGATATTCATCTCATATGGCAGTTATATAAAATAACAATATAAGTTTTTAAAGGTTAAAGCTCTCAGTAACTGGCAATATCGCAAGCATCTACTGTACTATTTTATAGATCTTACTCCTCACTATATTTTTGAGCACAGGACAAGCGTACCTAGTAGCAGTTTCTGTTTTTGACCTAAGGATATGTTTTTAATTTTGATTGGAATATGATTTAAGTTTTCAATTATTGGAAGTATTGCTCGTGATAGACCGATATCTTTAGAAAGATTATGTAATAAGGCGTTTGTGAATTTGCATTAGTAGCTATAAATTGAATATCCCGATGCTCGTGTGTGCGGTGCAAATGAAGTTTTTGTTTTTGTAAAATTATCCAGACATACCAGTTGCAAATATGGAATGTTGAGTTGGACAAATACTATTGCGTAACTATTAAGCTGAATACTGACTGTATGATATTATTCCGGATAAAAGAAATACTTCGTTTTTGACATTTTATCGAAATCGAAGATGGGGTTCTCGAGATATGAGCAGTTTCTAAAATTAGCGTTTTCGGTGTTTCGAATTGAAAATTAAGGACACAATAGTTTTGAAAACATCAATTTGACTCTAAGTTTGCATTTTGGTCAAAATCGTTATTGCCGTTTTAAGTTAACTAGACAAAACTATATTTTTAAAAAATTACTCTTTTCATAAATCCATTGTACGATAATATAGAGAAAAACTGAGGTTGCTATTAAGTTATAAATGACCACATAATCTTTGAAATTAATTTTTGCTACAATCGTAAAGACCGTTTTCGAGATATGTCGAAATTTCAAAAGTTCCGTTGTTCGAATTTTTAGCCAAAAACTGGGTACGCAGTCATGGTAACCTCACCTACTTAAGCTTAAATATCAATTTTGGTTGAAATCGTTAGAGCCGTTTTCGATCAAATCAAACTGGTACGAAAATGTTGTATGGGAAGTACCATTAATATTGAGGTTACATTGAAAAAAAAAACACCTCCCGAACTGTAAGCCCAAAAACTCCAAATCCGAGGTTTGAACGTAATCCGGGAAGCCGTTTAGACTGTAGGCTCGTGGAAGGACGGAAAGACGGACAGACCGGACAGAATTTTGCGACCCACTTTTTTGAGTTCCTCTATCATCGTAATATCAGAATTGATTAAAATCTCGATGTCGAAATTTTGTACGAAACCAATATCTTTCTCTTACTACGTAATGGAGAAAGTTAAAAATAAAAAGAGAGATTTCGTTGCGAATGGAACATGAAAACCGATTCATTTAAAAAAAAAATATTGTTTTTGGCGGGTTCTTAAAATTAATTTTTTGTCCCAATGGAAAACCACAGATAGGTATATTTTTTGCTTAGAATATAAAAGAAAAAGAAACAATACAGAATGTTTGGAGGTAAATAAAACATTTTGCGTAAAATTTCGTCAGTTATTGAAGAAAAATCGTATAGAAAAACTTAAACATGTACCTAGTCGATGCTAAGTCGAAATAGGTCTCATAATATACATCGACGTTTTTATCGACAGTATTCCAAAATGCATCACATAATTACTTTTGATTTTCAGATGGATATACTTATTGAAGACCTGGGACTTACAACCTTCCGCGCATCAAACATATCCTCTCTAACACACTCGGAGAAACAAAGGCTAAGCGTAGCCTGTCAGTTGCTAGCTCAATCTTCGATTCTGATTCTAGATCAAGTCACGAGCAATATGGATATCTTCGATACATTCTTCCTGGTGGAATACCTTCGACAATGGTGCAGTGGGGGCCGTATTGTAATAATGACACTTCAACCGCCTACCTTTGAGATTCTTTCTATGTGCTCTGGTGTCCTTTTACTCTCTGGTGGCAGAACAGTATTCTCAGGCAGCAGATCAGATCTTCCGCGACATATGGGCACGCTTGGATATCCGTGTCCGCCATTTAAAAATCCAGCTGACTATTACCGTAAGTTATGATCAAAAATTTTACACCTCTGTATGTAGTTTCATTATATTTATATTTTTTAGTGGATTTGGTAACATTAGACGATTTGTCTGCAGCGGCCATGCTAGAGTCATCAGCGCGTATTGAATCTTTAGCAAACTCGTGGGATCAAATTAACTCCGAGCCTCCATTAGCGGCTCCACCCGCTGCACTGCCGGCTTTTACTCAAAAAGCTGGTTTCTTGGGACAGACAAAGGCGTTAATTAAACGCTTTGCTGCATACAAGCAGCCAGGATCGCTGCTAACATGGATCAGTAAGCTTATAGCTGCAGCTGTGCTTTCCCTCTGTGTAGGGTGTATATTCTGGGATGTACCTGCATCAGATCCACAACTGACATACAATGATCGATTTGGGTATCACCATTGCATTATGGCGGTTGCGTATTGGCCGCTTCTTATGCTCACAATTAGAGACGCTCAAGAAGATCGCAAGCATGTGGAGCGAGACATACGTTTGGGATTGTATTCTAGGGAACTGTACATCACAATACAGGTAGCTCAGAATGATGTTTGTTTAATGTTTCATACTACTGTTGTTTTGTTTTTTAAGTGTCTACTTGGCCTCTTTCCAAGTTTATGTATATGGCTGGCTTACCTTTTACCTGCACATAGTATGGCAGGCTTATATACATATTCTACGAGCAGTGACACTGGCATATACTTGTATATGGGTAAGTAGCAAAAGTTACAACAAAAGAAAATGTTATTTATTTTTGCTTCCATTTAAGGTTTCATGCTCCTATACCTGACGGTCATCCAGACTCTAGCACTTTTCTGCGCCCATCTGCTGCCAACGAAGATATCAGCCACTGTAGTTAATACCCTTGTTACTCTGGCATTAACAGCCGTTGGCGGATATGCGGTGCATTCCAGGAACATCGCGAAATATTGGTCATGGCTCCAATTCATATCACCACAAAAATGGCTTCTACCAGTTCTAGTAGCAGATGAGTTCAGCCCCGAGACACTAGCCAATTCAGTCGGACTTCAACTGTGTCGGAATAAACAGGTAACTATAAAAAAGCTAAACTTTGCCAATAGCTAATGTGATTTTAACAAAAAAATAAAAATTAAGGTTCAGCATCAGGAAATAATTGTCCAACAACCATGTCCCCCACCAAATGGAACACAAGTGCTAGTCGATTATCTACTGCTACCACAACATCACGTTCTGGATTCGTCAAAAATGGAAGAGACCACATTTCTTGCTTTGATTTTGTCATCTGTAGTAATTTTTATTTTTACATTCCTTGTATTTAGTTTTAACTGTAGGAGAATATTTAAACGTGGACCACGAAAATCGTATTAGTCGTTTTATGCGTTCGAGTTATTAATGTAAAACATTTTTTATAACGCAACATTATATACAAAAAAAAATAATGACTTCCATAGTATCTAGTTTGCAGTAAATAGAAAGAGAAGACGAATGGTGTAACATTAAGAACTTTCAAATATAAATATATTTTTAAAAAACTGAACAATTTGTATACCTAATATCCGCACTGTACGAAATTAGTAAACAGAATTGTTCCCGTAACGTTGTGCTAGTGGTAAAGAAACAAACTTTTTACATTAGACGTTTTTTCTTTGTAGTTAAGAGCTGACCACTGATCTGAGTTCGAGCTTTATGGGCTCGCTGTGAGCCGAGCGTGCTCAAATCGTTCTGATGTTGTTTTGTTTTCCTGTTTCATTTTTTCTCTCAAATGTAACTGCAAGCCTTTTACTCGGCTGCTCAGTCAATTTATTCTGAGCTCATAAAGCTCATCTGATCATGCTCTGAACGAAAAAAGAAACAAAACGAATCGTAGGTGTGTTTTTTGAACTTCGATCTCAGCAAAATCAAAGTGAAGTAGGATTTTCAGCACGCCATTACAACAACTATTGCGAGTCTCGAAGTTTCACGAAGAGTGCAAAGCCAGTGTTTTGAAGGTAAGAAGAGTGATTAATTGTGTCAATTATTTAAAACAGCTAAAACCTGAGAAGAAACCACTGTTAAACCATCAACGAACCTAAACTGAAAAACCACCAACGAAATATGGTTTCAGTAACTAGTTACAACGACGAATTTAAATAAAAGGGCGATCGATTACTTCAACTTGTAACTGACTTCTAAATTCAAATATATTTTTGGCTCATTTATATAGCGCTCTTTGAGTGCATTTTACATATTGTTTAGAATCACTTCATGATATGAAGTGTGAGTGTTTATTGTTGCAGGGTGACCAAACACAAGGAAAGAGACACTCAAAACATAAAAGGTTCAACTGTGAGAAATATTTGTCCTAAATGTCGCAATTGACTAAAAATCACAAACCAACATTATAGGCTCAATTTAGACAGTCCGTTCAACTGCATAAACATGCTAATATTATCGCAAGCACAACCTAGGGCCCTACTATGAAACTCGATTCTAAAGTGAAACTGTTCGAATTCGCAAAATCGTTTTTTTTTTTTGTTTTCTTTGTACGAAATTGGTAGTACCTTTTCCGAAAGTTCATGTCAAATTCGTTCGAATTCGCAAATAATCATGCTACATCAAATGTGTTTGCGAGAATATCGATTTAATAAGTTTTTTTCCCAGAATATAATGTCGTTTTCGATTTGGCAAAAAATCAATCTTTTTTTTTATCTCAGATTACTTTTCTGAAATCTCAATTTTTTCTCAGATTTCATACATACTTTCACTAACACAAATGTTTATGACACGCAGTGTCGGTTAAAACAATAATAATAAGAAATGGATTTCAAGTGCAAGAGCAAAAATGCTCAATACACACAAAAACCAAAATATAATTCAGACTTCATGTTCGATTTGACAGCAGAAATCTGAAATCTAAGATCAATCTGAAAAGCCAAATCGAAAACGATATAGGTAAATAAATGTTATAAATTAATCTGGGCTATCACAGAATCCGTCGTATCCGGAATTTTGCTACGATCCCCGAAAGAACTATCATAGAATCCGTCGTAGGGGAAAATTTTTGCTACGAATTTAGTCGAAGGGGATATTGATGGATATGAATTTCGAAATTCCTAGCAAACATTTACTCTACGACGGATTCTATGATAGTTCTTTCGGGGTTCGTAGCAAAATTCCGAATACGACGGACTCTGTGATAGCCCAGAATAACTCATGAATATTTCATAAATGTTTGCTTTGTTTTTGGGAATCATTTCTGCTATTGATTGTCATTCAAAAATCTGAAAATATGTGGACTAATTTGTCCAAGGATTTGAACGCTGAAGGTACACCGCAGCACGATGGACAAAAGTAAACAAAGTTTCAACACTGACAAATTCTTTTATTTTATTTTTGTTTTATTAGGTTTGGGATAATTTTAAAGTAGGTACACCAAAGGCAAGTTGAGAAAAACTTAAATGAATTTGTCCGGTTCTGTTGAAATATTATTCAATAAGTACATGAAGGCATCTTTCGAAAGGCGGTAGTTTTTAACAAAGCTGAAATAAAGTTATGGCGAGTTTGGAAAATAATTGTGATATGAGGGCCAATGAGTTTACAGGTCTTGTTGGTTGAGGGTGTAGGCTGTAGCCTTCGACTACAAGCGACTGTTACGTGCGTCCTGCCTGGGTCCTTGCTGGCATGCTGGTCCCGGTCCTTTTGCTCGCCGGAGGGCGTAGGATCTTGACCCAGGCACGTACAAAAATTCATGCCAGGCTTGGCGATAGATGGTCGTTCGCTCGCGAGATATTTCTATACCCACCCTACCTTGGCTGTCTTACTCGCGTCGACAACCCCTTTACTGGCATCTTTACCCTTTGGTTCTCAGCATCATCCTCCCCTCTTTACCACTTCCTCACCCTCTCATTTGCCCTTTTAGTGAAAACTCATTTTCCTTGTAATTTCAGGTTCATTTCAAACAAACATCCATTTTATTTGTATATGCTTCTTTGCTAGACTTACGTTATCTTATTTTGCTTTAGTTTACTATAGTCTTTAAATTAATTCAAAATTATTTTATAGCGAAATCTGTATTATATGCGTATATCTATATAACTTCCGCGGATTTGGGCTTCTTTTCATTTAATTTCATTTCGTAACACGACATATAAATTGGAAAATATGTTCGAATTGACCCACATATCTGAACACCGGCTTCTCAGGAGAAAAAAGAGAGAGCACGAGAAGCGCGCGATCGAGGAAATAGAGAGATGCTATAGCAGGAATGAGGCTCGGAAGTTTTACCAGAGGGTAAAAAGAACCTGCCAAGGCTGCAGAGCCTAAACCGAAGCCTGCAAGGACGAACAAGGGAACATCATAGCAGAATCGCAGTCGATGCTGAGGATATGGAAGAACTACTTCTGCAGACTGTTTAACGGCGATGACGACTTAAATTCCGCTGTCAGGCAGAATGAACCGTTCAACCTGGACGATGAGGATCAACAATACCGTCCACCCGACCTGGACGAGGTGAAGATAGCTATATCTAAACTGAAGTCCAACAAAGCCGCTGGAGCAGATGGCCTAGCCGCCGAGCTGTTCAAAGCGGCAGGCGATGACTTGGTTAGGAGCATGCACCAACTCATCTGTAAAATATGGTCGGAGGAAAGTATGCCCGATGAATGGAACCTCAGCATTGTTTGCCCGATCCTCAAGTAAGGAGACCCTCTGAACTGCGCCAATTACAGAGGTATCAGTCTTCTAAACATTGCCTACAAGATCTTATCTGCCGTTTTGTGTGAACGCCTGAAGCCTTTCGTAAACAACCTGATTGGTCCATATCAGTGTGGCTTCAGGCCAGGAAAGTCCACCATAGACCAAATATTCACACTGCGGCAGATCTTGGAGAAAACCCAGGAACTTCAAATCGATACCCACCACCTTTTCATCGACTTTAAGGCCGCATATGACAGCATTTATAGGGACGAACTATACAGAGCAATGTCTAGTTTTGGCATCCCTGCCAAACTCGTCCGTTTGTGCAGGATGACAATGGAGAATGCACGCTGCTCCATCAAGGTTGGTAAAGAACTCACCGAAACCTTCGATGTCAAAAAAGGATTTAGACAAGGCGATGCGCTGTCATGTGACTTCTTCAACATCATTCTTGAAAGAATAGTACAAAACTCAAACGCTAACACCAGAGGCACTATCTTCCAAAAGTCCGTCCACCTACTCGCCTATGCCGACGACATCGACATAATCGGCAGAACGCAGCGTGATGTCACCGGCGCGTTCGTGAGTATTGAGACGGAAGCGGCGAAAATGGGTTTGGCGGTCAATGAGGGCAAGACAAAGTATATGCTGTCATCAAGAAAGGACACCCAACACCGACGTCTTGGTCAGAATATCTCAATAGACAGATATAACTTTGAGGTGGTAAAGGACTTTGTCTACCTAGGCTCCGCTATGAACTCAGACAATGACACCAGCGCTGAGATTAAACGAAGAATAACTCTTGCCAATCGCTGTTTCTTTGGGCTAAGAAAGCAATTGAGTAGCAAAGCCCTCTCTCGAACAACTAAAGTGACCCTCTATAAGACCTTAATCATCCCAGTCCTTCTTTATGGTGCAGAGGCATGGACTCTATCAAAAGCGGATGAGGTTACTCTTGGTTGCTTCGAGAGGAAAATTCTTCGAGTAATTTTCGGTCCCGTCTGCATTGACGGTGAATGGAGGAGGAGATACAACGACGAACTGTACGGGCTGTACAGCGACATCGACCTAGCCAGAAGAGTGAAGGTCCAACGACTGCGGTGGCTGGGTCATGTAGAGCGAATGGACGTGAATGCTCCGGCCCGGAAGATCTTCGAGTCCACACCCGAGGGACGGCGCAGTAGAGGAAGACCGCGACTCAGGTGGCGCACGCAAGTAAAAAGGGACCTTAACCAACTTAGCGTACGAAACTGGAGACAGCTGGCCAAAGATCGTGCTGGCTGGAGACGCTTGTTGGTTGAGGCCCAGGTTCACCCCGTACTGTAGCGCCACCTTAAGTAAAGTATCTGACCAGTTTAACCTGCGTTCTTCCAACTTAAACGAAACCAGGGATAAATCCATCATAGCCAACTAAAAATAAAGTGCACGACTGGGTCGAACGAAACTTTCTCGATACTAGATTAAAGAAAACAAAAAATTGGATATCTATCTCAAATGGCAGTTATATAAAATAACAATATAAGTTATGGGGCATTAAGCCTATTACAAAAATATACCGTAGATACATGTGAAAATACATAGATCGTGATTTCTGTAGTATTTTTTGATAAATAATTTAAAAAACTCACATCTTCGAATTTTTGGAGAAAAAGACAGTACGGGATCTTATTAATAATACTTATGTTATCTTTTTATAATATGTATATTGGTCAAAATCTTTAGAGCGGTTTTTGTAAAATTTGCCAGACAAAACAGTACCAAATATTGCAATGTTTAATTTGAAAAATACTATTGCGCAAATATTTAGGTGAAAACCGATTATAAGTTATTAATATATAAATAAATAAAATACGAAATACGAAATATTGTTCGGTATGTAAGCATTGCTTCGTAGTTTTATCGAAATCAACGATGGGGTTTTCGAGATATGAGCAGATTTTAAAATAAGCGTTTTCGGTGCTTCGAATTGAAAATTAAGGACACAATAGTTTTGAAAACATCCATTTGACTTTAAGTCTGCATTTTGGTCAGAATCGTTTTTGCCGTTTTCAGGTAAACTAAACAAAACAACATTTTTAAAAAAATACAATTTTCAAAAATCCTTTCTACGATAAGAATGAGAAAAACTAAGTTTGCTGTTGTTATAATGGACCACATTACCTTAAAAATGAATTTTTGTTACAATCGTATAGGTAGACAGTTTTCAAGATATTTCGAAATTTCAAAAGTACCGTTGTTCGAATTTTTAGCCAAAAACTGGGTACGCAGTCGTAGTAACCTCACCTACTTAAGCTTAAATATCAATTTTGGTTGAAATCGTTAGAGCCGTTTTCGATCAAATCAAACTGGTACGAAAATTTTATATGGGAAGTACCATTAATATTGAGGTTACCTTGAAAAAAAAAAAACACCTCCCGAGCTGTAAGCCCAAAAACTCCAAATCCGAGGTTTGAACGTAATCCGGGAAGCCGTTTAGGCTGTAGGCCTGTGGAAGGACGGACAGACGGACAGAATTTTGTGACCCACTTTTTTGAGTTCCTCTATCATCGCATATCAGAATTGATTAAAATCTCGAGTTCGAAATTTTGTACGAAACCTATATCTTTCTCTAACTACGTAATGGAGAAAGTTAATGAATGCAAACCAAATAGATTTTGAATACCAAAGTAGTATACTTTTCTTTTATGTATTTGAATATGTAGACATGTATAAATGTTATAGAAAAAGAGTAGGGTGTTAAAAACATTAGCCAAATCAGTGATGGAACAATCTTAAATTTGTGTGCGCCATAACGATTCCGTGTTCATCGCAAGCAGCAATAACGCCAGCATCGTTAGTAGACCCAGCTGGACTACCAATGTAAGAAACTCCACTCTGAAAGGCACAAGCAACATGTTGATATTAAGATTTTAACATGATATCCCAATACTTTACCAATTTTGCCCGATCGATATTATCTCGGAAGGGGAAAAATGCATCCGAACCCAATGCAACGCCATTCAGCTGCTTCAACCATTCAGTCTTCTCTGCCTCTGTTAGTTGTTCAGGTACAACTTCATACCTAAATATAAAAATTGACTGAAATGCCCACCAACATAACATCCGGAAACCTTACATCGATTCAAATTGAGAAAGCGGCATGTCCTTGCCAACGGTTCCATTCACAAAGTTGTCGATGGCATTCGATATTTCAGCACGCTTTACACCAGCCTTAAATTGCATTGAAGATACCTTAGGATGCTGGCGGAGCCACCAATTATCGGCCTTTTCACCAGCCAGACGTGTGCAATGAATTCGTGATTGCTGACCTGCACCAATTCCAATAATCTGACCATCACGTGCGTAACATACAGAGTTGCTTTGGGTGAATTTCAAAGCAATAGTTGCGACTATAAGATCTCGGACAGCAGCCTCGGGCATATTTTTGTCTTTAGTAACAATATTTTCAAACAGGCTCTTGTCAATAATGGCGTCATTACGCTTCTGCTCCAAAGTTAGACCAAAAATAGTCTTGCGCTCGATTGAAGTTGGCTCATAGTCAGGATCCATCTACAAAAATTGTAATCGAGTTAGTTTGTTCAAGTCTCATTTATTAAGTGCGCACCTGTAGAATGCAGTAGCCACCATTCTTTTTCTTTTTTAGGATTTCCAAAGCTTCTGGTGCATAGCCTGGAGCGATGATGCCGTCAGAAACTTCTCGAGAAATGATTCTAGCAGTAACTGCATCACAGACTTCAGACAATGCCACGAAATCACCGAATGAAGACATGCGATCTGCACCTCGTGCTCTGGCATAGGCTGTGGCCAACGGCGTTAGCACATCGTACAAATCGTCGACCATACATAATTTTGCTTGTTCCTTATTAAGTGGGTTACCCACTGCAGCTCCAGCTGGGGAGACATGCTTGAAACTTGCAGCAGCCGGTAGATTCAAAGCCTTCTTCAGCTCGCGAACCAACTGCCATCCGTTTAGTGCATCACAGAGATTAATAAAACCCGGTGCGCTGTTCAAAACTTTCAATGGCAACTTCTCCAATTGTGTAAAAATTTGTGCTGGCTTTTGGTGGGGATTCATGCCATACCGGAGATGCAGTTGAGAAACATCGTCAGAGAACTGCTTGCGGAAGTAATCAGAGATGGCATCATCATACGATGCAGTATGTGTGAACGCCTTCAGGGCCAGCAGCTTCCTAGAAGTATCCAGCTTTTACAAGTGTTCGTATAATATAAGCAAATCTTCAGTTACCTTGTTTCCAATGTGGTGTTACCATTTTTGGTGAGTTCTTCCACAACCTTTGCATAATCGCTGACTTCACAGATAACAGTCACCCGTTCATGATTCTTTGCAGCTGCACGTAGTAGCGTCACTCCACCGATATCAATGTTCTCAATCGCATCTGCAACAGTCATGTTCGAGTCTCGAACTGTATCGACGAATGGATACAAATTACACACCACCAAATGGATAAGATCATATTTTTGCTTATTTATGTCGGCCATATCGCTTTCTGTTGACCTCGCCAATATGGCCCCATGTATAGCTGGATGAAGGGTCTTGACCCGACCACCTAACATTTCTGGAGCACCAGTTACATCAGCCACTTCTTTCACAATCAATCCGGCATTACGCAAAGCTGCGGCAGTACCTCCACTGGCAACAATTCGGTACCCCAACGAGAACAAACTATTTCCCAACTCAATCAGTCCCGTCTTATCAGAAACACTTACAAGGGCTGGAGTGGACAAACTTAAGTAGTTATTGTGCACTTCAGAGGGAAATAAAAAACTTACCTAGTTTTCCTGCTGCCATTTCGAGCAGATTTTGCAATTGGTGTGAAAAGAATCAAGTGCCTGTAATCAATGTGAATGCAATTGAATTATAAGCCGACTTAACAGCAACATGTTTGCTTTTTAGAAAAAAAAAATTGTTTTCGAAAAGATGAACCTGTGATAACATCGATGGCGTTGCACTTGCATAGAAGTAGAAGAGATAATTGCAAGCTGCTATTTCTGTGCAGGGGGTCGACCTTTGATTAGTTATCTACAAAATGGTCTTATCACAAAAAATGTGACGGGACGTTGCTGGAATAGCTACCGAGAGCAGACTAGAGCTATTAAATGGATCGACGACAAATAGCCAACTTTTTCTTAGACTTAGACCGAGAAGTTTAATACCATATTTAGTGTTCTAGGACCCAAATAAGAAGGAGCAAAGATAAATGATTTTCTCAAAATGTGACCAGCATAAGGACTTCGAATTTGGATTGTCAAAGAGACTCAGCACTTTCTAGAAATAGGTAGCAGTTTTCAGACTATTATTGGTTTGGTTACGCAACTTATGATTTCTCTCTCATCATTTTTTGTAACGCTAGGATTTATCTCTCATTTTCGGACTTTGAAACCGTGATGAAAGCTCAATACACCACCGGGCTGAAATTAAAGCAGCTAAAATATGTATATATACATAATGTACTATTTTATAGACTGCGTGCGGAAAGGGGTAATGTCAACTAAATCAGACTGCGCAATTAAACAAGCAAAAGTAGCGGCAAGAGAGATGAGACACGTTTTCAAGCTGATCCGTTGTGGCATTGAAAGAAAAACAAGCACTGCTTTGCTAAATACGTGCCGTTAACAAGTGGTTGCACATAGATTTGTATATGTAATGCAAAATCATTTTTTTTTTTAAGAATGTCTACTTTGTCTATTCTACTAAACAATATTGAAGATACCTACCTATGTGGAACTGAGAAATCGAGTTAAACAAGAAGTGTGTAAGCCGGCTGGCTAACTGGTTTCATGAGAGGTAGTAGGTAGGTCGTAGGTACCTGGTGTGGTAGGTACATCGTACATCCTCTTTGTATATTTTAATAAATGTAAAATGCATAGTGTATAATTGTGTACTTACAATTAATTTAATAAGGTATGTATTTAATGAAAATTCACAAAACAAAGTTGAATAAATGCGTATGCCGACTTAGTATTAAAAATTGCCGGACCGCTTAAGATTTGCAAATTGCAATTTGCAATACGTTCACTCTCTCCAAATTGTTTGACATTTATTAATCTACTACCTATTTACCAAACAAAAATTCAAGTAAGGAATTCACTTGGAAAACCGGATATATGATAAGGAATCGGTCTCTAAGGACACGATTCATCGATATCATGCCAAATTGATAACAGAAGGTTGTTACGAATTTTTTACCGTTGGAAGGACTGATGTTTTTTTCAGCTGATTTATGAAATACAGAGATATATAAGATATGTAACTTTCCAATGGAAAGGCGGCTGCCTCTATTGTACCTATATCACTTTTTTTCTTAATTTAATCAAAACTCACAAAAACTAACGGCCATATTATTCACTCCGGGTGTAACGCAAGTTTAATCTAATTTTACACCCGACTATTACGGCCATATTATTCACTCCCTTTAATCCGGGTTAAAGTTTACATCCGGATTTAAGTGAGTTGAACCCAAAAAATAAACCCAAGTCCATAATATTCAGTCGTTAAACCCGAACAATTACCCAGTTTTTTAAACTTGACAGCGTTTAATCCGATTAAATTTAAACCGCACTCCGGAGGCCAGTTTAAGTACTTTAACCCGGGTTAAAACTCAATATTCACTGTTTTGGTTTAGGTTACACTTTTGACATTTCTTTGCTCGTAGAAGGCAAGAAATAACAAAGTGAAATAAAATAAAATAAATAGCAACATGCTTTTTTGTTGGTCACGCGTATTCACAGACGGGGGCTGAAATTACAAAAACAACTGTGTAAACAAATGGGTTTTGGGGGGATAGACGTACGAAAGATATCCATTCCATCTCTTTTAATCATTCATCTCTGTCTTTCTCCTTTTATTTTACATAAAGTTAAAAGGAAATGAAAAAACAACTATTGACACAAACCAAATCAAAAAAAAATCTAATAAAATATGACAAAAAACAAATGCCAAATGAGAATTTTGACACTACGCAGGTTTAAAACGGATTAAAAACGGTTTAAACTGTTTTAAATCCGCATTTAAATCCATCTTTAATCCAGCGGGTTTAATGCATGTTTTTCAGTGAATAATATGGACATAGGTTTAAATTGTCGGGTTTAATAAATGCGGATTAATAGTCGGGTGTAAAATTAGATTAAACTTGCGTTACACCCGGAGTGAATAATATGGCCGTTAATCCGCATTTATTAAACCCGACAATTTAAACCTATGTCCATATTATTCACTGAAAAACATGCATTAAACCCACTGGGTTAAAGATGGATTTAAATGCGGATTTAAAACAGTTTAAACCGTTTTTAATCCGTTTTAAACCTGCGTAATGTCAAAATTCTCATATAATGGCATTATTTGTTTTTTGTCACATTTCATTTAATTTTTTTTTTATTTGTTTTGTGTCAATAGTTGCTTTTTTCATTTCCTTTGAACTTTATGTAAAATAAAAGGAGAAAGACAGAGATGAATGATTAAACGTCTATCCCCCAAAACCCATTTGTTTACATAGTTGTTTTTGTAATTTCAGCCCCCGTCTGTGAATACGCGTGACCAACAAAAAAGCATGTTGTTATTTATTTTATTTCACTTTTTTATTTCTTGCCTCCTACGAGCAAAGAAATGTCAAAAGTGTAACCTAAACCAAAACAGTGAATATTATGATTATGATATTGAGTTTTAACCCGGGTTAAAGTACTTAAACTGGTCTCTGGAGTGCGGTTTAAATTTAATCGGATTAAACGCTGTCAAGTTTAAAAAACTGGGTTAATGTTCGGGTTTAACGAGTGAATATTATGCGGGACTTGGGTTTATTTTTTGGGTTAAACTTACTTAAATCCGGATGTAAACTTTAACCCGGATTAACGGGAGTGAATAATATGGCCGTAAGCAAATTCAATACGAAACACAAAACAATTAAACACCACGATGCTCATAAAAGCAAAATAATTCGCGGTCGGTCACTAGCAACCAGTGTTTCCATCCAGTGTTTTGTGAATAAAATTCTAATACAGGGGATATCCACAACCACACGGCAGTCTCATATTTGAATGCTCGCACCAAAACTATTACTATTTTTATTAAAAATATTACTATGTATATTCTATTTTTGACACACCGAACTTCTGGTCAAAAATTCTGATTTTGATTTATGACCGGATTTTCTGATCGAATTTGAAAAAATATAAATCTGTCATTCGGTCAGTGGCAGCACTGCTAGCAACATGCTTTTTAGTTGGTCACACGTTTTCACAGACATGGTTTGAAATTACAAAAACAACAATAGCCCTGTTTTTTTGAGCTTCGTTCTCAGCAAAGCAAAGCAAAGTAGGATTTTCAGCACGCAATTACAACAACTACGCTTTACTTGACACTTCGACGACTCACACTAGGTATTCATTCCCAGCAAGATTCACTTGGGAGTAAATGTATACTTCTGAACACCAGGGGGAGAAAATTTTTGTTGCCCTCCTTGTATAATATGAATCTGTTCACAAAGTTTCTCTATTTACAGTACATACTATTCGTTGGTTGTGATTGGTGGAAATTCATAAAGAAATGCATAAGTGAACTAATTTTCAAAATAACAAATAAATATAAGGGCTTTTATTAAAATATGCAATAAATTATTTTTTATGTAAGCTGCAAATATTGTTTTAGACAAATTTACCTTATTAAACTTGTAATCGTAAGATATTAGTGTATTATTCATTGAGATATATATTTTTTTATATTTTTTAAACCCCAAAATATGAGGAAGGATCAATATCCTTTGAAAAATTTATTCAAAAAAATTGTATTTCTTTGACTGAAAAAAGTTACTTCTTGTGATGTGCCCAATCATGTTGTATCATGCTACCTACTGAACAGGCCCAAACCTACTGTTCAGAAAGCTGCTGGGAATCGTTTAAGTGCACATTTTCCTACTTTACTTTGCTTTGCTGAGATTGAAGCTCAAAAAAACAAGCCTAATGTAAACAAATGGGTTTTGGGGGATAAATTTTAAAAATTCATCTCTGAAAAACATCTTGTAGGTAGGCAGCCGCCATTCCACTGGAAAGTCATATATCGCTGTATTCCATTATCTTCGGTTCCCGAGCTGACATTTAATTGTGTCTCATGCTTAAAATGAACCAATTGTACTAGATTCATTCGAGTGACATTTACAGAAACATTTCTAGCTTTTGGGTTTTTGTCTAAATTGCATGATCTGGACCAATCAAATTACGACATTTGGTTTTAATTTCTCTTTATCTTTTTCGAAGAGAGAGTATTCGACTTAAAAATTGCATGGCGCCGTCGACTTGTATTCATTTTTGTTTTAATCGGGCATAAAGTTGTGTCGTGGCTGATTTTTCCTACGGCACTATAAAATTAATTCAATTGTTACAACTGTTGGGAATTATATTTAATCCTTTAAGGATATAACAATGAAATATCTACTTCTTATTGGATTAATACTCCTTGCGGGTAAGTTCTTCAAGTTACACACCGGTCAAAAAATGTTTTAACCTTTTTGATGTGAAAATTTACACAAAGTAACATAAAGTGCAAAAATTAAAATGTTATTTACATTATCTATAAAAGGTATTAGCCAAATCAAAGCAGAAAGTGATGCTTCCATTGAAGAAATCGAGCTGGACTTGGGAGCATTCAAAGAAGGTTCTAGAACAGGTACGGCTTCATTATGACATGAAATAGGGCGACGTATACAGTTTCATGATTTGCCCCAATTTTGTTCACAGATTCGGAAACTCTTAAACGAGAAGAAGAAGCTATTAAACTTGATGGATTAAATGTTGCACAATTAAAGGAACTCCGCGAAAAGGTAAGGGTAGAATTTTAGAAAATGGGGGCGTTTTACTATACCACCTCAATACTTAATTTCAATAGTGTACAGAAAATGAATGCTGTCGCAGGTCTTGGTTTTCCACACTTGGAAATAAATTTAGATCTTGATGATAACATATTATTGATAGCATAAATTGCCTTACATTTGATACCACACTATCTCCTATGTTGTTATTTCCAAGGTACTTCTCAGATCCCATTGATTCGTTATTGAATTTATAAAACATGCGGAAACTTTTTTAGGTAATAAATATTTATCTTATCAATTTACGAAATCTAGTTCTAGAGTTTATCACACCAATATTCTGATCCACATGTAGCTAGAGCGTTTATATTTTCTTATGGCTGTAAAAAAACTTTTCTGCTATGGAAGTGTAATATGTAATGTGATTAAGGATTGTTATATTGGTGGATATACCAACCTGTATCAAGCTTGTTCACATAAACTGAATCTTTCAAGATGTGGGCATGCAAGAGTCTTAAGTGAGTACAGTGCTATGTTTGGTAAACTACCGAGCAAGGGTTTTCATGTTCAACTCTATCGAAAAACGAATTATTTAAGTCTAAGTACGCCTCCTTTTCCAAATGTCTGACAAACACCTAATAGTGTGTCATTCGACACAAAATTGTTGGTCCCATTAGTTTAACCGAGTGGCTCTGAGAAGCTAAATGGAAGGCTCTTCTATACATACTTGTTGCACAAACTTTTCCTAATCTAGAGTCAGCAGGGTCCTTTTTCATAGATCATACATCACATACAACATACATCAAAAATTATTTTAATACATCACATACAATTTTCTGTTTCATAGATTTCACTGGAAGTATTGTATGAAATATTATTTTGTTGTATGTGATATATTATTAATGAATTTTTATTCGCAAAGCGAGTTTGTTTTTCTTTTTAACACAACATGCGTTGAACGGAAATTGAAATAATAGTGTTTTATATAAAACTATTTTATATCATTAATCCGAAAAAGGATTTAATTTTTGGGGAAGAACATTTAGGTACTTTTTGGTGGTGTGGAATCAAATTATAAATAGGGCGAATATTATGCTTGACTTTTCGTTGGGAAGATTGTGCAGCGATACAATGCTGTATATTATTTGTTTTCCAATATTTTGCGTTTAAGCCAGGTTACTAAAATGGTGGAAAACCGACCACTCTAGTATCGTATAATAGCTGTTAGCCGTCCAAGAACATTTTAACTTGAATGATCCTTATTTCGTGGAGAAAATTTAGGATGACCCCGACGTGTGTTCAAATTTTGTTGGATCGTTTGGGTACATTTATTGCACATCCAATAAATTGCAATGAAGCTTTAATACCATTCCAGCAAATGTTGTTAGGCCCATTTTATTCACTGGAAGTTGAACACAACTCGGGGAGTTTTCCATATAAAAATCTCCAAGTTGTGTTCAACTTCGAGTGAATAAAATGGGCCTTAGCACTTCACGTTTGTGATTGCTGTATGAAATTTATGATAAATTCATGTTTTGTTGTATCAAATCCTCATGTTTTTCAATTTTATTTTAAAATTACAAACAATTTACAAACACAAGTGCATAATTTACAAATTATTGTCAATTAAAATTTTAATAAAACATTTGTTAAGGAAGCGTTAAGTGAGACTCCCAAGCAAATCATTCAAATCAGTGTATTTTAGTATAGAAGTGTAGCATTACCTAGAAATTTGGAGCACGATTTCCAAGATGACGAGTTCGCTTTGTAAAGGATATCGATCAAATCCCATTTCTTGAATGTTGTTTTGAATCCGGGCGAGCTTAAAGAAAAAAAAATAATTGTTACAAAACGCGTTATCCATGAACGAATAATACATGGCGGAATTTGTTTCTGTTTTGTTGGTAACATCGACTTAATTCCTTGTTGTATAGCTCGTTCACAGATGCGGCAATTCGGACTCTGTTATTTACCAACTTACCCAGTAGTCGATTTATTCTCGAAATACTCATGCTAAATTAGAATGTTCCAACCTGTTTCCGATTTGTGTCTCTAAATGTGCATTGATGTTTACAAGAGAACTCAAGTTGCAATACAAAATCGTTTGCAGCAAAGATTATTCACTCCTTTCTTCTTTTCATTTAAAATGTGTGGATGTCAATTGTACACTCACGTTCGTTATACTCATCGTTTTATCGTGTACTTATAGCGTATGTTTACCCCAAAGCGTTTTGGTAAAGTGATGGATAGTAGTATAAGGGGAACTGGACTTGTTTTTGGAGTATCGAGATCAGTTAAACCAAAATTTAGCGTTTTACGATATTTTTTTTGAAGCATATTAAATTTATGTAATGAATTCCAACACTACATTTAATTTTGAAGGTGTAGCACATGTATTCTTCCAGTTTTGAGTTATTTTCTAGTCACAAGACTTTTGATTAATTTGTGGGTCATCTAAAGCCATAGTGATGGAACAGTGTTTAGATTATATACGGCTCATTTCAACAATTATTTACTTTTATTGTGACTATTTGGGGGACTAACGAAATAAATACCACACCAGTTCAAAGAAATTGAACCAGTTGAGCAGAAGTTCGGCATAAACAGTACATAAAATCAATCTGCCGTTCAAAATAACGTGTTTGGAAAACCTCTTTGATGGCTATTTCGAACTACACCACTAGCTTTTGATCAGATATTTTTAATTTATGTTTCTTGGAAAGGTAAATTGGTCTTCCCCTGTCAGAAAGTGAGCATGCACTCAGATTCGCAGTCAATAGTCCAACGAACTACCAACTCAGCGATGACCACTTGATCGTCAATTATTGACTACCCACCAAGGAGAAGTTAACAACCGAAGCTCATTTTTATTCTTCCTGGCAAATGTCTTTGATGAGTGGAAAAGCTAAGAAAATCATGCTTATTTTGAGATTCGAACGATTAGTCAATTCTAACGAATGTCTCTATTCGTTCGAATGAACTTTGTGTATTTTGAACGAATAAAATTCATTATCGAGAATGTCATCAAATGAATTCAAGTGAATTCAACTTTCGAAATCAGCTGTCTGATGTCATTTGGCATTTCAAAACTCATATTGTGAAAATAAAACATTAAAAACATGGCAATTGTTCCAAGTACGTTTAATCTACTTAATATTATCATTTGTTTAAATATTTGTAAGGAATTTTCGCCTCAACAAAAATCCATTTAAATATGTTCTGGATAAGTTAGTAACAGCATTTAAAGGATAGGGACAATATTATCTATTCCTCCCATCTCAATGCTAACGACCACCTTAAGATTTGTCGCAGAAGGTTGCTACCAATTTGGAGTAGGGAAAGATACAAATATTTTTTTTTTTTTATGTCTCAATCATCCTTATCAAAGTGCATACAAATTGTAACAAACGCATTGGAAGCTAAACTTTGCCCCAAATGGGTACAAAACGTATCCTAGCTGGTGAGGAAGAAAAGGACGAGATAAAATTAAATTTTTGCAAGTTTTATCCACCAAGAATATGGACGAAACCAAAGCAGTCGCTGTTTACGCGATAGGAAATTGCACACGAATAAAAAATTACATTTGTTTCGAACGATTAGAATGTCAAAATACGATCAACATTCGAATGACAAATAAACTTTCGATTGATAGGATGAATTTCTTATCTGTTCGAATGTCAAAATACAGATTCTTTGAATTCGAGACACTTTCGAACGAAATCGAATCTCAAAATAAGCGTGAATAGCTGTGAAACTGAAAGACTCAGGGAAATTTCTTATAAAGCACTAAGGACTACCCTGATGAGTTATTAAATTAATTGTGTAAAAGTGTATTTTAAGTGTCTATTATGGAAGACAACTCAACTTATGTGTATTGTCTCCATTACAACTCAACTTTGAGACAACCAAACAAATTGCTCGTATTATGCGAGACAACTCTTTTTCAGTTGTCTTTAAAAAATAAATTGCCATCTTTTAGGAGCATTTTGAAAATTGATTTTGAAATCATCTGTTAAATGTCAATTTTGTGAATTTATTTGTGGAAATTGAAATCGAACTAAGAAGTATTTGCAATTAAAACGAGAAAGTTAAAAAAAAAAAAAAAAACGATAGACCACCCCGGTTGTTTTCAGGTTTTTCTTATTCTTGGCCAGTTTTCTTCTTAAGTTGGCCTTGCAATGTATCCAAACCTGCAAAAATATTTTGTATGTAGAAACATTTTTATTTCGTATCATTAACGAACCCTTTGCTATTCTTTTCCGCTCCTTGAAGGTGGTCCGATACTGTTGAGCTCCAAAGCAATTTTTTTCCCAATCTTCGTCAATTTTTTTTTTATGAACCAAAATGTCCTTTACCCCTGGCCAGGAATTCGAATTCGATGGAAAGAAATTCCAAAACGTCGCCAAGGAAGGTTTCAAACTTTCCGAATCGGAAAATAGCAAAGCTAAGTTCGATGAACTGAAGGCCACATTTGAACCCCTTGTGAAATGGCTGAACGAAGATGCATTGAAGGTTGATCTAGTAAAATTCCTATCAGCCGATCAAACTGCGCTGGTTTGGTGACTTTTAAAAACACGCATTCTATTATCCTTTATTAATTCTTATAAATAAAAAAAAAGGTGATCCTTTTCGTTCGAAAAATGCAACACAACTGATAAAAAGCAGTTGTCTGATTTTGACATTCAGGACAACTCCAACACAACTCAGTTGTCTTCTATAATACATACACACAAATACACATTACTAATAGGATGATGGTTGTCCTCTGACAGACAACTATTTGTTATCGATAACCCCCATATGGAGAAAGACAACTTTGGTTTGGTTTAGTTGTCTTCCGTAATAGGGGCATTATTGTTGTGTGTTATTGTTATTTCTAAATTGGTGCACATCGTTCATTTGATTCTTTTTACTTGCACTTTTAGGCGGAGAAACGCACATTCCAAACTGAAGTCAACCGCATGATGAAGCTTATTATCAACTCGCTGTACAAAAACAAAGAGATTTTCTTGCGTGAATTGATATCGAACGCCTCCGATGCCATCGATAAGATTCGATTGTTGGCATTGACCGATCGAAAGGAGATCGAAACAAATCCAGAATTATTGATTAGAATAAAAGCAGACAAGGAGAACAAAATTCTGCACATTATGGATTCTGGTATCGGTATGACTATCCAAGACTTGGTCAACAATCTAGGAACTATTGCCAAGTCCGGCACCGCTGACTTCCTTGCCAAGATGCAAGATCCCAGCAAAGGTACTGAAGGTCAAGATCTCAATGATATGATTGGTCAATTTGGTGTTGGTTTCTATTCGGCTTTCTTGGTTGCTGACCGAGTTGTCGTAACCACAAAGAACAATGCCGACAAGCAATATATCTGGGAGAGTGATTCAAACAGCTATTCTATTTCTGATGATCCTCGTGGTGATACTCTGCAACGAGGCACAGTTGTATCCCTGCACTTGAAGGATGAGGCACAAGATTTCCTGGAACAGGACACAATCAAACAATTGGTTCGCAAGTACTCGCAGTTTATCAACTTCCCCATTTATTTGTGGACAAGTGATAATGTTGAAGAGGAAATCGAAATCGAAGAGGAAGAAGTCAAGGAGAAGAAAACCGATGAGGACTCTGTCGAAGATGGGGAGGAAGATGAAGATGCTAAGGTCGAAGAAGATGATACAGAGGAAAAGAAGCCCAAGACAAAGAAAGTCACAAAGACGGTTTGGGACTGGTCACTAATAAATGAAAGCAAACCGATTTGGACACGAAAGGCCACTGATGTCACAGACAAGGAGTACACAGAATTTTACAAGAGTCTGACAAAGGATACCTCAGAGCCACTTACCCAAACTCACTTCGTTGCCGAGGGTGAGGTGACGTTCAAGAGTTTGTTATATGTTCCAAAGGTGCAGCCATCAGAGAGTTTCAACCGTTACGGCACAAAGTCAGACAACATCAAGCTGTACGTTCGTCGTGTCTTTATCACTGATGAGTTTAACGACATGATGCCAAATTATTTGAATTTCATCCGTGGTGTGGTAGACTCTGATGACTTACCGTTGAATGTATCTCGTGAGACGCTGCAGCAGCATAAACTTATTAAGGTGATCAAGAAGAAGTTGATTCGCAAGGTCCTGGACATGCTTAAAAAACTCGACAGGGATAGCTATGAAAAGTTCTGGAAAGAATTCTCCACAAAGTAAGTGAGCTCATAGTATAAATGAGATGTTTTTCTAATTGTTTATCTTTTTAGCATCAAGCTCGGTATCATGGAGGATCCTAGTAACCGGTCACGTTTGGCTAAGTTACTTCGTTTCCAATCGTCCAACGCCAAGAGCGTCACTAGCCTGTCTGAATACGTTGAGCGCATGAAGCCCCAACAAGAACATATCTACTTCATCGCCGGTGCTAGTCGCTCTGAGGTAGAAACATCGCCATTCGTCGAGCGTTTGCTGTCAAAGGGCTTTGAAGTCCTCTATTTAGTCGAAGCAGTTGATGAATACTGCATTTCTGCGTTGCCCGAATTCGATGGAAAGAAATTCCAAAACGTCGCCAAGGAAGGTTTCAAACTCTCCGAATCGGAAAAGAGCAAAGCTAAGTTCGAGGAACTGAAGACCACATTTGAACCCCTTGTGAAATGGTTGAACGAAGATGCATTGAAGGACAAAATCCTCAAGGCACAAGTATCCGAGCGTCTTAGCAATTCACCTTGCGCGTTGGTCGCCGGTATGTTCGGCTGGACTGGCAACATGGAACGTTTGGCCATGTCAAATGCCCATCAAAAATCGGACGACCCACAAAGGTCCTACTATCTGAATCAAAAGAAGACTCTCGAAATAAATCCGCGCCATCCACTGATCCGCGAACTCTTGCGTCGAGTTGAAGCCGACGAGGCAGATGAAACCGCAAAGGATATGGCAACCATGATGTACCGCACAGCCACTCTACGTTCAGGCTTCATGCTTCAAGAGACAGCTGATTTTGCCGAGAGCATAGAGAAAATGATGCGACAAACATTGGGAGTGCCCTTGGAAGAGGAAGCCGAAATTGATGATGAAGAAGACAGCGAACTGAATTCCAGTGAGTCAACTATATCCGAGGAAGAACCTAAAGAGGCCGACGACGAAGAGGAGGAGGAGCTCCACGACGAATTGTAGAATGAGTACTAGGTGTGAATGAACAGACTGAATTTATTATTTTTGTATTAACGTGAAGCAAGCGTTCAATTCAAGTTGCGTTCCATTTGTTTGTGTTGGCTTGTTATTCCCCCCTCTCTTTGCCATCCATTACACTTACATATTATATATGCTGAACGTATTTATTCACTGTGAACATCTTGTTTTCGGTTTCATTTTTGGAGATTTTGTAATTTAATTTGATAAACACAAAACGCTGTTAATTTAAGAAACTCACAACATTACGTCGAATAAAACTAAGAAAAACCTATGGAAATATAAAAGCCCACTGTATGTATCAAAACAAAAAAAAAAGAAAAACATTTCCATTAGCAACTTGTCGTTTTAGAGGGGCCCAGATGAGTCCAGACCCTCATTATTGTGATACACCAGCGAATCCTCCTGTGCGTGTAGTCTATCAATTGCTTCCTTTCGAGTAAAACTGAACTCCTTCATGAACATGTTAAGCGTCCACTCAGGCACTAAGGCATTAATGTACAAATCTGTAAGCTACAAAAGGATTATGTCTATGATATGGTTATAATAAATATATAAATTTGTATCATGGCTTACGCTTGGCACACCCTTTTCTTCTGGCTGATAGTTTTCACGCAGAAAATTCATCATTTTAAGCTGTTTCTTGTCATCAATCAGCATGATTGTCTTCATATGATTGATCCCATCGAAGCCCGTGACTTTAGCTTTCTTCGAGTACTTGCTAAAGATTTCATCCAACTTTGGCTTGCATTCTTCAAAGGTTTCCAAGATTTCTTTCGTTGAGAGGTGGGTAAGAGTCCTAAAGAAGAAAAAAAATGTTTACCTATAAATGACGTAAACTTTTACTAATGCATTCATGGCGCCGAAATAAGAAATTGTCTACTGCAATTTTTGATGAAAGCGTGAAGAGTTAGCTTGGAAAGAAGTCGATAATGTAGAGTATAGGTTTTTGTATTTAATTTGAGTAGATCATATATATTTCAGGCGCGGTATCGTCTAAAAACATGATTACATTTCGCTGAGAATGAAAGCAGTTTACTAGCAGTGTTATTAGGTAACAAAAAGATGAGCGCCCTTCGAGAAGGCAAGCAATACTTATCGCCTAACAGTATACGTCAGTTTTTAGAAGCACATTTGGCTGCGGGATAATCACACTTTGGAACTCGTTTCCTGAAGATGCAACTAAGACGGTGCTGTGACGTGAAGATATCGTTGCTGTTGTGTTTTTTGCACTAGTAATCGTTAAGAGAAAAAAACGACTTAATTTTATCAGCTCTGGAATTGTCTTAGCTCTTGTATTTTAAGTCATTTCACATCTAAAATCTTTTGTCTCCATACAAACATTTAGTAAAATCGAGGGGGAAGTAATCAGGTGTATTCAAGGAACTTTTCTGTGCGTATTCATGGTGAATCTCAGTGTATGACAGTGTATTCAAACGAATTCGCATGCAATTACTAGTAGCAAATCTGTAGTCAAGGACCACTTAAAAACATTGATTACTTCCCCCTCGGGAAAATGAAAGTAATTCTAGTTGTTTTGTTTTGGTAAAATCGTCAACAAATCTACATAAATGCATCGTTTTGACGGGACCTTCGCCTTTGAAGACTAGAGGAATAAAGAAGAGAAGAGTTTTGTCCTGTCTATGAAGTGAAGAGTTTGATTGTAAGTTTTTTTTATGTAAATTGTCTGTAACAACTTCTTTTTTTGCCGCCTAGTGGTTACAATTGCATTCCCTTATTGAATGGCGCTTGTAAAACCTTAACAACATCTAAATCTAGTTGACCCCATCCCTACACACGACCTAATCCACTTGTAACCGAACACGCTACCTTTGGTAATCTGTTGCCCTTCTCGTTGTTCCACTCGAGTAGTTTCGCAGCTTTTCCCAAAAAGCCAGCTTGTACAACAAGCCGAGTTCTTTCGACTATGACATTGTCATGCAAGCAATTGTGCAGTCTTAAAGACCTTACAATGATTTAGGATCTAGATTCGATTACTAACGAGAAACGATAGCCAAAGAGAAAGGAATCTCGAAACAATACTGAGTAAAAGTAAAGTAACAAAATAATGGTCCGTTTTTATGTCATCCCTATGTTATATTCAAGTTTAGATGTCCTAACAATTTTCAAAAATGTTGACTTAAATCACCAGACTGGTTTTGTGGCAGGCATTGTGTTCGAACGTGTTACATTTGCCATCTTCACACCAATCTTATTATTACAATCATTCATACCGTGATTGTTCACGTTCAGTCCAGAGTTTCCTTCTGCCGCTTTCTACTCCGGAATGGGGCAATCAATTAAATCCACGCTGCTGCAAGCAAATTATTAGATGCAAGCAGCAAACTCTCATATTTACATGGACTGTTTGGACAAGGCGAGTAAAACAGTGATTTTTGTGAGTTTTAGCGACCCCACTTGTAAAATTTTTTTCTCGAGCCAGTGTATGATGTACGAGTGTGTTAGCTAACAAGCGATTGTTGCAAGCAAAATTTTCTGAAAGTTTTCACCACCGGCAAAATATTCCATAGAATCCTACAAAACAAATAGAAGATAGAAAATTCTAAAAGAACATGTTGAAAAGTCAGATATGGTCCGTACCAAAAGAAACAAAAAATAAAGTGCACGACTGGGTCGCATGAAACTTTCTTATTCAATGCGAGTCTGACTGACTTTAAGAGTGTTCAGCAAATCGAAAATTGAGGACACACTAGTTTTGAAAACATCCATTTGACTCTTAGTTTGCATTTTGGTCAAAATCGTTATTGCCGTTTTCCGGTAAATGAAAAAAAAAACTAAATTTTAAAAAATTCCTTTTTCAAAATTCCATTGTACGATGTAGAGAAAAACGGAGTTTTCTATTACGTTATAAATGACCACATTACCTTAGAAATTAAATTTTGCTACAATCGTAAAGGCCGTTTTCGAGATATGTCGAAATTTCAAAAGTACCGTTGTTCGAATTTTTAGCCAAAAACTGGGTACGCAGTCATGGTAATCTCACCTACTTAAGTTTAAATATGAATTTTGGTTTAAATCGTTAGAGCCGTTTTCGATCAAATCAAACTGGTACGAAAATTTTGTATGGGAAGTACCAATAATATTGAGGTTATCCAAAAACTCAAAATCCGAGGTTTGAACGTAATCCGGGAAGCCGTTTAGGCTGTAGGCCCGTGGAAGGAAGGACAGAATTTTGTGACCCGCTTTTTTGAGTTCCTCAATCATCGTAATATCAGAATTGATTAAAATCTCGAGTTCGAAATTTTGTACGAAACCAATATCTTTCTCTTACTACGTAATGGAGAAAGTTAAAAACATAAGAATTTCATAGGGAGTCTGGCGTCAAGTAATTGGGAATATACCTTTCTTGCTGATTCATATATACAGTTGCCTGAAGAATGCGTTAGAAATGCTAGCTACAAGTAAGACAAACGGCACTGGCATGCAAAACACTACTAGGTACAACTATTTAATAACAATGACAAAGTTTAATAGTATAAAATATATATGTGTACATTCGTTTTGAAAACACATCCACTTACAACATCTCCATTACGGGCGGTGGAGATTTTCTCTTCGATTTGATTTTGTCATTCAAAGCTGTTAGTTCATCAATTAGCAACAACTCAACTTGATTTTGATTTTGCATTTTATGTTCAATAGAAGGTTTCTTGGAAGTTTCTATCTTGGTCTCAACAAAAGCGGGATGGCGTGCGGATTTCTTTGAAGATTTTTCGTCGGGCTTTTCGGATCGTTTAATTGAACCTTTTGATAGCCAACTATCGAGCGGGCTCTGTTGAGCTTCCTCATCTCGCAGTTTATATCGTTTACGTTTCGTTTCTTTGACTAATCGGTCAGATGTGTGTAAAGGTGTTGCAACATGAACTGGTAGCTCTGCAGAAACTAATTTACGTGGACTTCGAAACTGCTCCTGATCGGAATCATCGGATCCAAACAATACAGCGTTTATTGTTTTAGGTTTTTTTGATGAACGTTTCAAAGCATGTCGACCTGATGATGATTTGCTAGAATTCACAGGTGAAATCTTTTGTGACTGAGGCTGTTCTTCTTTCTGGTTGTCATTATGATTGTCTTTTTTATCCCTTGTATTTGAATGTTTACTCAATCCAATACGTGCTGGTTTGTATGTGGGTATATCAGTTGGTGACTCTGAAATTTGATCGGGACTACTAAGCACTAAGGCTACAGGCTTAGGCGAATAAGGTTCATTATCGCTCAAAGTCGAACCACATGTATCAGCTTTAGTACCAGTTGGTATTTTCACAGATGCTGTGTATGGCACATAATCGTTGGAGACCTGCTCCGTACAAGTTGGATCATATTCACGCATATTTTCATTATGTACAAGAGTCTTTTCATCCTCTTTCAAGGCACCGTTCGTGGTTTGTTTTATATTCTTTAGCTGCTGCTCGAAATGAGTAATTTGTTCCATGAGTGCTTTTGTATTGATTTTGGTAACTTGTATATCCAACGCAATAGGAAGATATGTCCTGTCTGTGCCAAGTATTTTGACATGTGATCGAGATACTTTTTTCTTTTTGCAATCGACACGTATGGCACCACCAATGTGAAAATTATCGGTTTCAAATCCATCAAGCGTTTCCGAGTGCCGGAATGGATATAACAAGTTTTCGATAGCTGCATCGATTCCAAGCCAATCTTCTAAATGCAACCACTTGTTGGTCTGAACATTTAGTCCAGAAGCAGAAAGGGAAATATCCTGCACCTGGATATCACAAACAAGGCACTTGTCCATAAACTATTGATATAATAAGTTCCATCATTTGATTTCATGATTAAAAATAGAGCCTATTTACCTTCCTTATTTCAATTAAGTGCGAATATGCTTCCATTGCTCTTTATTATTTAATTTAGTCAATTAAAAATGAAAGTTTAGCAGAATTTAACTTGAATTAATGAAATGTGAAACGTAAACAAAATTATTGCGGCATATTTGACAATTTGAATGGCAGAGATGTAAAATGCGTTTTCAGAAATGTAGCAGAAGCTAAAAAAACTGAAATGTACTAATATTCAGAAAAAAAAATTAACCTATAATGAACTTGATGGAAGTACATGAACTGGAAATCCATTTCAATTGATTTGAATCCATTTATAATAATGCATTTCGAAATAAATTGAAATAAAATCTTGCTTCCATATTGGTAAAATGAATAATAATCATCCATCGTATTAATTGCTACAGTTTTTAGTGGAAAATGTTTCAGGTCTGTGATTAAGCTAGCATTTGTATTTCGCTACTTCAGGTAACAATTCTTTTGAGTTGTAAGCTCTATTCTGGTTTATAATAAACTGTATGTTAAATTTTTGACCACCTGAGGTAATTAATGAATTAACAAACATAAGTAATTGAAACGGCAGCTTTTGTATGCCTTTTATGAACTTTTCATTATCTGAAATTTTAGGTTACCGCTCCGAAAATGTTAAGTTGAGCAGTAAGTACCGTAAGCATCGTAAGCACGTAAGCACTATCGCTACATTGCACAGAGCGGCAATACAACAACTTACCACTACTGAAGCGGCTATAAAATTTTGCCCGTCTCTTTTGCAGTTTACTGGTAATTTGTAAGTACATCAACATAAAGAATTGCGTGCTGATATTTATACTACATTTTGCTTTGCTGTGATTGATGCTAAGAACACAAAATCTATTTATTAACAATAAAAACAAATTTAAACTCGCCAAGGTATTACATAGAGCAACAGAGCGCGGTCTGGGTGACGTCAGAAACTAAAATTCTATTACAAATCGACCGCCCCTTTCTTTGTGTGCGCAGTGGATGCTATATCCAATTAGAATCAACTTCACTCGAAATTCATTGAAAATGAATTCCGTCAAAAACCCGTCAAGTCGTGAAAAAGTTGAAAAGTGGAAAATTTCGTTCCTGCAAATATTTAATAACTTTAATATATTTTTATCAATCACAAATGCCTACATAAATATATATTTGAGAGTTTATAAACCATAGGAAGCAGTGTCTTCAACGTGTACACATAAAATCTTAATTTATATCTAAATGTATTTGTCACAAAGTGAAAACAACACTTCTCAATTATTTATATTATTATCAAACGACAAATCGCAATGGCTGGGCAATTAGACCCAAATGTAAAGGATGATTTAAAAACTCAATTCGTGACTAGGGAGGGCACATACCGCCTCATGACCCTCTCCGAATATTCGCGGCCCAATCGAGTCGGTTACACGAATAGTCAAAGCTCGCCCCAAGTGCGGGTATCAATTGTTTCGTTGCCAAATCCTCTCAACGGACCACTTTCATCCACTGTCAATAGTTCTACAGTAGCCTCATCGTCCGGTGTGGTTGGCAGTGGTGCTAGTGGAGACTCATCCAACAACGATCGACAGACTTATGCCTCGAATGCAGTGACTGCACTATCCTCCTCATCGATTGATTCGCGCCTCGGTTCTGGTGTGTCTAGCATACATATGAATGGTGATCACAACGGAATTGGAAGTAGTAACATGTTTGGAGGTGATCGCATTTGCTTCAATTTTGGACGAGAACTCTACGTATATGCATTTCGTGGTGTCAAAAAGGTAAGAATTGTTCCAAATGATGGGGAAACTAAAATAATAGCTCCAGTTTGACTTGGTTCCAACTAGCTAGAGGTTTTTTTTTTGTTGATAGCTTACAGCTTTTTCGCTAAACTCATCGAGTCATTTTGCAAATATTGTGACAGATGCTGACACACGAAGAGAAAGATACATCACGTAAAAGTGAATCTCTTACGCAACAGTCCATAATGTATGGCGGGCGCGGGGGTGGCGTAACTGTAGGTTACAATTTGCTTCTAATTGAAGATTGTTTGTTTGTAGCAGTCAACGCTGTTCATGCGGCTGCTGGAGCGTACACAACCGATTTCGAACAATATTTTGTGTATATACTTATTTTATTTTCTTATTTTAATGGGGCAATTAGGGTGGTCGCGATATTTTGCTTTGATTTTCTAAATCACTGCACAGGAAGTCAGTCGAATGGTTAACTGTTGCTTCGCATTCATAATTTAGTTACTTAAGTCATAGGGTGATAAAAATGTAATCTGGCATTGTGGCAAAATTGGATACATATTCAAGGTGGCCAAATTTGCACCCTTATCGCAGTGCAGCTAGAAATTATAAAAGGAACAACAGAGGTGCTTGTTAAGACTATAAGAGCAGTCTGCAAACATCGCGAATTTGTTGCTTTGTTACTAGGAAGCAATGGTTATTTTATTTACCCAGTAAATATCAGCATTTTAAATCAAGTGCTTGAATGTGCTGATAATTATTATGCCTATTATAGTTATTTTAGTTTTGACTATGAAACTTTGGAGTTTATTTAAAAAAGAGGGGAGCTTCCCTTTTTTAGGTATGCGGCAACCTAATTTTTTCCGTTTAAAGTAACCTTTGAATTAAATAAAAAAAACTTTCAAGTTCTCTGTAAGACAGCAGTAATATACCTAACTAGCTGACCTGGTGCACTTCGTACCACCTAACCTTGATCTATATGAAGCGTTTTTTTTGGATTTAATGATTACTGAACCTACTTTTAATTGCAAATTGTGAGGTTGTAATCTGGACAATCAACGAGTCAACGAAGGAAAACAACTGTCCCGGAATGAAATTTTTAATAGTGGAGTTAAGATCATGGACATCTCTATTTTCTCCGTTTTTGAAGTTCTGTGGTATGCCCGGAAAAACACGTAGAATGAGCTCTTCCTTAGAATCGGCCATGTGGCAGAAATCAGTGGGCAATGTGATAAGTCCGGTCGAGATATCAACTGCAATCTTTCCATTACCAATGTCCAACAATTGCTTCGAAAACACATCTACAGTTTGATCTCGTCAATCGGAGTGTCTTGACATGCCGCCACAAATTTGATGTTTTCAAGCACGCATTTAGTTCGTCAGCTGCAGTTGATCGTGGGAATAACTGGAAGAGTCTCCTGAAAATCACCGGAAAATACAACCATGGCTATTCCAAAAATGTTTTGATTGTCACGAAGACCTTTCAACGTCCTGTCCACTGTGGCGGTGACCATTGACCTTTTGTGGGCCATCGTGCATTCGACCCAAACGATCAATTTCCATATTTGTAAAATCTTCGCATTTTTTTTTCGATTTTTCAAGATGGTGTCTGGTTAATTTGCATGTTCCATGGCAATATCAATGCTGAATGTGCAGTTCGGTAGCCACCTAACAAAGTTGCTCTTATTCCAGATGTAGCCAATGCTAGGGAAAGTCATGCTGCAATCAAATCCGTGTCAAAAACAATGAAATTAAGAACGTTTTGGCAGTACCTCCGGGAGCACCCAGAAAGTAGATGCTACCAATTCTTTTGTTCACAGCTTCCATCAAAGAGTCATATGCAATCATTTGTTGTCGATTCAATTGCGGAACATTTTTACGAACTGCTTCGGCTAATGCTTCAGTATCGTATTGTTGTACTCTTTGTAATTCGTGGTTGAATGCATCGTTTAGTGGACGATTAGGTGATATCATGCCCAACTGCGCACTTTATCCGCCATCAGTAAACACACGTCTTCGATCGTGATCATAGACTCATTGTGTATTTCTAGGGTGGAATTCTGTAAGGCGATTTGCGATAGTTGATAGCCGCAATCACAATTTTTGCTCTACGTAAGGTGATTATCACTGTGACTATCGTTTTTTTGCGATCGTTTTCGTGTGACACCTATTTTATGTATCATTTTCAGATAAATTACACACATTTTTGTTGATTTCGATTTCACGAAAAGTGAATATGTTTACTTCGTTACAATTATTTACTCATTCAGAGATAATGATGAAGATAGGAATTATTCCAATGTGCGCTTGCCCAACTACGATAAAATTTGTACCTTTGGAATCAACCAAAGAATTTTTCTTCCCAGAGTACAAAATACCTGGAGGTATTATTATTATTTGAGAGGGGTTATTGTACTGCGAGTTCCCCTCATAGTATAATTCCTTTCAAAATCATTTTAGAGGTTTTAGTACTCTTCTTTCTCCTTGGCGGAAGAAATTCGTCCTATAGCACTTTCTCCAGTCCAGTTTCCTTTAAGAATCTAAGGACGAGAGCTGGCTCTAGTGACTGTATTTCCTCATCAGATTGTTGGTACTTGCCCAAGTATTTCAGTCTTTTGTGGGTCAGTGCCCCACAGCAAGTGTTCTGGGATTTCACTGGACTCATCGCAGAATCTGCAGAAACCTTCTTCAAATATACCCAGTTTCCTGAGGTGTTCCCTGAGTCTACAGTACCCCGTTAGGAAGCCCGTTAGGATACGAAGATTATTTTTGCTCATGCCGATGCAAGCTTGGAATCTTTTCCGGTTGTATTGTCCCAGAAGTTTCTTGGCCTGCCTCATGCCCTGAGTGTTATGCCATGTTCTTGCCCTGTTTTCTTTCTCTAGTTACCAAAATTCTTCTTTGAGGGTGTGATCCCCTATTCCGCAGAATGGTTCAGGACCTATGAAAGTTTCTGATGCTCCCTTCCTTGCTAGGGAGTCGGCTATTTCATTCCCCTCTATTCCTACGTGGCCAGGCACCCAGCAGAGGGTTATATTGTTTCTCCTACCAAGTTCATTAAGTTTTTGTAGGCATTCCCATACAAGTTTGGATTTAATGATGTAGTGAAGGAGTTAAGTGCCATAACAGCAGCTTGCCTGTCTGACATTATAGCTATATCACAGTTGACTCTGTTTCTTTTGAGGTTGATTTGGACACACCTGTCTATGGCATAGATTTCAGCCTGAAAGATGCTGGTACTTTTGCCCATTGGTTCAGAATATTTGGTTCCAGGCAAAAAACTCCCGCCCCAGTTCCCTCATCAGTTCTCGACCCATCTGTGTATCACTTTGTTGTGTGATTGCTCAGTTTGTGAATTGTGGATTCATTGCTCCAGTTATTCTTGTTGCTGAGCTTAGTTTTTTGAGTAGTACGTCAAACTGTCTCAGTGTGATGCACTTTCCTCTTCCTATTCCTTCCTTGGCCATTCTTAGGATCGTTTTACAAAGGAGTCAGTTCCAATAGCACTTCCATAGCTGCGGTTGGGCAAGTTTTCATTGCCCCTGTAATACATAGGCACGCCAGTCCTTGCACTTTATTGAGTGTCTTCCTTGTGGTGGAAAGACTGGTTCTTTCTGCCCATGCAATCGCTCCATACGTGATCATTGGTCTCACAATAGCAATATACATCCATCTGAGGATGGTCGGGCTACATCCCCAGGATTTGCCAGCTAGGCTCCGGCAAATCATTAAAGCACGCATTGCTTTCCTGGTTATCTCTTCTGTGTGTTTTTTCCAGACGAGTTTACTGTCTAGGTTTAGTCCCAGATATTTAACTTCATTGACTGTTGTCAGTGTTGTACCTGATAGCCTTATCGGCCTTAGTCGTTCAAGTTTTCTTTTCCTCGTGAATGGTACTATTGTTGTTTTTGCCGGATTAAGGCTAAGCCCAGCCGTTGCGCACCAATCTCGAGTTATTTCGAGTCCCCTTTGTATAATGTCACATAGGGTTCCCTCAAATTTACCCCTGGCAATAATTACTATGTCATCAGCATATGCTTGACAATTGATGCCCTGGTTCGTCAATTTCTAATGTAACTCGTCCACTACAAGACTCCACATTAGGGGGGATAGAACTCCTCCTTGCGGACAGCCTCTTGCTGTGTTAACCTTGATAATGCCTTCTGATGTATGAGTCTCTGCTGATCTTGTGCTCAGGAGTTCATACATCCATCTTGATACTGTGTTATTTACTCCTTTTCTATCAAGAGCTCGAATAATTGCATCATGCGATGTGTTATCGAATGCTCCCTCAATGTCCAAGAAGGCACACAATACCTGGAGGTAATATTATGAACATTATAATGTGTGTACAATGTACATGTGCGATTTTGAATAACGTTGCTATTGACGACTGTGCTATGACTTTTGGGTTGGGTGTTAACCCTCAAAAAACCGAATTTTTGCTCTAATCTTACTTACTTAATTAGGTGACACTGCAGTTCAGGGTGAACCTGGGCTTCACTCAAAGCCGGTTCTTAGCTAGCTGCCAAGTGGCACTCGAAGTTCATTGAGGCCGTGTTTCATTTGTGCGCGCCACCTAAGGCGAGGGTCTTTTTTGACTGCGTCGCCCCTCTGGGGTGAGTCGAAGACTGCGTGCTGGAGCGTTGGTGTCCATTCGCTCTATATGTTGTAGCCATCGTAGACGCCCAATGCCAAATTTTTTCACTAGGTCGATGTCGCTGTACAGCTCGTAAAGTTCGTCGTTGAATCTCCTTCCCCAGAACCCATTCACTCAAACAGGGCCAAATATTTTGCGAAGGATTTTACGCTCGAAACGACCAAGAGTATTATAATCATCTTGTAATAAAGTCCGTGCCTCAGCACGTCCAGCAGGATTTAATTTCTGACGAGATCTTGTCAGATCGTATAGCGGAGCCGAGGTAAATAAAGTCCGATTACCTCAAAATTGTAGCTGTCTATTGTGAAGTTTTTTCCAATCCGTCGATGTTGTGTGTCCCTTTTTATCGACAGCAGAAACTTTGTTTTTGCCTCATTAGCTGCCAACCCCATTTTGGCCATTTCAGCTCCCATACTAGCAAACGCACCAGTGACAGCTCTCTACTCTCTGCCAATAATGTCTATAGGTCTGTTCCTTTACTTTTAAATCTTACGAATTTTTACGAATTCTTACGAATTTTTACTCAATGCCGTTCCTTAACTCGAAAAATTCGTAAAAGAGAGCGTCGTTGAGAGAGCAAGATATTACCCCTCCACTGAGAATCTTACGAATTTTTACTCAACAAATTTCTTGGTGTAAGAAATTTGAAGGGCTGTCAGTCCTTAACAGCTGATTTGAAATTTCTTGTCATATTTGAGATTCGATTGAATTTGTTTAGATTTATTGCGTTCTATTAAAATGGTATCAATAGGCGGCAAAATAAATATTGAATGTTCTCCCCGAACATTCCATCGTATTGAAAATGGTAAGTAACATTAGAGAATATGAAATAAAAATCATTTCGAGCTTTACTTTATGATCCACAATACAGATATCAAATAACACAGGAGGTTATGCAGAGTCAGGGAGAAGATTTTGAGGAAATCACGGTCTCACAGTCGCACTCGACATATACTTGATATAAGAAAGTGACGACGAAATTCTTCCTCGCTGTACGAAGGCACGATCTCCTCGACGTAATTTTTAATGCAGTGTCGCTTTTTCCTCTTCTCGAATGCTTGTAGTTCACTCAGTACAAACTCATCCTCATATTCGGATTCATCAAAAAGAAGTTCTAATAATTCCGAGTCACTTTCATCACTAGATGAATCAACTAATTGGTAATAAATTAGATAATTCTTCTCGTTTATCATACATTTTTGACTTTTCTTTACCACTGCAGTTCATGGAATTATTTATCTGTCATATTTGTCATTTTTCATAGTTTACTACAAAAGCGTTCCCTAACTTTTTCGTAAGTGTCTCTCTCTGTGAGAGAATTTAACCCCACCACTGCCATTTTAATTGTCTTTTCCATTCTTACTACAAAAGTAAGGGAACAGACCTTATATGTCGTCGGTGTGTGCTGGCAATTGCACGCACTTGAAATAAATTGTGACACTGCAGTTGACTTGTGACTCTCTTACAATTTTTTCCAGTATGATAACCTTGTCGGAATCCTTTTGTGACATCTAAAACTTCTATGGTCGTCAAGACCAGATCCGTTCTTTTCCGAGGCTGTTGATTGTCGTGCAACGGTACTTTTTGATGTGTAAACATCTAAGCGCGCGTTGTTGGAATCTGGTGGAGTAATTCCACACATTTAACTTGCGGGGGCGGAAATGCGTTTGTGTTTTATCATTGCATACGTTTTTATCATTGCATACATTTATGAGCCGGGGCATATTAATTTTAGCTTTTTTTTGATGTGAAATAAAGCATGTTTTCCATATATGATGGTCTCACATTTCTTCCCTGTGACAGACATCTCAAGGAAATTCAGTGCCAAATCTTTCGGGAATTACCAGGCACGCAGAAATCACAGCTGGACAAGAACTAACAAAAATGTCATAGACCAGCACCTCTTCAATATGCAATGCAAGCCGAATGAAATAAGATAAATTTAATCTTCAAATGAACTCCAACCGGAAAATTTCAAAAACACGATATGGAACAACCATCGATGCTGTCTTCCAGCGTAATCTAGACAGATTACAGTCTCGAATGTACATATCTTACTTCAGCTACCACAATCCGTTTGTATCTATTCTACCGAAACTAGCACAGAACGAATAAATTATTGTTATTTTATAATATGTATATCAAGAATACGGTTATTACAACTCCCTCTTTTCTCAATGACGTGTATCAAGCCACACACATACCGCACGCACAATGTTTACACATATATTTCGGGACTGGATACAGTCGCACAATTTTTTTTCCATGGTAAGGTTGTTAGCCACACGCACAACCCCAACCTGGAGAGCCAGGTTCTTAATAATACACATAGGAAGAGGGGCCGGCAAGTTACAAAAGCAGTAACCCGCTTCGGGGATATGAGAGCTGCCGTTGGTCCAGAAAGGGCTTATTCGCCAACGTCACTATATCAGAACCATCTGATAGTGCTGAAAACAACCTTATAGACCTGGGCCCTATTTCACCAACCACTTTTCACTTTGCATTTTGCAATTTTTCACTTTATCTTTGCAAATTCCGTTTCACCAAACGCAAATTTGCAAAGAGGAAATTATTCATTTGCAAAGTTCAAAATGTTCCCTCTTTGCAAAATTCGTTTCACCAAACACAAATTTTCAAAGTGCAAAGCATGTTTTTGCAAAGTGCAAAGATTTGTCAATTTGCAAAGAATTCGTTCATTTCGTTTCACCAAACAAATTAGATTTGCACTTTACATTTAAAACCGTGAAAAGTTTTTCAATAATATGCAAAGAAAAAAAATCATTTGCAGTTGAGCTTTTGTTGTGAACAGTTGGTGATACAATAATTTAAAAAATATACTCGTATAATGAACCGTTTCGAAGCACTCTTTGAAGACGAAGAGGATACAAATTATGTACAAAGGGTTGTAAAATTAAGGACAAATTTTGAAATTGGAGATAATTTTTTCAACCCTGGAAAGCTTTCGTTTAACGAAGACGAGCATTGAACATGTTTTGTCAACAATTGGACATAGGCTAAAGTTTGACAGCGAACGAAATAATTGCTTAGGTCCCTTGCAACAGATTCTATGCACACTACGTTGGATTGGAAATGGAGGGCAATATCATGGAGTCGCTGCTATGCACGGAATAAGTAAAGCTACAGTCTGCAGAGTAGTACAACGAGTTTCGGAGGCAATAATCGAGGAATTGCTTGCAACCACCATTTGCTGGCCACAAAATACTTCGGAAATAGCTACCAAATTTTTTTTTGGTGGATTCCCTTGTGTAGCTGGATGCGTTGACGGTACGATGATCAACATTGATGCACCCAGTGAAAATGAAGAGCAGTTTGTTAATAGACATGGGAAGCATGCATTGAATGCAATGATGGTATGTGGGCCGGACCGATATTTCTATGCGATTACCGTAAGCTGGCCAGGTAGTGTGCACGATGCAAGGGTATTAAGGAATTCCCGTTGGCTGCGAATTTCAATGCAGGATATCGACCATTTCCAAATGCAGTACTTTTAGGCGACAGCGCTTATTCTTTAAGTGAATGGTTAATAACACCACTAAGAACAAATCCGAACCTTCCAGTGGAACAGCGTTTTAACCGAGCTCATAAAAAGACGCTTTATTTTAGGATATTATGTTATATATATTGCTCAAATTTCAGTTTGAATCGAAATTCATAGACTATTAGAAAACATTTTTTTTAAGCCCAACAAACAATTTTACGACAATAAAACTTGCTCTATATTACAACGGCTGCAATTTAATATACGAATATACACGCATATGTTTTTCACTTTGCAAATTTGCAAAACACGATTATAAATGCAAAGTTCTCTTTTTAGTTGGTGAAACACTTCTACTTTACACTTTGCAAAAAAGTCTAAAAAAGTGCAAAATGCAAAGTCGTGAGAACTTTGCATTTTTGGTGAAACACATATCACTTTTACTTTGCAGGAATTATTTTTTTTGCAAAATTGCAAAGTGCAAAATGAAAAGTGTTGGTGAAATAGGGCCCTGGGCTTCGATTTCGTCGAAGCAGCTCGTGTAAAGGGTCTTCCAGTCAGATTGTTGACTTAACCGTTGACCCCATCTTGGGAGTTCATCTGCCGTCGTCCTTCCTCCTTATGAGTATTCTTTGCTACTCATATGAAAGGCAATGCCGCCGACCAGGCCAACAAGAAATGCTTTGTACAGAGGCGCCGGAGCTAACTAGATTGTTGAAGCAAAATGCTATTCCAGAGTATTCGACTCCCTATATATACGATGATCCGGACTCAACACACTCTCATCGTTAGTTCACTATTACATAGCTCTCCAGCAATCACCGCGAGGAGGTGATGATGAGCATTTTACTATCCGTGGTTGCCACACCCGATACATTGCCTTTCTTTGTAGTAGAAAAACTTCACGAAAACAACCACCAGTTGTCAAACATGTATTTGCAAGTCCAAATCTGAGAAAAAAATCCGGGTTCGCAAAAGTACTTTGAAATAGGAAAAAGATAATTTTTTTTTCGTACTGAACAAATATAAAAAGCTACCTACTTACTTTACTTACTAAACGGGCTCCCGCCCTGTGGAGAGTCTGCCTGAGACACTGCAGCGTTCCATCCTCTACGATCCCGGGCACGCTGCTTCCAGTTGTCCAGACCAAGCGCTCTGGCATCCGCGATGGCTTGGTCTTTGAAACGGAGGTTCGGTCTTCCTTGTCTTCTCGAACCTGGGGGTGAGATTCGAAGATCCTCTTAGCTGGAGTATTATTGTCCATTCGCTCGATGTGGCCGAGCCAATGTAGTCGACGTATTTTGCTTTTTGGACTACATCCACATCTTGATACTTGATACTCCATTCGTTCATTCACCCTTCTCGCACACAGGAGCAAAAATCCGCCGAAGAATTTTTCTTTCGAAGGATCCCAGTATTAGCTCTCCCTTCCTGCTTATCGTCCAGTACTCACCGCCATAAAGCAGAACTGGCAGAATAAGGGTTTCGTAAAGCATACATTTCGTCCCTCGAGTTAGGAGTTTTGAACCCAATTGTTTTGCCAAACCGAAGTAGCAGTGGTTACTTAGGGTAATTCTCCGCCGGATCTCCATTAGGATGTCATTCTTGGAGTTCATGTTTACTCCTAGGTAGACGAACTCCTTAACTACTTCGAAATTGTTACTATCAAGAAGAGTGACGTTTTATCCTAAGCGGTGGACAGATATTTGTTTGTTTGTTGAAAGCATGTACTTAGCCTTGTCCTCATTTACTACAAGACCAACAGATTTTGCCTGTTCTTCAATCGCCATGAAAGCTACTATCACGGAGCGCTGTGATCGACCGATGATGTCAATATCGTCCGCATACCCCAGCAGCTGAACGGACCCGTTGAAGATAGTGGCTTCCGTGCTGATACCTGCTCTGCACACTATCTGTTCCAGTACGTGATTGAAGAAGTCGCATAATAGCGCGTCCCCTTGCCGAAATCCAGTGCATGTTTGGAAAAGTTCGGAGGCGCTATTTCCAAATTGCACGTTGCAGCGCGACCTAGAACAAAAAAAAAGTGCTCTGAGAGTGTAACTGACTTTTTATTTGTTTCCATTTGTGCTTGTCTAACATTAAAATAGATGTATGTCTTAAATATTGTTCTACTGATATTTAAATATTCCCTCCTATTTTTAAAATTTTTGGTTAAACGCGTTCCTTTTCTTTTTGGTTATATTTTATTTCCGTGAGCGAATTCTCTTGCAGTGAGAGAAATGTGACATATTGCCAATATTGAACCAGGCAGAAAGTAAAGGAACATATCTATTGCTACCTACAATTTTATTATATTTTTATTTTTATTTAAATGATGGCTGCGTTTACATATCACTAAAAAATATTTTAAGCTTTCCCTTTAAAGCGGGCACATATCCATCAAAATAAGTTAATAATAATGCCAAACTTCATTTACTACTAACCAACTTTTTGAATTCGAATACATTATCGTAAGGGATCAGAATTATTATGTAAGTGTGTCGCAGTGTTAAAGAGATTCCATTGCGTGAAAATTTACTTCAAATGTTCTCATAGATTTCCAGTAATTTTACGAACAATTTAGTTTTTTCGGGCGCACCTAATAACTTTAGTTGATTAAAGGCTCCGTCAAATAGAATGCGTTTTTAACTCTGCGGAGAGACTATTTAATGCAGCGGTAAGATTATTTGAACGCAACGATAAAACCACCGCGTTAGAAGGCGTCAAACAGAATTGTTTTTTTTTTTTTTTTTCAAAATTTCAAGCAGCCCGGAAAAAAAAATTAATATTTTTTAATGCTTACCTCATTCAATTCTTTTGAAATTGCTCCCATATTTCTCCTTTTAACTATATAAGAATGTTTTTATACATTTCACCACCATATCGTATAGACATGAGTAATTTCGTACACATTCAATCAATTTTTTCCATATCACAATTTTAAAATCCTTTTTAACGCGCCGCGTCAATCGGCATTACCAATAATCAACTTTAGTCTGGCAGTTTACGCAAAGACTCCACTATCCAAAATCCCAATATCAATAAACAAACACTATAGTTGCCAGAATATCGCTAACTGTATGGTCAAATGTTAATGTTGAGAAAGCCATGTTTATCTCGGGCATTAGCTTAATAAATCCTCACTTAATGTCATTTTGAAGAGGAGTGTTGCCCAACCGTCCAAAATCATGGTATTAAAATTCGTAATAGGAGTTTTTCCTTTTTGATTGGTTTTTCTTTTAAATCCTTTTAAATAGTTTGCAAGCAACGAATAGATGCTTACTTAAAGAAAAAATTATATAAGTTTGCGATATTTTCAAGACTTTCATGACAGTCGTCGCAAACAGAATAAAATATCTTCTTTCTTAAGTTTGGACCGCTCATACCATTTTTCAACTATTATCAGTACTTTAGGCGGCTCAGCAACCAAACCCTTATCAAACTCTTTGCAAGAGCCGGCTATTATTTCTGTTTTGAAAAATATACACTTGTTAACGATGCAATTGTGATGTTTAGACCCTCAATAAGTTTTGATTTGCATCGTCAGCCTACGAATAAACTGTGTTCCGTTTCCGACACAAATGCACTCATAAAACAATCGTCAAGTAGCATTAAAAAACAATTGAAAGCGTACTTCAAAAAGTACTGAAAATTGTGTCTGATCGAACGATCTAATAACAACAAAGCAGCGAATAATGTGCGCAAATAGGAACAACAAAAATAATCTGAACACGCTTGCGACTGGCATTGATCCTCTCGTCAACAGCAAAGGCAGTGGCAGTTGCAACAGCGCCAGCAGAAGAAGCAGAAAAGGTAGTGGTAGTGGAATTTACATTAATGATTATCTTACAAAATTTACTCAAGCTCTCTTAATGAAAACGAAAGAAGCAATGAAACAGAAAGAAGGAAAATATGCATGGTTTAATAATATATAATCAAATTTAGTGCTATTAATTTTCTGATCAACCAATAAATTTTGCTGCAGATTTATTTGATGACTTTTCCACCTCAAATTTAAGTAATTTGAATAATGTCTTTAAGAATAGCTCCTTCTGTAATGATAATTTTTTTATTGTACACCAGAACATTAGAAGTTTGAGTCTTTTATCACACACCTTGATTCTTTTGCTTGCATTCCTGATATTGCGTTTGTGTCTGAAATTTGGATATAGTAAGTTAGGGTAATATGGAATATGTGGCTAACATGTAATACCACTGTTTCTCCGTATTTACTACAGCGACATTTTTTTATTCACACTCAGAACATAGATAGTGTAAGAAATCGTAGCAATCTTCAACTTGATTTCAAATAGCTGTCAAACTGAAAATAAAAAAACAAAAAAACGATTTCAAAAACCGCTGCAACCAAAACTTTTCATGGTGCTAGGATTTTTTATTAAAAACTATATTATAATCGTAAACTTAAAGTAAAATCGTGTGTTTTGCAAAGCAGTTGGTTTTCGCACTTTCATTTATTGCCGGTTTTCTGAAAAAATAATAAACGGTATGTAACTTTTTACTTTTTTCCTGAAAGCACATGTGTGGTAATACGGAATACCTAGATGTGGGTAATAGGGAATAGCATTCCATATTACGGAATAGTATTCCATATTATCAGCACTTTTTTTTAAAGTATCGCGTATTCCCCTTGGAAGAAAACCTATCTTCACAGACGAGATGGAGACTGAACTCGTAAAATATATCAAAGAGATGGAGTCGCGATACTTTGGGTTAACACAATCAGATGTTAGGTCGTTGGCTTTTCAATTGGCATTAAGGAACAACATTCCAAGCAAATTAAAGCTTTTAAACAAAACAAAATTGAAAAGAAAACATTTCGAACGTGGGTATTCCATATTACCTACACATTTTGCGGAAATAAGATATTAGCATTTTTTATAATAAAAAACGATAATTCAAAAGTGGTAATGCTGGTGGTTAATGCTCTGGTAAGTTTGGCCAATGTACGTGAATAGACATCAGTCACTTTAAGTCAATTGAAGAGTAGTTTGGTCCAAAAATGTAGACATAATTTCAGAATAAGAAAGATGTATTCCATATTACCCTAACTTACTCTACCTATATGACTTTAAAAAAAATGATTACCTTTTGCCCGGTTTCAACTTTGTTCCTAAGCTGCAGGTGGAGTTGGATGTTTTGTAAAAAACGACCACTTGATTCTTGATGTGATGCGCTTTGATTTATCAAAAAAAAAAAAAAAAAAACGGTTAAACGACACCTTGGATTTCTAGTCTATTATTAAATAAAGTCATTGGCAAAAATAAACTCAGAATAAAGTGTAAAAAGAATCCTGAGAACCTGAGTCTAAAAAGTAAATAGCTTACTTAATAAATCCACTGTTTTTAAAAAAAAACCTACAGTGTTGCGTGTTGGTAACTCTGAAGTTAATGACAAAATTTTTATTGCTAATGCCTTCCAATTGTTATTTTTCCAATGTTGGCTGCAGTCTACAACCAAGTCCTATCAATTCGAATTGTTGTATTTGTAGTAGTTTTTGTTGCTAGATCGTTCTTGCCATCGGGTCGTTGCTGGCATGCGAGTTCCCTCTCGTAGCTCGTCGGTGGGTGTGGGACTTGACCCTTGGTCCGTGCAACAAAAAAAAAAAACCATGCCAGTCTTTCGCGCCTAGTTGGCATTGACGCTGCAAGAAATGTTCCTCTACCCTCCCTACCTTGGCTACCATACTTGCCTAAGTAGCCCCTTTATTCGCCACCTTTCACCTCCTACTCCGCATCATCCTTTTGAGCCCATAACTTCCATTGAAATATTAAAAGTTATTGGTACTCTACCAAGTTCGACTTCATGCGTAGCTGATGGTTTTATATAGTGGATGTCTTGGCGCATGTTTTTAATCGTTGTGTGTTTGAAGGTGTCTTTCCCGACTGTAATTCCTTTATTCAAAAAGGATTCCGCTACTGGGATCGATAACTATAGGCCCATTTCACTTCTTTCTGTCTTTAGCAAACTATTTGAAAAACTAATGAAAAGTAGAATAATTATTTTTTTAAACGAAACTAGGTTCTTCAATCCAAATCAATATGGCTTTTTAAAAGGTAAATCAGCGGAAGATGCGCTCCTACAGCTTTGTTCCCTTGTAATGCCACACCTCGATAAGAAAAAATGTACGGCTGGTTTATATATTGATATAACCAAAGCTTTCGACATGGTTAACCACAATCGTCTGTTGAGAAAAACTGGTGAAAGCTGGATTTCGTGGTTTCATGCTCCAATGGTTAACATCATATTTTGAAAACAGATCGCAGAGAGTCAAGTTGGATGATATAAGGATTGAATTATTGTACCTTAACATGGATGTTCCTCAGCGCTACGTTTTAGGTACAATTCTATTTTTGATCTATATCAACTCACTTTTTGCTCTGAGTCTCAAGGGCAAAAAAACTGCTTTTGACATTGGTATCACTTGACTCTATAATGAATTTTGTGAATCACACTAACACTTTGAAAAATTATGTCGGATGCACTCTTCGACATTTTCTCTATTTGCTCTATCAAGCTTTTGCTGACAATTTCTTATAGTGTCTTTCATTCCAAGTTACGATATGGAATTGCTTGTTGGGGTGGTGTATATTGAAATAAAATTCATCCTCTGTTGGTTCTTCAAAAATGCATTCTTCGTAATGCATTCTAGTTTTCTTTTGTTTTGTGCCCTAAAAATTCTACCTGTCCGTCATTTGTATTGTTTTAAGGTGTTAAAAATATTCTTTATAGAGTCTGGTATTCTTAATTTTCGTTTAATTTCTAGTTACAATCTTCGTGGAAACCTTTTGAACATTACCCAATACTACTTATCGTAATTTTTTCTCTGTTTTATCTTACCGATTATTTAATGAACTTCCTTTGTCCATCAGAACAATAGCAATTCCAGGAATATTCTCAAAATGCGTTAAAATGCGGCCCTTCAGTTTTGACTATGCAGCTTTACAATCTTTTATTTCTAGTATAATGGTTCTCTTTTTTGTTTTTAGTTTTTTTTTTTGGTTTGTTTACTGGGTCACCCTACCCAAATTTTAGTTTGTATAATTTATCCAGTTGATTTTGAAGTGCCATTCAACACTATTTTATCCATAATTAATACTGAATGTCACCAACCTTTCTTAAACTTTTTATTCGTTTATTTTGTTCGTATCTTGAAGGTATAGGAATAAATCTATCTATCTATCTATCGATAGGGCATTACTGATTTTCATTTATGATATTTGACAGGGCTCCAGGCGAGCGCGACCTACCACCGCCAATAACCCCTCCGCGGCCGCAAACGCCCCCCCTCCCCCTTCGCTGCGGCTCTTTAAAATAATTGTAATTGCTTGTTAATTTTGTTCGAGTTCTTAACTATATATGTATTACATATTTTTTATACTTTCCTTGCCCAAATATTCCACGTATACTATTAAAAGCTGTCGAAAGCATCCTTGTGTCACAACTTTAAATGTTCCATCCATCAAATTACGTCTGTTAGTAAGTGACATATTTTCTTCTATGAATTTCATCATGCGGTCAGAGCCAAAAATGCAAAACGCAGAGGATCTATCATCATCTTCAATGCAAGCTTTAAAAACACAGTTGCATTCTTCTCATCGTTGGTCCTTCCAAAGTTAATCCAAACAGATTCTCTTTGAAAAGCCTTAACTACTTCCAATGAGATTGCGGTGAAGCGACGAAAACTTTGCTTATACTACGAGAGGAGTTATATATATTTGCGGTATGGGGGGGATACTCCAAAGATGTGAAAAAATTATTTCGTGATTTTAGTAGCCCCGTTATTCAAGTGTTTTACTGTAAAATTTCATTTGGCTGTGATTATAAGTTTGAATTTTGCGTTGAACGAAGGTGAAATGGCTGTTGTCGCGATGATCACTAAAATTGAGAACCGCGCTGTGATAAAATATCTTACTAATCAAGGAAAAAGTAAAAAAAAATATTCACGAAGAGATGGTGGCTGTTTTTCGAGATTCTGCACCTTCGTTGTCAACTGTTCAAAAGTGGTCAAGTTTATTTCAAAGGGGTAGGGAGAGCATTGAAGACGATCCTCGCTCAGGCTGCCCACTAACTGGCTGCACCGGAGAAAACATTACACAAGTCGAGAAACTTGTACTTGAGGATGTCCGAGTAAAGGTTAAAACGATACCTATGAAGATTAACCTTTCTATTGGTACCATACACACCATTCTCCATGACTGTATAAATCTTTCCAAAGTCAGTGCAAGATGGGTGCCTCGAATGCTTACATCGCTCTGTTGTACGGGACTGTAGTTTCGAAAAAATTCAACATCCAGCCTATGGTCCGGACCTTGCCCCTAGTGATTAATTTTTGTTCCCAGATTTAAAAAAAACCTTCGTGGTAAGCGATTTACCGATGATGAGGAGCTCAAAACTGCAATAAATGAACATTTTGGAGAGAAAGATGAAAACTATTTTTTTGAGGGTATAGAAAAGTTAAGACAAGATTATATTGAAAAATAAAAATATTTTTAATTTAATTCGTGTTTTGCTTCATGTCGATACCGCGAATATAATTTAACTCCCCTCGTAAATACTGGAACCCACGCTTCATTTTCGAAAAATCAAAATTCCTAGTAGCTTCTTGATTCCTAAGTGAACGTTTATTTTAAGCTACGAAGGTCTTAAAATTCACAATTTTGGGGACTAATTTCATGCTTCAAATTGGGGAGTTATTTCACTAGCTACTAGTTATATTTCACAGTGAAAAATAACTCCCCAATTTGAAGCATGAAATTAGTCCCCAAAAACCTATGAAATAAATTCCCAATTCCAAATCAAATTAATCCCCACCTGTATACAAATTTTGGGGGGTTGTTTCATTTTCTATTTAGGGGGTTATTTCGTTGGGGGGTTATTTCCTGGAGCCATTTGACAGATCACCGGATATTTAGTGCATTTCCTGTTTTGTGTTTTGCTTATAATAAGCGTCAAAAATCCCTTGAAAGATATCTGTTGGGCAAATTTAATTGTAATTTATGTATTCCTTCTTTTAGAATGTTATTATTATTAACAATGGATTTCAAATACACAGCTAGTAACGAAATTTAACGAGCAAATTTAAAATAGTGAAACAAGATAATAAAGGGATTACAAAGTAATATTGTACATTTCAAGTAATTTGTTGACTATCTTTATGTTGTCAAATGATGGTTTACTTAGTATGTTGACAATGTCTGTTTTCAGATGACGCTTTGCTTGATCTGATGATAGATAGCAGTGCCCAATTATGTGTTCCATATTAAAAGGGTTACTACATTTGCTGCAGATTGGTGGTGGTTCGGATACAATCCCTTGTTTGAGTAGAGTGCCATCCTCTAAGATGACTGCAAATCCAGTGTTGTGTTCGGTTTCAGAGCCATCTGTGTAGATTAAAGTCCATCCTTTTGAGGTTAGTTTGGTTGGATGGTAAGTCTTGGAGAAGCGAGCGGTTAACCGGCGGTTGGTCTTCCTTTTGGTATAGTGTGCTGAGTTCTAGTATTAAGGAGTTGGAGTTCCTTTTGGTATAGTGTGCTGAGTTCTAGTATTAAGGAGTTGTTGCTGATTGTCCATGGTGGCTGTGACGAGGAGAATTTTGTGAAAACTTTAAATGGTATTTCCAGCTGTGAGCTCCATTGCGGAGCGTATTCTTTTTTTTTCTCTTTAATTTGAATATGGTGAGGATGTCTTTATCAATGATAGAGCCAGTTACCAAGGACAGTTTAGTAATGAGGTTAGCTAAGATTTCCCAGTAAAGGTCTTCAACTGATGGCAGCCCCGCTTCTGCTAGGATGTTTTTGATGGGGGATGTGTGGTAGGCGTTAATGCTTCTTCTGGCTTGGTAATATGGGGCCTTGATGATTTCTGAAAGAGACCATTGACCTTGTTTTTCACAAAAACAAATTATGAAATTTGAATTCTGCAATGACAACAAATGTAATAGATTTTAAGAAAGTTGTCGGACTTGTAAGTGGAGGTCTAATAGTTTATTGGTATCCTTTCACAAATGCTGTACATTTATACTGAAGCTGACATCCAACTAATTGTCGACATTAGTGATTGATTATTAGTAAGGCCTACTTTTTTTCAATTTAATCAAAACCTCTACAAAAATCAAACGATATGCTGCATTTACACGGTCACACATTCCTAGTACGGAAGATTAAAGGGATGCTAAATACGAAATAGCCGTGTGACTGAAAGGGATAGCATCCCCTAACACGCAAAAAAACGTGACACGTATTTAGGTCGGCCATCTTGTTTACGTGCTAGGAATTATAGGAAAGTTCCGCATGCTGATATTTTTGTAGCGATGGCTAAAGAAATTCCGCGCTCCTATAAAACAATATGGCTCCCGGAAGTGATCAACTGACAAATACTTATTTATTTCGTATTACTGATTGATGAATTTTGGTTTAATTTACGGAAACTAATTAAAACTCTCATTTCGCATTTTTTAAATAAGAAATAGAAATGATTTTCAGTAATTGCAGAAATGTTTGTTTCCGGAAATTGTGTTTATTCCGTTTTACGTCTCTACAATTATGGGTAGAACATCCATGACACTTTAGGTGTCTGATTTTTGATTTCATTCTGTCCCGTCTCGTGCAAAAATGCGCGGGCGTGATGGTGTAAATGCAGTTTAAGGGCGAGTAGTTAGGAGGGGTCGGGTGCAACTCATACCCAGACGATTCATCCCCTGCCAAATTTGCCACCCAGCGCCATCTACATCGCAACTTTACAACTAACAACCAATAATCTCATCACTCACCTTTAGAATATGGTGTTACCATATCAATCGAGAATTATGTTGAGTGCTTGGTTAAAGTTTCTTTAATAATTATATTTGTGGAATTTGGAAATATATATATGGGGGATAAGGTAGGTAAAAAATGTATGTAATGTTAAGTAGAAGGTATAAGGGTGGGAAATGTTTTATGTGTGGTGTAAATGAAATGGAGTTATACGATTCCAAGACGGTTAATATTATTAATTAATTTCTATCAACCTAAAAAAAATTTTTGAGAAAAGAAATTGACTTTTAGCTTCAGAGAATTTGAGAAAATAAAAGTAAAAAATTCGCGCGAATTTTTAACTTTTATTTTCTCAAATTCTCTGAAGCTAAAAGTCAATTTCTTTTCTCAAAAACTTATTATTTTAACTTTAGAAAATATGAGAAAATAAACGACAAATATTCGCAAAAATATTCATCCATACAAGTGTATCCGTATTCATAAGTGAATATAACCTGCCTACTCTATTTCACAAAATGATTCACAAGCCACCACCAAACTTCGAAAAAATATTGATTTGCAATATGGTAACACTTATTTTTGACACTAAATGCCATAAACTACAACTCGAACGATAAGGGTGAGTAGTAAGAAGGTAAGTGTCCAGTTGTAATGTTGGGATGTAGATGTCGCTAGGTGCGGGGTATGAGTAGTCGGGGTATGAGTTGCGATGACACCGTTAGGAGGCAAGTGTCCAGTTGTACAGTTGAGATGTAGATGTCGCTAGGTACACGGGACGAATTGTCCGGGGATGAGTTGCGATGACACCGTTCGATATTGTAATATAGAACAAAAGACAAACAAAATTATAAACATTCTTACATTTCGAATACATTCAAATGTACATACCTATCGATAATAAATGGCTAATTTTTGTTTAAGCCTAGTTGACCATAAACAGCAGCAAGTAAGCTAGCCACCAATGCCCTCTTTCACCAACACTTTTCATTTTGCACTTTGCAATTTTGCAAAAAAAATAATTCCTGCAAAGTAAAAGTGAAATGAATCACCAAAAATGCAAAGTTCTCACGACTTTGCACTTTTTCAGACTTTTTTGCAAAGTGGAAAGTAGAAGTGTTTCACCAACTAAAAAGAGAACTTTGCATTTATAATGGTGTTTGCAAAGTGAAAAACATATGCGTGTATGTTCGTATATTTAATTGCAGCCAACACATAATATAGAGCAAGTTTTATTGTCGTAAAATTGTTTGTTGGGCTTAAAAAAATTGTTTTCTAATACTCTATGAATTTCGATTCAAACTGTAATTTGAGCGTCCAAGTTCAGAACAATTATATAACAAGTCAAAAATTTATCATCGGCCTAACCGATGCTTTGATACCCTCCACTGCATACTAGTCATCTGCAAAATGTTAGACATGACTGTGAGAGTGAGTTACTACGTCTATTGTATAAAAATAAATAATATAGGTATAGGTAATAACTTTATTGGTTAAAACGCTGTTCTACTGGAACGTCCGGATTTGTTCTTAGTGGTGCTATTAACCATTCACTTAAGGAATAAGCGCTGTCTCCTAAAAGTACTGCATTTGGAAATGGTCGATATCCTGCATTGAAATTCGCAGCCAAACGGGAATTCCCTAATACCCTTGCATCTTGCACACTACCTGGCCAGCTTACGTTAATCGCATAGAAAGATCGGTCCGGCCCACATACCATCATTGCATTCAATGCGTGCTTCCCATGTCTATTACAAACTGCTCTTAATTTTCCCTGGGTGCATCAATGTTGATCATCATACCGTCGACGCATCCAGCTACACAAGGGAATCCACCTTGAGCAAAAAATTGGGTATTTCCGAAGTATTTTGTGGCCAGCAAATGGTGGTTGCAAGCAATTCCTCGATTATTGCGTCCGAAACTCGTTGTACTACTCTGGCAGACTCCATGATATTGTCTTAATCCAATTGTTGACAAAACACGTTCAACACTTGTCTTCGTTAAACGAAAGCTTTCCAGAGTTTAAAAATGATCTCCAATTTAAAAAAATGTGTCCCTAATTTTATAACCCTTTGTATATTATTTGTATCCTCTTCGTCTTCAAAGAGTGCTTTTAATTATACATATGTATCACTTCGCTTTGCACTTTGATTTTTGCAAAGAGGGAACATTTTCAACTTTGCAAAGGAAGTGGTGCAGTGGCTTAGTGGTTAATGTGTTGGACTACTAAGCGAGGGGTCCAGGTTCGAATCCCACCCCAAATTCCAACTCAGGGTTTTTTCACTGCTCCACCTCTCGCGAACGTCTGACAAACATCCGAGAGTACCTATAACTGTCTTGAACAGCCGCTTGGGATCGCCATAAAATTGTAGATCCCTTCCATTCGTTCCAAAAATAAAATCTCACACAAAACGAATGGTTGTGAGAAGCTAGGCCTAGGGTCCCTACGGATCTGTTGCGCCAGAAAAAAATTATTATTATAAAGTGAAAAATTGCAAAATGCAAAGTGAAAAGTGGTTGGTGAAACAGGGCCCAGGCAAATCAATTGTAATTTGAATGCTAAACAATCCATGAATAAATTATCGCCCAATAGACAAGACAACTTAAATTAGATTTACTGGTTGGATTAATACACTAGATCATTTATTGAAGTAACTAAATCGTAAATATGGGCAAGCCATTTACAATTCATATTTAATTTTTCAAACATACGTAGTGAATAAAACATATTGATGTGTGAGCGAAACAACTAGGCTCTGCCTACAGTGACAAATAACGGAAAAGAAAGATTTATTGTCATATCTTCTTATAAATAAAATTGGTGCAGTTCGGTTCGACTTAGAATGAATTTGTCTGCCTGTCATGGTGCATTTTTCGGATTTTGCTCTCAGATTTTAGATTTTTCGAGCCCAATGGAAAATAAAACGAGATTTTTCTTCCTTCGCATTTGTGGTAGTGCGTGTTTTAAAAGTCAGCTGTTATTCAATTGTACTTATATGCTTATAGAAATCCACTCAATTTATGTTGATATCCATTGCAGCGGCAAAATGTACATTTTTCTCTACTTTTCACAGACTTTTCTTCTAAATACGCAGTTAAAGTTTGACAAATGACAAATGTTTTGGTGTTAGTGTAAGTTGGTGTTTTTTTTTTGTGACCAATGGAACATGAAATCTGACAGCCAGCTTTTTCTGTCCCAATGGAAAACAACATAATGTCGTTTTCCATTGGGCAAAAAGAAGCGTCCCGGAGAGTCCGGAATCGAAAAAATCACTTCTGAAACCGTTCCATTGGCACAAAAAATACTCTTCTGGTGATTCTGAGGAGAGAATTTCGCTTCTGGATTTGAAGTCAGAATCCACTCAAGAAGCACTCACACAAGTGTAGTTCGTGTATTTTATACAAGTCGACTGACAGCTGCCGTAGATTATTTTTTGGCATTTCACCAATACTCTTGTGGATTCAATCAGAAGCAGTTTTCTTGTTCCATTGGACTACAGAATGAGTGGATCCCCGAGTGAAACCAATGGAAAACGACATAAGAAAAAAATAAAACCATAAAAGAAATATCAAATATGTAGGAAAGGTTTGTTTATCTCTGTTTTGCTTACAAAAAATGTATCTGTGAGCGAAATGTCAATTAGGTATAGGTATTGCACTCATGCATTCATAACTCATGTATAGCTGGTACCTTAACGATAATAAGAAAGAAAACGATTTATTAGGCGTTTTTCTTTTTTAGTTCAGATCACAACCTGAACTGTTATACAAAAAGTTTGTGTTCTTTTTTAGCTCAGACACTTCAGTGCCTTGTTTTTGGGCGGTTTTTTCCGCAATGGCGGTGTCGGAAAGGGGTCACGTATAGGCGGATTCTATAAATTTGCGAGTGATATCGAGAACTGACAACTTCCAATGTTTCCTGCTCTTATATCGCTTTGTTCCTGTGGAAGTTCCAGGCGAGCTTTCCCATACGCAACCTTTTTAGGTAGAGAGAAGGATGTCGGATGACAAATGACAACAATTAGTACCTTTTTCGAAGACACTGATACAATTTGTTGTTCCTTTGTTTCCTTTTATTAGTTGGAAAATTCACATTTTAGGGCTATTCACATGAGAGCCAATTGCGAACAAATTGCGAACAAGCGAATATTTTTGACAATTGTTCAAGGTTACTTCGATAGGCACTGGGCCTTGGTGCTGCGAAGTGTTCAGGTAGGGATGGTTTGGTGGTGGTGGACCACCGGTCGCAGAAGTCGGAGGCATGCCAGCATGGTGGTGTGTATACCCTTGAGTTGGAGGCCCATACGGTGGCATTGCACCCGGGTAGCCGGTTTGCGGCGGGTAGTGGCTGTGCTGCTGATAGCCACCGCGATACTGGGACTGCGGTGTTGGTTGCTGCGGCTGAGGTTGCCCACCAGTTCGTTGTGGTTGTTGATTGTTCTAGATCGATGGAGGTGGCTGTTGACCCGGACCTGGTACGCCACTATATGGAACATTGCCTCCCTACTGCTGAGCCCCAGATGGAGGTGGAATAGAGCTACCTGCCTGTGTGAGCTATTTAAATCAATTGAGTCCGTTTTTTTAGATTAGATTAAATTCATTTAAAAAGTTTTCAAAAACTTCGATTTCAAAATTAATGTGTCTAAAATATAACGCGGTTACCCATCAACACATCATAGTGTAAAGCCGGCTAATATTTGTTAGATATTGGGAGAAAATAATAAACAAGTAACAAAATAAAAGAGCGGCGAAAGAAAGAAGTGTCATTTCTAAAGATACTTTGGAATTGAAGAATTCTCCCACAATAGTTAACAATTATTGGCTCCCCTTATACTATAGACAGCAGAAGTTATATTTTAAAGAAATTCATTTGAAATCATAGCGTTTTTAAAATTTGCGAAGTGCCCTTTCAAACTAAAAAAAGGGATTAAGTAGCAACAAATTGTATCAGGGTCCTCGAAAAAGTGTCAAGTTATTGCACAATGGTCACGTTGGTCACAGCGCGGCTGACTCACACATTAAATTCCGATTCGGATCGTTCCCTAGCGAGTTTGCGGAAAAATTAAGGCACAGAGCTCGAATTTGTGTTTCTTTTTTCGTTCAGGGCATGATCAGTGCCTTGATTTTGTGCGGTTTTTGAGGCGATGTCGCTAGGGAACGGCCCGAATCGGATTTGAATGTGTGAGTGAGCAGCGCGCTGTGACCAACGTGCCCGTTGTGCAATAATTTGGTACTTTTTTCGAGGATCCTGATACAATTTGTTGCTACTGTATCCCTTGTTTTAGTTTGAAAAGGAACTTTGCAATTTTTATAAACACTGTGATTTTCAAATGAATTTTAGTAAAATATAACGCTGCTGTTTATCAGAACACGATTATAGTGTTAGGAGAGCAAACAATTGTTAAATATTGTGCGAAAATTCTAAAATTGCAGAGTAGCTTTAGAAATGACACTTTTTTCCTTTTTTTATTTGTTACTTTTCAGAATTTCGCAACAATTTCCCGGACTCATAGAGAAAGGTTATACATTTTTTTTTAGTTTCACAATACAATAGACTATAAAAAGATCACTCTCTCACAACGTTTCTTTTATAAATAAAGCCAAAACAACCAAATAACATTAGAATTAGATGTCTTTAAGGTTGTTCTGCGGGTAAGTTAGACAGTACTTTAGATGCAATTCGTTTTCAAATGACAAATTTTAAAATGAGCTTTGATTTTTATTTATAAATACATAAAAAGTTGATTAAATTTTTTTTAAAAATTATATCAACTCATTTTTATATCTACTTTTAAGATCTCTTTCAATTTAGTTTTAAAAAGTCCAAAAAAAGGGGCGATGAAAGAAAAGTGTGCCTTTTTCTGACGCTGTTACATAAATTTAGTATTTTCTCCCAATATTTAACAAGTATTATTCCGAAATGTTGAATTTAGGTGCGGTGTAAATGTACTATAACACTATTTACGCGTTATTTTTTTAAACATATTCATTTTGAAATCACAGTTTTTGAAAACTTTTTTAAGTACTATACATGAGCGCGAATTGCGAACAAATGAATTTAATTGTATTTATGAATTGAAAATTGATTTGTATACTATTTACCACCAAAGCCTTATATTAAATTAATCTTAAGTCTAATCTAAAAAAAATCGGACTCTCAATCGATTTAAATAGCTCAATTTGAAATTATTACAGCAATTGAAAATTTATTCACAATCCACATAAAACATTCGCGGATCCACAAACCCACGAATGAAAAAGTTCTATCGCATTTAACATTAAACAATGATTGAACTGATTGAAGTGTAAAAAATTCGCTTGTTCGTAGTTCGTTCGCCATTGGCTCTCATGCGAATAGTCCTAAAATGTGAATTTTCCAAATAATAAAAAGGAAAAAGTGTCCTCGAAAAAGGTACCAAATTGTCGCACAACGGTCACGCTGTTTTCATTTCTTCTCATCCGACATCCTTCTCGCTACCTAAAAAGGTCGCGTGTGGGAAAGCTCGCCTGGAATTTGCAGGAACAAAGCGATATAAGAACAGGGAAAATTGGAAGTTGTCAGTTCGCGACATCACTCACACATTTATAGAATCCGCCTATACGTGAACCCTTTCCGACACCGCCATTGCGGAAAAAACCGCACAAAATCAAGGCACAGAGCGCGATCTATGAGCTCAGAAAAAATTGACTGAGCAGGCTGAGTAAAAAGCTTATTACACACATGTACATGCATACTTCCAGTCACATTTGATGGGAAAAAAAAACAGGAAAAACAAAACAACCTCTGTGCCTTGATTTTGTGCGGTTTTTGAGGCGATGTCCGATGTCGCTAGGGAACGGCCCGAATCGGATTTGAATGTGTGAGTGAGCCGCGCGCTGTGACCAACGTGACCGTTGTGCAATAATTTGGCACTTTTTTCGAGGATCCTGATACAATTTGTTACTACTGTATCCCTTTTTTTAGTTTGAAAAGGAACTTTGCAATTTTTAGGAACACTGTGATTTTCAAATGAATTTTAGTAAAATATAACGCTGCTGTTTATCAGAACACGATTATAGTGTTACAATTGTTAAATATTGTGCGAAAATTCTTAAATTTCAGAGAATCTTTACAAATGAAACTTTTTTCTTACACCGCTGTTATATTTTTTGGTACTTTTCAGAGTTTTGCAACAATCTCCCGGATTGTTAGAGAAAGGTTATAAATTTTAGTTTTAGTTTTACAACACAATATAGACTGTAAATACTCGTAGATCATTCAATCAACTTTTCTTTTATAAATTGAACCAAATCACTTTACCATTAGATGCCGTTTAGATTGTTCCGTTTGTGAGCTAGACACTAGACACTATACTTCTATGAAACAGTAGATGCACGTTTTCAAATAAATTTTTAAATGAAAACCTTTTAGCTTTGATTTTTATTTATAAATATATAGAAATTAATTGAATATTGTTCATAAATTATACCTATCAACTCATTTTTATATCTACTTTTAAGATCGCGTTCAATTTAGTTTTAAAAAGTCCCAAAAAAAGGGGCAATGAAAGAAAAATGTGCCTTTTTCTGATGCTACTACGTAAATTTAGTATTTTCTCCCAATATTTAGCAAGTGTTAGCCGGCTTTACGCTATGATGGGGAACCGCGTTATATTTTAAACATATTCATTTTGAAATCACAGTTTTTGAAAAAAATTTTAACTATTCACATGAGCGCTAGTTGCGAACAAATGAATTTATAATTGTATTTATGAATTGAAAATTGATTTTTATACTAGCTCAATTTACAATTATTACAGCAATTGAAAATTCTTATAGCGAACTGGCCCACTTTATTCACAATACACAAACCCACGAATGAAAAAATTCAATCGAAGTTAACATTGAACAATGATTGAAGTGATTGAAGTGTGAAAAATATTCGCTTGTTCGCTGTTCGTTCGCAATTGGCTCTCATGTGAATAGTCCTAAAATGTGAATTTTCCAACTAATAAAAAGGAACAAAGGAATAACAAATTGTATTAGTGTCCTCGAAAAAGGTACCAAATTGTCGCACAACGGTCACGCTGTTCTCATCCGACATCCTTCTCGCTACCTAAAAAGGTTGCGTCTGGGAAAGATCGCCTGGAATTTCCCGGAACAAAGCAATATAGAACAGGAAATATGGGAAGTTGTCACTTTGTCAGTTCGCGATATCACTCACACATTTATAGAATCCGCCTATACGTGAACCCTTTCCGACACCGCCATTGCGGCAAAAACCGCACAAAATCAAGGCACTGAAGTCTGAACGCTCTTAGCACACACGGTTCAGGTATCAACTCAAAATAGCGAAATCTATTTTTTTCTACTTTTTACATTCAATTTACTTTAATACCACCAGCAATAAACAGATGACAGTTTAAATAATGTACGGATTATGACCTATATTTATTTCGTTCTAGAAGAGACGTAGGTACATATTGTAGTTTTCTGAAAATTAAGACTTTCGTCAATTCTAACTCAGTAGTCCGCCACGTTCACTTCAGTAACTGCACCACCATTCCTCAATTTTACTTTGCTGACTGCATATTCTGAATATTTACTTTTGCCGCTTCGATAAGGCCGGTGTTTCAAAGAAATTGAAAACTCTACTCTCTTTTTTACTGCACCTAATCCCTCTCTTCGCTCTTTGCATCATCAATTAAGCTATAGTATTCATTCGATTCATTACAGGGTTCTGAATTGAGTAAACCAATCGACAAAAAGTTCTACAAAGGTACAAATCCCAGTTGCCATGACTTCAATGCACATGCGGCTACACCAAGTGGTGCGCCACTCTTAGTTGGATTTACAACAGGACAGATTCAATTGGTGCAGCCACAACCGGGGCCACGTGAACTGAGAAAAATTTACAATGAAGAGGTGAGTATTGGCATTAACATAAAATGCAGCATAACCTAACCTAAATTAAAATATTACAGCGTTTAATTGACAAAACCAAAGTTACATGTTTAAAGTGGCTGCCGCGTTCACCAAATCTTTTCTTAGCATCGCATGCATCCGGTCATCTTTACTTGTACAATGAAGAGTTGCCTTGCACACCAACTTCGCCAAATTACCAGCCATTTAAGATGGGCGATGGATTCACGATTCTTACATGCAAGTCGAAATCGACACGTAATCCTCTGTACAAGTGGGTCTTCGGGACAGAGAACTGCAGCATAAATGAGTTTTGCTTCTCGCCCTGTGGTTCCAATTTAGCTGTTGTATCACAGGACGGTTTTCTGCGGGTATTTCACTATGACACAATGGAATTGCTCGGTATTGCTCGGTCATATTTTGGGGGATTCCTGTGCGTTTGTTGGTCACCGGACGGTAAATATATAGTAGTCGGCGGTGAAGACGATTTAGTGACAGTTTGGTCGTTGCTTGAACGCAGAGTTGTGGCTCGCGGACAAGGCCACCGGTCGTGGGTATCTGTCGTGGCCTTCGATCCATATACCACCTGCTATTCAAACTGGGACGGTGGGGATTTTTCGGACGACGAAAATCAAATCAGTGAATACAGTAATCATCGGTATGGCAGCGGTAGTGATTCAAATCACGGTTTCGAATGCGCGGGTGATAAGAATTCCACACCCAACTCCCGACATCGACCCAATTCATTCCGAGATAGCTTGGCCCCAGACAAACTAGCTATTAGCTATCGCTTGGGCTCTGTAAGTCAAGATACTCAACTGTGCCTTTGGGATATAACTGAGGACGTACTAAGGCACCCTTTTACGCTGCGGCAGCGTGTGAACAATGTAAATTGTAATGAAACTAGTAGCAGTGCAAGTGGTTTCACTCCAGCTCCTGTGCATCCGAATGGTGATCTTAACCATGACGTAAAGCTAATAAAACCAGTCGCGATGACCTCAAGCGGAGCTATCAATGGCAACAACCCTACTTCGAATATCACCAAGGATCATGATAATAGCAATTGTAGCAGTAAGCATAGCAGTAACAGTAGTTCAGGCAAATTTTCAACAGCGAATTGTACGATATCGTCCTCGTCATCTGCGTCAGCGAACGACACTGGGGTCATTGGCAATTCGACCAGTTTGGGCAATTCGACAGAGATAGTAATAGCAAACAAATCAAATTGTAGTAATAGTAGTAATAGTAAATCGTCTAGTAACCCATTGAAGTTTCCCAACTGCATAAGTGCAACCAAATCCGATGTAATCGATGGTGGCAGCAGTAGTTTAAGTGGCGTTGCCATAGGCAATAACATAAATACAAAATCATCATCGGGAAGTTCGTCAACAAAGTCTGCTGACTCTAATGTGTCGACGCTAAGTACTATAACACAACGACTAACAAATTTCAATTTTTTTAGTGGTGAAAAGAAGTCCTCGTCCTCGTCAACATCATCTTCATCGACGACAGTAGCCTTTGATAATCAACTAAACAATCACCACAATCATCAAAATCATGTGGGTAGTGGTGGAGGTGGCGGCGGTCGACATAACAGCCATCGAAAGACATCGAGCTTGTTTAAATCATACACAAGCGGGACTAACAACAACAACAACAATAGCAGCAACCACCAATCATCATTTATGACCGCGCCAAACATGAGTACGAGCATTCCGATTGACGGAAATGGTCTAGCCATTGGTGGCACATTGAAATTAGGCTCTAAATCATCCACATTGCAGTCACCTACCAGTGCAATAGTAACATCGTACGATCCAATGAAACTTATAGGTACACAGTCGTGTCCTAGGTTTGATGAGTGTCCTCTACTGGAGCCTTTGGTGTGCAAGAAGATCGCCCATGAGCGCTTGACTGCGCTGATATTTCGCGAAGACTGCTTTCTAACCGCTTGTCAGGATGGATTTATTTACACTTGGGCGAGGCCAGCATATTCATCGGTAAGTAAATAAGATTAGCTTGAATTTTTTTAACTTGATGTGGGCTTTATAATTATACTTCAATGTGGGACGGACTTCCAGTGTCAAGTTGTCTGATAACCAATGAACCCGTTTTTACAAGTAAACTAGGTACCAACCTCAATTACATGATGTATTTGTTGGTGTTTAAGGGTACGCAATAGTAGTTGGTCATCGAGTTTTTAGCTGCAGGAATTTTAAGCCGAAAAATATCTACAATTATATTTACAAACTGCTCCATCAGCAACTTATTTCATGCTAAATTATATCTGATTTCAAGCAAAGCAATCTTTGAATATCCTATGTGGTCGGAATTGTAGAACGAGGCGTTGCGCCTCCCATTTAAAATTCTGACAGCTAGAATTTCGAAAATCAGGATATGAATACCTTTCGAACAGTAAATTTATGAAATAATAAAAAACATTTCCGTACCACTTTCGCCTTTACGTGAGTAAGAGGGCTACGTCTTCAAACCCTTATTGGGTCCATCGGGAAAACAGCAAACGCATTACATTCTTCCTTTTTGGTTCCATAACTAAAGGGAAAAGAACGGAACCTTAGTAATGAAGAAGATTTCGACTATAATAATTGTTTCTGTCAACAACTGTAAGAACCAATAATATTCTCAAGACTTAACAGTATCAGTATAAACTTAAGTAGTTTCATTCATACCGTTAACACAGTAATGGACATAGTGAAGGTAGTTCAGTATTCGAAAAGGTTCGTCATGTTAGTAGATCTACCATGACAGTCCTACACTGGGTTGATTTAAACACATGTTCGCAATCATTTTATTATGGGACCCGGGTGGGCCGACCATTGTGCGACCTACTACATTGTTTCTTTTCTTTTTTTCAGAATGTTCCTTCTCACATGTCGCCTAGTCCCAGCGCACCTCCAGGCGGTACAGTAGTATAGTTTAGTAAAATAATAAATGTATACAATTGTCAAGTAAATCTGATGAAATTAATAACATATACTATTAATAATAATACTAAATAATCAGCACGGTTATAAAGCAAACAGCAATTCAAAGTAAGACTTTGAAAGCAAAACGTAAACTAGAAATCCAACGCTACTAAACCTGTAGAGGATCGGCAATACATGTAAGCAAGGAACTGATAAAAATTAACTCAACTTAACAAGCAGGCTTAAATATAAATAGCAACAAACTGGCGACGAATTCAATAGGACATAACACAAATGAAGTAATAAACTACATACATATTTGAATACGATGTTTTGTAAAAATAAACGCAGATATATTTTCAATTTTAAGTGAAATCCCAAACATGATAGTCTATTCTCTGTTACATGGCATTGTTATGATTATTTACATTATTGCTATTATTATTATTATTATTATTGAATAATATAAACACCGACAAAACGAATACTTCATAATCAATGAATGAAACAAGTGAAATAAATGGAATAATACAGACTTTTAAAAAACCTCAACCACATCATTATACAAATGAATCACGATAAATATTGTTTGTTAGTTTGCATTTTCTTGCTTTGACTGAGATGGCGCTGTCATCTCTTAGGGGTCAAACTACCGCATTAGTAAAGCCTGAACTACATCGAAACAAAAGTGGGAAAAAGAACAAAAAAGTGAAAAAAAGTGAAGCTCGAAATTCATTGAAAACACATGCATATGGAAACTCAGAGCTTTTTGTGTTAAAATTTCAAATTTACAGATGCATTTATAAACAAATTTAGCCGAGTAAAGTGAAAAAAGAGCTTTGTCTTTTGAAAGTGACAGGAATTATATGATGGGAGCGTGATATACCTGATAATCGATAATGAATTCCTTGTATAGTATATTTGTTCTTAGAACTTTTAGTAAAGTGAAAGCTGGAACATGCTCGAGCTTTTAACAAAGTGAGCATTTCAAATTGAGAAAGAGAACGCATTATGCGATGAACAAGTGCATCCGATTTTGTTTCCACTTTTTTTTGATGTAGTTCAGGCTTAAATCTCGTTTACAAACATGACAAATGAGACATTGCCCGCGTTCCACTGCCCGCTAGATGAATAGCGGCATATTAAACTCCATAAAAAAAATTACATTTCTGAAAAAGTGATAGACGTGAAGCGCAAATGGTGAAATGTGATATTTTTTATATGGAGTATGACATGCCACTATTTATCTAGCGGGCAGCGAATCCCGGGCTATGACACAGTCTGCTAATCGAAACGACAGCTGGATGATTAATGTTGTAGTTTGCCCCAGAGCCCAGAGGTGGCCAACCGTCGGTCTAGTTGCCAAGGCATTGTGTATATGAAAACTGTTTTATTTTTATTTTCAAATTATGTAAATAACGCAGTTAAAATGAAATTGAATAAACCTATCCGTCCTTGTGAAAATTTGACAGGCATACACACAGCTCTGCATGTAATCTCTTATTGGCTGTAGGTTTTTGTTTGTGATAGACCAATTTAAAAAAAAAACAAGAAGAATCTCTTCCAAATATGAACATATTTTGTTATTAAAGAAATACCCGTATTGGCTACTAGACAAAATTACTTTTTGAGAACACCAAAGATCTTTTTTTTTCTGTTTTGATTAATGAATTATTGTACATAAAGAAATACGTATGCATTTTATTTAATTCTAAATTTTTGTTTGTTTTAAATAGGGTAATTCATTTTCCGGGTATTGTTTGCATTTTTAACCGTAAGAAGAGCTTTGTTTGACTTATTTGTAAGCAACACAGACAGGTTAGCGATAATATTGAGCCAAGATACAAAAGAGAGAAGGAGTTTTATATTGCATATTTTTATTTGTAGATCCAGTATGAATTTAATTCCAAAAGATAGGAACTTAATTAGTTGTTCCAATGTTATTATTGTTAGTAAGCAATAATCTAATAATTATTTTCTATATCATTAAACCAGGGAAGACTACGAACTAAGAGAAATTATGATCTACTCAAAGACGTAGTAAGCAAGGTTAAACAAAACACTGTAAAATTAACCAAGAAAAAGTGATCATTCAATGGAGAGACTCCATCAAATTGCAAAATGTTACTTTACATTTTTTTTTTCGTTAACTACTATAATTATTTATATTACAAACATGTTTTGAGTTATCAAATAAACATAAAACAATGGAAGATGCATCTAAATTATTTTAATGCCTTGTATATTATTATAATTACTGTCAATCTATATACAATTATTTTATTTAGTTTTATGTTGATTTTATTACAGAAAACAAAAAAAAAATACATATATATTATTTTATCAAGTTGAAGAATCTAGTTTAAATAAAAAGTTAAAAATAAAATGAAGAAAATGATGAGAATAAAAACAAACTAGGAAACAATTGTACATTTTAAGTTACCTTAATTGCAATTAATATGAACTAAAAAAAGTGAAAACAAAATCATAAATAAAAAAATAAATAAATAATAATAAAACAAATAGTAAGGGTATTTACAATTTGTTTCTTTGATTGATTTGTCTACTCACTATCATGTTTCATGAATGGTTCCAGGAGGAGAACATTTATTTTCAAATTTATTTCGGCAATTTGGCCTTCAGCTTAGTTTTCCGGCCTTTGTCAACTGAAACCTAATCACTTTACACCTAGCTCGAGCATATCAGCATTAAGTGGCGAGGAAATTAGAAGCCATACGAGCGGTGAGTGAAATGAAAATGTTGTACTACAAGTGCATGGCTGTGCTATGGAAATTTGACATGCCGATGTATGACAGGTGGATCTGAATTATCGAAGCTCGAAATGATCGCTGATGTTATCTCTTAACACTACAAAGCTGACACCTTATTTAAGCTCCCACATTAAACTCGAGGATAATCTAAATACCTAGAGGTATGATTTTTAGCCGACCCGACGAGTATTATTAACCTAATATCACGATAAAAGAGAAGAGAAGAGATAGATTACGACAAAATTTTTGAACCTTAGGGGAGAAGAGAGAAGAGAAATGAAGAATAGAAGATACGAGTAGGGTGACCAATTTAATTTTTGAAATCATGCTAAATTTAGCAGTAAAGCATTTTTTGTTTTTTATAAAAAGTGCTAAAAATCATGCTAAATATATATTTCAATCAAAACCTGCTAAAAACCCAAAAAATTAACAAAAAAGCTGTTTTTCAGAAAAAAAAGGTTAAAGCCTCCTCAAAAACATCGGCGATATCATTTTCTTGTCCTTGTAGCACACTAATGGCGTTTTCGATTGAAGGAAAGAATTGCCCTTTCTATGAAAAGAGCAAATCTAGAAGTGTTCTTTCTATGTTTCCTTTGTTCGTTGAAATGAAAAGTGCACTTCCAGGTCATTTCTTAGCACGACAGAAGTGTTCGGGATATTTTTAAAGAATTGCCCTGAAATCACCAACACAAACTTGAAAAATGTCAGATTGAAATATGTGTTGTGTTGTTGGAAACAAAATTTGCGCAATGTGATTCGAAAATATACAATTATGCGTGCAAAATGTGAGCATAAATTAAAATATATTGATTTGTCCTATTAAAACATTCATAATTATTTACAAACAAAAAAAAGTAATAACAGAATACCCAATCTCACATATAATGGTGTCTACCACTATTACAAAAGTGCCCCAACGAATTTCATTGAAAAAAGCAATTCTGGATTTCGGGGCAATTCTCTCGGATCTTCAACGAAAAACGCCATAAGGTTCGTCTGCTTTGATTTTATTTTATTATTTCAATTCATAATTTGGCTAAATCAAAATCCTGCTAAATTTTCCTGCTGGTGCGTGAAATAATGCTAAAAAAAATGCTGGCATGATTTGAAAAAAAAGATGCTAAAAATAAAAAAATCCTGCTAAATCTAGCAGGAAATATGCTAAATTGGTCACACTGGATACGAGGGTGGATATTGCTAGAATGAAAAAGAAGGGAGAGGAAAATGACAGTAGGACAGAGTAGCGAAATTAGGAAATTAAAAAATACAGTCTTAATTCATTTTGAAATATAGATGGATCGCTGATTCTTTTAATGTGGCGCGGCAAAGAATTCCAAAGACGAGTAGCGTTAATGAAAAACTGGCGCTCGGATGTCAGGGAATCGTAACGAGGCTGAATTAATTGGTTTGACCTTACCAATGAAGCCCACGTAAATCTTTCATAAAGGTATGACGGTTGGTAGTCCAATGGAACAAGAAAACTGCTTCTGATTGAATCCACAAGAGCATAAACTAAGTATTATATAGACCGTCAGCTCCGCCCACTTAAGAGAATTTGCCTACAAGCTGTTTTCCGTGTTACTATGTGCGAAAGTATGTGTGCCATGTTAAAGTCCATAAGACGCACGCATACGCTGGCACATAGCAACCTGACAGATGACTGACACTTCATTCTGTGGTGACATTGGGAAAAATTCAAATAATTCAAATAATTGGCAGTTATCGGGACGTGTTAACAAAATGGAGGGTCTGGTGTGGTGAATTTAGTACCTACATACATTTCAATAAAACGAATTTATCAGGCTTGTATTTTTTTAGCTTCGATCTCAGCAAAGCAAAGTAAATTAGGATTTTCAGCACACAATTACAACAACTGCCCTAGACTTGACACTTCGAGACTTGCAATAATTGTTGTAATTGCGTGCTGAAAATTGTACTTTATTTTGCTTTGTTGAGATCGAAGCTCAAAAAAAACATGGCTATTATTAGGATTTTCTTATTTTACCTAGATATAGCACTGGATGTTTACATTGTGGTTGTAAACAATGGAAATATTGATCATTTGCAAAATGTAAATAAAATTAGTATCTACCAGTAATTATTTGGAATTTTACTAATATTTCAGTTTCGATTCTTTGACTTACAGTTTAAAGAAAATAAATTCATAAATTGATTTTCAACTACAATTATTATTGGTTGGTCATCAGAATTTCTAAAAATTTATTTGATGTCCTATTATTTGTTGAGGGCTATGAACGTTGCAACCTTATTATTTTGATTGTTTTCATTAATTACGTTAATTTGAAATTCGTTTGTTTATTAAATTGTTGAAAACTTTGTTAAAAATATAATTTTTTCCCCCCTTTTTGTTTTCGGTTATTACACGGTTACTTCATGAAAATATTATAACTCATAAATTATACCCAATCAGAAATGTTCATATCTCTCCTCAGAACCCCAACACATTTTATGTCTTAATATTTCTTAGTTCTTCGCTTTGAATCCGTTGCCTTTTTTCTGTCGACATTCGCGGGCAAAATACCATTTCGCCAAAAACAACAAACGAAAACAAACACAATAATTATAATTGTGAAAACCAAAATGTTTTATTTTATTTCCACGAATGAATATTTCTACCATTCTGCAAAACACGTTTTCGTGGTGAAATAAAACAAACAATCTTAACTGTGGGAACGCATCCATCAGCTGATCGAAATACACTAAACTCAGTCAGTGTTCTTAGCATTCTCTCTTTATTTTTCCCACGAAGCGAGGGCATTTTTCCCTTTTCGCCGTACTCAAATACCCTCGATTTGCTTATGAAAAAATATTTCTTCTAAAAGTAAAGCTGGTATTATTCGGAAAGAAATTCACATTAAATTAACCGTGAGTATAAAAATCGCAGTTTGTTAACATTATAATGGTTAATACTTGGTACTAGAAATCTTTTGCTAAAAGACGAATATCTTTTTATAGGCATTAAGTGTGTTCCATTGTAGTTCGAATGTTTTTTCGTCAGATTCATGATATTTAAACCATTTTGATGCTTTATTTTTGTTTTGTACGAATCGTTTTTTCGGGCAACAAAATGTCCACAAAAGGTAGAAATTCCACGATGTAGGATGACTGCTGAGTGTCAGTATTTCATTATACCCCCTCCATTCGCTTTTTTTTTTGTTTTGTTGCCTCACACGTATTCACCGATACGAAATTTAAGAGAGAATTTTTCTTTCAAAATTTGCGGGGGGAATCGGGTAGGTGCGCGGGAGCTGACGGTCTATTTAATACTTATGTCGTTTTCCATTGGGCAAAAAGAAGCGTCCGGGAGAGTCCGGAATCGAAAAAATCACTTCTGAAACCGTTCCATTGGCACAAAAAATACTCTTCTGGTGATTCTGAGGAGAGAATTTCGCTTCTGGATTTGAAGTCAGAATCCACTCAAGAAGCACTCACACAAGTGTAGTTTGTGTATTTTATACAAGTCAACTGACGGCTGCCGTAGATTATTTTTTGGCATTTCACCAATACTCTTGTGGATTCAATCAGAAGCAGTTTTCTTGTTCCATTGGACTACAGAATGAGTGGATCCCCGAGTGAAACCAATGGAAAACGACATTAGTTTATGCACAAGAGTATTGGTGAAATGCCAAAAAATAATTTACGGCAGCCGTCAGTTGACTTGTATAAAATACACAAACAACACTTGTGTGAGTGCTTCTTGAGTGGATTCTGACTTCAAATCCAGAAGCGAAATTCTCTCCTCAGAATCACCAGAAGAGTATTTTTTGTGCCAATGGAACGGTTTCAGAAGTGATTTTTTCGATTCCGGACTCTCCCGGTCGCTTCTTTTTGCCCAATGGAAAACGACATTAGAGTTCGCAGTTTAAAGTAGCTCTCTGATTTGTGATCTCATTCTTACGCATTCAAAAGCATTGACTGAGGATAAACGGATCTCTCTGTCCCGTTTCATGCAAAAATGCGCGTGCGTGATGGTGTAAATGCAGTTTTATGGAAATAACTTAAGTTGTGTTTGAATTGCCTTAAATGTAAATATCAGACAAGCGCTTATAAGCCAATGAAGACAAATGCGTTCTTGCAACACACCTAGTACATACTTTCTTACAAGATCAACTAAAAGTTGCTACCTCTGCACTTCTGGTAACTTTCTTATACTAAGAAACGGAAGGCAGTGTCAAGCTTAAGAATCTGTCGGGTGGTATTACAAAGGAGCGAAAAAAATGATTTATTTCGTTTAAAACACAGCCAAGTGTTTCCTTATAATAATAATAAATGACTTTTTTAAAAATCTAGAACTGGAAGAATAATAAATATTCGATTTACTTGGTATGTGCTGCGGCAATTATCGACAACGACGTGTTCGAAATAGTTTTGGTGCGTTCGGTGAGTGTTCTTCGTATGTAACACGGTGTCTCCACCTGCAAATTTTCTTTCATGAAATCTCTCACATTTGGTCGCGTTGAAAGAACGACAATATGAAATGAAATGAAGGGTGGGCATTTCATATCATGAAATTTCATTCGTTGAAATGTCGTTGAGCAGAGCACATCGTTGCGTTCTCGCATTAAAGGCCATGAAGGAATTAGAAGAATTGCGGAAACGAGCTGAGAAAAGAAAACGAAGGTTTTGGGTAAATCCATTTCTGGAAAAAAGGGAAATGCACAATTTAGAGGAACATTTGTTGAAAGATGTTCTGTGGGAAGATGACGAGTTTCGGAATTTTTGCAGAATGCATATTGACAAGTTTCTTCTACAAGGAACTGTGAATGTTTACGATCCATCTTAATTACTCTTTGTTTCGTCATTTGTGTTCTTCTAAAAGGATCTATAAATGTTTATGATCCTTTCTTATCCCTTTTCGTTGTAGCTATGCATATTTTCCATTTTCTGTTTTAAGATGCTTGTAAAACTATCTGGAAATGTTTTTTTCCTTGTTTAAATTTTCCCACATCTGGCAATCGTGTAAACATAGCTTTAAAAAAATTGGTAAAAGGTTCGATGACCCAAAAATAAACTCATACAACACGAACTCATTCCCACTCAGCCATCGCTGGAAAAAAACAAGTAATAATAACCAGCTATTTCCAAGAGCAAAATCTGTCTTGATCGACATGCAAAACTATAATGCCCATGTGACTACATCCTAGATCCTACCTACATCCATTCTCTGTTCCCATTTACCATATCCTTGTAATGACTATACTTGTCTCGTTTTTATTCAAATACCTAGTTTAAGCGCTACAACCTACAAGCGACCATTCGCCACTCAGCCATCGTGAAAATGAAAAACAAGTGTCAAACTGCACAGAAATTTCAGTCCCTCTCATGAAATCAATACCATGAAAGGAGCTGTGAAATACTTTTCATGAAACTGGTTTTTTCATGAAATTTGTGGTCTCCACGTGCAATCTGTCCTCTCATGAAAATTTTCATGCTAAGAAAATTGCAGGTGGAGACACCGTGTAATGGCATGAACTTTCGACAACCACTAGTGAAACAATATTCAAAACAAAAAAAATTTCTTATCCGGTGTGCTTTCAGCTTGGGAAAGTATAAGTTAGTGTCCTCGTCATCAATTTCACAAATAAACACTTTTTTTGTTTTTTTTTTTGTGTATATTTTACTTCAATTCAGTTGTTACAAATTATAGCTGTAATTTTTCTATTGGGAATGGACAATTTATAATTATTAATTTTGTTATTCATCAACAATAAGTAGGTACATATACCTAGTTGAGTTATAGCTGTAGCAATCGATGTAGATTTCAACAGCTGGATGCAATCAGCGACACTTTTAATTAACAACTTCTAGTTCTAGTTAAATAAATCTTGAAAATGAATTCGTAGTTTCGTACTTGAAGAAATTGCTCGTCATAAGTAACACATTGGTTTTCGACAAATTTAATCTTTCATTTTGACTTGAAAATGCACGGTGCAAACTTTACTCAAAATTATTTTTATACAAATGCGGCGTTAGGTTTTATCGCCCAAAACCATAACGCCCAAATTGAAAGATGTCATAACGCCCAAACCATCACTAGGCAGTTTGTTGGTGGAAAATTCATGTAAATTTGGGTGATATGACATTGATTTTGGGCGTAGTAACGTTTTTTTTTTGCTAGTAGCGTTGGGTCTTATCGCCCAAGGTTAGAGAACCCAAGTAAATAAATGTCACAATGCCCAAAATATTGAGAAAGAAAACGTCAAAAAGCCCAAATGTATTGACAAATGTCAAAAAAAAAAATTGCAGAAAAATATCGACTTTTAATCCCAAATTCTGACTGCTATAATTAAAAAAAAAAAACAGAATAACATATTAGAAAAATATTCTTGCGCGCAGCGATTAGGCGCGGCCGCCGCTTATTTTGGAATTAATCCTTTTACCTCTTATATTACATTCAACATTTTCGCACTCCATTTCTTTTCGATGCACTTACGACCGCACTTGAATACACTTCACAGGCGAATGACTTTTTCAACTGTATAGCTTGTAAAAAAGCAGGAATAAAATAACGGTTTTTGTAGAAAATTACAAAAATAAAAAAAATGTCATAAGGGCCAAAAACTGTCGTAACACCTTAACTTAATAACAAGAAATATTTCGGCCGTTATGATAGTTCTAGATTCGGGCGTTATGACATTAGATAATTACTTTGGGCGATATGTCATTCTATTTGGGCTTTGCGACGCTTATTCCTTAACATTTTTGGGCGATGTCGTGGCTTTTCGGCGTTATGACATTTTTCAGTCTGGGCGTTATGGTTTTGGGCGATAAGACCTTAAAGCCTACAAATGCTTCTGTCCATTAAGGGCGTCACTGTCGCTCTGTTGGTGTGTTAGCGTATTTTTTTTTAATTTGGAATCAACAGTATGATTGCTTTCGTGTCGGAATTTATTGTTCTGCTTTTCAAGGATAATGTTAATTTAAGAAAAAAAAAAATATTTTTCAATTTGAAAGTGAAAATCTGTCGTAAACACTCATGTGCCCTGTCAAAACGAGATTCTGGACTTCCTGAACGAATCAATTTCTTTTTCGTTAGTAGCTTATTCGCATGCCCTACATTATTAAGTAATTTAAATTGTATACATGTTATTAAAACATAGGATCATTTCGTATTCGACTGTTATTTTTTAATTTTAAATTGCAATAATAAGAAATTTCTAGATCTGGAATAACTAATAACACAGTTGAAATATGCACACAACTTTACAAACCGATATACATTGAAGGCAACAACTGGGGATGCATAATAGGAAACTCATGACTAAATATTATGTTTTTCTATGTATGTATTTACTATTTCATTTTACAAATATAAAAAAAATACGCGCATCTCATTTATTTAGCTTTGCAACTGGTTGTTTATTTAAAAAAAATTAATGTTCTACGATCTTGTTGGCATCAGTAAGTGCATTAGAATATTCAAAAATGAAAAAAAGTTCAACAAAAGATATATCAAGGAAACATTATGACTGATTAAAACGGTATATTATTGGTACTCGTTACCGCCTCCCTTATAAACAAATGCTTGGAGAGAAGAAACGAGAGAAACGTCTGACCGCCGACAATCAAGAAGAGGAAGTACAGCTTTCTCTTCCGATCACCGGTGTAGTCCAACTGTTGGGGATTCCCATAAGGATCGTAATTAATAGGTCCTCCGGAAGCTGCCGGCGATGTTTCCTGTAGGACTTTTGTTTTAAGTGTTCGTAGCTGTAAGTAGTGATAACAAATAACATTCATAAATGCGATCTCATGAGTAATCTTACCAAAAAGAAGCTCAGTGTTAGACTGGAATACACTAGCATGAGATAATAACCAAAACTATAAAATAGGGTGCTAGCCAGAAGACACGCAACGATTGTTACAAACTTGTATCCGGAAAAAGCAAGTAGATCCAGGGTCTTAAGGCTCGTTTTGATGTTTATAACATAAAGCGTTATAGAGTAGAGAACCAGCTCAAAAATGCTGTAGGCCAAGGCACTGGAAGCCTGAATGCCAAGCTGTTCAGGGGAAAAGCTACTCTGCATTCCGAGCATGAGACCTGCAACCACAACGTAAGTTATGTACGCCATTGCAGGTATGTAGAGGTCTGGGGCGTTAATGTCATATCGTGGCTGTACAGGGTTGTCCTGATCGTATTTTAAAGACCAATCCTGCGTTAATAGTGAAAAGAAGTAATAATTGCATAAGATATTAGAGTAACTTGAAACTCACTCTGTGTGTAAACGGAAAAAAGAGAAGCCGCAACTTATTGATAACGTAATTGTTGTCCACAGCAAAATAGTATTTTAGCTTTGCCACCGGCACCCATTTCTCGAATTGGTTCTCGACCATTTGTTTTCCTTGATCTGCCAGACGTTGTCCGTACTGCATAGCCATGTCTTGCACAATTGGCTGTTGGAACATAGCAAATTGTTGCGGCATTTGATTTGGAGCATTGGGAAGAGTTCCAGTTGGCTGTGAAGGAATACCAGGATATTGTTGGAAATTTTGTTGTGGCATCTGTTGTTGTTGTTGTGGAAGTTGAGGTTGTTGTAACTGATGCTGTTGTTGTTGTGGCATTGGTGTGTATCCAAAGTTCTGATTCATTGGTGCTGTTCCATTGTTAAATGTGTTGCCACTGGCATATGGAACGTTTTGTGGAGCCATCATTGGATCCATTTGAGGCATCATTGGATCCATTGGAGCCATATACTGAGGAGGAGCTGCAGGAGCAGTTGATCCTAGTGCGCTTACATCGCTGACTCGTTTTAGTTTCCTACCAGGTCCTTGATCTGTTGAAACAAGCAACAAATAGTTGACACACATTTACTGAGGTACATACGTATCTAACAAGGGAATATCGCAAGACAATTGGAAGGCGATTACATCAGCACTAGTTTAGAAAGTGTAACATTTAGAAAAATCGACAAGACTAAACAGCAATTAAGTCAATATTTAAAGGAGTTTTCAAAGGGTTAAACGGGACCACACAATGTTATCAAAACACAATCAGAATTGATGCCTTTACTTGCGAGTTTCCTTACAATTTTCGAACTTACGCTGTCGGACTGATGGATTGGGGTTGTAGTTCATGATTGTAGTATATCACTGAAATTCGATTCAGCAAGATTTTTTAAGTATTTCCGGCAAAATTCTAAATAAATTTCTAGTTGATTTCAACTTTTGGTACACATCACCAGTTAAACTTCAACCAGCCCTAGTTGGTTTGACAGTTCAATTCCTTAGTTCAGTCGCAAATATAACATTTGACAGGTTGCACTACAATGGAATCATTCAGCCGTAAAGATAACACTGCTTCCTAAAATGAACTTCACAAAATTTCCTTAAAGAAATCTATTTATATTGGATAAAATGTATAGTAATTCATCAATAATTGACAATTTTTTTTTTTTAGTTGTTCGTAACAATTGTCTCGATCTCGAGAAGGTTCTTACGAAAGAAAATTTAGGGAAAACCTTCCGGAAAAAGTCGGGAAATTGGAAAAATAATAGATTTTTTGTACGGAAAATATTGAAAAATGTTTGTGCAATTGTTTCGGAATAGCTTTCCGAATGGAAAAATTGAATATTCTTAGTGGAAAACTCGGCAAATTAATTTTAACGTCTAGCAAAGCAGGCTGGGGTTCGCTAGTATTCATATATATATTTATTTTTTGGACTGCGAAATGATATATCAATGATATAAAACCAGTTTTAAGGGCGAAAAAAACGAGTTAAGTGTAATTATAAACAGAAATTAATTGATCCCGGTGTTTCAAATGCAAATCTGCTTCCTTAGCAGATGCCAAAAATCGTCGACTCATTGGTGTTCATAATAAGTTTTTTTTTACTATGCCTAGTTTAATACTGGTCCTAATACACTAAAGCTTACTACGCTGCTCGAGCTAAATTTTCGCTCCCATACAAGGTCTCTCCAAAATCTAGATGAGTTAAATTTTGAATTTTGCAACATCCGCGTACTACGCTTAACACCAGAGACAATACTGGTATGGTTTGTCTATGCTTAATGTCGATTTCCATTGGGATTTTCGGATTTTGCTCTCAGATTTTAGATTTTTCGAGCCCAATGGAACATAAAACGAGATTTTTCTTCCTTCGCATTTGTGGTAGTGCGTGTTTTAAAAGTCAGCTGTTCTTAAATTGTAATTTATGCTTATAGAAATCCACTCAATTTATGTTGATATCCATTGCGGCAGCCAAATGTAATTTTTTCTCAATTTTTCACAGACTTGCCTTCAAATTAGTAATTAATAACACACTTTAAAGTTTGACAAAAGGCAAATGTTTTGGTGTTAGTGTATGTAGGTGTGAATCTCGCTCAGATATCGAGATTCGCAAAACTGCTCTGACTCTGAAAAAAGTGCTTTTTTTGCGACCAATGGAACATGAAATCTGACAGCCAGCTGATTTCGAGAGCAAAAAAACTGCTCTGACCTTTAAAAAAAAGTGTTTTTTCTGTCCCAATGGAAAACGACATAACACTTTATTTCAATTTAGCACTGAATGCTACTAGATGAATTTCGACCGTACAGCGGCTTTGTATGGTAAAGTAAAGTCTAAATTCGTTTGACATTTCATTTGTTAAAATAATTGCCGCACTTTTGAATTTGAAAAAAAAATCAAATATATTTTTATAAGTTAAACATTTTTAAATAAAATATCTTATTATACAGCTTTATTACACAAAATGGAGGGAACACCAAAATTACCCCGAAAGTCTCTTTCGCTTTCTACTCGCCTTCGTAATCGTTCAAGTGGTAAACCAAAAATTTCCAACATTTTTGTTCTTTTCAAAACATTGTTTTTATAAATAGCATCTCCCGGAAGCCGTATTAAAAGCTCCACAGTTGCACCGTCCTCACCAATTTCATCCGAATGTAGCTTGGACTGTACTCCGCCACATCGCAAATTTATATTTAATCCACCGTATTCCCCCACAAATGATCTCGACTCATCGCCAATTTTTCGACTTTCTCAATCTTCAACAAACTGTCCGGATGTAACGTGGCGATGGACAAAGGACGATCCTGCTGCCGAGAATTCAATACTGCCCTCAGCATTAGCTAAATCAACACCCAAAAGCAGCGGTGACAGGGAACTGCGGAAAAAAAGATTATTACAGCGAAAAGAACAATTACATAGAGCAGAAATTAAAAATATAAAAGATAATCGTCTAAAGCGGGAACTTGCACGCAAAAAACAATGTGAGCAAATGGAACTTTTAATTGCTGAGCAAAGTAACATAGTTGTTGGCATAAAGAACGATGAGTCGACTCCTACCTCGAAGGAGCAGTCACTTTCCAATTCATCCGGTTACGGTTCCAATACTAATATTGAAAATATTGTCGATCTTCTAAATGATTCCGATGCAGATGGGATGTTGCTGGAAGCGTCACAAAAAGTTGAAACAAACATTAAAGAAAGCAAGATTACTTACACCAAAGAGTCAAAACCCAATATTGTGAAGAAAAACAATGAAAAGGATAAGCGTCCAGTGTGTGAATTTCTCCATGATTCACTTGACGATTGGTTTGCTTCTTTAGACGCCGACTTACTTATAGCACAGTCACAGAAATCACGCACATCTTTACAGAGGTACAATTCAATGCCGACAGACTCACCGGTGGTAGCTAAGAACCCGGATAAGTCAAAGTTCAAGCGCTATCCCAGCAGCAGCACTTTGCCCCCCAAAACCAGTAAGTTTCGCTGATTCAACATTCTTTCTTATAGCGCATCCTACACCCATCAATAATAACATCCAACAAAATTCATGTGGACATACACTTTAATTTTAATTTTCTTAATTTAATTTTTACTATTACATAATTTCTTAAGGAATCACATTTTGTTTCTAAGTACGTTCTTTGCACACGGACTATCATTGTGATAAGGTTTTTCTTTTTTTTGTTGAATAAATTATACATTTTAAGTGGCCTGAAGTACCTACCTCCATTATGAACTTATGCTTTTGTGAAAAATACCCTTCATCCACCCTGAAAGTAGCAGGTTACTAAGGAGGCTTGAAAGGACATATTCTTCTTGGTATATTTGATTCAATTTTGATAGCAAAAAAACTAAAATAAACAGACTTGTTGTTTAAATTGAACTAATACATTGTATGATGTGTGCCTGTTCACACTCTTATGAATCAAGTATAGTACGTAACGTGGAAAATAATAAAAAAAATGGTTCTAAAACTATATTATAATACGCTTAAAATGATTTCAAACGTACAAACGCACGTGTTTAGCTGTATTAGTATTGTTGGCTCATCGTGCGAAATAACAAAACAGCGGACATGCAAGTAGGAGTCTGGACTACTAACAATGAGGCTGTTAAAGCTCAGTAGCTGGTTTTAGGCGAATTACTTTTCGAATTGTGTTGTCGCTAAACTTGCACCACTTCTTCTTTTATAGCCTTACATGATCGGGATACCGAAATTACAGTTCATACTGTTCTTTGGGCTTTTCTTAGGATTTATGGCTCTGTCCAAGGTAGTAGATACTACAGACTACGGCCGTACGTAAGTATTTGGTTTTTGACTAAATCGTATAGACAGTTTAGCCCTTAAAAGAATAAACTCAAACAAAAAAATGTTTTTATATACGTTTTATTACTGTTTATTTATCAAAGGAACATTTTACTTTTAAGGACAGTCTCACCTGCTCAACTACTGTTTTTTTTTAACTGCCTATGTTATTGAAGTTGAGTTGAATAGGGTTTCTGCTTTCTTAAGGGTTACCATGGTGTTACAATAGTGATACGAGGTTGTAGGTCCATTTGTTTTTTTTAATCTTTTGGTAAGTGAAAAGTCCAGAAGGAGCGTTTTGTGGTTAGGCACCTTAATTATTATAAACTGACAGCGCAATGTAAAACAAGAAGGTAGTTGCCATTAGCTCGTTATTTAAACGTTAGTTATCATTATATTTGGCAGAATTAATGCCTATTTGTTCGATAAAACAGGGTTTCAACTAATTTTGTTTTTATTAATAGCGCTGTGAACCTCTGCTCCACACTTCCCAGTTGAATATCGTTATTATCATCTTCTAATAGCCATTTCGACATCTATTTATTTCCTAGTTATTATTCTAGCTAAGGAGTCATTACTGAATACAGTTAATTAAACAGCAACAATGGTTTAAATAAATGAACGAAGACATTGTGGAGTTATGTGACAAATCAATTAGTGATACAAAAGGATTCATTTTAAAGAACCTCTCAGCCCAACTGTTGACAATAATATAGAAACTATCTATTCTTGCAGATTCAATATTGGATTTCGACATTTTCAAAATCCTTAAAAAAAAATTAGACGAAAATAGAATAAAAGTGAGAACTGGACAGATAGAGTGCTTCCGAACAGGAAATCGTAATCACGGAACCTAATTTGTTTTTACACTAAGTTTAGAGCATTTGTATGAAACGATATCCTCCAGCTGGGAAATCGCATGTATATTTTTTTAATTTTTAAATATTTCCGCAAACAAAGCATTTCAAAGATATTCAGAATGTTAACTTTAAATCGGCACAACACAAAATGCTTAGCATGCAGTTTGAAGTTTACACATATTATAACAAATGTTAACATATTTTTTAATTAATTTTATATTTTTTGCACAGTTGAATATATGGTATTGTAAAAATTTGTTTAACTTTATTTTAAGTAAGGACAGGAATATGAACATATTCGGGTGACCATTTCTTGCGAACTACCAACTCTTACTGAATTTCTCAATTTATGGAGCTTCGTTCATGGACATATATTTCATGCATGCTATGAGAATCTACATTGCGTATGGATTACCATGTCACAGCCAAACTGCTTTTTGAATGAGTTGTATGATGCGATCCTATTGTTGGATACGCATTTCTTTTGAGCAGCTGTAAAGAATGTCATGTTAAAATTGTAGAATCTAAATCAATTGTTTACACAGTTAGGAAAAGTCGAAGGGGAAAGGTGGAGGTGAATGATAAAGTTCGTACTTCCGAGTGACGGTTTGTCATTGGGAAGATGAATGTTGATAGACTAGGTACCTCCCAAGGGATTTGTATTGTTTTGCGAATATGTATCTTGTTAGGTATGTAAAACGAGTTCAGCCGTTCTTTAGGTGCTGAATTAGCAGTGCTGTCAGTCAGTTCGTTTCCAGTTATTCAGTTATATTTTCAGCCTCTTTTTGTGTATATTTTGGTTTAACTTAGGATGGCGAAAGCTTCAGCTCTCAGTATTGATGATCATTTTGAAAGCAGTCCTTCCATTTTGCTAAAGTGGTTTCAAGGAATCATCCAAACGAAAAATTACACATATCAACCGGCAAAATTGCTCAAGAAAATCGGGTTTATCCTCAGTTGACTGTTCCCGATTGAGCCACTTAGGAAAATGAAAATCTCTGAATTAGACGCTTTCAATGATCTTCCACGATCCACCTCTATGCGATAGAAGGCGGTTTGACAGAACAGCGTTGCCGATATGTAAACACGTCTAAATGTAAACTCTTCCCCAAACTGTTCTTTTCAGGATTTAGCAGCCAACTTGCAAGGTATGTATTCGTGTTTTGGAAAGCCGAGTATTGAAACTTAATAGGGCCGTCAGCTTATTCTTTTAATGAACCCCAGCCACTAACTTCAAATGAATGGTGTTATTTTTAAGGAAATATACACCCCGATTACAGAATCCGATGAATGGTATGCGGATGGCTTCCGCCAATTTTTTTTGCACTTTTTGCTATTATAGAACCCGCCGTAAAACTGTGCATGAATGTCGGTAACGCTGTTTGATTTTTTTGGGATTATGAAATACGCAGCCCATCCGACTCCAAAGTCATTGCGGACGCCAACGTAAACAAAAATGAAAATTCATAATTAATTCATACAAATTTAAGTTTTGGAATATATTTTTCATTTTTAAGCAGAAAAAGAACAACAACTCTTGCACAATTTGAGAAGATGGTGGAGGCAATGAAAAGAGAGTCGGATATTGCGAAAAATTTGACCAAAAAATCGCCAGATTTATTGCAGGAATTTCTGTCGCCATTATCGCATAGGACGTAATGATTTGAACCACTATTTCCCCAAACAAGCGAGTCGTGACTCGAACCAGGATATTTAGCGTCCACATACCTGATTCTCATTCAAAAACTGAAAGCATCGATAAGAGAGTTCGAAAATGATAAGGAAGTGTTGCGAATCGGCAATGTTGTTCTTCCGGCGGATTTGATAATTATATTTATCGCGGATGTGAATGGGTGTGGATCGAGTCAACTCCCCGGGAATACATTTTTGCGGATTCTGTAATCGACATGATAATTTCTGCCTTCCTTTTAACTATGTGTTTCACGTAAAAGCAAACGCATTTTTAAATTGTTTTTTTTTTATTGTAGAAAAATATAGATACCACCCGTTTAAGTCCATAGAAAAATGACGAGTAAAACATCTAATTCGAAAACCAGGGAAAGCACACACTACTACCCCTACTTGCCGTCAGATGTCACAGAATAATAATTTTATCAAGACAGCGCTTGCCAAACTGACACAGATGCCTAGATATGCATGAGGAATAAAACATAGCATATCAGCACGGTGGATGTATTAACTATGACAAACTTACCACACTTCAGAAAATACACAACCCTAATCAGCTAAACAAGAATTTACATTGCCGACCATCTTTTATTTGGACGTGCTGAACTGAAGATGGCGCAGCTACATGATATACAAACTGTTTAGCTGGGAAATAAACCCTCTCTTGCGGCTATACAATACTAGATGACGTTATAAAAACGCTTGTGGGTGATTACTGATTACGATTAGTATCCCTCAAAAAAGATAAATTTGTTAAAAGTGGTCAGTTTTTAATGTTATTTGTTGGACTAAATCGGGGTTTATTGATTGCTTGTTGCTGCTAATTGAAAAAAAGTGATTCATATCGATGGGCACGGATGAAAGCTACCGTTGTTTTGTTGTTGTTGGGAAGCACAATATGTATGCAGTATGCAGCTCTAAGGGGATGCGTTTTTTGACTTTAATTGCGTTTTATCAAGTAACGCTTGAGTGAATTCAGAAATTTTAAATGCAGTTATTTAAGTTAGGATATGCTTTGTGCACCAGTGATTTAAAATATTTTTTCTCTATTCAAAATTCGCAGCTATAGCTATACGTCCAAGTTGAACTACAAACAAAATAATAAAATCACTACAAACAACTACAAACGAATGCCTATCGAACTGAAGTGCACGACTGGGTCGAACGAAACTTTCTCGATACTAGACAAAAGAAAACAAAGTTCTCTTTTGGATATTCATCTCATATGACAGTTATATAAAATAACAATATAAGTTTTTGAAGGTTAAAGCTCTCAGTAACTGGCAATTGGGCCTATTCTGGGAAATCTTTTACTCTGTTATGAATTTTCTGTTATGAATCATAAAAGGTCTCGACCATAACAGATCTTTTATAAATCGTATTCTGGGTTTCGAACTTTTATGAAACTCTGTTATAGAACTTCGAAAATTGAAATCTCTTACGAAAATTCAAAACAAACAGCTTTGCTTTTTTTTTGTAAATACTAAGTGGGCACCTGATAAATTTTTTGCAAAATAGCATAAAATTGTCGGTGAAAGGAGCAAATTTTGAATTATTACTCACACCAGGAAGATCAAATGGGTCACTATATTAAATCGGCGCAGGGTCATAAGTCCACAGGCCAAAAGTCCACAATGGAATTTTTACCCACTTAGGTGAGCCAAAAGTTCACAATAATTTGGTCCATAGGTTCACAATTTTAAAATGGAAGTGGGCCATAAGTCCACAATTATCCATATGACAAAAAGAGTTGTTTTAACAGCTCAAAAAGTATGAGAATGTTTGATAGATGCCGTGAAATAAGACCAACTTCTAAAAATGTACCTTATTTCGCTCCAACAGTTGGTCTTATTTCACTCAGACAAAGTGCAATAACGCCAACAAAATTTGAGTAATAAGAAGAACCTTGCACCCACCCCGTAATCCATCAGTAAACCTAAGCAGGGGGGTTGCAGGGGGTAACATACCCCCCATACAGAATTCATAGTTTGAAAGCGCATTCTTAAAATGATTGCAATGCTGGAGAAGTGTTCTTGTGGGTTTTGGAGGCAAACACCGCAAATGAGGTCATTACTAGAATTTTTAGTTTTGCTTTCAAGCTCGTTGTCCTCTTCTTCACCTTCTTCATCCGTGAGCCATAAGACCACAATCAGTGAGTCAAAAATTCACAAGAATTTTGTGTGAACTTTTGGCTCACCTGGGTGGGTTATAAGTCCACAATTGATTTGTGGAGCATTTGTAAGCATTTCGTTGCCTATGAGTTACATAAAGAAACATTTCAATCCAAGACTTCATATTTAATAAAAATCTTTTATAATAAAAGTCACAAAATTCTATCTTTTATTCTGTTATGATTCTTAACAGAATTCATAAAAGTTTTTTCCACACAGAATACCAATTTTAGAGCTCGTAAAAGATTTTTTGACTGTTCGAACTTTTGTATGGAAATTCATAACAGAATAACAGAACGAATTGATAAAAGATTTTGCCGAATAGGCCTTAATGTCGCAAGCGTCTACTGTACTATTTTATAAGGTCTAACTCCTCTCTTGATTTTTGAGTACAGGACAAGCGTACCTAGTAGCAGTTTCTGTTTTTGACCAAATGATATGTTTTTATTTTTTAAATTTTGATTGGAATATGATTTAGGTTTTCAATTATTGGAAGTATTTCGCGTGATGGACCGATGTCTTTAGATAGATTATGTAATAATTTAGGCATTTGTGAATTTGCATTAGTAGCTATAAATTGAATATCCCGATGCTCGTGTGTGCGGTACAAATGAAGTTTTTGTTTTTGTAAAACTACGCAGACATAACAGTTGCAAAGATTTCAATGTTTGTTTGGAAAAATACTACTGAGTGTTATGATATTGTTCCGGATAAAAGAAATACTTCGTTTTTGACATTCGACATCGAAGATGGGGTTTTCGAGCTATGAGCAGTTTCTAAATTTAGCGCTTTCGGTGCTTCTAATTGAAAATTAAGGACACAATAGTTTTGAAAACATCAATTTGACTCTAAGTTTGCATTTTGGTCAAAATCGTTATTGCCGTTTTAGGTTAACTAGACAAAACTATATTTTTAAAAAATTACTCTTTTCATAAATCCATTGTAAGATAATATAGGGAAAAACTGAGCTTGCTATTATGTTTTAAATGACCACATATCTTAACTTAGAAATTAATTTTTGCTACAATCGTAAAGAGTAAAGACCGTTTTCGAGATAGGTACGTCCAAGTTTGAAAAGTACCGTTGTTCGAATTTTTAGCCAAAAACTGGGTACACAGTCATGGTAACCTCACCTACTTAAGCTCAAATATCAATTTTGGTTGAAATCGTTAGAGCCGTTTTCGATCAAATCAAACTGGTACGAAAATGTTGTATGGGAAGTACCATTAATATTGAGGTTACCTTGAAAAAAAAAACACCTCCCGAACTTTAAGCCCAAAAACTCCAAATCCGAGGTTTGAACGTAATCCGGGATGCCGTTTAGACTGTAGGCCCGTGGAAGGACGGACAGACGGACAGAATTTTGCGACCCACTTTTTTGAGTTCCTCTATCATCGTAATATCAGAATTGAATAAAATCTCGAGTTCGACATTTTGTACGAAACCAATATCTTTCTCTTACTACGTAATGGAGAGAAAGTTAAAAATTGGATTGTATGAAACAACCAGTTACGAAGCGATTTTTTCGCAGCGTGTGGGATCTTAAATTAGGGTGTATTTAACTTAATACTCTTCCTATAGTCCTACATATGAAAATTCGATGTCTAGAGCACTGCAGCCTTTTCTCCTATGTAAACCTTGGCACGTTACATTCACTTAGCATAATATGATCGTTACAATTATCGAGAGAACTGAGTGAGAGTGGTGCGTTTAAACGTAAATATTGGATTGGAGTCGACGAATGCTGTCAACGAGAAAGGAATTTTAAGATCCTGACTGGCATATACGGAGCAAAACCCCTATCATAGAACCAAAGAAATTGAATACAAGACCGTAGTGATCGCCAGTCCTGCTGTAAGATGCAGAAGCATGGACAAAACCGAAGGCTGATGAAAGGATGAGATTCAACGACGAACTCTAGGGGCTATATTATAGACTTGTTCAAATGGTCAAACAAGTTAAAATACAGTTTTAATGGTGGCTAAGTCACGTGGTGGGGAGCACATTTTAAGAGCGATCTCAACCAACTTCGTATTTGGAACTTGGGGCAACTTAGGCAACGACTGAGGTGGCTGGAGGGTTTTGTTGGTTGATATCGTAATCCACTCTGGACTGAAAGCGTCATCTATAGTAAAGTAAAGTTCATGTCCGGTGCATTATTATACTTCTTTATTTATCATTAAAAAACGCTTTGTCATCAACCTGTTGCTATATGAAGGCTGCTTTTCGGATTCATATAAGCTCGTAGCCAAGTCCGCCAATACAAACTAGTGAGCCCAAAAACTGACTGCCGATATGACCCTTAGTAAAAGTTCATTCGTTTTGATGATAGATTCCTGCTACCCTTAAAGTTCGCTAGGTTTTTGGGAAAGACAGGGCACCAAAACAAATCCTATGTCGATAATAAACAACTACGACATCCTTTGATGCGCATGCGACTCGAAAAAGCTCAAAATCACAAGTAAAAGTAATGATTTCAATACATACAACGAAACTTTTCGCCTTCCTAATGGTTTCATTGTTGGGGTGCGGATGTATCATTGGACGCAAACAACATAGAGATAGCAAACACGTGCGAACTTATAGGGGTTCACATTATACACAGATAAGAAAGCTTCAAATCGTTACATTTTGACAAATACGTATAGTCAACAGGGACGCGCAACAACAATGGCCAGTGTTTGCTTTTTACACTGCTAAATTAAATAAAAATACGACCTTAAAACAAATAAAAAACCTGTAACTGTCTTCGCAACAATAGTGCGACAAGTTTTAAGTACATCTTTTCAACTTATGCCGGCAATATGGTGTACGGAATTTTTCATTGACGTCATTTGAACTAGAAACCAAACATATGGTGGGATGACATTCTCCTCATTTTTAGGAACGAAACATCTGGGAAACGCATGTACATACATATGTCCGTGGGGATGGAGTGGAGCCCTTTCGCTTTTCTTTTCGTCCTTAGATCCAGATATAATTACGTTACACGCATTATCACAGAAGCAATGATTGATCAGAAAATGTCGCAGAGCAATGTTTTATCTCGACCGAAATTCGTTACAATGTAGAGAAGAGCGATGATGGGATATTTGCGTCATCTTTCCAAGGGATTTATTAAATTTGGCTATAGTGTGATGAGTAGCAAATGGATTCAGTTAGTGGTTTTGTATTTATAGAATATGAGATATACTTTCGCTAAACCTTATAAGAAGTGACAACTGACATAAACGGGCTTTAGACACTGACGAGTAATGCTTATTTCTGTAAATCGAGCAGCAGTTTATGGACGAACTAAACACTAAAGCAATAAGTGATGCCGACTGCAGAAGGACCGTTTAAAAGAAGGTTGGCGATATTTCGCTGTCAGGAACATTCACTTCGCTTCAACTGAATAAGCACAACAATTTGTTTACATTAATTGTCCACTTTTTCAAAATCTTCGACCGTAATATATCATTTGATGGTGCTGTTTGCTTATGATGTGGAGAAAATAAATCAGAAAGAGTAACATTGAAATCGGAAAAAAGTAATTGGGACTGAATGAAACGAGTTTTTTTTTTTAAATAGTTTTTTAGTGGTTAATTTTAGTAGTGGGTACTGCCGCCATTATTCGCGATAGTTTCGTAAATTCGATCCCGCATGGAATCGTAGAACCTCTTTAAGTAGTCCAGCGAAATTTTTCTCCAGGTCCCGCTTCACAAAAAAAGAAAGAAAAGAAATAATTATTTTTTTTTAGTTTTTACACTTAAAAATACAAATTTTAAACGACGCGCCCCTTTGAAAGTAAAAATGCAATTTCAACTAGTTTGTCTTGTGGCCGTTAGTCACACACTTCGATTGTGTGTCATCGTTGTCATGTAGGACTTTTAGTTTCTGAGTTATTCGAGTGGGCCTACTTGCCCCGTGGCCCAACTAGCCCCGCCCTACCCTACTTTTGAAATTTGGACATCTCAAAAACTCAAAAAATTTCTTCCCTAAGGTAATATGGTCATTTCTAACTTAAAACCAAGCTCAGTTTTTCTCCATATTATCGAACAATGGATTTAAAGTGCTATTCTCCATTCCATTCCGTATTCAGTTGAAACGAATAAAAATTAATTTTAATGGTTTAAATTGTTACCCTTTATGACATTCGGCCTTAATAATAATCAATCACTAATGTCGACAACTAGTTAGATGTCATCTTTAGTAAAAATGTACAGCATTTGTTAATCGGTACCAATAAACAATTAGACCTCCACATTTACTAGTCCGACAACTTTCATAGAATCTATTACATTTGTTGTCATTGCAGAATTTAAATTTCATAATTTGTTTTCGTGAAAAACAAGGTTAATGGTCTCTTTCACAACAAGGATTTTATTCTAACAAAATTAATACATAAATTGCAATTAAATTTGCCCAACAGATATCTTTCAAAGGCTTTTGAGGCTTTTTGTAAGCAAAATAGGAAATGCACAAAAAATGCGCTGATCTGTCAAATATCATATGCAAATCAGTAATGCGTAATGCCTTATCTTTAGATCGCACACAATTTTCGGTATTTTTTTTTAGTACACTTTCAATTATTGTCTAATACTACTTAACGATTGTATAATGAGTTCAAATTATTTAATAAACGAAACATAGCTTATTTGAATGCTTTCATTTATTCGTAGGCTGACGATGCAAAATAAAACTTATTGGTGGTCTTGACATCACAATTACATCGTTAGCAAGAGAATACTTTTGAAAACAGAAATAGTAGCTGGTTCATTCATTTCAGAATAAATTAAAATCGCACGTAGGAAGCATGTTAAGAACTTATCGGTTTTGGCTTTGAAAGTAAATACAATTTAACCTATAAAAAATTGTATGGCTTATATTATTTAATTCGGGAAACTTAGAAAAATGGTTCTCGGTTCATCGACAGCTAGCAATGATACCTCTACCAGATTTAAAAGGATTCATCAACAGATCCGAATGAGTTTTCCTAGTATCATATCTTTTCATGCACTATTTAAGGGTAAGCACAATGGGTGTCAATGGCTTTTGGTCGAAAATTACATACATATATTAGAAACTGCCCCTCGGAGCTCCATTTAACACGGGTACTAGTTTCAGCTGGACATCGGATCGAGCCAATGTCCTTGCTTTGGAATGTGCAGATTTCTAAGCAGAGATGAATGAATAAATGTGATGGTTATCTTTCGTACGTCTGTCCCCCCAAAACCCATTTGTTTACATTGTTGTTTTTGAAATTTCAACCCCCGTCTGTTTTATTGGTGTGACCAACAAAAAAACATGTTGCTAATGGCCGACCGCGAATCATCGTGCTTTTATGAGCATCGCGGTGTTCAATTGTTTTGTGTTTCGGTTTGAATTTGTTTGGTTTTTGTGGAGGTGTTGATTAGATTGAAAAATAGTGAAAAACACATTAGAGACTACCGAATTCTTGAACTCACATATATTATAATAGAAACGAGCAGGTTGTGTGTGACTTCATGAATTTTTCTGGAAAACAGCTTGTAGGCAGCCGCCCTTCCACTGGAAAGTTATATATCTCTGTATTCCATTATCTTTGCTTATAAGTATTATCATAGACAAATTAATATAGAGACACACCACTTCATACAACGAAAATGATCCCAATTTTTCAATATCCACCTCCTCGCGACACATCCACTTTCATCGTATAAGGATATACGATGCATCACCAGCCCATCCACCTCCACAATACTCTACGAGTAAGCGAGGCGCGTCGAAAAACAACGCACTCATTCGAGTCTATGGTTCTCTCTGAGTCTGAGTTACGCAACACCAGTTTGACTGTTCCTTGTTGTACTATCCTATAGCACTATGGCTATGGGGGATGATTATTAATGGTAATGGTCTCGTGAAGGTGATCGGGGATGCGGCATGCGGCGCAGTTCTTACTCTTCTTTATTATTTTTATTTTCATTGCATTACTGATTATTTTTATTTTCTTACGACCACCCTGAGGCAGATCACGTAAGACAATGATTGTCGAAGCGACATGGTTTTTATAATTTTGATGATCAAAATATGTTATGTTCAGGCGAATTTTTTTTTGATTATCGTAAGTTTTTAATACATTTGTGGAGAATTAAATTTTTTAATTTAATGGAGCTTCAAAATGTTTGCACTTAGTTTTGGAGGTGTATCGTTTCGAAGACTTTCGTCTCAAAAGTTATTGGGGCCCTACATTCTGTATTTTCCATTAACATGTGAAACCAACGTACACTTATTCCTAAGAGATATGAAGTCAAGGGTCTCATATCTTAGCATGCTTTTTCTATGCCTCTCACTCTTAGGGTGCTTGTTTACTGATTTATAATTTTAAGTATGGGATGGATATTGTAAGTACATATTTGCAGGAGAAGCGAGTTTCGCACTTTCCCACACACAATACTTTCTAAGCAACACATGAATTATGTAATCAAGAATTTTAATGTGATGGTCCTAACATAAATTTCCATCCGCAAACCAGAGTGAAAATTCAGGAACTCGATTTGTTTCAGATATGCACGTTTCTATAATTGTTGACTTTATTTTTTGGATGTAGGCCTGTCAGATATAAAACTCTTAAAAATATGAAAGTGGAATTTAGAAATTTTTGGAAAATACATCTGTAGGAGCTATTAAACTACCGAAATCGGAATTCGAGGAGTAATTTTTATGAAACAAGAATGTTTCAGAAACCTTTTGTAATTTTATTATTTCTCCGGATCTATTTAGCTCTACTTCACAAGAGCTGCAATTAATTTTTGGAGATATTTTTAGCATAGCAGCACCAATAAAATATGGAAGCGACAAATCCTCTACTAGCATTTATCCTCTTCAAATAAAGTCAACTTCATGCTCCATGGGTTCAAAAATATCACAGTCTTCCTCGTTTTCATGATTTGTTTCTTGGTTATTAGTATTACCTATCACAATTTGATTTTCATTACAAACATAAGCGTAACCGTTTTTCTTATTGTGTTGGAATAAACGAGTCAAAAAATGCTAGTCGCCCAGATCCAAACATATAGGTAGTTTACTTCATATTAAAAATACAAAATTTTAATTTTCTTTGTTTTTAAAAAATGCAGACATTTTTTATTGCATCTTTTTGAACGCAGAATTCTTTTCCACAGCTGAATCTCTAAATGTTACTTATCATCATCTTCTTTAGCCCATTGAAGACTGAATGTTAAGTCCTTGACCAAATAGCGAAGGAAATAAGAGTTCATGAAAGAATAGATGCTTTTATCGAGTCACCTACCTACTGAGTCAACAATGGTTAGATTTAAGGTGTTGCTTTTATCCAGGAGTTGCACCTATCGAGGGTTGCCTCAATTGGCTCAGTTAAAAAAGTGGTTCTATTTGATGTGGATTGTCGAAGTTTTTCCCTTTTTTAGAGGTGGACAACAGTTTAGTTCGTGAGAGGAAAACCTAGGGGTAGGGATATTCTCATGATTATTTGATTCGGATATACCTATGCAGATTTTGCTTGGTAAATTAACCATATTGGCACTGCCGGATTTGTAGATATTTTTGGTAAATTGTTGGTTTGGTTAGGAATGGTGAAAAAATCTCAGCATTTCATAATAGTAGTGATTTAACAGAATTATGTAGAACTACGAGCACAGTAACACATTATGTGCCGTGGGCAGCCTGTTCGCAGAAAAAGCCTATTGACCGATAGCATATTGACACCCAAAGCCGAAGGCACATTTTTTGTTGTGTACATACACGCGAAAAATACATACAACATTTATTCCGCATGTGTTTGCTTCAGTAAAAAAAGTCATCCTTCACGGATGACATATATTCCTGGGAAAATCATGCGGCTCACATTCCAAAAAGAATATTCCATGAAGCATCGTCTATCAATCTATATTCCCATTGATTTCGAATAACTCTCAAAACATACCAACAGATGGCTGACAAATAAGCAAAAAGACTCCCAGCTACCACAGCATCAAGCTGTTTAATACGCATACTATAAAAGCTACAAGCAAAAGTTAATCAGTGTTTTTATATTCTTACTCTTCTACTTGAGGTTTTCCACTGCTTGTCGGCAGGCAAGATGTAGGTATATGCGAAACAAGCGGAAAAAAAATGTCCAAACCAAAAGTGGTGACGTCTTTGGTTCTTTTGACAGGCGTACCAAAACATTACGTTCTGCATTCGCAACCCCTATTGACTTTCACACACACGAACTTGTACACCAATACGTCAATCCTACGCACTTAGCACTCTCATACGTACAGGAAAAAGCTCACTTTTCCACCAATAGCTGTATCTTTTCGCTGCACGTTCAGTCGTTCACACAAGTGAAAAGCCCAACTGGTAAAAAGCCACCCGAGAGTACCTATATAGTCGAAGTCGACCACCGAAAGGTTTTCCAAAACGAAACTTGGTTTCGTTAGGTCTCTGTTTCATCGAACGGATACATTGCGCGGGTGAAGAAAAATAAAATAATTAATTCTTTACAATTTTTACAATCCTTCCAAGTTTGTTACAATAAATAAGAGATTCTCCAAATTTATAAACAGTGTTACTCCTAAATACCGACAGCAAAAGGGACAATCTTTTTGTTTGTTTTATTGTTGCCATACACACACACCCGTCATCCAAAACAAATTCCGGAGAAAACAATAATTTGTGTGAAAGAAAATTTAATAAAATAGTGAAAAGTAGTGAAACCCAGTCAATACTTATAAATTTCTGTACAATGAAATTAGAATGGGTATCCCTTTTGGGAGTTATTTGCCTAGCAATCCTGATAAATGGTGTTCTCGGTGTATCGAGTGCTGGTTCTGCCAATGATGTCTTCACCAGTTCCTTCCTAGTTAGATTCCGCCGAAGTGTGGAAGACGATTTGGCCCATCAAATAGCAACGCAATATGGATTTGATAATCTCGGAGCTGTAAGTAGTTGCATTTTCTTTTTCGCAAACTCTATCTTGTTACCATTGAGCAAGAAACGTAATCGGTACTCGAACGCGAATGTGAATCCTTTTTCATCCTTTTTTGAGAAAAATCAATTAAACCGTTTTTATTGCAAGACTTTGCCGTTGAACTTGCAGATGTGAATGAATTTAGGTTGTATTGTGTATCTCGGCTGGCCGTGTTGTTTGCGTTGATGTGTGTATGTGTCCATGTGTGTTAAAATTAGATATCTCTGTTTGACCCGTGGATTGTATTCCTTAAAGTGTCCCGTGCCCATTTGACTGATGAAATAAATAGTGGCTTACCCCAATATGAAGAATTTTCCGACGTCGTCGGTCCTCGTTGAATGATTCGTAAAGCTCGCGTTCATTTACAAATACATGCACAAACATGCTTCTGAATAGACTTGACCTTGTTACCAAACTGTTATGAACCACCTGCGACCTGCTCTACGAACTGGAAGGCGTTATGTTATTATTTCGTTTTGTTTGTCTTGTGATTGTTGTTTGACTTTCGGAAGGAAAATGTTTGAGATGGCGGCGGAATAAGTTTATTTTTTAAGTAAGGGGGACTATTGCTTCTTTTCAAATTAAAGGAGAGCATGGGATCAAGATTTATAATTTTCTTACAGGCATTTTTGTTTAACAAATTATGTGTGTAGCACATGTATGTATTAGTAATAAACTCTGACAAAAAGACTGACATAAAGCGAAGGAGAATACTTTTGATTCGTATCGTGAATTGATAACACCCGTCGGCTTTGAAAAAGCCACCATTGTTATTTATTTTTTAGTTATATGACTTTTATTTCGTAAAAAAGGGAGGTTGATACAATTATTATACAGTTTTCAAGCCTATTTTAGGTTTGGTCATTCCTGACCGTCTACCGTTTTTATTGCAAGACATAAAATATTTGTATAATTACATAAATAGTACAGCATTAAATTTAAACATTCACATAAAGAATTCAACTTCTATATTTATCCTACTAAACCATGTACCTCAGTCATGGAGACATGTCCGTGTAGTTTTCATACCGAAAGTCGGCAAAAGAGGTCACGAATCCGCGAAGGACTTCCGACCTATCAGCTTAACCTCCTTCATTCTCAAAACTTTAGAGCGTATACTCGACCTTCACATAAGAACAGGCCTTGAAAGGTCCCCCTTATGTAACTCACAACACGCATACCTCAAGGGCAGGTCGACTGAGACAGCTCTTCATGAAGTAGTGCGTACAGTTGAGTGGTCACTCTCCCATCACCAATTTACCTTAGCTACCTTCTTAGATATAGAGGGCGCTTTTAACAACGTCCACACTGAATCGATCCAGGAATCTCTCTTAGAACTAGGTGTAGAGGATTACGTCACTTCGTGGATCATTTCCATGCTCAAAACAAGGATCATTCAAGCTAAACTTGGTAACACCCATCTAACCAAATCAGTAAGCAGAGGAACACCTCAAGGTGGGGTGATCTCGCCTCTCTTATGGATTATGGTACTTAACAAAATCCTTTCAAAACTCGACAGGGAAGGTATAAAAGTCGTTGCGTATGCGGATGACGTGGTCGTTCTAGTGTCAGGAATGTTTCCGACCGTGATAAGTGAAATCATGGAAAGGGCCCTGGGTAAGATTAGCGGTTGGGCTACAAGTTGTGGCCTCAGCGTTAACCCAAGTAAAACTGAACTGATGCTTTTCACCACCAAAACCAAAATACCAACCTTCTCACTTCCCCGCTTAAACAACCAAATCCTTCCTTTATCCACCAGCGCTAAATACCTTGGGGTCATGCTTGACCCCAAACTCAACTGGAAGTACAATATCGAACACCGAGTGCGGAAGGCAAGCATAGCTTTCTACACTTGTAGTATAACTTTCGGCAAGAAGTGGGGACTTCAACCAAAGATGACTCGCTGGATGTACACAGCGGTGGTACGTCCCATCCTCACCTATGGATCACTGGTATGGTGGCCCGCCTTAAGCAAAGCCTATAACGTCCTTAAATTAAGTAGAGTCCAAAGAACAGCTGGAATTGGAATCACAGGAGCCCTGCGATCAAGTCCGACCGCTGCCCTCAATGTCATTCTCAATTTCCTGTAGCGCTGTCAGATTAAAGGAATCTAAGTGTTGGTCCGAAAGGTCTTACGGCCATACTAGCATTCTTTTTTCCCTTCCTGACGGCATAGGTCATATGTCTACAGACTACATAGTACCCAAACACGACTTCCATAAAAACTTCTCTGTTAGATTCCCCTCTAGATTAGAATGGGAGGAGAATGCGGTCGTTAATGAATTCGACATACCTATCTTCACAGATGGTTCCAAGATGGACTGTGGAGTAGGAGCAGGCATTTTCTCTACAGAATTAAACATCTCTAAAAGTCTTCGCCTACCCAACGTAGCCAGCGTTTTTCAAGCAGAAGTGCTTGCAATTAAGGAGGCGTGCAGACTGCTCCACAATATTGCAACACCCAGAAAAAAAATAGGCGTCTTCGTCGATAGTCAGGCCGCGATTAAGGCTGTTGGTTCAACTAAGTCAACGTCCAAGCTTGTTGTGGAGTGCAGGGAGACACTGACCAGGGCTTGTCATCGGTTTGATATCACTCTCGTCTGGGTTCCCGGCCATAGGAACATTGAAGGGAATGAGAAAGCCGATGAACTTGCCAGAATTGGCTCAGCTCTGTGCGTGTCTCACGCGGAGGAAGTCTTCCCTCCGCTGGGATATGTAAAGAGAGAAATCCTCCTGCACTTCACCTCATGTGCTGAGACTAGTTGGATGAACCTGACGAACTGTGTCATTTCCAGGAAGATCTGGCCAACCTACGATAATGCCCGAACAAACAACCTCTTATCCAGATCGCGTGTAGATGTTGCCAGACTAACGGCAATTAGTACGGGTCATTGGCCTTTAGGAACCCACGCAGCCAAGCTTGGCATCCCCCACAATACCCACTGCCGTAGCTGTGATGACACAAGTAAGAGTGAAACAGTGTTCCATTTGTTTTGTGAGTGTCCGGCCCTAGCCAAAACCAGACGCAGTGCACTGGGTCAACCATTTTTTGATGAACCTTTTGGCCATCCAAGGCATCCATTTCCACAGGATTATCAAATTTCTCAACTCCACAGGCTGGTTTTGAGCTCTTTTAACTTCCTTCACCTCCTTTTCATATCAGGTTCCGTTAGCTGTGGTTTCAAAACGGCGCTCAATGCGCTACTTGTGTTTTTCCCTCGTCGGGAAATACAGCCACCTAAACCAACCAACCAACCTATATTTAACCCTGGATGGTTACCCTTATTTTACACACACTCAGGTTATGCTTCGTCCAATCGACGAAGTCCACTTTAAGACCTACATAGGTACTTTGAACTTTACTCCGACCTTTATCTTACCTTTAACTCTAAATTTTTCAATAACACTCTTAGGCATATTTAAACTAGATTTATTTTAGGTATCCACAATTTTTCTCATTTTAAATGTAAATTAATTATATCACTTCATTTTGCTACTTAACCGCCATTGATTTCAAAAGCAAAACAAAAAACAACAATATAATAGTAGTACCTCCAAAATAAATACATAAATAAAAATTATAAATCCATATCCATAAAAGTAACAATCACGCATAAAGAAAAAAATATGATACAAAAGTAGTCCTTTGTCATATCGACGAACATATACCTGTACAAAACAAAAAAAAAAAAATATTTCTGATGATAGCAGGAGATCATAAGTCCGCTCACTGGTAGAAACCACAGTGAACAAATGTTGTAAGAAAGAGGAATAGAATATGACGAATAGTTAAAGAGAAATCATGAAAAATAAAAGAGGTGTTCGTCGATACGACGAAGGGTAACCATCCAGTGCTCAGTGTTCTCTCCTCATTTAGCCCAGTTGCCCCAAAGTTAAGTCGGTATTCTTTAAAAATTGGGCTAATAATAAGACTTGTGTATTGTGTTCCAAGCTAATTTGTACGTCTGCAATTATTCTTTCCTAGCTCGCAAGCGGCTCTACGAATTAACTGCAAAGGAATTAACTCCAAATGAAATATTTCCTAACGAAGATACTTCTAATAATAAATGCAATAACTCCAAACTTTTTTAATGAAACAAGTCCTAAAGCAAATTAAAATAAGTCCCAATCCAAAGTGGTAGTAAGTCCAAACATTTAGGACTTAATTCATTATGAGTTAATTTCTAATAAGAAAAGATGAAAGAAATCCCAAAGTGGTGGAAACTAAACATTTTTTGTATTTATCCGTCATTATACTTTGTGATGTCAAATCCACAATGTTTTTATGTATGTATGTTAGAAGCGTGGTGTAACACTTCCTTGGTTTCTTGTTGACCAGGATAAACAGAAAGGGAAATACCTGTAGAAATGTAAATCGAGATATAAAAATGTGTTCTATTTTGTGTGTGGGCTACCGCGGAGGAGGGGGGGCGCGGCGTTCGAGGCGATCGCGTCGACAGAGGCGTCCGCGCCGTCCGCGTCCACCGCGCCACCCGCGCCGTCCGCCGAGGGCGATTAGTTGTATACATGTTAGATATAAATAAATCAGATTCTGTGCCAAATATACCATTGGCTCCCTTCACAGTCCAAAACTGATTGTACTCCAGGAGAACAGATTCCTTCCTTTTATACTTTTCCTTAATGACTTTTCATAAAATATAATTCAATGATATATCAATCCTTAATTCAGTGAGTTGATTACTACAAGGTACTTTTCAACTATAACATACATATTATTACCTTTTCGAAATATTCAACGTATATAAAACGGTTTAATAAAAAAAAATACAGTTTAGAAGGCAAAATGTTCCTACAAACTGCTATTTTAAGACAAATGAAATAACTTCAAACATAGATGAAATTACTCCCAAAACCGTGCTGATGAAATAAGTCCCAATTTGCACTTATTTCATCTGCATGGCTTTGGGAGTTATTTCTTTATGAAATAATTCCTAACACTAAAAGGTGTTATAAATCCAAAACTTGATGAAAATAATCCCAATACTTTGGAGTTCTTTCACCTGCAATAACTCCTAAATTCTTGGGATTTATTTCATTTATTTTTTTTGGAGTTAATTCCTTTGCAGTTAATTCGTAGAGTCCTTAAAATGTTGCTTTTGAATTATATAGTAAGTTTATAAAAAAAAACATTATCATTCAATTTTCAAGAAAAATAATTTATCAATTTTTCCGTCGGAAAAACTTTTTCTGATCTATGAACTGACTGTTCCACAAAAAAATCGTTTCACTGCAATATTTCAACATTTTTTTTCTGATATGGAATACAATCGTGGTGTCGTTGATTTGTTGTAAATGTTTTCGTAGTGAAACATTTTTGTAACAGAATTTTTGATATGATTGCCTAAACGTAAACAAACTCACTTTCACTCTGTTCCAACTTCTCCGGTTGCATTTTACGTATGGGTATAACTGGTGCCTTAGAATCCGTTTGACATGCAAAAACATACAAAAAATATGAAATAAATACTGCCAACATTTGCCAACCATGGGGAAATGCGATGGAGTTCGGGAATACCACATTTTAACATTACTGAATCCTATTGGTAGTAAATATAGTAGAATTTGTTTGGTTAATAAAACCATTAAAATTAGATGTATTATATACCAGAAAAATGTTAGGACAAACACAGTTGCGTATTTTCCGCTTTTGAATATCATTAAATTCGATTTTATGTTTTTATTTTCCGTCAACCAATCTACATTGCTTAATTTTCATGGATATTTTATTCAAAGGTACAATAATTCATAAAAAAATAATATCCACACGTAAAGAATAATTTCTTTTTTAACGGATAAAATTCTATGAACGTGACAGCAACTTTGCCGACAGCGGAGGTGGCATATGCAAGGTGCGAGTGTGTTGGTGAGCCGGAATTTTTGAAGTTACGTGACATTTGTCAATACGATTTTCTATGTAACAATACTAAATAAAAAATATAGCTTTCTCAGTACTGTCTCTGGTTGGTACCCCGTCCGTTATTGCATTTGCAGGCAGCGTTGCTATGCTATTGGGTGTAGTTTTTTGCACGGATAATTAATTGTTTTCACTTCATTTTATACACAATATATAGACTTGAAAAATATACTGAAAATACCGGCGTTTGAGACCTGAAATCAATTTGCATAACTCGTTTCTATGAAACGTTAAGAGCATACAAAACACCTGATAGAAACAAATATTTTCGACACTTTTTTTGACGTTTATCTGCAGTAGGTAATGTTTGACAATTTATCAAGAAAAGACTATATTTATGAGACTCCCATCAGAATAACGTTTTTGTCTCATTAGAACTTATTTGAAAATCGTTAGATACTCGTACCTACTTGTATTAATCGATAAATCGTGTTTAGTGACTTCAACTAAAATAAAAAGTAACGATAAAACAGTAGATACTCGTTAGTCTTTTGTGTATGTGCTAATACTGCAGATTTATTCAGGCATTCTGAATTAATATTCATTGCACATTTGCACTATAGCCAAAATATTGGCACAAAAATCTAACAGCGAATTGGTAGGTACGATTCGTTGAAAACAGACGTTGTGGCCCAATAGGCTTACCACTGTCTTACTAATATGTTTTTTGTTATAATGAACAAATATTTTTGATCCTAACATAATTCCTGATACTTTTCAAAATGTTTCAGGCATTCACACAGTATGGCAGACGGGATCTTGTATGCGATGTTAAGAAGACTGATAGCTCTGTAGTTGGTGCAGTTTAGAGGGTCCCCTTTCTTGTGGATCGGGCAAACGATGCTGAGGTTCCATTCATCAGGCATACTTTCCTCCGACCAAATCTTGGAGACGAATTGGTTTATGCTCTCTATACCATGTCATCTCCCGCTGCCTTAAAAAGCTCGGCAGTCAAGCCATCTAGTCCAGCAGCCTTATTGGTCTTGAGGTTGGATATTGCTATCCTCACTTGGACAGAAGTCTTGGCTTTCATCATCTAAGTTGAACGGTTCGTTCTGCCTGACAGCGGAATTTGGGTCGTCTTCGCCGTTTAAAAGTTTGCAGAAATGGTTTTTCCATTTCCTCAGCACCGACTCCTGATGATTATCGAAAAACAGTTCTTCGTCCACAGTATTCTCTTCTCGAACCCCACAACTCGGTTTCCGGCATTTAAATGCGCTGATATCAGAGCTTGCGCGTCTCTATCTCTATCCTGAATGAAGTCACAATAAATAATATGCTTACTGAACTAATTCTACGTCCACAGGACATCAGCTGCAAACGGTTAGTTATTCATGAATCCATCTGTTAAACTCTTAATTCGTCTCCCAATTATAAGGAATTATTTATTTAATGTTCGCCGCACTGAACGTTTTACGTTTTAAGCCCCCGGCAGCTTTATCTTTGCCCAAGCCAGTGTCATTGTGCCGAAGAATAAGTAAAATAAACCCGTTTTAATCGAAGAAATAAAAAGAAAAACGAAATCTCTCACACTTCCAGCGCACATTAAAAGGATTAGAATAGAATCAGAATTTTGAAGTAAACTCTGCAGTAAATTGATAACGCCATTTCCCTTAGGTGTTTATTGTACAATCTAAATTAAAATCTCTTCCACTTCTGAATCAGGAGTGTCGACTCATCAAAGAACTCAAATCCCAGGAAATTGTTCAGATTACTTTCCCTGCAACCAACACTGTCTGCCAACTTTAATTGTTGTGTGCCTTGTTCAATGTTCACATGTGTTTAGTTTGCACTTTTTGCACAGTATCGCAATAGCTATAAATGTAAACAAAATTGTCGCATACCAGAGGCGTATCTATATTTGTATTTGAATGCCACATTTTTTTAATAACTTATAAATTGGATTTTCGTATGCACATAAATAAGTCCAAAAATAGCCCAATATGACAGGAATAAAGTGAAAAACAAAATATTGAAAATAACCTACACATAGATAACGAACGAAATACGTGGACTTGTCATGTTTACTCATTCCAGTCACTTACTGAAATTGCTGAACAACAAGGATGCCATCGCACCCACAGTCCTTAACGTTGACTCAACTCTTTGCCTATTCATTGACTGCTGATGTTGGTGTTATCTCGGGTGTTTTGAATTTAATTTTGATTCCGAAACCCTACGAGATAGCTATTGTATGCAAATTGCAAAATAATGTAGGTACATAACAGAACGGACAGCTTTAGAATTTTTAAATTTCGAAAAGCAGCGGAAAATGTATAAATGCTTGCTGATTACGCGTTTCGTATAGGCAAGCGTCTTTGTTTCGTTTCGCATTTAAAGATAATCTATTTAATTATGAAAACATTTTGTGTGTAGGCGATGCCCTTGAGCATTTATCTTTGCCTTTGACAAAATGGGACTTGGGCTGCAGTTTTATTTCGAGATGGTCAACATTTCTAATTTTCGCTTTATGAAAATACGTAAAGCAAATTATGTTGCCATTAAGGCTTCCCACTCACTAGAGAATACGCGTTTCCGATAAGGCAGCGAAGCTTTATCATTATCCGCTATGAATTGCTTTATTATACTGCGCTTAAAAAAATGCGGCGTCAAGTGGTAGGATAACTTTTTCTTTTTATGTTACCAATAACCAACCAACCCGTCAGCAGCGAACCGAGTAGAACGTATCGGGTGGTAGATATGTAAAAAACGTAGAAGTTGCATTTACTCAAAAAAAATGTCAAAATCGAAGCATTTGCTACGTTCCGTAATCTAAGTCTGCTATTTTGCTAACTCTGGCCTTTCGCAAAATATTTTGTAAACATTTTTTAGATAAGAAAATGCAATCATCGCGAATTTTCAATTTTTAGTGTATAAATATAGTTAAATTTAGTGTGTACAAGAAATCCTATTAACAATTATGACGTATGTACGAAACAAACAAAAATAATTCTTTCCTTTCCCGCTACTATGGAGTATTTGGCTAATATTTCTTTAGATGATAATGTTTAGACATAATCATTCGTAAGGTATATAGGAGATCCGGGCTTTTAGGCAAACATCGACTATTGCGATTGCGAGAGTACCTTGTACCTATGTCAAAAAATATTTCCCACAAGCTGAACAAATAAAAACTTCACCAAGCTATATTTGGCAAGTAAATCCATTTTCAAAGAAATTGCTTTTTACTAAAGTTTTTACTCAAAGCACCGCACAATTCTTAATGTCAATCTACGCTTTCCATTTTTTTATAATAAGACTTCACGATTGTCTTATAAATGCATTTGTGTCGGAATAAAATCCCTTTCTAATTATTCAATAAACGCAAGCAACACAGTTTATTTGAATGCTTACATTTATTCGTAGGCTGATGATGCAAATCAAAACTTATTGGTGATCTAAACATCACAAATGCATCGTTAGTAAGTGAATATTTTTAAAAATATAGAAACAATAGCCGGCTCATTCATTTCAGAATAAAATAAAATCTTACATAGGAAGCTAGAAAACGGGTTAAGAACTTATCGCTTCCGGTTTTGAAAATAAATACAATATGATCCATTAAAAATTGTATGGCAACAGTTCAAATTCTCGCTGAAAAAAATAAAGCGCAAATTTTGTTGCACGAAAACCGTCATGTTCCTTCTTCTATGAAGTTAGCACTGCAATTCCTCGAAAAGTTAGTAAATTTGTTATTTCGCGTGCATTTTGCTAAATGCTCATAATTCTGTTTTTATAACTATATTTTCTGCGAAATGAACCTTTTCACACCAACCATCGTTTCATTAGAGATCCTCATTCTAGGTTAACAGACTCCCGTTTGATAAAGGTTTGGTTGCAGCCAAATATCTACCTTTGTCGCCTAAGGTACTGAGAATTTTGAAAAAATGTATTTCCAAACTTAAGTAAGATAGATATTTTATTCTGTTTGCGACGACTGTCAAGAAAGTCTTGGCAATAATCCAGACTTGTATAAAACTAATTTTTTAGTAAGGAGCAAAAGGAAAACCATTTAAAAATCAAAAACTAGCGGTTAAACGAAATAAAACAGGGAAAAATGCAGAAATATATGATTCAAGTGCTTAGAAATAAAACAAAAATGCAAAGTTTTTTTTAAATTTGTTGCGTACAAATTTGTGTTTGTTAGACTTAAGAACCATTTGCATTGTTTTGCAACGAATGAAATTGGAAAACATTTACAATTAACTAAAGTTAATTTATATCGTCACTAAAATGAATTTCAAGTCCATAAGGCTTGCTTTTACGAGCTTCGAACTCAGCAAAGCAAAGTAAGTAAGTAAACAAGATTTTCAGCACGCAATTACAAAAAATACGCTCTACCTATATTAAAACTTATTTTTATCAATTTACAATTCATATTTTGCAATTTACGATTCTTGAGTAGTGATTTGAAGCATCACCGTCTTAAATTAAAAAAGAAGATGTTTTCCTAAAATTATAATACTTTATTCTCAATTTACAACTTATATCTTGTGATTTACAATTAAAATTCATGGTCGTATTTTATAATTTTGTTTCCTCTTGATATCGTCCGGAGACAACGGGATTTGTCTGGGGTGGTTTTTATCTATGCTGAAATTTTAAATGCACGCAAATTGCTACGAAGAACTTGTATTGATACGAATCTTAACCAACCTTTTCTATTGCACATTTTAAAATCCATAGCAATTTGCTTATTTTCTAATAGCGAGACATACATATTATCTACAATCTGCATTCTTAAAAAAAAAAAAAAAAAAAACAGATTTATATAGGTACCTAGTCAATTTTTTTTTTTTGCATTATTAAAAAGGTACTTACATGATATATTATATGTATACTCCACAATGCTTTATAATCCGTTGGTTAATACACTCACTACCACTGCGAATTAGTTATACTTAATAAACGACTGCCTTAAGCAAAGATTAAATACCGAACTGTCTGTCTCTGCTCTCTGGCCATGCTAGCAGCTTTCCAGCAACACCACAAACATATTATGTAAATCGATCCATAAAAAGAAACGATTTCGATCCATGGACTATATCGCTACTGTCGGCTACCTGACATAAGAAAATTCAACACGTTAGTTTCCATGGAAATTACAAAAAATATTTTGCAACTTACGACTTCTCTACGTCAATATTTACGTTTTCGATTTAAATGTGGTAAATTATTATAAGATTTTATTGATTCATCATTCAGTGGTGGTAAATCACCAAATATTTTTCGCAATTTAAGATTGCAAAGTGGTGTTTAAGAAATTTACCTATTGAAGTGGTAAATTGCGCCAAACAATCTTGCAAATCACTATAAATAAAAGAAGAATAATTAATACTTTTTATCGCAAAATGAAACGAACAAAATTTGATATTTTTCGTCGTCGAAAAATTCGTTGTGATTTGCGAAAAATATATGAACGCTCCATTATCGAAATTCTGCCACATTCCTCCAAAAAAAAAAAAAAAAATACAATTGGAAAGAGAAGCTATGTTTTCTATTTAATTCAAATCATGCATAGATTTTGGGACACACTTTAAAACATAAAAATGTTTCACTTTTAAACGAGGCTGTTCTTGATATGAACTTATATAACGTAAAATAATTTAGTTTTTTTTTTAAATGTAAGGTAAAATTGCGTCGTATAAAAGTAAATAATTATATTGCATATAAAGCCTTAGGCTGCAATTGACATTTTATCTCCACATTATTGTACATAAGCAAAAGAATAAATTTTTCCATAAACAGGACCATTTATAACGTTGTAAGAAAATGACCGTGCGTCAACAAGTTTTCCGTATTTGCACAGTTTTTCCTTTGTGCGAAACATAGATAATACAATTTTTGGATTAAAATTGATACATGTTGTTTCTGTTTTGATCAACTTCTCCATGCTACTACAAACATATAACAATGTATCTATTTATACTTTGGGGATACATACCGTTTACTAGGATGTAAAGGAAACCACGACTAACGTGATAACAACGACAATGTTATGTGGTCACCTGCGGTAGCAAAGCAACTAATAATGTACGCTCTGTAAGAGCTCCTAAGCTTCAAAGTTCCATTTCCTTTATTGTAAGTTTAAATCCTAAGTAAACTGAACAGCCCGCAGCAGCTAATGAGACCCCTTTGTCCTGTTATAAAGTAAACCCATTTGAGCTGTAAAGAAAAAAATTCTTATTTAAGTTTGGGACAATGGTCAGTTTGGAGTTTCGCACACAATTCCCTTTATAAAGAAATTTTTCCATTATCCACATTGTGGCAAAAGCACTGTTGATGCTTTTGAAATATTTTTTTTTTGGGCTCTTTGTATTGAAGGTGTAAGGCTTATAAAGTTTTTCTTTTCCAATAAATTGATTTCCTGATTAACAGTCAGGAAAGTGCTAATTCAGACGTTCGGACTCGGCATACAATTTTACGGTTCCAAGAAATAAAAACTAACAGCCCGGTATGTTAATAATCATATTTAGTGTCCAGGGGTTCAATTCTGGTTCTGCGAAAGAGTTAATCGAATAAATCGTATTTACATTCGCTTTCGAACATTGCTATCACTTTTTCAATTCACTAGGTACTAAAAATCGATTCTCGTACAATGAAATAAATTACTGTGGTGGGTTCGATATCGCATACAGTGTTGTACGACCTTAGGTTTTCAATTTTCAAACTTTCACTAAATATATTCACTTGCAAATAGAAAGTAAAAAAAAAAAATTTGATACGAACATTTTTGAAGTTTAGTTTCACATTTTCGTAGAACGAGAAAGTGTGAAAACATTTTCGTTGTTTTTTTTTTTCACAGAACCAGAGATGACCCCCGGGCTATAGATTTTAGAACTCACAATGGCGAAATTGTCCATATAAAATTAACCATTGTGACCTGCAACATATTTAGTGAAAAGATTAAAAATTATTGTTTTTACAAGGCCCATTGCTTTTAAGTTAAAGAAATGCTTAACTGAAATCATTGGAATTCGATAAAAAAAACAGGGAAACAAAAAGCCAACTACTTTCAACAACGTTATACTAATTTAAGTTTTAATATCGCCAAAAGCTCACTAAATACTCAGAATCTCCCGTTAAAAATAAATATTTCGACCAGTAGCTGTGGGCTGATTCTATGAAAGCATCTCCTCATGCATTGGACAGGAATAAAGACATATTCTTCTCTTTACGTCAGCTGTCATCAGTTAATTCCCACAGAGGTTATTAAACCCATCCCCACTCAGTAGCATCCATCAACACGAAGAGTGGGATCAGAACGAATATATGTAGTTAGTGACTTGAGTCAGAGGACATGTGTTATATCCTACCACACTAAAAACCAGCTTCTACCGTTCTACTTGAACGTTGCCAAATAAGTCGCAAATAAACAATAACTCGATTAAAATTAATCCAAATTTAATAACTTTCATACATTTGGAAGTTGAACCAAAACAAACAACATTTTCAATTTTCTTGCCCACATCCCATTTTTATTGCTCTCCCCGAAAGGACCCCACACCATCAAGAAATATGTCATAATATACCACAGCATCTCATGGGAGGGAGCTAGCTTTCAAATGAAATTGGAGGAGAATTATGTTATCATCAAGAGAAAAAAAAAAAGACTCACTTCTCGTCACGCCCGCATGCATCGCACCATATCTTTCTGGACTCAATAGTCGCAACCAGAAATGCATGAACATTTTCCAAGAAAAATTAAGAGAAAATTCGAAATTTCACTCCCATAATAATAGCTTGAGATTTATTTTATGCTCCAAAACAAATTTTATTAAAAATATTTACTTCAGTGTACTTTTATAAATAAAAGACAATTCCAAATAAGCAAATACAATTGAAGTGCATCAAATAACGGACGTTGTTTTAGATGAGTACAAATTCGTCTTTCAATTTATTTGACTAACTTTGATAGGATTTTTCGATTGATATTTTTCATGTCTACATTTCGAATATACATGTATAAGATATTTGACTTAAGTTGTCTTGCATCACAAATATAAGTTAAGTCTGTCATTCACTTTGCGACGTAAGATTCTATAGTTAAGAGGCTTGTCGTACCTACGCACTCAACAAGTTTGAATCAAACTACCGTTATCTGACCTTAAGGTTTTAAATGGTGTTAGTTCGAATATAGCATTTCATTAGTTTCACTGTTGAAAAAAACATCACGTTGACTTTCAATTAGTAACTTACTTAAGGTGGCGATACAGTCCGGGGTGAACCTGGGCCTCAACCAATAAGCGATCTTTAGCCAGCTGTCTAAACGCTAAGTTGGTTAATTTCCCGTTCCTCTTGCGTGCGCCAGCTGAGTTGCAGTGCTGCATTATCCATTAGGCCGGACTAGGCCATGGCCTGGGGCCCCTGCCGAGCAAGGGCCCCCAAGAAAATTTGTCATAATTTTTTTTTGCCGAGCAAGGGCCCCCAAGAAAATTTGTCATAATTTTTTTTTGCCGAGCAAGGACCCCCAAGAAAATTTGTCATGATTTTTTTGTTATTTATTTTCAATTTTAATTACATTTTTTTATATTTTTTTGGAATTTTGTAAACAACAATTTTTTAAAGACAATTCATTCATTAATCATAATTATGTAATTGATTATACAAATGTATTTTCAAACAAAAATATTTGAATTAGTTGTTTTAACTATACAAATGCATCAATAACGATTCATTTTACGATTATTAAAAAAAAAAAAAGAAGGCCCCAAATTTTGAATGGCCCATAGGGCCTCTGATTGGTTTAATCCGGCACTGCTCATCCGCTTTGGAAAGGCTCCATGCCTCTTCGCCCTAGAGCAGGACTGGGATGATTAGGGTCTTGTAAAGGGCAGAGAGAGGTCATTGCTCTCAATTGCCTTCTTAGCGCAAAGAAACAGCGATTGGCAAGAGTTATTCTTCGTTTAATCTCAGCGCTGGTGTCATTGTCTGAGCTGATAGCGGAACCTAAGTAGATAAAGTAGTGTTCCTTAAACATGCATCGATAGTCTTCACTTGCGATAGTTCTCGATAGTTTCCGAAAACACCCGATAGTATCCATAGTTTATCGATTGTTTCCATTAAGAAATAAAACCAAAGTAGATAAAAGAAACTAGACAATTTTTATTGGTCAAAAAAGTTAATGTATTTTCCACAACTAGCATAATTATGCTTTAAAGAAGTTAACTGATTTAACGCTTTGTCACTGCAACGTTTTCGACTGACAGGTTGAGAGCGTGTATTCTCTCTTATGGAAGGTGACCCATAAGCAGCGCACATGCCGGGTGCGACGGACAAAGTAATTTTACTTTCTAATTTTCTGTCTGTCGCACCCGTTGACAAATGACAGTTGGTCCAGCGTGAGAGAAAGGCTTTTCATTGGTGGAACTATTGAGAGCCTGAGAGAAATTGTCATCGGCTGTCACCAGTGTTCTTATATCGTGGAATTTTCGATGTCCGAAAAAAAGTTTGACGGTTGCAACGGATTTTATGGGAACTGACGTTGCTGGTAGATATGCAAAGAAATATGTCAGCCATTTCCATAAGCCTTGTTCCCGATTTCTCCCATTTTTCCTTTATATCCCGGATCAGTGGAATTACGAAAGATAGAGTAACATAAGTTTCTATTGATATTTTTGTTCTTGCTGTGTCAAATGGTTCCAGCATTTGAGTTATTTCTGTGATCGTGAGGTTCTTTCCGCATTAAGACTAGAGGGTGATTTTCCCACTCGTTTAAAGCAAGTGCCAATTCACTTTTCACTGTCAAAAATCTTTGAAGCAGGTGGAAATTACTATTCCTTCTTGTCGGGACCGCTTTTATTAATTTCAATTCCGATTTATTTAGCTGCCGCTGTATAATTCGAAGCTTCTCACTTGCTAAAGTACTCATTCTAAAGTACGTAACAATAGCCTAGTATTTTCTCAAAATATTTTCAAAGCAGTTCAAATTAAATGTATCAGTAACAACAAAATTTAACATGGTACATGGTGAATCTGCGGCCTTTTTACGGTATTAAGCATTGATTTCGCGTTGTCAGTTGTTATTGCTGCAAACTTTGACCGGATACCCGACTTTACAGCAGATATATTTTCGGCACTTCTACTTTGGCAGCTTCCAATAATGGAGCAACGAGTTGTCCTTCGTGAAAAAAATTACATAAAACTGTCATAATTCCATTAATTGAGTTTGGAGACATCAATTAAGGCACTCATAAGCTTTTCGTTTATCATTTTTCGGCAATAACACATTGTGAACAAACGTCTTGTCTGGTATTTGGTACCTTCTGTCAAGAGCTTTGACGAAATCGCGAAATCTTCTATTTTCTCCCATACGCAAGGGTTCCATATCGATTGCCATCACACGCTAATACATTATCTTCCATAATACACTTTGGGTTTTGATGCGTCTGAATAAGAACTGCTTTTGTTAATATAGTCCTTAATTGTTTTTCTCGTTTTTTTCGGAGGTGGACTCACAGACATACTACCTTTGTTTAATCCAGGATCGTTTTCGTCATCTTCTTGGCTGCTCGTAACATATCAGCTCATGCTTCATGTGATCAATTAAGTTTGGTGTGTTTCCAGAATACTTTTATTCGTTTCCGCAAATTGAACACTTAACAAATTTTTCGTGCTCGCCGTTTTTCATTATGCGAATAGGAGGTCCTCGCGCTTAAAAACAAAGAAAGGAATAATGCACATAAATCTATTTTGGTACATTGGATAATTTTGTTTTAAACCATCGATGTTTTCGATAGTTAATTACTATACCGATAACTATCGGATGAACACTGTTGGTGTTGGGTGTCCTTTTTAGCCGGTGCATGCTCCTAACCAAGACATCGCCCGCCGCATTGAACAGCTCGGGGGATAGGTCTTTATTGGACTTAAGCTTAGATATAGCTATCTTAACTTCGTTTATTGCGGTAATCTAGTAAACCCCCTTAATATTGACCTCTGCAGAGCGTTCGGTTAGGCAGTTCCTATACCATTTTGCTGCTTTCATTTTGTAATTACTGTTGTGTAGGGCATCACAATATGTGTTATGTTGTGGAAATTACAGCCACTTTGAATAATTTTAATACACCATTAGACATGTTTTAAATGATTATTGGAGCACTGAACTCAGGGACTTAATTTTTGTTTTGCAAAAGAAATGTGAACTGGAACAGTCGGAGTCATCTGCCCACACCCGCTCTCGCAAATTGGACACACAGCATCAATTATTCATTACATACAAACGAGGGAATTTTCTCCTTCAAATTTAAACCATTTACTAAAACTTTTTTCGCCTGCAATTTTATATATGCAAATCCTAATTAAACAAAGTAATTTCGTATCTCAATTTCCATATTTATTAGTAGATACAGCTTAAACATCTAGTTGCCACCCCCGCGAGGAACTCATCGATCGGCATGACGTGAATCACAGTGTCAACATCAGATAATAAAATTTCCCAACAGATTGGATAATTACGATTTTATTGCTAAACTTCATAAACTGACAGATTTGCCCCGCCATCATATTTCTGTGAATCACTCATAAAAATGCAATTTAGTTCGATCGATAATAATTTGTAAGCACGCGCTTCACAAATATATATAGACTTCCGTTGAATTGGAGACTTATCAATTATTATAGCTTATTGCTACACAACATCGACGAAATAAAATGGATGGTGTTACGTGCCAGAGTTGCCGCTCGAGCCGAAGAAGGGGGGCCGCCACATAAAATACTAATACTTACATAAAAAAAAAAAAAAAAAACAGAGGAACAAAGACCTTTATTCTTAACAAAATCAATTTTGTACTATTTTTTCGTTCAATAAAAAAAAATTACTTAAACTGAAAAAGGGTTAATTTTGAAATTTTTTCAAAAAGTGGGTGCCAAGGGTCCTGAGGCTCAAAAAGGGGCCAAACGGAAACACTGGTTCGTGATTAATGTGAAAAATTAATTGAAGGAAGCCAAAAAAATAAAAAAATAATAAAATGCCATCACACGCGGAAAGTAAACACCCACTTCGTAAGGGCTTACTGAAATTTAATAGTCAATAAGTGGTTAGATAAGCTATGATCAGATCGTATCCATGTATGACAGGGCTCTGTCATGGCTGTCTATGTTCACCTAGGACACAAAGCTTTAAGATCCCCTACATTGGATTACATCATCTAACTTAAAAAAGAGGACCAAACGAAAACAAAAACTCCATATACTCAAACAATTTTGAGGGTTGACAAATGGGAGCCAAAAAATATCTGTTTTAATTTCTGTTTTCTATCAGTATTGGCTTTGTTTTTCTTTTTAATTCAGAGGTCGAGGATTTTTTCTATTTTCAAAATAACTTTTTAGCGGAAAAAAGATGAGAATTTCTTAGAACGCTGCAGGACGTTCCGAGCCGGGGTTAAAAAGAGGACATGACCACCAAAAAGAAGATGCGTCCCTAATGTATAGAAATGTTTGTACCAACTTTTATAATATTCAAGACTTTTGTTTAAAGATTTGTAAATTGAAGGCTAACATAGTCGTATCTTTTCAGTAGCATGTAGCAGGCTTTTAAACTTTAAATGGACCATTCGAAAATTCGTGAATTGTCCTGATGTTATTGCTTATTGCACAAATTTTAAGCTTTTGTTTACAGCCCTTAGGAAAAAATTGCTCTTATCAGGAAAACTAAATTTTTGGTTTACACACTTTGTACTCACAGCCTTATTTATAAACCCAGCGTAGAGTCTGCCTATCTTTACGCAACCCTTAAAATGGCCTTACGCAAGAAAACGTGATTTATAAACAAAAAGCACTTCGCTTTAAGCCTGCGTAACTTTAAACGCAAAAATTTGCGTTTAGAGCCTGCGTAGAGCTTACGTAAATGTGTTTTTGCATCAAATGTCATTTGGTCGTCTTCGAATTGTAAACAAAACCAAAAAGCGAAATTAATTTTTGTTTATTCATTCATTTCGAATGCTGTGCAAATTTCTGCCAATGCAATTTCGTTTGCATATGAATTATAAGATTGAAATTATATTTAATAAATGAAAATATACTTCAGTTTTGTTGCTTGTTGGGAATGTCTTAGGATGTGTGTGAATATGTTTACAAATGGCCTGGCTCCTGGCATTGGATTTGGCGGTGGTTGGTAGAATAGAAATAGTAATATGCACATAGGAAAACACATAGATATATGATTGCAGTTTGATATTTCAGCAGTCCCTTCGAAGAATTTACGGAATTGTTTTAGATAATTTGGCTTTTTATTGTGTAAAATGATTTCATTTACAAAATAATCACACTTGATGTCGGTTTTAGGGCAAAAAGGTAATAGATTTCTGTGTTTTCTGTAATAGTTTATCGAAATTCTTACCTATTTAGACACAAACCTCGTTTAGCAAAATTACTGCGGAAAAATGTTTATAAATCACAATTTCAGAAAAGTCACGTAGAGGCTGCGTAAATCTTTACGCGATGTTTAACTAAACAACGTCGTAGAGGCGTCGTAAGCGAATCTAATAAATACGGCTGTCAGTGTTTATGTACACAGTTGAAGAACCGTATCGTTTTGGAACCGAACGTTGCAATATTTGTTACAATTTTGTTTGCATGATTTTAGGAAAACATCTCTCACGATCAGTTGATCTAAATATGTAATATAAAATATATGTCCAAAAGAAATGCACACAAAGACGTTTTTATAAAAATAAGAATTAGCCCAGTTGTAGAATCTCTACCATTTTAGTGACCTGGCTTATACCCAACATATACGACAAATAGAATGCGCACAGCATATCTTTCTGCAAAGCTCAATGACTGAGTTACCCATCTGTTTTTTTTTTGTCCGTTGGTTTTAAACACACACACAGCGCACAGGCTGGATAGCAGTGCCCAAACATCAAATAATTAGAGAAATTTTCAAATAGTCGCTATTGTCAAACATTTAAATAAATAATTCTAGAATTCATTCATATAGTGACTACTAGCTGACCCCGCGAACTTCGTTCCGCCCAAATTCGTTAATGTAATGAAAGTAGTAATTTCGAGCATGCACAATGCTCAGCACATGCTATTTTATGTAGACGCTTAAATTCTGAATAAGCGGAATCCGCTGAGGTTTGCAAAGTGCTTTATTTTTACAATGTTCATTATGATTTTAATTATGCAACTTTAGAAATAGCGCTTGATTTTATTTTTGAATGGGAGGTGCCACAAATCGTTTTCCTATACCGCTTATGTTTTGCAAAGTACCACCTATAGTGTGGTATCCTATCTTTCAGCACCACCTATCGGGTCCAGAACTCAAGTAGAAATTGATGGTTATAGTGTAAGCGCTGTTCCTACATTTCAGACATATTTCCGTAACAGTAACAGTGTGTATAATGTATTTGGGAATGATGTGTAACCGAAATGTGATGGAAATTTAGTGAGCTGTTAAATTGGTTTTCATGTGTTTGTAATTTGGTTCGCACGAAACAGAAAATGTGAAATAAAAATACTGATACCATTTTCAAATCTTCCCATGAATCATGTTTGTAATTATGACATCATGCAGGTCTAGATCGGTTTCGGGATCTGAAACCTCGGCACATGTGATGTCATCAACTTGGTCTGGTTGCATTCTTTCAACTAATCAAATGAGAATGTGCGTATGAGGCAAGCCTCTTTTTTGCCATTCAATCGAATACATCCAACATCGAGTATAACCAAAAAGCTTGACAATATAGTCCATCAGCGACCGACGAAATATTTGTAACTTTAACAGCCATGAAGAAAATTAACCGCACCTATCAACTTGGTTGTAAATGGTAAGCCTTTTCCCTTCCCTCTCTACACCGGTACCGAAGGTGTTATGGTACCTTTGAGTTGCGCTCCCCATAACCCTATTCACTAATGAGCAGAATACCACAATTGTTACACACTCATTTTTCGTAACAACCCCTACGTGCAAACTCAAAACGCTCCACAACTCCTGTTGCCTGTCATCATTGTCTACGTCATCTTAATCACCCCTACATTTCAACTTACTCACACATACTTATGCCAGGATCCTGAAAATACATGTCAAACAAAAATTATGGATTCAAAAACCATGAATTAAAAAAAGTGGAGTAGCCATTTCAAAAAGTTACTTTATGTAACATAGTAAACATAAACAAACTTATTGTTTAAAAAAAAAAATGTCAAAATTGTTGACAATTTGCTTGGAAAATAATTAAAATAATTGACAACAACAATTGCTTTGAAAATATGAAACATTTTTTTTTTTATATTTGAAGTGTCACTACTCGATGTCTATCCAGTTTATTTTTTTTTTCAGAGTGCATTTCCCCATGAAAAACGAAATGTGTGCCTTCAACGCCACCTGTTGAGAATTTTCCGACTTTTCTTTTTTCATAAACCATGATTTAAGACGAATAAAACACAACAAAAATCATTTAAATCGGTTGAGCCATTCGTGAGTTATAAAGTCACAACGCACTTGCAACAATTCTATATATATATAGAGATTATAAACTAGCATTATTTTAGAGAAAAAATCATTTTGAAGCGATGAGTGTGCTCAATTTCATTAGAAGATTTTAACGGTCAAAAACAACCGCTTTGTGTTTGCTTGAGCTGGAGATGCCTGAATACTTTCAGCTGTCCGAATATAGGTAACTCGTCGAGTTTGTATTGAATTTTTGAAATATTTCTATCAAAGCGTATTTTTTTCCCCTGATGGTTGCTCCTGATTTTGTACCCAAATTATTTGAAAATTCAACGTTTTTGAAGTAAGTGAAGTAAGTAAGTAAGAGCTTACACGATGAAAAAACTAAGTATTAGGTGAATAGACCGTCAGCTTCCTTTCACCTACCCGAAAAACCTTCCGTGCAAAACAGGGATAAAACATCAAAATTGTAGAAATATCATGAATCTGACGAAAAAAACATTCGAACTACATTGTAACACTCCAAATGTCCATAAAAAAGAGATGCACCTTTTACCAAAAAATCTCTATTAGGTACTAACCTACCAAGAAATAGCCATTGTAATGTTAAAAAAAATGCGATTTTTATACTGAAGGGTAACTTTATTTTAATTTCTTTCCGAATTATACAAATGATACTTTTACAAGAAATATTTTTATACAAATTATTAAAAAAAAAAAAAAATGCTAACATGTGTATTTGACCAATCTTTTTCAGTCAACAGATCAGAAACTTCTGCTACGCTTGTATTAGTGTACGAGCGTCAGCAAAATTTTGTCAGGGAGATATTTGGGCATATACTGCGAAATCTTGTATTCTGTTATGAATCGTAAAATGTTTGCACCATAAAAGATCTTTTTTAAATGGTAGGTGGGTACCTGATAATTTTTTTTTTTTTTCAAAAAAACATTAAATTGACGACTGAAAAGAGCAGGCTTTGAAATAGTACTCACATCAGATCAAATGGGTTACTATTAAATCCTAGTTCCAGCAAAAGTGAAGTGTATTTTCGGCTAAACAAAAATATAAATTTAGAAATTATTTCCAATTATAATACTGTTTTATTCACGTTTATTGCCTTTGTCTTTTTTTGTAAGCATTTCGTTGACGAAGAATAATATAGAGAACCAATTACACCAAGTAGATAGATAGATTTTTTATTCAGATAATTGATAAGTTTACATGGTCTGAGTTACCGCACATTGCCTTACACAGAGATTTGATACCTAATCGCATCTTTCTACTGAAATAGTTCAATATTTGTGGTTAACAAGATAGATTAAATATATGTTTAATCATAAATTGAGGGAAAAAACAATTAAGAAAAACCTCATTTAAGCAGAAATAAATATATGTACAACAAATAAATAAATATTTAAACCAATATTTTATAATAGAAGTCACAAAATTATATCTTTTATTCAGTTATGATTTTGTTAAAAATTCATAAAAGATGTTTCCACACAGAATATCAATTCTAAAGCCCGGTAAAGATTTTTGACAGTTCGAACAGAATGACAGAATAAATAGACAAGAGATTTGACCTGCATATATGTAGAATAAAGTGCTGCTGAAAAACTGCAAAAAAGGTTATTAAAAACGGACCTGAGTCGAAATAAATTATTGCTTAGAAAAAATAAAAAAACACGCTCTAATAGCAAATTGAACTAAAAAGCAGAAAGTCTGCTAACTCAGTATACTTCAATCATTTGCAATGATTCTAAAATAGAAATAAAGTGATAAAAAATAAAATTATAGAATTAGACTTCTTTAAGTGAGTGTAAATTGCGTTGAAAGATTCCGTTACATAGATACATACAGGTCAAGTTAATAAAATCGTGTTAAAAAGGAGCCTCCACACTAGTAGCACAAAAAACAAAAGAATGAAAACCGACCAAAAAAAAAAAAACAATGTATCTTAACAAAAAGCAAATGCATTTATTACGAAACACATCTTTTCATATGTTTGCATCTTATTCGTTCAATAAAGAATAAAATATAACTTAAACTGAAAAAGAAGACCATTTTGATAAATTTTCAAAAAGTGGGGGTCAAGGGTCCGTACGTGCTACAATATCTTGCAGCCTCTGTCTCCATTTGATACCACTCACTCCCAACTTACATACTATCACGTATTAATTTTGTGGAAGAAAGACCATTTGCGCTTCCCCACCCATTGACCGGAAGACCCATATTCACACATCCGTGGAAGTGTCCCTACGGACCCATGGCGTATATATTGTGCATGCCTGTGCGGGAGAATGTCAACGTTATAATCAAACCTAAAATCACAGATAACGAACATTTTTTTTATTGCCAGAGGATTTCTACACACATATCTGTTTCCATGTGCACGTTCGTGTTAGGGACCATATGGACTTGGATTCTAAAGAAGAACTTTATTAGAGTTTACCATACCACATCATGATGCAACATCTAAAGTGAAATTTTCTATACGGATAAAAAGAGAATGCTTTTTAATTGCATGTTCTACTTGTGTGTCGTGTCCCAAGACAACTGGTAGTTGTGTGAGCTCTAGCCCACCGTACGTGTTGTGCTTTGGGGAGCTTGAAATACTAGGGTAATAAATACACCAAGAGGGGGTTGTGATTTGCGAGCTGATATAATACGAAAAAGTTTTTGAAGTGTAATTCAATATTTATTAGCTTGTTCCATACTGACGTATCTGTGGCACAGTGACCTATAATATCCAGGGTGATATATGTGCGACCAATCAATAAGGGTGATTGGATCCTTATTAAATTATTTATCTATATCATGATTGCTATGAAAGCTATGAGACGTTCTCAAATTTTGTTCAATTATAAAGTGTATTGGCAACTGATGATAGGTACGTTGGTGCATTTACGCCTACGGGCATGGATGATTCACTCTGTTAAAGGTTATCTCCTATGAGTATATTCCTTTGTTCGGAAAGCGATCAGTCTTTGATTTGTTTGTATTTGATTTTATCGATTTCAGATCTGTGTGACTGTCTTTATGTATCTTTCAGCACTTCGCCTGGTGATCAAAGGGATTACTGTTGTTGCAGTGGTCCGAGTAGAAGCCTGGTCATTTAAATACATCATATCCACACTATTGGGCACTCTGCCCGGCATACCTAATATTATAAAGTTTGAAGTGATCATTGGAGACTGTATAATCCGATGTATCTGTAATGCTTTTCGACGTTGCGTTTCATACCCGCTGTCTTTATTGTGTTAAAAAATATCACCGCACATCCGTATGTTGTCTGTTGAATCCTCTCAATGTGAGTGTTCGTTTTGTATTAGAACCCAAAGTACGTATCAGTACACAATATTTTATTTTGCATTTTTTATACTCTTCAAATGAAACACGGGTAGTAGGAAATATTACAGGAAAATGCCTGATAGGAGTGAGTGCGTACACACAAACCTTATTAATGTAGACAAATAAAAACAATCCATTCGAAATGTATTTAAATTACGTTTTTGAGTTTTTTTTTTTGACATTTAAAGATTTTCTTGAAAATAAGTTCGATTCAAAATTTGTGGTTGCTTTGAAAACAATAATTGCTACTCCTTTCGTAATACAATTTTAGTCTCTTTTACACGCATCTGATTTTCCATCATGATTTAATGTGATAAAAATGTCGAAAAAATTAGAGGAAAATGTTGTGTCAAACATACGGGATCCTATTGATTTGTAAATTTTTTTCCATGACATCAGCTCATCTACGCTTTGAAACATTATCTGTTAAATTAAGATTTTTAACTTTCTCCATTACGTAGTAAGAGAAAGATATTGGTTTCGTACAAAATTTCGAACTCGAGATTTTAATCAATTCTGATATTACGATGATAGAGGAACTGAAAAAAGTGGGTCACAAAAATTCTGTCCGGTCTGTCCGTCTGTCCGTCCTTCCACAGGCCTACAGCCTAAACGGCTTTCCGGATTACGTTTAAACCTCGGATTTGGAGTTTTTGGGTGAGGTGTTTTTTTTTTCAAGGTAACCTCAATATTAATGGTAGGTACTTCCCATACAACATTTTCGTACCAGTTTGATTTGATCGAAAACGGCTATAACGATTTCAACACAAATTGATATTTAAGCTATGTGAGGTTACTGCGTACCCAGTTTTTGGCTAAAAATTTGAACAACGGTACTTTTGAAATTTTGACATATCTCGAAAACGCTCTATACAATTGTAACAAAAAATAATTTCTAAGGTAATGTGGTCATTTATAACTTAATAGCAAACTCAGTTTTTCTCTACATTATCGTGCAATGGATTTTCGAAAAAAAGGAATTTTTTAAAATTAAGTTTTTTTCAGTTTACCGGAAAACGGCTCTAACGATTTCAACCAAAATTGATATTTGAGCTTAAGTAGGTGAGGTTTTAAGGTAATGTGGTTCATTAGAACAACAGCAAACTCAGTTTTTCTCATTATTATCGTACAAAGGATTTTTGAAAATTGTATTTTTTTAAAAATTTTCTTTTGTTTAATTTACCTGAAAACGGCAACAACGATTCTGACCAAAATGCAGACTTAAAGTCAAATCAATGTTTTCAAAACTATTGTGTCCTTAATTTTCAATTCGAAGCACCGAAAACGCTAATTTTAAAAACTGCTCATATCTCAAAAACCCCATCGTTGATTTCGATAAAACTACGAAGCAATGCTTACATACCGAACAATAACTTATAATCGGTTTTCACCTAAATATTTACGCAATAGTATTTTTCAAATTAAACGTTCTGTTTTGTCTGGCAAATTTTACAAAAATCGCTCTAACGATTTTTACCAATATACATATAAAAGATAATATAAGTATTATTAATAAGATCCCGTACTTTCTTATCAAAAAATACTACAGAAATCACGATCTATGTATTTTCACATATATCTACGGTATATTTTTGTAATAAGCTTAATGCCTCATATCTTGTGAGTTGTAAGACCTTATAAAATAGTACAGTTGCCGCTTATAGCCCTCTAGCCAGAACTTGCGACAATTGCCTGTTACTGAGAGCTTAAACTTTTAAAAACTTGTGTTGTTATTTTATATAACTTCCATTTGAGATAGATATTCAATTTTTTGTTTTCTTTAATCTAGTATCGAGAAAGTTTCGTTCGACCCAGTCGTGCACTTTATTTACTTTACATTGAAAGCTTCCTAGTTTTTAGTTTAAGTTGTCGGAGCTCTGGGGTTTCCTTTAAAGTCGACTTCTAAGGCATGATCTAGTAAAGGATGCTTCAGAATATATAGCAAGCCTTCTACAGTCTTTACAATGTATGCCGTGTTCGAAGTGGCCATTTGTGAAGGCGTTGTAAGCTAAGATTTAACAGCTTACTTTTTGGTACGTCGATAGGAGTGCTTCTTCATCGTATTGTATCATGTTGGCGGACGATAGGACGAAAGTCGAGTATTTGGTATAGGTTACAGTTATTTTTTTGTAAATATATAGAATCTGGAATGTGCAGATGATAAAAATTCATAGACGTCGAATTTCCACATTTCCCAAGGGCTTAGGTGACATCTACGCCTTTACATTTTTATGGGGTACCTACCCTCGTTTTCAAGAAACCCAGTCCGAGCTTTATGCGTGCATCAAGTGTTAAAGATAGGTTCGGTTCATAGGCTCTTATACCTTACACGATATGTAAGTATATATGTGCCTCCTGTTGGGGCAAGTTCTTGTTTTTGATTGGAATAGATTTGGGATACTGGTTGTCATGCCTATGGTTTGAAGTAGGGTTCATGATATACCGAAACCTTAAATGATAACATACAATTTTGAGTTTGTTTTTTGAATTTTCATACAAATAGGCCGATTAAAATGTTTGACAGTCAGAGTAACAATGAAGTGTTTTCAATAGTGCAAATTTTAGGTGGTTGCTGGTTGTATGGTGTATGTTTAGAATAAGAGCAGAAGTGACCGATATAGTTGTTTAAATGAAGTACTGCGTAGTTGTTATTGTATTTTTATTGAAAGTGTATGAGCTGAATTAAGGTATTTTGTGCAATGCTTTTACGTAAACAACATTGTATGAGATTTAGAGAAAAACTGAACTTGCCATTACGTTAAATGACCATATTACTTTGGGATTGACATTTTTCAAAATCTTTTGGACCGTTTTTGAAATAAGGGCGATTTTCAAAGTATACAGTTATTGGATTATATTTGAAAATGCAGCAATGTAAACCTCACCTTTGTAAGCTCAAATATCAATTTTAGTTGAAATCGTTGTAGCCGTTCTCAAAAAATCAAACTTGTTTAAAACCGTTATATAGGAAGTACCTACCTATCGTTTATAATGGGGATAACGTGCAATAAAAAAACAGTAGCCAGGAATTGAAGGCCCACAAGCTTTATATCCGACGTTTGAAACAAATCCGGCCATCCGTTTAGGCTGTATTCCTCAGGGGCTGACGGACAGACTAACAGAACTGCGAGACCCGCTTTTTTGAGTTCCTCTATCATCGTACCTAATGCTAGGAATGATTAAAATGTCGAGTTTGAAATTTTATACGAATTACTACGTAACCGAAAAAGTAAAAAAAAATCTTTTTTGTGGAAAGCTTACCTGGGTTGAGCGCAGCCTACAATCTTTCGAACATTAGATCATGTTGTGATTCTGTTTTTTTGTAGCCGCTTTAAACCCAATCCGATTTCAAGTGATTTTCGCGTCACAGTCAATAAAATAGTTTATTTATTATTGAAAGTCATATCCATCCATTGTTTTCTTGTGAAACGCTTATGGATGTAATATAGTTTTATACAGCACAGTCTGGTGTAAAGGTTAACGTACGTATATGAAGTTATATCTCCGTAACATACCTATACATATAAATATGTTCACTTTATTATGTAGCAAACCAGAATAGCATTACCAAGAGTTAGAGGCGAAAACATCTTGAAATTTGCAAATCCGTTTCTTATTATTTTCACCAAAACTTTTTCAATGAATCATTTAAATATTACAACACAATAATAATTATAAACGCACACAAAACAACATTTCCTCAATGTTTGTACATTTTACATGCATCCTGTGCCTCTGGCTAAAGAAATCCATATGGCAGGCAAATGGCCGTTTTCTTGTTTGGATTCTAATTGGGATGCATTATCACAAAAAAAAAGAGAAAAAAAAGTCCCTGGGAAAATAAAAAAAGCTTGGAAATAAAATTTAATATTATAAATACTCAATATTTCTTGAGCGCGCGAGATTTGCCACTACAACTTTAATATTCGTGGTAAAACTGATTTTCGTTTCAATACTTTTCAATCGGAAACTAAGAAATGCCAATTCACATAATATTATATCTGCACTAGGTATACCCACCATTTTTATGATATTATATTCTTTTAAGTATTTAGATTCCTCATTAAAGAGGGAAGGTTATATGTTTTTTCTTTTTTTGTTGAATCGTTTTTTTTTATTTGTGTGTACCAACTTACAAACATATGAAAACAAATTTGACAGCTCACTAACAAGGCGGAAATTCGGTCACAGTTCGGTTACAAGTCATAGCCAAATGTACCATTATGTGTGTTTTCCGAAATAGTAATTTAAAGAGCTAAAACTGATTCCCAACTTTGGTCAGTGTTCTGTCCTGCACTGGAAACATTACGCACTTTGATACATTATACACACTTTACTGTTACGGTAACATGTCTGAAATGTAGGAACAGCGCTTACATTGTAACCAACAATTTCTACTTGGGGTAGAAAACATGAACTGGTTGTTCCTAAGTAGGAGTTATCAATATAGCAGATCCTTAAGATTGGAATGCTCATAGGATAATCACTAAATATCCTTATGGGTATTTTTGACCTTCTCACTCTATTTACAAAGATTGCAACTTTACATTGCTTGACCTATAAAATTGCATGCAGGCAATTCTTCGGCTACCCAATGCATGGTTCTTTGAAAGCAGCTAAATGGGACATTGCTATTTAAAGTATCATCCTTCCAAATCCCTAAGGAAACTGTTGAAGGTATCGACTTCCACATTTATTTACGGAATTATTTCAAAATAAGTGAAGGAATGTACTACATGGACTCGTGCTCTTAGACTTCCAGACACCTGCAGTGTGTTTTAGTTAGAATATAAAAAAAAAAAATTGCCAACAATGTATTGGCACGAACGATTTGCCTTATGTTACACAAGCCAATTTCTTTGGGCACACGAAACGTTTTAACGTTTCGCCGTTCAGAATCTGACCCCAGTCTTCGCTAAGCTCTTACGTCGTTAAATCTGAACTATATTCTGGAGTTTTCACTCACAGGGCATAATGTTCACAATGAAATTATGTGGGGTGCCCACTGCCCACCTGCCCACTACCCAGGTATAGTTACGAAAGCGCCAACGTACTGGCCAAAATGGAGCAGAGCTCCCCCTAAGAAGGTCTCAAACTGAGAAGGGCTCAGGGTTTCAAAGGTCTTGTTAGATTGGACAAACTTTAGGGATAGTAGATCCAATTAGGAGTAGTCATATAATATCATATCGAATTCCAACTGACTGTTTTTTTCCACTGCGCCACCTCTCGCGAACGTCTGTCGAACATCCGAGAAGTGTATACCTGTCTTAAAAGAGCCGCTTCGAATCACCATGAAATTGTAGATGTTTTTCATTCGTTTCAAAAATCACACACAAAACGAATGGTTGTGAGAAGCTGTTTTTTTTTTTTTTTTTTTTATTATTATTTACCTGTGAATGTCAAGCCATGGTTCGGAGCAAAATAATTTACATCGGAAGATACTTCATCAGAAATTTATTAGAAGTTAGTTGGCAGATATTGAGGTCATGTATATTATATAGGTTCTATAGGTTTTCTGTTTTGGATTATGTTCGTGGAGGCTTTGTCCACTTCCGCTTTTATGAGATTTTTCCTGGAACATTGACGGACGATGAATACAATCGGAATGGGTTAATACTTTAAAGTCGTTGCCTAGTTAAAATAAAACTTTAAGGCGGTCTGTTTTTCTGTGGACTCTTTTCTTTTTATGTTGCCTTTTACTGATATTTGAAAAATAGAAGGAAAAACTCACACAAACTTATATGATTGGTCAGCTTGCTTCTTTAGGTTTCGTCCTAAATGCAAAGGGTCTCATTCATTTGGGAAAAGCCTTCATCAATTTATTTCTGAATTGAAAAGAAATAGCAATTGATTGATAGCATCGTATCTATGGCAAACATCAACCCATGTTATGAGGCCGAATTTCTTCTGATTCCATTAAATTATTGTCAGTTCCTTGCCTTTCCTCTTACATATTGATCGCTATATATACCACACAAGAACTGGTAAGGTATTCACATTTTATAATAGAGTTTTGCTCTTAAGGCTGGGCCGGTCAATCTGTTGAAAGAGCAATGAAATTGTAAATTACATGAGCCTTCCAGACACATTTGCTTGGGGAATACTTACAAGAGTCACTATGGTATACTTCGCATTGGCTTTTGGGCCTTTCGACAGAACGTGGGCGCCACATAGTCACTCTAATGCCCTGCAGCAAGGGTGCCGTCGCCATTGAACTAGAGAACAATATAGAGCTGTGCTATACAAAGCATAAGCTTCAATAATAGTCATCACATTGAGCCTTACCATTAAATGTAGCCACCCTTTAAGACCGTGGGTGGTGGTTGTTACATTTCATAATGAATTGACTGTTACAAACACTTTTTAGCATTATATGTATCCATGCTGAAATTAAAATACTTAAGTGTGTTGTTATACATTAGTGTACGACAAAGCTGAGAGCCATTATTTACCGATTGACGTCAACCGGCTCTTGCCCTTATATTGTTTTCAATAAAAATTCAGTCTATGTCAACAAAGAGGCAAAATATACGCACTAACGCACACACATCAAAGTCATGTTGTCAAATATCTTTAGCACGTTCTGGGGCAACACTAACGATATCATATTCCGAACGTAATTGAGTGCTTATCCGTGTCAGGATAGAGAATATATATGTATGCCTACATAAATATTTTTTTTTGTGGGAAAGCTAACATATACCTAGTACACAAAGCGCGGTACACCAGCGAAGGCGAAATTGACTACAATTACTTTTATTATCTTTATGAATGTTAAATCTTTCAGAAAACACTTAATTTTGTGCACCGGTAGCTCATTTGCATGTCGAATTTTGTGACGACACAAATAGATAGTTTATCTCTGGAAGGCGTCCATATTGTCATAAATTTGAGTATGACTCTTTGTCGTATTAGAGGTGGATAAAAAAAGATTTGATTGGATAGGCCTTTTGTTTTTGTTTTATAACTATTATCAGTCGGGATGGACGTGACGCTAAATAATAGATTGGGTTTTCCATTTGATTAAACACGTGTATGTATGGAAAAATATAAAACAGATTTGCATAGAATATGACGTCAGCCTAAACATAAATGCTTGTGGCGCTATGTTCGGTAGAGAATCCGCCATTATACGCATAACTTCTTTGGGAGCTATGAACTTGGTCCTAAAGCTTAAAGAATTAATGTTTGCCTTTTTTAAGGGAAGCATTTTGGGAAATAAAATGGTATATCTTGAAATGTAGTCTAAGTAAACGTAACCATTGGTTAATTGTTTCTATTTATGGGTACTGATTGAACTTACTATCCTCCTCTAAACAGCTGAGGAAGTGTCATCTGAGGTACGTTATTCAGCTACAAGCAAGAACTAGAACTTGCCATTGCCCTTCATAAAGAAGTAGATGAATAATATCTGTTAAGTGTAGAGGAAGTGTACCGATTATGGAATACCTAAGGAAGAAGTCGTCCTTGAATACTAAAACATTATTTTTTTTTTCAATATTTTTTATGGAAATGATTGAAAATAGTATTTTTTAATTAAAAAAAAACAAAAACAAAACTTAAATCCATATAACACTTCATTAAATAATCAAAAACGAAAAAAAAACACAAAATGAACACATTGAAAAAAGTGATCCTAATATGAACCACTTTCTTAAAGCCCATTTATATCGACTTGACGGCTGCGATAGCTTTCAGCATGGTCGATTTGTCCCAGACCTTGCGCTTATTCTGTTTTGGCGTCATCTGAAAATTTTACGATTACCTAAGTAAGTACACAAATTTTAACAAACTTTTTAGTTGGTTCCCAATATGGAATACTATGGAATCCTATTCCATATTAGGAACACACTGATATTCCATATTAGGAACAAGGTAGCACCAGATAAAGTTAAAATTACCTTCACTATTTTACACAGATAACTTAAATATTCACAGTAGTTTAAAAGCTTAATGTTTTTTCTAATAATGAGTAAAATAATGATTGAATAAAATTAAATTAAACTTGAAATAACACGAAAAAAGAAACTTTTGAAAATATACTACGCACTTGTCAAATACACTTGTTTTTACTACTACTCACGTCTGCTGTTATCGCCATGCACAAAGGTTTTGACAGTTAATATGCGCCTAAAGAAAAAGCTATTCGTGAAATTTAAATACGTCTACGTTACTTTGGTTATGAGATATTGCACTATTCCATATTAGGAGCGTATTCCATAATCGGTACACTTCCTCTAAAGTCTGCGAATTAAATAATTCTGTTTCCTATAATCTTAATTTGATATCATCATTTTTTAGAAGGCTATACAATTAAGACCTGAAGAGTACCTTTCTTTTTCGCTATTCTAAATTTTGATTTGCTGTGTTAATGTTCCATTTACCTATATTTAAGATCGAACTAATTACGTAAGTCTTTTGAAACTCAGCTTCCTTCTAGGTTTAGGTAACCATCTAAGGATTCACATTGATATTTTTATCGATAACAACTCACTTGACGGGCAATGATGGTTTTATTCCTTGGTGATGGTCTTATGAGTGGGAGCTCTGTTCCTTCGCCATTCTTTCGTTACCCTCTAAGCACGGTTTTGCTGATCTGGCTTATGCCTTATGCGCTACTTTTTCTAAACAAAAGGTCGTAAGTGGAATAAAATCGCTATGAATAGTATCAGCAAAAAGATCGCAGTACGTAAAGGTTAGGGTTACCATACTCGAAAACAAGAAAAGGTGGACTTTATACATTTTTTTTTGAAACAGTTCTTAAAATAGGGGGACCCAATTTTCACAACCACAAAAAAAAAGATTTTAGTTTGATTGTAAAAACGAAATTTTATCGTTTTCTCACTTTATTAGGTAGATATATGTAGAAATCGGAGAAATGGTGCATCATTCATGAAATACACGCATAGTTTTAAATAATATTATAATAATATAATTTTTGGCGCAACAGGTCCGTAGGGACCCTAGGCCTAGCTTCTCACAACCATTCGTTTTGTGTGAGTTTTCATTTTTGGAACGAATGGAAGGGATCTACAATTTTATGCCGATTCCAAATGGCTAATTGAGAAGCTCTTTCATGACAGTTATACTCTCGGATGTTTGTCAGACGTTCGCGAGAGGTGGCGCAGTGAAAAAACCCTGAGTTGAAAATTGGATTTTTGCGGGATTCGAACCTGAACCCCTCGCTTAGTAGTCCAACACACTAACCACTAAGCCACTGCGCCCACTTTAACTTTTGGGTTTTTCATCTGATACGGCAGTATATACCAAATAGTAGTATGAGGTTATTATGAGCTGAAGCTCTCAGTAACAGGCATTTTGTCGCATGTACGAGTAAGCATTAATTTGTTGTATCGAAATTTTAAAGTTGTATCGATGTCGAAATTTTGGCTTTCGAGATATGAGATTTTTTTTGAAAAAATCCATTGTATGATAGTAGATACAGAGAAAAATTGAGTTTGCTATTAGGTTGTATATGGACCGACATACATACGTTCAAGTTTATCAAAGTATCGTTATTCGATTTTTCAGCGAAAAACATGTGGTCATGTTAAACTCAGAATCGTTAGAGCCATTTTCAAACAAATCAAATTGGTATAAAAATGTTATATCGGAAGTAGCTACGAGTACCATTATTATTGAGGTTACCGTGCAAAAACAAAAAACTTCCCTGAACTGTAGGCCCAAGAACTCAAAATCTGAAGTTTGAGTCAAATTAGACAGACAGACACACTGACAGAGTTTCGCGACTCAGTTTTTTTTGAGTCCCTCTATTATCTTGAAGTCAGAATTGATTAACATTTCGAGTTAAAAATTTTGTACGAAAACAATATCTTTCTCTTACTACGTAATGGAGAAAGTTAAAAATTAGTTATATAAGACATCTCTGCTATGTGTTCAAACAAAATTTGTTATCCTCTTATTTTCTCCAAAATTTATTTGGGTTCAGAAAACTTTTTGAGACATTCACAACGGTGAGGAATTGAATGCCAACAATTTTCCTGCTCAATTTTACGGACCGCGGGAATATTCTCGGCCAACCCGGCGTTCCTTTGACGATCGGGTGTTGCCTGATTGCTCCCGTACCTTTCGTCTCGATTTTGATCACCCAACGTTGGATAATCGACTTTGAATGGCATAGCGTCAGCCGCAAAGTGGATTCAACGTTCGCACTGACGATTTTTCATTTTGTTTGATAATAAAGTTTTACCAGATTAGTCACTTTATACAGACGCCACAAAACAACATGGCCACCAGAGGCATTGCCAACATCGACCCTTCGCAATTGACAAACCCTTCCAGCCGTATTTATTAGATTCCTTTACGACGCCTCTACGATGTTGTTTAGTTAAACATCGCGTAAAGATTTACACAGCCTCTACGTGGCTTTTCTGAAATTGTGATTTAAATGAAATCATTTTACACAATAAAAAGCCAAATTACCTATCTACCTAAAACAATTCCGAAAAGTCTTCGAAGGTACTGCTGAAATATCAAACTGCAATCATATATCTATGTGTCTTCCTATATCCATATTCCTATTTCAATTCTAACAACCACCGCCAAATCCAATGCCAGGCCATTTGTATACATATTCACATCACACACATCCTAAGACATTCCCCACAAGCAACAAAACTGAAGTAGAAGAAATATTAGCACAAATGCACAATATTTTATATATTTTTGTTTATTAAATATAATTTCAATTGCATATGACAACGAAATTCATTTGGCAGAAATTTTGATCAGCATGCGAAATGAACGAACAAATAAAAATTAATTGCACTTTTTGGTTTTGTTTACAATTCGACGACGACCAAATGACATTTGATGCAAAAACACATTTACGTATGAGCTCCACGCAGCCTCTAAACGCAAATTTTCGCGATTAACTTACGCAACCTTAAAGCAACGTTCCTTAAGTTCGAAAAATCTTTATAAATCACAATTTCCTGTGTAAGGGCATTTTAGAGGGTGCGTAGAGATAAGCAGACTCTACGGTGAGTTTATAAATAAGGCTGTTCATTTATAGGTATGTTTACTGAAACATAAAAAAACATTTTCGGGTAATTCTGGCGAGTCTTGTCGCTATACCAACCATAGCTCAAATGGTGATCATAAAAATACACTCCACACTTTCGGACTAGACGCTGAACTCTTCATTTCTCTAGTTGCAAGTTGCCACCTTATGGCCTTTAAAAAAGGGTGTAAAATCAAATCTTCAATGGAGGTTCTATAAACTCTACAAGGACACTATATAGTAGTATTCAAAAAGTTTTACAAACTCAAAGAAGAAACTTGGTAACTACTGAATACAATAGCTCCCCATGAATGAAGCTCTCTGCGTTTGCAACTTTAACATTTGCCATATGTGGGACATGCACCAGAAACCAGATGAATAGACAGGGCCGTAGGTACACAAACATAAATGGGCACATCAAACCGCTAGATGGCTCCGCAAAGAGGGAATTGAATGTAGCGCGATATGAAAATACCCATCGATAGTCCGTATTATGCATATATTCCACTTTTATTTGACAGCATCGTCTCACATTTTACGGTGTATGGGTGTATATACCTATACATAATAATGGAAAACACATCCTTGAAATTGGAACCACTTTCACGTTTCTGGGAAAATACCACCCAATTGAGCATCGACATGGAATAATCAAAATCAGCAGCACCAAATGGAAATGGTTTTCAATAATTCACATAATTGATAATTCAATTAGGTATTGGATTTTATCCCCATATAAAATATTTACGTAGGTACGAGTTATAGCACCAATCAAATTTGAACTTCAATTGGGCGATAAGTGTACCTACTGTTCGAGTGTTACGATTCCTTTTAATGACAATATCTACTTTACATTGGTACTGTATTATATTTGTTGCCACCACCACCATCAATGATGCTCCCAACCCATTTCCTGTTAAAGGTTAAGTGGCAAATTGGCGAACGCAATTATTTACTGTCTACAAATGAGATAGCGCAAGATATATTTTGTCGGTTCGAATATTTTTTTTCTGTCAGTGGTATGACATTGAAATATATGGAAGTGGAAGCGCACGTGTCAGTCAATTTACGATTTTATGCGAAAAAATGGAAAATGTCCTCTCTAGGGCATGTTTGAAAAATGTATGGGGGCATTTTTGCTTTCATACAATTATGTATAAACCAAGGTACCAGTACTGTTACGATTGCATTAATAGTAGTACCCATATAGCGTTGTTTGTGATTTATGCGAACTCCCAAAGTAGTATGAATTATTCACGAGTCACGGATAAACTTTGCCAAAGTTGCATCGTTAAGTCAAAGGAATTTATATTAAAAATTAGTGTTTTTGCACAGATATCTACGATTATAGATGGAAAACTTTAATAAGAAAACACATTTCACCGACGTGCATTCATGAATTTATGGAAATATGCAGATTGGTATCTCTATTGATGTCTCACAAGCTGAGTAAGAAGTTGGTTGACTATAGGAAGTGAAGAGAGCTTATGTTTGTCATTGCCAAATCGAACGCAAGTTAAACACGAATACTAAAATATGTTACGAAAAATTTACTTGAGTCTGAGGAAAAATATATTAGGCGTAGGCTGATTAGTTAAAGGTGTCACAAAAATTCACAAGCTATAGGTACTAGTAATCATTATTTGGCGTACGGGCTAAAGATTTTACGAACTTACAGTGACGAAAGAAAATTACCAATTGTGAGCTACAAAACATTTAGTGTGAAGGTTAAAGACGTAAGAAAGGCGAAATGACTTCCTTTTTAAAAGTGGTGCAATTTGTAAAATTGATGTGAATTGAACTAACTCCAACGTGAAAAGTGGGTGAGATGTTTGACACCAGAAAACGTATAAAGCGCTGTTTAAGGAAATAAAGGTGGATAATGGAGGTGTGCTAAATACCAAGCACTCCACAAAATGTGGCGTTATTTACTTCTTTTCTAAGTACCTACGGGTACCATAGATATCCGAAAATTGGTTTGCTGTACTCGCAACTAAGCAAGCTTACCCATATCTCGGATGTCATCCACAAATCGTAGCTAGTGTAGAGTTACCGTAGCCGATATTTATTGAAAGGAGTTGTAATACTGAAACCTTTTGGTCTATATTTGATGATGATGATGATGATGATGTATGTATGATATTTATTTCGCTTAAATTACTTATAAATATAGTATGAAATACAAATCCATTTAAAAATTCAATATGTTTGAACTTACAAAGTAAAGTAAGCAAAATCTGGTGGCATTCGATATTTTATTCAGATTGAGTTCAAATAGTGTTGAATGCCACTTCAAAAGGAACAATTTAATTAGATAAGGTGGGGTGTTAAACAAGAAAATAAATTTTTTAGAAAAAACTATTTTTAGCCGATTTAGTTCATATAACAAGATATCAATTAGTTATTACTTCACAAAGGATGCAAGAATTTATGTGATCTATATATATTAACATCAAAAGTAAAGACAAAAGTTAGATCAAAATATTAGAAGTAAGAGAGTTTAAACTATAATAATCATGAGACAATAGCCAATTTTTTACGCGCTTTAGAAAACATTTGGACATGTGAACACATCTGATTTCTTCCGGGAGGACATTAAATAAACGATTACATATAACTGAATAATAATTTCTATATGCGGTGGTTCGATAGTTTGGCACTTGTAACATATTAAGTGAGTTATTGCGTAGGTTATAGGTTGAGATTATACGAAAATTTCGGTTACCAGACTTCATAAAGAACGCCTTTAGAACCTTAAAACAGTATAAGTGACGAACAGGAAGAATCCCTAATTGACAAAACAAAGGAAAACTAGGATACCTACCAGGTTTACGACAAATTTTCCGGACAACATTCTTTTGCAGGACTAACAATGGCTGAACTTTGTTTTGATAGCCACCTCCCCAGCAATTTATACCGTATTGAAGCTTAGAGTTAAAAAGTCCGTAATAAATTGTGGTTAGGAGCTTAGTTGAACATAAATTACGAAGGTAATAGAAATGCCTAAGTGTGGAGATAAAGTACTTCTTCAATGCAGTAGCGTGGGAAGAAAATTTCATATTAGAGTCAAGTAAGAGTCCTAAGTACATAAATTCGTCTACATTCTCTATCAAAAAACAGTCATCACTACAATTTTCACTAGTACAAAATAACTGACCAAGGCAACTGGTTGCAAATTTACATTGATATAATTTAAATTTTTTGCAATTGGGTGCATGAAAGTATACATTCGGTTTTGGATTAATAGAAACAGAAAAATTAAAGAACATTAATTTAGTCTTAGGACTTATTACAAGATTGTGTTCAGCGAACCATTGTCTTAGAGTATGTACATCACAATTTATGTCACAGATAACATCTAGGGGACTGTTTACGCCATACGATAACCCAACATCGTCAGCAAAAGCAGTAGGTGAGCCTCTTAGATTGAGGTGGAAGAGTGAGTTGATATAGATCAAAAATAAAATGGGACCCAAGACTGAGCCTTGTGGTACCCCAAGCCTGATTAATTGCACATCACTTCTCGTCTCATTCAACTTTACTCTCTGTGATCTATTTTTCAGATATGAATTAAACCATTCAAGCATAAAACCACGCACACCTGCACTCCCTAGTTTACTTAACAGAATTTTATGGTCAACCATGTCGAAAGCTTTGGTTATATCAATGAATAACGCAGCTGTACATTTTTTTTGTCAAGGTTACACATTATCCGAGAGCAAAATTCTAAAAGTGCGTCCTCGGTTGATTTGCCCTTTTGAAATCCAAATTGAGACGGATGAAAGAACATCGTCTTGTCTAAAAAGTTTACTAACCTAATTTTAATAAGTTTTTCAAAAACTTTACTTATGCTTGGCAGGAGGGAAATCGGCCTATAATTTCCTATTTCAGTTGGAGAGCCTTTTTTAAACAAAGGAATAACATCAGCACATTTTAGACCATCAGGAAAAACACCAGAAAAAACACTACGATTGAAAACATCAGCTAATACATCCACAATGAAACAAGCAATATTTTTAAGGACAACATTAGAAATACCATCGACACCAAAAGAATTTGAGTTATTCAAACTGCCAATCACACTTAAAATCTCTAAAGGAGTTATAGAGTCAAAAACGATACTTCTACAGTGCACAGAGTTTCCTACCTGCTTACGCCTCAGAGAGGTATATTGTCACTTATAAGAGTTTCCGTCATATTACAATTCCTTTCGAAACCAAATCTAAGTACGATTACCAATAAAATTGTTAGGATGACAAATTCAAATTTCACATATTCAAACTGGTGTTGCCATGTCTCAAGACTTAAGTAGCAACCTCCGTAGCAGCCATGAAGTTATCAATTCGTGTACCGAAATGAAACAGAAGTGGCGCAATGAATAGGGCTACGAGTAAGGTGTTGTTCCACAGTTTTCGCTACAGTCGTAGAAGAGCGTTTAGCGTGCACATTTTTAAGGAGACCCATAGCTATTTGTAGACTTATTTAGCCTCTGAAAATTGGTCTCCATTGGGTACCATGTGACACAGATGTACCCACAGTTCCAGTTAGTAACGCAAACTAGTACATTGCCTATCACAAGTAGAAAAGTGGATTGTCGACAGAATATGTCCTTGTCGCACATTGAAAGTGGCTCTCTATTATAAAGATATCAACATTTTTTTTATCGCGTTTTATTACGCATAAAAGTTTTCAAAGGTTTTAACAATAGTTTCTGCGAAGCCGAGGCTTTTCTGCAGAAGATTGGGTGACATGAATTTTAATTTAAGCAAATATTTAGCTTAGTTTTTTTTTCAAAAGATAAAATTGCTTACATAATGATTTACTAATTTATATTTTTTAGTAGTAGATGTTGAGATTTAGGAAGATATTTTTCTTGTTTTGTAATTTGTTATGTTCGAAGGTGCAGGGAAATAACTTCACGGGCAATAACTTCACATGGGAAATAACTTCACCTCGAGTGGGAAATAAGTTCACTTATTTTATGTGAAATTATTTCCCATTGAAAGTGAGCAAAAACTTCACTTTTTTGTGGGAAATAATTTCCCTTAACATGCCGCGACATAGGTATGTCAGCCTACAATTATTATTCATAAACAGTGGAAAATGTATGGGGGGGCATGCTGCCCCCCTGCAACACCCCGGCTTGGAGTCTCTGTTTAGAGGTGGGAGTAGTTGCGAGTTTGGGTGTATGCAAAGTTAAATAAATTATGTAGCTATACTACTTATAAATAATTTGATTTTGTTTTCCAGTTAGAATAAACAAATTCTCAAATTGTAGGTGGGAAATAATTTCACAAAATTTACGGTAAGTGAAGTTATTTCCCACTCGAGGTGAAGTTATTTCCCATGTGAAGTTATTGCCCGTGAAGTTATTTCCCTGCACCATGTTCGAAAGTTCTTGAGGTAGTTCGTTGATGATAGATGGAACGCAGAATTGATGTTGTCGTCTTCCATAAGAATTGTAACTTCTTGGCACTTGTAGCATACCTATACACCCCAGAGTGTATAGGAGAGATTAAGCTAACGGAACTTTGAAAACAAATTCTAAATTAAGTAAAGAATATGCGGAAATAAATCGGGTCATTAGATTAGAAGCACCTCAAATACATGAAAATAAAATGCAGTTATTTATATATTTTGTTATTCATATTAGCTTTTATTAGATGTCTAACAATGAGTGCTGCCACCAGCCTTTAAAATAACTTCAAAAATTCGGTCTTTTAACGATTTATACAGCGTCTCCAAGTAGTCCAGTGAAATCTCATTCCAGACCAATTTAACAGGATGAATTAGCGCTTCCTTGTCATCATACTGCTTCCCTCCCTCATATACCTTACGTTTAAGCCAGCCCCTCACAATTTCTATTATGTTAAGGTCCGGGGAACGCGGTGGCCAAGGCAGCAAGTGGACGTTTTGGCTCGCGATGAAGGATTTTACCACTCGGGCTGTGTGTATGGGAGCGTTGTCCCGCTGAAAAATCAATGAAATTGGTCCAAAAAGCTCGTCAATTTTGGGGAATAATGATTCCAGAAAAACTTTGTAGTTGTTTCCAGCCATTTTGGTATCCTGGACTACCAAGTCTATAGCTCCTCTCATTCATCGCATTACATCCTGTCATGAAGATACTCCCGTAACCGATCCGCAATTATTCCCTTATGCCAACGCGTCGTAGAGCTTCTAATATCTTGGAATGGTTCAATGTGTCGAATGCTTTATAAGAGTCCATAAATACTACTAAGACATGGTGGCTTCAGTTAAGGCTATTGTTAACCAAGTTTGCAAATTCAGCAGTTTTTACATTTTTGAAACCCGTATTGACTATTGTGTATTAAAGAGTGCTTGGCTATAAAATTCTGTAATTGTACCATACTTACGCCTTCCATGTATTTTTCAATAACTGGGAGAACTAAAATTAGTCTATAATTACTTATTTCGTTTCTTACTCCTCCTTTACTACTGCAGTTTTAAGGGCTATTGGAGTTTTTGATTGTGTCAAGCTGAGGTTAATAATCTTGCAGAGGATAGGAGCAAACATATAAATGCATGTATTTTTATGTCAACTGCTCGAATTCCATCTACACCTGGCGATTTATTTTCTCCCAGTTTGCTTATGATTTTATTTATCTCATCAATGGTAGTAGCCATTGCGAATATTGAATTTAGCTTTGTGTGGGTTAACGTTATCGCATTGCAGTGATGGATTGTGTTAATCGTGAGTTTTAAAAAATTGTTTGCACATTCATTAGTTAATATTGTAACTTCCGTTGGAAAATTGGCTATCTTATGGTCTCATCGATATTTGACTTTCTTCTTCTCAAAAGCTCGTTTATTAGTTCCCCTTTTATACGAGGATCAGCTTTGAATGAATTGAATTGATTTTTATAGAAATACGGTTTTTGTATTGTTATTTACTTATTTATTTTGTTTCTACAACTTTTGTATTAGGTCTCATAACTTTTGTTAAGCCTATTGTTTTTCCAACGTTTGTTTAGTTCATCCCTTCGCTTGCAATTCACAAATATACTCTGGTGCATCCACGTACTAGGCTTTCTTCAATTTTGAATTTTCTTGAAGGTGGATATTTTATATATATGTTGCATCTTGTGACTTAGCTTTTGGTATACCTATGTTTTCGGTATCATCCTTCGTCAGAACATCTTCCCAATCTTCTTCACGGATGAGCTGGTTAACTTTGACATTACATACCTTATACTTAGCTCTGTTGGTTTTCTTAACTAGGGTTGCTGTGTCCACAGTATGGTATAAAATTGGGTAATGATCAGTTAGCCCACTTTCTATTACTGCAGAGCTTATTTGATTATCTGTTCGGCTGACAAGGATTCGAGTAAATTCGGTTATGATGTTCATGATTCCAACTGATGCTAACATCGGGGCACTGTCCCAATTTGAGTGTTGCCCTTATTGGGGCTTCACCAAATTAAACAGTGCTAGAGGAAAATAGGTGTGAGTTATCTTGCTTTATTCACCTGACATGTTTCTCGAGGTTTACCTTTCCTCGGATTGGGTTGGCAATCCAAATTGGTAGTGACCTTCGGGTTGCGAAAGCTCCACCATTAACTATATAATCGTACCACGGGGATGGGGACAGCCACTGTACCAAAACTGGTGCACCCCATCAATTGAGGTTGGATTCGTGGGGGCTGTGGTTTATTTATTTAGAACGAAGAGGTGTCAAGATAGGCCTCGACCATACCAATGGGTCTGACTGTTGCCAAACCATAAAAAGCCAAGAAATTGCACCAGGGTCGGTACTTGTATTGGCCCTGGGGCGTATGGTCAACGTCTTTCTCAGTGACTCTAATGTGGGTATGCCCACCGTGAATTTAAACCGTCAAGGCTTAAGTTCACGTAAAGCATTACTTTCATTTTGTGATGCTAACATCATATGCAGCTAAATCCATGTATTACGTTTCAATCGAGGGTGACAAGTAGTTGATCTATTACATCACTTGTGTTCTCCATTTTAACAATATTGATTTCGTATTCTTCTGGCGGTTGACTCAGTCACAGGTCTACTCAAAGCCTCCAACGCTCGATGTGATTGGCACAAGATATACCATTGAGCCCTATTAATTCCTTTCAAGAATGGTTTCGATTCTATACTTATTCCGACAGATATCTCCATCCTTCTGAGTCCACGGGGTATTTGTCCTTTTCAAAAATTGCCTACAATGAGGTGGTATTATACGATTGAAACAATATTGAATTACATCATCACACGTCCAGTCCATATGTCGTTCTCATCAGCCATCTCCTCGTTTTCTCAAAAATCATTGTCCCTGTTGATTACATCAATCAGAGAAAGGGACTCACAGACATGGTGTTCGTTCAATGAATGTTTATATCGATACGATACAACCAACTTGGTCAACAGCTCAGAACAGGACTACATAAATAAATTCACAAGGCATGAATTTGTTCGGTTACATTCTGCCTTTAGTTACACAAGCTTATCCCTTATCCGACCATTTTGTTAAATAGTTTCATACCATATCCCCTTTTGCAAAGCATTGGCTAGGATAGGTACACAAAATGTTTCTCCTCGTAGTCCTTCAATTCAATTTCCCACGGGGAAAGCCATTCTATTTTGTAAGACCGCACAGTACTCCTATATTTGCCAGAGCCATCATCGGCCCATGTAAGACGAAACATTTTTTCTAAAGTCGCAAAATTTCGCCAGAAGCGTTTGCAAGTTATATTCCCTTTCAAGTGGAAAGAGAATTCGAATTTTCATTACTTTTGTTGATTTTGTTAAAAGCCAAGGGAAATCCTGAAATAATATTTTAAATTGTAGCTACTGATGCTGGCGTTTCCGTACCAGTAGGCTCATTTCATTGGTGGAAGTATGTGACTTGTTTTGCATGTTTAACGCTGACACTGGAGTATTACGTCGTTCCATTAAAAGCGACGCGTAACGCCATTAGCACCTGGAGTTCATATCGTATATGTAGTGGATACCAATGTAATTTCGAATAGGCTTTTAGAAGGGTCTTGCGTGTTTTAATTTTAATTTATTATTTATTTATTTAAAAAAAATCACAGAGTTCAAAATTTTACTGAAACCTTCTCTATTCTTCTAGCTAACATCCATTGCAGGTTACATTTATATTCGGGATTTCATTGTTTTTTAAGGTTCCGTACCCAAAGGGAAAAAACGCAACCTTATTAGTTTCGCTCGGATGTCTCTCCGTCTGTCTGTCTGTCCGAACCCACTAAGCCAATTTTGTTACCAGGTCTATCTCAAGAACCGATTGACATAAGAGGCTAAAATTTACACACAACATCCGGTATAACCTCTAGTTAAACGACAAATACCAATGGAAGGAATACATCGATTGGTTTTCGATTAATTAGTAATCTGGTGAAAAAAATATTTTCATCCGCCCAAAAAACGGTTTATTTCTTGATTCACAAAAAAATACATAAATTCCTTTTTTGTAGATCATGTTCTTATCTATATATGTGCTGAATACTGTTTTGCCGAAAAGTTGATAGTTTACAAGATATTTTCAAAAAAGATAATTTTACCATGTAAAATACGTTGCTCTCATAAGTTTTAATCTCTACTACGCAGTTGTGCACAATTGACCCCATCAAAGACAGAAGAGAGTCACTGTCACTGGTGGTATACCACCAGGGTTCCCGCTTGCTAATTTTTAGTCAATAGTTTTTAATTGGGACAGGTCGCATACAGAATGGAAAATTGGCGTGGGTTGGGTAACTAGGTAATAATTAGAAAATGAAAATGTGCGAGTAATTTTTGAGAGTAAAAATATTAAGTAATTAAATTAAACTAAATTGTGATGAATTCATGAAGAGGGGAAAGATTGAATGATATTATATTAGATTTCAAATAATATCTGATGGGTTGGACTTTAGCCAAATACGGAACCTTCGGTGCGCGAGTGACACTCGCACTTGGCCGGTTTTTTATTTTAATTTTCGACAAATCCATCAACACTATACTTGATTTTGTTTGTTTAGTCTACTACAAGTATTCGGCATGTCTAAAATGCCAAATATTCCACAAGGTTGTCGAAATACCATCAACCATCGTAGATCACTATACAATACAACAACTTCGTATTTTCCCCATACCGTATACACACACAATTCTGCAGTCTGTATGTAGAGTAATACGATACTCCCATCGAATGACGAGGCCTGTCCCAATTAGCCAAACCCTTTACGATTTTAAGTGCAATAATTAACCAAATTTGCTCAGCTAAATCTATAAGGGTGGTTATAGAAATAAATGGTATATATAGAATTACATTCGGAGCTTAAGCATGAATTAAATTTATTATTGTCCCTATTTGTATTACATATTTTTTGATGATGCGTCGTATTACGTTCGTATTACTGGCTTAATGTGCAAAATGTAATAAAAATCTTTTTTCAATTCTATTTTCAGCTTGTTGGTGGAAATGGACATGAGTACCATTTTAAACATAGAACTCTACCACATGCGCGGTCACGACGAAGTATTCCTCACACACGGCTCTTGAAGAGCCATCCTTTGGTAAGAAAACTAAACCAATTACCGAGTTTGTATTTCATTATTTTAGATTCAATTTGGTTTGTTGTTTTGTATTGTGTGCGGTGTCAACTTCCATACAGTAAAGTGGTGTAGGTACAAATCGCTGGCATAAGGAACATTCATTTATTTGTTCCTTTTTTTTCTCTAAAGTTATTAATAATCGTTTTGTCTGGAGTGTTTAAAAAAAATCGACTCTCTATTGTTGCAGTCCTGAAAGCAGATTTCAATCCAGAAATCTTCCAGTTTAACAATCTAATCCGTTTTTATTGTTATGCATTTGACAAACACGTTTGTTTAAATTTAAGCCTTTAGTACTACTCATACCGACCACTAATTCTTATAAGGGTGATTACTTTTTTTTTTTTTTCAAAATTCAGCCTTAAACTCGTAGTTCTGTTTTGCAAAACCATGCTTTGGCATTTTTTTTTTAATTACCGTCGTAGGATGGACAGAAATGGAAGTCGCTTTTTAAGAGAAACAAAATGTACTTACTTGATTACTTGATTTCTTGGTAGAGACGGCTTAAGGCGAATAATTCATTAGGCTAAGGATACTGTTGCCAGTTTTAACTCTGTGATTGCATATGATACCGTGTACAAACGAGATCATTTGAGCCCCATCGCTGGCTAGGTCAGAACTATTTGTGGTTAAAGTACGATTTTTTAAAAGGCAAAATATTTTGACAAAAAAAAATCTAGCAGCTTTCGTCGCAAGGAACAATTCTGGTCTTTGTCTTAGAAAATAAGAGGCAAACTGTAAATTTCGAAATCAATGTGCACAAAAGAACAAACTCTGTTCAAAATTTTTGCCTCGTGCATGTAAAGAACCAAAATGGTATAGGTAGGTACCTACCTACCAAAGAAGATAAATATATTTTGCGCAAGTTTATTAAAAATCTCTATTGAATTCGTAACAGTCTTGAGCTTTTAATAAAACATGATGAGAACCCACACTTACGAGAGGTGGTAACTAAAAACATAACTTGGGACAAAAACACCGAAAAAGGACGGAAACAAGTTTAATTTTCCATCTCAGATAACAAATTTTACACACATAATTCGGCCTATGAATACGAAAAGAAATTTATATCTACTGACTGAAATTTGACGTAATTCTCGGGAATACAAGTGCGCGGATTCAATTATGGCAGATTTTCGCAAAGTGATACATACATTAAATTTAATAAATATGTAACAACAGACTGAGCAATTGTGGAATTACGAAAGCCGGATTTATAAAAGGGTCGATTTAAAAAAGAAAGGCTTGGGAAGAAATTTCCAGGCGATTCGGAGTGGACGTGAAGGATGTGAAAAGTAAAGTGAAGTCCTTGCGCTCCGAAGGTGTCTGGAGCTGGGACTGTTGAAGTGTATCAGCCTCATCTTTTTTTATTTTGATTCGTTTTCGTTCCTGGATGATGTGATTGTTTTGGGAAAAACGAAGACCAATTATTTTCTGGTAAGAATTACCTAGGTATCTGAAAAAAAAAAGATTCAAGTTAGCATAAGCCAAGTGCAAACCTTTAAAAAAAAAAACACTTATCATCAGATGAATGATAAATCTACAGACCTCGGCAGAAGTATTGCAAGCCAGTTAAAGGATTTATTGCCAATCAAAGCCACTGCTGCAGTGGCTGATTTACAGCAAACACTATCTCGCCACATAATTCGCTTTTTAAAGAAAAAGCAACAAGCGTCCGCATCTTCTGCGTCTACTTCGTTAGAAAGTAATGATGTTTTGCATTGTGCAATTATCAATTCCGAAATATTTGATTGCGACGATTTTTAATTGGGCTTTGTCATTTATTAATACTGGCTTCAGTGAAGTCTATCATGTTATATGTATACCTACTAAAAATTTATAAAATGGATTCAAAACACGAATGTGATATAATTTATAATAAAATATGTTTATGTAATGTTAATAGCACTTTTTTATTTTTAACAACTGATAATGAACATCCCCGTCAGTAACGCAAAATTTTCTAACGTTATCGCGAGTTCTGGTCGCCGTTTTATATCCGCTTAATTCCTGCATAGTAAGCTGTGCCATTGTACTCGGAAGTTCACATACGCTTTGTCTATCCATTTCAGCTGCTGCTCCTCTGGTCAAATTGGGGGAAAGTAAATTATGTAAAACGCAGCAGGTGTTAATTAATAGATCACTGACACTTCAATGGGCCTATGAATAACTCAGAAAGCGCATCAAGTCTGCAAAATGCCATTTCAACAGTCGAACTTGCGCGGCTCAATCTGTAGTAGTCAACCACTTGAGATACTGTCAGTTTAGTGTTCCTGTCATTGATTTTAGTCAAGTCCAAAAATGTTATCACCAATGAAGAAATATGGCGTCAAAGTATCTTGGCCCTTTAATGATATGTTTTCCATCTATCGATCCCAGTGTATAAGGAAAGTCCCAGAAATTGTCAAAATCTTTGGCGATTTTGTACCAATCGCTTTCTGTGGACGGCATCTGAAAGACTATAATTTAAAAATTTTGTTTCCATACATAAATATCATATGTTAACTCTGAAGTGCGTTAAAACTTGTGGTACGAATTTACTCATTGTTTTCCTCGATACGTGTGAAAGGAACTCCTTAGACTGCACGACGTGCTATCTATGTTATTGCACATCTCATTTTTGAGTCTTGGTTTTTATCAATGGTTCCACCTTTAATAAAATACAAAAAATAATAGCATTTATCACAAAACTGAGATAAGCCTTACTAGTACCAGAAGATATTCAAACTTGTCTATTGACATTAGGCAAAAGTTTTCGTAATATGATGCATTGTCCCATAAAACATCTTCTTACAATTGCGCTTCCAAATCGTGGAGCTCTCGCTTCTGAAGACACAGATTCACCCACGATCTGAGCTTTCTTTTGTTATCGAGCGCCACCTTCACTTGTTTCTTCGTTGATGGCATCTTGTGAAATGAAATGTCGTAAAGCAGCCCATAGACACCACACTTGTGTGTACACCGGTGTACTGACGACGGTGTGGCAATCGAGACACCGACACCAAAAATCAAAAACTTTTGATTTTTACTCGCTCCGTGTGTCACACCAAAATCGGTGTGCACACCAGACCACACACAGCACACATTTCCGCACACCTACACCGGTGTTGCACACAAGTGTGCTGTCTATGGGCCGCTTAACACGATTTGCCCAACCAAAGCAATGCAAATATGGCGGACAAGACTTCTGAATTAAAAGTCTGATTTAATTCAGACTCGTTGAGACGCGGTGTGAAGTAGAATTTGGTCTCAGCGCCTCCAACGAAACCACAAAACCAAATGGGCCTTAGATTTACTGAGTGCAACCAAATGACTGATGATTCTTAGAAAATTGTCGCTCCCATCCTACCGACTCGCTCGAAAAGTTGCCCCGTTTTTCTAAATTAGAAGTAGGTATATAGAAAACTAATTTTTGCAAAAGTCTAAAGCAAATAAGATAATAGGTACATATATTTTTTAGACTCACCGTATACCACACCTCCTACACACTCCCAAACTACAATTATTGAAAATAATTTAAATGCATACCATACCAATAGAATACACTCTTCGGCGAATGTTCATTTAAAGGCAAACCGCAAAAATTCCAATCGGAAGCACTTTCGATTTTCAATTTTACCCTTGGGTGGGACTATGATTTTTGAAATTCCTTTTCTATGAGCACAGCAACTGACTAGGCACAGAACCGAATTCAGATGGTGTGTGTCAGTGTGTGCCCTTAGTTGAGTATATAATGTGGTGGGTGGGTGAGTGGCTTCGATTTGCATATTCCAATAACCATCGGAAAAGGGTGCCAACAAAGGTACCATCTGCATAAATTGGCACAACCTCATAACACTGGCCTTAGGAATCGAGTATGTCAGTCAACTTCACCGTGAGGGTATTAAGCCAAAGCGACAGCATACGTGGGTGGTATACGAGAACGCGTAGTACTTGCATGCATGGTTGTTGCTTTATGCTGCCTGAAAGTGTATCATTAAGCCCGCTCCTTGTACTTTCTCTCGATTCACATTGTCTCTCGCCACTCTCCTCCCACGTATACCTATACAATATACATACTACCAATTTTGAAACAAGTATTGAAAAGGTATTCAGTATTCTAACTGTATTTTTCAGTGCGGGTGGTGGTGGAGCTTAACCTATACCTATACAGGTCAGGTTGAATTTTTCCGAATTACGTCTTCACTAGCGCCGGGCGCTGCCACGTCGCTGGTGGAGCAATGGCACCATATGGCTGAGTAGGTGAGGGTTGCTAGACATGCCAAATGGGAGCGTGAACTAAGAATCACAACGAATATTCGTTCTAATTTCACGTTCACAAATTTCATTCTGTCGATGTATGTGCTCTAGTTACAATTTTCCTAATTTGAGGTCAAATTGTTGCAACAGTGTACATTACCGTGTCACCGATGGGTGGATATTGTTAATTATGAGGTTAAGTTTTCCAATTACAGAAAATCGCGTGTATTAGTGCGAGATTTGAATTATTGATTAAATTTAGCTAAACACTGAAAGTGGGCGAGATAATGGTGTGGGATTGCAGCATTGCCATATGTGTGCTAGAGACAAATTCGATTGGGAGGAACGGAAATAAATCGAACGCGTGTGAAATCGAACTAATTGTAAATATTAGTTTCCACGAGCGAAGCAATTTATAAGGCAAACATCAGCAGACGAGCAAGCAAATGATGAAATTTTCTCATTAAATACTTATCGACGAGAGTGCATGTTGGTGGACAGATAACTGCAGTTTATTTGTGTTTACATTTGCAATACGTAATAAGTGGATATATTCAGTTGGTACTATACTCTATACAAGACAGGCACCTGTCAATGTATCAACGCTGTTACCAAGTTTTTACTAACGAGTTTTAATTTAAAACTAGTTCTAGATCGAAACTAGTTCTATGGGGGACTTAAGTTTAACCTTGTGGCCAAAACAGTATGGCGTACGCGAATCTTTTTACCAAAGACTAAAAATATTGAGACTAGGATGAATTTCGAAATCCAGAAAGGCAGTTTTGAGAGAGTCAGTTCTAGATGTGCTGTTGTTTTGTATTATTTAACTAAACACACAAGCAAACTGAAGAGAACATTGTACAAAAATAGGCTAAATATGAGGTAGGCACAGAATACCGCTGCGACTGTTAGTTTTAGCTTTTCTGACACTAGCAGTCATTTCGGCGTGCGTGCAACTGCCGTCGGCAACAAACCTCGCTCTCTATCTTTTCAAACAATTTTTCAAACCATATTTTCAATAAATGTAATTTTTTCCCCTATTATAGATTTTGCATATTTGCGTATGTAGTTTTTACAAAACTGCATAAGGAGTATTTCAATGGGGGCAAGTTACACGATTGAGCAGCACACCCAAATGATACAACTTTATAAAAAAAGTGAGTGTTCGTCAGTGAAAAAGTTGAGACTATTTTATGGGAATACTATGCACATCAAAATCGACTCTCCAACGTTTGGTGCACAAATTTAATGATTGTAGACAACGCCGTTTGATCGCTGACTGTGCTTTTCGGAGCGTTTGAAAAAAGACCCCAATTTTGGTCGAAAAAATTATCTTTAATGCTCACGTTCCCGTAAAAAATGACATTTTTCAGTTTAAAGAACAGCAACAGGTTGTAATAGAAATTAGGAGCTCACTGTTTGAAGCACATTCGAAACAACTCAATCGCTCTCTCGGTTGACGTAAACTGTGGAGTATTCTTCATAGCAATGGCATCGCTAAACCAAAGATCAACCGCTTTGAAAATGTCGATTGCAATGTCCTCAATCGGTAATTCGCATCTACAACCTCTAATGTACTGAGCTCCGTAAGTGATTCACACATCTCAATATTATCTTTTATAACGAAAGCGTCTTAGTGACACTGTGTTTCATAACAATTTATGTGATGAGCTCCGTCAGATATTTGATTTTCCACAAGTTGCAGTCAAACTACTTGCTTCTTACCTTTCAGGTAGAAAATAAATTGTTTAAATGCTGTTCTACAGGGTTCCATTTTGGGTCCGCTGTTATTCTCGTTGTTCGTAAATGATCTGGCATCAATTACCAACCATAGTAACAGTAAGGTTCAGATGTTAGGATTTGGGTGTACACCCAATTTTAGTCATTAATAATTAAATAATAAAATTTCTCTCTAAATTTTTAGTTATTTCAGAATTACTCTACTTTAAATATTTGAAATATTTGGTATTAAACCTTCATGCTTGGCCTTTTTTTTTAACACTTAGGGGAAAGTGGTCACCCTTCGTACACTTTTTGAATTTTTATTATTTAGTTAAAAATTAACTCACCTTTGTATGTAGTTAATGCATTTATATGTTATATATATATATCGTAGCTTATAACAAAAAAGTATGAAACCATTATGTCAAAGATTTACAGAGTTATAGAAAATATTCTAGGATTCGATTTTTTTATGAATGCACCTCACCTGTGGGGTACCTACTTTGGTACAGCAGATGGGGTACTTTCATACGACATGGGGAAGACTCATACAGGGTATTTAAAAAGTTTATTTAACTTGCTAATTTTTATAAACAGCAAAAAAAAACTTATTAAATATCCAAATAACTAAATAATATTCAAATTGACTTAATGTTCACTTAAAATTTTATTCCCATTTCACTGGATACTTTAAATTCAATGCTTTTGCGTATTCACTGAGAAAACTATAGGTATGGGTACCAAACCCGAAAATTTATTTCCTATACGCCAATGTTGCTATAAGTGCAGATTTGTCTGCGTTTTGCAGATTTTCAACCGAGCTGCAGACTTTTAACAATCAGCTTTCTTCATAAATCTGCACTTCTGATTTGGTCTGCATTTGAAATAATATACTTTGGTCCTTAAAAAAACATGTCAATATTTTTTGTACACTTGCTTTCGCTGTCATTTTCCTATTCAACTCTTTTTTTTGTATTGTTATTTAAATAAAAAAAAACATTTTGTGAAGTAATATCTTTCCATAGAAGTCTGCATTTCAGATTTCTTTTTTGTCATAACTGCAGATTTGTCCAAATATTTTTATGGCAACACTGCCTATACCCCTAACTTGGCAAACTTAACCATATCTTGGATGTCCATAGTTACCATACCATAGCTCTTTAAGGCGCGATTGTTAACAAACTTAATTTGGGTAGGGTGTGAACATCGTTGATCAATGTCCTGTTAGCTGTTACCCGTTAATAATTCTAGCTTGTTTACAAGAGCCTTTTATCTACTACGTTACCTAGTCGTATGACAGCTCTTTGCTGTGCAGTTCTGCGGTAAGGTTGTTCTGGCTTGTAGAGTAAGTGAGAACTGAGTCGTTTCTAGGTATAACATTAACAACTGATATGAAGCTATCACAGCTCTGTGTTGGACTAACGAATCCTCTTTCTTCGTTTCCACTGCTATTAGTACCGAAGAAGTCGTGCTGTAGAGACGTGTTATTAATTTGACCAGGTAAGAGTTTTAATTTGTTTTAAACTGGTCTAAATCTTTTTATGCATTTTAGAAAAAACGATAGGTAGGTACCTATTCTTTCATTTCGAATTTTATTTTTATATTTTTTATATTGCCTAGATAACTGTAAAGGCTACAACAGATAAAGACATTGCCATTTCTAATAAACCTTATAGAATGCGTAAATCAAGTTTTAAATAGGTCTATATAATTTTGTTTCATTAAAATCGATATTATTGATCATTTGCTTGTAATTTTCGTAAATAAAATTTGACGCGTACGAATGTGCCCTCTGTATTACTGTCCGAATGTACCCCAGGCTATGCACGAAATAAAAATTACAACTTTTTAATAAATTAAAATTTAGTAGGGGAATATTAGTAATTTAAACACAAAATAAACATTGTAAACATAAATTCGTCATCCCTATTTTGCAAGAAACGTAAAAAACTTACTCGCAATGCGATCGCGAACTTCGGTTAAAAAAATTACTCACAGCGCTCGGAAACACGTTACGCTTGTCAGCTATCATACCTTTGCCCGACTGTCCTGAAGTTCGGTGAGCGAAGTTTAGTTTTTCTTTTATACTTACTGTATGAATGTGCCCCATGTACGAAGGGTGACCACTTTCCACTATGTTGTTGTTCTGATCTCACTCCTTTTTGCAAAGATTTTAATATTTTTCATGTCAAAAATTTGAAAGATACTGACTACTACTGAAGTGTAGTCTCTACTTAAATCAAGTATGTTTTCTATTTCTTTTGGTATATTCTTCATAGAAGATCGGATGGTCGGTGTACTACTACTAGGCACTACTACTATACTATTGTTTTCAGAATTTCAACAAATTTCATGTCGTTTATTATCCCGGCTCCCGGAAATCATGGCAATTTTTTTGGTTTTTGTTTTCAAATTTGGAAAAATGAGCAGTTTTTTGTTTGCCCTCTGCAACCCCCCCTGCTACGTTTTACTGTTAGAGCCTGGAGTAGATGCGAACAAGAGTATCAGAAATATCGTTTCTGGCATTTTTTCTAAAAAAATATCTCTATAAAAACTTTTTGGAAAAAAGACCTGGAATTTCGGAAAGATAGCCAGAAAATTCTGGATTTTCTTCCTAGGAAAAAAGGCCAGACTTGTATAGAAAGTTTTTTCGCATTTTTTCCAAAAAAAAAAAAAATAGGTCGTAATTTCCGGTAGTCGAATATTAATTGTCAACTGTAAAAGTTATTTTCACAAATTTGGAACAGTTAACGAGCCTAAAAGCCGACGATGAATGTACGTACATGAGGGTGACATTCGAAATCATTGAAACTTTTCAAACCTTTCACTATTTCACTAGGACTTAAGCGGACAAAAGTTTATAATTGCGTTGGTTTCGATGTTCTATTGGAAGTTGTAAAAATGAATGAATAGTCAATCCGCTTCAATTGAAATCAGCTTTAGAGTCATTACGGGTAGATGTGCATTTTCGACTTTGAATGAAGATAATAAGCGAAACATAGAATAAACAATATAAGACTGCATAGTGCATATGTGGCTATTTATTTATAAAAGTAAAACAATATATATATTTTTATTTACTTTCATTTTTATTGCAAAAAAAAAAAAAACGAAAGCAAGTCAGATTGCACACGCTTGCCCCTATCTGTGGGTAAGAGTACGCATGATTTGGGGTAAGTGTGCGAATGTCCAGCGGCTCTTAAATAAAACAATTAGTTTACATGTTTTCAGTATTAACTGTTTTATTTTCCGAAAAAAATAGTAGTATATTTCATAGAGAAACCACAAAATCAAATTTCATGTAGTTTTTAAGGTAAAGCGATTTTTTTTTTAACACATTCAAAGTACCTGAAACGCAGTAAAAAAAAATATTAATCATCTTAAAACTAAAACTTTAAGTATTATAAACGAAAGGAACTCTTAATTATTTTATATATAAAAAAATAATTAGCAGATAAAAATAATGAAATATTAACTTCATGTTTAAAAAAATATCTGCAGATCAATTATCTACACAAGAATCTACCAGTAGGTGCACAACTGCACATACGGCAACAGTTTTCCCTTTATTATTTTGGCCCATGTTCTCAGTGTATTTATATGAAAACTTTTTTTAGTACCACCCGTTCCACTTATATGAAATAACGGAGTGTTTCGCATTGTTCACTATCAGTGACCATTTTGAAAATTATTTTTTGGTTTAAATTAAGATTTTCGACCATGTGCATTAATTTATTTACTCAAACTAATGGGTCTTTTACATTCCTTTAATCTTCCATTTCGTTTTGAGCTTCTAATGGATTAATCTCTAAACGATTATCGGGATAATCAATATCGTAGTTTTGATTATTTAGCCTCCTTCAAGTTCGGCTACTTTAGCTTCAATCATATCAAATGCTCTTGTATTGTCTTGAAATTCATTTTGAAGTACATCAAGGCATTTTTAATTTTACCTTCTGCAGCATTGAAAGCTGAAGTTATTGTATATAGATTCTAGTCTCTATACAATTCTGAAGTGTATGTTTCATACTATATATCTGTGGAATCAGTGCATGTTTACATCCAGCGCATTTATTGTTGTGTACGGGAATCATCTCCATTAGAGATGTACCCAGCAATTTATCACATGCTTCAATAAGGTCACCACATTCTCTATAGTTCAGAGAGATCCCGAAGACTAATGTTAAATAACCTACTTGAAAGAGATTTAGTTGAACCAGTGTTCGTATGTCATCGAGATGGTTTTTCCCTCGGACAGCTAATTTTTTTTCCCATTTTCCCCTTTTGGACCTGGTCGAAACTCCCACAAATTTCAAACATGATTAATTTAAAAAAAAAAGTTCATTAACAGAAAATAAAAAAGGCAAACACATATTCTGTATTAAGGAATTTAATTGAAAGAATAAGATAATCAGTCATACTTATACACATAAAAAATCACATTGGTGTAATTCATGAAAAAAAAAACAACACGTTCGGAATTTGTTTTGAGAAAGTCCGACACTTTTACTTTTTCCCCTTTTTCCACGAGACGTTTTCCTATCATCGAAACTCCTACGAAAAGATAAATTTCCCACGAGTTACTAACACTGGTGTGAAGTGAAGACTGAAGTGAAGAGTGGCGTCATTCTTAGCATACTCCATACCCCCACACCCCACTACTAATAAAAAGATTAAGCTCTCAGTATCTCCTCTATACTGAACTCTTGTGCGATTCTCGCAATCGAAAAATGATTAAATGTCTTTTTCTTACTTCTATAAAGAGAACAGCGGTGTCGGTAACAGTGTCGCGAGTTTATTGGTTTCTTTCTTCACTTCTCAATAGTGCCCAATGGGAATAAAGAAGTAATCGCACTTAAAAAAAAAAACTTCAAATCGGTCGAATAATTCATTTTAGCGACCCACACTTCGAAAAACACTGATCTAGATCATTGATTTCGATGGTTTGCAACAATAATACGAGATCCAAGTGCACGAAAATAGTCTTCCTTTTGTCAGTACGCGTTATTTACATATATCCTTCTTAAATACTTTGCAGTTTGAATAAACTGGAAGGTTCTTCACAGTTTGTTTTTTGGTGCTGAGAAGTTGTGATAGTTGTCATTAAGTACCTACCCCATAAAGTTAAAGGTATGCTTTAACCTAGAATTTCCCATCAACATGTTTCATTGCATACATCAATATGATAGAGATGTGTATGTCCATTACGGAAACTAATCGCCGATTAGTTTCTGATTCAACATTCAAGATCTTTAATATTTAACTTCGTTAGAATAATAATCTTTATTAAGGTTATTTAATGAGGCTGCATGCAAACACCCCTGATGATATAGCATCTCATTAATCCCCATACACAATCAACGACCTACTGTGGAATCCGAGACGAACAGCATTGATTTTCTTAGCGTGCCATAAAAACAGTTCATCGCCTACGTCGTAACCTCTAACGAACCACCTTACACACACAGAAATATCTCTTTGTACGAAATTGAATTTCCGCAAAACAACACAATTTTATCAGCAGGATAATGAAACCGTTGTGTATATGGCTTCCAAAAAATTAACTGCCTGCCATAGTCGTGAGCATGACATGACATCTCCTCAATTGGACTAATTTCTTTACTTGTTGTGCGTTGCTATTGCTATACAGTATTTTTCTATATAACTTTCAGATTCACAGCGCTATCCAGCAGCCGGGCTTTATACGAGTGAAACGTGGACTACGTCCTGCCATTCCAGCGATACACGGACTCCCATATGCCTCTACAAATGGCGTACCCAGCACGCAGGGGGTCGAGCCAACGGATCCATACTTTCCATTACAATGGTATTTGAAAAATACCGGACAAAATGGCGGCAAAGTGCGTCTTGACCTGAATGTACAAGCAGCATGGGATCAGGGCATTACGGGCAAGAATGTCACCACTGCTATTATGGACGATGGTAAGAATGGCAAAAATATCCTTTTAGATACATAATACCAATATTGCACACATTCTTGTGCATAGTAGAAATAACTGCGTAAATAATCTCAACCTCGTCTTTTTTTTATTTTTTATTATTAGGTGTGGACTACATGCATCCTGATTTAAAGTACAACTACGTAAGTAAATCGTTTGAAAGAGTCCTTAAAATCTCAGTGGAATAGAAATGAAAAAAAAAAAAAAGAAGTTTTAAATGAACTTTATCTGCAAAATCCTCAGAGGAGCAAGCACTTAAGCAGTCACCTAATGTGCGAGTATCTGGGAGTGCCATGATTAAGTAGTTTGTAAGATGAAATAGTTTCAAAGGTTGCCTTGACAAATTAGTCACAAGACACTTATTGCGATGTTGAGGGGTTGAGGGGATGATGCAATACCACCAGAATGATCAAGTAAACCAACTCGGAAGGGAGTTTGAGGTTAAAGCGATAAAAAACGATTCATTATGTTGACATTTGATATTGTTTTCTCAGACAAATGGTTTTGAAAAATATCTTCCAATTTTTCACGATGGCACCAAAGGGGTTAACTCAGGTGGAAGCAGAGGTGAAGTGCACCATGGTTTTCGGAATTTGTTATTCGAAGAGACGTTAACAGAATATAAATATTGATTGGCCATGTACCAAGTTTGCTTTTTCGATGGAAGAGTATGCAACAGACATAGGTGTGCTTTTGTTAAAGAGGCTTTGTTGTGATAACATATGGGACACCAAATTGGTTTGAACTACATAAGAAGTGCGGGTTCTTTTTTTAAAGCTTCTGTCTCGTGCCTGTGTTATTTATTGCAGTCATGAAGCAGTAATCGGTTTCGGGATCTGGAAGCTGTATGTGTAAGTAAAGTTGCTTATTGTTGCGTTCTTTTGGGGGTACAGCGAGTTTGGTTGTCAACCACACAAAAGCAGGTGCTATGGGTTTCACTTTGCTACGAACTATAAGCGGCAATCTGTAAAAGGGATTAATTACCAATTACCAGTGGACCCATTTATTTGAAGGTTCCTATTTTAACGCAGTGAAGCACATTCATATTTTTCGTATTCGCTTTTTTCTTTGACGTCAAAAATCGTTATATATGGCAATAGCGCAGTCTCTGGTTCACTGCCTCCAAAGTTAAGGCGATGTCTTCCTTAACAGCGTTCTCCATTTGCGCTGGAGTAGAATCATCGGGATGCGTGGAATCAAAAAATCCTCTCCTCTATACTTCCCCTTGATAATCGTCGCCTCTATGACGTTGTTCGTAAGCTTTTTCACAACCAGTTTCGTTCCATTGCACGTTCGAGGTTGACTGATGTTACGTAACATAATGATTACTGAGCCTACATGTAATTGCAAATTGTGAGTTGGTAATCCGGACAATTTCAACTGGTTGATAACTGCGTCAACCGATTTGAAGGAAAACAACTGTCCCAGAATTAAATTTCTAATAGTGCAGTTAAGATCATGGACATCTCTATTTTTGGCTATGGCTTATTCGCTCATCCAACTATTGTTTTTGAAGTTCTGCGGTATGCCCGGAAAAACACGTCGAACGATCTCTTCCTTAGAATCGGTCATGTGCCAGAAATTAGTGGGCAATGTAATAAGTCCTGTCGAGATATCAACTGCAATCTTTCCATTACCACAATGTCCCACATTTGCTTCGAAAACACAGCAGTTTGATCTCGTCAATCGGAGTGTCTTGACATGCCGCTATAAATTTGATGTTTCCAAGCTCGCATTTAGTTCGTCAGCTGCTGTTGATCGTGGGAATAACTGGAAGAGTTAACCAAAAAATGTTTTGATTGTCACAAAGACCTTTCTACGTCCTGTCCACCGCCACCACTGACCTATAACAATTGCTTTTAAAATTTTAAACATATTTCTTTTTGTATTTCAAACTACTCGATTTTTATCCAGTTTATATTTTTTTTCAAAGTGCATTTCCCCATGAAAAACGAAATGTGTGCCTACAACGCCACCTATTGAGAATTTTCCGACTTTTCTTTTTTCCTAATCCATCCCTGATTGAAGACGAACAAAACAAAACAAAAATCATTCAAATCGGTTGAACCGGTCGTGACTTATAAATTTTATATCATTATACCAGCGAAGCGGTCACGGGTCGCGAGTACTAATTATATAAACCTTCTCTGCATGGTCTATTTACCAACAAAAAAAAAACTAAATCAAAATCGGACAGCCTACCGACTGCCACACGCACATTCAGCAATATAAATTTCGAAAGATGTAGATACTAAAAAAAGCAAAACCTAATCGAAAACTCCTACTCCATCTAAATGCCAGATCTTTTGTAAATACTATTACAGAAATTGTTTTTCTAATAAAAGAAATAATGTTATTAATCTAATAAAAGAAATAATGTTATTATAAGTGTATATCTTCTTTTATTTATTGTTTAAAACTTCTCAATCGTCTGAATTTGAGTTATACGAAGCATTAGTGAATCGTTCAAAACAACGTCGTCCAGACGATTCAACCATTTTAGTGTTACACAAAGCAATACAATCGTCGAAACGACGTCGTCAAACGATCGTCGTCTTACGCGATGAGAGCTCAGGCCGCTTGCATGACAATTATAATTTTTCACTGATTTTGGGACTGCGTGACACGCTCGCGACCGCAGAGTTGAGACTGTGTGAGCGGGTGTCACGAAAGACATACGAGTGACGATCGGATTAGTGAATTTTTGTGACGTCAAAAATTTGCACGAAAAGCGATATACTTTAAATCTTAGCTTAGGAAAGTAGTCCTATTCCCGTAGCGATTTTTCTATTATTTCGACCACTGATTTTTAGGTAGGTACCTACGCGCCTGTATCGATCACCACAATAAAATTGTGACCATTTATTTTATTTTAATTATTTATTTAAAACAGGATCCAGAGAAAACGCAATTAAATAAGTAGGTATCCATAAATCGTTTCTGTTCTTGCATTGCTTCACTGTGAAAGATGTTCATAAAACAGACTTTATCTTTCTGTTTGCTTTGCAGTTGAATGAATAAATTGCGAAATATAAACACTTCCCACAGAAAGTTTCGTTTAATGAGCAGCGAATTCGACGCATGGAATAAGTTACCTCCTCGAAAGTCTGTGAATACAAGAGGTCTCTTCAAACAATCGGAATAATAAAGTGACTTCGAAAATCGAAAGACTCCTTTCACCTATTGTGTATGCAATTCAAGTCACGGATGAAATCCTTCTAGTTCAGTATTCTTTCACCGGATGGTCCTTGACTTTTGCATTTGCAATATTCTTCCTCGATTCTCGGTTGCCAGATGGCAAGCGGAAATCGAATACGAAACTTTTCACCCTTTGCCATTTAAAAGGCAACACTCATTTCCTTTTGAGAAATCGGAAATTTTCCTTTCTCCCAGAAGTATGTACGGAAGACCAATGAAACCCTATATTTTCGTTGATTGGGTGTGCAACTAACAATAAAATGTTAAACCTACGTGATTTTGTCCGAGTATATGACTTTAATAAAGTCATCATCACGAGAATCCGAAAAGCGATGACATCTGATGGCAACACCATTTGAAAAGAAGAGCCAACTTTCAACAACAGATAGCAATAAAAACATGGAGCTCCTAAAGAATCATTCGTGGGAGACGGTGGCTAAGGCAAAGTTATTTACTGTTCGATTAGATAAATCAGTAAATTGACAGTGGTTGGAATACCAATTACGAACGGAGCACATAGTTGAGTCTTATATTAGCCCCCAGGGCTCCTACACACCTACCCATCTATATTTAATGTATTATTTTCGATCCACGGAGCACGAATAATGAATATCCCTGATTCAATTGCTAAAATCGATTTCTCCATCGAACGGAATGACCATTTCCAATTACTTTTCCGTGCAATTATAGTCCCAGAGGACATTCGAAATGAACTTTGTATTTGGTTTCAACCTTAATTGTTTTCAAATGTATATGTGTCCCATAAAGCTGGGGTATGTGCATTGTGCATATGTATGTGACAAAGAAGAGCCACATGCTACACTAATGTAGATTTTATTTTGTCAATTAAATATCGTCGCATACGAAATCTTCTTAATAGCATTTACATCGTTCTGCCCCATATTATATGGAATTATACGGTTGGGCCACAAACCTTTTTAATTGGTTTACACCAGCGACAGGCAATTGGAATGTTTCTTAAAAGGCATAAAACATTAAAGCAAAGTCGAGTTAATGTTCAATAAAACAATTTAGATTGACTTGCTCCAATTAGCCTTAAGGTGTGCAAGTATTTGTTATTATTTCATGTATCTCACAACATCCAAGACGTATTATGCAGTAGCATTACAAATGAGCCAAAATAGTACTGCCTAAAGCAGTTCGAAAGAATGGCATACTAAGTTTAAATATTCCGAACAGTTTCAGTACTGACCTTATGGAGGGGCTTTTTTTCTACCAGTGGTGCCTCTAGATACCCTCACAGCACTCAAACACAAGAATTGCCACTGAAATAAACACCAAACCACTGACACAGAGATGGCACGCCTGATTTGTTTCATTTGCTACCTACATTTTATGTACTTAGAAAATGTTAAATTTCAATTGAAAATAAACCGAAACAGATTTGAAAATTTTCAGTTTATCAGTTTGACGGTTGAATCTGACAATGCTAACTATACATTTTGACAGTTAGCGCTACTTTTACTACATTTTGCTACGTTAACTACTTAACTACCTCAGTTACGTAGCAGACGTAACAAATGTAGTAGTTAAAAAAAATGCCATTTCTGCCATCTCTGCACTGACATTGTGGTTGTCATTTTCCTAAAATTCGTACGCAGACCACCACAACCAGTCTGCATCACAACCAAAGAGGATCCAAACTAGAGGGCCAAATGAGATCAGAATCTTTACATTTGCCTACAAGCATAGGAATGTCTGTCCTGCATAGGAATTCCTAAGTATTAGTCCCTGTAAAATCAACGAAGCCGGAGCGTCATTGCTGACGCACGCATACGTAGGAAATCCTATGCAGGGACTTATGTCAATCGGGAGGCCATTTTTTTGTGGAATTGTAAGTGTTCGATATTTTTGCTACCCTTTAGTTACACAGCGTTCACATCGCAATTCAGTTTAAAAGTTTTTGTAGCGTATGAAATTGTTGGAAAATGAAATAATTCCTGATATAATTTCGTCACAATGCAAAATACCTCAATAAAATCATGTTTTTTTTTTTTCAATATTTAGCAGAAATCGATCTAATGATATTAATCAGAGAAAAATCAACTTAAACGATTTTTGCACTTTTATTAAAATAGATTTTGTAACTGCAAGCATTTGTTGTAGGTAGGTACCTATAGTTTAAGGCCCCAGTTATAGCTTTCATTGAAATGCATCATTGAAAATTTTGATTTACGAGTTTAAGACGATTAATCAAATAACTATTACTGGCTTTAGTTGGTATCAAAATAAATTGTGGAATCTTTTTACGAAAAAAATAACTTAGTTTTGATTAAAACTTTTCTTTAAATCGTGAAATTCAAAATTAAGTTATTTTTTTCGTAAAAAGATTCCACAATTGATTAGCTTTTTAATTTGATACCAACTGAAGATAATATTGTTTGATTAATCGTCTTAAAATCGTAAATCAAAATTTTCAATGAAAGCTATGACTGGGGCCTAAAGAAAAAAATTGTTTTCGTTGATTTTAATGCTTTTCATTTCGAAGTCATATTGAAACAAAATAGGTGTTTTAACACAGTTTGGGGAAAGTGTAATAGAAATTTATGCAATGTTCAGAAATATTTAAAAATAAATCACTTTAGCTTGAAAAATTGGGTTTAACTTGCATGGTAATAACATATTTTTGGAACAAGGGTACTTGCATGAATTGTGCTGTCAAAAATATTTTTCATGTAGGTAAAGAAAATTAAAAAAAAAAACCTAAAATATGAATAGATGAACATTTGTTGGCGCCTATAAGATGGAGAGAGAACAAATAAAGCTATCTGAAAAACCATACTCAATATTTATTCCTTTTACATTTTTTATTGTTATGAATTCATATTCAAATTGTTTGTTATTGAAAAAGAGCCACCCGGCGGCCATTAAGAACACGTATTCACAGGCAGGGAAAAAAAGAGCGCGGGGAAAATCGGGTGCACGGGAAGTTGGTCCTCTAGTTTATATCCTCTTTGCACATGCACACAACAGCGGGCAGAATGAGCATGATCGTCTTGTGTTCGCTTGATATTATCATCAACCAAAATGAGCATTATGTCTTATGTGTGACTGAAGCAGTGATGCCAGATTTTTTTATTTTTTTTTTCGGATTTCCGTATCCTTTTTTCCCCATTTGTTGCGCCATTTCGATTAATTGAAGAAAAGTAAAGATGAATTTTTAATACAATAAAAAGTTGTTTTCTTTTACTAAGTATTTTTTTTTTTTTTTAAATAAGTAAAACAAAATTCATTTGAATTTGAAACATAAATAATTAGTTCACTTTACGTTTCCAGTATCGATTTGTAAGTGACTGCCGTAATTTTGGAGCTGCACAGTTCCATAATAGCTTATTGCTCCCCATACCATTACATGACCTCCTTACCTACGTGAAGTTAGCCCGCATTTTTTCTAGAATGAAAAACGTGAATTGCAGTTCGATAGACTGTAGTTCAACCGTTAGAAAGTTAGAACCATTAGAAAAAAATTTCAGCCCGCACTTTTGGCTTTTTGAAACAAAAACTAGCCAGTTGCATTTGAAATCGTTTGTAGTTGTTTTTTTATCAGAAATGTCTTATTTCCGAGATATAAGGATATTTGTGTTTGCACCTGTAACTCCAAATTTACAAAAAAGAGAAATAATTTAAAACCACTAGTGCATAAAGCATATCATAACTTAAATAACTGCATTTAAAATTTCTGAATTCACCTAAGCGTTACTTAATAAAAAGCAATCAAAGTCAAAAATGAAAACTTCAGCTCCGAGAAATACCGCTTGAAGTTTTATCTCTTTTTATGAGAGGTTCACCGCCCGTTTTTCAGGTTACCTATATTTTTTTTATTTACCAACTTTTAAAGTCAAAGCTGTCATAATAATTTTCGATGATCGAACTTGAAACCTCGCTTCCAGCACACTTACAACGGTGCCCAAGATAATATTAAGCTGTTGACGTATTTGAATTAACAACTAATTCAATCGTCCGCGATATCCAAATCCAAAGCGTTCTGTATTCCGCCATTCCCATGTAATGATATAGTGACTTTAAGCTTTGAAAATGTAGACAATCTGCCTTAACAACATGTGCCCAAGTTTGTGAGTTCATTTAGGTAGACGAAAAATAAAAAAAAGTTTAGGATATTGATATTCGTTGAGTTATATATCAAAATCATTAATTTATCCGAATACGTAACATTCAAAACGTTGTGGCAGGATTACACAGACTCGTTGTCTCCACGAAAGCACACGAGTATAATCCACACGTGTGAATGTAGTTCATCTCTCAGTCTCAGCTCAAGTGAGTGGGTGTAGTATTTCCCCCTTATGCTCTCAGAAGCAGCTTTCAATGCAGACGCTACTCCATCCGTTGTTGTATCGACAGAATAGCAAATACTAACAACTATGACATAACCAATAAGTACCTTATGCAGCTGACGTACATCCTGTTCTATAGAAGAGTAAGAAACTACCTGCCATGATTTGTTTTGTACATCTCTATCGAAGCATAAAATCCTTTAATATAATTGTGCAGGTGACGCATTTATAAATTATAATCTTCTTGCAGAATGCTGAGGCGAGCTATGATTTCAGCAGTAATGATCCATTCCCTTATCCCCGGTACACGGATGACTGGTTCAATAGGTAAGCACATGACAGGGACCTTCCCACTCTAACTCTAACCAAACTAAATTTACCATCATTTCTTCAGCCATGGAACTCGATGTGCCGGTGAGGTGGCTGCGGCGCGTGACAATGGAATATGCGGAGTTGGGGTGGCTTACGACAGCAAAATTGCGGGTAAGCAAATTGTAACAGAAGCCCGAAATGTCATTTATCATTGTCTTATTTCTCATGAACAGGCATTCGAATGCTGGACCAGCCTTACATGACAGACCTGATTGAGGCCAATTCCATGGGCCACGAACCTCATAAGATCCACATTTACAGTGCGTCCTGGGGGCCGACTGATGATGGAAAGACCGTCGACGGACCTCGGAATGCCACTATGCGGGCCATCGTCCAGGGTGTTAATGAGGTACTTACGGAATATAGAACATCCTATTTTATTGGCGGCCTTTGCTATTTCATATGTGCCAAGAACTTTGTCAAGTGTTGGATTATTTTGATTGAGCAAACACTCGGTCTTTCTTGTTTGTGTGTTAATAGGGCCGCAATGGCTTGGGCAACATCTACGTATGGGCATCGGGAGACGGTGGCGAAGAGGACGACTGTAATTGCGATGGATACGCAGCATCGATGTGGACTATTTCTATTAATAGTGCCATTAATGACGGACAGAACGCTCATTACGATGAGAGCTGTAGTTCGACGTTGGCCAGTACTTTCAGTAATGGTGCCAAGGACCCGAACACTGGAGTGGCCACTACCGATCTCTACGGTAAGTGTACCACAACGCATTCGGGAACAAGTGCCGCCGCACCAGAGGCAGCTGGAGTGTTTGCCCTTGCACTTGAGGCCAAGTAAGTATTATGATTGACGTGTATATTGGTTTTGTTGTTAATTGGCGCACACTTCAAACAGCCCCAGCTTAACATGGCGCGATATTCAACACTTGACTGTGCTGACGTCAAAGAGGAATTCCCTGTTTGATGCGAAGAATCGTTTCCACTGGACCATGAACGGAGTCGGCTTGGAGTTTAACCATCTTTTTGGCTTCGGGGTCTTGGATGCTGGTGCGATGGTTACATTGGCGAAACAGTGGAGAACAGTGCCACCCCGATACCACTGTGAGGCTGGCGCAATAACCGAACCGCAGTAATTAAATGCAACCGATTTTATTTCGACGAACCGCTATAGTTTATGACATTTGCAGCCAAATTGCAGCAGGAAAATCATTGTTCCTGGAAATAAACACGGACGCTTGCAAAGGTACAGATACTGAGGTGAATTATCTGGAGCACGTGCAGGCTGTCGTAACGGCGAACGCTTCAAGACGTGGCGATCTGGAGCTGTTCCTAACATCGCCCATGGGAACCAGGTGAACGAAGATTTTGAGACAACACATTGAACTGTCGCAAATATATTATTTCTTTGAATTTTGTGGTTAATTTCAGCAGATCGATGATTTTATCTCGGCGAGCAAACGACGATGACCACCGGGACGGTTTCACCAAGTGGCCGTTCATGACAACCCACACGTGGGGTGAATACCCCCATGGTGTATGGAAGTTTGAGGTAAGAATTGAGATTATTTCTTGCTAACGGCTGGGTATGCTCATTTCGCGAGAGTCTACAAACTGAATTATAGTTAGTCCTTTGTTGGGCCTTATTATCGAATTCCTTTAAACAGAAAACACACACGACTATAGCGTAGTTATTTTCGGTCGGAAAACTAACCGCACTACTCACTAACACAAGTGATAATGAAAAAAAAAAGAATGTTGCTAATGAGCTGGTATATACACTGCCGCTCATTTGAATAGGTTCAATTTTTTGTTCACCTAACTGTTAGCCTCTCTTCATATATATTGCAATGACACATATTTTTTATACATGTAATGAAAGAGCATCATTATGCGCTTAGTTTGACAGAAAAAATGTTGTCTTAAAGCTTACCGTTATTTTCACACGGTGGCTTGACTAAATGCATTCATAAAAACAAACACATTTTTTGGTTCATTTGAATAGGTTCAAAAGCAAAAAATTAAGTTTTCGTGTAGTTGCGTCGGTGAATTGTACTAATTTTTTTTCGGCTAATAAACCATATCGTGTTCATCTGTTAACGACGAAAATGGGTCGCGGAAAATCTTTAAGCGAGTAAGAAAAGGGCAAAATAAAGGCATTTCGAGAATTTGGCCTAAACCAACGATGCATGGCGAAAAAAATTAACAGAAGTCAAAATGTAGTAAGTGGTTATTTGCGGAATGTTGAACAGTACGGAAAAAAAATGAAAGGTGGAAGTTATAGCGCCACATCAAGTGCCGATAGACGTGCAATCATCAGAGCAGCATCCAATTCTCATCATTCCGCGTCAAAAATTAAGACAAAAACAGGTGTAAAATGTAGTTTGGCGACAGTAATACGGGTGATTAAAACTGCTAAAAATTTAAAAAGAAAAAAATTTAAAAAAAAAACACCAATAAATGAATCGAGACAAGAAATTCGTCTCCAATTTCGTAAAAAATACATGTCGTGGAAGTCGTAGTGGCAAAAAGTGATTTTTCAGATGAAAAACAAATTAATTTAAAGGGCCCTGACGGGTATAATTATTATTTTCATGACCTTCGAAAAGATGAACATTATTTAAATTTTTTTCATCTGAAAAATCACTTTTTGCCACTACGACTTCCACGACATGTATTTTTTACGAAATTGGAGACGAATTTCTTGTCTCGATTCAACACCTGTTTTTGTCTTAATTTTTGACGCGGAATGATGAGAATTGGATGCTGCTCTGATGATTGCACGTCTATCGGCACTTGATGTGGCGCTATAACTTCCACCTTTCATTTTTTTTCCGTACTGTTCAACATTCCGCAAATAACCACTTACTACATTTTGACTTCTGTTAATTTTTTTCGCCATGCATCGTTGGTTTAGGCCAAATTCTCGAAATGCCTTTATTTTGCCCTTTTCTTACTCGCTTAAAGATTTTCCGCGACCCATTTTCGTCGTTAACAGATGAACACAATAAGGTTTATTAGCCGAAAAAAAATTAGTACAATTCACCGACGCAGCTACACGAAAACTTAATTTTTTGCTTTTGAACCTATTCAAATGAACCAAAAAATGTGTTTGTTTTTATGAATGCATTTAGTCAAGCCACCGTGTGAGAATAACGGTAAGCTTTAAGACAACATTTTTTCTGTCAAACTAAGCGCATAATGATGCTCTTTCATTACATGTATAAAAAATATGTGTCATTGCAATATATATGAAGAGAGGCTAACAGTTAGGTGAACAAAAAGTTGAACCTATTCAAATGAGCGGCAGTGTATAATAGTACTGTGCTTTTTTTCTGTACTTTGGTTGGTTGGTTTAGGTGGCTGTATTTCCCGACGAGGGAAAAATACAAGTAGCGCATTGAGCGCCGGGGGTAAAGGAAGTTAAAAGAGCTCAAAACCAGCCTGTGGAGTTGAGGAATTTGATAATCTTGTGGAAGTGGATGCTTTGGATGGCCGAAAGGTCATCAAAAAAGGGATGCCCTAGTGCACTGCGTCTGGTTTTGGCTAGGGCCGGACACTCACAAAAGAGATGGAACACCGTTTCAGTCTTGTTAGTGACAGCGCAGCTACGGCAGTGGGTATTGTGGGGGATGCCAAGTTTGGCTGCGTGAGTTCCTAAAGGCCAATGACCCGTACTAATTGCCGTTAGTCTTGCGACATCTATACGTGTTCTGGCTAAAAGGCTATTTGTTCTGGCATCATCGTAGGTTGGCCAGATCTTCCTTGAAATGACGCAGTTCGTCAGGTTTAACCATATCTAGTCTCAGCCCATGAGGTGAAGTGCAGGAGGATTTCTCTCTTTACATATCCCAGCGGAGGGAAGACTTTCTCCGCATGAGACATGCACAGAGCTGAGCCAAATCTGGTAAGTTCATCGGCCTTCTCATTCCCTTCGTTGTTCCTATGGCCGGGAACCCAGACGAGAGTGATATCGAACCGATGACAAGCCCTGGACAGTATCTCTCTACATTCCACAACAAGTTTGGACGTTGACTTAGTTGAACCGACAGCCTTAATCGCGGCCTGACTGTCGACGAATATGCCTATTTTTCTTTTGGGAGTCGCACTATTGTGGAGCAGTCTACACGCCTCCTTAATTGCAAGTAGTTACTTCTGCTTGAAATACACTGGCTACGTTGGGTAGGCGAAGACTTTTAGAGATGTTTAATTATCTGTTGAGAAAATGCCTGCTCCTACTCCACAGTCCATCTTGGAACCATCTGTGAAGATAGGTATGTCGAATTCATTAACGACCGCATTCTCCTCCCATTCTGATCTAGAGGGGAATCTAACAGAGACATTTTTATGGAAGTCGTATTTGGGTACTATGTAGTCTGTAGACATATGACCTATGCCGTCAGGAAGGGAAAGAAGGATGCTGGATTGCTGGTATGGCCATAAGGCCTTTCGGACCAGCTCTTAGATTCCTTCAGTCTAACAGCGCTACACGCTGCAATGTTTTTTATATTGAGATCCACTGGCAGGAAATTTAGAATGACATTGAGGGCAGCGGTCGGACTTGATCGCAGGGCTCCTGTGATTCCAATTCCAGCTGTTCTTTGGACTGTACTTAATTTAAGGACGTTATAGGCTTTGCTTAAAGCGGGCCACCATACTAGTGATCCGTAGGTGAGGATGGGACGTACTACCGCTGTGTACATCCAGCGAACCATATTTGGTTGAAGCCCCCACTTCTTGCCGAAGGTTTTACTACAAGTGTAGAAAGCTATGCTTGCCTTCCGCACTCGGTGTTCGATATTGTACTTCCAGTTGAGTTTGGGGTCAAGCATGACCCCAAGGTATTTAGCGCTGGTGGATAAAGGAAGATTTTGGTTGTTTAAGCGGGGAAGTGAGGAGGTTGGTATTTTGGTTTTGGTGGTGAAAAGCATCAGTTCAGTTTTACTTGGGTTAACGCTGAGGCCACAAATTGTAGCCCAACCGCTAGTAGACCCGGACACCTTGCTTACAGTTTTATGGCTTGTTTCTACCTCGTTAATGGAATTGAGTTCGAGTTCGAGTACCTACTCTATGATTTAATCGTCAGTTTAAATAAAATTATGCTCGTTTCAAATAGTTTGGCGATAATATAGCGAAACTAATTTCATAATTTTGGTTTCGCTTTCGGAATATTGCAATTTCTTGGTTTCGCTTTTGGAAGATTGCAATTTCTTGGTTAACGTTTTCATGCGAATTGGTTTAAATACATTTCTGATTTGTCGAAGAAAGGTGAGATTGGGGACGTTAAATTGTAAGATTGTAATTTATTATGTTGTCGTCTTCATTTCTCCTGTTTTCATCAAGTCAAATGAGAACTCATAAGGAAGTTATAGTGTTAATCTGAAACATGGTTGCCTTCTTTTGTATCTTATTACATCCTGCTCCAAAGACGCTCCGTGAAATCGTTAGGGTGCTGTATTGCATTGTAGTTTAGTATTCAATGCTTCTGGAAGCTTAAAACTTTATCTGAACATAAATATTCGCACATAAGTTTTAATTATATTTTTTGATTCCAGGCCCGTTTCAATTCACAACAACCACGCTCTGGATGGATCAAGGAATGGTCACTAGTGCTTCACGGTACAAAGGAACCACCTTACAGATCCCTGTCACCAGCCTCTCCGCATTCGAAATTAGCCATCGTAAAGAAAGCGCATGAGGAAAAGAAAATGCATTAAAACGGAAAAAAAATGAAATATTTATGGTGTAGGCTGGCAGGCTGTAAAAGGTAAAAAAGATGCACAGAAAAATAAAATGCATTAAAACAGAAAAAAAAAAAAAAACTGAGGCATTGATTATAATAATGGTGTAGGCTGTGGTTTCTAAGATTGAAAATCATTCTCCTTTTATTTTTAATATACATTTTATTCTATAACTCAAATATTTTATCCCTATTTGTTTACGATTTAAATGGAAACAGCGAAACCAAAATGGGGGCTAAGATCTTCCCCCGAAAAATATGTCAAAGACAAAAAAATATTTAATTATATAAATAATACCAACGGGAAATTGACTCAGGGTGTTGTTAGATTGAATGTTATACAGACGTTGGTAAGCTATAGGAATGGTATAGAACAAAACATGCAGGGTAACTAAAAAAAAAAAAAAACATTAATACGAGTAATCGATGGTAGCAAAGTTATTATTATTTCTTTTAAAACAATTCAAATTTGTTTTACCCATAAAGTTTGACTAGTTTAGAGTGTATTTCGATTTTAGTATATTTTTAATCAGAACATGTATTATGTTATCATTATTAGTTTCAAATTTAAATACAGACATGTATTAAATTGAATGTTTACAATGTAAAAAAGTAACCAGTTTTATTTTGTTAAAAGAAAAATCATGTAAATAATACATAAAAAGGAACAGTATATAATCTTAGAATTCATCAAACGTTTATAGAGTTTTATTTGAAACCAGCCGATCAGGACAATACCCTCACCATAAGCGAAGGTATTCTCCTGAAATAGATAATAGAATTTTTCAAACAGACTTTGAACAGAATTCCCTTGATCCAGATACTATTTTTTTAACCATACCACTTCTAAACACTTTAACATACGATTTTTTGCTTCAAGTCTACGTGTTCGCGAAATTACACCTTTCAAAGTAAAGCATTGAAAAGTAAACTGAGCAACGATCATTTCCAGTGCCAACTTGTTACAACAGTGTCGTAAGGACCTTAGAATTTGAAAACTCTTCATCCCAGCCACAAAACCTATCGAGATTAATCGGGGAAGACGGAAGGATGACCAAGCCATCAGTTAAAACTATTGTTTCTATCTCACAATTCGAATCATTCTTCTTGAAAGCGCGCTGCAACCTGCAACACGCAGCCGATAGTACTAAAGAAAAGAAGGAGAGACGAAACGCACTTGTCGTCGATTGCCCGAATATTGCTTGAACCGCTTGCCTAACTGTGCGTCAAGACAGAACCGCCAATTTCGTACTCCTGCAGTGCACTTCAGACATTGGCTTCAGGAAAGTGGTGGTATGAATGCTCGGACTCTACAAAGCATATTCAAACGAGCATGCATGATATACTCCCAAGCCTTCCCAACTGGCTTCTACTTCTTCTTCAATGAAAAAGACTGTGCGAACTCTCTGACTTTAACCCCAAAGCTCTGCAACGCGTTTCCGACACCTTAATAAGGGCATCCGCGATATAAGTCCATAGTTGGATCAATCATGAGTTTGGCAATCGTTCGGTATTTTGAAGCGTTTCCACTCCACTTTATTGACACAAGAGAGCGGAAGCCAATTTGATAATGATTAAATGGCTAAAGTGACTCCGCTGCCGTGAGACTATTTTCAGCCGAGCTCGAACCGATACGTCGGCATCCTCAGTGATCATCTGAAGACAACAATGCCGCGTTGGCAGTGATGATGTATTTTCAAAGATATTTTTTTCTGGAACTTAGGTGTTGACAATGGACATTATATTTGCATTAAAAGATCGAGGAAAATGTTCTCCCAGTCAATTTATCACTGCAGTCACATTTATATCGACATTGAAGTCACCAATGATTTCAGTGTCATCCCTGTCTTCAAGATTTTGATGGCCTGTATCAGCGTGCGTACGGGCTCAGTTGTGAGTGTGCTGGACTACTGAGCGGGAATCTCAAATGCGATCCCCGGAAAATTTATTTTTACTGCGCCACCTTTCGCGAACGTCCAACAACATCCGAGAGTATAACTGATGAAAAAGCATGATGTCAGCCGTTCCAACTCAACTTAAAACTCCAGGTGGCTATGGTACAATAGCAACTCACCATCTTATGTTTCGACTAACCCTTAAATGTCTACATGAAGAAATGTTTCAGGCGCCATCTCACAATTCTATCTCTTTATGGTGTCAACTCCATCACTCTGCCTGGGACTTGTGCTTCTTCTGGTATGAAGCACTTCCAATATTTAGAATCGGGTCAAAATTAAAAAAAAGCCTTTATTCAAGGATCAGGAAGAAAGTAATCTGCCACAGAGCATGTAATATAACTCTAAGACTTTTTATAGATTTTATGGATATATTTTAAAAATGTGATCTTCATCTACCCATTGAATTTTAAATTGAAAAAACTTTCGAAGCTTGGCTTGTGATTGATGAATACACAACATTTGGCTGTTGCTTATTTTGTGCTTCTTTGCACCGTATTTCTTTCGTTATATACACCTAGTTCATTAATCAACACATCAAGTCGGACAGCTGTCAGAAAATATATTCTTGAACATCCATTTTATTGATTTTCATTTAACTGTTAACATTGAATCAGTGCTGTGAACATCATATAGCAATAACATTGCCAATATTTAAATGAATTGGTAGTTGGTACAGTAGAAGTAGATCCTAATGAGAATCAGTTTACCATTCGACTATGATAGCTTTTATTTGACGAATGTATGGAAGGGATCCTACTTTTTTGTGCCGATTCCAGCAGAGGCAGAAGTTGAGAGTCTAAAGCAAGATAATTCCACTTATATTTACCTACTCTCGGATGATTATTGGATATTCGCGAGATGCGCCAATAGTTAGCTCGGGTATTTTCTCAGTTTTAATCGAGTAGCTATGTAATGCAGAATGTATAGTTAGCGATATTCTTGTCAAAAGCACATAGCGGGACCATAACTACTATGTAACCTTTATTGGACTTGCCTTAAGAATGTTCCTATTTCTGCTGTAATCGCGGACCACTTCTTTTCAATTTTAATTATTCTGACATTTGGTTTGTTCATGTTTCATTCGGAGAATTGAATTGTTAGTTCCGATTCCGATTAACACGCATGGGAATGTGGGAACTGGGGGCCCATAGCGAGTGTTAATGCAGAAACACATAGATGCACTGGTAGGCATCGACATGACTACCAACATGTATTTGCTAGTATTTATGTGTGCTTTTATATCTACGTAAAATGTTAGCTTAGTAAATATATTGTGAAATTAACAAAAATTGTGGGTGGAATCAGGTCTTCGGTGTAAGTAGCGTGCTCTATCTATCTAATATATAAAATTCTCGTGTCACGGGGTGCGTAATTGAACTCCTCCGAAACGGCTCGACCGATATTCGTGAATCTTTGCAAGGATATCGGCTAGGGTGGAGAATCGAACAACATCTATTTTTCATTGCCCTAAATGTTAAGCGTGGTCCACCCTTTATTTTTTTATTTTATGTATGGGGAAATGCACTTTAAAAAAAAATAAACGGGGTGGAAATCGAGTAGTGATACTTCATATACAAAAAAAAAAATTAATTTTAATGCCAATTGTTGTTGTCAATTATTTTAATTATTTTGCAAGCAAATTGTTGTTGCAAACAATTTTGAAATTTTTTTTTTTAAATACACCTAATAAGAATGCTTATGTTTACTATGGCACATTAAGTAGCTTTTTGAAATGGAGTAGATACTTCGATTTGTTTGATGGTGTTTGAATGCATCATTTTTGTTTGCCAAGTAGTTTCAGGATCGCTGCATAAGTAAAATCAGGACGAACAGTCAGGTCGGAATATTAACAATCGATAGAATATTTCGGAACTTCAGGAAAGAATACCATGCAGTCGTCCATACTGGAGACCGAAATAGACAACAACACAATCGTCATCAGCATAGCGTTCCAAGTTTCTCACATGGTCAATTGTATGTGGCGTGCTCACGTCTCGGCAAACCTCTCGCTTTGTACGTGTACGCACCAGTAAATGGAACGAAAAATGCTATGTACCATAAAGCACTTCAGTAAAAAAGCGGTAGGTTGGCCGACAAGTAAATCGCTGCGGTTATTGTATTTCGCCGGGCCAGCTGAATCTGAGTCCTGAATATTTCTTTGGCGCGTGGTATTTGTAGTTAAACAGATTTTCGTTAAAATATTTTGCACTGGGGTACGAAGATATGCTATTATTAAATTCACATTATATTAACTCAATTACCATTTTAAAGTTCGTTTAGGTACTTTAGCATCCCCATTAAAGAGGGAAGGTTGTGTGCTTACGTTTCATATTGGTACCAGTATTTCTATTTCACATTTTCTTTTTCGTGCGAACCAACTTACAAACACATGAAAACTAATTTGACAGCTCATTAAAATTCGGGAACATTCCGGTAACAATTCATATCCAAAATACCGTTATATGTGTTTCCCGAAATAGTAATTTTATAAGCTAAAACTTTTTTCTCACTTTGGCCAACGTTCCATTCTGCACTGGAAATAGTAAGCACTCTGATACACTATTCACACTGTTATCTACTGTTACGGAAGCATGTGAGAAATGTAGGAACACCGCTTACACTATAACCAACAATTTCCACTTGGCTTATGGACCCGATAGGTGGTGCTGTCTTCGATCTCCGAAAACACACAACTTTTTTCAATGAAATATTGGGAATGTTTATGGCTGGTTCCGGGTTGAAGGTGATACCTTGCAAATCATAAGCGGAAAACAGGTTGTGGCACCTTTCATTCAAAAACCAAATCGAAAGCTTTTTCTAAAGTTGTATAATTGGGTAAAATCATAAATGGACATGGTCCAAATAAAGCACTTTGAGAAATCTGAGCAAGACTTAAAACGAAATGTACGTTCAAAGCCGGGTGGGTACAGCATACATATACAAAAAAGATTGACGTCCGTATGTGCACTCATAACTCGGGAACAAATCGTTCGATTTTTATGATTTTTGGTTTAAATTCTCATTGGCCCAAAAAAGAACATATTGTGATAATTTTTGTCGAGAAAACAAAATACGTTATGGATATTAGATTGGGGATAGAATTTAGTATGGAGAATCGCATTTTGAAAAAAAAAATTACTGGATAGTGTCACTTCCAATAGGTACAACAAAAAATATGTAAAATTTAAAATTTTTGAATTCTTTAGATATTCCGTGCTTACCGCTACACAATTTGAAATTGTGAGTCGGCCCAGTAATTATTTTGTTGTGAAACATCAATGCACCGCAAGTTTGCGAATGAAACACATCGACATTGCTATACTTCAGTTATTTCTATTGCATAACTTTAAGTTTTGAAAAAAGAAATTGAATTGACCGAATTACATAAAGTAGCATTAGAATTGTGCACGCTCGAAATTATTATTTTTATTACATTAAAGAAATTGGGCGGAACAAAGTTCGCCGGGTCAGCTAGTAATCTATATATTCAAAAGTTTGATATGATTTAAAAGAAAAGTCAAGCTAGTTCCATAAGGAGTAAGAACAGTGTTGCAAGACGGTAGTCGACTAAGGGTTGGCTATATGTACAACCAGATATTCTGTCTTTAATAATACTTGAGAATGCTTGCACATGTTTTGCAAACTTTTATAGCGATACAGTCCCTTAATGCCATTCGATCTCTTGACGCAGACTATCCAAGCTATGATTGGGTTAAGTGATTTTAAATCAGAGCCTTTAACGGTAGGCGTTGGCCTTCGTTACGGATGCGGCTTATATCTTCTCCTTTTCATTACTAACTTAGCCAGCGTTCAGCCGTTAGGATAAATCATTTGCTCTTCTGTCAATTGGTCCTTTTACTAATTTGGACGGAGTTGCGAAGAATGTTTCGAAGTTCAAGACCTAATGATAAATCATTGGCTCTACGCTGATGACGTAGTAATCATTAGGTGACCCTGGGCTAACCTTCAAAGTTCACTGTAAAATGCTGTTGGACGGTTGTATCCTGTATTTTAAAGCGCTCTAAGTTCGTCTTTAAATGCTTGATGTCTTTTTTGTAAGGGTAAAGGGTAATTATTTTATTCCCGTTTTTAGAGGTGGCGTGTTAGTCACCTAAGTATAGAATGTAGAGTTCTGCTATTCTGTGAACATGGCGCGGGTGAAAAAAACCTAAGATCGAACTCTAGAGCTCAGCATTTCGTCTACGACTTAACCTAGGTCGATTTTCTCATTTCCATAAGAGAATCAAGGGAAATACAAACACATAATAAAAGTGTATATACAAAACAAAACAAAAGATCACAAGGAAGCAAACGCACAGAAGATTTATGTGTATGTATGTGATACATACCTATGAGTAGGAATTCTAATATTTTAATTTTAATTGAAGCCTCTTAGAGTAAAAAAATGGGTTACTCTGAATTGCGTAGTTTTCTACATACAAAAATTATATTTTAATGAGTATATTTAAAAAATTGTATTTCCGAGAAAAGAAAAGTTTCATAAATAACAATCATCGTGAAGGTAAAATAACTAATGAATATATTTACTTATAATAAATAGATCTGTAAAATAAATGCATATACATATATACAGAAACGTATAATATATCATTGTTTTTAATTTATAAAGATTTATTACTATTTCACATAATAGTCGCAAATTAAATTATATTTATATGTAGACAGCATTGGTAGATGCTGTCTGAACAATATATACACACGTATAAATAAACCTGGAAAAAGGAATTATCCGTAAATTCAGTATTTAAGGTCTTTCATTAATGCTCTTTAAGCAACTTTATGGTAAACATAACACACATATAACTTCAAAGAAAAATAAAAGATAAAATACATTATATTACTGCAATTCTATAGCTCACCACAATTATACATAATTAAAATTAAATATAAACCTCAACAACTATCTTTCAAAGCTTAAAAAAGTTTTGTTTTTATTCCGTATATTATAATTCACTATAGTATATTTCGGAAAAGAATGTTTTAGTATTTAAACGTATTGAACTAAAATTAAGCAATGTATCATTATTCACCTTCTTATTGACTGCTTTCCTTTCGCTTTTAAGCAAGACGTTTTTTTTTCTTTCGGGGGCCAACATTAAATAAAGAAAAATATATATTTTACAAATAGATGAGAAGAGAAAGGATGTAATAAAATTATAATTTCAAAACGAAAAATATAAAGTGTAATATAAGTAAACTCAAGTATATGAAAGTAAAATGAAACAAATGCAAAACTATATAATACTTTGTTGATGTTTATGGATGCGATGTAAAATAAAGAATGATAAAGAATATAAATATATATGTAATATGATAAAATAATATGTATAGATAGTGGATTGAATAAAAGAATAACATATAACAATATATACATTGTGTATAAATAATATATATCCGTTAATGTTGTAGATACAAATATATTTGCATGAATATTAAAAAAAGTGGTTCCATTTGTTTTCCTGAATTTGCCCGACAACCACTTGAATGCCAACTTTTACAACGATCTGCATATCGCAATCATTTTCATTATTGAGGGTGGCTAGATTTTGTATAGTTTGGCGCTGCTTGCAACGTCAAATGTGGTCCAAAAAGACAAATCTCGTGGCAAAAATATACTAAATTCGATGTTTAAATTTTATTGGTTTGTTATTTATTTCTAATTGAAATATTAACGGAGCTTCAATAGCAACCAAAATAGTAAACAAAATAAAATTCCCCTAGCTGGTTTGACTTATATACCTTTTCGAATTTGGTCAATTTTGTTCTTGAGTACAAAAAACAGAAAAAACGAACTTCTTAATTTTCTTAAATGCTGTCTAGTTGTGTTACATAGGTGAACTAAAGTTAAAAGTTCAATTCAATTATTTAATATATATAAAGCATTTTTTTCGGTTTAAGTAGAGCTACAAAAAGATTCCCGCCAAAAATTGACCACGATAATTGTTGACCCTAACTTTTTGTTAAACCATTTGCAAAATTGGAGTCAGTCAGTCGCGATCCACAAGCCCACGAATGAAGAAATTATATCGAAGTTAACATTGGACAATGATTGAAGTGTTAAAAATATTCGCAATTGGCTCTCATGTGAATAGTCTTAAAATGTGAATTTTCCAACTAATAAAAAGGAACAAAGGAACAACAAATTGTATCAGTGTCATCCAAAAAGGTACCAAATTGTCGCACAACGGTCACGTTGTTGTCATTTGAAAAGGTTGCGAATGGGAAAGCTCGCCTGGAATTCCCAGGAACAAAACGATATTAGAACAGGAAATATTGGAAGCTGTCAGTTTGCGATATCATTCATACATTTATAGAATGCGCCAATACGTGAACCCTTTCCGACACCGCCATTGCGGAAAAAACCGCATAAAATCAAGGCATAGCTCTTTCAAATCATTTTCAAATCAAACACTTGCTGTTATAGTTTTTGCAAAAAAAAAAAATAGTTTCAAACTTAAAATTAAAAATAAATATCTATACAAAAAAAGTGGAATATTGATTTTTCCAAAACTGTGAACTGACACTAAATCACTAAATTTATTTATCGTATTTACAGCCGCTAGTAATTCTGAATCGATCACAAAAAACCGAATGATTTTACCTTCCACAGTTTAAAAAAAAAAATAAAATTACTTAAACCACTTTTTTTTTCGGTATTTAAGGTAGGTAATCTCACTTTGAGGATTAATGTTGACTAGTATCGCTTTACCTTTTTTAAGTAGATATGTATATTAAAAAACGTACTACAATTATTTTCGTTATTTATTTATGTTTTTTTATAAACGAAACGAAAAGAGCGACATCTATATATCGAAAAAAAAAAAAAAAAAAATACTTAATGAGTTGCTCCATCGGAAACAGAAACAGACTCTTATCTAAGATGATTTATATTTAAATAGGTATGTTACTAAGGTAGGTAATATGGTGGCGACAAATTTATTGTCACTAAAATCCTTTTATTACCTTTTTGATATGGGGAAGTCATAACTTAATTTTACCAGTCTTAATAGCGACATATACCTACCCACGATTTTGTGTTTGTGCACATCTACGGCCCATTTTCATTTCAAATAACATAAGTTTCATTCTCCCCATTTCATATTAAATACTAAAAAAGCGTACGGAAAGCTATGATGTTCAAGTATTAATATAATGATGATAGGTTCATCTTTGTAAGTAAATCGTTTAGCAAAACAAAGAATGCACCACGAGGAGGTAGACTTACAGGTAGACTTACAGTGTATTCCGCGTCAGAGTCAGTCAGTTTGTGAGTAAGTCAGAAGTTAGTTAATAACAGTCAAGTCAATTTTGAATATATTAAACTATTGAAAAGGTATGTGGGTCTCGTCAATTTTCCGCACTGAGCCTAGGTCGTCCTTATATCCTTTTTCAAGGCAGTATTTTCTATAAAATGCCATATATTGGTGAAGGGGGTGCGTTGTTTTGGGGGATAACTTTGTTTGTTTTTTAAGAAGCTTGTTCTGATTCCCCAGATCATTAATAGTGTTGTTGCATCGGTCTTGGTAACATATTCGTCTTTGCTGTGGTTGGTAACTTCTCGAGTCGTAGAACTAGGGAACATTTTCTCAACATCTATGTTCTGGCGTGCGCTGTCGGTACAAATACGACTGGTGTTGGGGTTAAGGTTTTTGTGGATATAAGGCTACAAATCTTCCTTTCATTTGGAGTTCACCTTAAAGAAGCGCCCAACCTTATCTTCTTTGCAAAACATCCTAAACACTACGATTCTCATTTGATCGGTTAAACCGCCTCGGTGGTATTTCCTTTTTGTAAGAAAAGTTTCGCGATTTGCATAGTTTTTGCTTCTGTTATCTTACAAAAATAGTTAAAGAAATCTAATATAGTAGTTTTTTCTAAGTTCCCTTTTATTGTCGTGATGGCGCTAAACGATTAAATACAGTCGAACTTCGATAACTCGAACCACCACTTGCCACAAAAAAAATTCGAGTTATCAAGACTTCGAGTTATCAAGTAAAATACAAAATTGATTCTCTAAACAACTAACAATCGGCCCTAGCGAGGTAACCGTCGGAGCGGATAATTTTCCGAAAACGTCCGAATCGGAGAATATTTGCTTCGAGGTAATCTTCCGAACCCCTGTTCGGATCATTTTTCCGACAAAAAAAAAAGTATGCGTTGTAATACGATGAAGTTCATTTTTTCATGTTTTTGACATTTTGACATAAATATTTTTTTCCGAAATCGTCCGCCAACATTTTGTCGCGGAATTTGTAGTAAAAGGAAAAAAATGTAAGAAAAAACGAGCACACAACAATTTGAGCTAATGGTGACCTTACTACAGGAAAAACCCGACATAGCTTGAAATTATAGCCAAAGAGCACCCAGAAGATGTTGCTGTGTTTTGGGATAATTTGAGTTATGTTAAACCATGCGTCGTAGCACTTCCTTATGATTTTTTCCGAGGACAAATACCTCGAATACAAATTGAATCTCCGACAAAGTATGCGTTGCGGAATATTCTCCGCTCCGACGGTTACCTCGCTAGGGCCGAATATCTACACACTCCACTGTTTATACGAATCTTCAACTCTGTGTTTTGTTTTGTCTTCCTCTTATTTTTTTCAATAATTCAAAAAAATATAGCAACCTGGAAGAAATTTGAAAATGTTTACTCAAACATACGAAAATTACGATTTTCTACACGGTATGTATAAGGAACATTCAAACTCAGTGCCCCCGAAAGCGATGCATTATAAAACGAACTTGTTAAAACACGCAGAATTAGGGAATTCTTCTTCAGAATTTGGGATTTCCCCCTTTAGAATTCGACTTATCGAAGGTGACGCCAAATAATCTCTTCGAGTTATCAAGACATTCGAGTTATAGAAGTTCGAGTTATCAAATACAAATTACATGCAAATTTTAGTGTTTGCGCTATTGCCAACCAATTTTATTCGAGTTATTAAATATTCGAGTTATCGAAGTTCGACTTATCGAAGTTCGACTGTAGATACTAATTTGAAAATAATGATATGCCATAATATATAAAAAAAAACTGTGCGACTGTATCCAACAGTCCCGAAATATGTATGTCTAAACATCGTGCGTGCGGTATGTGTGTGGCTTGATACACGTCATTGAGAAAAGAGAGAATTGTAATAACCGTATTCTTAATATATTATGAAACAACAAAAAATCGACAACAGCGCCACCTATCGGGTCCAAAACTATCCTATCTTTCTAGCTGCATACAACCATGCACACATACAAAGTTTCATTGAGATCGGCTGAGTTTCTCAGAAAACGGACAACAGCGCCACCTATCGGGTCCAAAACTATCCTATCTTTCTAGCTGCATACAACCATGCTCACATACAAAGTTTCATTGAGATCGGTTGAGTTTCTCAGAAAACGGACAACAGCGCCACCTATCGGGTCCAAAACTATCCTATCTTTCTAGCTGCATACAACCATGCACACATACAAAGTTTCATTGAGATCGGTTGAGGTTCTCAGAAAACGGACAACAGCGCCACCTATCGGGTCCAAAACTATCCTATCTTTCTAGCTGCATACAACCATGCACACATACAAAGTTTCATTGAGATCGGTTGAGTTTCTCAAAAAAAATCGACAACAGCGCCACCTATCGGGTCGAAAACTATCCTATCTTTCTAGCTGCATACAACCATGCACACATACAAAGTTTCATTGAGATCGGTTGAGTTTCTCAAAAAAATCAACAACAGCGCCACCTATCGGGTCAAAAACTATCCTATCTTTCTAGCTGCATACAACCATGCACACATGCAAAGTTTCATTGAGATCGGTTGAGTTTCTCAGAAAACGGACAACAGCGCCACCTATCGGGTCCAAAACTATCCTATCTTTCTAGCTGCATACAACCATGCACACATACAAAGTTTCATTGAGATCGGTTGAGTTTCTCAAAAAAATCAACAACAGCGCCACCTATCGGGTCCAAAACTATCCTATCTTTCTAGCTGCATACAACCATGCACACATACAAAGTTTCATTGAGATCGGTTGAGTTTCTCAGAAAACGGACAACAGCGCCACCTATCGGGTCCAAAAATATCCTATCTTTCTAGCTGCATACAACCATGCACACATACAAAGTTTCATTGAGATCGGTTGAGTTTCTCAAAAGAATCGACAACAGCGCCACCTATCGGGTCCAAAAATATCCTATCTTTCTAGCTGCGTACAACCATGCACACATACAAAGTTTCATTGAGATCGGTTGAGTTTCTCAAAAGAATCGACAACAGCGCCATCTATCGGATCCAAAACTATCCTATCTTTCTAGCTGCGTACAACCATGCACACATACAAAGTTTCATTGAGATCGGTTGAGTTTCTCAGAAAAATCGACAACAGCGCCACCTATCGGGTCCAAAACTATCCTGTCTTTCTAGCTGCATACAACCATGCACACATACAAAGTTTCATTGAGATCGGTTGAGTTTCTCAGAAAAATCGACAACAGCGCCACCTATCGGGTCCAAAACTATCCTATCTTTCTAGCTGCATACAACCATGCACACATACAACGTTTCATTGGGATCGGTGACGGTGACGGTAACGGTAACAGTGACGGTGATGGTAACAGTGACGCGAGTTTATTGGTTTTTTTCCATCCAAAGTGCAAAACGCGCCGCGCCTAAAGAAGTAATAACTTCAAAAACATGCTTTATTTCAGCTCATAAATGTATGCAATTATAAAAACGTATGCAATGATAAAAACATATGCAAAAAACATATGCAATGATAAAATATATGCAATGGCGCATTTCCGTAACACATTTTAAGTAGGCATCAAGTCCTATGTTTGGAATTACTCTACCAGAATCCAATACCGCGCGCATAAATGTTTACACATCAAAAAATCCCTACGTTGAGCTTTAAATTTCATTAATTTACCTGAAAAACCGCTTTCAAAGGCATTTTAATCACAAAAGAGATAATTATCGCAAGCACCTCAATGTGAAAAGCTTTGCTTTTTTTTGATGGTCGACACCAAATCCCCGAATGAAGAAATATTCGCAACAAGTAACGTTTTAGCCACATGCTAAGTGGGTAACATTTCCCATCTAGGAATATTTCTATCTAGGAATTTAAAAAAATGAATATGAAAAGTAAGAAATTTTAATATCCTTTGTGTAATTAAACAGATTCAAATGTTACTATTATCTCTATACCTACCTGTAGCCTATAGGCATCGTAGATTTTGTTTTACACTGATTTCATAAAAAAATAGAAGAAACATTGTTCATTACAGAATTTTGTAAGGAACTATTTTTTTCGAATTACATTAGCTAGTAACATTTCAAGGCAAAATGATGTTCACCATAAAATTCCAGTAGCTGTTTTCTGTATGAAATGTTTGATGCAAAATAATATTTTGGTACAAGGTAAGTACCTACAACAAAATGAATGAATGAAAATTGTGGGTTCAAAGATGATATTTAGGATTTGCGTCAAAGACAATTTCTACTATGTTTTGCGCCACTTCCGAAATAAAAAAGGAACTGTAACTTCGTTGTTTCGAAACATGAGTTCCTAAATGGGATCACAAAATGACACCAGAACGTCGTCAGGCCTAAAATCTGTATTCGAATGCTACTTTGGATGTGTATGAATAAAAAAACAACGGTACAAAAGTTTTTCGGTTATATTTTTCCATCATTATCAAGTGCATTCCATATTACGTAAGTACAAACATAAATATTATTCAAAGTAAATAATTTGCTGCAACATTGGAAGGGGAGGCAAAAATTAAAAAAAAATGGGAATGCTGATTTTTTACAAAATTAGGAACAAAGACACTAAATTGCATTTTCCCAAAAAAAGCTAATAAATCTTTTTAGTGTTCCATTAAGAATAATTACTAGTGACAGTATATACTAGAAACAATTTTATTGCCTTTGTGCAATTTTTTTTAAAAATCAACATTCAAAATTTTGAAAACTTTCTCCCTAAACTCAATTTTTGGCTTAACAGTTGAAGAGCAATACTTTTTGAATCAAAAATTACATTAAGTGTTTAAGCAATTGAGACCTCCAATTTTATTTCTCATTACAGTTTTAACACTGAATATTCTAAATTTAATTTAAAAGAAACCCCTATTTCGAAAAAGGGTATACTCAAATAAATTCGCTGTTCCTTAATTTCACCAAAAAGTTATTTTCATTCATTTGAAACAGCTATCTGCAAATTTTAAAGAAAACAAGTTAAGAGTTCACTAAAAGCCCACAATTTGACTTTTAACTTTTGTTGAAGATACATGATGAAAGCTAAATAACGAACTTTAATCTTTAAAGATCCCCAACCTATTCTAATAACTATAAAAATATTTCCGAAAAGATTAACAAAATTGCAATAAAAAATCTTGTGAGGTGCAAAAGTTTTAACTATTTTTATCGTTATCATTAGATACGTAACGTTTAAACCATTCTTATCGTAAAATTCGTTGTAACAATTCACTATCATAAAACACGAAGGGAACCCAAGATATAACCGAGTTGAAAAATTTAAATAATATTTATTTCCGAGTTGAAAAATTGAAGTAATATTCCACACTGATTGTCCGGAATAATCTTATTTTCTTCAACCCATCTTAAAAGAGCTCTATTGACGACTTTCACGAATAACTTGCTTACATTCGGAAGCAATCGACCACAGATTAGCAGGGTTTGGCCTATCTCTATCCTTTTTTCGGGATAGGATAATGTGCATTATTCAGCGCATTGCTAAATAGCGTTGCGAAGATATCTATCGGCTCTAGCGGCAGGTGTCTTAATACGACGTTTGAGACACCGTCAACGGCGTCAACTCCAGCCGACCTTTTGATTTTCAGTGAGTAGTTAATCTCTACTCACGAACAGATGAGAATTTACATCGGCGATTGTGCAAGGGAATCGATGTGAATTCCCAATATACTGTGGCCATGACCTTGTTGGCAAAAAGACTCACTTTACCCTTCTTTGGTGCACGTTCGCCTGTAGAAACCCACTGTTTTGATTTTTCCTTGGTCTCAGGTGTGTTGTGGTGGTTACGAAAAACTACTCGGGATTACGGCTAAACATTGTTAAACAATCCTTTGAAATGGTCACTCACTGTTTACTTTCTACTTTTCTGTCCGTCGCGTCGCCTCCGTTGACAATTGGCACATCGTGAGAAGATTCCTTTTCATTGGTGGAAATATTGAGTGCGTGAGAGAGGCTGTCATCGGCTCTCACTAGTGCTCTTATATTGTGGGATTTCTTCCTTTTTTTGGGGATATTCGATGTCCGAAAAGTCTTAAGTGGGAAAAAGAAAAATCTAAAAAAAACATTGAAAAAAAATTTTTTTTTCTAAATTTCATCAAAATAAGTATCTAGATTTCACCATGATAATCAACACATGTATGTACATAAAAAATAACTTTTTTAAATCACCTTTCAGCAAGATTTTTAATATCAAAATTTTCTAGTACCAAAAAGAAGTCATTATGATATTAGAAAAATGCGATTTTTATACCAAAGGTTATTAAATGTGATTATTTATCCGTATAATATAACTTTTACTTTTAAAAGTTATTTTTTTTCACAAAAAAAATACATATCAAGGGAATTATTTGAAAGGGAATTTGACTACGTTGGAAAGGGAAAAATTCCCACGTTTCTTGGGACAAATAGATATAGAGTACTAAAGACCTACGTGAAGTTAGCCCGCACTTTTTCTAAAATGAAAAACGTGAAATGCAGTTCGATAGACATTCGTTTGTAGTTGTTTGTAGTGAAATTTTTTTCGTTTGTAGTTCAACCGTTAGAAAGTTAGAAGCATTAGAAAAAAATTTCAGCCCGCACTTTTGGCTTTTTGAAATAAAAACTAGCCAGTTGCATTCGAAATCGTTTGTAGTTGTTTGTAGTGAAATTCTTTTTTAACAGAAATGTCTTATTTCCGAGATATAAGGACATTTGTGTTTGCACCTGTAACTCCGAATTTACAAAAAAGAGAAATAATTTAAAACCACTGGTGCATAAAGCATATCCTAACTTAAATAACTGCATTTAAAATTTCTGAATTCCCTTAAGCGTTACTTAATAAAAAGCAATCAAAGTCAAAAAACGCATCCCTGTAGAGTTGCATTCATATATGGGCTTCCCAACAACAACAAAACAACGGTAAACACATTTTCGCAAAGCACTCATCTGTACCCATCGACATGAGTCACTACTTGTCAATTAGCAACAACAACCAATCAATAAACCCCGATTTTATCCAACAATTTTTTCTATTCCTTCGAATAACATTAAAACCTAACCCCTATGAAACAATTTATAACAACAAAAATGCAATTTCTGCAAAGCCTGTATTCCTGACTATCTAATCCAATTCAAATTTTGTGATTTTATCACAAAGAAAAAAAATTAGATGAAACTTAAGCGAACACTACTTCGTCATATAAACTCATATCCATATTTCAGTTATTAAGCAACTCAAAATAGTGAAATCTATTTTTTTCTAATGCTTTCTGTTAGATGTAGGGGGAAAGCGGGAGACTTGAACATATGGGAGACTTGAGCCACTCTCAATAATTTGCTCAAATTCCATTGAAATCTAACAAGTGTAAGTGTATGCGATGCAGACAGTGACGAGCTAATTGCACACAAAAAGAATTCTAAATCATCAGCTGTCTCTGGTTGGTGGAAGAGAAAAGGTGTTTTGCAGTGCAAATAGTAAAAAAAAATTTTTTTTCTTTTTTCTCTATAAAATTGATCTGTAAAGCGTTAAATAAATCAATTTGATGTTACCTAACAATATTGATATTCTACATTGTAAATATTAGTATGATACCATTCTAGTTTGTATATAACAAAAATTATGAATATAAATTTATTAAAAAATGCGAGCGGGAGACTTGAGACAGTTTCTAAAGGGAGAGTTGATCAGTGGCTCAATTCTCCATTTGCTCTGATGAAATGTTATGTAAGTGTTTTAAAGCCTTGTATTTAATTTTAATAATAAAAAAAAATAATTTAATTAAAAAACTCAAAGAAATAAACCTTGTAATAGGTTATTTAAGTTATTGATTTATTTTCGTTATGTTTCTGAAGTTTAGTTTTTGTTTACCTTTTTTTACTTTGTATATGCTAAGAAACTGAAGTAACTAAACCACTAAAACAATAAAAAATAAATTATAATCACATTGGAAGTGGATAAATTATTCGTTTTATTGTTTTTCTCGTAAGATTTGAGAATGTTCAACTCTCCCCGAAGGGATGTTGAAGTCTCCCGGTGGTGCGGGAGACTTGAGCCGAAAATCTGTTTTCAAACATTTGGCATTTGCCAAAAATTTCTTGCGTTTATTATAAGTTTAAGAGACCGTTCTTAAAATAGATAAATGTAGCTATAAAAAAATCCATTTAACAGGTGGCTGTGATTGATAAACAATTTTTTATTAACGATCTAACAAAAAGTGGCTCAAGTCTCCCGCTTTCCCCCTATCTAATGGAGCAAAAAAAAATTACCTCTTATCAATAGATACCGATGTATAGAAAATTTAAGAAAATGGTTGAAATCGTCTTCGCAGACTGATTTAAGGGGACGGATATTTCAAATGCTGGACAACTACAAATGACAAAAACCAGTTGGTTGTTAGAAAGCATGTGTGCTCTATCTGATAAAACCTTAAATATCGAAATTGACCAAACCAAAAAGAATTTATAAGCAATTTAAGCAGGCGATATAAGACCGCGTTATCTTCGAAACGGTACATAGCCGAGTGATGAAATTTCCTATTTCAACAGTTTTCCACCTCACCAATCTAATAAAACAAAAATTGTATCAATCGGCCAAACGGTTTGGGATTTATATGGAATTTAAGCGAAATTGCAGCTTAATTTTTTTTGTGAAGTTAGCCCGCACTTTTTCTAGAATGAAAAACTGAGTTTGCAGTTCGATAGGCATTCGTTTGTAGTTGTTTGTAGTGAAATTTTTTTCGTTTGTAGTTCAACCGTTAGAAAGTTAGAAGCATTAGAAAAAAAATATTTCAATCCCTTAAAACCTTGTTATCTCCGAAACTGTGGCAAGCAGATCGATGAAATTTTCTCTGTCGAAAGTGTTTGCCATTACTAATCTAATAGAATTCAAATTATACCAATCGGCTTAACGGTTTATGATTTATTTGAATTTTAAGCAAAATTTAGGCTTCTAACTTAAGGTCCCCATAACTCAAAAACGGTTGAACTACAAACGATGAAACTTTGCATTTCTTTTCTCTGTACCTTTTTCTAACTATGGTATCAAATAAAAGACAGCCCGCGTTACTGGACACTTTTTATTCGCAATTTAAGGGGAGCCTATAATGGTCTAAATTGACCCATTTTTAAGCGATCCGATATTTCCACTCCTAACGAGTTATGGAGGGTGAAATATGTTTTTTTTCTAATGCAACAACCCACCCTCTTCTAAGAAAGTGATGCAAAATCGTTTTCCAATGAATTGCAATGGAAATATCGGATCGCTTAAACATGGGTCAATTTAGACCATTATAGGCTCCCCTTAAATTGCGAATAAAAAGTGTCCAGTAACGCGGGCTGTCTTTTATTTGATACCATAGTTAGAAAAAGGTACAGAGAAAAGAAATGCAAAGTTTCATCGTTTGTAGTTCAACCGTTTTTGAGTTATGGGGACCTTAAGTTAGAAGCCTAAATTTTGCTTAAAATTCAAATAAATCATAAACCGTTAAGCCGATTGGTATAATTTGAATTCTATTAGATTAGTAATGGCAAACACTTTCGACAGAGAAAATTTCATCGATCTGCTTGCCACAGTTTCGGAGATAACAAGGTTTTAAGGGATTGAAATATTTTTTTTCTAATGCTTCTAACTTTCTAACGGTTGAACTACAAACGAAAAAAATTTCACTACAAACAACTACAAACGAATGCCTATCGAACTGCAAACTCAGTTTTTCATTCTAGAAAAAGTGCGGGCTAACTTCACAAAAAAAATTAAGCTGCAATTTCGCTTAAATTCCATATAAATCCCAAACCGTTTGGCCGATTGATACAATTTTTGTTTTATTAGATTGGTGAGGTGGAAAACTGTTGAAATAGGAAATTTCATCACTCGGCTATGTACCGTTTCGAAGATAACGCGGTCTTATATCGCCTGCTTAAATTGCTTATAAATTCTTTTTGGTTTGGTCAATTTCGATATTTAAGGTTTTATCAGATAGAGCACACATGCTTTCTAACAACCAACTGGTTTTTGTCATTTGTAGTTGTCCAGCATTTGAAATATCCGTCCCCTTAAATCAGTCTGCGAAGACGATTTCAACCATTTTCTTAAATTTTCTATACATCGGTATCTATTGATAAGAGGTAATTTTTTTTTGCTCCATTAGATACATCTAACAGAAAGCATTAGAAAAAAATAGATTTCACTATTTTGAGTTGCTTAATAACTGAAATATGGATATGAGTTTATATGACGAAGTAGTGTTCGCTTAAGTTTCATCTAATTTTTTTTCTTTGTGATAAAATCACAAAATTTGAATTGGATTAGATAGTCAGGAATACAGGCTTTGCAGAAATTGCATTTTTGTTGTTATAAATTGTTTCATAGGGGTTAGGTTTTAATGTTATTCGAAGGAATAGAAAAAATTGTTGGATAAAATCGGGGTTTATTGATTGGTTGTTGTTGCTAATTGACAAGTAGTGACTCATGTCGATGGGTACAGATGAGTGCTTTGCGAAAATGTGTTTACCGTTGTTTTGTTGTTGTTGGGAAGCCCATATATGAATGCAACTCTACAGGGATGCGTTTTTTGACTTTGATTGCTTTTTATTAAGTAACGCTTAAGGGAATTCAGAAATTTTAAATGCAGTTATTTAAGTTAGGATATGCTTTATGCACCAGTGGTTTTAAATTATTTCTCTTTTTTGTAAATTCGGAGTTACAGGTGCAAACACAAATGTCCTTATATCTCGGAAATAAGACATTTCTGTTAAAAAAGAATTTCACTACAAACAACTACAAACGATTTCGAATGAAACTGGCTAGTTTTTATTTCAAAAAGCCAAAAGTGCGGGCTGAAATTTTTTTCTAATGCTTCTAACTTTCTAACGGTTGAACTACAAACGAAAAAAAATTCACTACAAACAACTACAAACGAATGTCTATCGAACTGCATTTCACGTTTTTCATTCTAGAAAAAGTGCGGGCTAACTTCACGTAGGTGTACTAAAGCACTGTCACTTAGCGTATGCGACGGATTCTATGGGACAGTTCGTTCCGTCAAATACGGCAATCCGTCGACGCAACGGACGCGACGGATTCTATGGGTTGGGCGTGGGCGTGGGCCCTTAACTCATTATTTGTTGCATTATAATACCTAAAAAGTTTTTCTGCTTCAGGAAAAATTCTCACAATCAAATTCGAGATCGAGTTTGTTTCACCTGAAATTACTTACCAGGACTTATTTTAGTTGCATAATGTGGGCATTCATCTTTAAAATAAATCCTCCATCTTTTTTTTATAACATGTGAACTACAACAAAATTCTACATCAGTGCCGCAAAATATGTATATCATTTACTGGAAGATGATTTTGTTGCAAATTAACAGCCCGATTCTGCCGTTGTGAGCCCTCACAAGTCACAAGCTCTTGTGAGGTTGTTTTTATGTGAGGTTTGTTGTGATTCGATAACTTTTTCAGAATTCTACGATAACCCTCACAACAAAACTCACAAAAAATTCACCTCAGAATGGTCACTTCCAAATTGGCACAAAATTTTCCACAAAAGACCGAGCTCGCACACGAAGTTATTAAAAATACATAAATTAACATTTTTTGGCCACAATACGTGAAATATGTTTTAGAACTGAAGGATAAAAAATTATTAACGACATTTGTCACAAATTAAATTCGATGCCTTCCTCAGTTTTTTTATACAATAATACGCATTTTTTCCGAAATGGTTATAAATGTTGCATAAAATGCAGTGTTGAGGTCATAAAGTGTATGGAAATATAAAACCGACCATCAAATGCAATAATGATTGCCATTTGTGAGCCGTTATGACAGGTTTTTAATTTTGTGACCTGCTCGATAGGAGATCACAAATTCGATTGTTTTTGTGAGTGTACTGACAGAATACGAAAACCTCACAAAATCAATTTCACCTCACCTTGTGAGGGTTTTGTGACTTGTGAGGTTTTCCAGAATCGGGCTGTTAAGTTCGATAAACTTTTCAATTATAAAATTGAGGCAAATTTGCCGAAGTGAAAAATTTAATCGAAGAATAAGAACATGTATTGGTACGTTGTTGATTAAATTTTAAATGTAGGATAAGAAAAGAAAATAGAGCTTCATAATATTTGATCTTAGATTATTTGAAATATTATTAATATTTTCATTTTCGAATAAAAATAAACAAATAGTTGGCGCCACAGGTCGTTAGGGACAATATGACAATATTCCTAACCATTCTTTTTGCGTGTTTTTTTAATTTTTGGGATGAATGGAAGGTATGTACATTGTACAATTTTATGATGAGTGTAAACGGCTAATTGAGAAGCTCTTTCAAGACAGTTATACTCTCGGATGCTTGTCAGACGTTCGCGGGAGGTGGCGCTTCCTGCTTCGAAATCATTCAGCCCGAAATAATAAATCCCACTATTCAATGATACAACAAATGCAGCTTGAAATAAAATAAGAACAAACATGTTAGGCAGTTTCGTCATTCAATGGGGATCATACAGCATTAAAACAAAAACAAGTGAAGAGTTCGTTTATAGTTCGTTTTTATATATAAAACTAGCTGACATTTCAGGCATATTTCCGAAACAGTAACAGTGTGTTTAAGGCTGGGTGGCAGGGGTAGACGTTTCTGCGCCCCGTAGTTTCTCGCAGTTCTTAAGAGATAATTGACCGGAGTAAACGGTTTTCAATAGTCAGTAAATAGACGCAGGTAGCTATTGAAGCACAATTTTATTTTTCGACCTTGAAATTGCATAAAGTACCAAAAACCCCCTTTTTTGGGTGTTTTTTCTGCGCCCCGGTGGGGCAATCCCTAGATCAAACATTTTTATTTTTTTTATGATTTACTTTTGTTACCAATGAACTGCTCGAGGTAGCTATTGAAGCACAATTTTGATTTTTTGTGCTTACCATTTTAAAACTGCAGGTTAATATTACTAAAAGCAAACAATCTTTGTGGAGGAACAAGGAACTATTTTTTTAATCTGTAAAAAAGAGAATGGGCTTTGCATATTTGTATGTCTGCTCAATGAATAAAAATTAGATGTTTAGTTCATAAAATAGTTAAATTCGAATTTTAAAAATTTTGCCTTTTTATTGCATTCTGAATTTTGTTTCAGACTTTACGCACACTTATGCAATGTAGTTCACGAAATATCCGACATGGCGTTATTCGATTTTTCTCTAAATTTGCTCTCTATTGAGAATCTATTGTTTGCAGATTTTCGCTCACTAGAGCTGCTTGAACAAAAAATGACAAAAAATTGTTTATTTCGTTTTGTTTGGGTTTCTGATAGATACATACTAATATTCTTGCTGTTTGATAAAGTGAAGGAAGCAAAAATGAGATAAATTTTGATAATCCGAGAAACATTGATATGAGAGTGGGTGGGGACTGGGTAATGACTTTGTTGTTGTAAATGTGTTTAATTTTTTTCCTTTTTGTTTGTAGAAGTTTCAAATAAAATTGTTGTATATTTCCTTGGAAAAGGCATACGTTCAATATTTGTGTATAAATTTTGGTAATCCAAAAAACATTGATATGAGAGTGGGTGGGAAATGGGTGATGATTTGTTTGTTGTAGATGTATTTGAATTTATTTGCTTGTATGCAGATGTAGAACCTCAGTTTCAAATATTATTGTTTTATATCTAATTGGAAAAAGCATACATGTAATATTTGTATTTTTAGTTAGATATTTCGAAATAAGGGAGGGATTTCCCTGTTCAATGAAGCTGTACCTACTTTACAGGGTCACATTTGGCTTTAAAATATATTAATTATTTGTGTTTTATAAATTTAAAGTAAAATAATTAAAATAAGGTACCTAATTAAAACATTCCTGTATAGTGCATTGTCAACACTTATACAAAATGAAAAGTATGGTATTATCAGCTAGAGACTTAATAGTTATAGAAGGTGTAGAAAAAGAAATTAATAAATTGAAAATTAATAAACATTATTTTTAGCTAAAAGAAACCCACAACTCAGAAACTCTTTTTGAAAAATTTAAGGGCAAGTTCATAATACCAAGATATAATTTAGCTTTACAGTGTTCGGGCCCTTTGATTTTGTGTATTTACTAAAATTAAAAGAAGGTACTTTCTGAGAAATGTAAATGTAAAATCCAAGAATTTCTATGGCAAATCGAACACCTAACTAAAAAAACCAAGTCCATAAGTAAATTTGTGCTTTAAAAAAACGCCCTATTTGATTGTTTTTGTTTTTTGAATTTCTTTTTACGTTGTGCTGGTGGAGATGCTCATTATGACTTTCCGATGTCAAAAAAAAAATCACCTTGTTCCTGTAAGCTGTCTGGTTTAAAAGCTTAAAAGTAGTAGGTACTAACAATTCCCATTCATCAGTTTCTATATAAAAATATAATGTATATAATGTAATTATCGGTAAGAGTTATTATGGATCTGACTATATTGTACGTACATTATTGCAATGTAACTGCTAGAACTACATATATTAGACTTGAATATTTTGGTGAATTGAAGTTTTTAAAAACGAGTATAAAAATAACTAAGAGAAGCTCTGCTTTTCTAATTGACAGATAATAAAAGTGCTTAAAATGCTTAGCATTAGCATGACTTCAATTAGACTGCAATAATAAAGTTCACAGTTGATAGAATAATCCATGTAATACCATATCGCTTTTAGTTCGAAGAAATGTGTAGATTACCAGCACATATCATTAAATTTATGTATTATTATTAGGTATCCCCTAAGTGTAGGTACAGAATACACTTCGATTTACTCACAACGGCCGAAACGTAAAGTTACATATTGATACAACTTTTATCTTGTTAAAATTTAAGAATATGTCCCCTAATATTAGCGGTAAGAAAGATTTCCAACCCCTTGGTGTAGAATTTTGTAAAATGGCAATCATAAATACGTCCATGAATAGTGTATCATCCCTAGGCTAAGTTCGGTGGGCGTAGATTCTTAGTTTAACTATACCCATCCTAGACCCACAAACAAAGCAAAAGCAACAATCAAGCCGAACCAATTTTTACAAAAATATAAATTATAGAATTTTGGATACATATCTTGAAAAGTAGAAAATTTGCGATTGGATTTGTACGTAATTCGTAGAAAACTGGATATCACACACACTAATATTTTCAGTCTATTCAGACAGAGTTTGCAGCTCAATACAGCTAGCCTATCGCCCTAGGCAGCCAGCTTGTCCTTTTTGTTGTTTTTTTGTTTTGATTTTTTGTGCAGCGAATTGTTTGTTATTTTTATTTAGTGAACGTTGAGCGAGTTCTCATTTCACAGACTCTGTAGTCACAAATGTGATTTTAATGGGGGAGGGTGTGCTCGGCTATTTGAAATTCTGTGCACTAATACATGTAAGCATGTTTACATGAGCTCGGAGTTCATAGCTGAGGGACACCCACTCTTAATGTATTTGGGAATGACTTGTAACCGAAATGTGAATTTAGTGAGCTGTTAAATTGGTTTTCATGTGTTTGTAAGTTGGTTCGCACGAAACAGAAAATGTGAAATAAAAATACTGATACCATTTTCAAGTCTTCCCATGAATCATTTTTGTAATTATGACATCATGCAGGTCTGGATCGGTTTCGGGATCTGGAACCTCGGCACATATGATGTCATCAACTTGGTCTGGTTGCATTCTTTCGACTAACCAAATGAGAATGGGCAAGCCTCTTTTTAGCCATTCAATCGAATACATCCAACATCAAGTATAAATAACCAAAGACACGATGCTTAACAATATAGTCCATCAGCGACCGACGAAATATTTGTAACGTTAACAGTCATGAAGAAAACTAACCGCACCTATCAACTTGGTTGTTAAATGGTAAGCCTTTTCCCTTCTCTCTCTACATCGATACCAAAGGTGTTATGGTACCTTTGAGTTGCGCTCCCCATAACCCTATTCACTAATGAACCACAATAATTGCTACACGCTCATTTTTCGTAACAACCCCTACGTGCAAACTCAAAACGCTCCACAACTCCTGTTGCCTGTCATCATCATCGTCACATCATCTTAATCACCCCTACATTTCAACTTACTCACACATACCTAGCAAGGATCCTGAAAATACATGTCAAACAAAAATGATGGATTCAAAAACCATGAAATAAATCAAAGTATCTACTCCATTTCATAGTAAACATAAACAAACTTATTAGTTAGGTTATATTTAAAAAAAAAAAATTCAAAATTGTTGACAACAACAATTTGCTTGGAAAATAATTAAAATAATTGACAACAACAATTGCTTTGAAAATATATAATATTTTTTTTTTTTATTTGAAGTGTCACTACTCGATTTGAAACTTAGCGAACTCAATTCTTCGTACTGAACTGTTGCAAAAGCTATGATTAATATCGCGTAAAAGTTTGTTGATGGTGTCAGGTAATTGAGCCCCGGCTACTTTTGAGGACAAGTTCAAATTGTGGCAACCATTCACAACAAGCGTATGTAATACTTACTTTAATTTCGCCTGGACGCTATTATATTTCCCCATCATAACTGAGCAATTAACAGTTGTATACATCTAATTAGATTTCTGATTGGAATTCAATTTTCATTAAGGATCTTGGTTAATGTCTCGAAAATTCCATCTGAAGAACAATCAGAAATTTCAGTGGAATGATCTGGGTTTTTGTTGTGGAATTGACTGAGAAGTAGATCGGAAAAACTTTTTCCTACGGAAAAATTAATAAATTATTTTTGTGAAAAATTTAATAGGCCTATTATCGTTGGCGAGTCGAACAAAAAATCCTGCGAATGTGACTTATTTGTATTATGGTTAGCGAATTGGACAAAATTCATTCGCCTAAACTGTCAAACCGCTGGCGAACGTAAAGTCGCCTTATTGCGGTTGGCGAATTTGTGAAATTTCATTCGCCTTAAACGACAAATTTTAGCGAACAAAATTATTTGGTGAAACCACAGGCGAATGGAATTTATAATCCAGAAAAATGAATGGAAATTCAAGAAAAATGTATAAAACCCATTCAATTCCTTTATAATGTATATTATATTTAATGAAAATCGCCTCTGATAGTTTCGAAAAAAACAACTCCAACCAAATACAGAAGCTATTTGAGCTCATGGAACAAATATAGGTAGCCATTCCAATGTGTGTTGTGTCCACTAAGCCAACCACCCCAGGAAATCCAGTTTTAACGAAAAATGAGGAAAGGAGCTAATACATTGTTTTTATTTTCGGTCTTTTCTGGGTTTATCCATTTTTTTGCACCTCCGTGTTGTTTTCTTCAATTTTTTTATTTTGATTTTTTTTTTGTGTTGACATAAATGTTTGAATTGACGTCATTTTCGTTTTTATTATATTGGTAGCACTTGATTTCTAGGCGAATGAATTAATTCGCCTACCATAATCGTACAAGGCGAATGTTTCGACAAGCAACTCGACTTACGCGAATTTTTCGACTCGCTAACGATAATAGGCCTATAAATGTTATTTGTTTATATTTTATTGATAGACTTACTTTATAATTCATAAGCAACATTTTAAGACCAAGATTGAGCTCAATCATTAGGATTAAGTGGTCTAAAAAAGCAAAAGAACATTTTTACGGATTCGTTTTACGTATGGCTATAACTAGGGCCTTAAAAACAACGAAAACCGAGGAAAAATAAATAACTAACACAACACGAAAACCAACGACCACCGGATAAGAGAAAAACACGAGAAAACTAAATGTCAGATGGGCAACGTGCAAGAACGTTGTAAGTATGCCATCTCCCTCTAACCCAAGCGGTAATTACCATCGCCGAATTAGCAAAGCGAGTTCGGAAGCTTTTGGGGACATGAGTGCATCACACTCCAACCAACAGCCGCAATGGGAAAAGTGTAATCCTCTCTATTTGTATGTGTTTGGATGGTTCATTGACCACGGGCGGCGCGATTAGCTGGGCGCAACAAAGTGAAAACGGAGATCCAGATTTCTTGGAAGGATGCAAACCAATCTGGATTGTTTCGCTGCTCGTCCATCAACCAACTCTAACTAGCCTAAATCATTCGCTTGTAAACGGTCAACATCTTTTTCTTGTCCCAATAAAGCAGATCGTAGTTCGCTTTGGGCAGCAATTTCCAAACATTTTCGTTGCTGAGTCGTTTTATGTAGGTATATCTTTCCTTATTCCCATGGAATGGAAATTAATTTGTAGGTATCTATAAAACATTAGATTATTACGTATAGGTATTATTAGTATTAATTTAAAAGATGAATGACAAAAGGATACAAAATTACTCACCTATTTTATTAATTGATTTCGGTACATGGTTTATACTTTTATAGGCACAAAATGTCACAATTATATTGAAAAATCAGTCCGAATTTCATTAGATAGAACAGAAAAAAACAGAATTTTGAAAAGCAGAATTTTTAAAACAGAATTTCGACCCGCTCCCGAAATTACACTTTTAAAAGTAAAGCATTGAGAAGTTAACTGAGCAACGATCTACGATCAGAACCACATAGTGTTTTTTTTTTATTTAGGTATGTTTATTTTAAGCATTTGGGCAATATCCTTACCTTTGGACATCCGACGTGGTAGGATACAAATTTTTTGCAATTTGTATTCAGCCCTCATGCGAATACCTTTGCTTTGATTGCTATAGGTATAGTGTTTGTCTAAAGATTCGGTGAGTCCGTACATATATCAAATCATTCTTGTTAAATTTTTTTGGACATCTTGTCAAAGAATAGAACGCATTTCACTTGGGCTCTGCTAGTCGGTAGGCTTAATACATGGCCCGAAAATCCAGCTGTTAGACTTAAAGCGAAATGCTAAAGGTTAATAGTACTTACCGCTGGCAATTTAAACCCTGTTCTCAACAAGTGTAAGTAGGCGGATGGGGATTTCTTTGAGACGAACATATTTCTCGTCATATTCCCAATGACATTGACTCTGAAGCTTATGAAACATTTGGGGATAAACAAATGTCTCGACATCAATTTCTAAACCTTCCCGCAAAATAATTTTTTTATGTCCACAATGGAAAGAACAGTCAATTCAAATCGTTATGCCAGCATTTTTTGCAACTACTGTTGTTGGCGTTTGAATAAATTTGAATTTCAGAAGTCTCTTTCGTTAACTTAAACCTATGCAATTTGATTTAAAGTGGTGAGAGCTTTTGGCTGTTTGAAAACATTAGTGGTTTAAGTATTGGATTAGCTCGTAAAAGTTCAGCGTATCCCAACATATACCCAATTGAAATAAGTTTCTTTCCCATATTTCTTTGTAGGAAACTATAGAACGATGTTATAGCAGCTCATTTCATCCAGATATAGTTGTCTACTCCTGAAATGGTAGGTATACCTATTGAAATAGGAAAGAGAGTTATTTGTTTTTAAATTATTGCGAAATAAAATTAATAGATACTATTATTTACCAGTCATGTTTTTTTAGCGCATTCTTTTCTGCTTTTTGGCATAATGAATCGGTTCCGCAAGTTTTCTTTTTCCAATTGCTTCGGTCAGGCTTATAATAAGCAAATCGGTTGTTAAGGGTTAGGATTAGTTTACCAATAGATACAATTAACAATGTTTCGATGTTTTTCCTTATCAATCCAAAGAAGTTGGAATGTTTTGTCATGGTATGTGAAACATAGATTCGTCTATACATATATTCACTTGATTCTCTGTTTTCAATGCATCTGCATATTTGCTAGTATTTTAGCATGACTGAGACCTGTTTGTTGATACTACTTATAGCGATTTTAGTTCCAATTAAAATTTTATCGACAATGTATGACATAGAAAAAGTAGCCTATAAGATAGGTATTCAAGTAGAACTTTAATCGGTATGAGTATAGTATTAACAAACGGGAACGAGAGATGCAGCATTCAGTACAGCTCTGGGCCGGTGTGCAGCGCATACATTGGGATCAGGAGCACCATATCTACATATAACAGGCAATTGCTTAAAGGACTTAAGTCAGCATGCTGACTACTGACTTAACTCCGTTCAAGCTGGACTACTGACTTAACGCCGCACTAAAGATCCAAGAAGTCGCATTATTTAGAAACTCAAATTACATCCACTATCGTATTCCTTTCGATATACAGATTAATAAATTCATTACTGATTGCCAACACATTAGAGCAGAAAATAAGAGTGTCAGCAAAATTAATATTAATGGGAACTAGTATATAACGGGTGATTTTTTAGCTGGTTTGGTTTTGGCAACACTGGTTTTGACAGCTGACGTGTGTTTAGTACCTTGTGTCACTGTCAAACAGCTTCAGTTTGGTTTGCAATTTAACCATGGATCGTCTTACAAATGAACAACGCTTGCAAATTATTGAATTTTACTATCAAAATTCGTGCTCGGTTCGAAATGTTCATCGCGCGCTGCTTATCGAAAAATTGTGTTCAGCGATGAGGCTCATTTTTGGTTGAATGGGTACGTAAATAAGCAAAATTGCCGCATTTGGAGTGAAGATCAGCCAGAAGCATTGCAACAGCTACCAATGCATCCCGAAAAAGCCACTGTTTGGTGCGGTTTATGGGCCGGCGGCATTATTGGGCCATATTTCTTCAAAGATGATGCGAATCGCAGCGTTACTGTCAATGGTGAACGCTACTGAGCGATGATAACAAACTTTTTTTTGCCCGAAATGGAAGTTCTTGACTTACATGATATGTGGTTTCAACAAGACGGTGCCACATGCCACACAGCACGCGAAACAATGGCGCAATTGCGAGGCGAGTTTGTCGAACAGTTAATTTCACGTTTCGGGCCGGTCAATTGGCCGCCTAGATCGTGCGATTTGACACCATTAGATTATTTTTTGTGGGGGTATGTCAAGGCTAATGTGTATAGGGACAAGCCCGCTTCGATTGACGCACTGGAAGCCAACATCCATGCATTCATTCGTGAGATACCGGCCGATATGTGTGAAAGAGTATGCCAAAATTGGACTCAGCGGATGGGCTACCTGAGACGCAGCCGCGGTCAACATTTGCATGAAATTATCTTTAAACATTCAAACTATCGAATCAAATAAATATTTCATTCATTTTTTCGAATTTTTTGTGTTTTTTTTTTATAAAAGTTCTAAACCTCTTAAAAAATCACCCGTTATGTAGGCAGAATGCGCTGATAAGCAAATTCAATTCCAATTGCATATACATATTATGTAAGCGAGAAAAATGCATATTTGCAATTTGGGTTGGTAGTGCTTTTAACATTTATATAACTAGAAGTAATAGATGCCGATCACGATTTTTGGGAAAAAAAATTATCGGACAGTTAAACAGGTTATACGAAAACTGTTTTTTTTTTTTTACCAGCATTAGTGGATCCTCGTATTACTCGTTGAATGGAATTGCGAAAACCACAATCACAGGATACTTTAGGAGACCGATAATAATTCAAGCTAATTAGGTGAAGCAGAGAAGCAGTCGCTATATTAGAAGTTACTTACCTATTTATATCATTTTCTATTTTAGATTTCGTGTGGTAAATCGTACATAAAAAGAAAAATTACTGTGTTTTGTTAGTGTTAGTGGGGAGCTGTCAAATTGTGTTTAAATTTTTTTTTTTTGGTTTGTGAAGATTTCCTTGTAGGCAATTCGTTTTGTTTTTGTTTTCAATTATACAAGAAAAAAAAATAAATAGACTTGAACAAATATAAGCTCGTCTTAAACGAAGACAAATTTATTGTGTTAGAAGGCGAGTCGGTGTTATTGGAGCATCGTACAAGCGAGTCAAAAAATAATGCGTTTACATATTTCCTGATTTTAAATTGCTCACAGCGGGACAAATAGAACAGGCTGTATTTTCTGATGTCAGTAAATTTTACGACTATTTCCACACATGAGGACCTATGTAAATAGGGAATTTCGTTTAAGGCTCTATTATATACGCAAGTGGAAAGCAGGTAAAAAATTAAATTTAAAAATTGTTATATTTCGTAAATTTTTGAATTTTTTTAGGTACAAATGCCTTATGGAACGGCGAAAGACAGCAATTGAAAACAACAGCAGCAGCGGGGCAGTTCGAATAGACGAGGATTATGAAGGGGAGCTTGATGCTGTCATAAGCATAGACGACTCCGTGTGTCCGGAATTCATTCTTTCGCCACGAGGTTCGGTCGTTCGGTAATAGTCATCGTCACTTTCAACAGCGACACAAAAAATAACTTCCGTGGATTCACAACTGACTGCAGCAGAGCCAACAACAACAGAAGAAGTAAATTCTCGTATTCCACAGCGGCGACGAAAGACAATTAAAAAAATTCTTTTTGGAAAGTACATGCAGAATAAGGTAGAAAGTGATGTAAGGAAACAAAAAAGAGAGGGCGAAACGAATAGCAGAAAATGATTTGCGAAAACAAATAAGAGAAGCGGCATGAGAAGACAAACGACAACAAAGGCACATTGAAAAAATTAGATTGCTAAAAGATTTTTTCAAAAATAACTTCACTAAAATATTTTAATTTTATTAATGTTTTGTTTTAAATATAAAAGTAGGTAGTTAAATATCAATAAATAAATATTTTGTCAAAATCGCTTGTTTATAAATTATTTGTTATTATACTTCTTTTCAGTTGTCCCTTGTGCAATAACGCAGCTTCTGGAACAAATTGTTCGGTGGAATTTACATCATTTATATTGTGCCCTCTTTCTCCTACAAAATCACCAGCAATATTGTCTACATTTTGGTCCCACAAATCGCCTTCTGTTATACACAAGTTGTGTAAGACACAGCAGCCCAATACTAGCTTTGCCAATCTCTCCACAGTTGTAGAATCAACTCGCACTAGCTGTCTACCCCTCTACTTAATTTTGGCAGTGTTTTTGTTGTTCTTGGTTTGCTGACTTTTCAAGTTACCATAATCCTTGTACGACGTAAGCAGGTACTCTCGTAAGGAATACGCTGCATCCCCTAAGAGATGGCACTGATCTCCGCAAATTGCTGGAATATCTTTCGATATAAAACGCAGCTTGAATATTCGCGCGTCATGAATCTTGCTCGGACTCGGAGCACCTATGAACACGTCAAGGATTTTTTTTTCCGCATCACAAATTCCCTGAAGGGTGACGGAAATCAATCCTTGACGATTTACATACGTTGATCGTATTTTTCCTGCTGGCTTTCGAATATAAATGTAACAGCCGTCTATACATCCGATGACATTAAGTATTCCTGAAATCTGAAATAAAAATGACTTGAATACAGGTAGGTACACAATATCTAAAATTTTTCTTTACCTGCGCAAATCATGTTGCTTTTTCACTTTTTTCTGCGGTAGTAGAATTAAATTTTATATGGTACCTACTTGGCTATGCTTAATAAAAGTTCAAGGAAAAGTGTTAGGAGGGTATGTGCAGTTGAAAAAGACATTTTAAATAAATTTGAAATTTCGCTTTTATTGCCAGCAAACCTGAAATAAAAGAAGCTATTTGTTTGCATAATATTCACTGCTTTAAAATATGTTATAAATACCACAAAAAGTCAAACCCTTCCTCCAGAATCCAGTCTTGTTTTGTAGTACCGAGAAATCTTCAACTGCTCCGTTAATTTCAAAGTGCGATGTAGGTACCCGAAAATTACGACGAAACTAAAAAAAACCGGCCAAGTGCGAGTGTCACTCGCTCACCGAAGGTTCCGTATTTCGCTAAAGTCCAACACATCAGATATTATTTGAAATCTATATCATTCAATCTTTCCCCTCTTCATGAATTCATCACAATTTAGTTTAATTTAATTACTTAATATTTTTACTCTCAAAAATTACTCGCACATGAATCTCATTTTCTAATTATTACCTATAGTACGAGTACCCAACCCACGCCAATTTTCCATTCTGTATGCGACCTGTCCCAATTAAAAACTATTGACTAAAAATATGTTACTTTTATTTTGTTCTGTACTCCCCAAAAAAATGTATTATATTCCCCAACAAAATTAGCAGGCGGGAACCCTGGTGGGGTTCTGTCTTTGATGGGGTCAATTGTGCACAACTGCGTAGTAGAGATTAAAACTTATGAGAGCAACGTATTTTGCATGGTAAAATTATCTTTTTTGAAAATATCTTGTAAACTATTAACTTTTCGGCAAAACAGTATTCAGCACATATATAGCTAAGAATATGATCTACAAAAAAGGATTTTATGTATTTTTTTGTGAATCAAGAAATAAACCGTTTTTTGGGCGAATGAAAATATTTTTTTCACCAGATTACTAATTAATCCAAAACCAATCGATGTATTCCTTCCATTGGTATTTGTCGTTTAACTAGAGGTTATACCGGATGTTGTGTGTAAATTTTAGCCTCCTATGTCAATCGGTTCTTGAGATAGACCTGGTAACAAAATTGGCTTAGTGGGTTCGGACAGACAGACAGACAGACAGACAGACAGACAGACGGAGAGACATCCGAGCGAAACTAATAAGGTTACGTTTTTTCCCTTTGGGTACGGAACCTTAAAAACACAATTGTTAGTTAAAGTATATTTTACACTTATAGTTTCACTTCGTTTTCCGAATACATCTTCACCACATCCTCAACAAAATTAATGACTCTGTTCTTTTTTTTTCCTAGCAAATAATATAATATTGCAGCTGAACAAAGTGTTCGTAGGATGAGGACGATCCAGTATTTTTTGAAGACGAGGACGAGGAGGATGTTGATGTGGCACAGGATGAAGATGACATCAATATACATATCCATTATATGCCCATAATAAACACAATTTTTGTTTAAATCCGTATGACATTTAATATTTTCTTGCACTACTTGTTCGTCCAAAGAAATTTTCCGTAAAACGTAAACACAAACAAACTAACGTCACCTGCGAAATGAAATCTGAAAAAGATGGCTCGTACCAAACCAACATAAAAATTGCTCTGAGAGCGCCCAATCGAGGACCACATAACACATAAGTAGTACCAAATTCGTGTTTTATATGCCAAATCCAGGAGTATGGAGCAAAATCTAAAGCACTGAAGCCAACATATTTTGCTTTTCAGCTTAGAATGAATTTACTGAGCAGGCCGAGTAAATTTAGATTACACATATCCATACACACTTGTCACATTTGACAACATAAAAACGATAACGGGAAAAAGAAAAAAGTTGAAATACCGGGCGAACTTAGTTGTTAAGGTTGTTACACAACGAGAACACACATAAGGGACCTAACAGAATATAAAAGGAGCGTCACTATAAAGGAAATCAAACCAGTTCAAGTTCAACAACGCCCAAAGACACACTAAACTCCACCATGGACGAGCCGATCGCCACACGAGGAACCACGAAAGGAAGCGAAGTTTACCCGACTTCAACCAGCAATAAGCGCGCCGATCACCCCGAAGGTTGGGGAGCAACAATAGCTCGCCGCTGTTAGAGAACATAGGGCACGCGCAGAGGTTCTGAAGGAAAGAACGACCGGGACCCAGCGGACCGTCCGGATTAAGACAGGGGCACCTGCCCCTTCAGCGCACCGCATTCTGAAGTTGGAACCAGTCGAGTTGGTGGCCGTTGACAGTGATAACGATGACGAGCACAATGCCGGACGCCCAGGTCGACCATCAACCCCAGGGAAAACGCTCCCACAGATTATTAGGCAAGAGGTGCTGAGCATCCGGTACCCAGTACCAACGCAGCCGCAACATCTAGCCAGAGCCACTACCCCCGTCCAGCCAACCAAAACGACCAACAAGATCCCGAACCCACCGACTACCCGCCTATGATCACCCCCACTGACCGCCACTGTCACCCCACTGGACACGCTGGTCACCGAAAAAACTTCGTGCAAAAAATGATCCCGAATCACTGCGAGTATGACACATCTTGCCGTCCCGCCGTCCCCACCTTGTTCCCGATAAACTCAGCCACAGCCACCGACGGGAAAAATCAGTCAGCAAATATAACCAGAATGGTCAGCCGCATCAACCTAAGCAAGGAAAGGGGAAAACAAAAGAAACAAAAGAAGAAGAAGAGCAAAGCAGCTAAAGTGGCTATACCAGAAGACCCGTTTGAAGGGATCGAAGTTCAAGCGCAGTCAAAGAGGGACCGACGCGACATACAGTATTTATTCTAACGCTATGGAGCCGCATCCGCGTGGTTTTCACACGGGGAAATGTCGTGGTCCTACAGTTTAGGGATCAGAACAAGGTAGTGCCTCTGCTGACGTTATTCCCTTGTTCAAAAAAAGGTAATAGAAGCTTGATGACGCAGTATAGGCCTATTTTTATACTCCCAACATTTTGTAAATTATTTGAAAAACTTGTAGGAGTGCGCATAGTTTAATTTCTTAAGAAAAATAATTAACAATTTGGTTTTTGGGAGAGGAAATTCACTGCACATGCCGCACCTAAATTGATTAGTGAAACAAACGATGGCTTTAATAATAATAGCACTAGTGTAGCTATTTTTATAGACATGACTAAGACGTTCGACATGGTCAACCCTAATATTCTTTTAGATAAATTATACGGTTGAGAGGAGTAATTTCTAACTGGTTATCGTCGTAGTTGTCGGGAAGAAGTAAACGTGTAAAAATTGGTGGAAACTACAACGATGAACTAAAAATTACTATTGGTGTTCCTCAAGGATCAATCTTGGGGCCAGTTTTATTACTAATATACATTAACGACACCTTATTTGAATCATTAGTAAAACTTTATATGGACTTAGAAATTCTACGTCAATGACTTGCCAGATATGGGTTACTTATTAGCAACGAAACTAAATTGATGGTCCTTGTCCTAATGACAGCAACGTGTATTTCCACTCCGCTGATTGTACCAAATTGTCTTTAGCTCTTCATTCTTGTGGTCAAAGTAATTTTTCAGAAGACTCGGTATGTAGTAAAATCGGCACCCAAAACGCTGTCGATAAATCGTTGCCCTGTCGCAGGTGCGTTATGAAAGCTGATTGGCATTCGCTTGAACTGGAATAGGCCTCACGAAAAAAAATTTTAAGATCAAATCAAGAAAAATAAGCGCAAATTCACGAAAAGTTTGTCTAGTTTTAGAGCTTAGCTCATGATTTACTGATTCACGACTCGTGAATCAGCACTTCTCATTGTAAATAATGATCAAACGAGAAATACATATTGCCATAACAGATCGCAATTTTAAACAAGTAGTTTTAAATTTGATATTACTGTGGTTGTGAATTGCAGAAACAAATCGCAATTTACCACTTCTCTGTAGTAAATTTGATTTCATCCCTTACCGAATTGCAAGCATTTAGTCTTGAATTGCAACTCATTAGTACTGATTTGCGAACTAACAGGGGTAGATTTGCTACTTCAGTAGTTGCAATTTGCAAATTCTTAATCGTAAATTACAACTTCTTTTTATCAATTTGCAATTCATATTTTGCAATTTACGATTTTTGAGTAGTGATTTGAGGCATCACCGTGTTAAATTAAAAAAAGGTACTTTCGTGAAATTACGAAACTTTATTCTCAATTTACAACTTATATCTTGTGATTTACAATCAGAATAGGTACATAGTCGTATTTTATAATTTTGTTTCCTCTTGATATCCCTGAGAATCATATGACGCCATATCGTCCGGAGACAACGGGACTTGTCTGGGGTGCTTTTTCTGTCATTGCTGAAATTTTAAATACTCGCAAATTGTTTAGAAGAACTTATATTGATACGAACCTTAAAAAAACCTTTTCGATTGTACATTTTAAAATCCATACCAATTTACCTCTTTTCTAATAGCGAGACATATCTTCATTCTGAAAAAAATAAAAATACAGATTTATATACCTACTTTAGTTTAATTTTTTTCCAATATTAAATAGTACATACTTACATGATGTATATATATAAATAGGTACTTACATGATATACCTATATTCCAGAATGCTTTATAATGGTTAGTACACTCACTATCACTGAGAACTAGTAATACTTAAAAAACGACTGCCTTAAGCAAAGATTAAATACCAACTGTCTGTCGCTGCCCATTATTGCAGCTGTCCAGCAACACCACAAACATATTATGTATATTGATCCATATAAAGAAAGGATTTCGACATTATGGACTATATCGTTACTGTCGACTACCTGTGCATAAAAAAATTTCACACGTTATGTAGTTAGTTTCCATGGAAATTACAAAAAATATTTTGCAATTTACGACTTCTCTACGTCAATTTACGTTTTCGATTTAAGTGTGGTAAATTATTATAAGATTTTATTGATTCATAATTCAGTGGTGGTAAATCACCAAATATTTTTCGCAATTTGAGATTGCAAAGTGGTGTTTAAGAAATTTGCCTATTGAAGTGGTAAATCGCGCCAAACAATCTCGCAAATCACTATAAATTAAAGAAGCTCGAATCAATACTTTTAATCGCAAAATGCAACAAACAAAATTTGATATTTTTCGCCGTTTTTATTGACAAATTACAAATTTTTATATCAATTAAAGAAAAAATCGTTGTGATTTGCGAAAATTATACGATTCGTGAATTGCAACTCAAAATGTTGCAATTGGTGATTTTCAATTCTTTCCGTGCTCTATTCGGAACGGTAAGGGCTGTGAGTGGGGGCGATCCCTCCTCCATCAGGATCTGCCAGTAGTCCGACTTTATGTCTAAAGACGTTAAGAACTTCGCATCTCGATGCTTATCTAGGGTCGTTGCAATATATGGAAGTGGATAAGCATCCCTATCCGTAACTTTATTAAGCTTCCTCATTATCATTATGTCCCTGCATTACCGGTGAAACTCGATAATACCTTTGCATAATTGGTTCTGCCGACGTCCTAATCTTAAGCTCTACCAATCGTGTGCACCCAAAGCCCTCTGGCAAAACTTCGAAAATTTTATCTACCAAAATTTCGAGTTGCCTGACCTCGGCCACGTCCAACTCGGAGGCGACCTCTCTAATTGCGACGGCGCTCTTGTCGTACTGACCCAAGAGACCGTTGCGCATTTCCCGAACAGCGCCGACAATCTTAACGCGACGTCCCTACTGCACCACAAACATAAAAACGCCTAGGAGCGGAACAACAATTAAAACACCTCATTGGTAGTGGTGATCGAGACAAGCGGTTCCAGGAGGTGCCTACCCCGAGTTGTTCGAGGTGGAGCAAACGTTTCCATATTTTCGCGCACTGTCTCCAGCTTCCTTCCCAAAGCGACCAGATCACTGATCACTTCTCTCCGTGAGGGTAAACGCCTATCGATTCATACTTCCCTTGGGTACGTCGTCGAATCTCTTCGAAAAGAAGATCACTCCAGTTTCAATTCCCTCACCAACTCTGGCAACGAAGAAACAGTCCGCCTAATCGCCCTAAACCAAAGAAGAAATCGACCGACGACCTAAGCAATTGGGATTTACTAATCCCCCTATCTTCCCTAAGTTCCTCAACTCTCTCCAGAAAAGAGTTGACTGATGCCCCGCATCGTTCACCCGTAAATACAATATTCCACTTGGAGTCTACACGTTGTGGCTCTAATGGCCGTTGAATTTATTTTTGTTCATGTTGTTTTTGTTGTTGATGTTGTTGTTGTACGACGTGTTTATCGTGAATAGTTGCGTTATCATCGCAAACACTTTCTTCGTATTTACTATCCTCTAACTCTCTGAGGATGTTGGCCAATTCGGTCTTTAACTCCTTCTTAAATACCGTCTCGTCTTCCGTACTAGCACGAGACCTCCCTATCCTGTTTGTTGCCCAATCTATTTTGGCCAAAATATTTTTGTATTCTAAGGACCACAGCTCTGTCCGGCCACTGCAAGTGCGCTCTAATTTATTTTATCTTCCTCTCAACTACGTCCCTATTCCTGCTCAATAGTAAATGGATACGTGTCCATTGCCCTAAGCGATTTTCGCATTGGCTCGACGTCGTCAACCAACAACCCTCTGCGCTCCATTTCGTAGACTATTTCGTCCCTAGCTAACCTATTAATTTCCATATTTACACTCCGAAATAAAATCAAAAAAACTTGTTGCCGAAAAACAAAAAGTTGGCAGCCGCAACACTCAACAACGTCAACGAAAAACGAAAGAAAACTAAGTTTTCAACCCAAGTTGACGTGAACAATCAAAAATTAAAAAAGTTCCTGTTGGCAACCCTATCAATTTTATAGAATATATAATGTAGATTCTGAAAACAATAAAATAAAATCAAGAAGAAAATTGGAAAAAAAAATCAAAACCCAAGAAAAAAGTGAGTTTCCAAAGTAAATAACAATAACCCACAGTTAATTATTAGGTAAGGTAATTAATTTATTCATTCCATTGGTAATTAATACAATATTCATTATAAAAAAAAAGAACATTAAGTAAATTATAAGTGTTTTTCATCAGGGAATGAATGGTTAGAAACATTCTATAGCTATTAAAAACTAGTGGCGAATGCTTCGAGTATCAGTTCAGCTGGACGTAGTTAAATCTAAATTTGGTTTATCGGAGTGAGTTTAAATAAAAAGGTGAGCGCAGTCACTATACAATTACCTTGGATAAATTATAGATCTCATTTAAGTCGTAATTAAACAGCCATTTTTTTACTTTTTTGGTAAACGATAAGATGTTCTGAGAATGCCTTAATTCAATAGGTAATTTATTAAAAACACGCGGTGCTACAGAAGAGTAATAATTTAAGAAGAGGCGAGTATTGTGCGGGGGAATATAAGCAAGATTCCTAACAGAGCTACGAAGACCGTAGGCATTCGGATCATGATTTAAGGAATACCCAGATCTTAAGAAAAATATTTTTAAAACTTTATAAAAGTAAAGATGTTTTAAAGGCAATATAAAAGAATGCATAAAAAGTGGAAAGCTATGTTCCTGGCGTCTTCTCTTCCAGATAGTTCTTAGTAAATGCTTTTGTAAAACCACCAAGGGTTGAATTTTGTTTTTGTATGCTCCTCCCCAACACGATAAACCATACTGTAGTTTGGATTGGACCAGGCCATAATAAACAGTTTCTAAAAGTTTTCTCGAGCAATATAGCCTCAAATGATACAGTATTTTAGTAGTTTTTTGCAAGTATTTCCTTAGGGAGGTGGTATGAGAGCTCCAAGTTAACCTACTGTCGATTTCAAGTCCCAGATACTTAAATACCTGTACATTACCGATAGCAAAGCAATTTATGGAGCAACTTTTATTAGTGTTATACGTAGCTACAGAATGAGGGTCATAGGCATAGCAAGTGTCAGAGCTTATTAACGTATTGTAGCAGTACGAACTATGAAAGTGAAAACTGGAAGTTGTAGGTTAAGAGCAGATATGCTAAAAGACATTATTTTAGTTTTGTCGCTAATTACTAATTTATGCAAAGTAAACCAATGTCTCAATGCTTCCAAGTCATAGTTGATATCGGCTGTCAGATCTACGAGGGAGTTGTTGGAATAAGAACATCCTATGTCATCAGCAAAACCAGTGAGTTTACCTTTCGTATTAAGATTGAAAATAGAGTTAATATATATTAAGAATAATATTGGTCCCAGAACGGAGCCCTGAGGAACACCGATTTTTATATCACTGCTCTCACTAAAAATTTCTCCTATTCTAACCTTTTCTAATGTATAGAGTACCACTGGCTTATGAACCACCGGTACCTATATGAATACGTATATACACACAAAATAATATCGAATTACGAAACGGCAAAAAAAAAACACTAAAAATAGGGACATAAAGAGCAACAGCAAAAACTGTATGTTTAGGTAAGGTATATACATATGCATATAATAATCAAAACAAAACCAACTACTTGGGCATTTCCACAGTGGGAGATCTCACTGCTTTTTGTAGCTCGTTGGTTCTTCCAACACAAAACTTCCCAATCTTTCAGCGACTTGCACTGCTTCCACTTGGATAACCCACCACCATATCTCACTTGAACACCTTAAAAAAAGCCAATGTAAAAAGAACTAGTAAAGAAAACATAAAACACTTCTCTAAACACAAAAACTTCGATTCTAGTTGGAACCCAAGTTCCTTTCAAAATACACCACAAAACGATCAAAAATTGCCCCACGTCGGGTGCCAAATGTTGCAAAATGATTTATATTGTAATATTAACCGCGATTAAACTACTTATTAATAAATTGGCGAAACAAACCAAAACCAAAAAAAATGCAGTCGCCACTGCCCGAGAGAAAAATTCGAATAATGACACTTGCCAGAGATCGGCAAAAGGAGATCGCGAGCTTTTGCAACTGCAGCCACTGAAAGGTGCTGCGTTCGGTTTGCTCAGCGGAAGGGGTGGGTTCGATGACGTTGAGCGCAGAATTTCTAGGATTACCTGATATTGATGAATTATAATAATTGAACGAATATGGGCGCCACTTAATTTTCGGCAAATTACGAAACCTCTGGAACTTCTGTAAATTTAAGAAGGAGAAAAAAGAAACGAAGGGTTTTTTTTTTCTCAAGACGTTATAATGGTTCGTTCTATTATTTGCTGGGTAAAAGCCCAGACGAAGAAATTATCGTGACGACACAACACACGGCGTCTATATACATATATACATATGTATACCTATCTGAGTTCGGACCGTTGGCGGCGTGGCCCGCTATCGCGTTGTCTCGAAACAGAGTAATTTGTGTAAGGTAGGTGACCCAAATAAGGCCCACCTTATGGTTTTTCGTTAATAACTTTCAAACGCCTAAAAGAATTTTACTAAATTGACATTAGCATAAGCCTTAGTTCAGTTATCTATATAAAAACGTAACGTTTATCTGTTAAAACCCTATTTAAAATATATTTTTAGACCATTTTTAAAAACCTTACCTTGGGCCTTATTATGAACACCTGTTCCGAATAAGGCCCATACATAATTTTGTTCAGTTACATTGGTTATATTGCTGAAATAATTTGAAAATTTTGTCATGAAAGAAATAAAACAACGTAGTTTGTGTGATTTAATATTATATGTAGTATGGATTTACGCTCAAAAATGAAACACGTCCGATCTGTTCTCGTTGTGGCGTGAGACTGCCTCTTCTTTATTTTTACTTATTCTATTCTACTTATTCTACGTATTTAAGTCTAAGTGTGCGTGTGCTACAGAGCACTTACAATGCACATCACAGTTTATGTGTGTTTATTATATATGTGTATAAATAACAGCATGGTGATTCGATAATGCGACTATATAGATAATATAACAACGGGTCGGGAATATGACAATACTACTACAACTCGGCCTTCCTGACCTTTAAGATCACCTGATCTTCCGGTTTACAATTTTTCTTTTTTTTTTTTTTTTTTTTATTATTATTTTTTTTACTTAACCACGGTTTCATGTTGCCGACCGCCCATACTCCTTGGTAAGGTAACCGTGATTGTTGAAAACCATCAACATCCTTCAACAGATATCTATCGTTTCGTAAAATCTTTTCAACTCGATAAGGTCCTCTAAATTTCGGAATTAGTTTTTTTGACGCTCCAGGATGTGAGTCGAAATTTTTCACCATGGCATAGTCTCCTACCTCATACTTCGTTGGTTTGCACCGTTTTTTGTCTACATACTGTTTGTTATAGGCCTGGGATTTCTTTTGTTCTTGGACTGCCCTGGTGCGGATCTCTTTTAAATTTCGTACTTTTCCTGAATTCAACTCTTTTAAACTTTCCTGCAGTTTGTCTGACCATTTGCCTTTCTGACTCACCCCGAACAGCATTATGCTTGGATGCTCTTTTATGGTTCTACCTATCGTGTTATTTAGCGTGTGTTCAACTTCTTCTAAAACGTGATCCCAAAACACTCCTTCTTCTGGTTTGACTAACTTAGCTATCATTGGTCCCAAGCTCCTGTTTACTCTTTCTACTTGCCCGTTTGCTTGCGGGGAACCTGTCGCGACTTTTATGTGCTGGACGCCTTCTTTTTCCAAAAAATCTTTAAACTCTGTGGAAGTGAAACAACTGCCCCTGTCTGACACGACATACTTTGGTCTACTATACGCTCTGAAATAGTCTGTTAACGATCGGTTTACTTCTTTTGTATTTGTGGTCTTTGTTGGGTACAACCTTACGAACTTCGTAAACGCGTCTATTACCACCAGTATGTATTTTTTAGCCGATCTTGAATTGTCAACTGGGCCATAGTGGTCTATGTGGACTACCATGAACGGTTTTTCTTCCTTTGGAATGTTGTTAAGAAATCCCTCTTCGCGACCCTGCTTCGCTGAAAAAGCGATGCATTTCAAACAGTTTTTTATGTGTGTACCTATTTTTTCTCTCATCTTGGGAAACCAGTAACTTTTCGATATTAATTCTAATGTTTTGTCGGTCCCTACATGGCCTACTTCGTCGTGGTATTTGTATAACACATGGTTTTCCATTTCTGTTGGTACATAAAACACTACACTACTATCATTTTTCTTCTTATACACCACTCCGTTTCTCATCTCGTACAACGAGTGTTCTGATCTCTCCAGTAACTCCTTAATCCTAACTATCTTGTCGTCCCTTCCTTGGCATATTATCAGGTTTTCTTCAAAAGTATTTGTTTCGATCGTCATTATATTTGTTGACCTACTTAGCGCGTCGACATGCTGCATACGAGTACCTGCCCTGTGTTCTAGGATGTAATCATAGTTTTGTAGCTCTAACGCCCATCTGGCGATCCTGGGGTTGAGTTCTCTTTTGTTTAAAGTTAAGGTTAACGAGTTACAATCAGTTACTATTTTAAACTTCTTGCCCTGTAGGTAGACTCTAAAACGGCTTAAGGCGCTAATAATCGCAAGTGTTTCTAATTCAAAACTATGGTATTTTGCTTCCGACTCGGTTGTCCTTTTGGAGAAATAAAAAACTGGATGCAGTTTTCCGTCCTGCTTTCGTTGTAGCAAGATCGCCCCAAACCCCAGTGCGCTGGCATCACAGTGCAGCTCGGTTTCGTCTTTCGGACTATACAATGCCAACACTGGAGCTTCTATCAATTTGTTTTTTAAAATCTCAAAAGCTTCTAGCTGTTTGTCACCGAACTTGAATTCTCTATCCTTTTTAATCAAATCATACAACGGTTTTGCTATAGTCGAAAAATCTTTAACGAACCTGCGGAAATATGAGCACAAACCTATGAAACTTTGCACCGCGTGAGCCTTTTGGGGAACCGGAAAATTTTTTATAGCTTCAATACCCCTATCGTCTGCTTGTATGCCCTCTCCCGTGATCGTAAAACCTAAATATTTAATCTTGCTTTGAAGAAACTTGCACTTATCTATCCGTAGCTCCAATCTGTTGTCCACCATTCTTCTCAAAACTTCAGAGAGTATCCTAAAATGATCTTCATATGTTTTTGTAGCTATCATTATATCATCTAGATAAACTATAACCTCGTCGTTTCTAATCATGTCAGCAAATATTTTGTTAATGTGTCTCTGAAAAGTTGACGGAGCATTCTTTAAGCCAAACGGCATTCTCAGAAACTCGTATTGTCCCAGCGGTGTTATAAAGGACGTATATTTCACCGCATCTTCGTGCATGTATACATGAAAAAATCCGTTTTTGAGATCTAATTTAGAAAAAATTGTTTTGTCTACCAATCTGTCTAACAAATCATCGATTACTGGTATTGGGTAACTATCTTTTGCTGTCGCCTTATTTAACGTACGAAAATCTATGCACATCCTAAGCTCTCCAGTCTTCTTCTTAACTAAAACTATCGGTGAAACGTATTCCGACTCACTTTCCCTAATATATCCTTTACTAAGATACTCGTCCAGTAACGAGCCAAGTTCGTTTTTCTCAGCGTACGACAACCGGCGTGGTCGACAATGAAAAGGTTTTACGTCGTTTAATGTTAAGTTCATTTTAGTTTTAATTACCGGTTCTGCAGGGCGATCGGCAAAAAGATATTCGGTCTTATATATCTTCTTAAGTTCTTCTTTACGTGCATAACTTACATCTTCGTCAATCTCTAATTCTAACTTTGAGCTCAAATTATCTTCGCAGTCTATTAACATAAATTGTTTTTCGAAATCTTCACTTTCATTTTCTACTACATCCGTAACCGTATTATTTTCTAACTGTGACACTAACTTAAACTTTCCATTTCTGAGAAAGTCTCTCCCCAAGATTGCCTCATAGCCCGTGGAATTGTCGTCCATTACCCTCAGACTTACGTTTATTGCAACTTCTTTATAAAAAACGACACAAGACAGTCTTCCATATAACTTTAACAAACTTTTATTTATGCCGAAATATTTTTCTTTATTTTTACAGCGCCATACTGACGTTCCGACTGGTATACACGAATTTTTGATTAGGCTTATTGGGCTTCCGGAATCTATCAGGCAATCTAAGGGAATACTACTATTATTATCAGTAAATTTAAATTCTAAACATCTTACATAATCTTCCGACTCTTCCTGTTTGGACAACTGGTGTACCGCTGACTTCCTTTCAGGGCAGGTTGACACTTTGTGTCCCATGACACCACAGGCGTAGCACGCCCCGTACTGTCTTTTCGGTTTAGAGCAGACATTTGCCATGTGTCCTACCGAGTTGCAATTGTAACATCGTACTGCGATCCTTTGTGCTATCGTTTGTCTACCTGTTACACTATCTGTTGTCGCTCCTGTCTGCCTGTTTTGTGACGTACTCGCTGTCAGTCCTGTCTCCGTCTTTCTCTGTGTGATTTTGTTGAACGCCCTTAGTAGGTCTGCCTTCGTAGTATACCCCTGCACATGTGCGTATAGACGCATGTTGTCGTCTGAAAATCCCTCGATCGCGTATTCCATCCATTCTTCCTCGTCCATCTCCAATCCCGTTGCCAGTCTCGATTTATCGCGGAAATATTCCGCAAAGCTTTCGTTTACTTTCCACTTTCGGCTCTCAAAATTTTTTCGTATTTCCATCTTATTTTTCTTCGTACCAAACACTGCTTGCAATCCAGTCGCTAGGCTGTCCACATCGTCTCTCAGAAAATTCGGCTGTCCGTGCAACCACTCTTGCGCTCTACCCCTCAATTTTGCGATGAAGAGTGTGTGCAAGTTTTTTTTTTCCACGTTATAGACGTCTTCCACGTTTTTCAGTTGTGCTAGCCAGACATCCACGTCAGATCCGCCATCAAACTCCGGCAGCATTTCTTTCCAGAGATTCAGTTTTTGGATTATGTCCAGCTCTCCTGTTGTCACCGCACTATCTGTTTTTTCTTTCCCATTTTTCATTCCCGTTTCTCCTGTGTCCATAGACTTAACGATTTTTTGTAGCACTTCATTTTCCCTCTTTGTGACTTCCACTTCCCTTCTTAGTAGTCTAATTTCTCTTGCCATCAGTTGTTCTGTCGTTTTGTTTTCTTGTTCTTGTTCTTGTTGTCTTTCTTCTTCTTCTTCTACGTTATCTGGTCTTTCTCCTCGCTCGTCTGCTGGTACGCCGTTGAGGCGAACAACCAAGGTGGCTTTGTTGCCGTTGCTTGGCATACCCAGCTGCTGCAACCAGTTTCTCAACTCTGCAACGGTGAACTCGTCTGGATTAATGGTCGGGTTTTTCATTGCAAACGCAGAGCAAACAACAAAGCACAGAAAGAAAAAAAAATATTTTTGGTGGCACGACACGACACTTTTTTTTTCAGCGAGTGGTGGCACGACACGAGTTTTCTTTTTACTTTTTTTTCACTCAAGCGAGGGGATGCTACGGTCTGGTCTGTAAATTTTTTTTATTGTTTGTTCACTGATCCCACTTCTGAGGATTTGTAGTATGGATTTACGCTCAAAAATGAAACACGTCCGATCTGTTCTCGTTGTGGCGTGAGACTGCCTCTTCTTTATTTTTACTTATTCTATTCTACTTATTCTACGTATTTAAGTCTAAGTGTGCGTGTGCTACAGAGCACTTACAATGCACATCACAGTTTATGTGTGTTTATTATATATGTGTATAAATAACAGCATGGTGATTCGATAATGCGACTATATAGATAATATAACAACGGGTCGGGAATATGACAATACTACTACATATAGTTGTATTATTTATTAATACAAAACCATTTTGACAAGAATGGAAAAAAATTCAAATTAAAAAATAAAAAAATAAAAAAATAACTTCAAGGCCCTTTTCATATCAATTGTAGACCATTCTGCCCACTTTCTGTTCCCTAATTTGCTCGCCTTTGACATTTTATCTAAAAACAACCAAAAGAAAAAAATTTACTATAATATTCCTAATAATATTTTCGGTGGGCCTTTTTAGGAACATGAAAAACTTTTCTTTACAAAAATTTTAACGAAAATCTACTGAATGATTTAAAATAATACTTCAACCACACTAAACCTTGGTTTTATATGTGGTATTTTTAGTGTAAGAACTTGACTTAGCCGAATTATTATTTGCAATAAAATCAATTATACAAAATCCTGTTTCTTATAAAAAGGGCGTGCGTTCACATTCACTAAATTGTATCGACTGTAAAATAAAACACGATTGCGTAAAACGGAAAATTCATTCGATTTTAGTGTAGCCATAGGTGGCCACAAGCACATTTAAAATATAATTCCTGTAGCTTGTCGGTTGTGCCGACTTTTGCACACTGGGCCTTATTAGGTTATGGGCCTTATTTGGACCACCTACCTTAGTTGGGTCGCGTGCCCCGCTTTTCGTCAATTTACCAAAACGAAAGTCTACCGAGATTTGAAAAACGAATTAATTTCCTACACAAGCGATGGTTTGGTTAATTGCCTGCTTAAATTTTGTTTGCTGTTGTCCTTCTGACAACCTTCACTCTCCGTCCTATACTCCTATCCTCTATCCTCTATCTGTCCAGGATCCTTTCTTCCTTTTCTTTGGATCCACTTTCCACTACTCTACTTTATTTTTTAAACAAACCTCCACGGTTTACTAATTAATTACTAAAAAGTTGCTAATCTCTCAACGCAAAATCAAAAAATTCGCTGTATATAAAAAACTTCCAAACTAAACTTGTTATTAAGCTGGTCAGCCAAGAAGTGACTTCCAGAATTTTGGCTTAGTTTGAAGTCGCTCGGCTTTCTCACGCACACTCTCTCATTCATTCGCTGGTGTTTGTGTTATACGACCCCAACGGTGGGATCTTTAAGTTGGCAGTCAGCTATGCCTCCCACGGCCATAAATCACAAAAGTTCGAACTCTCTTTTCGTATTTCCAGAGTTAGCCTTATTTAATAATCATTTTCATGACCATCTGTCAAAGTAATTCACGGAGGAATTTGTAAGATTGATTAAACTAAAAAAGAATAAGCAAAATAATAAGAATAATTCCCTATTCGGACATCGAACATTGGACCCTCCCCCATTAACCCAAATACCTGGCAAGGAATCCATCAGGTAATATTTGTTTGTTTTCCATTGCGAGTGATCTAATATATCTCGATGGACTTTCGCGCAAATTTGGGGGATGAGACTTACGGATAGCAGGCCATCCCTTACAAATTTGAATTTATAATGGGCTCTCCTTTATTTCGCTGTGCAGCTTTTTAGTGGTGTTTTGTTTTTGTTCTCAGTGTCATACATACTCATAATTGCTGTCTTCCTTCATTTTGATGGAGCTGCGATCATCTTTGAACGGCCTGTTCTCGTTATATTGTTGTACTTCTAAATGTAGTGTCACGCACTTTCAATGCGGGTTCTATGGTAGTGCGTGCGTTCTCTATGGCCGCCCGCCTACACTCTCTGCTGCTCCTTCGTTGCTCCTTCGTCGGGGCATGAACTTAGGTATCGTCTTCCCTATTCCCTTCTAGCCAGACTCTCTACCGTGGTGGTGGTAGATCTATTGACGAGTGCCTTTTATAATTCGCCTTAAGCGAATTTAACATGGGATGATTCGAATCGGCTTCAGATGGCGACATATATATATATTTTTATTTTTGATGACGAAATTGGACGCCTAAAAAACCACCCTTCTTCTTAATACCTGCTCCTAAAATGCACAACTATAATACCTTTTATAGTAAAATGCATTTCCACGATTTCATCTTGTTTAGTCATAAACTACCTGTCTTTGATATTTGTTTGCAATATAATGCCATTCGATATCAATATCTGTAGGAAGAAATAGATAAATTCTAGATTTTGATTCGATTTCTTTTTTTACAGAACAAAAACACGCCTGCATAGAAATTGCATGTAATGTGTTTTATAGAAGCGAAGTTCAGCTGTGTTAGTAAGAAATTATAATAGGGTATCGAATATTTCAGTTTTTATGTGCAACAGTTTCTATAAACGCTCAAGCTGAACGACAGGGTATTCAAATTCACTCCTATTACGAAATCCAATACCGTCATATTGGATAGTGCGGCAACACTCCTCCTCAAAATGACATTAAGTTAGGGGTAGCTTTAATTATTTTTATTTACCCAACTTAACACTAACTTAATCTAAAAAATAAATAAGGTACTTAAAACTAGTTTGTACATTATGAATATTTATTACACCAGCAAAAAAAAAGTAGTTAAAAAAAAATTTGGATTTTAATTTTCCGCCGGTAATTATCTAGTGATTTATTGCCGACTTGAGTGCGTAACTGGGAATGTACCTCCATTGCCCTTTCCGCATTCGCATGAAACCTCTGTTTTCAGCTGTCTTTGTCATTTTGTCCATTGCTCAGGTCGACATATTCGGATTACGGGTTAGGTTAGGTTAGGTTAGGTAGGCGGGTTGGCGTGGAGTACTCCGTGCCACACTCAGGTCAATGTTGACCCATTGTGATGCCCATAGGGGGGAAGGGTTGTCCCTTACCCATGTTGACCCTATCCATAAATATTTGTGATCTATTACTCACTGTGCCGTTGGATACAAACCATCCTGTGGATTTGATGAAGCTCATTATCTTGTCTACTGGTGTGCTAGATAGCTCGTCTATGTCGTGAAAGAAGTGTCTCCCTAGGAACCTGTGCCTATTGTGTTGGAGGCTCGGGCAGTGGCATAGGAAGTGGGTTGTGTCCTCAAGAGCTTCCTCATCACCGCAGCCTCTACAAAGTTCTTCTTCCGTCAAGCGTAGTTTCTTCATGTGATACCGCAGAGTGTTGTGCCCCGTTAGGATTCCTACGAGGATGGAGAGGGATTTCCTATCCTTTCGTATTATACTCTCGGTTCTTGCTTCATTGAAGCTTGGCCATAACATTCTTGTAGTATGACAAGTTTCTAGTGTGGTCCACCTAGCGTTCGCCTCCCTTGTGGCTTTTCTCCCTGCTTCAAGCTTGAGTGAGCAAGGCGGGATATTCACAGAGGGATCGGCTTGTTCTAGTACAGCTGCTGAACCTTGTCTGGCAAATTCGTCTGCTTTCTGATTACGGGTTTGTTTCCATTTGTATTAGCAAATTCACTGCTGTGCCCTTCTTCCGACACTGCACCTAGTTCCAACGTAAGCTATTTGCAGTATAACACATGCATATATGCACACCGTTAGCAGGTGCTGAGAGTGCAGCTCAGTGGCGGGTCTTAAATGATGAAACATTGCACTTTTTCTCTATGGACTTTGTCATCCCAATTTTGGCAATAATTTTAGTGATGGTCTATTTGCTGAATTCTCAATTGTTAAGCAAAAAATGGAAATGCCTTTGGTGTTTTGCCTACGGCATTTGAATGCGACGGCAATAGCATTGCGGGTGTCAATATTTTCTCCATGTACCTATCATGTTGCGCTGCAACAATTATTACGCGTTTTTTTTTTGCTGAAAAAATAAAATGTTTACCTATTACTAAATTAACAAATAAAAATATTGTACACTAAATAACGAAAGGATTTGATTTAATCATACTTCTTCTTTTCGAAATCCAACCGCACCCTGTTCAAATCCAGTTGCCTGCACCGCATTTCCCTATCCCAATCGTCATGCCTCTCCTTTGATTCAGACATCGCCTGATTTCCTCCAACAACCAACATTCATCGTCTAACGCCGCCGACAATCGGATTGGCCTGTATGGTTGAATCGAGGAAGCTGGCGTTTTTAATACACAAACTTGCATCAGCTATGTCGAGCTCATATTCATATATGGAACACATTTGCTTCTTATTTGGCCAATACTTCTTGGCATTGTTGTTTTCCTTGATTTTTTGTAAGTGGTACACAGATTCGCCAAATTTTTGTCAAGTGTGGCGACTGGCGAGGCTGAAGGAATACCCGTGAAGTTGCATTGTCGTTACGATTTTGTCAAAAACGTGCTTTCTGCCATGCTTAAAACTCCGCACATCTTCCGTCAGCTCCATGCACTCATCCAAGAAAAACAAATCTGCCTTGTGGTTGAATACTAGATCTACATAATTAAATAATCAGGTCGTTATGTGTTATGTAAGTTAACACGAGCAAAACCGAAATAATCAGCATTTCCATTCAGACAAAATTCCAAGAAAACAATAGCAGCAAAGCAACGACACAATTCCGGGAATAGCAAACAACAAACCAAACTGCTGACTTGACAAAAGTCAGCAAAGATAGCCAATAAGTAGTAGTAAGAATTCCATTGTAATTTCAGTCGTAATTCTGGTATTAAATAAAGAAGGCTATTAGCCTGAAAAATATTTTTTTATTTTTCTTTCAAGTGAAACTTTATAACTGGCGCCCGAGCAGGGACCGCTGGAGAGTGAAATAGTAATTGTGTAAACTTAACCAGTGCTCATAAAGTAAAAGTGAAAGTGCCAAAATCACCAAGAGCCAAATAGTAATTGTGTAAACTTAACCAGTGCTCATAAAGTAAAAGTGAAAGTGCCAAAATCACCAAGAGCCAAATAGTGAAATTAAAACTCACGAGACAAGTTTAGTATCAAAGACTATCACAAAAGTGGCAAATAGTGGAATAAATACCCACGAAACTAGTTCATCAAAGACGGAGGAAATTAAAGGCCCCGGAGTCACCGAACATTATTCGGACAAAACGGAATCTTCCTGTTAGGAGTAAAACACGAAGGTAGCCGCCCCCGCAGTTGCAACTAGAAGACCACCCTCGGTCCCCACACACAAGGACACAACACCGGGAAGTGTGTGAATCACACCAGACTCAACGAGACTCAACAAGAGATGATTGTCCTACATCTTTTTATGTAAGTTAAGATAAATTTTAGAACTATAAGAAAGAAGACAAAAATTAATTAAATAATTCAAAGAACAAGTAAAACCAAACAATTTATTATTCTGTGAACATATTTTTAAGAATTTAACACAAAACAAGTATAGACCCTTGAAAATAACTATCATACTCTTAAGATAAACTTCAAATTGCCTTTAACTACAAAAATTGTGAAAACCTAATCATCGAAACTTAGTTATAAACAGGCAGTGAATTTTAGCGAATATTTAACATTCTTTTAATCTCAATTATCGTCAAGTTATCTGTTCGTTTTTCGCGAGTCTGACTTCTTAACAATGGCTAATAATAATAACCTGATTAGACCACCTCGACTTCAAGTCGGAGAAGGAGTCGCAGGAGGTCCTGCTGCTCCTGCAAATGCCCCCAACGACCCGTTTAACCTCAATAATCTCACAGAACAAATTACCAGAATTGTCCAAGAAGTTTTAGCAAGAGAAGGACAGAATATTATTAATAACATAATAAACCCCAATGCCGACATTGCGAACGATATTGATCAACCGATCATTATTAACGCAGACCGAAATCTTACCGACTTAGATAAAGTTCCCGATGTGGTCAAGAGTCTGAGAGAATTTTCTGGTCAACCAGGAGAGTTCAGCTCCTGGCGCAAAAGCGTCGACCGAATCTTAAGCGTCTACGACCATCTACAGGGCACGCCTAAATATTACGGTATCATTAGTGTCATAAGAAACAAAATAGTAGGGTTAGCCGACATGGCATTGGAGTCTTACAACACTCCATTAAATTGGAAAAAAATATCCAAATGCTTAACCCTCCACTACGCTGATAAAAGAGATATCGGCACTCTTGAATATCAAATGACCACGCTTGTACAAGGGAACAACTCAATCCCCGAATTTTACCAAATGGTCTATCAACATCTTTCTCTTATTTTGAATAAGCTCTCTAGTATGGACATAAGCAATGAATCACTCACAAACATGATTCAATGCTACCGCGGAAAGGCCTTAGACACGTTCGTAAGAGGACTCAAGGGAGACCTCCCGCGTCTCCTTAGTATAAAAGAACCAGCGGATCTTCCGCAGGCCTTACATCTCTGTCTGAAACTACAAAATGTAGATTTTAGAACACAATACGCTAACAACAGCCAAAGCATCGTACGGAGATCACAAATTCCACCACCCATACCGCCGAAACGGTCAATTCCCCATTATATTCCTCAACCCATTCCGGCTCCTAGAAGAAATTTCTACCCGGAACTAGTCCACAACCCACAATCTTCTCCAAGGCCAATTGTTTACACTAACCAACCGAATCGCGGCCCACAATACGGGTACCAAAATGGACCACTGCCACCAACTGGATACCCCCGACAGGCTTTCCCTAGACATTTCCAACCACCAGAACAAATGGATGTCGATAGAAGCATCCATTCAAGACAAGTAAATTACGCAAATAGACAGCAAATGCGACCAGGTCCAAGTAAACGACCAAATCCCCATCAAAATAATCCATCTTACCAAATGCATCCACCAAATAAATTCCAGAGAGTCCACTACACAAACGATAATGATAACAATGAAACTGAACCTATAATCGAACAATATGAACAGGAAATAGAATCCCAAAATGGCAATGAGAACGAAGGAATGCCAACACTAGACGAATATCTATACGATGTCGAGAATCCCGAGTTTCACCAAACTGAACAGTTAGACGACATTTATTTTTTAGGCTAAATCGCTCTTCACTTCCTTACTTTGAATGTAAGATACGAAGTGGAGAGACACTTAGATTTGTAATAGACACCGGGTCTAATAAAAATTACATTCAACCAAAACGTATCAAATTCCCTATACCCAACACAAAATCATTCACCGCTAATTCCGTCGGTGGAAATATCAGGATCACCCATCACGCCCTGATAGACCTATTCAAACAAAATAAAAAACTTACATTTTACATTCTTCCAAGCCTAATATCTTTTGACGGAATTATAGGCAATGACACGCTAAGAGAACTGAAAGCAATTATACACACAAATGACAGTTATATGACTATCCACCCAAACATTAAAATCTCACTCAAACAATACATTTCGGAAAGCGTGAATAAAATTAATCTTCGCGTTTCACACTTATCAGAAGAACAGAACAAAAAACTCAATACCATCATACAAAATTGTCCAAACCTCTTCTCAGATCCCGACAGAAAATTAACATTCACTACTAGGGTCAAAGGCGAAATTCGCACTACCAATGAGTCCCCCGTTTACTCCAAACCTTATCCATACCCTATGGCTCTTAAGGACGAAGTGGAGAAACAAGTCAAGGAATTACTAAACGAAGGAATAATAAGGCCTTCAAAATCTCCCTACAATTCCCCCGTTTGGATCGTCTCCAAAAAACCAGACGCATCCGGTAAGAAAAAATATCGGATGGTTATAGACTACAGGAAACTGAACTCTGTCACCATCTCCGATAAATATCCCATTCCAGAAATAAACGAGGTCCTTTCAAACCTCGGTAAAAATCGGTATTTCACAGTAATCGATCTCAAAAGTGGCTTTCACCAAATTCCACTTAGAGAAAGCGATATCGAAAAGACTGCGTTCTCAATAAACAATGGAAAATTCGAGTTTACCCGTCTTCCTTTCGGGCTCAAGAATGCGCCCTCCATTTTTCAACGGACACTGGACGACATATTAAGGGAACATATAGGAAAGAGATGCTACGTCTATATAGACGATATTATCATATTCGGGGAAAACGAAGAGGAACATTTCAAAAACTTGGAAACAGTATTCAAAACACTCGAAAAGGCTAACATGAAAATACAATTAGATAAATCAGAATTTTTAAAATCCGAAGCAGAATTCCTAGGATTCATTGTGGGAATCAATGGAATAAAAACAAACCCCAAAAAAGTTAAGGCCATAGTTGACCTACCACCACCTCAAAATCTCAAGGACCTTCGATCATTTTTAGGAATGTCAGGGTATTACAGACGATTTATTAGGGATTATGCGAAATTAGCAAAACCCCTGACATCCCTTCTAAGAGGGGAAGATGGACGTGTGTCCAAAAACCTCTCAAAGAACAAAACCATTCAGCTCGACAATACTGCTTTAGACGCTTTTCAAAAACTAAAAAATACCCTTATTTCCGAAGAAATCATTTTAACTCATCCAAACTTTGAAAAGGATTTTGAACTTACCACAGATGCATCCGACTACGCCATTGGCGCAGTGCTGTCACAAGAAAACAAACCAATAACATTCCTCTCACGAACACTTAACCAAACGGAAGAGAGTTATGCAACTAATGAGAAAGAGATGTTGGCCATAATTTGGGCACTAACTAGCCTACGAAATTTCCTTTACGGATCCAAAAAGGTTAAAATATTCACTGACCATCAGCCTCTCACCTACGCTCTCAGTAACAAAAATTCCAACAGCAAAATGAAACGTTGGAAAGCCATATTGGAGGAATACAACTACGAGCTCCAATATAAGCCCGGAAGAACCAATGTAGTTGCAGACTCACTTTCCAGACTACCATTTTCAACAAACGTAAATTCATTAACTATGACTCAACATAGTGATGATAGTTCATCTGATAACCTAATTCCAACTATCGAAACTCCTGTTAACGTCTTTCGCAACCAGCTCATATTTAAATTAGATAGCGAAAACAGTTATCAAATTCAAACCCCTTTTCCTAATACCAAAAGACACATTTTCACTCAAGAACATTTTAACGAAACCGATATAATTAACATATTTAAAAGGTATCTCAACCCTAGCATAGTTAACGGACTTTCTGCACCCGAAGGAGTTATGGGCAAAATACAAGAGATATATCCCGTCCATTTCAGAAACTACAAAATAAGGTACACCCAAACCGTTGTCGAAGATGTAGCCAACGAAGACCGACAAGAAGAAATAATACTTATAGAACATAAAAGAGCTCACCGAAACGCTTACGAAAACCGATTGCAAATACTGCAAAAATACTATTTCCCAAAGATGAATTCAAAAATCCAAAACCTTGTTAAACGCTGCACAGTGTGCAAAGAAAACAAATACGAACACCATCCCAACAACCAATTTATAGAACCAACTCCTATACCAAACTATCCTGGTCATACAGTACATATCGACATATTCTCGACAGAAAAATTTCTAGTACTAACAGCAATCGACAAATTTACGAAATTCGCTCAGGCCAAACTGATCGATTCTCGATCAACTGAACACATAAAACGACCCCTTCAAGACATCCTTTTCTACTTCTGCATTCCAGAAAACGTGGTGATCGACAACGAAAAAGCCCTTAATTCGGTTTCCATAACTTCTATGCTCGAGGATGACCTTAAGATTAAAGTCTTCACGACACCCCCTTACAAAAGCGAGGTCAACGGACAAATAGAACGTTTTCACTCAACGTTGTCCGAGATTATGCGTTGCCTTAAGGCAGACGGACCTCCTCGTTCTTTTCAAGATTTGCTAAACCGAGCAGTCAATGAATATAATTTTACCATCCATTCCTCAACAGGAAAAAAGCCAGTCAAACTATATTACGGTCGTATTCCAAGGGTAAATCCAGAACAATTCGAACAGGTACGCATCGACACTATTGAAAAACTTAAAAATAAGCAGGAAAAAAACCTCAGGTACCATAACAAAAATAGGAAACCCATAAAGAACTATCTCCCTGGAGATATCATTTACATCAAACAAAATAAAAGAATAGGTTCCAAGCTAACAGTCCGTTACAAAAAAGAAATAGTGAAAGAAAACCGAAATACCACAGTTACAACAGAGTCAGGAAAAACTGTACACAAAACCCACATACGAAACTAATTCAGACTACCCTATTTCAGATACTCACTTTATGCCGCTGTCAATGGAGAAATCCAAATCCTAGACTTCACTAATTCACAGTTCGTGTCCATGCACATAGGAGAGGCCAAGATCAAAGAAGGAAACTTTAAATTAATTCACGAAGTTGATATTGATCAATATAACAAATTCATAGACAATATTACGCCAACTATAAACCTAAACGCTACAAGACGAAATTCTCTATTTCCCCTCCTTTACCACGAAATCGAGCAGATCAAAAATCTAATTTACAACCTGAAACCACGTAAAGTGAAACGGTCTCTCAATTTTATCGGCTCAACATGGAAGTGGATTGCTGGCAATCCCGACCATGAAGATTTCGTTACAATCAAAAGAAAGATGTCAAACATTTTAGAAAACAATAATAAACAGGTAGTCATCAACCGTCTTCATAACGAACGAATAAATAACTTGACAAAAATAACGAACGAAATTGAAAGATTTATAAATAAAGACAATACAGTCAATAGTAGAATGGTCTATAGAATTCAATATAAACTTAAATTAATTAAAGAAGAATTACAGAATGTTAACCTAGCAGTCCATTGGGCGAAATTAGGCATAGTCAATTCTTTAATATTATCAAAAGATGAAATAAACGTTGCTATCGAAACCTTAAATAATGAAAACATACCATACGAAAACATTGAAGAAGCTTTGAACTTCGCAGAAATTAAAATAATTACCAACTCTTCCTCATTACTTTATATTGTTAACATTCCTTTAACAAATTACAAAACGTACGAAAAATTACTGTTAAAACCCATAAGGAAAGGTAAAATAGCAACTGAAATAGATTTCGAAACAATTATAAAAAATAAAGAAGAAATGTATGGAATAAAAACTAATTGCAAAACTATAAATAATTTATCAATATGTAATACCGAAAATATTGTAAACCTTACGAACACTACATGTATACCAAAGTTGTTAAAAAGTCTTAAAGCTAATTGTAACCTAATGAACAGTCAACACTTGCCCAACATAGAAGAACTTTCACCTGGGATAGTACTCCTAAATGACTTCAACGGAACATTGAAAACCGAATCAGCTCAGCAGAATCTAATAGGCACCTTTCTCGTCAAATACCACAACACTAATCTTACTATCGGCGACCAACTATTTATCTCCAAGGAAGCAACATCTTCTCACCAAATCTTACCAGCGATCCTACAACCATCCCCTATAGAGAAGGAATACCATCATCTCCTATCATTAGAAATGATCAACGAACTCCATATAAACAATACTAAAGAAATCCAGTCACTCAGATCCAGTAAAGAAATTCATCAAATCACCTCATATGGACTCATAGGTTGTATTGGAATACTATTCACAGTCCTATCAGTATGCAAACTCGTTAAACACAAAAGCACAGAAATAATCATCCGCAATCCAGAAGAGACCTTAACAGAAAACTCTCCAAGCATCAAAATTGTACCAGAATCAAAACCATATCTTATCCCACAAACAAGATTTCACGACCTACCTTACTTTTAGGCGATTGAGACCATCGCATTTAAAGGGGGAAGAGTTAACACGAGCAAAACCGAAATAATCAGCATTTCCATTCAGACAAAATTCCAAGAAAACAATAGCAGCAAAGCAACGACACAATTCCGGGAATAGCAAACAACAAACCAAACTGCTGACTTGACAAAAGTCAGCAAAGATAGCCAATAAGTAGTAGTAAGAATTCCATTGTAATTTCAGTCGTAATTCTGGTATTAAATAAAGAAGGCTATTAGCCTGAAAAATATTTTTTTATTTTTCTTTCAAGTGAAACTTTATAACTTGTATAAAAAGAATGCATAAATATTTTTTACCAGTGACAGGGGTATCATCTGCACTTTGCGGCGCACGAATATGACTCCGTTCGATAAGATGTTGAAGCAATGGAACTACTATTAGACTATTAGAGTAGAAGGCTCGGCAGAGGAGACGATGGGAAATGCTGGAGCTGTTGTTGGTGCTTTGGTTGACGTCGATGAATGTGAATCAAACGTATTACGTACCTATGTTATTATTCACATCATTCAATATCCAAAATTAAAAAAAAAATTAAACAATTTATCATTTAATATAATTATATTACATATTTTAGCTAATACAAATACAAACTTAGAGACTACTGGTTTGTCCTCTTTTGCATGGTTTGCCTTGGCCCTGAATCTTCAAAATCGCTTCGAAATATCTGGAAGCAAAGCATTTGTCTGTAATTATATTATTTTACTTGAAGTGGTAAGTGGGTATTGCTACAGACAGATTACATTTTACCTATTATTGTATCATGCGGCAGACTTCTGGAGGAGCATTCAGAGCGTATTGCACTGCATTATGTTCAATTTGAATAAACATTTTTGTTTTTAAAGTTATTTTTCGGTTTTGCTGTAAATTGATCACTTGTCAAATCTATGCTATGTCAACTTAGTACCTACTCAGTCACGAATTTCTTTACTAGATTCTTTGTCTAACCCTCGTTAGACGTCGTTTTGTAGTGGAGGTGATGTTGTGAGGAGCGGGGAGATGAGAAAAATGCCTACATGAGACGAAAAAAAAGAATTTCGGGGCGGGGATAGGAGTACGGGAATTGAGTAAGGAATGGGATAAGGGATAAGAATGGTTCGGCGACTCTAATGCAGGTGCAGGTGGGGTTTTTGCAATAGAGAAACCGAAGTCACCACTACACAAAAAAAAATTGCATGCATACGGTATATTTTATAGTAAAATACCTTATAGTATCGAGGGGGGGATGAAAATTGTACGTTAAACTGTGGAGATAGATGTAACCATGAAAGCTTACCGTTACCACTAGAGGAACGGATGGGCGTCCTCCAGCGGGTGTTTACCCTCCCTGCCATGTGTAAAAATTCGCTTTATCTTTATCTTACACCCAAATAAATGCCCTATGCTTCTATTAGCAAGGTCCAAGCAGCTCTACCATCGAAATGAGACACCGAAAGTTCAATTAATAATAACACATCTTTTTATTCATTTAACTTAAAACTCAAAAGGCCCATATACTTACGGTGACCATACGTCCCGTATTTCCCGGGACAGTCCCGTATTTCAATAGCCTGTCCCTGGTTTTTATTTTAGAAATACGGGACATACAAATGTTGTTTTAGTCCCGTATTTGTCCCGTATTTGTCCCGTATGTACATAATTTTTTTTTTTTTTTTTGTAATATTTTTTTATCTATTTTACAAAATTAACCATTTCATGATCACTAATAAAGTGCAAACCCATTAATAATCACAAGGGAAAATACTACAAAAATTATACATCTATTACTACCATGTTTGCATACCCGCTCTTTTTGGTCATTTGTGTGCTGTTATATATTTTTGTTTGTCCCGGGTTTCGCTCTTGAAAATATGGTCACCGTACATATACTAGACATTATTCAATGGTGTTTCGTTTTATAAAGGTAAGTAAAAGTAAGACATTTGACAAAAGAGATAATAGTATAATTATCGGTAGGGCAAAAAAAAACCGAAACAAAAAAACGTATTTATTCATGAAAAGTTACAACTATCATAGACCAAAGGAACATCCATCAAAATTGGACTTTAATGTACCCGCCTATCAGAGTAACTGTTTGATTCTTTCCCTTTTTTTTTTTTTTACGATGTTCAAAATTAAATTCAAAAAAAAAAAAAAATTGTCAAATTACCTAATAATAAAAATAAACTATATAATAATGTTCCTGCCCTACTTTTAAATTAATTCCCCTTTATTTTATCTTTATACTTCCTTTATTCGTTATTTATTATTTACTAATCAGTTAGCACAAGATTAAAGATTAAGAGAATGCGATTTGGTAACACGTAATGTGAACAACTAAATTGTCACTTGGCAACCCTTTTTCATATCAAATCAATTACTATCAGTTGTGAGCTTTTTTTTTCTTTTATGTAATATAATGAAAGTTCGCTTACCTTGGTCTCCGCGTCGTCAGGCCTGCCGAAGAGGATCCATTGGTGCACCTGTGAAATTGAAACCCACTATGTGTGTGGGGAAACAAAAGAGAAAAAAAAACTTGCCCGCTTGTTTACACTCAAACACGTGAGATTTAAGACTTCACTATGGATTGTTTTAACTGAAATGTACCGAAACGCACTCTCAAAGTTAGGACCGGTTCAAATTAACTATATATATTTTCTTATTGAATTTTTTTTTGTGTGGCCAACTATATAATAGAGCAAAAGGGAATTAACTATTAATAGAGGGGGAGAGGTGGCAATATACTAATATAAAATATGTACACGTTTATTTATTTTTTCTGTTTTATTTCTCTATTTCCTTTTTTTTTTTGTTAAGTGCAGGTACTGGCAGGGTAATATTGATGAAGGGCTGTCTAGGGTGGCGCGTTGTGGTTGATTGACTCTGGGAATCCCTGAGGGGGAAGAGGGGGCGTTTGGAGAGTCGACCTGTGGCGCTGGTTCGTCGATAAATCTTCGTCGGTCGTTTGGTGAGGCTGTTGCTTCGTCAGGCGGTTTTGTAGGAGCGGTTCTGCTGGGTAGACGGAAGGTGGTTTTTGGAGGCTTGCGGGAGTAACTCGATTTCAACACCAATTTAAAGTCAGCTGCGTGCACCAGCCTCGAGGTGGCTGGGAGCCGGAATCAGGGCAACGAGCTAATATGACCCTTACTAGTCGTTCACTTTTTCACTTTGGTGTCCGGGTTTGGCGAATGTACAGTCACTAGGGGTATAGGCCCTGTTTTAACACGCGAGCGGACACAGAAATTAAGCAGGTGGATTAGCGTGCTGCTTCACCGCAAAATGTTTTTTTTTTTTTTTTTTGTATTGTTTTAGATCTCCCGACTAAAGCGAATCTTGCAATTTTTGGGATTGCTTGACAAAATATCTTGCCGCTTACTACCGCGGATTTAAAAATCGCGTAACGATTTGAGCTCGCTCTTAGTTATTTGCTGAGTCAGCCAACCGACCGTTTATTTGTCGAGATTTTGGCGGTGGCGTGATTTTAAGGTGTGGGTGATAAATAAGATGAGGCGAGCGCACAATTGCTCTCACTTGTCAGCCGTACTTGACCGCAACTAGGAATATCGTGATAGGACCTCCTCCGTTACAGTTTGTGTTATTTTTCTTGCTGACGTCACACAAATTTACTCTTCCTGTTGTCACTCTTGTGTCTCTTGTGAGAGTATACGGAATGATCAGACGCTTCGCCACCAGTGTTGCCAGACGAAAAATCTGAAAATCTTGTTTTTCCGAGATCAAATATCTTTTTTTCAAGATTTTTCCAAAATACAAGAAGAGTTGAAATGATTTAAATAAAATTGATATATATTTTTTCGAGAAGATTGTACCTAGTAGGTATCACATATCGCATAATTATTTTAATTAAAAAGACTTAGAACTTTATTGCTGACATCGAGATTACCTATAGCAATTCACTTCATTAGTTGGAGTTTGGGTTTTTGTGGGATTCGAACCTGGACTCCTCGCTTAGTAGTCCAACGCACTAACCACTAAGCCACTGCACCTACTTATTTCTTTTTACTTTATTTAAATTTACAGCCGTAAAAATTCTCTCGACATTTGCAGACAAATGTGTAAGCGATAAAATATTGAAAATAAACACTTTTGTGTTTGGACATGCGAACGTTCCATTCGCTGCTCTTACTCCAAAAACATTTTTCCAAAATCATACTACATGCATCAGTTATTTCATCAAATTTTGTCTAGTTCAATCGAGTATCGATTGTAAATGTCAATTAATCGCTTAAGGCACAAAGTGACAACAGAAACAGAATTAAGAACAGAAATTTTTTTTCAGCAACAGCAGTGACAGAAAAATGGCTATTTGACGACGGAACGTAAACAAGTCTATATTGATTGTTTCTGTTTCTTCCAGCAAGCCGACAATTCAACAGTTATAGCCTTTTCACACCGAGCCGAAAACCGGGTTTTCGCGAAAACTCTCGAAAACTTTTACGAAAACAGAAGTTTTTATTAGCTACATGTAAATCGTCTTTAAACATTTTGATAAAAAAGGCGGTAGTCATGTTTTTATGGATCTATTTAGAAAACATTTTCTTGAATAGAAAAAATTATTTTAATATGTTAGATTTAGAAAATTATCGGTTTGAAATATCTTGAAATTTGATGAATTTGAGGTACGAAGTCTTGTACATATTTTGGAGCTCAAAAATCTTGAAAAAAAAAGATATATCTTGTAATCTGGCATCGCTGTTCGCCACAGAACACAACCATCTGTCAAAATCTAGCTTCAGAAAATCTGCCGACCGTAAACATAATAAATAAAAGGTCTGTTCCCTAAAGATAATGAGCACGTTCAAGTATCTAGTTATCTATCTCGATTTTTGGCTTAGCCCAGACCCAGAATGGTCACGCGATTAGTTCTGGCAGTTGACGTTTATGGAGGGGTAGCCGACGAATCTAGTCAGGAAATTCCTGACTGAGTACTAAGTTTACGTTTATTTTGTTGTCATCGTGAGCAAAGAGTAAGCTCTCTCTCGCTGTTTTTTTTCCTCTCTGTGAATACATGCAACTTTTTCAATAAAAAAGAATTTGTAAATGACTTTGTAACAATAAATGTAAAAGGAATAAATAATGTTGAATATGGTTTTCTAGATTGCTTGACTTGTTCTCTATCCATTTTAGGCATCAAAAAATATTCATCCATTCATATTTCAGGCTGTTTTTCATTTTCTTTACATGAAAAATATTTTTGACAGCAGAATTCATGCAATTACTTTTGGGAGTTGTTTAAAAAAATAGGTTAATACCCAGTCTCTGTCAGGCAATCGCCGAGTAAAGACGTGCGCTCGAATCCTAGTTGGCTTTCCTCTCTCGTTTGTTTACATTCGAAGTGTCAATTTTTCGCGGCCACGCGGTCCACATTTCTACCGATTGAAATTTTCCATTGATTTGTTTTATTTTTTCCACTTGTTCCATTAAAAAATAAAACAATGAAAGGGGGTTCGGACCCCCCTAATCAAAACCGATTTAAGGATCTTCCCCCAGACGCTCCCTTAAATCGGAACATAAAAGCAAAACGCAAATGCACTGACGACAACTTCCCATCACTTCCGAAAATCGCCTCAAATGATGACAATATTCCTCGGTATGTAGTAGTCTCAGGATTAGAAAAAATAGGAGAAAACCTAAAACCTCTCTCTGCATACAATCCTTTCCAAATAAACCGTGGATTGGAATATATTTCCAAAGACATCTTAGAGGTTAAAGCAATGCGATCTGGCGACCTCCTTGTCAAAGTCTCTAATCTCTTTACAGCTGAAAAATTCATCAAATCGAAATTAGTCGACTCCATTCCTGTAAAAATAGTTTCGCACGTTGGACTAAACTCAATTCAGGGTAGAATCTTCTCAAAACATATAATTGATATACCTGAAGACGAGCTGCTTAACGAATTAAAAAAATACAAAATAATCGACATAAAAAAAATATATAAAAAAGTAAACACTGAGCTACTGCCGACAGGCGCAGCTATCATTACCTTTGATCTTATAAGACGCCCCAGTGACATCAAAATAGGCTGGGTTAATTGCAAGGTAGATGAATATATCCCAAATCCGATGAGGTGCGTCGCTTGCCAAAAATTGGGCCACACCAAAAATCGTTGCACCAATTCACCAACTTGCAAAAATTGTTGCCTACCCCCTCCACATGAGGAATGCTCACGGATTCATTGCATCAACTGTCAAGATGATACCCACACATCATATGACCCAGCATGCCCAACTTTTTTGCGTCACAAATCTGTCAACAAAATCAAAGTCAACCGCCGCTGCACAATCAGGGAAGCTTGGAAAATTTATAATGATGATCCGATGTTACATCAGCTATCTGCTCCAACCAAATATCCCGGTGCGAAACCTTCCATGGCTGAAATTATTAAGAACAAAATTCTCACACAAAGGAACACCCCAGCCCTATCCCCTCAAAAACAACCAAACATACCAAAAGCCCCCCTCAAAATTCCTATCGTTCCAACAACTATATCCAATTCGACTAAAAAATTCTCACAAGAACCCAATAAAGAAATCGCCCCGCAACAACAAATCGAGAATAATCATATCTCACACACATTAGAATCAACTCATCGCTCCAACAACTCCCAATCCAATCCCTCCGCCCCCACTGACCTCGCAGAATCAAACATACTTCCACTTTCACCCCCCATATCTCTTACAAACAAAACACTAACAAACTCCCCCCCACAAAAAAACCTTAACCAATTCGTACCATCCCACCAAACCCCCTCCTCGAAAAATCAAACACTCTCTTGTACACCAATATCAGACGATGACGACATATAATAAGCACAGTACACATGCTAAAGCCACCGACTCTGCTGTTCGAAGGCTGAATCGTTTGCGCTCTTCAGAGAGCGTATGCGCTTCAGCCTCCGAGCGGCGGAGTCGCAAGAATAATCCACAAAACAACATAATTAACGCTACTCTCTCCCACAACACATTTAAAGCTCTCCAGTGGAATATAAAAGGTTATATTAACAACTATGATGAGCTTAATATCTTAATAAAAGAACTTGCACCTTGTGTTATATCTCTTCAAGAGACACATTGTGCTTATGGTTCTACTCCCATTGTGCCACATTCATATAAAGGTTATTTTCACAACTTTCCGTACAATACCACCGCAAAACAAGGTATTGGACTATTAATAAAACGTTATATCCCTCACGATGTAATAAATATTAATTCCAATATTTTAACTATTGCAGCCCAAATTAATTTATCTCTTAAATTCACAGTGGTCTCCATTTACATCCTACCCAATCAAATTTTTTCTCAAAACGACCTAGAAAATATTCTAAATCAAATCTGCACCCCCGTTTTACTTGTTGGGGACACTAACTCCTGGAGCGTTCTTTGGGGTTCCCAATCTACCAATCCCAGGGGAGCTATTTTAGAGGACTTCCTGCTTAACTCTAGCCTCACGGTGTTAAATGACGGATCCGCTACGCATTTCTCCACACACAAAACCTTTACTCACATTGACATCTCCTGCTGTTCTCCAGAACTTATTCCACGGACTTCTTGGAAAATACTGGATGATCTCCACAACAGCGATCACTTTCCAATTATTACAACCGTCACAATATGTCCGGCTAAATCAAACGTGCAACCCAATCCCAAATTTAAAACTGATTTGGCTAACTGGGATAAGTTTCAAAGTTACCTTACTGACTATCTTTCGGATCATTCTCCATCCTCCAATATAAACAAAGAGGCCGCTGTGATTCTTAAAGCCATTCGTTCTGCCTCTAACATGTCTATACCCCAAACAACTCCATTCCGTACCAAACATTATGTCCCGTGGTGGAATCCCACATTAAAAAGACTACAATCCGAAAAAGTGAAAACCTGGAGACTTTTTAAGAAACACCCCACCAATACCAACCTAATAGCCTATAAGAAATCGAACGCACTTTTTCGTAGGGAAATGAAAATAAGTAAGGCCAAAAGCTTACAAGAATTTACTTCCTCAATAAATCCAAACTCCCCCTCCGACAAAATCTGGCATAAAATCCGTTCTCTTACCGGGAACTCTCTCCCACGCTTCATAAAATGCATTGAAACACAAGCTGGCCCTTCGTCGTGCCCTATAGAGATTAGCAACTTTTTCGCTCACTCTTGGTCAAATCAGTCAAAAGCCGGACACTTTTCGACCATTTTTAATACAATGAAAAAACGATGTATTCAAGGGACACTCCCAACCATGTCTTCAAATCCATCTGCAAGGCACATCGAAGCTGCGATTACTAATCTTGAACTTAACAGCTGTCTCACCAAACTAAAAGGGAAAACGCCAAGCAGGGACCGCATATCTTACCCTATGCTAAAAAATCTACCACCCCCAGCAAAATCAAGGCTTCGTCGTTTATACAACATGATTCTTGATAAAGGCATAATTCCACATAGTTGGAAATCGTCTACTGTAATCCCACTGCCCAAGCCAAACAAACCAACCAATACAATTTGTGGATACCGTCCAATCTCGCTAATTACTTGTTTGTCTAAAGTTTTAGAAAAAATAGTTGCGAAACGCCTTCTCTGGTTTATCGATTCCAATAAACTTATAAGTGAAAAACAAGTGGCTTTTAAACCTAACCGAGGATGTGCTGATGCCCTATTACACTTGGATTTTTACATCTCAAACGCCCTATCGTCTCGAAACCACGTTACTATACTAACACTTGATTTCGAAAAGGCCTTCGACAAAATAGGTATTCATCTTATTCTAAACAAATTAAAAAGATGGGGTATTGGCCCCAAAATGTTCGGTTATTTAAAAGCTTTTCTATAGCACAGAAGTATTTCGGTTAACGTAAACAATAATTTCTCCGCAACACTTCCACTTCACAATGGTATCCCTCAAGGATCCCCTTTGTCGGTGGTTCTTTTCATTATTGCTTTTGACGAAATAAGTACAATTATCTCAAAATATAAACTTCTTGACCATTGCAGCTACGCAGATGATTTTTTCATTATGTGTAAGCTTAATGATCTAGAAAGAACTAAAACTATCCTATCAGAATTACTAAAAGATATCCTAAAATGGGCCTCGAAGGCCGGTGCTAAGCTTTCATTAGAAAAATGTAAGACACTGCATGTTTGTCGTAAAGTAGCTTGTCCAGAACTAATTTTAAGTTTAAATAATGTTAGTTTGCAAAATGTTAACAACTTAAGCATTTTAGGGGTTACATTTAATAATAGGTACAACTGGAAACCACATTGTATAGATCTGAAAAAGAGCCTAGCTGTTAGAGTCAACATTATTAATTATTTAGCTTGTAAAAGATTAAATGTACATATAAATACTCTTTGTAATATAACTAGAGCTTTAGTTTTAAGTAAAATTGACTATGGACTTTTCATTTATGGCAAGTGTCCTAAGACAACGCTCAACCTCATAAAATCAAACTATCATCAAGCAGCCAGAAGGAGTATTAACGCATATCGAACTACCAGAATAATAAATATATTGGCAGAAGCAGGACTTCCAACCCTAGAAGAACGCCAAGAAGAATGCTTTATGAAACTCCTCGCTAAACTCTTCTTTTCCTATAATTCAATAATTGACAAAGATATCTTTTCTGTTATCAGAGCAAAAACAACCAAGCGTCTTCCATCAGCCATAGCTCGAACAATATCCACCGCTAACGAACTTGGCCTCTCCATTAAACCCAGGAAACACCACCTCCCATCTCACCCACCATGGTGCATTAAAGAATCCTCGGTTCTACTATCCCTGTCGGAATATAACAAAACCAATACAGACAAAAGTATCTACAAGGCACATTTTTCTCAGACAATACGCTCCCTTAAGTCTAGAGGATGGAACCCTATATTTACAGACGGTTCTAAATCGGCATACACTACATCCTTTGCAGTCACGTTAGAAAATGGGACACTGTTAAAAGCCGGACTCCTACCTCAAAACGCATCAATTTTCACAGCAGAGGCACTCGCTATACTTGAAGCTGTCAAAACCATGGCTAAACTCCGTGGAAAAGCTATAATATGCACGGACAGCCTATCAACACTCAAGGCCACTCTAAACCCCAACCACAACACCGGACTCATAAACCACATCAGGGATATCCTCACTCAACACCCCAATAAAATAAAATTGATGTGGATCCCAAGCCACATGGGTATACAAGGGAATGAACTAGCTGATAAAGCCGCAAAATCTTGCAATAATGCCCCCCTTCTCACCTTTAATATAATATCAAAACTTGATCTAAAAAAACAAATCGCCCTACAGATTAAAACGCTCCGAATCCGTAGTTGGCAAAATTACCAAAACCACTACTCAAAAGTAAACACTAGCCGGTCCACTCCGATCTACCCTACATCAACATCTAAGGAAATGAACTCCAACTTCGCCCGTCTTCGATTGGGTCACACTATCACAACGCATCAACACATCCTAAAGGGAAAAAACAAACCAAAATGCACAGACTGCAACAACACTATTGACATTGAACATATTATAGGACACATTCCTTGCCCTATCTCCAGATCATTTAACTCACTCCTGTTAGACAATCAAACAGCCTACACTCTGCTAAATACAATCAACCACGATAATGTAACTAAAGTTTATAATTTCCTCCGTAGGGAGAACTTGATAATATAAGATTTTTTTTTTTTTTTTCGTTACCTATTGATTAGAGCTGAAAGCCTCTGCAGCTAGTGCTCTCTTTTCTTTCCTTGTATTAGTTAAAAATTTATTTTTTATGCTAATAAAATAATAATAATAATAATAATAATAATAGGTTAATACCATGCAAGTTAAACCCAAGTTTTCACTAGGGCAAAATAGATTTTTTTTTAAACACTCATGTACTTTGCATAAATTTCCAAATTGGTGGGTGTTTTCAACTTGGTTTTTTTTAGTACCATATTTATACCAAATCAAAATATGATTGAGAATTCTGTGGTTTAATAAGAGTGAGCACTGAAATGTTTTGATGTTAGTTAGGAAGACTAAAAATGTAAATTTGATTCATATAAAAAAGTGGTAATTCTCGGAACGTAAATTCGTAAAACGAGTAGGTACATAATGATTAAACTCCTAACAAAAAGAAAATATAATGGGCATTGAATTGAATTCTGCGATTTGATCCGATTTCAGATTTTGCGTATTCAATCGAACGTAGGAATCCAAATTGTTTTGTTATTTATTGTTCGCATTTTCTATATCGTTTTCTTAGGCCCCTCTAAATTATTAAAAATAAATCCTACTTTACTTTGTTTTGCTGAGATCGAAGTCGAAAAAAACAGGAATTATTTGACATAAATAAAGGGCGATCTACATAGAATTTTTTTTATTATCTATGAGATTTTCCAGAAAATGGAAAAAAAATATCGAATTTAACAAATGCATATTTGCATAAGTTATTGTTCATGTGCACATTTTACGTACCTTCCATTTACAGATTAAAAATGATGCTAAAACAAAAATACCTTTTTCTCCACAGCATGAAAAAGTCAATTTGCCCAAACTGTGTTAAAATACCTATTTGGTTTCAAAATTAGTTCGAAATAAGAGCTTGAAGTTACAAAATCTCTTAAGTGCAAAAACTGTTTCTATTCATTTTATCGTGAGATGGATTTCTGCTAGATAAACGATGATTTTATTAATGTATTTGGCATTGTGACGAAATTATATCAGCAATTCCATTTTACAATAATTTCATAAACTATAAAAACTTTCAAACTGAACTGCGATGTGAACGCCGTGTAACTAATGGACACCCAAATTGCCGAACACAGTCGCCCCACTTAAACCTCACGACAAAAAGTGACGTTCCCGACCAATCTAGTTAGTTTTTGCGTTCAGGTTATTTCTTATCCAGACCAATCTAGTCGACTTAAGATAACTGGATTCTTGAATGCGGCCAATGCATTCGAACAAATTTAGCCAAATTTTGTTAAACTTCTTTTACTCAAAAGTTGGGCAGAAGAGAACTCAAAAGAGAGAACAAAACATTTCCGATCCATAAAAAACCTTCAAATATCAGCCCAAGAAATTTCTTTGTGCTGGTTGTTTTTTTTTTTTTTTTTGGTTATATTTCATTTTGGTGAGCGAATTCTCTCGCAATGAAAGAAATGTGACATATGAACAAAATTGAACCAGAAAGTAACGGAACAGACCTATAATAAGTCAATGGTGTCGACCCGCTAAATTTTGACAGATATGAGATGTACATCCTGAAACAAAAGTTTGATTATTTAGCTCGAGCTGCTCACCACACTTGGTCAAAGGGATTTGCTTGACTAAGCTTGAGGCACAACAGAGAACTGCGCAGTAGAATTGCCGTTATGTGAACAATGAAAAATGTTGGAAGAATACTAAAGCAACAACCGTTGCAATATCATTTGCAGTGCAATTTTTTCTTATTTCAATTTTAAAGGGAGTCACTCAGTTGTTTTATGTGCTTTAAGGGCCGTTATTCTGCAAAGATTGAAAAACTCCTATAGCCTGTATACACTTAAACGCTTTCTCCAGCTTCCAAATGCCTAAATATATATTTTTTTTTTAACAAAATAGCTATTGTTTTTTCGTGCTGCTCATTAATTCTAATGACCGTTGCATGTCGTGTTGCACACATCTAAATTAGGAGTACGATGTGATCGATTTCCATTCAAATCGTTACAGCCGATTTTCAGCGCTTTATTCATTATTTACTGTAAATAAATGCAAATATAATCTGAGCTTACCTATTCATAACTTTTTTGAAACCACGCTGACCTGCACCCGGCCGCATGAAGAAGGTAGGTATCATGTTCAAACATTTATTTCTACAATTTTATTCCGACATTATGATTTGATTAGCCTCAATATATAATAATATTAATTTTAAGCAAGATGCATATTTTGAACAAAGCCCATATTTGTTGACTTCTGGGATTAACTCAATTCATCGATTGTCAGATTAGCAGTGAATGATTGGCATATCGTCACTAACAGAGTTGACGATCAAATTAGAAACCCGTTTTAGGTGTTGAAAGTTATGCTTATCGGACCACAAGAAGCTGATTTAAGAAACTAAGGTAGGTGGGGTGGCATTGAAATGGTCACCCACAAGCTGAATTTATCTACGAAAACAGAAAGAAAGACTCATGACGTAGAGGAGGGCGTTCGTCGACTGCTTTTGTTTTGTGGATCGCCTAATAACTGACCTCGACTTGGTCAATATTAATCTACATAACTTATGTACGAGTGCGACATATTTTGTAATCGTTTTAAGCGTTTCGTAACTTGTAAAATCAAACGCGCAAAGAAACATCATTGGTGTTTCATTAAACCATATGCATAATTTGACAATGACATTGTCAACGTTGCTCGACTTGGTATAAAAATGCTGACAGCCGGTTCAACTGATATCATTCTCTCTTGAAGCTTTCAACTGTATTAACTAAAATGCGTGGATTTGTGGTAAGTTGCATTTAGACGAAATCAAATGATACGGATATAAAAGGGGAATACTTTCTTTAGGTACTTTGCCTTGTTGCCGTAGTTGCTGCCGATAATCTGGGATACAATTACCGACCGGCCAGTGGAGTTGGTCATGGCAGCGTTGGATTCGGAAGAGGTGGCGTTTCCAATGGAGTCGGCAGTAGCGGTGGAAGCATAGGACTTGGAGGTGGACTGGGTGGTGAACTTGGAGGTGGATTGACTGTCAGTAATGGTCTTGGTGGAGGTTATGTTACCGGTGGCGGAATCGGAAGTAACATTGGCAACAATGGACTCGGCGGTGGGCTGGGTGGTGGCTTCGGAGAAGGCCTTAGTGGCGGAAGCGGAGGCGGCCTAATATCCAATGGCGGGTTTAGTTCAGGTCATGTTATCAACTCGCCTGCTCCAGTTGTCACAGAATACAACAAAGAGTTCTATTTCCATTCGGCGCCCGAAGAGGAGTTCCATGACGGAGGTGCTAGTCAAAGGATTGCATCGACTTTGAAAAAGAACTTGCGTGTCGTCTTTATTAAGGCTCCAGAAAATAATGGTCTTACGAATGCTGCTCTCCAGATCGCCAGACAAGCTACCGAAGATAAGACTGCCATCTATGTGCTCACCAAGCAGAATGACATTTCGCAATTGTCCCACCAATTGCAACAGATTCAAGAACACAAGTCACAGAAACCAGAAGTCCGCTTCATCAAGTACAGGACCCCTGCAGATGCTATCAACGCCCAACGTACCATCCAGGCTCAGTATGATGCTCTAGGTGGAAGTTCCAAGAGCTTAAATGAGGGTGTGGCTCCAGTTTTAAACTACGCTTCCAGCAGTCCAGTTCACAGCTATCAACAATCGGGGTCGGAACTTTTGCCTACCGGTAGTATTGCATCTGGTAATATCGCAGCTCCAGTGACATCCTATATTCCACCAAAGAACAACTACCTTCCTCCAGTTGCATTTTAATTAGGGTCCTAGCGAAGATTTGAGATAACAGTGCCAGTATCTAGTTTTAGTGTTAATTTTTAAACAAAATAGAAAATAAAATCTTTTCCAATGAATTTCGATGTTTTGTTAAAAAAAACTGGAAACATATGAGACTCGGAAAAAGGGTAATCTTTGCAACATGACCACATAAAGAAGATGAAGACAACAGTTTCAAATAGTGATTCTTCCATCTCCTGCAAAGTACCTACCCATGAGCCGTTTACTAAGCTTAAGTGTGACAATAAATGTTTACTTATTTGCCGTGAATCTTGGGCAATACAGTTGGTTTTGGCAGCTAATGCGATACCGCATCCGAAAATGGCCATATTGACTTGAAATCGGTCGCGTATCTCAAAGCCTGGAATAAATGATGAAACAACTTCCAGTACCTACTTTAAAAGTCCTCTTATTTTGAGGTGTGATCAAACTACTGACAGGGTATGCTTACAGATATACTGAAAGCATTGTATAAACAAATTGTAAATCGATTGCTGCGAAAATGGCTTCGAAAACTTTTACCAATGGCGCTAAAATCAGCTCTGACATGAAACTATCCTAAGTAGCATACGCAAATCTCTGATGTAAGAAAAGGTCTTATCAATTGCACGAAGATCACACAAAAGCTTTTGCAACTCTGCTCTATATTAAAAACAGCATGACCGACAGACACAGACAAGGTACATGTCACGGATTTACTAGCTCCATAAATAAACACTAATGTGGAATTTTTGATACCTTTTTAAAATGGATAATTTGGCGCTTAATCAGGGCTTGTGTATAAAATCTGCGAACACTGAAACAAAAAAAAAAAAAAACCCTGGCATTTTTCATAAAAATGAGGCTTAATTCAACAAATTTGTTGTCAATATACGCCCAACAAAATGTTTCTACAGATTGACAAAATATTAGTAAGTTTTATCTTGTCTTAAAACTATTGTTGTGATAACAAATGAAATTGTTGTGTTAACAAAAATAGTTTCATGTGCGTATAATAATATTTTGTTGAATTAATCAAAACATTGTTAATTTTACAACAGATATTTAACCAATTCTACCATTGTTGCTTTGTCAAATCAACAATTAACTGCTGCTTTTACAAACAAATTTATGAATTTGGTCACTATCTTTTTGTCAAATTCACAACAAAATTTGTCAATTCGGTTATTGTATTTTGTTAAATCAACAGCAAATATTGTTGATTGTACAATTGAGAACAGAATAATTTGTTAGCACTGCCGTTGTGTTTTGTTGAACCTATAAACAGATTGTTGGTTACATAGCAACATTTTGTCAGCTCCAGCATTTTAATTTGTTGATGCAACAACAGAATTGTTGAGTGAATAGAAATAATCTGTCAATTGTTTATGTATTGTTCTGTTGAATTAAATAAACTCTTTTGTCGGTATGATTAATCATTTGCAGCTCTGCTTTAACTTAATTTTTAAGGTACGAAATATGTATCTAACTAAAGAAATTATATTCAAAATACGCTTGTAAAATAGATTAGGTATTAATAAATGATACGCAAAACAAATAGGTAAGTTTAATAATTAGATTTTTTCAAAAAAGTAATAGTACAAATTAAATTCATTCATAAAATTAGCTTAGGTTACCCTAAGCCGTTAACTGTTACGGTTAAAAACCTAAACCAAATCGCCCAGACAATCAATTTCCCTACAGAATTCTATAATTTCAATATTGTTTGAGGAACCAACCTTCTCGAAGTGATTAAAGAAGTCCCTACCAAGGTGCTTCTTTCTACTCCGAGCGATTGCTTGACACTCACATAGAATATGGGAGATGTCTTCCGTGACTTGTAGGTCCTCATAATACCTGCATATGACCGAGTTAGCTAGCCCTAGTCTCATGGCATGCTTTCTTAGAAGGCAGCGTCCAGAAAGTATTCCCACCGTTAATCTTAGCTTTGTTCTACTGAAGTTGATTAATTCTTCAGACTTTTTCCGGTTTAAAATTGGCCACAGTGCCTTTGAGACCCTGTGACCATCTAGCTGTGACCATCTTGTGGCTGCTAACTGGAAAGTTTTTTCGAAACCAACCCTTCTAGCCACGGCCATCAGTGGTCTCATACCTTTAATCATGGTGTCAAGTTTGAGCTCCGCTCCTTCCTTGGCCAGACCGTCGGCCCTTTCATTACCTTCAATATTACAATGCCAAGGTACCAAACATAATCTGACACTGTTCTGCGAACATAATGCCTTGAGCATTGTGCGGCAATTCCTTACTAGTTCAGATTTAGTGGTATGTGACTCTAGCGCTTTAAGCGCAGCATGACTATCAATATAGATGGCGATATTCCTATTGGATATGGATCTCATCGAAAGTACCTCCGCGGCTTTGAGTACGACCAGAATCTCTGTCTGGAACACACTGCATGTGTCCGGAAGTCTCAGGGCCAGATGTAAGTCCAGTTCATTGGAGAATACACCAGACCCTGTGCCCTCGCTGGTTTTGGAGCCGTCACTATATATCGAGGTCTCATTCACCCTCGAAACCAAGTTCCTAGATCCTAGATCCTAGTTCCTAGTACCAAGACCTTCATCTGCCTTTTCCGGTATTTCGGAGAATGATTCCTTCAAAATACTACTATGTCCTATCCTACTGTTCTTAAAGAGCCCAATATTAGTGAGCCGTAGTGCACTATTTCCTGCAATTGATTTTATTTGTAAGTCCAGTGGCAAAAGATGCATAAAGATCCAGTGCAGCCGTTGGTGTGGTACGTAAAGCACCCGTAACGGCAATGCAGGCTGTTATTTGTACCCTGGTCAACATATCCCGTACATACTTCTTGTTTGTGGCTTTCCACCAGACAAGAGCCCCATATGTAATTATGGGTCCTACTACCATTATGTATAGCTAACGCTCGTATCTTTTTGCGGACAGAAAAGGGGATAAATGCCCGAAATTTTGAAATTTTAAGGGATATCGCATATCAAAAAAGAGGATATATAGGGGATATGTTTTTTACTTGTTTTCTCACTGAAAATGATGAGACTTAACCATAATATATACACAAAAAATTAATGTAAATTGTGTTTAATAAACTACCTATTATTATTTTTTAACTACATATCTGTTCAAACTACCAATGTGCCGTCATCGCCCTCGTCGTCATTCGCATCTGAATAGTTTTCGATAGCAATAATTTCTCCACTTTTGGTTTTCTTCTTATATTTGTCTAATACAGCGATTGAACGAAGCAATTCCGGCTTTGTTTTCAGAAATTTGTAGAATATCTTTCAGAAAGTTTGGCGTTTAATATGCATTTGCCTTTTGTTGTTTTCGGCATTTTATGTTTTTTTTGTTTACAAATTCACAAGTAAAATAAAACCACCAGAAAAGACAGCCTGCAAAAGTTGAATTCGCAATGGCGTGGTAGGTCGGTTCGCTTCAGTATATGACGATATATCGTTAAAAATCTGCTATGGTAAAAAGAGGAGTTTATAGGATAAAAAAGGGATTTTGGAAATTTTCAGGGGATAGTTTCTTTGACTTTGAAAAAAGGGATAATCCCCTTAAAAAGAGGATAGATACGAGCGTTATGTATAGCCAATATAACATTGATGGCTTCATGCCCCATTTCTTTCCTGCTGTTCTCCTGTATATGAAGAGAGCATTGTAAGCCTTGCGGACTCTTTCCTGTACGTTAAGTTTCCAATTTAGTTTCCTGTCTAAAACCGTGCCAAGATATTATGCGCTCTCCGAGAGAGAAAGCTCCACTCCATCGAGTCTGGGCAGGTTGAAGGGTGGTATCTTGTATTTTGTACAAAATAGTACGAGTTCGGTTTTCTCCGGGTTGACTCGTAGTCCACACCCTTCGGCCCACAATCTAAGCCTATATTGATGGCTGTTGCCATAAGTTCACTCATCGTGTTTAGGAATTTTCCTTGAATAATGATAACTTCGTCATCAGCATATGCTATGACTTTAAAACCTGCATTGTTTAATTCTTTAAGTATGTCATCCATGACCAGCACCCAAAGGAGGGGAGAGATAACCCCTCCTTGGGGGGTGCCTCTAGTAACAGATTTTCTTATCGAACTGTTTCCGAGAGTGTTGATCGACATTTATCTTTTCCAAGGCGCTTTTGATTGCATCTCTCCTGACGTTATTAAAGGCACCCTCAATGTCCAAAAAAGCAGCTAATGCAAATTCTTTCTGGTGAAGGCTGCCTTCAATTTACCTATTACCTCGTGTCTCTACCGATTTACCTTTCAAGTATGCATGCTGAGCATTACTTAGAGTTCCGTTGCAACACTTGCTTCTTATATGAATGTCAATAAGCCTTTCAAGTTAGTGTCTTGGGGAGAAATAACGACAGGCTAATAGGTCTGAAGTCTTTCGCTGAAGTATGACTTGGTTTACCCGCTTTAGTAAGTTAGTACTCATTTTAAATTTAATTTAAATTAATACAAAATATCAATATAAAAATAAAGAAATGATAAAAAAAACATGAAAGCTGTTAATTTAAAATTCATACATCATAATAATGTACATAATTAGGTATATATAATCTATTGTGTACATTCCAAATCGTTGCAAATTGACGCAATCTGCGAATGGTTTTTGTCAAACTTAGTTTTTACGTTGTAAAAGAATTTATGTATAAATCGCCAAACGAGGGAAGCAGGTAAGGGATATTCTAAATTGAATACGTAGAATATTTGAAAGCATGTATTAATTTCTTGCAACGTTGAAAAAAAATTGTATTTTATGCCATCGAAATAAACTAATATATCAATGGGGTTTACAACAGTTCCAATAATTAGTATAAGTGGCTGGATGGATTTTTTTTCCTGCATCCTTGTTAATCTTCCTTCCACCTCGTCTAACGTCTTTCCAATGACCATAAAGGCATTCTGGGAATCTTTGATGGAATATTTTATGTGGACCCTCTTCCCGCCTTCGTTGGTCACTGACTTGCTGGTTGGTATAAAAACCGCATGCAGCAAATAAAACAAGGTGGCAAATCGGCCATCTATTTAGAAAAAGAAAAAAAATGGGTTTGTTTTGTAATACACGAGTACATAGCATTTTTTTAATTTATTATACTTAGAAAAAAAATTATCAAAATGTTTTGGCGTCATACAAGCCAGAGCTTGTATGTATTTTTCACAATCTAAAAATATTCAAAATTTTATTTGGTATGTAGGTATGTAGGTACATAGGAAAGTAAGATGATTACACTTTTAGTTAAGACAATAAATCTTGTCTTATCTTGTAATATATAAAAACGTTCGTGCGTATGTATGACAACAACAGAAGCTATCCCCCTTATATTCACACCATATGTTTGTGTGGTGCTCCGGATGGTTTATAATTATTTTAGACCCGATAAGTGGCGCTGGGAGATATTTACGACAAGTTAGATTTCTCTGCATATCAATTTTGTGTCAACAACATTAAACAGCTTTATTTATAAACGTATTATAGAGAGTGTATAAAGTTATACAGTGTATAAAGTTATACACTCTTTAAAATGCGTCTAAACGCAAAAACCTTATTTATAAAAAAAATTCCACGGTGTATAAAGCTTGCATAAGCTAAACGCGTTTGGAGGTTGTTTAGTGCCTGTATAGAGATGGAATAGGATGGAAATGTCATTTTGACTTCACATTATTGAGGAAAAAGATTTCGTTTTTTATTTTGGATGGATGTTTTCATATTAAATTATTACGATTTGTTGCAATGTTGTGTTTTATTTTCCATCACATTCCTATATGTGAATATCTTTTCATTAGGAGTGTCAATTCCCCGAACGTTATATTTTTACATTTTTCGTTTTAACTTTTGAAATAGAATTCCTTTTCATTTTGAATTGAATTCGTATTTTTCTTTTTCACAAGCTGCTAAGTTTTTTTTTTGTGTTTTTGGACAGATAAATGTAATAGACTTCTACTTTTTATTACTTTTTCTGACACAAGCCCTGCATAACTAATATGCATTGGAAAATGTTTTATAAATAAGAATTTTTGGCAGCGTGTATAAAGGATGTATAAATATTTATAGATTGTATAACTATACTTACACGTGTTTAGGGGCATTTTAGCAATTCTAATAAATATGGCTGTAAATGTAATTGTAACAATACTATCTAGGTAATGTGTAATCATCTAAAGATACCAGTAGTCCGTCTAGCTGACATGCACGATTCGCGGGATATTTTCCTCCTGTGCCACGCGCCTACGTACTAAACCACACCTCTTTACTCTACCACTCTCCTGGTTAGTCTTCTCTGTTGTAGTGTTGTCTTTCAAACTGTTAATAGAATAGTAAGCGTAGTAAGGGTTATATTTCACTTGATATTGTTTTTGTTCACAGTACTTACCTATTTCCTGCATTTGGGACAAAACCAAGGATCCTGTAAGGGTGTTCGCTTCAGCCTTACGCATGCGAAGTCATGCCATAATAGGCGGCAACTTTCGCATATGATGCTCGGATCCTTTAAGGTATTATGGTAGCTACCACAGGTGTATCTGGCCTCTTCCTTCTTCGCAATGATGTTTTTTTAAGAGAATCCAATGCGCCTTCCGTAATATAGTATTTTATAATATTAATATCTACCGATTCTTCGAGAAGTGAGTCTCGAATCGGAGATACTAAATCGGACTCCTGGGCAATGGATTCTCCGTTCATGAGGCTTTTTAGTTTGTCTGCTGAAACCACCGACGACAATATTTCTTTTGTTTGTAAAAAAAATTTTTTAGCGACAAACTTTGTTGGTGCTACATTTCTTGGCACACCGCATGCGGTTAGTGTGCTGCCTTTGGGACGCCCACGAGAATTTTGGATATCAACTTTAATATCCTTTAGTGATGTCCCTCTATCCACCTTATCCACATTATGCATCGTAAGAGAAGCTTCAAGTGACCTATTTAAAACAACGTCGGCGTCGTTCAATTTGAAGCTCCTCGCAGTCTTGCTTACTCTTATTTTCTAAGAAAAATTGTATTTTATATGCGTCTGCTAATTTTTTTACTTTACTTTTCTTACCCACGTCTTCATCCTTGAATGTTTGAGTCAATGTGTTGATGGCATTGATCCGGTGAGATCCCGACGATAGAACTAGGTTCTCTAATTCTTCAATCGCCTGGTTTTGTTGAAGGCGATGGACTTTGTCATTTTTTAGTTGTTGATGTTGTTGTTGTAGTTCTTGGTGCTCTTTTTGCAGTTTTGGTGTTGTTCTTGTAGTTGGTTGTGTTGTTGTTGGAGTTGTTGGTGTTGTCTTTGTTGTTGTAGTTGTTGGTGTTGTGCGTGCTCCTGTTGCAACGGCCGCTGCTGCTGTTGTTGCTGTTGTTGCTGCTGTTCTTGTTGCTATTGCAGTTGCTGCTGACGTTGTTTGTAGCTCTGTATTGGGGTGGTTATGAGTAGTAATCATTTGCGTCACCACCAGCATGTTTTTTTTAACATCTGCTCTTATTTTTATAAGAGCAGGGCAGTTAATTTTGTTGGAACTAATTAAAAAAAATTTATGTAATTAAAAAAAAATGTTTCTTTTGTAAATAAATTACGTTGATTCACGTGTGCTATTTCCTCTTGAAGTGTATGTACCACCTCTAACACACTTGAAGGTAACTTCTTCGTATATAATGTTGGGATTCAATCCTCCTCTTAATTTTTTTGAATTTTTCTTGGCAAATTCATGCTTTTCTGTGGAGGTGTATAATTGAAAGCATTTTTTGAATTGGTTGTAGTTTAGCCAATGTAAAGGCTGTTGCCAGATATCTATGGATTAGTCCAATATCAAATAATTACTACACATATATAAATATACTAGCTGACCCGGCGAACTTCGTACCGCCCAAATTCGTTAATATAATGAAAATAATAATTCCGAGCATGCACAATGCACATGCTGCTTTATATAATTCGGTGAACTCAAATTCTTCATTCAAAACTTATACTCATACAAAAGAAATAGAGCACGCCACATACAATTGACCATGCGAGTAACATGGGAATTCAAGATTGGAGCAACAAATTTCCAGCGAATGTCCTTGTGACTTATTAATTGTCATAGCGAAAGAGTGACGCTCGGGAAATTGAAGACGCTTAAATACGAATGGCAAATCGTTCTCCATACCAAATCCGACAGTTTATTTACGAGCTGGTCAATTTCTGCAGATTACGAGGGTTTTAGGCGTTTAAGTGAATACCTTTAGGCCCATTTTATTCACTCGAAGTTGGCCTTAATGCTCTACATACATTGGTTACGTAAGCAATATTGGCGCGTTTTCGTTATCCTAGCATCTCAACCCTAAATTCCTATAATTCCATCAGATATAGGTAGGTACAGGCGAAGTATTTCACTCTTTTCACCTTTAGTAAATTAAGGCCCATTTTATTCACTCGAAGTTGAACAAAACTTGGGAAGTTTTCCATATAAGAATCCCGACGTTGTGTTCAAGCTCCGTGAGAAAAATATTTTCAAATTGAGTCAGTGAATAAAATTAGCTTAAGAAATTTGTATTGCTTTTCATTGTACATAATCTAATACAGACAGCTTCTTCTTTTCAAAACTTTATATTTACTGTCATTTCGTCCCTCTTTTTGCTAAGCCTTATTCAATAGATTCCCTTAATCAATAGATTAACAGTGTCTCCACTAACTCACGTCAAATGAGTTAATTTGGCTTTAATCTTCTTGTCGAAAAGGTTTATTCAGAAAAATAATTTTGCCGCGGAGTAGCTATTTTTGGGTATATCTGACATTAATTTAAAAAAAATCGAAAAGGTATTTAAACAGCAGCAAAATTATTAATGGAAGCAAATTATAATTCAGACAGTTCCCGATTGCGTGAAAAGGACTTATCGAAGTATTTTGTACGAAAAAAAAATAGTTAAAACGCGTTCACTTCTTTTTGTCTTTGCAAAATTTATAATTATTCCATTCACTTTCGTATTATAATATGTAGCCCATATTATTGCTTAACTTATTAAACTCAAAAAATTTCGCAGATGTATGAAATAAACGGTGAAAACAAAAGTTAATTCACCGCCAAATGCGAATTGAGGCATTTAATTTTTTGACAGTTGATTAAGTGTGAACTATCTTTAAAAAAACTTTATGAATAAGGTATTCTGCAATTAAACCAAAATTAGCTCTAAATCAGCTTTAATTAAATTTTATGAATAAGACTGCCAATGTATAATTACATAATTCAGTTTTTGTATTGCAAGAAACTTTTCTTCTCGTTCTAAATTAATATTCTTTGTCTACTATTAAATATCGGAAGCAATTTAAGACCCAGAAAAGGAACATTTCCTGAATATTTTGCATATTTATCACGTTTTCAGTTATTCAGAAGCGATTTGAATGCCAGGAGTTAATTGTTGTCAGTTGCAAATGGATTTTTTTAATTTCAATTAACTCTGCAATAGAGATGAAATTATATAGCTCCGCAATAATCACAATGTGTTCAACAAAAATGGAATGAAAATTAAAAGCCGTTGACCACAGTTCATGTGAGAATTAATGAAGGACATACAGATTGGGACATTCGTAAATGGAAATGATAGTGATAGGAGAGAGTCATATCTTTTTGATGGACAAAATGTGAAAGGTATTTATGCGTAGTTAATTGTCAATTGTTGTTGTTTCGCAGAATTTTGAATTTTTTTTTTATTTTTAACACTGTTTTTTTTTTATTAGGAACCTCCTCTGCATCAGAATGTTCATTGTTGCAGTTGTAGTCCAGTGGGTCAATTCTGGTTCTGTGAAAAAGTGAAACGAAAATTTTTTTCAATTTTCACCCTTTGGGTCGAACTCTCACTAAAAACATTCACATGCAAATGAGAGCATGAAACAAAAATAATTGTAATAAAAATTTTTCAAGTGTTGTTTCACATTTTGGTAGAAAAAGGAAGGGTGAAAATTGACCACCTGGTCAAATTGCACACATAAAATGAAACTTTTTAATTTCATCTTCATCCATATTTTTTATTTTGAATTTCAGCTGTGTGCAAACCAAGTATAAAACCTAATACAAACAAAAACATAACTCAACCACAAAAAGCATAAATTAAATAAAGGTCGCGCTTCGTTGTTTCGGCGACGACGACACTTAAGAATTTCGAATAACATGTAATGCAGGTACATGTGTGCACTTTATTTAACAATAGCCTGACCTTATCTGAGGTTTCAATTCAAATACTCTTATAAAAGGTTGAGCACTGCTCCATCTTCCAATAGGAAAACAAATAAAACTGCGATTTTGTTGTAGTTAGCTATAATTATCAAAACTACCTTTGGACCTAGTTCGCATTCCGTTAATCGCAAATAAGGAGTCAGGATATTTTTTGTGAAAAATTTTACGATTGCTTACGATAATCTATGTATATAGTTCTATGGTCCTATATGGATCTGCTACTTGAATACCAAAATGCATTTTTTTTTTTTGTGCTACATCTTACCTACTTGAGATGGAAGCATTTCCCACGCTATCTTCAGCAAATGTTTGTTAAAACAGAGTCGGTCCAAACATGCATGAGATGTGGTCAGCATGGTTCCCTAAGTAAGGATAGCTGTTTTGATTTTTGAAGTACTTTTTTTACAAAGTGTCAACTTCACTGAACTTGCTATTTAGAGCAGTGTCGCTCTGCAAATCTATTAATTACATTTTTGCAAGTAAGTCGGTGATATGCCAAGCGCTTTATCGAAGAACTTATTTAAGAGGCGGGGTACAAGAGCTTGAGTATGAGAAACCGGTCTCACCGCAACAGAATAAAGCACAATTTTCAATCAAATAAAGATTTCTTATGTGCCTAAGTCACGATTCGATTTCTCCCAACGTCCCAACAGCAATTCTAACAGCCATGTGTTTCCAACTTATCCACAAAGTTAGCAACCAAAATATCTTCATTCTGGATGCAAATACGTATATAAAAATAAACCGACCTGAGAAACTGAACAGCAACAGCACACCACCGTTTACTTAAATCTGGAAAAGGCGTTAATGCTTTATCGCAAGGCCATGTTTAACTCAAATTGCTTCGTCGCCGGCTAGCGAACCTCCTTTGAAAATTAAACAGTTAATTTTCTTTTCTTTTATGAACGTGAGACGGAGTATTGCCTCCCATGCCAAACCCATTTATATGCAAATGAGGCCTTAGATTTTACTAAGCGAACAAATTTCCGGTACGTGCAATATTTTTCTTACTACACACAAGCTCATAAATTCCGTACACTGTTTTTCATATACACATTGAGTGGAGTCAGTAGTCGCACTTACCAGGAATACACCTGATACTGACCCACCAAGAACGTTAAAAAACCAACTTCTATTTAAAAAATGTGACCAGGGGGTAAATGGAAAAAGATAAACGCTTGAAAGAACACGATTCACAAGTTATCTGCTTGGGCACACTAGTTGCATGTATAGTTCAAACCTGGAAAAGGTCTGTATAGTCTATGTCCCGGGGGGGGAGGGCAACTTTTTTTTTGGTGTACCCGCCATACACAGACACACCCGCAGAGACGATTCTATGTATGACAATTTGTTAAACGAAGTTTTCTTCTATTCTAGGATGTAAGTAACGGAAATTGCAGAAACAACATCCGTCAAGCAAGGCGAGTAATTTCATTTCGTTAAAACGGAACGCTTTATGTGAAGAAGGTCAGGCGAAACTGTCGCCGTTATAGAATGAGGAAGACATGAAGCAAATACGAATTGGGAGTGGAAATCCATCTGCTGCCTGATAGTGATATGAAATACACAAACGCTATGCCACAACGGATGTTAATAGAAAATATGATTAGGGTAAGCGGAACTCACTCTGACACGAAGGACTGTCAGACTTTCGGATCTATTATGACGAGCTAGTGTCACGAATATCTGACTATAAGAATAATGCCTATCTAGGGATACATTGTTCTGTTGGGAAAAATGAGCAGCATATCATGGCCACTTGGGCAGTCGACTTTATTTCCATCATAAAATAAATATTGTGAAACCGAGCTGCTGTGACAGGACAAACATTAATGGACTTTACTCGATATGCCTACGTTGCAAGAAAAACTACGGATAAGGATAAGAAAATAGATGTGACTTGATGACACTTAGGATGTACATCTATCGAAAATTGAATTTACCTACTCGAGTCGTAAATTTAATTTATACCAGCTTTTGGACAGAGTTTACATAACTCCCCGGATAAAAGCCCATGCGCATGGGTATACAATTATAGTGCTTATAGCCGGGTTATCAATTAAATTCCTATTAAGTGGGGACCCTTGTAAAGCATTGGATGGCGTTTTTAAATCCCAAAACTGACTAATTTGTTGCTATTTAAACTGTTTGGCTATTAAGAGGGTTGCTTAATGCTTATGTCTGGGGAGTAGGTAGATACATATAATAGAGGCTCATTTTTTAAATTGCATTCTATATTGAATGACCGGCGTTAGGCAGTACATAGTACATACACCTAATAATAGTTGGATACGAAATGAGATGCAAATTAGATTGATTTTATGTAGTAGTAAGCAGTATGGTAGTTAGTAAAATATGACTGGTATACGAGTTATGTTCAAGCAACATTTTGTTGCTGATTCCTTTGTTCCGCTAAAATTCAACACAGACGCACGTCAGTTTTTTTTTTTTTATATTTAGATGACTTAGGCCCTCACCCTAGTCAAAGGAACTTAAAATTATGTTTTCCAGTTTCTTCATATTAAGTTGCCTTGAGTGCACGGGCGCACAAGTAAGCCCGACTGGGTCTGCAGGGCATATAATTTAGTTGCGGAAGTTCTCCGCTTACTTTGAAAACGATAGAGATAAATTTTAGACTTTCACGGTGGTGAGGGTTCGTGTCCTCAATATTAAATTCAATAAACTCGATACGAACTGGAAGTTGTGACCGTTTCATTTGTCTCTTCTGTGTAAATATCGACTTTTGGTAAGAGTCATCTCAGCTAGAACAGCTAGTCATTGACTGGAGGTGTTTTGCCTAAAGAATTGTTTTCTTCCAACAATATCTTTTTTCTTAATTCGTTTATAGGTTTTCTTGACCCAGGAAACTGTTCGCTCCTATAGTTATATACACACACATGTGATATCAGAAACCGTTTTCTTAAATAAATAACCTATTTCTGAAACCAAGAAAAGATATGTTCAATATGGCATTCAATCTTAGGAAAATATCTTTTATTTCAATAACTTTTTTCTTAAATCGTCAGTTATTGTTCAGACTAATTTATCCGAACAAACAATTTCTTGAAAAAAAACTAATATTCAGTACATAGTTAATTTTTCTGATATCAGGTATAGTTATTTCTCTGGATTTTCATAGGAATCATTCTTTTCAGTCAATAATGAAGGAATTTTGTTTTTTTTTTAAATTATTTTTATTTAGAAAAAAGTTTTGGAGTTAAACATAATATTAAAGTAGAAAATGGACTGACTGTTTTAGCTTTGCATTTGCAAACTCGAAGCAAGGCAAAAAATGTGCGTTTCCTTCGAAGCAGACAACATTTCATATAGGTAAGTTCTTATTTGTAGTAAACTAGTAAATATGAATAAGGCTGGTACGCAGTTCAAGTGAAATCCAATTTTTCATACAATTTTTTCACTGCGAAATGTCAAAATGAACTTTCCAAATGAAAATTCCACTAGGCGGTACGCAGTTCGTATGGAAAATAGCGCTTCCAAAACTGAGTTGTAGGTGGCGATACTAAAATCTCTCCACAGCTATTTCACTTGGTTTTTATTGTCCGTCGCATTTATTTTTTGTTTAGAAATTTTGTGGATTTCAGATGTTTCCTTGAAAGAATAATACGTTTTTCGCACTTATAAAATAGTTTTTTCATTGAATATAGTGCAATAATGTTAGGTGTACAAGTATCTGGTGGCATTTATGACCTTTTCTTTAAGCAGGGTGCCTCAAGAATATTTTTCTACCCAGTTTTGCTCAACAATACCAGCAGATGATCTTTGAAAATATGTATAAGTTCCATGCACTGTTAATTGTTTAATTTTGACGACCGTCCTTTTTATTTTACAAATCAGACAATATTTGCCAAATTGAAAACTTAAAATTGTCGTGAACAAAATACGAATACGAAATACGTTTGGAGATTCGCTGGAAGGGAAAATTATCGAAAGTCATTCGAGAGCTATACCTAGTAGGTACCTACGCGAGAGATGCTTCGACAATAGGGAGGGCTTTTCAGCCGATCTAAAACACATCCCGAGGGCACTCACTTGCGCCTAGCCGAGTCGACTAATCGAAAGATCCCTCGTTTGTAGAATTTCTGAACTTTTTTGTTAGAAAATATATTGACTTAGCTAATTTTTATAGATCAACATGTTTTATCTGTCTTAATCTCCTGATTACACTGCCTGTATTTAATAATTCGGTTGTTTCTAAGCTAGCGTGGTTGAGAAGCTCTGTACATTTAAGCAACTTGTTCGACTTCTTTCTCCACTGTTTCAATATCCAGATCCGTATGTAAATCACCATTGTGCGTGTACCAAAGTGCATTGACTATGACTATGTTCCTTTGTAATATTTTTGAAAGACCTAATTTTTTAGGCGCGGCCAAACCCACAACTGGTGCCCGTGGGTAAATATACTGGTTGCAGAATTTGGTTTTATAGCAATAACTTTTTGTTGTTGTGGTTGAACACGGATGAATATCTTCCATAAGCCAATACATTTTACTGTATCACATGGTTCACAAAAAGTAAAGTTTCCAATTTATTTCTTCCAGCTGTTTTCTTGTCTAGTAAAATAAAAGTGCGAGAGTTGAATATTTGAGTATTCTTTATTTTATAGGTACCTACCTAAGATCTTCTTGAACTGCCACAAAAAAAAAAAAATGTTGAGCCCAGTCAACCTGCATAAATTTCTTGAACTAAAATCTCCAACAAAATATTTCACTTTCTATTTTTTTTGCTAAAGTTCCCCATTTTTCGAGAAATATTTGAAAATTTTCGCCATTCCATATCCGTTTTTTCCCCATTTCGATTAATTGAAGAAAAGTAACGATGAATTTTGAATATAGTAAAAATTTGTTTTCTTTTTCTGAGATATCTTTTTCTTAAGAAGTAATAAAAAATTAATGTGAATTTAAAACATAATTATATAATTCACTATACGTTGTCTTTTAAGTTAATATACCTACAGGTAAAACAAAAACAAGTCTTTAATTTTTAATAAAGAGCGATAATAATAATAAATTAATATAGAAAAACAGACGAAGTTGTGAAGATCTAATTTAACAGCGACATAATACAAAATGCATTAGAAAAAAATATGGGTACCTAATCCTTAAAACAAAATGGGTCTTTACCAATATACATCTTTAGTCTTTAAGTAGTTCACAGTGGCTATATATTTCATACAAAGTTCGCAATTGTGAGCTTCCGTAAGTTTAAGTCAATACTAAAATTTGTTGTTAATATACGGCGCAGTGTTATATTTATGCTTAACAACTGATATTGAATCTGCAAAAGGGTTGACACGTGTGAGTACATAAATGTGATGTTCAGTTCGAAATGCGTTTAGAGCTAAATCGGTTCGATTCTTTGAACGCGGTGATCTTTTTATGTTTGGAAATTATTTGAAAGCTAACTGCAAGAGTTTTATTTTAAAATTAGTTTAAGTTAAGTTAGTTTAATTGACTATTTATTTCATAAAATATGAATTGTTTACAAGTTTTCATTCTTAGTCTATATGGTTTGGCTTAAGGCCGTCTACCAGATTGACACTTAAAGATTCCGCTCCGTTAACTATGTTCATAAGTTAAACAAATTGAAGTTGTTTGTACATATTATACATAATTAAAAGTTTTCGTCAATGATACGTTGTCCTTTTAAAATTATGCAAAATTAATAAACATGCATGCGTGTATTTCGTTTTTCCCCATTTTAATAAATTAGTGAAAAATTCCCCACATCTGGCATAGCTGAATACGACACCATGTTTTTTTTATTCGTCCAATTTTTCTGTGTAACATAATTTGGTTCTTGTATGACTGTAAAAGCGAAAAAAAAAAAAAAATACTTAACTAACAGGTTAATACATAATATGCAGTTTCATTTTTACAAGCATTCATTAAAACTAACAAAATTAACTTTTTGCTTTGTCATAATTATTGTGACAAATAAGTTTAAATTAAGAAAAAAATATACATAATTTGAAATTTAAAAAGGGACAAAATAACATATTTCATATAAAAATTGCACTTTAGCTTTAGCCTCAAGAAATTCTGCAATCGTCTTGAAACCGTTTAAAAAAATGATCTACTCTCTGCTGCGAGTGAGAGGAAAAGTTATTTTTTCTTTAATGTTACCTCATACATATTCAATAAACTGAAATGTTAACTTGTTGTGTGCTTCTTCTTCGATACTTCGTTAAAATTGTAACACCATTCGGCTTTTGTGACTAGGAGCATAGTACTGTTAGCGAAAAAAATACTGCATGAATACTCTATCATCAGATGGAAAATGCTTGATTGTTCCATCGACCGGAACTAAGTCTTCACAACAGATGGACGATATGCCTATACAACCCCAGAACATTACAAACCTGCCTCCATACATTAATGTTCTGAAAGAATGGTGCGAGTTATTAACGGCAACCGAATAAATTTTTCGGTGATTCATGAAACTCAAGTGACCTGTCGTTGTTTCATAAATCTCGGTTCCAGAAGCTTATTTGATTATTTTTTTACTCTTGGGCGGAGTAAGAGTTGTCTTCTGGAGTATACGATACTTTCCTTAAATATCTATTAACAGAAAGACAGCAATCGTATTTTGTGGCAGAAGTTGCTCGATCTTCCATTTATACCTACCTCTGTCGAATTTTCCATACTTTATTTAACTGCACAGTACCATCATAATAAATTTAAATAAAAAAAAAAACAAACCTTGATGGTACAAATGGTCTCATTTACACACACACAATAAACACCGTTGCTTTTACTCAAGAGAAATGTCAAGATCGACTTTTAACAAAAAACACAAAAAAAAAAAAAACGTCCGTATTAGGGCTGCATGAGCATTAAACATAGTTTCTATTACCGAATCAGGAAGGCCTATACCTGATTCCAAATCCAAACAGCAGTTGCGCTAACGGCAATAGATATGCGAAGTGCAAATTAAAGACGTTCCTATAAGTAAGTAGGTAGGTACCTCAAAAACACCCACCTAGCCCGGAAATTTAATATCAAGGAACACGGACCACCCCACAAAACTGCCACAATGCTTTTCGACTCCTTGCACACACAGCATGCTATAGAAATAGGGATGTTTTATGTTTGTTTACTTTTACACTATCATTTATATTTTAACCTCAGCGACAGCGGTGAACACACACACATATACGTATCCTTTTTGACATAACAAAATGTTTGGAAATGACGTGGGTTTGGGTATAAAATGACAACAGAAATGGAACACTACACACCCACGTGATTAACGTCTTGAATGTCATGAAGTCGACATACATAACCAGGACTAGCAAGAATGGCGAATTAATGACAAAATACATTGTACAGATCTCGACTCGAGCGTAAGGACATTATTGAAGGCAAGCGAATTGAATAGACCAGTTATTTGTGTGTGACATTCAATTCGGTGGGTGAATGAAAACCCCAATGTGGGTGTCCTCTGAAAATCGCTCTGAATTTACAATGAGCAACAAAGTCGTAAAAAAATACATGCAGTACAGTTTGCCACAAAGAGCTACGTATCGTTAACAGGGGTTTCTTATACTTTTTGTCGTCCCTCCATAAGCCAGCACATTGTCAGTATTGTATACTGCTTCCTTTTTTTCTACTGATGTGCACTAAAGCGCAAAATGTTGCACTGGTCCTTGGCAGTGCATTTTTTATGAGCATCCTGAAACTGTTCACTTTGAATTTAATTGAATTAACATTCATGCACATGTACACATACGTGCATGCTGTAAAATCTCTTCGCCCTAATGTCTTGAACTCATTAAAGACCGACCTTGATATTTGTATTGCCATTATGAGTGTGGTGTGACACATGAATTCGAATCCTATGCTTTAAAACCTGAAGTGGTGTCCTTTGACGTTAAAGTGAATGGAAACCATTTTCAATGAATGGAATACGTCGTAGAAGTCGAGGAAAACTTTTCGTTATCGGTGTGTGAACTTAGCGTACCACTATTTCGAGGAGAGACGTTTTCAAAGTGCTTGCAAAATATTCCTTAAACAATGAAAAGGAATTTTTCTCAACAGAAATCACTACCACAAGCGACTGAGAAATGGGGCCAAGATTGAGAACAATTCGCACGTACGGTCGTATGCTATTCGCTGATAAAATGAACATGAACCAATTGGAGAACTTGAAGTCTGAAGACGAAGAGTATATGCTACGCATTGCAACAAATTGGCAATAGAAATGAACTGCATAAGCATTGGAGCATTTATCGACAAAGCCATAGAGTGTATACAAGTGTGTTTGATGTCAAATATGCTGTAGTATATACAAGCTCACTTTCGGTGTTCCCAAGCTAGCTTCTGGTTGGCTTTATCGCGCTTCTGACCGACAAGTACCAGGCGATGTTGTTATCACCAGATGCGGGTGAGATATCAAGAGAGGGAAAAAAAAAACACTCCATTGGCTTCAGAAGTTTAGGGAAGGACATTCTTTGGGTAAATGCTGCATGATTAGCCGAAGTCAGTTATCAATATTAAAATTTTACTAGCGAAGTTCATGGCGTACAGTACAAAAGTTCGAACTAGACATTTTTATCAATTCTAATATTACAATCATAGAGGAACTCAAAAAAGCGGGTCTCGCAATTTTATCTGTCAGTCCATAAGGTCCTGTCCTGACGCCTACACCCTAAACGGCTGGCCAGATTTGGTTCAAACTTCGGATTTATAATATATAGAAATATAGATTACTATATAATATTTTCAAACCAGTTTGAGTTGGTTGTATTGCCCAGTTTTTAGCTACAATATCCAATAACGGTTATTTTGAAATTAGGACATTATATCGGAAATGGTCAATCCGATTTTAACAAAAATTCCTCCCTAAAGTAGGTAATAATGGCGCCAAATTATAGATAAAGCCCACTTTAAAATAATTTTAGTACCTGACAATGCCCGTATTAGTATATTTCTTATTAGTTGACATAAACCCACTTTTAACCTGTCGAATCTCAATCCTCTCTCATCTGTCATTTCTATTGAAAAAGATTTTTAAACAAATGTTCCCAGGATAGTTTTGTTTTTGAAGATGTCGAAATATTTAAATATGTTGGGCTTTTAAGAAAAACAAGATAAGACCCGAGCAAATCATTTTCAAGATTTTGATGACGAAGAGTTTTACTCAAAACAGATTCAGTAAAAAAAAACGTTCCATTCCATTCCTGTATTTTAAATTTTGTTGCGTTTTGTTTTTTCTTTTGCTGTCATTTCATTAAAATTTGGCATAGCTAAAGAGAATTCCCAAAACTATGTTTCGCAAACTGTAAGTTCTTGGGGCTGTTTGACAAAAATTTGCGTCGCGCTCGCTCTGAGGTTGGTACTAGTTGCAGGTTACAAAGCGTTTATAATTAAATAAAAAGTAAGGCACCGGCTTAGAAGTTAGAGTGTCTTTAATTTTGCGGCCATGCGACTTCTAACTTAATAGTAAACTCAGTTTTTATCTAAATTATCATACACTTGAAAGAAACTCTTTTTGAAAAGTTGGTTTTTCTTTAGTTTACATAAAAACGGTTCTTACGATTTTGACCGTAATGCAAACTTTGAGTAAAAATTATATTTTCAGAATTAGTGCGTAGTTCAAAAAACTTTTCGTAATTATCTCGAAAATCTTACTTTCGATTTTTTTGATCGGGATAAAACTTAATATCCTGAACTGCTTATATCCTGAACAATGCCTTGCTCTCACAGAAGTATTAATAAGCCCTGCGTAGAGTCTACTTTATTTTACACACCTTCTAAAACACTTTTCGAACTGCAACGTTAAGCGTAATTTAAGCGCCAAATTTTATAGCCTGCGCCGTCGTTAAGTAAAAATATGTTTTTGCAGCAACTCATTTGGTATAATTATAGTCGAATAAAAAGCAAAACCAAAAAGTGAAACAAATTTTTGATTGTGCATTCATTTTGAATGTTTAGTAAATTTGCGCCAAACGTGTCTTCTTTGCATATATGCAATTTTGAATGTAAATTTTGCGTTTGTGAAATTTCTTGTTGCTTGCAGGGAACGTTTTAGGACATGTGGCCAGGCTCTCAGGCTTTCGATTTATTGGTGGTTGGACGAATAATGATTGGATTTAAAGTGTGTTTTTATTTTAGAGTAATAGAAATTTAAATTGGCAACACTATTTCAACTGGCGGCTATTTTGTCAGCTGTCAAGTGATTTATTTTTAGTTTGGTTTGGCATTTCAACATGAATGGACTGACGCCTGAACAACGTTTCCAAATTGTGCAAATTTATTTGGAAAATCATGGTTCTGTTGGAAATTGTTTAGCGATGAAGCTCACTTTTGGTTGAAAGGATGCGTTAATAAACAAAACTGCCATATTTGGAGTGATGATAATCCTCAGGTGTATGTTGAGAACCCGTTACATAAACAAAATCCAACGGATTGGTGTGCTTTATGGGTTGTTGGAATAATTTGGTCCGTAATTCTTTAAAAACTATGCTAGTCAGAACGTTACAGTCAACGACCGCTATAGAGCCTTGATTACAGACTTTTTCATTGATGAATTGAACAACCATGATGTGCAGGAGCTGTGGTTTCAACAAGACAACGCAACATGTCGCATGTGGGGATATGTGAAGTCGCTAGTCTACGCCCGAAATTATTATACGGCCACAAATGTTGGAAAAAGTCATCGAAAATTTAACAACAAATTTATGCTCCCATTTCGGGGATTTTCCATTATCTTAGACATCGTAGCTTTACACACAGGTACAAATACATTTTTGCATCGCATACTCCGTTTATGTTTATATAGTTTGTACTGATTGCAATGAAAAAAAAAAAAAACTATTCACGTTTGAAAACGCGAAACTAGCTCCTGTTTGTACGCTTCTACATATTCAGTGAAATTCCTTTTTCGGCATAGCTATCAAGTTTATTTTTTATTTGTGCAAAAATGTTAACAAAAAAAAAAACCAAAGTTCTTATCGTTGAAAGAAAAAGGCGATGTTATCGAGAAACTAGAAAGGGGCGTAGCCCCATAAATTTTATCCGGGGAATACAGTGTTGCTAGATCTACAATTTCGGCCATAAGAAAAAATAAGGATCTGCGTCAGAAGCTATTCAGATTTTTGATAAGAGGATGGAGTGGGCTGAAGAAAATACGTCTGACTATTCAGATATTCTTGTTTTAAAAAATATGCGTGAAAAAGCTGCGCAGAACTAAGTCCACTGAGGGACTTAGTACCCACCAAGGGGCAAATAAAACCATTTTTGTGAAGTGTACTTAGTTCCCATAGGAAGGTGGGAAAAAATTCCGAAAACTCAGAGTGGTTTTATTTCCTTTTAACGTGAAATTGGTGTTATTGCGCTTTCAAACTATGATATGCCTATGGGTTTATTACGCTTTGTCGGAGTAAAAATACTCCAATAAAAAATCGTGAATTTGTTGTCCAATTTAGTTTGCAAGTAAGTTCCCCCTTCTTATTTTTGAATGTGTACTAATTTCCCATAAAAAAGTGGACTTAGTTCCCACCCTACATGGGAACTAAGTCCACTTCACGAAAGTGGTTTAATTTCTCACTAGGTGGGAACTTAGTCTCTCAGTGGACTTAGTTCTCGGGGACTTATTTCCCTGCACCCACTCAGCATATGCTTTGTCTGATAAGTTTTATTCGAAACTTATAGCAAATGCATCGGTTTTGGCATTTCTCTTGAGTAAAAGTAATTGCTACGTTTTATTCATACGAGCCAATATAACAATGCATACTCCAAACCTCACACCAACGACCTACACCATCCAGCCACCAAACAGTGACCCCAAGCAGCGGGATTCAGGGACGCACTATTCATATTCGACATATAGCGCGAACTTATTACTTTTTAGTTATCTATTCCCAAATGAAAGAGGTGACATTATTTCCCACGCGAAGTGAAGTTATTTCCCTCAGCCGTGGAAAGTAGATATATTTATAGATTCGGCCTTATTCGCGGAATAGAATATTAAATAAATTAAATGATTTCGTCTTGTAAACCAATTTTTTTCTTGCCTGCAATTTAATTTCAAAATCCATCAACAGAGCATCCACTGGTAGGTAGTCATTTTGGAAAGCTTAAACGTTAAATTTCATACAGCGGAGATGTTTTTTCCTTCAGCACGAAAATTTTTACAGTGTCAAAATAATTAATTAAATCAAACCCGCCACTGAAAGCGAAGGCACAGACCTTGATTATACAAATTAAACTTATAAGACATCAACACAAAATCTCCAATGGCTCTTTGTTGTCTGCTCATCTTTGTACATTAACATTCGACGGCCTGTCTTAATAGCAAAGTAGGTATGGCTAACCCCAATAAAATATTATTACAAAACTTCAGCGGAGAACTGTGAAATCCTTTTAACGTCAGCAAATATTATGCCTTCGAGAGGCTATTTCCATTCCATTGAAGATAATATTTATTTAGTCCTTGTAGAAGTTCCATGGCCGATAAACACCCAACATGAAAAAATAAGAAGAAAAAGAAACATCAACAACTTCATTGATTTCCGGCGCGTTTTCATTTCTCTTCCCCACATTGGGACGGGAGTTCCAAAAGCAAGAAACTTATTTAATCAGCCAGACGAAAGTTTCTCAATTAACGCGGTTGCCACTTCCGAATACTTAATTAGTCATTTGATCCCTTGCTTCGTCTGCACCGCTTTTCACCCCTTTAAGGTCACATTAAATCAACCCGACTGCTAACGTCTCAATTTGCTTCCCATCCTCCCCAATCCATATCAAAGGATTACCAGAAGCACAATTGTGTCGACATCCCTCTGACGATGAAGGTGTCATCCAATTCAATATTTCCCCACTTCCCACAGTTGACAGGCAGATACAAAATTTAATTTCACACGAATAATCTTTCACCTTGATGTTGATAAGGTTTCCAATTTGAAGGTGTAATCTGTTCGCCTCACCCTATCCGAACTAATCGGATAGCAACTCGAACAGGGTGCGGATGCAGAACAGACCTGGGTGTATGTATGGTTCAATTGTGGCACTTGATTTATAGAACTCTCAACTTCCATTTGCCCTAATCGCATCTCCAGAATAGGTTCGTTCTTGAGATTCGCAATATTTATTATTTATGAAGTTTCCAATGGAGCCGCAGCCTCTCTGATAAGATGGAATGTTAGCAAAAGGACTTGGCTACTGCAAATTGTTGCTTTGGGGGGTTGCTTGCCTTTTTGCCGAAATTTTCAAACTTTACAGCAAGGTCGCAAGCTTCAGCGTGGAACGGCATCTACGGCGTATATACGGTATACCCGAAAGATTTGCGATTACGGCACTCGTAAATCAATGACTTTGGTGGGCAAATGCAAAGCGGTTTTGGCAGGAACACAAAACCGGTAATGATTTATTGCTTGGGAAATATTTTGCTTTTCTAAATTTGCACCTCGTGAACAGATGGGACGTGAGGTTCGTTGGCTGGTTGTTTATTGTTGTGTGTCTGGTGTAATGACATTTAAAGTGAATTGGAAAAATTTCGCATACCGCATTCGGAGTGGAAAAAGTTGGGAGCTTTTTCTGGTGCGAAGGTATTTGGAAGGTTCTTTTTGGATATACATGATGGGTCTTATGTCATTGAACGAAATAACGAGCTTTTAGACTTGGCGGCAGCGGATGGATGCACTTTTGATATTAGATTATTTGTCATGACATCAGCACTGTAATATTACTTTCGGTGACGGTTTAATGTACATCAAGAAGTTAGTACATTACAAGTCCTAAATTTTTTTTTTCGGGACTTATGCTCCTGCGACACATTTAATGCGTTAACTTTGGAAACTTGTATCCTAAAATCCTCTTTGGTGTTTTTTTCTCAATAAATGTAGCAAAATGTAGTTGTCATTATAAAAAGTACCAAACGAACTGATTTTATAAATTTTTCTCGGTAAAAATACTCTCCAACTAAATCGAAAGCTTGCCTTATATAGGAACACATCAAGTTAAGGTTTGGTCAAGCAGACGACTTTCTTGGATATTTCAATTAACTATAATATGTTTTTCGTTTTTAAACTGTTCTTTTCTAGGCAAAGCTTTATATAAAGACAAATTTTTAGAAGACTTTGCTCGCTTTTTCGGTCTTAATTAATAAGCGTTCCCAGTTTCCAGTTATCAGAGCCTTTAGGAAAAAGGAAAGATACCATGGGCTTCAATCCGTTGCTAAGCCATTGTCATATCATTCGAGAGTAATACAGTAAGCAAAGAGCCTTTCAATAAAATTTTCGAAATTGACTTCTTTCTTTTCGTTCCAAAAAAACAAAATACACAAGTATTTGGGAGGAAAAACCTCTGCCTAGAGTCCTAAGTAGACTTGTGTTAAATCACTTATTCCACTTATTGTTTTTAATGAAACCTCTTCAGGTCTTTAAATGCAGATTTTGATTATATAGCTATCTATGAATCGATTTCGCTTTGATTGGAGTCATGTTTGACGTGATACTTGTTAATGGCATTTGTTTCATAGGCTATGGGTTGTTGTGTCTTGCTTGAAAGCAAATTTGGTTGCAAAACCTTTCCTGCTTACCACAGGGCAACTACGCCGTCAAGCAAATCCTTTCTCGCCATTTGAACGATACTATTTTTTAAGTGATTGCTATATCTTGAAAATTAAATACAAAGATGTAGCCCAAAGACTTTTGGGGATTAAGACATTTAAGATGACGTGCGTGATATACTGTGCAACAAAGAGAAACTGTGAGACAACCACATACTTCGGTTGAACTGCGAAGCCAAACCCAGGGGTTTAATAACATTGATTCACATTGTAAGTAGGTACCTACTTAAAAATGCTTTCAAGCAATTTTCTTAAAAGCAAAAGTTATACAACGATCACAAAGAAGATGACTTCTCGGTCTTGTAAAGTTTCCCGCAAGCTATTTTCGCAGAAAAAAATATGAAATAACATCATCAGGCATCAGTGGTTTACCCTTTATAAGAGCATGAACTTAAATTGATGGTGCAACGTCAAATACATTTTCATTTTATTTCCACAAAGCCACAGGCTCCTTCTACTTTAATGGCCTTGCCTTAGAGACTCTGCTTTGACAAGCCTTCCTGGTGAAACAATATAACAAAAGCCAAATTGGAAGTTGAAGGCATCGAGGTCGCAACTTAATTGCATTTACACGCTACCATAAGACGTAACAAGTCACAATCGCCCAACATCACCGTATCGGACCTCGGACCTGCAGTCCGACTGGCACTATTTACCTCATCATTCCAATTTAATTAATTAAAAAATACTTGCTCTACTTATGTAAACGTGAACGTAAACAGTTACATCACGAAAGGGTCTGAAAAGGTGGTTAATTCATTAGTTCCACTTTTTCCTATCTCCACCCCTGCAGAAAACCGCCACATCCGGAAAGCTTGAACGTGAGTTTAGTTGCGTATATACTGTGTAATTTAACCGATAAAAGCGCAATAACATCCGGGCTGGTTTGATAAGGATTTATAGCTCATTTTGTCTAATTAAACTTTGGTCCTTCTTTCGCTAAAGTTTATACTGGTTCAAACGCCGATGCGCTGCGAACTACGAAGAACAACCCAAGGACAATTTCCTGGTAGTGTTCTGCTTTATTACATCCTCTGTGATAGTCCCTAAGCGATAGACGACTCACATTAAACGAATATCAGTTTAATTGCACGCCATATGATTAAATTTCCACCCTGCCACAATTGGTAATGCATTGCAAAATCTATTGAAGGACAATGTAAAAAAAATAGTTGGGCCCCCACCACTAATCCTTTGTGCGAGATATGAGCCTTCAGTGTCGTGTGTGGCCTTGTGTGCAAGCCAAATGAAAAGCCAAATGGAAAATTGAAAAGCTCCACCAAGCAGCAATTTTAGTTTGCCCACAGCGGGCAATCCACTTCAATTGCACGCAAGCTTGTGTGTGACAGAAAATAATAGAACTACATTGATTAAAGTAGCCAGACCAATTGGCTTGACTGTCCGACGGGACCAATAGTCCTTTCCTTTGTGGTACACTGCTCTCTACCGTGCGGCATTATCATGACCAATTCCATGAGATTCCAATCTTTTAATAAGTTTCACTCCTGAATCCATTGACATTTTAGATCCTCCATCCCACGGTCTGTTGTTGTAGTATGGGTTGTTATTGTTATGCACAAATGCGATGGCAAGCTTTCCAGTTTAGCGTTGTATGGGCTTGCCGTTGCCTTCTGAAATTACCTACTATATACGGAGTTTGGGGAAACAATTGCCGGATATGAAAATTATTCATTATTCTGAACGATGATTGATGAGTGCTTTGCATGTGCTTCAGCGTTTGATATGTATGTATGCATTTTCAGGCTAACGATGCGAGTTGGAATTTGCTTTCTACTTAAAATCGATTTTTAAACGCAATCGGGTCGGAGAAATGTGAAAGCCAATCTCATCTACATTTGGCGGTACCATTATTGGCAAAAGTTGAGGACAAACGAATTGCACAAAACTGGTTACATATTGTAATAACTACGCTTGCTCGTCCTTACTTCAGCTGCTTCGGATCTTACATTTGAAACAGTTGCATTGAAGACTTGTTGGACTGTGAATATCATATATATAATCTCCATTATAAAGGTCAATCCGGTGTTATGCATAAATGAAATCGTATTATAGATAGTGGGTTTAGGATGACATGTACGGTTTGGTGAACATGTAATTAATATAACGACTATTGCTTGTTTGTTCTGTGCGTGTGGTAATTCCATGTTAATAACCCATTTTTCACTTCAGTAGAATATTTTATTAAATTCATTTAGGTTGTAAGTTTAAAAAGTCCATTTGGACCTTGCGCCCTGACTATAGTCCCATCAGAAATGAAAGAATGTAGTTCGTTTTCAATAAATTGCTCATGAAGATAGTATAAATTATGTTATATAATCGTGTTGCAGTCAATTGCTCACATGTGTGTATAATTAGATGTGGTTTTTGATTACATAGGTATTATGTAAATGGAAAAAGAAGGTGAAGCTATAGCCGTATAAGTCCATTAGTATCATTAAAAATGTTTATGCGAAGTGATAGCTGTACGTTTATAATGGTTGTGTTAATGGTTTTCCAGGAGATGCTCCATAAATAGAAAATTCTTGCGCGAAGTACGAGTATACGATAATTAGGTCTAATTGACGTGGCCCCAAGCTAAGCCTTTACCCCATTCGATAAAGCACTAAGTCCGAACTGATAATTAGGCCCTGTGTTCAAGTCGAGCAATGGGCCGCCCTGAGTCCAGCCGGAGCTGACTGTATGTGTTTAATTAAGTCAAATGTTTAGTGCCGTCATTTGAGTCAACTGTTTATTTTTCGTGAACTATCGATTTGTGCTGTACGTGTAAGTGTGTTTGCAAAAGCTTAAAAAATGTACTTAAAGCAATACAAACTGCAACAGTATAATCTCCTTTTTGTATTTATTAGATACCTATGTAATCTCATTTTAAATGGATATGCTTTAGCGAAACCTGATCTTTATTGCGTTGGTACGGAACACGGATCCATGCTCCTGTTGAAACAAAGTATAAATTATACAAAAAATTCACTATAGTATTTTATAATATCAACTCTGCTGATAAATATGTTTCCCTAATTATATTATTAGAAATATTCTCAATTCTGAATTGACAGGCCAATAAAAGTATTATAAGCGAAGACAAGACGAAATAAAAATGAAAACATTCAAGCGCTCAACTCAAGTATAGGAATACAGTCTACCAGTTGTCGAAACACTCCATTGTTAGTGCAACCCATGTAAGTAAACTGGAAATTATAAAGTGTATGTAAATGTAGCAAGCCCCTACGGAAGTAACAAATGTGCCCTTAAAGCCCTCGCAAAGCATTAGTCCGCAGCGGATGTTAATTGCGTAAGGTCTATCCAAGGTGTTTAGGAAGTCTTATAGAATTAAATACCTGTATTAAAGTGTGCCAGATGAGTTTCCATTAGGTAATCAATATTGCGGAAGGGGAAATAGCCTCGACACCCCCTTAAAGAATTTAAATTGTAACTAGGGAGAGGTCGTCATTGAAAAGTTTACCTAGTGGGTCATGTTCGCAAATACCTACCTGTTGTTGGATGTGATGTGATGCACATTTGTACTACTATGTTGTGCAATATGCCTCAATCTATTGCCTGACAATTTAGTATTAAAGTCGGAAAAAATAAAGACTCGATAGAAAAGAAATGTAGTTACCTCCTTCTATTTCACCGCAATGTATTGTGAGCTAGTCACCATTTGTTTACAAGGTGTGCCATTGTCGTTTTTCTTTGCAAAAGGATCAATAAGCATCGAATTTGATTATTATTATTAAGGCCCAATGACTTTGACACGATTGAGAAAATGTTTTTAAAATGTAATGTGAAGGTCATTATAGAGTAAACCATTTAATGATGCATACTAAAATGCACTGTGATTAAATCAAAATGTATCCATAGTGATTTTAAAGTCGGACGCATTTTAATCTAAGATGCATTACTGTTGTATCAAATAAACGTTGTTTTGAAGATAAATGAATTTGATTCACCTCAAATCAAGGTAAGAACGTGGTTAAATCAAATTAGAAATACAAAGTGGGAAAGCATTTTGAATTAATGTCATATAACTTTGATTTTGAAATTTTCCGAAAAAATTTTTGATTTAAAGTGGTTTACTTTGATTTACGTTGTTTTTCTCTGGGTGGCACGCCACTTCTTAAATAGATCGCAGTTAAAACCATGAAACGAAACCGCATAAAATGTTGTTTTGCTTTTTCAAATCACATAAACTTAAAAAGTTTCTCCAAAATTTGTCGCTTTATCTAACTTATATATATGTATTATAATTATAACTAATTCAACGAAACAAACGCAAAATTGTCCAACAAATGAATTCTACAATTTTTCCGTATGATAATTTTGACAGTTTCTTTCGAAAACTCTACTTACGAGTACAATCTGACGTATGAATAAAGACTAGCACTTGCTTTGAGAAAAAGATTGCAGTAAAAAGTAAAACCACTTTATGCTATTGTCGCAAATGCTACGTAAAGTGGCTCCGCTTTTCAAAGATATCAACATTTGGAGGTAACTCAAATCAGTTTTTATTAATCTGAAACTTAAAATCCTTTTGACACTCTTTTGAGTAAAAGAAATTGCTACGTTTTATTCATATCCAACGTATCATAATGGCAGAGAGTGATGACAAGTTCCATTATAAGTAAAAAATATCAAATGTCTGATAAACGACAAATAAATAAAAAATATTGTGAAGGTACTTAAATTTAAGATAAAGCACTTGCAAAATGTTTGGACTTTGGTTAAATTTTAAACTTTTGATGTGTAAACATCTAAGCGCGCGTTGTTGGAATCTTTTGGAGTAATTCCACACATATAACTTGCGGGGACGGAAATGCTTTCCGGTGTTTTATCATTGCATATGTTTTATCATTGCATACGTTTTTATCATTGCATACATTTATGAGCCGAGTTATATTAATTTTACCTTTTTGCTGATCTGAAATAAAGCATGTTTTTCATTATGATGGTCTCACATTATTTCCCTGTGACAGACATCTCGAGGAAATTCAGTGCCAAATCGTTCGTGAATTACCAGGCACGCAGAAATCACAGCTGGACAACAACTAACAAAAATGTCATAGACCAGCAACTCTTCAATATGCAATGCAAGCCGAATGAAATAAGATAAATCTAATCTTCAAATGAACTCCAACCGGAAAATTTCAACAACACGATATGGAACAACCATCGATGCTGTCTTCCAGCGTAATCTAGATAGATTACAGTCTCGAATGTACATATGGAGGGCTCACAGCTGAACCGAACCAAGTCATAAATATGAAAAATGTAAAAACTAATGCGAAATTCTCCGCAAAGTTTAACTCTATTCAGTTCTGTAACGGACTAAGTCAAAAAGAGTTTCATTCCTAAAATAATGGTAAGAAACCCAAGTCAACGGCTTTCATTTTCTCTTTCTTTCGGAGCTGAAACGAACCAAGTCATTGTAATTCACTTTTCATCAATATTATTCGTGAACACGTGTTTATTTTTATTCAGTTTTCAGCAATATTAATAGATAGAAGTCCCTGTAATTAAAAATGAAAGTGGTAATAGTAGTGATAGTGATTTTTCCTCTAATGAGGATGACGAATATTTTCCAACCTCGGAATCATCGGGCAGTCATAGTTTTGTTAATCTATAAGGTAATTAAACATTTAGGTACTTATTAAATTCATATTAATTGTTGTATAAAATTGGCTAAAGGACCTGTGGCTGGGCCATCATCTGCATCTGCAGAACCGCAGTAATAGTTTTGTTAATTTATCAGGTATTTAAACATTTGCTATTAAATTAAATTGGTGTTATTATTTTTTTGGTTTTTGTATTTATTATTGTAGAAAATGTTGCAGAAGAATTTGCATCTGCAGAACAACAAGAGGAATCCTTTCTACACCTGGGAAGGAAAAAGAAAAAGGATCCGTTGAAATGGAAAAAGAATGTGCGTAAGCTTGGCTGCAACAGTGGAAAAGAAAAATCAAAAAGGTCGTAGGATTTTGGCAAAAACATTTGAACGTAATTTTGATTGTGGATGCAAAAAAAAAACTTGCAACCAGGTAAATGAGCCCGTAAGAGAACTATTTTTTTACGAAATGTATGTGGAAAAGTGTGTTGCCGATAATGTGCCAGCTGTTAAACAAAAGTTCTATTATAATGCATTCAGCACAAAATTTAACTTACGTTTTAAGCCTCCGAATAAAGACACCTGTCGATTTTGTGACGAGCTTGACATAAAAATTAAGTTCAGCGACAGCGGAGATTCTAACTTAATTTTGCAAAAAGAACTTAATTTAAAAAGAGCACAGCAAGCACGAGACTCATTGAAAATGGAAGTATCATCTGCGCACTACATCTGTACTTTCGACCTTCAAAAAGCATTGCCTTTTCCAAAGCTGTCAACATCAGTTGCTTATTACAAACGGAACATGTATGTTTATAATTTTGGAATTCATTCAATGAACACAAAAACTGCTTATATGCACATGTGGAATGAGAAGGAGGGAGGGGATCACAAGAAATCGCTGCATGCCTGAAAAAAACATTTACGGACTCATGCCTGGGAGTATACCTACATAAGTACATAACTTTGTACAGTGATGCTTGCGGAGGACAAAATAGAAACATCAAATTAAGCCTCTCCTTACTTAAATTGGTTGGGTCAACTGACTTAAATGTGGAAACAATAGATCTCAATTTATGGCGTCTGGCCACTCTTTTTTGCCAAATGATGCTGATTTTGGTGTAATTGAAAACCGAAGCAAGAAAAAAACAATTTATTTATTCTTATAATGATTGGATTGAAATTGTCAAAAGTGCAAAAATCAAACGCCCACTATACGAAGTGATAGAAATGGAAAGACATGACATCAACTAATATTTTAGAAAAATATTTTCACAAATTTTCTTGGCTCAATATCAAGTGGCTTCGATTTGAACGCAAGCTACCTCTTTCGTTTAAATATAAGGAAACACTGAACAAAGAAGTCCAATTTGATGAAGTATATTTAGGAAAAACAAAGAAAGGAATAAGCCTACAATCTCTTCAAAATTTGGAACAAACTATTCTGTATCCAACTCGTCGTAGAGTTACGTCAGAGAAAAAACGAGATATGTTTGATTTGTTTAAATTTATTCCACATATGTACCACAGTTTCTATAAGAATCTACCAGTCAAACAGGATTTAACTACAATACAACATCAGGACCATCCCCAAAATGATGAAGATGAAGATGAAAGTGACGAATTTTTTTATGTTTAAAAATATTTTTTAACTTTTTGTATGTATATCAGTAATTGATTTAATAAATGAATTCCTTTTCTTTTTATTACTTATCAGAAGTTATACCGACTTTTATTTGCCTAAAAATTAGAATACTTGCCAATAATAATTATTAGTCGTAGTAAAAATGTCATATTTTTTTTTCTTTTTTTGGAATTTTGTTCGTGAAAATGTTAAATGGTGTTAGTAAAATTTATGTCATTGAACAATTTTGAGAATAAACTTTGAAACTGTTTTTTTTAAAATGAAATATTCATTCCTGAAGTTAATGGCAGTTCATTTATTCAACATCAAAATTTTTTCGAATTGACTTTTTCTGACTTGGTTCGGTTCTGCTGTGAGCCCTACATAACTTACTTCAGCTATACCACAATCCGATTGTATCTATTCTACCGAAACTCGCACAGAACGAATAAATTATTGTTATTTCATAATATATCAAGAATACGGTTATTACAACTCCCTCTTTTCTCAATGACGTGTATCAAGCCACACACATACTGCACGCACGGTGTTTACACATATATTTCGGGACTGTTGGATACAGTCGCACAATTTTTTTTTATTCGGTCGCATTTAGGAACTTGGACCTTGGAGTATACATAATTTGGAGACATTTCTCCAGGCTGATTTTAAACGCTGTAATTCAAAAATTTCAGAGCGAGAAATTAAAACGTGCGTTCCTCCAAATTACAAAAGCTCCTCATTATTTATTTGCATAAAGGTGAAAGATAGGTAGAGATTTATAGAAAGGAACAGAACTAGTACATATCGCCAGGAAATCACTAAGTGGCGAAATTACCACTTAACTTCGGATGATCGCAAGATACTCGCAAGATATCTGTTGATGCCTTGCGCATAGTCAAGTGTAATGTAATATTATACGAATAGTATATTATGAAGGTCGTAAGATAAAATGCAGGCCTGAATAATGCTGGGTAAGAAACCAGACTTTCCACAAAGCCATAAATGTTCTTAAACGAAAAATACAGGCTAACAAAAGAAGTAAACAGTTATAGGTTATAGGTAGATATATAGGAATTTGCCCGAGCCACCGATATCTGAGACGCTCCAATTCTTCGAAAACGTATAAGATTTATAGTGTTATAGCAATTACTAAAAGGAATTGCTTTCCATCAGCATTAGAAACTGCTCAGAGTACACCTGTACGACTTCATTTAGTTGCAAATAAGGACTATCCTCTGTAAAACTAATCCAACCTACGAAAGTTACCTCAAATTATAACTGTGCCACTTTTGAGCAAACTTTATCGATTCACTTGTCCAAGAAGTTCAAAAGCAAAGGTAGGCGTACATCATGTACTTTAAAATTAGTTTTCTAATATTTCAGGAACTTACACTCACTTGTTGCAAAAGTGGAACAGAAGGAGTGGAAGGAATTTTCTTAAAGTTTCCATAAAAATAGTTTTATTTTTTTGTTTAGCTTGTACTCTCTTTTAAAATAATATTCAAAGGTAACTCATAATGAGGAGGAGGGAAAAAAAACTCAATGGCTTCCTGAACTCACGCCTTTATCTTGGTTGATTGTATGTCAGCGTTTTAAGGTTAGACTGAGGTAAAAGTTTGCTGCAGCCAGACTTTTCCTGTTTTCGCCTTCCCTTTTTTTCTATGGTTTTTTTTTTCTTTTTTTTTGTTCGTCTCTCTTGAGCGTGTAAAGTTTCGCTCCTTAGAAAGAAAGTTTCGAATTTCAAAAGTACAAGCAGCTACATGCTAAATGTAGATATATATATATATCCATATCTACTGTATATATGCCAGGCATGAAATTTCGTTTGGCAGCACCGAGGTGTTGTTGCTCTGGCTTGGGTGTGCTGGGAGCAGTGAAGCTGTTCCCTCAGCAGGAGGGATTATATTTATTACCATTAAAATTATTTTACCTTCAGTAAGGGATACAAAACGGTAGTAATAAATTTGTTAAAGGAGAGCATTGAAACATGAATGCAGTTTGAAAAATGGTAGTGGGATTGTATTCACCCACGAGAACCCTCCTATTGAAGGATGTAAGGGCGTTGGAATATAGAGCGGCCAGACTCTTGTAACATTAATTAGGCGAAGTGAGAAATTTATTCTACACCCAGTTGCGGACTGTGCGGTAGGTGTCAATACTTGTTCTATACTCCAAGGAGAAGCAGATGGAATAATATGTACTATGCTGTCATGTGGCTTGGCATATGGAGGTGTAGAATCCTTCGCTGAAGGTCACTTATAGTGCCATGAGCATCTTTAGGCTAGTTGAATTATGGGGGGAAAATAAACCAATACCCTTTTTGGTTCGATTTTCGTTTATTTTTTATATCTTGTACAGGTTCCATAGAAAAAAATATAGGAAACTCATAGTTTGAAATGTAAAATGGAAGAGAACACGCAGGACCATGAATCATTTTGGAGCCGTGAAGATAGATGGACCGGACATGCGGCAATAATGAACAATTGTTGTTGGCCACACACAGAACGCGGCTATGGAAAGACAACTACGGAATCGATCTTCAAGAGGCTAGGCACTAATTAACCAACTCATCTTTTCATTTGGTAGAAAGCTCTTTCGTATGTGCCGCAACATTTTTGTAACTGAAAGATATTACCATGGTGCAGAACATGCTATCGTTCAGCGATTTTCGAGATATGTCGACATATCAAAGGTATACCGTTATTCGAGTTTTTGGCCAAAAACTGGGTAGGCAGTCATAGTAACCTCACCTATACCTAAGCTTAAATATCAATTTTGGTTGAAATCGTTAGAGCCGTTTTCGATCAAATGGAGACAGTTAAAAATCTGAATGAACCGTCAAGTTCTTTTATATGCGTGCTGCTAATTTGCTTTTACACGACACACATACTTTTGCACAAAGTAACACGGAAAACAGCTTGTAGGCAGTTTCTTTGAGTTATCTGAGCTGGCGATCTATTTAATACTTAGTTTATGCTTTCATCAATCGGCTCTTCTTAAGAGTCCTTACCAAATTAATACTACCTAATGTTCGCTTGTCAGGCGGAACGTGTTTGAGTGTGCCTGCGATATTTCAAGATTGCTAGTTTATATTCATGTGGTTTTCCATTGGTCAAAAAGCTTCCAGAATTGGAAAAAAATACTTCTGAAGTCGTTTTCCATTGGCGCAGTTCTGATGATTCTGAGCAAAGAATGTCGCTCCTCGATTTGTAGTCACCAATACATTTGTTTATGTAACCAGAAGTAGTTTTCTTGTTCCAAGAACATTTTTATCAAGGCGAATTTTTTGTAGAGTTTTTAAAACAATAAATTTGATTTTTTGTCCTTGCAATTTATTTGAAAATTCTCAAAATGCCTTCAAATACGACACTAGCTGGATCAGCTATCGTAAGAGGGAAGTGAGAAGACAATTTGAAAGAAAAAGACTTTAATATCAGGAAACTGCCTTACGGAGGTCGCCAGTCATACGGATACGGATACTATACCCGTTGATGAATAAGCTACCGTGCCTTAAAGGACTTATTATCAGAACGGGTTGTACTGCACCTTAATGATGTGGCCATCTTTATTTAACCGAGCTTAAGACCGGTGCATATACTGGTCGAAACAAGTAAGTGGACGGAGTGACATTGGACAAGTTTGGGATTTCTTTTGACGGTCTCCTCGATCATCCGTTATATCTACGGCACACATATTTTAGAATTCCAAATAATAATAGAACTAATAATGAATAATTTTTGGAACTCAGAACATTTTTGTATGTTTTTGAGTGCAAAATAATTCGTAATGAACATCGTTTGAAGGGATTATTATTTGGACACTCCTCTTGTATATCTCATAATCACTTCTATCACAAAATTTAGGCATGTAATGCATGATTTAAGTGAATCGATATCATGTGGCCCGAGGTACCTATACACTGATGATTGGGTTTTCTTAATTATCTATTTAAATCCATTCAATTATATTTCAGCCATCCTGAACAGAACTTACAATAGCAGATTTCGAATTAGGCTCCTGTAAATCTATCATCCGCAGACAAATTATAATGCAATCAATAAAAGCTAATGACTCCATAGTCCATCCTATAAAACTTAAATATACCTACATCCATGCAGGTACTTAAAATTTTGCGATTTTCACTTCTTGTCGACACCGCACAATAGAGCCGGGCAAAGAATGTGCTTCTCTCTATATAAATAATTATACCAATTAATTTAACCACAATAGAATCTACTTAATTGACTCCCCATTTGTATTAATTGAATAGGATTCCCAATACAATTCGATGCCGGGCTGGCTACATTCGAAAAAAAAGCACCCCAAGGACCGGTTGCTTCGTTTTGGAAGCTATTGTTTGAGAGTATAAAATGAATGCGCAATCTTAAAGAAAGTAGTCTTGCCCTGTTTTACCCTTCGAAAAGAATACAAAAACATCTAATGGCTAACAATTATTTTTAATTTCCTTCACTTTAAGGCGGATACCTCTCATCATCGACATTCATCCAATAGTGAGATTTAAATTATTTGCAAGGAGATAATTCCGTTAACAGCTGATAGTATCTATCTTCCCCAGGGATTTGCTGTTCTATTCAAAGTTAAACAATTTCCGGAAGTAGCCCCTTCCCCTTGGTTCAAAGTGGGAATATTGTACGTAGAGAGCCAGTTGAGAATGTCTCTCAGTAAGGATGGGTCTCGTTTATTTAATGTTGTCTTCCGCTATGTTAGTCCAATTGAAATTAAATCATCTTCTTACAAGGAAACACAAATTTATTAGCTCGATTGATTTTGTGACATCAACGATTGTTTCTTTGTATGTACATGTTACAACGTCCGTAGTCCTGAGTAGGCGGCCATTTAAGGGAAATTTAAGGAATTTCGTCTTAATTTGAGGGGATGCGGCTGGATAGAATTGAACTATTAAGCCAACGCTTTGTTGTTGAACAGTAAAAATATTTTATTATCGGTCATTATGATTCACAACGCAGTCTGTTTTGGTTGAAATATTGTTGACTTAATGCACTTGAGCTTTTGGCTTTGGATTAACCAATACATTGATTTACATCTACGAAAGAAGCTGCTACAATGAGAATTGCGTAATGCGGGAGCGTGTCGAAATTCTGCTTTCAAAATTCTACTTTGCAAAATTCTGCCTTTTAACACAAAAATTCTGCTCCTCAAAATTCTGCTTTTTATCTGTTCTGTCTAACAAAATGCTGCTTTTCAAAATTCTGCTTTTTAAAATTCTGACACCCATTATTTTAAACAAATAAATTCTGCTAATTCAGATTTTTTTTTTCCAATTTACGAATTTAAAGAAAACAAATATTTTTCAACTTTGTCAACAAATTACAATATATTTCATATAAAGAAGGTGCACAGGTGGGTACCTACCAGGAACAAACCAAAAAAAAAAAAACACCCAAAAAATTACAAATTATTTCATAATTGCAATTACCAACAAAAAAATAAATAAAAGAAACAACAGCAAGGAAACTAAACAAAGCCAGAAAAAACAATATTTTTTGATAATCTCTTAGAAAATCTTAAGAAAACCGATATGGCTAAGATCGGTTCTCTTTTTTAAAATTCCATTTATTTGCTTGTTTTTTTAGAATACTTTTTATTTTCTTCTTTAATCTCTCCCCATTTTTCGCGCGCTCAGCTTCAGCTTTGGCAGTAATAAGTTCTTTTCTCAAATCCTTAATTAATTTGTAAAGGCCTTCATGACTCCGGCCAACTAGCACCTTCAAACGACGATGCCAAGCCTCCACATTGTTTTGTGTTCTAGGAAACACTTCGTTGGTTGCTTTTGAGTTGTCATAAACCGCCCAAAACGCGGGAGGATACTTACAATGGTCTCTTACATAGTTTTTCTCAAACCATGTAGCCAACTTCAACACGTCTGCATCATCAATAATACTACGTAAGCTATTGTAGTATTGTGAGACTTCGGAAGCAGGAACAAAGCCAGACTCTTAATCATTCGCACATGGAGAGCGAAATCTTCAGAGTTGCCATACTTTCTTACTAAGCTGAAATAAGAACTCTTATATAGTCCTTTTAGTTAGTTTAGCCGAAGGAAAGTAAAACTTTGCTGCCGAAGAAATTCCCTTCTCAAAATCACACACTATTCGCTTTGGTGCCAGGCGAATGCCATAGTCGTTGGCAACTCTATGCAGCTCTGACAAAAAAAATTCATAGAGCGAGCGTGTTTTTTTGCTCATTAGACAAAAAATGAGAGGAACTATTTGCCGTTCTACTCTTCCTTAGGTGTTGCTATTCTGACCGGATTCCGGTCATATCTGACCGAAATCTCCTCTCTCTGACCGGAGAAAATTTTGAAATCCGGTCAACCGATTTTTAACCGGAACGAAAAAATATTTAACCGGAAAAACCTTTTTGGACAGGAAAAATAATGTTGTTCTTTGATTAAACCTAAGGACATATTTCTATAACTTGAATACATACTGATCATACTTGAGGAGAACGCTCACAATTTCATACAGAAACCAGTTTATTGTGCATTCAAACAAGACAGAAGTAAAGTGAGTATAGGTACCATGCAATATTTATAGGAAGTTAGTCTGAATATGTTTTTGCAATTTTTTTCTGTGAAGTTTGGTTATATTGCCTATGTGTTGTGAATTGTGACTATAAATTTCCTAATAATTTATAAATGTGGTTTATCTTTTATAATATGTGTTTTGGAAGACAGAATTAGATAGCAAGTTCCTTTTGCTGCAACACGTTGTGATGCAAAGCATTTCAACGAATTGCTTGTTTGTTTTTTTTTTTTTCATTGGGTTTAAGGTTTTGGAAAAATATATAAACTGCATAAATATAATATTATTTAATTTTTTTTTTTTATATTTTTAGTAAAAAAATATTACTATATTCTATTTTTGACCGAATTTCTGGTCAAAAATTCTTATTTTAGCTTATGACCGGATTTTCTGACCGAATTAAAAAAAAATATAAATCGGTCATTCGGTCAGATTTGACCGGATTCACATTTGTTTAGTGGCAACACTGCGTCTTCCATGAATGGAAAACAATTGTCGCATTATTTTTGGCACAACGTCGAATGTTCCGTCCATCATCCAGCAATCACTCTCTTCCAAAAGCTTTAGAGAAGATCTTGTTCCTAGGATAATTATATACTCCTCTTCCAACCATTCTTCAGACAAAATGAACAATTCTCCTTCAAGAACATATAAACTTAAAGGAATATTTATGTCCTTTAAAGTTTCTGGTTCTTTTTGTCGATTGGTTGCTTTTCTTGCCCTTTTAATTTTCATTTTTTGAGCTTTATTTGACGGAAGAGAGTACCTGCTATGCTCAGGGGTATTAACAACGGATTGTTGCACTATTTTGCATGCTGGAAGACATGTAGTTTTTGCTAGTGCTTTGATCGTGTTGTTTGCTTGTTGCACATATTTTTCCACGACACGTGGTTCATGGACGTGTTGGCCTGATTGTCTTACAATTGTATGGACATCACAGTTTATTTTTGTCACTATTCGTGCTTTACACTTATTTTTTATTCGGTTTGCACATGCCCAATTATAAGTTTTACATTTATTTAATTTTTCACAATAATACATATATCCATCCACGCACAACTTATATTTTCCTTTATTGGATTTAATTAAAGATATATTCATTTTCACTCTAGAAGCACACTTTCACTCACAAGGGTATACTAACAGAATATTTATCAAACCAAGAGAGCAAACTTAAAACCAATAGAAAAACTCCTTGTACCTCTTCTTCCTGGTAGTTGAAAAATATTTGTTTTCTTTACATTCGTAAATTGGTAAAAAAAAACAGAATTAGCAGAATTTATTTGTTTAAAACATTGCCTGTCAGAATTTTTAAAAGTAGAATTTAGAAAAGCAGAATTTTGCTCGACAGAACAGAAAAAAAGCTGAATTTTGAAAAGCAGAATTTTTGGGTTAAAAGGCAGAATTTTGCAAAGCAGAATTTCGACACGCTCCCTTGTTTAATTTGTGTTAAGAATCGTATAAATATAATTGGGTACCGTTTTAGAGATAATGTTTGAAAGCATTTTCAGCACAAACATCGGTACATACATATGTATTTGAGGCTAAATGTGTCTATACGCTCTAAAACATCAGATTTGGTTTAAATTGTTGGAGCTGTTTTTAAAAAAGTCTAATTTGTTGTAAGCCACTATTTACATGGAAAACATTTATCATATTGGAATTAGCATGCAAAATAAAAAAAATATCCAAAATATTTTTTTTTAACGGAAAAGTTCTCAAAAACACACTTTTTACAAAATGCATTAGTTTAAATGAAGAACATGAGGGCTAATGCAGTTATTCCAACTTCAAATTTAAATTTCCGTTGGAAGTAGTGAAATTTTCATTTCAGTGACATTATGATTAGAGTAAATTACAAAAAAGTAGGTCTCATTTTGCAGTTTTGTCCGTCAGCCCGCTTAAAACCTAAATGGTTTGACTGATTCATTTTTTCAAACCTCCTATTTGGATTTTCTGGCCTTAAGCAAATTTTGGCATGTCGACGACATTACGAAGTAAACATTTGTTCTAAGCCCGATCGTCTCTCAAGCGTCTGGTCACGCGGGCTATAGCGTAATGGCCGAAATTTTGTTATGTTAACATGTGGTATTATGGCATTTAATTCCCGCTTTTAAAAGTGAGGGCGAACGAGTTAATGTCTCGAGTTTGAAACTGCGTTTAGAAAAAAATATCTTTGTTTAACGTGTAGGTATACGAGAAAGTTAAAAACAGAAATAACCACCCACAGAATTATGATCCTACGATATAGGAACCTATAATCCTACATTGCGCATTCACTCGTCATTTTGACATTTGCAGTGAAATATTATCCGATATGAATTATTCATTCATCAGAATTTATTTTATTTGAATCGCAATTGCGACATACCTACCTACCTACGAGTATAAGAAATTCCAGACACAGTGGGCGCTTACACCTACAAGTAATCACCTGCCTATATTCTATTTATACAAATTTATGGGGTGATATTTATTTTGATGGTGTATGGAAATTTCTTGTGTTGATATTTTGTTTCTTTTTTTTTATTAAAGAGGACGAGTATGAAAAAAATGATGATGACATCAAATTGACTGGTATGTTATTGTTTAGCTTGATTTTCAGGTTGAGTACCTTTAAACTTTTTCGCGATGAAGTTTGCTTTTGCATCAACAGTTGGTTGTCAAATGGAAAAAACATACGTGTGCGAATATCAGTAAGAGGCAAAACTTAATATTATTCTTGAACAAAATCTAGGTGAGAGAAAATGGGAATGAAAATGTTAATAGAAAATTCGAATTCCACGTAGAGGCTGCGTAAATCTTTACGCGATGTTTAACTAAACAACTCCGTAGAGGCGTCGTAAGCGAATCTACAGTTACATTCTGAGAAAAAAACTTATTAAATCGATCTTCTCCCAAAAAGCATTTGATGCAGAATGATTCTTTGCGAATTCGAACAAATTTGACATTAACTTTCGGAAAAGGTAGTACCAATTTTGTACCAACAAAACAAAAAAATGGTTGGCAGTACTAGAGATGCTCGATTTTCGTTTCCGTAACGTAGGTACTTATAGAATTACAGAGTAGCGATTTTGCGAATTCGAACAGTTTCACTTTAAAATCGAGTTTCATAGTAGTCCTCGGACAGCATACTCGCGGGTGAAAATATTAAGTTAATTTTAATTTAATTTAAAATATTTTTTTTTTATAATTTTTGTTTTAAGAGGCAAACACAAATTACTTAATAAAGCATATATTTGACGAACAATTTTTTTATTGCACCAAGAGAGGTTTACCGTTGGGAAAATCGTCCGACCACAAGCCCCGCATATCTGCTCTAGCGACCATATAACTTAAGAAGAAGCGAGCGCATCGCTGCCCAAAGTGCAAGAGAAACAACAGAAACAATGGCTCACCTAACTGCTGAACAACTAATGACAACGCAGTCATCGAGCAAAGGCAGCTTCAGCCACTGCACGGAGGACGGAGCCTTTCAGTGGTGAGAGAGATTCTGTTATAGTGGAATGTTTTATCGCCACAATAAACATTTATAAAGATATCGAGAGAATATCTGATTCCAATCGAACAAAAGGATTTCCGCTTCTTTTAAAAAAAAGTTCGGAGGACCGTAAGACAATCTCTCCACTTGCTGCTATACACCACAGAAGGAGTATCTTGGACCTTAAATGCCTAAGAAAAGGAACATGGCTAAAACTAAGAAAAATGAATACTCACCTCATTCAATTCAGCACATATTTCAAGATTCCCTTAAAAGCGACTCCCGAGCGAAAGAAAGACAAAGAGAATCCCTTCCCGGGTTTAATTCAAGTAATAGAAGATGAAGTTGAATTAGAACCATTTTTCACGAAACTACCATCTATAGATGTTGAACTTCGTGAAGATGAAGCAGTATAGTTAAATGCATTTGAAAGGCATCTCCTAAATGAATTGCTAAAAAAGGAAGAAAGTGTGTGCATTATCCGAAGCAACGCAATTTGCAGTTCACACAATTATTGCTGGTAATCATAGTCCAACTGCGACAAATCCATACCCACTCGAAGAGCTCAGCTTAAAATAGAATTCACTAAAATTATGGAAAGTGAAAATATCGAGGAATGTGAATCTACTTGGGCCGCACCTGTTGCGCTAGTGCCTAAAAACGACGGAGGTATACGAGTCTGCGTTGATTACCGCCAGTTAAATTGCATAACAGTGCCCGACAGATATCCACAACCAAGAATCGATGCCTACTTTACTCAACAAAGAGAACATTCTTTAAAAGCATTCTTGATTTACAGTCTGGGTACTATCAGATCCAGGTAGCTGAAGAAGAGAGGGACGAGACCGCATTCATTACACCATTTGCCATGTTTCGTTTTAGACGGATGCCTTTTGGGTTGCGAAAAATCCCCGCAACTTTTCAACGACTAATGGATAGATTCCGAAATGGACTCGCCGACATGTTCCTTTTGACATATCTCGATGACTTGATTATTTGCTCCAGCAACTTGTGAATATACGATCACTTAGAGCGGATATTCACAAGATGTTTAACCTAAAAGTGAATACCTAGACAAAAATCTAATTTCTATTGTCCAGAAGTTAAATACCTTGGCCACTTAATCACTAATAAAGGCTCAGCTCGAGCTGAGCCAAGAAACCCTAATCAAGTTATATCGTTTCTACAAACTTACTCATGGTACCGTAGTTTTATCATTAAGTTTGCAGATGTATCAAAGCCTTTAAGCAATATTACGAAGAAGACTGCAGCGTGTAAATGGGGAAAAGAGGAATAGATCGAAATTATTCAACCACCGAACGCGAAGCCTTGACCATAGTCTGGGCAGTAAACAAATTTCGTGGTTGCATTGAAGGAAGTGAATTAACCCTTGTTACTGATCACCAACTGCTCAAGTGGCTGAAATAACCAAACGGTAGACTCGCCAGATGGGCTCTGCACTTCTGCAGTTACAACCCTACAACTTTCAAATTGAGTATATACCGGGAAGAACCAATACAGTCGCTGATATGTTATCACGACCACTATGCAATCATTCAGAACATACAGAATCTGGATGTAAACTCTGCGCATCATACGATTTGCCATGAATACTGCCAAATGTCAGAGCACAGGTTACACTGCTTCATTTTTAACGTTCGGAAGAGAACCCAGAACTCTTGATGATGTTAAACACTATGTTTAGCTGAACTTGCTTCCCAAGTCATGCTATAATAATAATTAACTAAACTTGCTTCTCAAGTCTAGTACTTTTTATGTAAGCTGCGTGCTCACGATTTTCCTTTCATACCTTTCCTGGTATTTTTGTCTACGGAATTCTGACATTCCTTCAACGACCATCATCGCTACCAGCCGTAATTAGTTTTAATTTAATAAAAAGATATTGCGCAAAATATCAGTTAAGTTTTTCATTTTTTTCGGGAAGATTTTTCTACTCGCCACAAATAATTTTCCGTGCTCAACACACTACCTCAAAACTATACCTAATGCAAGCAGAGAATTTCATACCGCAAATAACGCAAAAATTACTGCGACTAGCTGAAGTTATGCAAGCTGTTCAAGAAACGATGGAGAAATCTCAAGATCACAATAAAATATATGCAGATAAGAAACGGCAACCACAACCTAATTCTCAAATTGGAGATCTGGTATCTACTAGTCACCACGCACATGTAGTTAGCCAAAGTTCGAAAAATGTTACATCCAAATTCATACCAAAGAGAGACGGACCTTATGTTTTAATCAGAAAACAGGTAACATCCATGTATCAAATCGCATGCAAGGATGACGTAACCACTCCATTGGGAACATATTATCACGTTTCCTCACACAACGTTGAAGATACACACGATCTCAGCGCCAGAGGGGGAGACTGTAACAACCCAACAATAAATAGAAATATTTTTGTTACTTTTTACTTGTATTTTCTTGATTTATAAAAAAAGTACATTGGTGTACCTGCACAAATATGTGATAAGCTGCTCTAGTTGCATTTTCTATTAAAAGCATCTCTAGCATCTAGCTGACTCTACTATGAAAAAGATCTTCTGTAAATAGTTTGTGTTTTTGCGCAATAGGCTCAAAAAGTACTGCACAAAATTGATTCCGGTTTTCACGGTTGCATTGGAAATTGTCGATATTAGGTTATAGCTTATAGGATATGTTTAATCATTATAAGCTGTCCGGAAGCGAAGATTTAAGCCGATATCTAACAAAAGTTGTAATACTCGAATGCCTTCTAGCTGCTAGTTTTGGAATGACTCAACCGAATGAAATAGGATTTTTTGAATATAAAGCTCAATTATGTACAAAGATTTTAAGATATAAATCATTTTTGTACGTAATCTTGAAGCTGAACAATATGCATTAAACTATAAATTGTATACAATTCAAGAACGGAAAATGTTCAATTGAAGCTAGATCGTTAGATTTTCCCGGCATTCAGTGGAGGAAATTTTTTGTGTGTACCTATCACGGTGTCTCCACCTGCAATTTTCTTAGCATGAAAATTTTCATGAAAGGACAGATTGCACGTGGAGACCACAAATTTCTTGAAAAAAACAATTTCATGAAAAGTATTTCACAGCTCCTTTCATGGTATTGATTTCATGAAAGGGGCTGAAATTTCTGTGCAGTTTGACACTTGTTTTTCATTTTCACGATGGCTGAGTGGCGAATGGTCGCTTGTAGGTTGTCTGGGTTGTAGCGCTGAAACTAGGTATTTGAATAAAAACGAGACAAGTATAGTCATTACAAGGATATGGTAAATGGGAACAGAGAATGGATGTAGGTAGGATCTAGGATGTAGTCACATGGGCATTATAGTTTTGCATGTCGATCAAGACAGATCTTATTTGCTCTTGGAAATAGCTGGTTATTATTTCTTGTTTTTTTCAGCGATGGCTGAGTGGGAATGAGTTCGTGTTGTATGAGTTTATTTTTGGGTCATCGAACCTTTTACCAATTTTTTTAAAGCTATGTTTACACGATTGCCAGATGTGCGAAAATTTAAACAAGGAAAAAAACATTTCCAGATAGTTTTACAAGCATCATAAAACAGAAAATGGAAAATATGCATAGCTACAACGAAAAGGGATAAGAAAGGATCATAAGCATTTATAGATCCTTTTAGAAGAACACAAATGACGAAACAAAGAGTAATTAAGATGGATCGTAAACATTCACAGTTCCTTGTAGAAGAAACTTGTCAATATGCATTCTGCAAAAATTCCGAAACTCGTCATCTTCCCACAGAACATCTTTCAACAAATGTTCCTCTAAATTTTGCATTTCCCTTTTTTCCAGAAATGGATTTACCCAAAACCTTCGTTTTCTTTTCTCAGCTCGTTTCCGCAATTCTTCTAATTCCTTCATGGCCTTTAATGCGAGAACGCAACGATGTGCTCTGCTCAACGACATTTCAACGAATTAAATTTCATGATATGAAATGCCCACCCTTCATTTCATTTCATATTGTCGTTCTTTCAACGCGACCAAATGTGAGAGATTTCATGAAAGAAAATTTGCAGGTGGAGAGGGAGACACCGTGTATGCGGCAAAACGTGTTTCTCTCTCTGTACCTTTTCTGCTGTATGCTTTTTATTTCTCTTTGTGTTGTTTTTTGTTTGCTCACTTTTTTTTAAATAGAACTGGAGAATTGGAATGGAATGGAGTCTGGCTCTGGACTCTGGATCTAGAGTGGAGTCTTGGAGTATTAATGATTTGAGTGGTAGAGCGAATGTGGTGCATGGGAGAGAGATACGTTAGGTATGTAATATAGTGTAAAGTGTAATGTCGTTTTCCATTGGTTTCACTCGGGGATCCACTCATTCTGTAGTCCAATGGAACAAGAAAACTGCTTCTGATTGAATCCACAAGAGTATTGGTGAAATGCCAAAAAATAATCTACGGCAGCCGTCAGTTGACTTGTATAAAATACACAAACTACACTTGTGTGAGTGCTTCTTGAGTGGATTCTGACTTCAAATCCAGAAGCGAAATTCTCTCCTCAGAATCACCAGAAGAGTATTTTTTGTGCCAATGGAACGGTTTCAGAAGTGATTTTTTCGATTCCGGACTCTCCCGGACGCTTCTTTTTGCCCAATGGAAAACGACATAAATGTAATTGGGATTGAGAGGGAGTCACACTCAATTGTGATTTAAAATCCGCTATATTGATTCTGATCTGATTATCGTTTATAAAGAAATTATGTAAGTTGGTTCTAATATCCTCCTATATAATTAACAATAACCTACATAATTAAAAAATGCCTGTATACCTAGGTCTTATTATTTTGTTTTAAATTTGAGAAGTGGAACTCTGGCGAAGCAAGGCGAGCACGGGTCAGCTTAATAAAACATAACATTGGTGAACAATTTTTTTATTGCACCAAGAGAGGTGTACCGCATATGTGCTCTACCGACCACTCTGCCAAACTACGACGCTACTAGTTGGAATTATCACTAGATGTCATCGTGATTGTCATAAAAGACATTTATTCAACGATTTTGATTTTTATGTTAGGTGCCGGCGATATAATTGTTTCTCAAATTGCAAAATGTAAGTGCCTACATAATGAATCTTTATTAGTTTTTGATTATCTAATAACAATAAACGTCTAACACATTTTTATTAAGGTCAGCTACGCCGAATCAAATGTCAATTTTAATTGACTATATGGAGCTATATCCGGACTTGGCAAGGGGCTACAAAGCAAATTCTGCCCAAGGGTAATACCGAATTGGAGAAAGATAATTGAAACAACTTATTTCTACTTCTAATTTTATTACAGACTTCAAATACCTACAGGGCACAAAAAAAAATGCAGCCAAAATTTTATTTATATTTCTGATCAAGAAGGAAAAGTGATACAGATGACTTCACTCCGTTCTGCACTTTCGGGCAGCATGAAACATTTTTGGTGCTCCAGCAAAACAAGAGCCTATGGAAGTCCAGCAAGAAGCCGAGAGAGCAAAAAGATGAAGACGAATTGGAAGGTACCCTTAGGCTAATTGCACACACACCGATTTTGGACGGCCGGTATAAAATCGCCCGACATTTTACCGGTAGCAGAGTGCTTGCACACTCACCGGATTTTTACCGGTCACAATCAGTTGCTTTGTTTTCGTCATCGTGACACGAGGTTATTGTTTATAATAATGAATCCTAAACGAGTTGTTGCTATGTTTTTATTGAATCGCCGTATTAAGCGCCGTAGGATTAAGCGCAAGTACTGGATTCATCCTATCAATCAAAGCAGGGAACACACGGGAACATTCTACACTCTTTTTGAAGAACTAAGGCGTGAGGTAGAAAGTTTTTCAACTTCTTCAGAAGATCTATTACATCCTTTGATGATCTCCACAAAAAGTTGAAAAATGAAATCCAACATCAGAATACTAAAATGAGCTAAAGTCAGCAAAAAATCGGTGTGTGTGCAAGCGTGTATTTAATCAAGTAGGCCACTACTTCCCGATACTGCCGGCGATACAGTGGCAGTAGACGGCTGCTCACCGGCATTTTGCCGACACCGATCAGCGGTCGGCTTGTGTGAAAGGTCCCGTTTATACATATGGTTCACTATAGGAATTTGGACGACCGGTATAAAATCGGCCGTCCGAAATGGTGTTTGAAATTAGCCTTAGAGGATTTGTTGAAAGTCCAGTCCCAGTGCCGCTTCAGAAAATCAATAAAACTGAGGATCCGCTAGAGAACCGCTAGAGGTAAGTATAGTGTTTATTCAAATATTGTCAGAATATGTAATTGTGTTTATTGTTCGTAAACATAAGTTCAACTTTCAACACCGTACAAGGCTGCTGGTAGCTCTAAACGTGCCAAAGAAAATGAGTCTACGATAGAGCAGATTATAAACCACCAAATCGAAAGTTTACTATATTCCAAAACAACGTCACTTCTATATTAAATGAGAGGAATTAGCAGGAAGAAGTATTTCACACAAAAGTGATTGAAATAGCTGAAAACAATTAAAAATGAGATAGAATGCAATTTATGATTAGTGAATGTTATATATTTGTTCTTTATTATTATTATTGAATTGTTGAATGTGACATTTTTTTATTATTCTTATTTCTATTGAATGTAAAATTTTTTTTGTTATTATTGTAGTGAAGTGCTATTTATGTTTCTTAGTAGGTACATTGCGGTACATTGTTTTTTTTTTGTGTAAAGACATAAGGAAATCCTTATCTAAACGGTGCATTTTTTATTTCATCCCTTGTTCTTAGCGCCTACTCCTTCATCCGGTTGTTTCCACTTCCATATTACACATTGTTCATTAAGGTAGTTGTCAAGTCTTCGATTTCGATTGCCGGAATGTTATCTGCTACATTATAATGAACGCATAATGTTATGGAGGACAGCGCATACATTTGCGAAAACAGACATTTTACTGGGGTCGTAGCTACTTTTCCGTTCCTCAAGCAGAATTCTCCAGCGACCTGAGGATTATAATTTATAATAGTACCTAAATATTTAATTTCATAGAAACTTTATGAGAGGAATTCCCTACGTTTGTACAGAGCAATGCACATTTCCACTATATTTCTTGCTTTTGCAAGTATTTCGTTGAAATGTGTTTTCATTTGATCGGTAGAACTCCTATATGAAAGGAGCAGCCAAGGCTCTAGAGAATACTATTATACTTAGAAATTGTTGGAATTTTAGGTTTACAGTGTACAATACTTTCGATTTAAATTACTCACCCCAGAAGAACAGTTGTTGTTTTGGTCACCAAAACCATTTTCAAAAAATGTTCTTTCATTGTAATGTTTCCAAACTAGGGAGTCGTGAGCAGATCCGGCATATCTGGTATAAATTGGCATTATGTGGTCACAGGTCCAAAGGAAAACATAAATTTATATTAAACATGTGGTAGGCATATATTAAGTAAATTACTTACAACCATCACATTCAGGCAATGTTTACCCTTGTAATAGGCATGTATTAGGACTATAAGGACTTTGGGATTTGAAAATGACAGGAGAAAGGATGAGGAAGTGATAGTTGGATAGGATGTGATAGAGAAGGGGGGAGTGTTGGGTGCGAGGAGCGGGGCACGCTTGCTTTGCTCGACTTCGCTCGCCGAAATGGTGAGGGTTCTTGTCCTCACACACCAACAATACCTATATACAAAACATTTACCGTGCCACACTAAGTAAAAAATTATTTTCACACGCTGGCGGACATTTCCACAAAGGGAGGGCGCTGTCGTTGGAATTCAGCGCGGCCATGACTATTCCCACCCTACCTGGAAGTTCGGCGGCCAGTCATGAACTTCCGAAGGTTTAAGACAACCCTAGGTCAGACCCTAAAAATTATTTTAAACTGCCATGTGCTTTATGACTCACCATATAAGAGAAAGTGATTTATTAATTTTGCTACGTCTCGAATCGTTTATTGAGCCAGTTATCTTGACGATTTAATTTTGTTATTTTAACTAATTTAATTAAGTTTAGGAAATCAAATGTAAACTCAAATAGTTATAAGTTATCTTTAAGTTTAATTTTATCGAAAATAAAGCAACTCAAATTTACACCAACAATTATTAAAACAAAACAAAACTTGCACCTGGCAATTCCTAATTTTGGTATCCTTCATCCCTAGTCGTTTTAATTTTATTTCTTTATTCCACCTCCGCGAGGTCTCGGCCAGTACAACCTGCACTCCATAATCACATCACTTCATTAATTTCCGAGGAAAAGATCTCCTGGGCTATCAACAGCTTCTCTCCGTTTAAGTCTCCGGGCCCTGACGGCATTTTGCGTGTCATGCTACAGAGAACGCAAGACTTAACAATACCTTGGCTGGCGTCAATCTTTAGAAGCTGTATAATACTAAACCACGTTCCCTACTCCTGGAGACACGCTAGAGTGGTGTTTATACCGAAGGTTGGCAAACGCGGGCATGAAGCCGCAAAGGACTTCAGGCCAATTAGTCTAACCTCCTTTGTTCTCAAAACTCTAGAACGTGTCCTAGACATCCACATGCGAAGCTTTCTAGTAGAATCATCGCTATCTAAATCACAGCACGCCTATCTCAAGGGGAGATCTACGGAAACGGCTCTACACGAGGTAGTGCGGACAATCGAAAGATCCTTATACTATAAAGAATACACCCTAGCCTCCTTTCTAGACATAGAGGGAGCTTTTAACAACGTACACACTGAAGCAATTCAAGAATCTCTGATTGAGATGGGCATAGAGGAATTTATTAGTCAATGGATAGTCTCTATGCTCAGAACAAGAACCCTTCAGGCAACACTAGGCAACAGCCACTTAACCAGATTTGCCCACAGAGGAACGCCACAGGGCGGTGTCATTTCGCCTCTACTTTGGCTAATGGTTATAAACAAAATTCAGGCAAAACTTGACAGGGAACGAGTGAAAGTTGTCGCGTATGCGGATGATGGCGATACTAGTGTCAGGGAAGTTTCCCTCCGTGATTAGTGAAATCATGGAGGCCGCTCTAGAAAAGGTAAACACCTGGGCTGCAAGCTGCGGCCTCGGCGTCAACCCGGGCAAAACGGAACTGATGCTGTTCACCACCAAAGCCAAAATACCCGATTTTACCCTCCCCCGTCTAAATGGTCAACCACTCACACTATCCTCCAGCGCTAAGTATCTGGGCATCATGCTTGATACAAAACTTAGCTGGAAACAAAACATCGAACACAGGGTAAAGAAAACGCGTATTGCCTTCTACGCCTGCAGTAAAACATTTGGAAAGAAGTGGGGACTTCAACCAAAGATGACTTTATGGATGTACACTGCTGTTGTGCTTCCAATTCTGACATACGGCTCACTCGTATGGTGGCCTGCGCTGAGTAAAGGCTACAACCTTACAAAGCTTAAAAGACTGCAAAGAACAGCCATTATAGGCACCACGGGTGCAATGAAGTCGGCACCAACGGATGCCCTTACTGTGCTCCTGCATCTTCTACCTCTCGGGCTTCACACCAAAGATACTGCACTATGCAGCGCCATAAGACTCAGGGAGTCTGGGTGCTGGAGTGCAAAGCCGTAGGGCCACAGCAACATTCTGGACTCGTTACCAAACGGTATGGCCACGTCTCCAACCGACTATATCACACCACAACTCAATTTCAAAAAAGGCTTCCAGGTAAGTTTCCCTTCCAGAGCTCAGTGGAAGAGGAACGAAGTAGTGCAGGGCTTTGACACGGTCATATACACTGACGGATCTAAGATGAACTGTGGTGTGGGGGCCGGGGTCTACTCAGAATCACCGAATATATCAGAATCATATCGTTTGCCGGATTTTGCCAGCGTTTTCCAGGCTGAATTACTGGCTATCCGAGAAGCCTGCGCGCTTTTAGGGCATGACACAACGCACAAACAAAACATTGCTATCTTTATTGATAGCCAAGCCGCCATCAAAGCCATCAATTCGGCTACCATATCCTCCAAGCTGGTGCAGGAGTGCCGGAACGAGCTTGCCCGCCTGGGCGAACGTTTCAGTGTCACACTTCTCTGGGTACCGGGGCATAGTGACATAATAGGCAACGAGCGCGCAGATGAGCTTGCCAGGCGGGGGTCAGCTCTACACGTCTCACACGCGGCAAGGGTCCATGTTCCACTAGGAGTGGTAGGAGGGGTTTGACCAACTGTGTCATATCAAGAAAGATATGGCCCACATACGACCAAAATAGAACAAGAAACCTGCTAAATAGAACCCGCCCAGATATTGCCAGAGTCACGGCAATAATCACGGGGCATTGGCCAATTGGCGACCATGCGGCCAAACTTGGGATCCCACACAACCCTTATTGCCGCAGCTGCGGAAATACAAACGAGAAAGAAACTCTCTGCCATTTCCTCTGCAAATGTCCGGCACTAGCAAGAGCCAGATTGCGGACACTGAACCAACCTTTTTTTGACGACCTTAGCGATTTTTCGGGTAAAGAGATATTAGATATAATCCGTTTCCTCAACTCCACAGGTTGGATATAAGTATATAATGCATTACACCCCTTTATAACCATCACAAACTAGGTCACACGAGTCGTGGTAACAAAAAGGCACATCATAGTTCTACTTGGGTTCAAGGATGGACCGCCACTTTACCCTACCTACCTACCACCTCCGCGAAACTCCTAACTCCCAGTTACTTAGTACCTAAAATGAGCTCCCTTTAGTGGTACACAAATTGTATAAAAAAAAAATTATTCTTGGATACGAAACTTGGGTAATACAATTATGGACGTTACTTTACATAACAAAGGAACACAAAATTAAATGTAAAACAACAGAATTTATAAATAATGAAAATAAAAAAAAGATGGGTTAGGTTAGGTTGGGAGGGCAGTTTTGCAACCGATGCAAATTTCACCCAGAAGCCATGAAGGCCCATTGTGAATACCCTGTTTGTACATGCAAGGACATGTGGCTAACAAAACCACTTCGATCTGTTGAGGAATAGTTTTATGTCTGATAGAGGTATCCCTGCCAAGTCGTCCAAACTTTCGAAGAACCTAGCTCCCATACAGGATGAGCGGCGTTCCTGTAAAGCTGGGCAGTGGCATAGAAGATGTTCCACGGACTCTATTTCCTCTTCGTCTCTACAGCTTCTGCAGAAGTCATTTGCAAAAAGTCCTAGCCTTTTAGCCATGTTTCCTATGATGCAGTGTCCGGTTAGAAGGCCGACGAGCATCCGGATTTGGCTTCTATTAAGGGAGATTAGGAACTTTGATCTTTTGGTGTCAACCACAGGCCACAGACTTCGGGTTATGACGCAACCGATGGTGTTGCTCCATTGTTCCTTAGCCAGTTGTGTGGTGACGCCTTCAATAAAAGTCTTAGCAGTGTTGAGGGTTCATATCAGAGGCACCCCAACGTGTCCCGGAACCCAGCAGAGTAGAATTGAGTGATGACTTATAGCCCTGAGCGCCACGAGGCAATCTGTAACACATTTCGCATTTATAAGATTGGAGCCGACAGCTTTAAGTGCTGCTTGACTGTCCACACAGATGGTTATTTCCATTGCTGGTAGTCCCATCGATAAGATAGTCTGTGCTGCTTTTTTAACCGCATATATCTCAGCTTGGAAGACACCGCAGTGATCGGTCAGAAAAAAAAAGATAAATTGTTGCCGCTTATTCTGCAGTTTAATTATGTAGGGCATACCTTGACATGCTGGAGGCATGGCTCAGCTAAGCTCGCCGGATATTGGGGTGGTTCTCGACCCTTCTAATTAAACGCAACAACAAAAAGAAAACTTACTCATGTCAAGGGTTTTCCTATCAACAAAATCAATCCTTAACAATGTCTAGATTCGCTTACGTGGTCGCAACCTGATTTTCTGTTGCGCGGTGCACTTGTTCCCTCCCTATATGTCAAAGACACGCCATGACAACACTAGCACCGAAGCTTTGAAATGTTGTCCCTATAATGCTTACTCTACGAGTTAAACCCCTATTCACCACATCATGTAAGAAGGATGTCGACCAGACTCAACCCCATATGAATTAACTCACTGACCGTTCATTTCGTTACAATTCATTTTATTAAACAAAAAAAGAGATGAAAACACTTAACTAACATATTTCGGTACGAATAGCAAAATTGTAGCATATAAGTTAGCGTATATTGCGTAAATATAATGATCGTGTAGTATATAATGCTTGAATTTACTTTTACGTATAGTAATTGTCTAAACTTAGTGTTTCGTACTTCAATTATTTATGACGTTAGCCTTTTTGTTATTTTAATTCGAAAATCTTAGCACAGCATCTTATATTATCTAAATTTACATACGCATGAAAATTATTTACGTTTTAGGATTATGAAATTTACGTTTTAGTTCGTTACGTTATGAGGAGAAGAAACAAAAAAAAATATAGCACTTTATAAACAGCTCTATCAATCACGAGCAACACGGTTATATAATTATATAGGTAGGTATTTTAGGTATATATCAAGGTTATGGAAAAGAATATTAACTTACTTGGTTCAATTATTTTTTTTTTCTTTTTCTTACTGCTGAGATAAATTCTGCTCTTCTAAATGTCGTTGCTGGAAATTGTGATCACAAGTCCCCCACGATGTTTCCCTTTCGTTCTCGCTTTAGGAAAGATTTTATGTTGACTTTAGTAAATGTTGTTAACCAGAGTATGTTTAGAAATATTATTACCTGTTATATGTTTTGCTAATTTTGTTTTCCATACCTTTATTTTTTTCTTTTTTTTTTTGCGTACCTTTAGGTTAGGTTAGGTAGGCGGGTTGGCGTGGAATACTCCGTGCCACACTCAGGTCCATGATGACCCATTGTGATGCCCATTGGGGGAAAAGGTTGTCCCTTACCCATGTTAACCCTATCTTTACATATTTGAGATTAATTACTCACTGTGCCGTTGGATACAAACCATCCTGTGGATTTGATGAAGCTCATTATCTTGTCTACTGGTGTGCTAGATAGCTCGTCTATGTCGTGGAAGAAGTGTCTTCCTAGGAGTCTGTGCCTATTGTGTTGGAGGCTCGGGCAGTGGCATAGGAAGTGGGTTGTGTCCTCAATAGCTTCCTCATCAGCGCAGCCTCTACAAAGTTCTTCTTCCGTCAAGCGTAGTTTCTTCATGTGATACCGCAGAGTGTTGTGCCCCGTTAGGATTCCTACGAGGGTGGAGAGGGATTTCCTGTCCTTTCGTATTAGACTCTCGGTTTTTGCTTCATTAAAGCTTGGCCATAGCATTCTTGTAGTATGGCAAGCTTCCAGTGTGGTCCATCTAGCGTTCGCCTCCCTTGTAGCTTTTCTCCCGGCTTCAAGCTTTAGTGAGCAAGGCGGGATATTCACAGAGGGGTCGGCTTGTTCTAGTACAGCTGCTGAACCTAGTCTAGCTAATTCGTCCGCTTTCTCGTTGCCTGGAATACCTTCATGGCCCGGAACCCAGCAGAGCCAGGGCCGTCTTAACCTAGGCTGGGGCCCTTGGGCACACAAGAATTTGGGGCCCTGGGCCCTTTTGGAAAGTAAAAAAAGCGAATTATCATAATATTTTGTTAATAAGTGTGACCAATTATTATAGGTAATCATTAATCAAATACAGTATAATATAATATGTCATTAATGATATTAGAATGCTGCTGTTTTTTTGGTTATGATTACGATAACGGTTTCTTTCGGGATTTCTGTTGAGCAAAATCTTCTATTATATCCTTAAAGTACATTTTTTGAAGGATATCACTTTCTATGCACATAATTGACAAATTACTCAATCGTTCTTGTAACATTGTTGTTCGCAAATTTTTATTCTCTTGAGCTGCAAAAATGACTTCGTGTTTCAGCACGGATCGTATCGTACGCGTACCCATGCGAAGGTCTTAGTGGAAAAATCAGCATTCAACATTTTTTTATTTTTTTTTGTCCGTAAATTTCAAGTTCGAAAGTATTTTTTTTCAAAAACTATTAACAGTAATAGGTCGGTTAAATTTTTTTTTTTTTTTTTGCACTTTATACTTTTTTTTGTAGGCGCAGTGGCTTATTGGCTAGTTCTACTAAGCGAGGGGCCCCATGTTCGAATCCCGCAAAAAAAAAACCCAAATTCCAACTCAGGGTTTTTTCACTGCGCCACCTCTCGCGAACGTCTGACAAACATCCGAGAGTATAACTCTCTTGAAAGACCTTCTCAATCGGCCGTTTGGAATCGTCATAAATTGTAGATCCCTTCCATTCCTTCCAAAAATTATAAACTCACACAAAACGAATGGTTGCTAGAAGCTAGCCCCAGGGTCCCTACAGACCTGTTGCGCCAACTATAGGCAAAATTAGGCACCGAATTTTTATCTTTTGCTCTCGAATAACACGCATCCACTATCAATTTCAATCACAGAATGCAGTGAAGCGATAATGTTTACCTACCTACCATTTCGTTGTCCTTACGCATGCCGGCATGCACACTAAGGCGTTCCATATCACCAAATTCTTCTTCCCACTCCACCGGCTTCCATTATTCGGCAATTATATTTTGATTTGCTTTTGCTGTGTCATAAACTCACATGGTAACATGACCAACCGTAAAAGGCATAAGGCATGAAAGCTCTTTGCCTACACAAATGAATGGAGCGAAGTGAAAGGTGCAAGAAAAAACAAGAGCCTTATTCTCAACGCTTATTTTGAAGGCTCCTTGTCTGGCAAGGAAAAAATATGAACCAAATTGTTGTACAGGAATAAGACATATGTATATTTTTATTCTCTGTGCTGAAAGTTTTATACATCATTCGGGGATTCCCCCAAACAAAAATGTTTTGAGAATAAATGTATGAGAGAAATTGCGGTACTTCGGGGCCCCCTGAGAATGGGGGCCCTGGGCACGGGCCCCGTGTGCCCTTATGGTAAAGACGGTATTGAGCAGAGCAATACCTTATGCTGAGTGCCAAGAACATTGAGTTCTTCGCGACAGCATTTCACAAGCTTTGATTTTATTTCTGTTGCAGTTAATGCTTTTATGGCTGCCTGGCTGTCGATAAAGAAGGTAATACCTTCAGGTGGTATTGCCCTTATCGCAGACTCACGGGCTGCCGTTGTCACTGCCAAGACCTCTGCTTGGAAGACACTGCTGTGGTCGGGGAGGCGTATCGATATAGAGATACCCAACGACTCGGAGAAGACGCCTGACCCCACTCCGGTTTCCATTTTAGAACCGTCTGTAAAAACGGCTATGGATTGTGCATTAGGCACAAGTCCGTCTTTCCATTCCTCTCTGCTGGGATAGGCGCTCGAGAATGGTTTTGTGAACTCCAGATATGGTGTAATATAATCTGTGTTTGGTACATAACCAAAATATTTCTGTAGGATCAACGAATGACCCTTTTCATTCAGTTTCCATTTTACTGATTGGCTTATTCTCATGGCGCTAATGGCGGCTGAAAGTTGTATAAAGATATCTAGCGGCAGCAGATTGAGGATAGCCTCAAGACCTGCGGTTGGAGTTGTCCTCATCGCACTGGTGGTGCCGATGCACGCTAGTCTTTGTACTTTCGTGATAGCCTTTAGATAGGTGGCTTTGTTTGTTGCCGGCCACCATACGAGGCTGCCATATGACAATATAGGTCTTACTATAGCCGTATACATCCACAGTTTAATTTTGGGGGATGGTCCCCATGTTTTTCCAAAAATTCTGCTGCAGGAGTAGAAGGCTATTGTGGCTTTTTTGATTCTTTCATAAGTGTTCAATTTCCAGTTTAGTTTTTTGTCCAATATAAGTCCCAAATATTTTGCACTATCAGATATTCTGAGGGGTGTACCGCCAACAGAAGGTGCGACAAACTGTGGTATCTTTCTTTTATTTGTAAATAAAACCAGTTCAGTTTTCTGGGGATTTAAAGATAGGCCGGAATTCCGGGCCCAGATGTCGAGGGTTTTGAGAGCGCCATCAATTAGTTCGGTGAGTGTTGGAAGGAATCTTCCTGTGGCCAATAACACTACGTCATCGGCATAAGCCGTTGTTTTGACGCCACTGTTTCTAAGCTGCATAAGAACCTCATTTAGAACTAAGACCCACAGCAGTGGGGAAATAACCCCACCCTGAGGAGTCCCTCTAGAGGCATAAGCTTCTCGCTTAGAGCCCCCAAGTTCGGCTATGATATGTCTTTCTTCGAGCATGCTGACAATCCAGTTTGTGATGAAATACTCAATGTTAAGCTTGCTCAACGTTCTGCGTACGGCATACGTTTTGACATTGTTGAACGCTCCTTCAATGTCCAAGAAAGCCGCTAGGGTGTATTCTTTTTCGTTTAGGGTCTTTTCAATTGTACCTACAACACTATGTAGCGCGGTTTCCACACTTTTACCTTTTGTGTAGGCATGTTGGGCCGGGGATAAGTCTTCCGGGCGTATCCGGCTACGAATGTGTATGTCTAACAGTCGTAATAATGTTTTCAATATGAAGGAAGTGAGGCTTATAGGTCTAAAGTCTTTTGCGTTTGTGTGACTTGCCTTGCCAGCCTTTGGTATAAAAATAACCTTCACTTCTCGCCATGTACCTGGTATATATCCCTTTGTGAGACTACCAATGAATAGTTCTTTTAAAACTGGGATGACAGTCTTGGCCGTTCTTTTCAACATAATAGGAATGATTCCATTGAGCCCTGGGGACTTGAAGGGAGAGAAGGATCGGATAGCCCATTCAATTCTGTCCTCTGTAATCAAATCTCCCGGAATGCTCGTTGCCCCAGTAATGTTGGTGCATATATCAACGCGTGACTGGGTAGCGCAACCCGGAAAATGCGTTTTCAACAGCAGCTTTAAAGAATCTGAACAAGATTCAGTCCAGTTGCCTTCGGGGTCCTTGAGAGATCCCAGGGTTACTGGTTCCCTGGTTAGGATTTTCCTCAATCTCGCGGTTTCTGTAGTGCCCGTTATTTCATCACAGAAATTTTGCCACGATTGGCGTTTGGATTTCTGAATTTCATTCTTGAAGTTTCTCTGACTTGTCTTGTACATTTCCCAGTCAGAGTTCAATTTTGTCCGGTTGGCCGTATTGAGAAGTTTTCTTGTTTCCTTCCTTATAGCGGCCAGTTTCTTATTCCACCATGGAGGTGATATTTTCTTTTTACGTTTTACCGCTGGACATGCTATTTCGAATGCCTCTTTGAAAACAGTGACTATTTTCTCAGCTTTCAGGTCGATGTCGTTCGGGCAGTTAAGATTTCCATTTTGTAAGAGATCCTTTCTTTTCTCAATCTCATTGCTAAAAAGAACCCAGTCGGCCTTTTTAGGGTTTCTGTATGACTGGGGAGGGTCACAGTAGTTACCTACAAGAATTTCTATCACTTTATGGTCCGAGTAGGATTCTACATTAAGAACGCTCCATTTATTGATGGTAAGGGTGTTGGAGTTATTGTATAGTGTTATATCCAATACCTCCTGCCTGTTTCTAACTATAAATGTTGGTTCATGGCCTCTATTAGCTACTAACAGATTGTTTTCAATAATAAATTCAAAAACTGACTCACCTCTTTGGTTTATATCGCCGCTATCCCATTGTGAATGATGGGCATTTGCGTCGCATCCCATTATAATGTCCCATCCCTCCTGTTCCACTTTGTGAATTAAGGCGTGGGTAGATGGAGCTGGTGGTCCTTCATCTTCGTAAGGCATATAAACGGCTGATAAGATCAGTGGGGGGAGCCCCCTCCGTTCAAGCCTTACTCTGGTCTGGTCTAGGTTGCTGTAGGTAGATAGAAGTATTAAGTTAATATGTTTTCTAGCTACTATACACGTTCTGTTCTTACTCTCCGCATTAAGCGGCGTTATACTGTAGGTTACTAGATCTTTATGATTTAGCCCACATATTTTGCCACGGGATATCCATGGCTCTTGTATCAGGGCGACATCTATGTCTCTAACACCTAAGAGATAGATAAGGTTAGCGCTAGCGGCTATGCTGTGGTGTAGGTTTATTTGCGCTATCTTCATACTGGGCTTACCTGATCAACCACCGCCTTCCTTTCTCTCTCAGTTCTATCCGTAAAGGGTCGAACCTTGCACCGGGTAATTCCAGTACGAACCTTGTTGTTAAACTTCCTCAGCAAAGGCATTGATTTGTGGTCTAGTAAAACCACAATTTCAGTGCCTGCTTCGGAGTGTTCGCCTACCTCGAGCACCTCCCAGTTCTCACTATGGAGTTCGGGATTTAGATGTCGTAGGTTTCTTTCGATTCGCTCTTTGGGGATATGTGGGCCGGGAATCGAAATCCGACCCTTAGGTCTCGTGAATTCTAGCAGGTCCTTCTTTACGACAAGTCGTAAGTCGGCATTAGCCCATGGAGCCTGTGTAGTTTCTACGAAAGTCTTCAGCCAGTTCATTGTGAATTCGTTATCACAGGATAGGAGCTTAAAACCTTTGAAGTTCGAGAGCTGCTCAAAGAGGGGTAACTGCCCCTCCTTGTTAACGATAGTTCCGTTAACACCATCAAGGATGCGCAGCTCCATGAGCTTCCACTGGTCTTTGCTCAACCTACGATCTGGCTTGCTGAAGTCTACTACCGCCACCTGGAAATTAGGTATTCGCAGCTAGTTTGGCCCTCTTGTTGACCCTAGTCGAGGGTGGCGTTTGCGTATCGTCGTGCCTACCCCTCTTCGAACTACCCGCAACCGGTACGGATGCCTGTCCGGAGACAACCCCCGCGCCGATTGATGGTCGCTTGAGTCTGTCCGAGACTGAGGTGGACGGCAAAAGGCTTTCCCTCCTCGTCCCGACCAAACTCCCAGCAGTTCGCCTAGTCGTCCCTAGAAAGCGTCGTCTATTGTCTGTACCTTTCGTGTGTCGGTCGCGTACGTCTGGGACTTTATTGGAACAGCTTGCAGCCGGCTCTGAATCGGGTGATTTCGAGTCGGTTGCTGGCCGAAGTCTCTCATCGACTGAGGTGGGGAGCAAGCGGCTTCCCGCCCTCGTCGTAAGAGGTCTTCTCTCCTTTTATCCCCGTTCGTTTGTGTCTCCCCTAGTGGACCTAGCAAGCTTGAGCGTGTTGCGGGCTCTATCCAGAGCCGCCCTTTCCTTATCCGTGAAGGATTTCGGATCGCGCTTTCCAAGCCGCCGAATTAGACGAATAGCATTACGTCTACGGTTTCGTAAGGGTGTACTTGTTGCGTCCCTAGTCTTTCTCTGGGTTGAGACTGGATGGGGCGCTTCCCGATCCACTGTACCAGACCTTACTACTGTCGCAAAGCTGTTTGTCGTAGAATTTCCCTTATCTGCAGGGCTACTGTCGCCTGACGTTGCAGGAATCGTCGATTTTTCCTCCGGAGAAAAGCATAGGCTTGTCTCTTTTGGATCACTCGGCGTCCCCTTGCAGTCGTCTACCTTAGATACATTCTCACTCAACCGCGGGGTGGCCCCGATCGTCGTTGAGCAGCATGGATCCTCAGCTGACTTATGAGTTGCCACTGCGAGGGTTGAAGATCCCGAGCTAGCCGATATGGTCACCACGGGCCCTGACTGGCAGAGGCTTGTCGCGGACCTAGGTGGCCCCATCAGTGTGCTCTCGCTCTGGTCACCAGACTGCCCCTGAAGGTAGGCCCGGGCGTTGTGGAGTCTCTTTCTGTCATTTTCGGACAGTTCCTCCCATTTCTTTGTCCCCAGTCTCTTAACTGTTAGCTTACAGTTCTTTGCGTACCTTGAGCTGGTGGAACTGTGGGAGAACGATGAGCTAGCGATGGGTTGCCGCCTTATCGGGGCGGAAGGGCTTGTAGTAAGTCGACGAGACGAGAATCCCTAGACCGAAACTAAGAGCGACCCCACCTTTCCATTTATAAGGTGCCGGGAGTAAACCCCAGTTCAAAATCCCACTTTAAGCCAAGACGTCAAGGTACCGTGTCGAGGGCTGCATGGTCAGTAAGTGGTTAAACCAACTCGGCCGCAAACGGTCCCCTCCGATGTCCGGGCAAGGTCGGTTGTATCAGTGCCCTGTCCTGGTAAGACGGCTCTGCCAGGATGGAATACCCCTTCCGGTCTCACTCGTGGGAATCAAATTTAACAAACCAAAAAAAAAATGGATAGAAAGAAAGGAGATAAAAAAACAAAAACAAAAGACCAGCTGAGGCTGCCAGAGGTTGGCACCTCATCGGAGGACGAATTGCTGGCCTCCAGTAAGGAGACAATCGTCCGTCCGCTAAGCGGCGAGAGCGCTAAGGCTAGCACCTCGACCGCAAACCAAAACACAACCAAAAGACCCAACAAACACAAGTCCGCAGGGAAAGCTATGAAAAGCAAGTACCAGATGGCCCTCTTCGTCTTAGGTAAGATAGCAAAGAATGAGGCAGCCGGAACGGTCCACGAAAAAGACCAGGCGGATAAGATCAAATACCAGGCAATCGTAGATGAATACAACGAGCGCCTGAAGAACAACCCGAGGCAGGCAGCGAAGCGGGACAGATCTCTGGATGAGACCTCCCATCGCCCGGCCCCCAAAAAAACAAAGGTTGCCGAAGGTTCGGTAGCCAAAGCAACAACCAAGGCAAGCACGTCGGCGGCCAGTGCGATCCAAAGACGACCCTTTACCGAGGTGGTAAGGGATCATCTCCAGGTTGCACTAGTGGATGAGCTATCTACAAATGGGAAATCCATAGCCGAGATGTGGGGGAGCATTGAGGCCAAGCTCTCCGATATGGTGATGGACCACCTTCTAAATAACCAAGGGGGTCCTCTTCCAGATTTTGACTCCGCCGAGGTGGTTAGGGGATATCGGGTAATCAAATGCGCCGACCAAATCTCCAAGGACTTCCTTAGTGACTGCGTTGCTAAGGTTAGCGACGCATGGGATGGCTTGAAGCTCAAGCTTATCCCAGCTAATGACATTCCAAGGAGACCTAGGGCCCGCATTTGGTTGCCTAATATGAAGATTGATGGGGGAAGGCTCCTCCAATGTCTGAAACTACACAACCCGGCGGTTCAAATGGATGACTGGGCAGTCATCAAGGCAGAGGAACCCTATAAAAACACGATGTCCTTCTTGCTGCTAATCAACAACGAGTGCCTGGCTGCTCTCGAAAAGGCAGGTTATAAGCTTCGGTTTGGCATAAGGCATGCCAAGCTTAAGGTTTTCATTTCCTCGGGTCCTGAGGACGATGCTGACATCGTCGAAACCGACAAGCTGTTGGAGGACCTAATGATCGCCGACAAAAACCCGCCCACGAATAATGCTGAAAGTCATACAGATTAACCTGATGGTTTTTCTAAGGGAGGAAAACATGGACATCGGCATTATTCAGGAGCCCTGGGTGAGAGACTCGACCATTAAGGGGCTCCAAGACAAACAATACAACCTATTTTACAAACATCAGGCCACAGGTAAGCCTAGAACATGCATTCTCGCTAAGAAACATCTTAAAGGTTTTTTATGTCCCAATCTTAGCTCAGATGATTTAACAGTGGTTAAACTGGAGTCTGCAAACCAAACAACATACCTGACATCAGCATATATGGCTCATGAGAAACCAGCACCGCCAGTGGAAGTGGAGCAACTCGTAGCCGCAATTACATCAAAGGACAATGGACAACCTACTGATGGGTTGCGACGCCAACGCAAGGCATACATTATGGGGGAGTTCAGAAGATAATGAGAGAGGTGAGTCACTTTTTGATTTTCTTTTAACTACTAACATATCTGTCTGCAATAAGGGCACGACTCCAACCTTTGTCTTCCCGAGTACGGGAACTTTCCAAGGGTGGGAAGAGGTCCTAGATATCACACTAAAAACAAACAATGATAGCTTTAGGGTCGAAAACTGGAGAGTTTCCAATCTGGAGTCACTATCAGACCATAGATGGATCCTCTATGACTTGCGTCTCGAGACCGAGACTAGTAAACCATTTAGAAACCCCAAGAGAGTAAATTGGACCAAGTTTGGTCAAGTCCTTCGGACAAAACTCAAAAATACACCTGAAAGACACACTTTAGCAATCGAAGAACTGGAGGCAAAGGTTAAGACTTTTGAAAACGCAATGGTTGTGGCATATAAAGTCTCTTGCCCAGTTAAACGTAGCAAAAAAACACTTCCCCCATGGTGGAACGAAGATCTCTCCAATCTCAGACAGATGACCAGATCGATTTTCAATATCTGCCACAAACACAAATTTTGGCAGCCTTATAGGGACTGTCTTAGTCTCTATAAAAAAGCCATCAAGGCGTCCAAAAAGGAGGCCTGGATGGATTACTGCCATTCAATAGAAACCCTTAAGCACTCCGCCAGGCTTAGCAAAATTCTGTCCAAGGAACACTCCAACCCTTCCTTTCTAAGAAAGCCAGATGGAGGTTGGACTGAATTCTGTGCAGAGACCCTGGAACTCCTAATTAATACACACTTTCCCGGATGCAGCGATATTAGTACAGAACCCGGGAGGTCTCGGCCAGTACAACCTGCACTCCATAGTCACATCAATTCATTAATTTCCGAGGAAAAGATTTCCTGGGCTATCAACAGCTTCTCACCGTTTAAGTCTCCGGGCCCAGACGGCATATTACCTGTCATGCTACAGAGAACGCAAGACTTAACAATACCTTGGCTGGCGTCAATCTTTAGAAGCTGTATAATACTAAACCACGTTCCCCACTCCTGGAGACGCGCTAGAGTGGTGTTTATACCGAAGGTAGGCAAACGCGGGCACGAAGCCGCGAAGGACTTCAGGCCAATTAGTCTAACCTCCTTTGTTCTGAAAACTCTAGAACGTGTCCTAGACATCCACATGCGAGGCTTTCTAGTAGAATCATCGCTATCCAAATCACAGCACGCCTATCTCAAGGGGAGATCTACGGAAACGGCTCTCCACGAAGTAGTGCGGACAATTGAAAAATCCTTACACTATAAAGAATACACCCTAGCCTCCTTTCTAGACATAGAGGGAGCCTTTAACAATGTACACACTGAAGCAATTCTGGAATCTCTGAGTGAGATGGGCATAGAGGAATTTATTAGTCAATGGATAGTCTCTATGCTAAGAACAAGAACCATTCAGGCAACACTAGGCAACAGCCACTTAACCAGATTTGCCCATAGAGGAACGCCACAGGGCGGCGTAATATCTCCCCTACTTTGGCTAATGGTTATAAACAAAATTCTTGCAAAACTTGACAGGGAACGGGTCAAAGTTGTCGCGTATGCGGATGACGTGGCGATACTAGTGTCAGGGAAGTTTCCCTCCGTGATTAGTGAAATTATGGGGGCCGCTCTAGAAAAGGTAAACACCTGGGCTGCAAGCTGCAGCCTCGGCGTCAACCCGAGCAAAACTGAACTGATGCTGTTCACCACAAAAACCAAAATACCCGATTTTACCCTCCCCCGTCTAAATGGTCAACCACTCACACTATCCTCCAGCGCTAAGTATCTGGGCATAATGCTTGATAGTAAACTTAACTGGAAACAAAACATTGAACACAGAGTAAAGAAGGCGAGCGTTGCCTTCTACGCCTGCAGCAAAACCTTTGGAAAGAAGTGGGGACTTCAACCAAAGATGACCTTATGGATGTACACAGCTGTTGTGCGTCCCATTCTCACCTATGGTTCACTCGTATGGTGGCCCGCGTTGAGTAAGGGATATAACCTTACAAAACTAAAAAGACTGCAAAGAACAGCCAGTATAGGCACTACGGGTGCAATGAGGTCGGCCCCAACGGATGCTCTTACTGTGCTCCTGCATCTTTTACCTCTCGATCTACACACCAAAGATACTGCACTATGCAGCGCCATAAGACTCAGGGAGTCTGGGTGCTGGAGTGCAAGGCCGTACGGCCACAGCAATATCCTGGACTCGTTACCAAATGGCACGGTCACGTTTCCAACCGACTACATCACACCACAACTTAATTTTAAGAAAGGCTTCCAGGTAAGTTTCCCGTCCAGAGCTCAGTGGAAGGGAAACGAAGTAGTGCAGGGTTTCGACACGGTCATATACACTGACGGATCTAAGATGAACTGTGGTGTGGGGGCCGGGGTCTACTCAGAATCACCAAATATATCAGAATCATACCGTTTGCCGGACTTTGCCAGCGTTTTCCAGGCGGAATTACTGGCTATCCGAGAAGCCTGCGTACATCTAGGGCGTAACACTACTCACAAACAAAACATCGCTATCCTTATAGATAGCCAAGCCGCCATCAAAGCCATAAATTCGGCTACCATATCCTCTAAACTAGTGCTGGAGTGCCGGAACGAGCTTGCCCGTCTGGGTGAACGTTTCAGTGTCACACTTCTCTGGGTACCAGGGCATAGTGACATAATAGGCAACGAGCGGGCAGATGAGCTGGCCAGAAGGGGGTCAGCGCTGCACAGCTCACTCGCGGCAAGTTTCCACGCCCCACTAGGAGTGGTCAAAGGACAAATTCATTCATATTTCCTGCAGAAAGCTAAATTCCAATGGGAGGGGTTGACCAACTGCGTCATTTCAAGGAAGATATGGCCCATATACGATGAGAACAGAACAAGGAACCTGCTAAACAGAACCCGCCCAGATATCGCCAGAATTACGGCAATAATCACGGGGCATTGGCCAATTGGAGACCATGCGGCCAAGCTCGGGATCCCATACAACACTCACTGCCGCAGTTGCGGGAATACACATGAGAAAGAAACTCTCTTCCATTTTCTCTGCAAATGTCCGGCACTAGCGAGAGCCAGACTGCGCACACTGAACCAACCTTTTTTCGACAACCTTAGCGACATTTCGGGTATAGGGATATCAGACATAATACGGTTCCTCAACTCCACAGGCTGGATATAGGCACCGAATGCTTCGCACCCAAACAAACATCACAAACTAGGTAACACGAGTCGTGGTAACAAAAAGGCACATCACAGTGCTACTTGGGTTCCAAGCGGGACCGCCACTTCTACCTACCTACCTACCTACAGTTCTTTGCGTACCTTGAGCTGGTGGAACTGTGGGAGAACGATGAGCTAGCGATGGAGCAAGTATCGCCAGAGTCTAGAAGAAGTTTCTCTAGATTAGCGTCAATCACTCCAACGCTTTCCCCGTCCGAATTATGTAAAAGTGCGTCTTCCGCACTAACTTCCGTTTGCCGGTCAGTGTTAGTAGAGCTAGGAGCGCCTGACCGTGAATTTGCTGGTCACTGCGCTGCTTTGCTTGCTCGCTTATTGTTTTTTTGATATCCGCACCAATCTTAATCAGACGTGTTGGAGAGGATTAATTAAACTGGGGATTTTGAGCGCGGAGCTGAGTGGCGAATTGTGATCGCCTTTAGCGGAAAATGACATTTAATTTTAAACGAATGTATTTATGATAAGGGTCGTATCACTGGTACGTTTTACTTTTAGGAATTTTCACTTATTTTATTATTTTATGTCAATTTTAGCCAATATCTAGTGTATACAATTTTAAATATCAATTAGCCGACTTAGCGCTTTGGAGACCACGCGTCTGTACTCCACAATTCCCATCCGAAAAAGAGACCGTCGCGCAACCAAACCTTTACGCTCTCCCCTCCAAGATCATCCGGGGAGCGTGTTCAATATACTTCCTGTTGGAATTGAAGGAAGGAATAGTTCAGTGGAACTAAGTCACAGGGATGGTTTTCATGCGATATTTTTATTGCAGTTGTATTCCACTTCTCCAACAGAAATATAACAATTATGGTAAGGTTTATTGGAAGGCAACATTCGTAACAAAATATATTAAAAAAAATGGCTTATCTGGCAACGATCGCACGTATTTGTTCTTGTGTGATGAATTGTTGTTCTGTCCAGAGTATCTTCTAGTCTTAATGTGGATATTTGTTGGTGTAATGTGTCTTGGTGATAGACGTTGTTGTAACTTTCGTGACGTAGTTTATTTAATATGTACTTGTAATGTAGGTACCTTCTTTGTGTTGTATTTTGTACCTACTTGTAATGTACCTTTTTTGAGATGTATTATGTTCTTGTTATGTATATTTGCTTTGCCAACCGTTTTGGAGCGGTAGCGGGTGCTCTTGTGGCACTTCCGTACATTTCCCGGTTCGGACAGTTTCGTAATTCGAAAATGCACATAAAACACACGTCACGTCTATCACAGAATCCGTCGTAGGGGAAAATGTTTGCTACGAATTAAGTCGTAGGGGAAATTATTTGCTAGGAATTTCGAAATCCGTCTACATTTCGTCTACGACAGATTCTTTGATAGTTCTTTCGGGGTTCGTATCAAAATTCCGAATACGACGGATTCTGTGATAGACGTGAATAAACCACCTACAAACAAGAAAAAATATACCTACACTACAATCCACGAATAAAAGTTGGGGGACAGGCTTCTTTTTGATTTGTTGCTGGTAGCCGTTGACCGCCAAATGATGAAGTATATCTAATACAAACACCGATTTAATTTTCACATTACAACAATTAATATTTATTAGGAAACTCACCATAGAAAAATTTAATTTATTTGAATTAGGTATATCCTTTTGCTACCTTCTCTTTTTCTTTTGAATTTTTTCTTAAAAAAACTTGTATTTTGGCACTGTGGCCATTAACAAAAATCACCACCACTGCAATCGGACCTATTCCACACAATGATTTCGGCTAGAACTATTGTTGGCTTCTCCATCCAATAATGCCACTTTGTCTCCTAGTACCACTATCACTAACATTTGTCCAATCTTCCACCGTTTCTGGAGTAGCCGCTAGAGATCGTGCTACCTTCTTCATCTCAACGTCCTGCTCTTGTGAATTTTCAAATTCAATCAACATTGAAGCTGAACTCTTGCAACATGCATCAACAAAAAATTCACCCACTATGCCAATCGAGACTCTATATCTTCTGGCTGAACGCAACTGGTTCACATACCTGCTCATTTTGACAAGCAAAAAAAAAAAAAAAGGACAAATTTCAGCCTCTAGAACTCTTGCAGTCTTGGTAACAATAGCAACTCTAAAATTATTACCCGCCAGCCACTGGTAGAGTGGTAGCCACCTTCACCAAGAGTCTCCTCCAGCGTAGCCGCGAGCCTTAGTATTGGGGCAATGGATGTTAGGGGGCAACCGTCTGGCAGCTTTATTGTGTCCAATACCATCAAAATTGCTTCTTTTGATAAACGAAAGCGTTGAACAAAACAACAAAGCTTTAAAGTAAATATTAGAATAAAATCAAATTTGTTATGAATGTTCTCACATTTCCGTTGGAAGAGATAATGGATCGGATGGGTTTCTTAACTGTTTCCGCCTTCGTATAGTTTGTATTTTTTTTTTTTTAATTTTCATTTTTTTTTTATAGCAAAATAAAATTATAACGTCGAAGCATTTTGTGATTTTTGACTTTTCAAACTGATACAAAGCATTTAATCAAAGTGAGTATTTAAATTACAGTCACCCACAAAAATTTGCTCATTTATAAGACACAAAATTTATGATGTTAAATGTGGATTGTCACATACTTGGATATTAATTTGGAATTATTTAAAAAAATGCTAAGTAAATTTTTCACACTAAAATTCATGAAAAAGATTCGAATTGTCTGAAAAATACACAAATAAATGCAAGACGATACCTAATTAGCTTGACGCTAGTAGTCTGTCGATTATTGAGTTACATGAAGCAAATTTTGTATCGTCGATGTCGCCCAGACGATAGTGCGATCAGCACAAAACTCATATACATACATACACATAATTCACCCAAACATAAACGCATAGCTACCAAAAACAACTTGAAATGTGAAAGGCAATACCAGAAATACAAAAAAAAAAAAAATACAAATCATCCAATTTTCCGGACCTCACACACCAGTATACCTACGGGCTACGGCTATTTAACTAAGCCTGTTTTGTTGAATTCATCCGAAGATTTTATTGGCATAATTTTATCCATTTTGTCAACGACTTTGTGTAAAAATTCCTACATTACATCTGTGTTAAGTTACAATAAACATATTGGAATTGAAAACTATGGCTAGACTTTTTATTTCTGTTTTGTCGTTGCCCCTGGAGAGCAATATACTACCCAACAGAAGTCTTAAAACAAGTTACAGTAAAAGCTCGTTAATTCGGAATGGTTGGGGGGAAGGTCAGTCCGAATAAACGAATTTTCCGAATTAATGAGAGAATTTTTGTGTGCACTAAAATTGATTGAAAAAATGCAAGGCTTAAACCGAAAAATTATTTTACTCATTTCATTAATTTTTGTAACCAAAAATTGCCGAGAAATTGCCCGGACTCCCCCAAACAAATGTTGTATAATTTTTTTAGACTATTACATATTTGAGATCTATTTGGTACCTATTATATGTTCAATCAAGAATTAATTATAATTTAATAATACCTAAATTTAATTTAATTTTTAGATAACAAATTTAAAACCGACTCTTATTTATTAGGAAAAATCTCTTTTATTCTGAAATTTTTTTTTCCCGAATTAATGAATTCCGAATTAAAGGGCTTTTACTGTACTTGGAAATAAGCTAAGATTACGACGTGTAATTTTTCGTGGCAAATGTTGACATGGCAACGTCATTTCATTTCATTTTCACTACGTGTGATTGCCTGTCAAGCGTCTGGTATATATTTTTTTTTTTTTTGATAAACTAACTAATTTATAAGCAACATTTTAAAATTAAGATTGAGTTCAACCAATAAGTTTAAGTGGTACTTTGTACTGTTTCGATGTACGTATGGCTATAACTGGGGTCTCAAAATGTAGGAAGTTCCTATATATTGAATTCTTAAAATATTCTAACTAAAATCTGGGTTATTTTGTTTATATCGATCATATAACAAAGAATATAATGAACTTAGGTTAACATTGCCAGTTTGTCACTTTCGTTCTCGAAACAGAATTTTTTTTTCGAAAGTAGTGATTTTCGAATATACACGGCTGCATTGCATAGAGTAAGGAAATAGCAAAAGCAAAAAGCAATCCCTCATCCCGATCTTTTTCAATCGTTATTGCTCGTGAAATATGGTGGTTATGTAGACAGCATAGCGGATTTGAACCTTCAGAAGGCATTTTACTTAAAATAAATGTTATTACACCAGTCGGTGTGGCCTGTGGTGTAATAATTTATTCTATGTTGCCAGAAACATTTGATATTTTTTTAAATTTTAGTGCAGTTTTCTAACGCTTGTTGAATCATTATTGTAAATAAGCCTACCGTTGCATATTTTATGTTCACTCTCTGTTGTAATCAACGCTCATACTATGTATTACATTATACTACTGATAGTTATATTCTCCCCTAGTTACATAAGTATAGGTACGAGTATACCATTTGTGAAGTCAGTCTCTAATACATATACTCTCAAACTCGAAACATCGTTTGCTTTTAGATTCTCGGCACTGTTCAAGGAAGGGGTAAAAGCGCACATCCCCCTTTTGAAGGAATGCTTATTTCTACCTTCTTAAGGCGTTTTAATAACATATTTTTCTAATAGCCGTTTTCTCAATAGTCAGATAGCCAACATGTCGACTACCTGATAAAACATCAATAGTCGAATAGCAGCGTTTGATAGACCAAATTTATCCAAATTGTCCAAGAAGTAAACTTTTCCAAATGATTCCTTCTATTTCGACCTATTGCTCGAAATTCACCGAGAAGGTAGGTTTTATCCTCCGCTACTTGCAAATCCGCACAGTACCTACCTCCAATCTTCCATAATATTCGTATTGAATGTATATCATATTTGAGGTTATCAAATTAGTGGTTCCGACGGTTTGCGTACATTTGTGACAATATTACAGAAATAAGTACACACAGATTTGTGTATGCGCGCAAAGCGTCTGCTCTTATAACGGTTTTTTTTTCAATTTTTTTTCACAGCCCTGTCAAAAAGCATCACCTTCCTGAACAGTGCTCCGGAAAATCAATGTGCTATTGAAAATAACTTTCATATGTACCTACCATAAAACCCCAATGGACAAAAGGACGAAAATTCGCTTCCTAGTTTGTTTTAGAGTTAACGTGCCCGACACTAAAATAATCCTGCTGCAATAACCAAAACGAACAGAATGTCTAAGCACATCATCCTGCCGCAAATAGAAAATCAAATGTCACACAAACAATACGAGTACGATATTCAATGGAATACCCTGACTGGTACTCTCATTTCCGAAATAAGCAACAGGATGTGTCGACATACCTACTACAAAAGGAATTGAATTTCCCAAGACATCTTTCGGGTACCATTCATATCCTTTTACAGGATGTGAGCGAGCATCCTACTTGTGCCAGAAGAAACCTCTTCACAGATACTCGTACTGCACAATCAACGTAAGTATGTTGTTACGTATGCGAACTTTATGTGGCAAAGGATGTGGCTATAAGAATGGATCAAGGATATACAGTCCATGGAAAATATGTGAAATGCAATCAAACAGTAACAACTCAACTAACAAAAGGAATAGACAACATTTCGTGATCTCGTAAAAAATGTAACACCCCTACTACCAATAGTGTGCAGTTCTATTATTGACACATTTTGATACAGATTTCATTTCATATAGTGTTGGCGAATGAGTATCATAAGCATAACACTCATGCTGTTCCATTAAATTTGCTATTTCCATGTTATCATTTATTTTCATGGATTTCGAATATGTTGCTACCTCAGATGTACGGAAGATCTATATAAATTATGTAAGAAATTGAGCCTTTTCTCAATCTATGTCATAATAATTTTAAGTATCCAGCTTCCAGCCTACATTTTACGAACTCAAAAAATATTGGAATCAATACGTATGCACTCTCTAAGATTTTAAATTCCGCAGTTAGATATCAAAGTTGTGTAGGTAGATATATACAATATACTTGTTGTGTAAACTATACTCGTAGACTTCAATGCACACAATCGAAAATAAAAGTTTCTTAAAGTATCTACGGAACAACAACAGATAACTGGTACCGGTAATTATTGAGTTTGTAAAAGCGGGGTATCATAAAGAGATAGCGATGGACAAAACTACACTAGAGGATGACCACTTATTATCTTTTAATCTTTTAAGATATTGCGTGATGATGGGAAACATGATACAGACACTGTGTAAGTAATTCTCCCGTAAAAAGGTTGTTATCGAGCGAATTTTTCTGTTATAGATATATTATATATCTATGTAATAAGTCGAAACATTTTTTTCGTCCACATATTTGGTCATAGGCAAAAACAATAATAAGAAGCCGAAAAAAAGAAAATGTACATACTTTGAGTGCATCAACACTTCAATTGAAGTTTAGCAAAATATTAAAAAAACATTTCCGCTAGTTACATAATATAAACATCAAATTGGTCAAGTACTTTACCTACAATGTTATAGTCTTAGTTTAGTTTTAGCTTATCGAACTTGAATTTTAATTTGAATTGAGTTGTAGAATTTCACTTAATTTATAAATATGAATAACAGGCAACTCATTTTGAGGTATAAATTTAAACGTAAAGCATTATAACATGTCCTCTTTGGTATTAAATTACTTAATTCCATAATAAACACGAACCACTTCACAAGTCGATTACAATTTATTCTTTTTCCTAATACGTCTGCACTAGTGCACTCTAGGTACTATCAGCCTTATCAATTGGAAGAATCAATTTGGAATGAAAACTCACACAAAACGAATGGTTGCGAGAAGCTAGGCCTAGGGTCCCTACGGACCTGTTGCGCCAAAAATTATAATTATTATTATTACAGTGTTGTACGAAGTCTAGGTATTAAATTTCGTGAAGGAGAGGGTTAACAATTATAAAATAATTTTAGTTAATTATTGTAAGTGTTTTCACATTTTATTCGTTGCCATACAACAATGCAAATGTTCTTAAAGTCTAACAAGCACAAATTTATACAGATGCAAAAAAAATTCAAAATATTGCATTTTTGTTCTATTTCTAATCATTTGAAGCATATTATTTCTGAAATATATTTACGAACATATGTGTGAATTCCTAAAAGAATAAAGAGGACAGCTTTCGAGCATAAAAACGCGCGCTTTATATTTTTCAGTTCGAATTTAAACTTTTGTCGGTTTCTAAGTTTCCCGAATTGTAATTTTAAGGCACACAATTTTTTATAGGTCAAATTGTATTTATTTTCAAAACCGAAAGCGATAAGTTCTTAACACGCTTCCTACGTGAGATTTTAATTTATTTTGAAATGAATGAGCCGGCTTTTATTTATATTTTAAAAAAATTTTACTTGCTACGTTTATTGAATATTATTTGCAAAGGGATTTTATTACGACATAAAAATGTACATACTCATAAAACAGTCGTGCAGTAGTATTAAACAACTATTGAAAGCGTACTGTAAAAAGTAATGCCAATGTGTCCGATCGAACAAGAAGGCATTACTGATTTGCATATGATATTTTGATAGATCAGTGGATATTTTGTGCATTTCCTTTTTTGTGTTTTGTTTTTTGCTTATAATAAGCCTCAAGAAGCCTTTGAAAGATATCATTCTGTTGGGCAAATTTGTGCAATTTATGTATATCTATATTTCTTTTTTAGAATAAAATCCTCGTTGTGAAAGCATCCACATGAAAACAAATTAAGAAATTTTAATTCTGCAATTACGATAAATGTGATACCTAGATTCTTAGAAAGTTGTCGCACTAGTAAATGTGGAGGTCTAATTGTTTATTGGCACCGTTTCACAAATGCTATACACTTTTACTTAAGCTGACATCCAACTACTAGTCTACTAGTCGACATTAGTGATTGATTACTAGTAAGGCGGATTGTTAATTTATTTTAAAATTATTAGTATTAAGTACTATAATTTTTTGTGTGCGTTTGGGTGGCTCCCTGGATGGTTTAGATTCACAAATCAGCCCTGCAGATGGCGCTGCAGTGGGTTCACTAGTAAAATATAATTATTTAATAAACCTTTGCTTTTTAGCATTCCCTTTGTCAACTTTCTGGATAGTTTTAGAATTTTTTTCGGACAAGAATACATTCTGATTTCGCTTACACTTAGGGATTTCAATCCCGAAGCTAATTTTCAATCCCGGGATTCCGGGATTTGAAAAAATGAATCCCGGGGTATCCCGGGATTGGACAGTAAATTTTTTTTTTTTTGGAAAAAAAAAGAAATCAAACCAAACATCGATGCACGGGTGAAAAAGTGCTCTCAAAAATGTAGAAATTAATTAAAAGTGCGTTATCTTTTTAAGTAAAAAGCAGCGTAACTATTATGCTCTGCTTTTTTATTATTAAAATGAATCAAAATTTAAGAAATTTATTTAAATTAATATACATTTTTTACATTGTGCACTTTTTCCATCTTTTGATGTGTAAAAATGATGCCAAACTGAAGGTGACGGGTCAGATTCACAATCTTTTTTATGCCTTGTAAAATGAGTTTCACTTGACATTTTTTTTAAATCAAACAATAATAATAGGGACTAGTAGGTACTTTATTTAAAACGCTTGCGAGAATACCACAAACACAATACAACACTCCGTTCGACTGGTGTGTATCAACTAAACTCTTTTTTAAATGTCCTTTTCCTTTTATTACTTAGATAAATAAAACTAATTACAATGCAATAAATTTGGAACTATTGGTTTTCTTAGAAATACAAAAATCTGCAACAATTGGTTTTCTTGGAAATATGAAAGGTTTTATTGCTTTGTTCCTTGTTCCGGTATGAATTCTAGGAATTGAAATTTAATTGAAAGAATGACTACCTAAGCAATTCTCTATGGATCGTAAAATTATATGGGAATGGTATGTGAGAAGGAATAAGGAAATGGTATCTTAACTTTTTTTCAGAATTGACTTTGAAAAACTTGGGAAATTTGTGATGAACAGTTTCAGCACAGAACAAAGAACGAAAGTGCTTCAATTTTATTTTGAAATTCGACATTCAACTATTCAGATACAAAAAATAATACAAATAAAATATATAAACGCATACCTTGATTTGCGCTTCAACGGCACCAGATCTGTCAAGCACTACCGTAATCTAACCTAGATAATGTTTCTTTTCTGTACATTTTCGGAAAACGGCGAGGCAAGGGTTAATTTCGATCACAAAACATTAGTAATCTAAATTTTAAAAATCAAAAGTTACTTAGGTATTTCCTTCAGAGACAGAAAGTATCAATCCCGAAAATCCCGGGATTGGTGACTGGCAATCCCGGGATCGTTAAAGAGCAAAAATTGTAAGGGATCCCGGCTTTGATTTGCCTACTTACACTTCACTTCACTTTTACTTTCACTTAAAAATAAAAACAAACCGCTTGTAACTACACAAAACGTCCAAACTCAAGTTATGACATATCTTTTGCGAATATTTCTCTTATAACTACTTATGAATAAAATGCATTCGGAATAAAAGCCTAACTGCTAATAACATGTTCGGATCTACTTTTTCATATTTGGAAAAACGATCTAACTCGTCTTTAGATAGTAGTCAAATAAAGTGTAATTTTGGAATAACAGTCTAAGTCGAGTTAGAAAAATTAAATAACTAATGACGATATGGAATAACAACCAAACTTATCTTTAATTATTTGAAAAAAAAAAAAAAATCAGATTTCAAGAGGTATTCTTCTCAATACAAATTCCTAATGTCGACTTAGGCTTTTATTATTCCAAATTACGAATTTTAAAAAAAACTGAAAGTAAACTGCAGCGAAACTCAAATTAAGAAATTAACGTTATTAAATTCTTAAATTTACGCGAGCCAAGCTATTATGCAAACATTAAGCTTAAGTAAAAGTATCTTAGGCTATTAGGTTTTTAGTGGATAACGTCGAGCAAACTTTTCTATGCAATTGTCGAGTGTTTCTCTCTAAACCGAAATTGCGGTGAGCAGGTACCAAGTGGCGGTTCTCTATTATTGGTTTGAGTCGCTTTAAGAATAATTTTTCAAATAACTTTGATGCCGTAAATTATTCTTGATGCCGTAAATATCATCAAGAAAGAGAAGCAAAAAACGGAAGAAGATAAGGACATCCTGGTAAGGCGTGGACTTCCGCTCTTTATGCTTACCTTCGATAGGTCTGATAATATCGAAGATATCTACCAAATTAAAACCATACTTAATATTGTGGTAAAAATCGAGCCCATGCGCAGAAATTTGAAAACAATTCCACAGTGCCAACGTTGCCAAGAATTCAATCATACGCAAATGTATTGCAAAAGAGAACCGCGATGTGTAAAATGCGCCGGAAGTCATTTCCCCCAAGACTGTGGAGCAAACAAACAATCCTCCGCTACCTGTGCTAATTGCAAGGGAAAGCACCCGGCAAATTATAGAGGCTGTGAAGTAGCTAAGGAGTTGCAAAAACGGAGAGATACGCTACTCAAAAGCCAAAATAAAAAAACAAAGCCGCGTACCAAGGTAAAGCGTAGGACCGCCCAGGAGGTAGCAGGCATTATAAAACCTCCAGTTCAAAAGCGTAGCATTGTCAGAGAAAGAGAGACAATAGAAAGGCCCTCGACCTCTTTTGTCAAAAGAAACGCTACTGAAAAGTTACCATCAGGAAAGCCATCGAATATAGTGGCCCCCGGACAGCCAGAGTACAGACCTAGCTACGCTCAGGCCGCGGCATTCGAAGGAGCGAAAAACGTTGAAACTTCGCCGGACCCTGTTTCTCATGTTTTCTCAGTTATTCTCGAGAAACTTGAAGAACAAAGCAAAATAAATAAAATTATTCTCGATCGCTTGGTTAAGCTCGAAAATAATTGACGGAAAACGCGTGCTTCAAAAATAACATGAATGAAAAACCAATGTTAAAAATATGCACTTGGAATGCAAACGGGCTTTTATAAAAACTCGGCGTATTGGAAATATTCATACGCGAGAAAGATATTGACATTTGTTTGATTTCTGAAACTCACGTGAAAAAGGGATTTAATTTAAAAATAAAAGGCTGTAATGATTTCCACGCTTGTAACCAATCGGGAAACGCGAGAGGTGGATCATCATTGTTTATTAAAGACTGCATTGAACAATACGAAGACCTGAAGATAGAGCTTGAACCTATGCAACTATGCACGATTCGAGTAAAAAATAGTCAGCGTACTCTTAGATTTTCATCTATCTACTGTCCACCGCGTTCCGCGCTTGAAAAAGGTGATTATACTAACTTGCTTAAATCGCTCAAACCAAATTTCATTATTGGCGGCGATTTTAATGCGAAGCACACGTTCTGGGGCTCGAGATACATCTCGCGAAAAGGTAGAATGCTCTATGGGGCATTTATGGAATACAGTTGCGATTTCCTCTCGACGGGCAAACCGACCTACTGGCCAACTGATACCTCAAAACTACCTGACCTGATAGATTTTTTCGTTGTAAAAGGAATACCTACCAACCACATTGTTGAAGAGAGCTTTGATCTATCATCTGACCATTCACCGGTTATATTAACATTGAGTGTAAAACTAGTCAATAACCTAGAGCCAGCGAGATTAACTGGTAGAAAAACTAACTGGGAAGGCTTTAGGAACGAAATAGAAGAGAATGTTGAACTGAGTGTTCCACTTACGACACCCTATGAACTTGAGGTTGAGGTTGATCGCTTCGTCGAGATCGTACAGATCGCCTCCTGGAATAATACGCCTAATCCAAGGAAAACGCCGGCCAAATACGGGCTACGATATCCTCCCGAAATAAAAGAATTGGTCAACGAAAAAAGGAAGGCGCGTAAGAAATGGCAACAGAGTCGCGCTCCGCAACATAAAGCACATTTGAATTATTTGTGCAATTTGTTGAAGACAGCTATTAAGGATTTTAAAAATCGTGCGATAGGTTCCTACCTTGAAAGTTTAACAGCGAAAAAAGATTCCAATTATTCACTTTGGAAAGCTGTAAAAGGCACCAAAAGGCCCAAAATCCCCGTGTCGCCAATTAGAATTAATCAAAATGAATGGGCAAGGGAAGATAAGGAAAAAGCGGACGTTTTTGCCGCTCATCTAGAAGAAACTTTTAAACCGTACGATGGCCAAGCGATCCCCGACAATACTAATAGGGCGGAATTACAACCTGACGATTCAACACTCACTAGTGCAACGCTAAGTGAACTAAAACGTGAAATCGAATCCCTAAAACCTAAGAAAGCTCCTGGTTATGATTTGATCACCGGAGAAGTTCTGAAAGTTCTACCAAGAAAAGCATTAATTAAGCTTCTTCATATTATAAATGCCGCGAATTAAAACACTTGTTTCTTACTTTTAAAATTAAACAATATTTATTTGGAACTATGTCCTTTATTATTGAAATACTTTTTACTAATTCTAAAAGGAGCTTAAGGCTACTATGTAGTTACAATAAGACTGTTGATAAATTCATCATACAGTCGTATTTATATACTTTTCTTATCTATCTACAAGGAGACCCAAGCGTACAATCGTCTTGCTTGATAATGAAGAAGAGATAATATTCCAACATTGTATACAAACGATATTATCTCTTTTACATATGTTATCATTGTAGCGTTGTGTGCAAGACTGTACTAGAGACTAAAGATATCATTGAATACAAATAATGTTATCTTTTTTCTCAATATGTCTTGCTATGGATACTTAACTCCCCCCCTTGTTAAACGAAATCGTCCCGATTTTTCGACGCTATTTTTAACATTTCTCTTTCATAAGTTTTGTTATATGCGTCAATCTTTTTTTGTTTTTGACGATCTGTTATACATTGTATAGTTTTTATCATTACGTACGTAAATGCTAGAATAACAATCAGTGTTACAATTGTGTATATAGTTGATAATATCGGTTTTTCTTCAAAAGGAATAATTAGTTTTTTTAAAGTATCTATGTTATCGAATTTGTACATTGTATCTTCTTTAATTATTTGGTCGATGTAAGACTCTGAATTATGATTTCTTAATATAACTTCTTTAATTTGCTTATGCATGTTTTTGTATATTTTATCGTCTAGATTTATAGTATTTTCATAAGTAACTAAGTTTATACCATTAATTGTTTGATTATTTAACTTATGCTTACCGCTTAATAACATAACACCGGATTCAATTTCTAAGTCGTAATCGTATTCTTGTTTAATGTTGCATTTTGAAGTTATATTCTTTAAAAGTGGAATAAGACAATTTTCTTCTTCAAAGTTAATTTCACAAATGTTTTTACTTAGATGATTTTGACAATTTCTTGTTCTTAAATAAGTTTGGTTACATAAGGCAATTGTTTTATCTGTAATGATTTTTCCATGTTTTGAATTTAAAGGTGTTACTTTATACAATTTACATGATTTAATTAGAACTGGATATTTATATATTGTGATGAAGAATTCATCAGTTCTAGCTAATAATATTTTAGAGTACTCAAGTATATTTATTATGGGTACTTGAATTATTTCATGTTGAATAATATTTTTAATGTCATCTAAGTCTAGGCTTTCTGATAAATATTCATTATTTTTTGCTGCATTAATTGTTCTGGTCAATAATAATAATTGTTCGTACACTTGTTCTATTACTAAATGTTCTTTAAGGCTCTGACCTTCGAATTGTTGCAAAATTTGTTCAAATCTAGAATTTATAGTTTTTTGTTTATTATTGTTTTCTATGAGATTATTTATACTCGTTTCTATGTTAACTAAGTCATAATGGTCAGGATTACCAAACACATATTTGAAAGCTGTTCCTAAAAAGTTAATTGATCTAGTATGCCTAGTATGTTCTTGTAATTGGTCTGCTAAATTCTTAATTTTACTTAACCAAATTTTTTCTTCTTGTGTAGGTTGATATTTACTAGTTAAATTTAAGCAGGGCAACCCGTCTACTAGTTTAAATGATCTATTCTTATGTTATTATTTACCATACATTCCGTTTCATCTGCTTCTGCATATGTACTGCTGACATCGTCTCTGCGTTGTTGTCGGGAGTTATTTACTCTCTGCTGCTTGAAGTTCTGCTGATAAGATCGTTGCGGTCTGTTGTGTGTGTTGAAACTCCCGCTGTGTTCACGTTTCGCTGGTGGATTATATACATCGGGTTTGTATTGATTCCAATTTTGTCGCTGTGCATGTACAATTTGTCTCGAGTTTATCTCCATCGGCTGTGGTCCTTGATTGTGTTGCTGCATATTATCGTATTGCTTCTGGGGTTGATAATTCGTTGTTTGGCTCGAATAATTTGGTCTTCTTTCGTTTCTGCGTTCATGTGGCATATTTTTGTGGTGCTTATCTTGAGTGAGATGTAAATGCCTGTGCACATTATCATGTTCTATTCTGCGAGCAATTGCGAATGCGTGTTCTAGATCATTTATTGTAGCTGAATATAATGATCCTCTTGTAAAGTTGTCACTCATACCATCAATGAATATACGAACTGCGTCGTCGTTAGCATTTTTAATTAGTCTGTCGATTATATTCGGCGGATCACCTGACATAGTGATTTTTGATATTATTAAATTGAGATTTTTATTTATCTCGTCGTGGTATTCAGACAGTGTGCTTCTTTTTTGCGTGATGGCTTTCATCATGTCTTGTAGCACGTATAGAGGTTCTTGATTAGAGTACGTATAATCTAATCTGTTACGTATCGCCTCAAAATTAAAAATTGTGTTATAATTGGTTAACACATTCGCGGCTGCACCCTGTATTTTACTTTTCACTATAGTCAATGCTGCTGCGTACTTACTGTGTGTTTTGAAGTTTTTAATGCTGTCCATTAATCTGGATGCTTCTTCGCGCCACGACCGATAATTTGATTGATCGCCGTTGAAAATAGGTAGGCTTTTAAATGCGTCTAACTGTATTTCACTACCATCTGTATATGTGGTTCTTATTTCCTCTAGCACAGGTATGTTTGGTACTATGCCTAATCCAGATTTTACTTCATTTAGTTTTGTTTCTAAATTAGTGTTTATTTGATTTTGGTTAGTTATTATTGCTGCTAACCTTGCATTCTCTGTGCGTGTGTGCTCTAGGGTTTGTGTTACTGTGTTGCTCCTGGTTTCTAAAGCTTCTAATCTTGCCATTAATACTGCGAGTTGTTCCATTTTGAACTCGTGTCTGTTGTCGTCGAATTTGTGTGTTTTTTTTCTCCACATATACACTTTCACTGAATTGCTTTGCTGCTTCGTACGAAGAAGCTATATTTGTACCTGCTATGCTAGGTAATTCTTGTAACCGGTAACGCGAGTGTTCTGTTTATACTAGATTTCACTACTTGTTCCCGAGGTCCGCTCGATTGAAGTTAAAAAGTATATTTAACCTCCTGGCAGGATCGCCAATTAAAACACTTGTTTCTTACTTTTAAAATTAAACAATATTTATTTGGAACTATGTCCTTTATTATTGAAATACTTTTTACTAATTCTAAAAGGAGCTTAAGGCTACTATGTAGTTACAATAAGACTGTTGATAAATTCATCATACAGTCGTATTTATATACTTTTCTTATCTATCTACAAGGAGACCCAAGCGTACAATCGTCTTGCTTGATAATGAAGAAGAGATAATATTCCAACATTGTATACAAACGATATTATCTCTTTTACATATGTTATCATTGTAGCGTTGTGTGCAAGACTGTACTAGAGACTAAAGATATCATTGAATACAAATAATGTTATCTTTTTTCTCAATATGTCTTGCTATGGATACTTAACTCGCGCTCAGACTAAAACACGTGCAGAGTCAATGGAAAGTCGCGGAGGTCATAATGGTTTTAAAACCAGGAAAACCGCCAAATGAAGTAAAATCGTATAGACCGATTTCACTTCTTCCAGTCATTTCCAAAGTCTTCGAGAGAATATTGCTTAGGCGCCTACAACCGGTTATTGAAGTCAATAATCTTATCCCTGACCACCAGTTTGGGTTCAGAACCAAGCATTCGACGATTGACCAAGTACATAGAACTACTGACGTAATCGAGAAAGCATTTGAAGGAAAAAAGATTTGCTCAAGCGTATTCCTTGACGTCTCACAAGCCTTTGATAAGGTGTGGCACGACGGCTTGAAATTTAAATTACGACAAGTTCTCCCCGCAAGCCTATATGATATTCTAGAATCATATCTCGGGAATAGGCTCTTCCGTGTTAGAAATGGAAACGAATACTCGGAGCTAAAAGAAATTTCGGCCGGGGTACCGCAAAGGAAGCGTCCTTGGTCCGCTTCTCTATTTGTTATACACTCGCGATATTCCAAGAGAAGATGGCACTACCCTTGCTACGTTCGCCGACGACACAGCTATCCTAGCAGTAGGTAATACAATCGAAGAAACGACTACAAAACTGCAAACCGCAGTGAATAAGATAAATGAATGGACAAGGAACTGGCGGATCGCCTTAAATGAAACTAAATCTGTACATGTGAATTTCACGTATAAGAAAACCAATGACTTGCCAATTTTCCTAAATATGGCCCGAATACCCTTTGCAAACGAGGCCAAATATCTGGGAATGACACTCGACGCAAAGTTGAAATGAAGTTCGCACGTGAAAATGAAACGTACAGAACTCGATATCAAATATAGAGAAATGTACTGGTTACTCGGAAAACATTCCCAACTCAGTACTGAGAACAAACTGCTTTTATACAAGCAAGTGCTAAAGCCGGTGTGGACCTACGGTATACAACTTTGGGGTTGTACCAAGAAAACAAATGTCAATATTCTACAAACTTTTTAAAACAAAGTTCTTAGAGAAATTGTACAAGCACCATGGTATATTAGAAACGACGATATCCATAGGGATCTCGGAATTCCAACAATCGAAGCTGAAACTAGAAGCTTCGCGAGAAAGCATAGAAACCGACTAATCGGACATATCAACAATACAGTCCGACGAATCTTGGACGAGAGCAATTTATTGCGCCGACTAAAAAGAACGAAACCGTTCGACTTGGCAAGATAAGATTAACCGCGTCTAATTTGTGGAGTTGTTGTTTCATGAAAGAAAAATTGCTTGATAAGTTATATCTTAGTTGCAGTATCTAACAATCTTTAGAAGGGTGGTGTTTTTAGTCAGTAAAAATCTGACACTACTATGAGAACGCGCTTGCTATTCTCATTGTGTCTTTGGAAGATTTTCACCTACCCTCGGATAAAAAAAAAAAAAAAATAACTTTGAAATTATTGGTAGTAGAGATATCGGTCTGTAGGATTTCTTTTCATTTGGCGATTTATCCGGTTTCAAAATCATAATCTAGTCTGCTACTTTCCATTGACTAGGGACATACTTGAGTCTGAAAGCTGCATTAATTATATGTAATAGTTTTCACATAGCTTTTTCAGATAATTCTTTTAGTATTTGCCCTGTTATCAAGTCATAACCCGGTGATTTTGTTCCGTTGAAGTAGTGCTTGATTTTGTTCTTTAACTCTTGTAGTGTTATATTCTCTATGGTTTTGTGATCGTTTTTTCAACCATAGTCAAATCTTCTTCTGTAGTTTGCATGGGAAATGGTTGGAACGTTTTCTCAAGATGATCAGCAAAAAAAACCTGCCTTATATAGGTAATGCTTGTTTCATTGGCTTCCTTGAGCCTTTCACCGCCTTCCATAGCGACTAATCCGCATTTTTATGGGCAGAGAGGCTGTTGAGATATTTGCTGAAGGACTCGTTTTTAACTTTTTGTATTAGCACCTTCAGTTCGTGCCATAGTGCGTTTTTGCCTATTTTATTCTCAGGTGTTCGAACTTGTTGCCACAGTTTTCGTGCTTTTCGCTTTCTTTTTATAAGTTCTTTAACTTCGTTTGGGTAATTAATGTCCACTCTATTCTTTCTTTGGCAGCACGGAAAAAATTTTAAGATCAAATCAAGAAAAATAAGCGCAGAATCACGAAAAGTTTGTCTAGTTTTAAAGCTTAGCTCAGGATTTACTGATTCACGACTTCTTATTCGCAATTTTAGAAATTGTAAGAAGTGAAGATATTGACCCCCAAAAATCGTGAATCAACACTTCTCATTGTCAATAATGATCAAAAAACATTTCGCAATTTACCACTTCTCTGTAGTAAATTTGATTTCATCGCTTACTGAATTGCAAACATTTAGTCTTGAATTGCAACTCATTAGTGCTGATTTGCTACTTCTGTAGTTGCAATTTACAAATTCTTAATCGTAAATTACAACTTCTTCTTTTTGTCAATTTGCAATTCATATTTTGGAATTTGCAATTCATATTTTGCAATTTACGATTCTTGAGTAGTGATTTGAGGCATCACCGTCTTAAATTAAAAACGTTTTATCGTGAAATTAGAAAACTTTATTTTCAATTTACAACTTAGGTATATCTTGTGATTTACAATCAGAATTCATAGCCGTATTTTATAATTTTGTTTCCTCTTGATATCCCAGAGAATCATATGACGCCATATCGTCCGGAGACAAAGGGACTTATCTGTGGTGGTTTTTCTGTCTATGCTGAAATTTTAAATACACGCAAATTGTTTAGAAGAACTTGTATTGATACGAACCTTAAAAAACCTTTTCGATTGCACATTTTAAAATCCATACCAATTTACTTCTTTTCTAATAGCGAGAAATATCTTCATTCTGAAAAAAAAAAATAAAAATACAGATTTATATAGGTACCTACTTTAGTTAAATTTTTTTCCATTATTAAATAGGTACTCACATGATATATATTCCAGAATGCTTTATAATGGTTAGTAGGTACACTCACTATCACTGAGAACTAGTAATAATTAAAAAACGACTGCCTTAAGCAAAGATTAAATACCGACTGTGTGTCGCTGCCCATGATTGCAGCTGTCCAGCAACACCACAAACATATTATGTATGTATATTGATCCATATAAAGAAAGGATTTCGACCAATGGACTATATCGTTACTGTCGACTACCTGTGCATAAAAAAAATTCACACATCACACGTTATGTAGTTAGTTTCCATGGAAATTACAAAAAATGTTTTGCAATTTACGACTTCTCTACGTCAATTTACGTTCTCGATTTAAATGTGGTAAATTATTATAAGATTTTATTGCTTCATCATTCAGTGGTGGTAGATCACCAAATATTTTTCGCAATTTGAGATAGCAAAGTGGTGTTTACGAAATTTGCCTATTGGTAAATTGCTCCAAACAATCTCGCAAATCACTACAAATTAAAGAAGCTCGAATTAATACTTTTAATCGTAAAATGCTACAAACAAAATTTGATATTTTTCGCCGTTTTCACTGACAAATTACAAATTTTTATATCAATTCAAGAAAAAATCGTTGTGATTTGCGAAAAATATACGATTCGTGAATTATGTAGTGTTCGCTCTAATCAATCAAAAGACCAACATTCAAGCAGAGTTCAGTTTATTGACTGACTTGTACTCGTCAGCTATGTTGCTATACAATATACAATACATAGTCAGAGAGAGAGAGCATAATGCATGTAGGAATGCAAGACACATCACAAATTACAACTCAAAATGTTGCAATTGGTGATTTTCAATTCTTTCCGTGAGGTAGGGGTGCTTTGCTATGCTGCTCGCTGTATGTTTCTATTAAATAGCTCTAATTCTTCTTCGAGTTGAAAAGGGTTTTTTATTGGTACTTGTAGGTTAATCATATTTGGGGAATATGGGGAAGTGAAGACAAAATCAACATGAATACCTACTTCTAATTAATATATTTTCTTCTGTATCGAGTAAATTAAATTGAACAATCTAAAGCATTGTAGTATTTACATAAAAGATCTTGGTTCCCTAGTAAACCCCTCCACGGACTATTTAAACTATTTTTTTTATTGTAATCGGTGAAGGGAAAGGAATCTTAAATAGGCAATACAGATGCATAGCACCATCGACCACTAATTTAGCATCGATGTATTTCATAATAATAAAAATGATAATCTTTATTATATTATTAGCTTTGAAAGCTATTATTTACATCAATTCTTACATTATTTACATAACTGTTGTTCTATAATTAGATTTTACAAACTCCACAAATTATTTAATTCCTTAACATTTTCTGTCAATTCATTATACGATTTGAAACCTTTATAAATGAGAGAGTTCTGTGCTCTTGCTTTTAAAAAATTGTTAACCTCAAATCATTCATACTCCTTAGACTGTAAGGCTGAACTTCTCGTATATATCGAACATATTTTGTTAAATATTTTGGCATTGTAGATATTGTTTTTATCTTATAAACACACAAATTATCGTATTCATTACGATTCTTTGTTTAACAGATAAACATCTCAACATATTTAACATAGAAACGATGGACATATACCTACTACACTTTAAGATATTTCTCATTGCTTTATTTTGCAACATTTTGTAACCTAACTAATTGACTTTCATTACACAAAAACATAAAAGTTGAACGATTCGCAGAATGAGGCTTTACAATAACATTATAAATTTTTATTGCGGTTGTAATCGTTATCTGATTTCAGCAATTTAAGTCGTGTCACTAAAATCAAAACGTTTTACTTACAATTTTCTGCAAAAAACTTAAAACATCCGTTTTTATTTTATCAGTTTCTAATTCATCGAAATTGTTTTCATTTATATATTTTGAAACTCTATTTTGACATACATATTAGAAAGAGACTGATGGGGGGAAAATCGTTTAAATCAATAATCACATTAACTTGATCAACATTAGCATTTATAAAATTCTTAAGAATATCCATGTAAAGATTGAAAATGTATTGTTCAAGAAGATATATTTGAGTGTACTTAGGTGCTCTGATCATTTTGTTTTTTTTTTTTGTATTTATTAAATCTATAACTTAAGAAAAAAGAGAATATAAAGTTTATTTAAAGGATAAGCTTAAAAAGTAGTGACTTTGTTTACAGAATCTAGATTTTCAAAACTTAAAAATATTGTAATTTGTTTCATTGCTCTAGGAGACGGTTAACAACACTCTCAACCGAAAGCCACCTAGTGTACGAAATGCTTAAGATGTCATGCTTTTTTATGTTAAAATATTCTTGGAATTCTTTAAAAGCTTCACATTTCTTAGGTTTACAGTAAAAGTTATCCACGTACATCCAAGATAAAACAAATTCTTATTTACATACATTTTAACAAACGAAAGCCGAAACTCGATTAACCGAGATTCTTTTAACCGGCATATAAACATAGAAAGACACAGAATCATGAATTAACACTTTTTCGCGTACGTATCTGTTTGATGTCCCTTTTAAATGTTTGAATTTTGTATTTACTAGTTCTTTGTCATAACGTTGTAGTTTCTTTCATCGTTAAATTGACTTATTTTAGCCGTGTTTTATTATCAGCCATGATCTATATAGATCATCGATTTACATGCACTTACAACAACAGCATATGATCCTGCTTCTCATCGAGATCATGAACCATGATCTGAAAATTATTTCTACTATTGCTCGCAGCGCTGTTTGGCGCTGTTTGTTTCTTTCTTGAATGTTGGTGTGCCTGTAAAAGATAGCCACACAGTCACGTTGCCAGACTAAAAAATGCAATACTTTTATCATAGCACAAAAAATCAATCAGCGTTTTTTTACATTCAATAAATTTCCCGTCCTTGAAGATTTTGCTTTTTATTTCTGTAAAGGTATGACAAGCCCAGCGAAATATTCCATAATTTTTTAAGTAAATGTTTAACAAAAAATGTTTATGAAATGCGTCGCAGTTCGTAAATTAAATAAGAATTGTATCACAAGTTTTCTGGCAGGAAGTTGAGAGCTGTGTTTTGTTTTTACATAAAGTACAAATCAAGTACAAATGTCCAGATCTCGGAATATTTAATGAAAAATGTAAACTAGCAGGCGCATAAATTTAAACTATTTTATAACTGCAACTGTTTTCGCCGAGTTTTTTGGACATACAGCTTTAAATTTACATGAAGTGACGATTTTATTTTAACAATCAAACGTATTTTGTGTGTGTGCAGAGAGAGAATTATGGTATTTATATGAAAAGTATAATGCTTTGTCAAAGAATTATTCCAATCTAAGCGGACCAGATGTGTAAACTGCGGTTTTCATTATATTTCGAACTGATTGTAAACACTTTAAATAAGTTCTTAAAAAACTCTGATATAAAAAACTGATATGGCAACAACCCCGACAAGCAACTGAAATGTCGTTGTACGGAATGTTTGCAATATGGCTGGTGGCATGGTCGACTTTTGAAAGCAACTGTTGCCACAACTCGTCTATGATCCGTATTGTTTTATTTTCGTGATCTGATTCGGATCAGATCACGCTGATAATAAAACACGGCTTTTAAATTAATGGTTGTGTTTATTGATGAATTCAATGTTTTTTTTTTTTTTTTTTTTATAAGATAAAGAAATAAAGTGTCATCTATTAACCGGGATTTTGGATTATGGGCTCGGTCCCAACCATTCCGGTTAATCGAGTTTTGACTGTATCTCGAATCTTCTTGTTCTGTGAGTCGAAACAACAGGTAACTATAACTAAACATTTTCTAGTTGAAATATCTGTTTGTTCGTCGATTGTAATAGAACATTTTCGAGTTCTCAAAACTTTGCTTGTTTGATCTTGGGCAAAAGGCCCCATAAAAACATTAACCATGGAACTAGCTTTGGTACGCTCACACTTTATACCTCTATACCAGTACATAACAGGAGTCATCTCAGCTTTAAGTTTTGAATTGTTATTGTTTCTCGAGGAAACCTGAAGAAACAAATCTGGACTAAGGCTTGTATTTTTGGACTTCTCCAAATGAACCCTTGATGTACTATGCCTTTCCAAATTTGTTTTGTTATTGTCAAGCATTTTAAAGCAAATTCTGCAAAAGCTTTGCTCGTCGACACACTTGAGCCAATAATATTCTCGTTCCCATGCTTGCTTGTATTTTTGTTTGTATTTTTTTTCGTTCTGGTGGATTTGTACATTAATTTTCTTGAATCCAATTAGAGTTTCTTTTTCTAGATACTATTCAGAGAACAAAAAAGAATGAAATTAAAAACTAGAAAACTAAACTAAAACCAAACACTCACGAACGAGTCACGTCACAACATTTGCATTTGGCAAGAGGCTAGACCGCTAGAGCCATCTGAATCTGATTCTGCAGCAGACTGAGTTTCGTTTTCATTTTCTTGTATTGTTCATTTTGGTGTTTCTCTATAAAAAAAATGTATTACTTGAACAGATGTTTGTCAGAACAATTTTCCTTTTTTTGTGGTTTTCAATAAATATTTATCCATATTTTTTTAATAATTTTCTTCTTGTAAAATAATGTTTTTTGCACGGACACGAATTCAAATTTCATAAAAGCTCTCAAATCAGAATCGGATCCCGTTAGTTAAGCAGACAATGAGAAACAACAGAAGCATAGACCGAGACAAAGACAGAAATTTGTTCCATGGTTCGTGCACTCATTTCATATAATGTCAAAAGAGAATGTGGCCAAGTTCGCAATAAGTTGGCTTCGTTCAGCCGTTCTTTACAGCGGTTATTTTTAGCATGGTTTTTGTATAGCTTTCCACGAGAAAGTTTATCAAACAAAAAGAGTGGAGTAGATTGGATTTTGCTAAAAGTGTAGTAGATCTACTGCTATTGAAGTCAAAGAGATATGATCGAGAGAAACCCCTTGAACGAAGTTCGCCGGGTCAAGTAGATAAATAAATATAAAAACAATCACACAAAAATAATGGAACTGATCGGAGGCAGGATACAACACCTTCATACTTCTTAGGTGAAATATTCCTCGTAATTTGCTGTCCGCTTTAAAGATTTGCAGCTAAAAAGAACAAGATTTTCAAGAGAACTTCAACAGCTCGGGATCGTCTTTATGCAAATATTTCTGCGGACAGAACGAATGATTCCTTAATGGTTGAAAATACCGTCAAGAAGTAACGATAACGACATCTTCTTTATTGCTAGAGTTAGGAAGTCTCGGAGTCCGCGATTGCCACTTGCAATTTGCTGTTTATCCCTTTAACTAAGTTTGGCTAAATTTGACTAGATATGTGGTACGATGGGCAACACGAATACATACTTAAAAATGCTGATTCAAGGTGTCATCTGTAACGTATAGCTCAAACATTCATTCCTTTAAACAGAATTCAAGATTCAAAACCCCTTATAGAATCAGAATTACGTATGCTTTGCTAATCTACTGTTGGTGTCCGATTTACAGACTGACATTTCCAGTTCTCCTATCCAAGACACCCACTCGAAATGCCTATGAATAATAGTGTTTCCCTTAAAATTTGCAAAAACAACCTGGGCGCATTAACTTTTATGTGGCGAGAATAATAAGAACCTGGCTTAACTGCGCCCACGGCTATAACATTTCCTAAACTCTAACCTTAAGGGATTGGTATCATAAACTGAGAAAAGGTCAAACATGTAAACACTGCTGCCAAAGACAATATAATTATTATATTAATGTTTTGCAAAGCATCCGACGTGGTCGAACACGTTCTGAAAATAAATTCTGCAAAAGCAAACAGAATTAATAATGATGTATTAATTAAACGGTTTTCACAATGTGCAATGTGTTGGCAGCATAAAAAGGGATCGTTTGGGAACAGAGCAACCTGCTCTACTTTAAATAATGCGAAAAAGGTACATCAAGAGGTGAGTACGAATTTGTAGATTGTGCTTCACGTTTACCTATTGTGCTAGGTTTTTGAGTGGGAGATGTAATGCCCTGTGACCTATAGAATACTTGTAGGTAGAACTGGCAGACGAGACGCACAGAATGAAATTAGGTAGGTAATCTTGTGGGTTTGAAGAACATTACGGATCGACCTGAATTTTAATTGCTCTCTTGGGAGAAAGGATTATAAATCGCTTTAGTAAGATTTGAAATTTGAACAACTTAATTTGAATGTTGCCGTATTCAGAAAATTATATATTGGACAAATATATAGCTAACCGAGCATCTGTTTGATATGAAACTAACGAGAAATAATGTAGAAACTGCAGTTTCTATTGTGGGTGACATAACTTTATACTGGAATGACATTGAAATATCAGTCATAACATTAAGGGCCGAAAATAATTTTGATGATTCAACCTCGTAGCTCTCTTTCACCATGTTTACATTAGAAAGAAAAAACTGCATATTTTGTAATAGAATTTTTTTAAGCAAAATGTGTGATTGTCATTTCATTATTTTTCAGGTGATTCAATTGTACATTAAATTACTACTTCACGGAAAGAATTGAAAATCACTAATTGCAACATTTTGAGTTGTAATTCACGAATCGTATATTTTTCGCAACTCACAACGATTTTTTCTTGAATTGATATAAAAATATCAAAATATTTGGTGATTTACCATCACTGAATGATGAATCAATAAAATCTTATAATAATTTACCACATTTAAATCGAAAACGTAAATTGACGTAGAGAAGTCGTAAATTGCAAAATATTTTTTGTAATTTCGATTGAAACTAACTACATAACGTGTGGAATTTTTTTATGCCCAGGTAGTCGACAGTCCATGGGTCGAAATCCTTTCTTTATATGGATCAATATACATAATATGTTTGTGGTGTTGCTGGACAGCTGCAATCATGGGCAGCGACAGACAGTCGGTATTTAGTCTTTGCTTAAGGCAGTCGTTTTTTAGGTAGTTTAAGTTTTCTCAGTGATAGTGAGTGTACTAACCATTATAAAGCATTCTGGAATATATCATGTAAGTACCTATTTAATAATGGAAAAAAAAAAAAACAAAAATAAAGTAGGTATATAAATCTGTATTTTTATGTTTTTCAGAATGAAGATATGTCTCGCTATTAGAAAAGAAGTAAATTGGTGTGGATTTTAAAATGTGTAATCGAAAAGGTCTGTTAAGGTTCGTATCAATACAAGTTCTTCTAAACAATTTGCGTGTATTTAAAATTTCAGCATAGACAGAAAAACCACACCAGACAAATCCCGTTGTCTCCGGACGATATGGCGTCATATGATTCTCAGGGATATCAAGAGGAAACAAAATTATAAAATACTACTATGAATTCTGATTGTAAATCACAAGATATAAGTTGTAAATTGAGAATAAAGTTTTCTAATTTCACGATAAAACGTTTTCAATTTAAGACGGTGATGCTTCAAATCACTACTCAAGAATTGCAAATTGCAAAATATGAATTGCAAATTGCAAAATATGAATTACAAATTGATAAAAAGAAGTTGTAATTTACGATTAAGAATTTGCAAATTGCAACTACTGAAGTAGCAAATCTACCCCTGTTAGTTCGCAAATCAGCACTAATGAGTTGCAATTCAAGACTAAATGGTTGCAATTCGGTAAGGGATGAAATCAAATTTACTACAGAGAATTGGTAAATTGCGAAATGTTTTTGCAATTCACAACCATAGTAATATCAAATTTATAACTATTTGTTTAAAATTGCGATCGGTTATGGTAATATGTATTTCTCGTTTGATCATTATTTACAATGAGAAGTGTTGATTTACGATGTTTGGGGGTCAATATCTTCAATTTGTACAATTTCTAGAATTGAGAATAAGAAGTCGTTAATCAGTAAATCCTGAGCTAAGCTCTAAAACTAGACAAACTTTTCGTGATTCTGCGCTTATTTTTCTTGATTTGATCTTAAAATTTTTTCCGTGTTCAGGTAAGAGAAGAACTTTTAGATACGATGTAACGGTATTAAGAGTTCCAGTACAATCGTATTACCGTTTGTTGCGTTTAAAACTAATAATAATGAAACCCAGAAACTGTTTTTTTTTATTTATAAGACCAAAAGAAAACAAACAACTCATGACTTAGGTAGCGTACTTGATATGGTTTTGAACTACTGGCTTCTTTAATTATTCGCACAAAGTCAGCAGGAACAAAGAGCTCTTTGTTTTTTTTTTTTTTTTTCAATGGTAGAATGGACCGAATGACATGACATTTGGGTGTGTCCAACTGCCAAGTATTTCTGATAAATTTCAGCTTTATGTTAAATAGCGAAGTTTTGTAAAGCATTTGATAGAGTCACATTTCGATTTTGATAACAACAGCCGTCACTGAAAATAATGATTGGTTTGGTTTTATCTGCCAATCCTTCCAAAAAGTCAATGATACATGATGCAAAAACCTTAGAATCAACACCACCCTCTCTCGCATGCCACACAAAGGACACTGCCATAAACTAAGTATTAAATAGACCGTCAGCTCCCGCGCACCTACCCGATTCCCCCCGCAAATTTTGAAAGAAAAATTCTCTCTTAAATTTCGTATCGGTGAATACGTGTGAGGCAACAAAACAAAAAAAAAAGCGAATGGAGGGGGTATAATGAAATACTGACACTCAGCAGTCATCCTACATCGTGGAATTTCTACCTTTTGTGGACATTTTGTTGCCCGAAAAAACGATTCGTACAAAACAAAAATAAAGCATCAAAATGGTTTAAATATCATGAATTTGACGAAAAAACATTCGAACTACAATGGAACACACTTAATGCCTATAAAAAGAGATTCGTCTTTTAGCAAAAGATTTCTAGTACCAAGTATTAACCATTATAATGTTAACAAACTGCGATTTTTATACTCAAGGTTAATTTAATGTGAATTTCTTTCCGAATAATACCAGCTTTACTTTTAGAAGAAATATTTTTTCATAAGCAAATCTAGGGTATTTGAGTACGGCGAAAAGGGAAAAATGCCCTCGCTTCGTGGGAAAAATAAAAAGAGAATGCAAAGAACACTGACTGAGTTTATTGTATTTAGTGATTTCGATCAGCTGATGGATGCGTTCCCACAGTTAAGATTGTTTGTTTTACTTCACCACGAAAACGTGTTTTGCAGAATGGTAGAAATATTCATTCGTGGAAATAAAATAAAACATTTTTGTTTTCACAATTATAATTGTGTTTGTTTTCGTTTGTTGCGAATGTCGACAGAAAAAAGGCAACGGATTCAAAGCGAAGAACTAAGGAATATTAAGACATAATATGTGTTTGGGTTCTGAGGAGAGATATGAACATTTCTGATTGGGTATAATTTATGAGTTATAATATTTTCATGAAGTAACCGTGTAATAACCGAAAACAAAAAGGGGAAAAAAAAATTATATTTTGAACAAAGTTTGCAACAATTTAATAAACAAACGAATTTCAAATTAACGTAATTAATGAAAACAATCAAAATAATAAGGTTGCAACGTTAACAGCCCTCAAAAAAATAATAGGAAATCAAATAATTTTTTTTTAAATTCTGATGATCAACCAATATGTAGATGAAAATCAATTATTTATGAATTAATTTTCTTTAAACTGTAAGTCAAAATCGAAACTACAATATATAGTAAAATATATATAAAATATTTAATAAAATTCCAAATAATTATTTGTAGATAGGTACTGATTTTATTACATTTTTGCAAATGGTAAATATTTCCATTGTTTGCAACCACAATGTAAACATCCCGTAATTTATCTAGGTAAAATAAGAAAATCGTAATAATATCCGTGGTTTTTTAGCTTCGATCTCAACAAAGCAACGTAAAGTAGGATTTTCAGCACGCAATTACAACAACTGTTACGAGTCTCGAAGTTTCAAGTCTAACGCAGTTGTTGTAATTGTGTGCTGCAAAAGAAAATCCTAATTTACTTTGCTTTGCTGAGCGAAACTCAAAAAAAAAGGCCTGATATATTCGTTTTAATGAAATGTATGTAGGTACTAAATTCACCACACCAGACCCTCCGTTTTGTTAACACGTCCCGATAACTGCCAATTATTTGAATTATTTGAATTTTTCCCAATGTCACCACAGAATGAAGTGTCAGTCATCTGTCAGGTTGCTATGTGCCAGCGTATGCGTGCGTCTTATGGACTTTAACATGGCACACATACTTTCGCACATAGTAACACGGAAAACAGCTTGTAGGCAAATTCTCTTAAGTGGGCGGAGCTGACGGTCTATTTAATACTTAGTTTATGGACACTGCCATCTCTCTCATTGTATATTGTAAACTAATCAACTTAAAATATTGTGCACCAGCAGAGATCAATGGAATATTTTGTACAGCCTGCAAATCTGCAGTAAATAGCTGTATCTCACCTTTTAAGCATCTTTCTTTGTCTGAATCCCTTTCCCTCCTTGCTCTTTCTTTGGCCTCAATGTGCGTCTGATACTCTTCTGTTCCAACATTACCATTTTTATATGCATAGCACAAATCGTATTGGTCTTTTTTTGGAGCTTACTTTGGGAGCTTTATTCGTCATGCAGATTTCATTTTTAGCACTCTTGATCCAATTTAAAACTGACCATTCGCCGATACAGAGAGTGTTCATAAACATTATTTTACACACACCTTTCATCTCACCACTTACTTTAAATTTATATTCCAACGTATTCGATCTCTTACTTGGAATGCCCGTGGTTTGTTTTTCAACAGGTTTAAGTACAACCATCGAATTGACATACAGTTTTCGTTGCTCCCATGAAAGAACGTCCCAGAATGTATGAAAAATGTCAACTCTGTCCTTTTCTGATATTTCTTGACGCTTCCTAGTTTTGCTATTAGCACATTTCGCTGAACTACACTTCGGTTTCATTGCTCTCTCTCCCCGAACTGCCATTCCAATAATCCCCTCACCTCTCTTTCTTTTTATTGAAGTATAGGTATTGTTTGCCCCTTTGTCTTCTACGTATTAATTGATTTCGCAACCATCTGTTTTTATTGCCTTGGCCTTTCTTGGCTTTTTTGTAAGTGCATAAACCACTGCATTGATCTAGAGTCCTTAAAGACGTGTCCAGATCGGTTGAATCGCTGGAACATTCGCTGTATATTTATAATCTGTGTCATCAGTCGCAACAGAGAAGTCACACTGAGACTGAGAATCACCACTCTCCGAGCTTAATGAAGGTGGTTTTAGTTCGCCAGTTATTTCATCCAACATACAGTTATCATCATTGATAACATCCCTTTTTACCGGTACTTCATCTTGAAAACCAAACTGGAATAAGTGCATGAGATACCTACCGGATGCACCTCTGCTCCACCTTTTCATCTTATAGTTTTTTTTTTTAGTTTAGAAACTTTCTGATAGTAAAAAAAACACTAAGACACCGTTTATATTTCTCAGAAATACGATAAATCACAATGCTTTACAAAACACTCTTATTATGGCGATTTTGACTACTACACGACACACGTTAAGAATTTCACATGAAATTAACAGGCTTGTACAAGCTCGCATTACGGTAAATTTGACAGTTATAGAATAAGAATTTCAAAAAAGTTACAGTAAAATCTTTGGTCTCTCATGTAATGCATGAAGAGCGACAACTTCGTATCTTCGACTTTGGGTAATCAAATTTGGTTGAAGGAATTTGCGTCGTCATTTGCGGCTAACTTAAAATTGCTGTTCAGTGTTCAGATACCTACGTGTTTGTTACACTTATGAGTCGGACAGTGGCGATGCCAAATGTGGAAAAAAAAAAACAAAAAACTACGATTTTGCAGATACGAGGTTGAGAAAGTACATAAGACGACGATTTCTGTTTCAAATGATCAAACTGGGTTTTTATGTTTTTATTAAATGTAAATATAGCTATTAAGTATTAAATCTTACTAGTGTCGCTTGTATGTCATACATACATGCATGCTAAAAAACATAGCTACTACCATTATTATTGTTAATTACGTTTTTTTGAAGTTATTACTTCTTTATGTGCGTTGGGCACTTTTGAGATGGGAAGAAATTAATATATTCGCTTCACCGAAAAAACGACACCGCGTCATCGTCACCGAAAAACCGACACCGCTTTTTCTCTTAGAACGACACGCGGTGTTCCCAATCGGTCCCCCATCTAAGTTTCCAGTGTGGAAAGGTCGTGGCCTTTACATAACTAAGAAAAAGGCTATGAAAAAGAATAAGAGTATTATAGTGAAAATTCCTTAAGTGGTTATGTCGTATGTAGGTATGTATGTATTATGATGTGAGACTCTTCAGTCTTTACAGATCACAGTTCACATTCACATTCACCCGTATTCACAAATCTGAAAGAGAATTTTCTTTTCGAAATGTGTGGTGAAATTGTTTGTAGGTGAAATTTTGTATGTGTGCATGGTTGAATGCAGCTAGAAACATAGGGTAGTTTTGGACCCGATAGAGGTGGCGCTGTTGTCGATGTTTTTGTTCGCTGTTTTTACCTTCTCCCAAAACAGTTTTAAGGATTTCCTGTACAATAAAATATTTCTTGAGTATTAAAAAAATACACAAGTAATTGTTCAAGTAAACACTTCCCTCGGCACTCCAGTAGTGCCTCCTGATTTTTTTTATAAACGAGAAGAACGACATATATAGATATCAAAAAAAAAAATACGTAATTTCCTTTCAAATAACATAAGTTTCATACTCCTCATATCATAACAAATACTAAATAAAGTGCACGACTGGGTCGAACGAAACTTTCTCGATACTAGATTCAAGAAAACAAAAAAATGGATATCTATCTCAAATGGTAGTTACATAAAATAACAATATAAGTTTTTAAAAGTTTAAGCTCTCAGTAACAGGCAATTGTCGCAAGTTCTCGCTAGAGGCCTATATAAGCGGCTACTGTACTATTTTATAAGGTCTTACAACTCACAAGATATGGGGCATTAAGCCTATTACAAAAATATACCGTAGATATATGTGAAAATACATAGATCGTGATTTCTGTAGTATTTTTTGATAAGAAAGTACGGGATCTTATTAATAATACTTATATTGTCTTTTATATGTATATTGGTAAAAATCGTTAGAGCGATTTTTGTAAAATTTGCCAGACAAAACAGAACGTTTAATTTGAAAAATACTATTGCGTAAATATTTAGGTGAAAACCGATTATAAGTTATTGTTCGGTATGTAAGCATTGCTTTGTAGTTTTATCGAAATCAACGATGGGGTTTTCGAGATATGAGCAGTTTTTAAAATTAGCGTTTTCGGTGCTTCGAATTGAAAATTAAGGACACAATAGTTTTGAAAACCTTGATTTGACTTTAAGTCTGCACTTTGGTCCGAATCGTTGTTGCCGTTTTCAGGTAAATTAAACAAAAGAACATTTTTAAAAAAATACAATTTTCAAAAATCCTTTGTACGATAATAATGAGAAAAACTGAGTTTGCTGTTGTTCTAATGGACCACATTACCTTAAAAATTAATTTTTGTTACAATCGTATAGGTAGACCGTTTTCAAGATATTTCGAAAATTTAAAAAGTACCGTTGATCGAATTTTTAGCCAAAAACTGGGTACGCAGTCGTAGAAACATCACCTACTTAAGTTTAAATATCAATTTTGGTTGAAATCGTTGGAGCCGTTTTCCGGTAAACTGAAAAAAACTAAATGTTAAAAAATTCCTCTTTTAAAAAATCCATTGTACGATAATATAGAGAAAAACTGAGTTTGCTATTAAGTTATAAATGACCACATTACCTTAGAATTTATTTTTTGTTACAATTGTATAGAGCGTTTTCGAGATATGTCGAAATTTCAAAAGTACCGTTGCTCGAATTTTTAGCCAAAAACTGGGTACGCAGTCCTGGTAATCTCACCTACTTAAGCTTAAATATCAATTTTGGTTGAAATCGTTATAGCCGTTTTCGATCAAATCAAACTGGTACGAAAATTTTATATGGGAAGTACCATTAATATTGAGGTTACCTTGAAAAAAAAAAACACCTCCCGAGCTGTAAGCCCAAAAACTCTAAATCCGAGGTTTGAACGTAATCCGGGAAGCCGTTTAGACTGTAGGCCCGTGGAAGGACGGACAGACGGACAGACCGGACAGAATTTTGCGACCCACTTTTTTGAGTTCCTCTATCATCGTAATATCAGGGGTGGAATCGGCTAAGGTGATAGTTGATAGTTGACAATCAAAATCATAGCATTACGTCCACGTAAGGTGATTATCAAATTGACAATCGCTTTTTTGCGATCAATTTCATGTGACACCTATTTAGGTGTCGTTTTCATACATTTTAGTCATTCTCATTGGTATGCACCTCGGCTTCGAATCCAAATAAATTAAATACGTTCGTGAAAAAAGAATATGGGTACTAGGTATATTAAAAAAATTAAATTAAAAAAGTGAAATTTTAAAATTCGTGAAGAGCAATGTTTACTTCATTGAAACTTTTCTACAGAAATGAAGAAAATAATTATATCAAAGTCCTGCTATTAAGCTATTAATTTAGAACAAACCTGAGAAATAAAACAAATAGGTAGGTATCTTGGAACTTCCAAACGCGATGTAAGAATACATTATCTATAAATATTCATTGTTGATTGGTGGCATTTATTATTGAGTATTTTAGATTTTTGGAAATCTTTCGCTTATCGAAAAAAGCGTTTGTGTTTGTTTTGAGACTACCTGATTTACCAACTTTAGTAAGGTCAACGCATGTTCCACCCATCCTTCAATTGGCTGCAAATTTAAATCCTTTAAATCTTCTTTAGGGGTGGTGGCTATTTTAAATGTTCCCTTTAAATTTTGCAGTTAAAGGGTTGATGGAACTAATAATATCTACCTATCATGATTATAAGGCCAATGGAAAATGAAAACATATTCTTCAATCGGAAGCATACCTAAATGTGCTTCCCTAAAAAAAATAAACAAATTTATTGCACTTTGTGAACATTATTATTAGATTATTATTCTCAAATTCACTTAGGTACAATTTTCACAATAAAGAAGAAACACTTCGAATATGTAGGTTTCATCTGCACGAAATGACAGCGTCGGCAAGGAAGTGACGTTTAAAACTCTAAGTGCTGCCAATAATCAATCATTTTTTAGTGATCGCTTTACACAGAGCAAAGAAGAGCTGATAATCAAAAACGACAATCAAAAATGCGACAATCAACTATCACCTTAGCCGATTCCAGCCCAAAATTGATTAAAATCTCGAGTTCGAAATTTTGTACGAAACCAATATCTTTCTCTTACTACGTAATGGAGAAAGTTAAAAAGTGTACGGAAACTTTGAATGTTCACGGCGTATTAATATAATAATTATACTGCCCAGCCAGCATGAATTCAACGGTGATACATTACCTATATTTTTTTAATTGAAAAGTTTCTCTATCAAAAATGTCACGAGTAATCGCCTGTCACGGATTTTGGGAGAAAGTGTCAAGTTAAACACACTTTGTGACAACCGAATGAGTGGATTTTTGTCACGTCAGCATGTCAATATTCAGAAAGAAAAACAATTTAACTTTTTTTCCCTAGAATGAGTAAAAATGTTGGCCATTCGGTTTTACTCGTGAATTTATATAGATAGTTATGCATTAATAAAACGTAAGCCATCCAAGATTATGGCAGAATGTCGAAAATTACCAGCTGTCATAATTTCAGATTGTTAGTTAATTATATACCAACTATGGTTAACCCTATAATTAACTGCTCGGCTCCCACTTGGGATTTCAAACAAGACTCCATTACATCATCAATCAATATCATATACGTCTATACGATACCTACTCGTATACTTCGTACTCTCATTACATTATGACATAGCTAACAAATTGAGTAACAATTGTGGTTGGATAATAACTGGTGAAGGGGAGGGTGTTGAAGTTTATACATGTCATCCTTGTGGCTACAATATTATACCTATCCTTTTGTGAAGTCATCTGGCTGCTTGAGTTTTTTGTATGTCTGTAGCTGAGGACATTTTATCAATCAATTCCCGAAGAGAGTCATTTTACGACACCTGCTTTCCTAGTATAAGTCGTACAAATTGATTTTTCCTCTTCCCCACAATCATGGCGATGATTCACGATTTTCACAATTTCTTATGGAAAAAAGTTCAATTCCGCATGTGTTGATAAGTAAATGTTGTAAAACTTGGAAAGTCAGAAAAAAGGAAGAGGAATTTATTGTGTTGAATTTTTTTTTAAATAAAATAAGTTTATGTTCTCTACCGCAACTTTTTTACTACCAGTAGTATATACTTGGTAATAAGTTTAAGCCTTTTGAAACTAATAGGTACCATGTTCCCAACAACGTGATCTCATAAATTACGTGATTTACCATACATTTTCGTGATTACTAATTACATGATTTATACGTGTTTAATTTTTAATTACGTATCTGTCATCGCAAATCCACAAAAAATAAAATCGAACATACCTACCTGTTTTGTTTCAATTCAGTTCAATTGAAATCAATTTTTTTCAACAAACAAAAAAAAAACAAAAGAAATGTCAAAAAAATTATTTCAAATTCAATATTCTTCGCATTTCGGTGAGTTTTGGTATTTTTATTAAGTAAATGCAATCATAAATTGTTTTATTTGTGGCAGGTATGGGAAGAAAACCAAAGCAACACAAAAAAAAAAAAAAAACTAATTGGTCCGAAGCGGATGAACTCTTTCTCCTGGATGTCAAATTAAAACACGTAAAGTTCGGTGGAGACGCCTTTCGTGATTTATAAATCACATGAGCTAAATCACGTTGGACGTTGGTGGGAACATGGTATAAGATGCACTTGCCCGACCACGACAAACAAGAGTTTTTAGTTCCAAAAGGTCAGCTTATAGTAATGAGAAGGCAAGACAAGAGATAAGGTCATTCAGAGAGCTCTATAAAAAGGATACACAGAATTTTAGCAAATTAAAACGTGTTTCGTATAAAATAATTTTCTATTATTAGCCGAGTTTTTTTGAGCTTCGATCTCAGCAAAGCAAAGTAAAGTAGGATTTTCAGCACGCAATTACAACAACTACATTCCAATTGACACTTCGGGACTCGCAATAGTTGTTGTAATTAGCGTGCTGAAAAGCCTACTTTACTTTGCTTTGCTGAGATCGAAGCTCGAAAAAACTCGGCTATTATAAAGAGCTTTAGACAACTGCCTGCAGTATATAGCTCAATCTAAGTTGGCTGAGGTCTTTTATTAATTGTGCACAATTTTTAAGTCTTCTCCTTTAAAAATAAAACTAATAACGAAGACAAATATTTTTTTTTTAATTTTGTAACCTAGACAAACATAAATTTAAAAGTCTTAAAGCATACGGTTTTTTAAAGGCCCTTCTTTATTGAATGTGTAACTTTGGCTTTCTAGCTTTGAAATAATAATTTGTATTATAAGAAGATGTAACATTTGACGTTAATACCTACTAGTGTTTGTCAACAATATTGCCGTTAAACACATTTTTTTTTTTAAACGTAGAAAAGCGAGAGGGAAGCTTTAAATAAACTTAATCAGGCTTACTTTATCTCATAGATTTACTAATAAACGATTTATAATGGAACACGACGATCAACCCGCAGTCTTGGGGGCAGTGATGCAAGATTTTTTTTTGCCTAAATTCCCCATTTTTGGGGAAAGTCTTGCAGTTTAAACTATGTAATACAAAATAAGTAAAATTAAAAGCAAATATTGCAGGTAGGTTGAATAGATTTAAAAGGCATAGGTAATTCACAAATAACGAGGCAGGTTGAAAGTAAATTATAATTTTGAAAGGTACATAAATACAAAAAATTATAAATCAAAAAAATATATTAGGTATTTAAGTTATAAATTATATTAATACAAGTTATTATATAAAGCTAAGATTAGACTGTATGCCAATTAGGCATATGAATGCCAAAAGGCCAATGACCAGATTAGCTGTCAAATAAAGAAAATGCCACAGTTATCAAAACTGTATATTAGACTATATGACCGAAATTAACAATATGGTCAATAGTTGACTCGATGGTCATTTAAGGCATTTGTTATTTATTACCCAATGTTGTAGAAGGGTAATGATGTAGAGAAAAACAAATCAAAAAAGTTGCAGTTGGAAATTTATTTAGCACAAAAGAAACAGAAATCAAACAATTTTTACACAAACAAAATTTCGCAACAGGAAAAAAGTATATACACAACCACAATGAAACAGACCACAAGACAAGAACAAGACCACTAATTAAACTTAAAAAAAACTACAATGAAAAGACAATTAAATAATTTACGCAAATGATATAGATTCAATAATCCACAAAAAAAAGATAAAGAAAACAAATCCCAATCCTACGAACTCATCAAACAACGATGACAACAAAGTAATACCTACTTATTCCATCAAAAATAAAAATTGCCAGCAATGCCATAACGAAATTTCAAGAGAGTGCATATGGGCATATAGGGCTTTATGCTGGCATTCGTGCTTATTGTCCTATTACACTATATGCTATTTCGGCATTTTTATCTGTCAAAATCAGCCTGGTCATTTGTGGCATTCAGGTCATTAGAGCATATGAGGTATGCCCATTACACTGTATGACCATATTTTGACAGGAGAACTGTCAGAAATTGGCATTTTATGACTACTTGCCATACAGTCTAATCTTACCTTAACGATAGGTACACTTATCGTCATTGGACTGGTACATATTTTTATTGTGCAAGACCAAGCATTTTTATCGATGCAAAGATCAAAGTAACTTTTTGATCATTTTTGCAGCATAATTTCGTCTGTAAAATTCCGTAAAGTGTTTCAGCTTCGGGCTAAGCCGCTTAGATTCTATAAACGCGGTGATGTTTTTATGTTCGGGAGATATTTGAAAGTCAACTACAGGAGTTTTATTTTTAAATTAAATGCGAAATTAATAAACATGCATGGATTTCCGTTTTTCCACATTTTTAGAGCACTTTTCCCCATTTTCCCCATTGAGTCAAAAAATCCCCACATCTGGCATCGCTGCTTGCGGGTGCACGATTAGCTGGTCGGAATTTGCTTTTGGACTGGTATACTGCACATTATGTCATTGCGTCCTTTGAAAATTTGTAAATGTGCCTCGGGCCGAAAATGTGAGAATTGAAGTGTGTTTAAATTACAAAAAAAAAACAGTTGTGATCTTTATTCTTGCAATAGAGCTCCTGCTAGATGGCGGATTTGTTCTTGGATCTGAATAGTGAAAGAGAAGTGGGAGAATTGATTGACATTGGATACCTATATGATAAAGTTCGTCTGAGGTCATTACCCTCAAGGTGTAATTTTAACCTTTTTCTTTGACAGCAATGACGGCGACTTTCAGGCATTTCCGTTGTGGACCTCAATGTATTGCAATGCTGGCAAACGATATTCAAAGGCAAGATATTAGGCCTGTTTTTTGAGCTCCGATTTCAGCAAAGCAAAGTAAAGTAGGATTTCCAACACGCAAATTACAACAAATACGCTATACTTGACACTTCGAGACTCGCAATAATAATTATGTCTAAGGTCTGGCCATACTAATAAAAAATTGTAATCTCGACTTTAAATATTCGGAAGCTAACAATTGCATTTGCATGAAAACTATAGCTATTTTGAATTACAAAACTTTAAGTCGAAACTAAAAATTTGTATTGGTAAGGGTATTTGCGTTTTATTGAATTTAAAGTTTCGCTATTTAAGTTTTTCAGAAGAAAAGGCAACTTTCAAATAAACACAAAAAGGTACCAGAACTTGCTCAACCCAGACTACACCCATTTCAATACGATCCCGGAATATTATTCTACTTTAAAATTTAGCCCTTACATTGATGAATCTTTCAAGCCTTTTTTGGCAAAGATTGCGAGACAACAGTTTGTCGACAGGGCGTCATACAGCTTTCAAAAGTTAATTTACCTTTACAGTACATTTAGGCCCATTTTATTCACTCGAAGTTGAACACAACTTGGGGATTTTTATATGGGAAACTTCCCAAGTTATATTAAAATGGGCCTAACTCACTACCAGGTTGTCGTTACATTTGGAACAGACCTTAAATGCACAATCGTTAGTTCCATCTGTAGGAGTTTTGAATTTTTGTTGCCTCCCGGGTAGTCAATGATTCACGATATTATTCGGCTCATATAGGTACTTGTGAGTTCAAGTAGTTTAGCTTCTAACATGTTCAGAACTTGGGTACAATGTATGTATGTAGTTTGGATTTTATTGCTTTTTAATCTTTTTATCTGTTCTTGATTCTGCCATATTGACTTTGCAGTATTTTTTTAATCGCTCGGACAAACCCACAATTACAATTTGAAGTTTATTTTTTCAAACAGTTTGCACCTTAATTATTAAAGAAAAGTAAACAAATAAATTAATGAAACAATGTGCCCAAGAGAAAGCTAAACCTACGAAAATAACAATTTGGAAAAGACGAAAGGTAAAATATTTCTTTCGAATCGTACTATGAGAAAGAAAAGGATGGAACATTAATTTTTGTTTTCGATTTCGATTTGCCCTTGTTGAATGCGTCATATATTACATATCAAATAAATCAATAACGAGTAGGTACCTAACACCTACCTACAATTAAAAAAAAATCTGCCAGGAAAATGAGAAATAAGAACAATCGCTGTTTAGTGTTAGGAAAAGACAGGCAAATGTAGAATGCAATCAACACTCACCTGAAAAATGAGCTTTCGATTAATATTTAGATTGAACTACTTATACGAGCATGTCCGAATGTCAAAATGCAGATTCTTCGAATTCAAAAAAAAGAGAACCACAAAATAAGTATGAATACCTATGTTTTAGTTACAAGTTTCGCTACTTTTAGCTTTCGTAAACTTGAAGTCAAGACTTGAATTTATTAATAGTAAGGCGTTATGAATAATATGTTGTTTTGTAAAATTTTAGGTCGTACGAAAGATCGGTAATAAAAATCCAGACAACAAACGAACGGAATTGTATTAGCTTTAGCCAAGGGCTCTAATCTTTACTGATATAATATTCTTTACAATAAGAAATCAACTTCTTAACAAAAATATGTTTAGTAACCAAGTGGATACTTCAAACGCTTTGAAATCTTTTCCGAGCTTTTTTATTCTGCTTCTTGGGAAACTATATTTTTTCGAGATTCCGGTTTCCATATATTAGATGAGATCTAATTTAAAACGTCGAATATAGTAGTTTCCCATACATGTTATTCCTTTCTTAATGTGTTGTGATGAAGATCAATTTAAGTGGTATGAAGTACTGATCTTTGTTACAAATTGGCGACACATACCTACATTATATTGTTGCGACTCATATTCATACAATAAACACCTGCATAGCTTTATATTTTCCATAATTTATTTATTTTTGTCAGAGAACAAAGTCGGCCTTCCAAACACTATCAGGACACAGAGGGTAGCGCTCCACGCAATTACCATCGTCAGCATGAGCGTCATCATAAATTTTATGCTTGTAGCTGTGGACAGGATCTTCACTTTCTGGTATTGTGAATATGGATCTCATAATTTCGCCAACAAATGTACCCGGCTCTACTTCATTGCCTTTCTGGCCAGTCTCACAGAGTGCCTTCAATACGCACTCATGACCGTTCTTGTTGTGGCTGCAAGTAATTGCAAATAAATTAAAGTTAATTGAAATAAGGTAAAGCACTTACGTCTCTAAATATCTTGCGATTTTGTGGTACAGATCCTGTCTTGTACTGCGGTGATATCGTAGATGAATATTGTCAATTTTTGTAAGGAATGGACCTACAATACCATGGCGTTTTTGTCGACTGTGCACATCAACGCTACGCTTGGCAAATACTGGAAAAATCCTGTGCTTCCTAGCGAACACCGGTTCTTTATTATTGTATACCCTGTTCAAATAAAACATTTACGAATAGTTAAATATGGCAAACTTCTGTGAAACGCTTTTCATTCAACACTTACTCTTTGGATTTTTTGTTCCACCACTGCGAGAATTTAGAAACCAGACTTTGTGTGGATAAAGACTTCGGGGCACCATATGATTGGGATACCTTGCGAATGTTGCTGTCTTTCCATCGCGTGAGAGGATTTTGGCGCATTGAATAGTAGCCCATGTCTTGTTTTCTAGTATTACTTGGAATCTGCTGTGAGTAGTAAACTGGACTGGAACTGTATTGTGGGGTATTCATTGGAGGATGAAATTTATTGCTGGTGTAGTAAGACGAAGTCTGTGGCTGGGAATATGACGACTTTGTGCCCGAAGTAATATAAACTGGCTGTTTTTTATATTCCTGCTTTGTGTCCACGTATTTAATACTTTCAATTGTATCGTTACGACTGGTTCCAAGTGTTCCATCGGTGAGTTGATCTCGCAAATTTTCTAAAATTTCACTTGGCGGTTCGCTAGGCAGCTGCCAAGCCAAGGCAGATGTTACGCCCAGAATAAGGTAATTTGTGTAATCCACAACACCAACAATTAGATCATATACTGGAAATTTGGAAAACATTTCTTATTGTAATTTCCAAAAAATATAGTAGGTAAAATTTATTTAAAAGATTATGAAAAATTGGATGGAAAGCAGTTGTAATTGGCTTATAGTAATATAGTATAATAAAGTATGTATATGAAGTTCATCAAAATTATCATGCCACATTTTATTCCCCCTTAACAGCTACTTTGCTTGTAAGGATCCACAACATTCGATTTTAAGTTTTTGAACCTCTAAATAAAACAAAATTTAATTCATTTAATCACAACTGCAGCCTCAATTACGTCTTTGTTTGCGAATTGTTATAATTATAATGGTTTCACGTTATGAACATTATATTTGAACTCATTATTATCTATCTTATATGTAATACGAATAAGTGAAATAATGCTAAAAACTCGGTTAAAGTAAGTAACTCCAATTGCAAAGTATTCTTGTGAGAGGCTACTTTATTTGTTTATTTCCTTTAAATGTGAAGCGCAGAGATGTTCCCAGCAGATTTGCTTTTGCTGATCAGGGTGGTCTAGAGATTCCAGTTCAAAACTGAATAATTAATAAGATAATTTAGGAATTCATAAGTTCTCCTTTAATTAAAGGTCTTAAAAAGTATACCTACTAAAGGGAACACAGCGACAGCGGCACTTTTTAGCATTTTTTTCCAAAGAGTATAAACGAGCACGGAAATTTGCCTACGCCTGACAATTGTCTAAATGTAGGTAGTGTAATATTCGAAACCAATAAAAGATAGTATTAAAATATAATATTTTTTGTGTTGAAATGTAGATATATATGAATGTATATGAAAAATATTGTATAACCCCTGTAGTTAAAACAAATCTAAAGAAGTATTCAAATTCAAATACGGTAAGATTGTATCATATATTTAATTCGAATACATACTTATTAAAATTCGAAGATTTTTCAATATAAGTAAAGGTTTAATTTAAATAATTTTGTATTGCATCACCATCTTTATTAAATTTTAATATATATCAGACATATTTTGTATTAGCAGACATTATTTAAAATTCGTTGACTTAAGAGTACATACAACCAGTTAAAGTTACCTGAAGTTTTCACAAAAAATTCCCTTAAGGCACTTGATTATTCCTTTCGCAATCTTATATTTCAGATTACGAGCAGCTATATGCACACCTATTTATGGATATTTACCTACTTCGTGTAATATAGATAAGAGATTTTATGCTTCATACTGATATACCTACCTATTTCTAATTAATATATAAAAAAAAAATTGGTGTCGGTTTGTACCCGCATAACTCGGTTCAACGTGAACATTATCCGATTTTTGTTGGATTCGTATTGAACCACGCAAACCACGTCGGGTTATCGTGAAAACTAGAAATTGTATAATGGAAATTGTGTAATGGGAGCGAATCTGAAATTTCCATAGTGTATGTAAAGGAAATAATATTGATTCCAAGGAATGGCAAAAATACTACGGAATTGACAATTTCGTAATTTTGTCCTACATGAAAATAGGAAATAAAACACTTCGAAAAACGCGCGAAAAATCTGGTCCAGAAATACAGAAAAAGTCAATTTAATAATGAAAAAAAAAACCGGCCAATTGCGAGTTTCACTCGCGCACCGAAGGTTCCGTATTTGGCTAAAGTCCAACCCATCAGTCATCAGATATTATTTCAAATCGATAATATCATTCAATCTTTCCCCTGTTCATGAGTTCATCACAATTTAGTTTAATTTACATACTTAATATTTTTACTCTCAAAAATTACTCACACATGAATCTCATTGTGTGATTACCGCAGAAAAAAACCCAAATGCAGATTTTGATTCTTTAATTGCTACCTACACCTACACAATCCTCACCAATTTCCCATTCAGTATCTGTGTCCCTTAATTCGGTAACTCTCTCTTAGTAATGTGCTGTATTTTCTCTTTCCTTTCCTTCTTAATGCGAGTATCGAAAATTCGGCGAAATCATAGCACATATTATAAAATAATATAGTGTACCTATACCAGTGCAACCGAAAGTACTACAATAGGAGTATTGTACTCCTATTTCGTCTTCTGTAGGTACTCCCGTACACCTCAAAGACAAAGTGTACTCCTATTATTAATTTCGTATTTAACTATGTATTTTCACATGCCTTGGCATATCTCTATCCAGTAAATTGCAAGACTAATTTTACTTTCTGGATGTTTTATTAAGATTTTTTTTTGCCATTGTTGATTTTGTTACATTCGTGTCGTTACAAACAATTGCGGATCCTGTAAATTCATTAAGGATAGGTAGATGTTGAAACGGTGTTAAACAAACTGATTGTTGATTGCACTGACGAACACTCATTTTGATAATAGTCTTATGGCGTGGTGTTTCGGCATCAGATTAGACAGATGCCACCAAAACAACATAGCCGCCATAGGCTGTCTAAAGCGTCCTGTCCCAATTGTAAAACTATTGACTAAAAATATATTACTTTTATTTTGTTCTGTACCTACTCCCCAAAAAATGTATTATACTCCCCAACGAAATTATGAAGCGGTAGCCATGGTGTATACCACCAGTGACTCTCTAAAGGTTCCGTTTTTTCTCTTTGGGTACGGAACCTTAAAAAGGCTAAGGCCTCAGTTATAGCCTAGCCATACGTAAAATGCAACAGAAAAAGTGGGAACAGTATGAAAATGATTTTTTTTTCGTTTGTGCGGTTATAGCGAAAATTCTGTCAGAAAAATGTTTCCCTATGAAAACAAATACAACAAACCAACCACCACTGATTGGATTCCATCAGAAAAAAAAATCCTGATAGATGGAACAGTAAAGAAATGAAATACATCAGTGGAATGATCTGGGTTTTTGTTGTGGAATTGACTGAGAAGTGGATCGGAAAAAGTTTTTCGTACGGAAAAATGTATAAATTATTTTTCTAAAAAAATTTAAAGATCATTTGCTATTTTTTTTTTGATAGACTAACTTTATAATTCATAAGCAACATTTTAAGACCAAGATTGAGTTCAACCATTCGGATTAAGTGGTCTAAAAAAGCAAAAGAAAATTTTTACGGTTGCATTTTACGTATGGCTATAACTGGGGCCTAAGATGATAGACAAGCAACAAGAGTCAAAAATATTTCAACGAAAATGCGTACTTTACAAAATTTGTTACGTGGCATAATTATTTTGAACTGAAAAAAACATTCAGGTTCATGAGATGCATCTTGTCAGCCAGCTGTCTAATTCTTAAACATCCATATTTCATCGTTATTGTATAATCCTTACTTACCCAATTGGAAAGAACTCCCCGAAGGAAACGTTAAGTAGCGTCTCTTTCGTGACAGTATTTGTGAACTCTTTTGATCGTTCTCGTTATTGTGAGCGTCATCGATGTTGTCCCAATTCATGCCATTGCCATCGTTTTTATTTACCTCATTTTTAGCACTTGTTCCATCCGAATCCGATACAACTGAGTTTAGATAAATTATCAATGTTAAGATTATTGCCAATATCCTATATGGCTGTTTCATATGGTACTTTAGTAAATGCATTGCCACCGACGAAATAGAGTGTAACATTCATAAACGAACAATCAAAACGCATTCACCGGTTCGTTAATGATTTAGTAAATTGAATAAACATTCACAGCACAACTTCGTACAATTTTAAGTATTCGCGATGTGTTCAACGCAAAACAATAATCACAACCGTCTCAGAATGCTGTTGACTCGCGTATGTAGCCCAGTGTGTGCACGTAGCCTTGTTCGAAAAAGTGTTCCATCGTGCTGGCTCATTATACCGAAGAAATTCTTTAGCAAAATGCTGTGTGCTTAATTAACATAACCAAGAGAAAAGAATGCTAATTGTGCGTCACTGATATCTCTTTTAAGACTTTTATAACACTTTAGAGTTAAGACAAAGAAGAACAAGACTATATCCCTTGAAGGTTTTGCACTTGTTTTTATTAGAAAATTGACCTATAGTTTCATAAAATATTAGTATACTCTCAACTCCAAATGAAATTTTCGCATAAGGAATACATTTCTGAACAATTTCTGGGATTTGCATAAGCTTCATCCCATGCCGTGCGTTTAGGGTGATGCTCTTTTGTATTTATTTTGTGGTCGGCTTTCGGCAACGTGAATATCGTTCTAAGAATTTCTGCCATCAATCCAGCCGGTTCCCGCTGATGCCGCCTTTGACCAGTCTCACAGAGAGCTCTAAGAACGCATTCGGTTCCGTTTTTGCCTTGACTGGAAAATCATTTCGAATATGTTTATTATGCGTATGGTGTGCATGTTACTGTGTGTCATACTTATTGAACATCCCTTCGATCTTTGAGTAGAGCAAATGCCTTGACGAGCGATGATAACTAAGATGAATCCTGTCCATCTTTTCAAGCCATGGATTGGGCGGCTCTGTGCTGCGTCGAATACTTCTTTTCCCCATTATGTGATAGACAGCATGTTTGCTTGGCCCTGGAAAATTGTTTTGACGTGGTTTTGCTTCTGGTCTGTAAAGAAAAATATTTAGTTAACAGAGTAGCTAAATTCTTTGTTTTTACTAATTAATAGAAGCCGCTATGATAATTATTGTCAGCTGTTAGGCGATAAAAGCGTAACTTCATGAACTTTAAATAATAAGATTAAATTAGATCACAATTTTATTGAAAGCCGACGCCTCAACACTAGTACTGTTTAAAATTCACTTTTTTATAATCTTAGCAACCTTCACACCACGCCCATTACGCCCTCTCTCTTTCTCTCTCCCTCTCTCTACTCCGACTTCGAGTCTGTCGCATTTTTGCTCGTCCCCATTGTGTTAATCTGCCCGAACTATCGCATTCGCATCTTGGACTACCGTCGCATCTTCATAGTCCGGAGATACTTCAATTGTATTTATGTATGTATATGTGTTTCTAAAGATTTAACCGAGTGTATCTTTAAGGATACAACGACTTAAAAAATTATTTCTGCGATTTTTGACTTTATTTACCTGTTGCTTACTATTTTTGCTTTATTGATTCAAAATCTATTCACTGTCAAATAAATGAGTAAATCAAACTTACTTTTAACGAAATATTTGCCTTCTTTAATTTTCCAGAAATTTAAAAAAATAAAAGTTGTTTTTTATTTAATAACTAGCTGTGCCCGCAACTTCGTACGCGACGTGAGACTGTGTAATTTCCAATAAAAGAGATACTAATAGTTAAGTTTCAATACCTACATGAGATAATTATGGTTGGTTTACTTACTTACTTACTTAAGGTGGCGCTACAGTCCGGGGTGGACCTGGGCCTCAACCAATACGCCTCTCCAGTTAGCGCGATCTTTGGCTAACTGCCTCCAGTTGCGCACTCCAAGTTGGTTGAGGTCCCCTTCCACTTGCGCGCGCCACCTAAGGCGAGGTCTTCCTCTACTGCGTTGTCCCTCCGGGTTGGAATCGAAGACTCTCCGGGCCGGAGCGTTGGTGTCCATTCGCTCTACATGTCCTAGCCATCTTAGACGACTAATGCGTACTTTTCTGACCAGGTCGATGTCGCTGTACAGCTCGTAGAGTTCGCTGTTAAATCTTCTCCTCCAAAGCCCGTCAACGCAAACGGGACCAAAAATCACTCGAAGAATTTTGCGTTCGAAGCGACCAAGAAGATCCTCATCCGTCTTTGCTAGGGTCCATGCTTCTGCGCCATAGAGCAGGACAGGGATGATGAGGGTCTTATATAGAATCTCCTTAGTGCTTCTTGACAAGGCCTTACTAATCAATTGCCGTCTTAGGCCAAAGAAACAGCGGTTGGCAAGTGTGATTCTTCGCTTGATTTCTGATGTGATGTCATTGTCAGAGTTTATAGCGGAGCCGAGGTAGACAAAGTCCCTAACTACCTCAAAGTTATAGCTGTCTATCGTGACGTTCTGTCCGATTCGTCGGTGTTGTGTGTCCCTTCTTGTTGACAGCATATATTTTGTTTTACCCTCATTCACCACTAAACCCATTTTTGCCGCTTCTGTACTAATACTTGCAAACGCACCAGTGACAGCTCGCTGTGTTCTGCCAACAATGTCAATGTCGTCAGCGTATGCAAGCAGTTGCACAGACTTTTGGAAAATTGTGCCTCTGGTGTTGGCTTGCGAGTTTCGCACAATTTTCTCAAGAATGATGTTGAAGAAGTCACATGACAGCGCGTCACCTTGTCTAAATCCTTTTTTGACATCAAAGGTCTCGGTGAGATTGTTTCCGACCTTTACGGAGCAGCGAGCGTTCTCCATCGTCATTCTGCACAATCTGACAAGTTTGGCAGGGATGCCAAAACTAGACATGGCTCTGTATAGCTCGTCTCTATAAATGCTGTCATATGCGGCCTTAAAATCGATAAAAAGATGGTGAGTATCGATCTGGACTTCTTGGGTTTTCTCCAGGATCTGCCGTAGTGTGAATATTTGATCGGTCGTGGACTTGCCGGGCCTAAAACCGCACTGATAGGGACCTATCAGATCGTTGACGAATGGTTTCAGGCGTTCACACAGTACAGCAGACATGATCTTACAAGCAGTGTTCAGGAGACTGATGCCTCTATAGTTGGCGCAGTTTAGAGAGTCTCCTTTCTTGTGGATCGGGCAAACGATGCTGAGGTTCCATTCATCAGGCATACTTTCGTCTGACCAAATCTTGGAGACGAGTTGGTGTATGCTCTCTACCAGGTCATCTCCCGCTGCCTTAAACAGCTCGGCAGTTAAGCCGTCCGGTCCAGCAGCCTTGTTGGATTTAAGCTTAGATATTGCTATCCTTACTTCATTTTGGTCAGGTGGACGGTAATCTTGGCTTCCATCGTCCAAGTTGAATGGTTCGTTCTGCCTGACAGCGGAATTTGTGTCATCTTCGCCGTTTAGCAGTCTGCAGAAATGGTTTTTCCATGTCCTCAGCACCGACTGTGACTCTACTACTAGGTTTCCTTGTTCGTCTCTACAGGTCTCCGTTCGGGTCTTGTTGGCATGACACGTTCTTTTTACCTTTTGGTAAAACTTCCGAACATTGTTCCTGGAGTAACACCTCTCTATATCCTCGATCGCGCGCTTCTCATGCTCTCTCTTTTTTCTCCGGAGAAGCCTATGTTCTTCCCTCCTTTTTTGCTCGTAGAGCTGGCGAGCTGCTCTCGTCCTTCTATGCAGCGACGCTTCGTAGGCACTTTGTTTTGCTGCATGTGCTTGCCGGCACTCTTCGTCAAACCAGGGGTTTCGGGGGGGTGGGCTGGTGAAACCGAGCACATCAGTTGCGGCATTTTTGATGGCTTCTTGGCATCGGCGCCACTGGTCTTCGGCACTTGATGTCGGCAGCATAGGACTTCTGGAGAGGTTGAGGGATACGCGATCGGCAAAGGTTCTGGCGGTTTGTTGCGTTTGTAGTCGTCCAACGTTAAATCTCCTCACAGTATTTTCTCGTTGTTGTGGCGTCTGAGATATCCGCATCCGTACCTTGGCTACAACAAGGTAGTGGTCCGAGTCTATGTTGGCCGCTCGGAAAGTTCGGACATCTAGAATACTGGAGGAGTGCCTTGCGTCGATCGCAACGTGATCAATTATGGTTGGTTTAGGTGGCTGTATTTCCCGACGAGGGAAAAACACAAGTAGCGCATTGAGCGCCGTTTTGAAACCAAAAAGATAATTATACTTTTTATGATAATTTTTTTACAAAGCTTCTTGAAATACAATATGTATTTGAAGTTCTGTTGCCTGGATCATACACAAATTTGTACCCACACCAACAATAAATCAAACAACATAATTCACCTATATCGTCTTTACTTCTTGAATTCTTCTTTACTGTAAGGTAGGTATCACCTTCACCGTTAAAACAAAAAAAAAAATATCAGGCACTCCGGGAGTGCAGACAGAAGTTATTACTTGAACATTTACGTGTGTATTTTTCGAATTGTCAGGAATTTTACTGCACAGGAAATATTTAAAACTGTTTTGGGAGTAAAAACAGCTAACAAAAAAATCGACAACAGCGCCACCTATCGGATCCAAAAATATCCTATCTTTCTAGCTGCATTAAACCATGCATACAAACAAAGTTTCATTGAGATCGATTGAGTTTCTCAAAAAATCGACAACAGCGCCACCTACCGGGTCCAAAACTATTCTATCTTTCTAGCTGCATACAACCATGTACCATGCATACAAACAAAGTTTCATTGAGATCGGCTGAGTTTCTCAAAAAAAATCGACAACAGCGCCACCTATCGGGTCGAAAAGTATCCTATCTTTCTAGCTGCATACAACCATGCACACAAACAAAGTTTCATTGAGAGCGGCTGAGTTTCTCAAAAAAATCGACAACAGCGCCACCTATCGGGTCCAAAAATATCATATCTTTCTATCTGCATACAACCATGACCACAAACAAAGTTTCATTGAGATCGGCTGAGTTTCTCAGAAAATGGACAACAGCGCCACCTATCGGGTCCAAAACTATCCTATCTTTCTAGCTGCATCCAACTATACTCACATCCAAAGTTTCATTGAAATCGGTTGAGTTTCTCAAAAAAAGCGACAACTGCGCCACCTATCGGGTGTCGGTTTCTCGGTGTCGATGACGCGGTGTCGTTTTAGAAGTTACCCAAATTCATTGATTTCTTCCCATCTAAAAGTGTCCAACGCGCCTAAAGAAGTAATAACTTCAAAAAAAAACCTTGAACTCAATTTCTATATACACCACCACCACCATATGTACGATTGTACGTCCATCAGCGCACGTCATCAGCCACCTGCGCATTTCCTCAGAAACACATTGTCGTTGTTGATTACATTTTACATACCCATTCATGTCGCATACTTCTCTTTCGTTTCACTTAATTCGGAGAAAACACCACGCAGTTTTTTTTTTACATGAACATGCTTGTGCGATGTGCGCCACCCAACCACCCCAAAGCAGAACAACGATCAAGAACCGCGGCTGCTGATAAAGTTCGATTTGAGAAAATAAATTTATTTTTTTCGTGTTAGATTTTAGGTTGTAGCTCAGCTTCTAGAGTACATAGAAAGCTGATTGATGGCTTGAAATAACTGTGAAAGTGTTGGCTCTCCTAAGGATTTTATTTTGTTTGCATTGATTGAGAATTGTTTGAGTAATGGTGACTTAAAGGCAGTAAAGTCAGGAAAAAAAACACATTTTGGTCAAAAACGCTCCCAAAAAATAGGCTTGACAATGAAAGGAATAGCCTATGTGTTTCTCAAAATCTTAACTAACATTTCAAAAAAAGTTTCATCAAAATCTGTACAGTAGTTTTCGCGCCAACCGCGAACATATGAAAACGGCTACAGTTTTATTATATTTATAGATTTTGTAGTTGTAACACTGCTGGATCAGAAAAATTTTTGCTTTATTGATTCAAAATCTATTCACTGTCAAATAAATGAGTAAATCAAACTTACTTTTAACGAAATATTTGACTTCTTTAATTTTCCAGAAATTTAAAAAAATAAAAGTTGTTTTTTATTTAATAATTTTGTAGTTGTAACACTGCTGGATCAGAAAAAATGTATTCTGATGAAAATATATTGTATGTTCGACCAAAACTCACTGACATTTTTCAAAAAAGTTTTTTTTTGCACCAAAAGTATTCTTTTCAAACTGTTTTTCAGGTAAATGTCATTAAAATCACGTATATTCTATCATTTTTATAATAACTTACCTTAGGTACCAACCAAAACTCATTATGTGATTTAATGAATTTTGGTTGAAAGTCTTGAAAGTCAATATCTGAAATTCTCATACTCTACCCTGCCAACCAAAACTCAATGTGATTTAATGAATTTTGAATGAAACTTTTTTTTTTGAATCATAGCAGTCAAATTCATAATGTCACTAACTTATGTAATTCGTCACCTCAAATACATTTTTGGCGCCATTGAAGCTAAACGTTAATTTTTATCCGTGCACAAAAATGTCTGGCTTATCTAGTGAGTTAGTTCTAGAAATTCTTGAAGAATCAGGCTCAGATTTTTCAAACAACAATAGTATTGCCGATCCAGAGTATCGTCCAGAACCCAGAGACTTTGACTCTGGTGAAGATGAAGACAGCGAGCCACTGAGTGCACTCGTTAAGATACTTCTTAAGACTCCGACAAACCCAAAAATACCTCTTAGGTCGTGCTGCACCGATGGTAAAAATAGTGGTAACCTTAAGTCATACTGTATCGAACGAAGACCTTTATCTTCTTATTGTGTATAGAGATGGATTGTGGGGCAGAGACGATGATAGACATAGACGAGCAGAACATCTCCAATTTTCAAAATCCTTTGAATATAGCTGCCCCTCTAGCAACTAGATCTAGATCTTATTACACCAGACGACAGCGACGCAACGCAATAGCGTCTGATTTTTAATTAGAGCGTGTAGTGCAAAATGGAAGAGAAGGTAAGTTACTTGCCAGATGGCGAAAGCAGAATCCGGAAAACTGGAAGTAGAACTTAGCGAAAAGACAACGGCGTGGGTGTATCCCATTCTTCAATGAACCTTCCGAAAATGAAATGCCAGGAAAAACCCCAAAACCAGTACGTTGTGCAGAAAAGAACTGTATTTCCAGGTGTCAAAATAGTTTTAGTTTTGAAGAGCGTGTAGCAATTTTTAAAATGTTCTGGGCTTCTGGGATTTGGATTACTCGCGTCAGAAAGACTTTATACTTTCTAACGTCAAGGTTACAGAGCTCAAAACGAGAATTAGGTTTCCAGAAAGATCAAGAGCTTTTTCAAGCGTTTATCACTTCTCTAAGGACTTAATCAAGCAACGTGTCTGCCAGCACTTTTTTGAAAAAAACCTGTGCATTAGCAATGGACCGATAAACACTGCAGTAAAAGGACGAAACAGTTTAGGATTATTCGATGCTGTTGATAAACAGGGTAAACGTGCTCCAAATAACAAGCATTCAGATACTACTACGGCACATGTAAAAAAACATATCGAAAGCTTTCCGACAATGGAAAGTCATTACTGCAGGAAAAGCACATCGAAGCGGTACAAAAAACTTTCCATTTTAAAAATGTATGAGTTATACAGGTCCTACTGTGACGAAAATGATATCAAAAACGTTGTCTGCCAAAGTTCTTATAGACGTCACTTTTGTAAAAATTATAACTATACAAACATGAAAGATTAATGTTTGGCTTGCAGTAAATTTGAACAAGCTGAGTTCAAAGAACGTTTAAGAGCCACGTATGATGCCCATATTGAAGAAAGAACTAGTGTAATTCTGAAAAAGCGAAAGATAAGCTACTTGCCCAAGCCGACCCATCTTTTGTAACCGCAACTTTTGATCTGCAGAGTGTCCTTCAGCTTCCATGTTGAGATGTTTCCCAGTTCTATTACTCTTGGAAAATTTGTGTCTACAACCTTACCAACTACGAGGGGGCGAGTGGAAATGCGTTCTGCTATATGTGGAATGAATTGAATGGCAAACGTGGAAACTCAGAAATTGGCACTATTCTTTTGGAATGGCTGAATTCGCTACCTGTTTATGTTAAGACAGTTACATTTTTTTCCGATACGTGTCCAGGGCAAAACCGAAACCAAAACGTTGCAGCGCTCTTGCTCCACGCCGTTTGCAACTCACGCCACAGATGTTATTGAACAAAAATTTCTGGAATCCGGGCATGCTTTTATGGAGTGTGATGTGTGACAGTATGCATTCCGCTATTGAAAACGAGAGTAAGAGAAGAGAAATTTTTGGGATGAGCGGCTGGAAGTACACTATGAAAAACGCCAGGTCTTTCAGGGGAAAAGCTTCAACGAAAGATCCTTACCATGTCAAAGAAATGCGGTACAGTGATTTTTATGACCTACAAGCGCTCTCAGACGAGCTTATCAAAAATCGCTTAAAAGATGAGCGAGGTACAAAAGTTAGTTGGCTCAATATAAAATCTTTGCGGTTTGAGAACGAAAATCCAGACACAATTTTTTACCGATATGATCATCACAGTTCGTACACGAAAATTTATGTCGCAGCTAGGCGGGGAAAAACAGTTAATGGAGTACAAGAGCTTCGAAAATTGTACAAAGGCTTACTTCCTATAAGCAAGGAGAAACAAAAAGATTTATGGAAACTCTGCACATTGGGCGTTATTTCAGAAGAGTTCCATGGATGGTATAACAACAACAAGCTGCCTGTTGGAAAAAAAGCAGAGGATAATAAATTGCCAGAACCTCATTTTTCAAAGGGAGAAGACGACGAAGATGAAAAAGAAGAAGATTAAGAAAAAACATTTTCGATATTTTATCCACAAGTGTTCCCTTATTAATATTAAAAAGATAATCATCAACCAATTTCTATTTGACATTAATTTAACAATGTAATATAGAAGTCATGAGGTTTGGGTAATGACCGAGAGAATAAGATCGCGGATACAAGCTGCCGAAATGAGATTTATCTGTATTGCTGGTGTGACGGACGGAGCGATCCGTGCTTTGGTCATGTTAAACACATGTCGCCGATCAGCATGCCACGACATGCTATGGAATCCGTACCATCGGGTAGGCGTCCTCTTGGTAGACCCACGATGAGATGGTTAGATCAAGTCCATAATCTCTCCTTTACCCGTATGGCGATTGCCCTTGATGATTTGGAGTCGATCGAGACCGAGAGCTATGGAGGATCCACTTGAGCAACCTACACCCGCGACATACTTAATGGATAAGCGGGACATTGAAAATGAATGAATAAATTAATTTAACTTAAAGAAACAAAACTCTAAACTCATTAATGTGATATTTCAGTTTTTTTTCAGCCAAAAATCATTAAATACTTTACACTCTTAGATTGTAAGGCTGATGGTAATTTTTGAATCTAGATAGTTTTCCACATGCTTCAAAGCAGTAGTAACAAAAATGAAAAACTGTTATTTTAAAACTTGTTTATCTCGGACTTTATTTTTTGTCAGTTAATGAGTTGTGGTCGAACATAAACGGTATAATATATTATGAAGTAAAATACTGTTATTTGATCCAATCAGCTCATATAATGTAGCGGTAAATGGTTGTATCGTCATAGATACACTGGGCATTGCGGCCTATATCATGAATTCGGTTGAATTTTGCTTATGGCACTACCTGCATTATTTGTTCTGTATTCAGATTACTTCATTAGGAAGTGCAAGTTAGTTGGTTGTCTTGTGAGGTGCTTTAATTGTGTATCTGTGCAGTTAAATGAGTTTAAAGGTATATACATGTATATAATTTAACATAACAATGCAAATGAGATATAAATTAACAATTTATTAAAAATGCCAGATTGTTCAACAATCTATATATATAAAAGAAAGTGTCCGAAGCGATGTTATCCTATAACTTGTGATTGGCCGAACCGATTTTGATGATTTATACTTTGTTGGAAAGGTATTTTCTCAGCACGGGTTTTAAAAGAAAAAAATTGAAAAAAATTTAAAATGTCTTATTTTGACCACCCAGCGTGTTACGACAGGTTGTTTTTTCGATAGACACGCAACGTAACGCCATCTATTATCGATCAATCGAGAAGCCAATTTTGTTTCATGTGTGGTGGCGCTGTCCACATTGACTGAGCCATTGGATTCAGTTGCGCAGTTTCTTCATTCGTTGCTGTTTCAGCGTCCATATTGCACTTTGCGAGTTCGGCCATTGCGCATTACAGATTCGGATTTCTTCATTGCGATTTTGTGAGTTTTTATAAATTGAAATTGATAATCTTGTAGAAAAATTAGTTCTGTTTGAAGTAGAATAAATTTGACTGCCTGTCTTTAAATGCAAAAATCTTAGAAACTTCTTAATATATTTTGGTGCATTTCACAGGCCTATAGAGGGTATCTAGGCCCACAATCTCCAATTTGTTTCAACATATATAACTAAAATGCACAAGGGTAATTTATTTTTTCGTTTCGTTTCGCTTTTTTCTTTGTCACGCTTTGCGTTCGAAAATAAATGTAGTAAATGCCACCTTATAGAGGACATCTGCAGGTATAACATAGGATATCCAATAACTCGATAACTTAAATGGTATTTTAAATAAATACTAGGCGAAATTTGAGACATTTCTACGATTTCCAACTGGTTGAGTTTACTACATATTTACTAAGCTCATGATTAAAAAAAAAAAAAAACAAATATGTTCCCTCCTTGGCCTTTAAATAAAATAAGTCGATATTTTGAAAACATTATTGGTGACATAATATTATGACCATAATAAAAAATACATTGTTTTTGAAAACAAAGGAATTCAGACTTTCAAAGGATAAAATAATAATAATAGTTGAGTCTTACCTCAGGATTTAGGCTTTTTAGTCCGCCTTATCACTATATTATTTGTGAGTTCTTTTGTAATAGAAAGCTTTCAATTTTAAAATGATGATATGCCTTTCTTAACAAATTCTTAGTTTCAATACTTCATTGAACTTGTATTAACTGATACAATTGTGGGATTGAAAGAGATAGGGCTCAAAATGTATACGGGACCGAAAGAAAATGATTTTACATTTGAAACGAATACCTGTTAAAATTACGGAAGGAAGACAAATTATTTTATGCAGTGGGAAGAAATATCCTGTTATTAGCCAACTCAAGCGTTATGAGAATATAAACTTTTTGCGAAAAAAATGGCCCCCCTACAAAAAAGCAAATTTCTTAGATCTTTTTTCCATCAACTGTTCTGAAACCATATTTGCACGGGCGAAGCCGGGGGGTACAAGTAGTTGTATGTAAAGCAGCATGTAAATTGTGCATGCTGGGAATTAATATTTTCATTATATTACGGATTTGGGCGGTACGAAGTTCGCCGGGTCAGCTAGTAATTCTTATATTTGAAAGCCCACCCGTTCCGGGAAGAAGGAAAATTTGGATAGTTATTTAAACCGAAAATAATTCTTTATATGTTGGTAGCTACTTTTTATGTATTTTTTGTTTCGCATTTTTTCCTAATTGGTTTTAGATAAATTATATGGCTTTCACTAAAATTGACGGTGTGAAGATGACTGACGAAGAAGTCAGATTACTGCATTACTTTAGTTTTGACAGCACTGATGATTGGATGGAATATTGTTGATAGCTGGACAGAACAACCTCAACCTTTACTGGGTTCGGAGACACTGTGACATTCCAGGGAACTGTGCAGCAGGCGAATTGGCAAGACTAGGGTCCTTCGGTGTTGATAGTGTTAGTCTGCACACGCAGAGCAGATACGCTAAGCAGATCACTCACGAGTACGCAATAGGCAAGGCAAGTCGTAGATGGAGACATCTACTCTACTGCGACGTTGCTAGGCTCACATAGCCAACCCTGACTAAAGATCCAAGGATCTTCTGCGACTCAACAGATCCAGTATCTCGATAGTCGCTAACGTCATTACCATACAACGATTTTTGCAGACGCTCGAGACCAACTTCTCTGCAGCTGACCTGCCCTATTAAACTTAAGGAACGCTTACTTAGGCAACTTTTACCTCAAAGATCAAAATGATCTCGGATATACAAGACTGCTAACATTCTTAGCTTTATTAACTTAAGTAAATTGTTTATATGAGTAGCCAGTAAAGCTAAGTATCCTGCTCGAGCTAAATTTTATCTCCCATACAAAAATGTCTACAAAGATAAAATTTAGCGAGACAGTTTAGCAAAGCAGTATCCTGTTCGCGCGCTAAATGCTTAACTTAAGGGTTCAAATGTCAAATGTCAAAAATGTATATACGCTTACGACGGGTATAAGACACACTCCTATTTATAAGAGCACATCGCTTATAAGAAACGCATGTGGAAACAAAGTGTCACTTTTAAAAAAAGATTACTTCTAGAAAACAAGACTCATTACGGGTTTTATCACTGCACCCCAAATTTATAAATAAACGTTTGCCTTAAAAAATTGTATATAGTTCACCTCTTAGCGTAATTTCCTTTCCAAGTGCCAGCATCAATCAGTTCATTGTTTATACTTTTAAGTTTAAATGGAGCGTTGTATCTTGTCGCACTGTTATCTTTTAAAGTTAGCTTTTCCTGATTTCTATCATAAACAGGTCTATGTTTGGTGTACATTTCACCATTTTTTATAACATTCTTAGGATAAGTTGATCCTTGTCTATGATAACCTTTGTTGTACGGTGAACCTTGGTAGGCATACTCTGATGGCTGAATATAAATTATATGTGATGCGCCATCTTTCTGGTGATGTGGCGTATCGACGTATTCGATGTTATTAGCAGAATCATTTCGGGATAGTCCATATGTTCCATCGTTTAATTTGTCAATTAATTCATTTTCAATTTCGCTGGGTGCTTTGCTTGGTAGTTCCCATGCAACGGCGCATGTTATTCCCATGATGGCGTAGTTAGTATAGTCAATAATTGGAATGATTAAGTCGAAAACTGCAAAAAGGAAAGCATAAGAATAAAATCAACAAAAGATGTAAACTATTTCCTTCGGTTAACATTAACCACGTCTAGCAATATAATCTATGTTCAGTTCTCGAGAAGTTAAGTAATGCTACAAAAAAGCATCAATGAAATATGAGCATAAATCACAGGACCATAAACATACCAATTTGAAAAGAACTTCCTTCAGGAAAAAGCAGGTAACGTCGCTTCCGAAAAAGCAAAGTTTCAGACTCATTCCGTTTTGTTTCGTTGGCACTTTCCATTATACCTGAGTTGAGTTCAACATTTTGATTAATGGGTAGTATTTCACTTTTCGAACTATCGTTAAGGGCGCTCAAATATTTTGATGTATACATCAGCACACCATTACCAAAAACTTCACTTGTGGATTTATTGTAATGTGCGAAGAAAATTTGTTCACTCTCTATATCACCAAAATCGTGCTCCTTATTCGACGACGAAATATTTGAGTAAGTCAATGCAATGACGAATGCAATTAAAGAAGCACAAACTAAAACTGTGAGACAGTTAAGAAATGTTAAATATTTCAATTTCATTTTCACTGCAAACACGTAAACTTTTTAAATAGATTTGCTTCGTATTAAAACTTTGTATATAATTTTAATTTTAAAGAACACACTTCTAAGCACATCTTCAAAGAGCATTACGGACCAAACGATAGGCTGTTTTTCTTAACATTGAATTTACGATGACAGACCAAACCAAAAGTTCAGTGAATGTACATACATATATTGGTACGGCGCGTTAATTTGTTATTGCTCTCGAAGTAGTTGCCTAACGTCACTTTAATCTTTAAAATATGTTTGTCTAGTCATTTAGCACCTCTGATTCTATTAGAATTTTACTTCTATTGTGCCTGCGCGTACAATGTACATTATAAATTCAACTGAATACTTATTTGCTTCTCTCGATGACTCTGGTTTCAGATACCATGATGTGGGGATATCAAACTTTTTCTTTATAGCTAAATTTTCTTTGAGCACACTCCTCATGTAACTGTTTACATAATAATTCTAACTTCCATTTTGTTCATACCTGCTTCTAAATAAAATACTTTTTGTTTGTCTATAGGTTTGTTTTATCCAAGCCCAGCAAACAAAGAAGGAGGCATTGCATACTTTGACAATCACTTCTCCTGAATTAGGGTCAAACAGCGTAAAAGTCATAAAAAACTTGCCATAAAATGGCATAGGTAGGTACACGGAAATTGTTGGAGCTTTGTTTTAAGCATATTCTTTGGCATTAAAGAATTTTCTTTTTTAAAACAAAGAATTCCGAATTAAAGCCGGGAACTGTAAATTCGGTCTCCCAAATGAAAAAGTGTGCAAGAGTGTGTTTAAGAAAACTCCCAAACTGGCAATCCTCGGCCACACACAAGCCCGGAGACCGAGCTGGCACGAGCCCGTGCTTTGATATTTACAAGGGATCATAAAAGAAGGAAAAGAAAAGAAAATTCGAAATACATTCCGCCTCATAGCCAAACATTAGAATTCTTTAAGAAAAAGCACTACACGAAACACGAGGGGTTTCGAACAATTTGAGAGGGATTCAACAAACTACAAACGGGGTGTTTGCACCCACCACACCATCTCTCATTCAATGAAATTTTGGTAATCGGATTTTATGTCAGAATTAAGTTTTCCTTTTTTTTAACGCGTCAGAAATTTCCAATAGAAGTATTCAAAACTTATTTTCTGTTAAATAGTTGCATTAAAATTAGAAATAAAGTGTTTTTAAATATTTAAAAATAAAAAAGTTACAGAATATTCATTTTAAACTTTTTTCATTTGTTCAGTGTAAATTTAAGGGATTATAAAAATCTCGAAAGTAGTTGCAATTTCGATTTCGATTAAGTCTTCCGAGATGATTGTGCTTTCTACATTTTTTCCCATTCGAAATTTTTCCATTCGAGATTTATAGAATTCATTTTCGAGATATTGTCCATTCTATATTTTAGTCGTTCTATATATCATCATGATCTCATTTTATGACGTTTATCATGACGCTATTTAGATTCAGAACCACTAAAATATAGAATGAACCAATTAATCTCTGATAATTAAAACTTTAATGAGTAAGTTTTGGCCTCTTATCGACAGTTTCATGTATGCCACCAAACTGTGGAAGTGATCCGTCTTGCATAGCATATTTTTTCTACTGCTAAATATGCCAAAGGAATTTGTGAACAATATGTGGTTCGTTTTTCTTCTTGCGTTAGCCTGTATCGGTTATTATTATACTAATAGATACACTCAACGGCAAACAAACAAAGGTGGCTAACGGTTGAACCAAGCACCGTCCATAATTAGAGCATGACTTACAGTTTATATTTGTTGCTAATTTTATTAGTAAGCACAAACAGTCTGGTGTTGTAGGTATACTGGTTGAGTGACCGGCTCTACATTATTACGTTATCACGATTTTAGGTCAGCATATTAAATTGTTTGTTCTATTTTCCAGGGACCAGCGTTTGGGTTTCATGTCGGGGCTTCAATAACGGCGAAAGCATAAGAGTCTAGGCTTCAAAAAAGTAGAGTTTGATAAGTTTCGCGGTGTTTTCGTGAAAAACGAGTACAAACTGAAAACTGAAATTTGTATGGGAAAACTTCTGTTTTCGATGGAGTTTTCGTGTGTTTTGGCGAAAACCTGGTTTTGGGCTCGGTGTGAAAAGCATATTACGCAGCCATTGTTGTTGTTGTTACGTTGTTACGCTCCTCTTTATACAGATACCGTATTATATAACTTTGAAATCGATAACTTGCACACTTATGGTAGGCGGTGAACTAACCCGGACTAGAACTCCGCCGGTTGATGGCAATCCGGTTATTTAATACTACATATTCATTTTTCTGTATTTTATGAACCGTTACTTTTATCTAATATTGCTTTCAGATCCTTAGCTATGCCATCAGCAGAGTTTTCCCTGCTATACCTACCCGTTTACTTAACCTACCTATACCTACCTAGTAAAATAAGAAAACAAACAATCAAACTGTTGATCAACGAGAAAGTTTCGTTGGACCCAGTCGTGCACTTTATTTTTTACGTGTTTGTAATAGAATAAATTTCGAAATTGCTGCAGATAAATACAACTCAGTGTCAACACATGTTGCATTTTAAAACCATCTTGTAATTTAATTGATTGATTATTTAACTGCATTTTAAAATAACAAATAGGATAATATAGCAAACAAAAAAAAAAAAAAAATTACTAAAAAAAAACACACACATTTCCCCCTAAGCAATTTCTCCCTTAGATTTCCTCTCCTCGACCTAAAACCCCCTATATCTGGGAGAAAACATCCAAACTGGCACCACAGATTGAAAGTTTTCATAGCCTCTTAAGACATGCTGTACCTGCCCATATTTTTTCTATAACCTCTGTGCTTAGTGGATGTTAAGTAACCTGCATCAGGTTGAATTAGATAAGGTCTAAAAACAAAAGAAAGGTCTGACGAACATTGAAGGCTATAATATGTCTGAGAATGTCTTGTCAATTCACAATAATAACAACAATAATAACTGCATAAACAAATGAACCAAAAATAAAAACCGATTTATGAGAACATTGACCTACAAATTTACATGGACTATTTACGCATTTAGTTACTTTTTTGTTTCTCTTCCGGAAACGAGAGAGTGCAGACTATCATAGTTAAATTTTATTTTTGTATAGAGGTTTGTTATTTCGGGTTGCCAATACTTGTTCTAGCCGCAACCAGTTTAACAGCTGAATTAGTAAGTAAGCCTAAGTAAGGCTGAACATTCAAACTTTTTCGTGTCCACGAACGATCTACTTCTGCAACTAAGTTTTAAGGTTTTTACTCACAGGTCGCTTTGCATTACCTAGATATTTTACACTTTTTGCAACACACAAACGAGTCTTACAAAAATAAATGAAGCGAAAAAAATGTGTGTGCACTGTGCAATTCGTACAATTAATATGCCCCGCTTCCGAAGATTTCAACACAGCATTGTATTGGGTTCAACCCCTACCTGCGTTCGCCCCTGATGGGGTATCTTGTCGTAAGACACGTGAACATACTTGACATTTATAGGCCTTTCAAATCATCATTGCTGAAGATGGTGAAAAGTTCCCTAATTACCTAACCTTTCATTCAGTTTTATTTAAAAGTAAACGAAATTGCTTTCATATCTTGCAACTTCGGCATCCACCGTTGTATATTTTTGTTCTCATCACTTTTAGCCCTTTGGTTATAGTCTAATTGCGAGTTTTTAGTCAGGAACTTTGACTGCACTGGAATTACGAGATATAAACAAAGTTCCTTTTTCTTAGCTTTAAATTTATTAAGGAGCTGCGAAGATTTACATAATAGTGCAAAAAAAAACATGAACTGCATCGCGCCATGGCCTAATTATATTATTTTTTTTTAAATCGAAAGCACCGATTTTGTATGTCGACATGTCCCATTACTTTGTCAAAAATCGCACTCAACTTATTATAGTTTAATGTCATAGCTTTCGATTTATATGTCGCTTCCAGTCGCTTATTTAATTCCATCATGATTCTCAAACAGTGATTTTCAGTATGTACAAAAAGAAAATCCACCTAAAGCGTCTATGTTGGAGAATGCAAGATTATGCACACAATTGCCTACAATAAAGTTCTGCATTCTGAACGTAAAACTAGTCACGTGTTCGAATTGGCAATGCTAATTATATCCTCAAATACAACTGTGAAGTGAAGATGTCATTATGCGAATTCTTTAGCCGATTTAACAATTCAGTGTAAGTACTCACTTATTACATCATTCCATTTTGTCTCTCCATTAGATGTCAGCTGCCGTCATAAGCGTCGGTGCAGTTTAAATCTTTGTCTGCAGCTAGCTTCCTTGTGTTAACCATGCGGCAGTTTTTAATTAGGAAAATTATTATCTTTTACATTGTACAGTTTTTCTTGATAGTTGATGGCAGCAGTAATGTGACTTTGGTAAAACTTCAACGTGGGAAACGATATTTGGATTTTCTGAAATCCAGTCGTTTGTCTGTAAGTACGATTACTTTTGAAAAGTCAAATTATCCAGCTGATGCACAATATTTTAATTTTAGTTTCGCGCAAATGGAAGAAATAACATTTTGGATGTAAACACGCTGTTTGCTTATGCATATGGATTTCGGGCAAACTATCCTATTGAAAACGATAAAAAACACAATAGAGCCGTGAAGCGAGATATTTACCGCGTTCTGGAAATTTTTATCGATAGGTATGTAGCTATTTGAAAAAAAATTCTGTTCTTGTGATTTAAATAATATATTATATTTTTTTTAGCAATGGTTTTGATGGAAAAGCGTGCATTTTGAAATCGTTTTGCACATCACTGCGAGGTGTCACAAATGGATCGGGTATCTTGTTCAAAGCCTTCAAATTTATTCTCTCGTGAGTACCTGCATGGAATTGTAGCCTTATTTAATATTTTTTTGTGTGGTGTGCTATGTGTTGGGTAGAGGTAATAGGGGATGGGTTTTGGTCATTCTCGCACCCTGTTAGTTAAGCGCTAAAGGATTATTTTCTTGGTGAAGCCTGAGCTATTTAAAAAGTCAACTTTTCATATAGTTATACAGGTTTTTACGTCTATGTTTTTGAAATTGAATCGGCTGGCATTTAATTGTAAATACCTTAGTGCGAATTGCAATTGAGCATGGTTTTGGATAAAGGTGCCACCATCTCTCAGCTCTGCAGTTCGATCCATATTTTGGGTCAATGCGAAATGCAAGGTTTTACCAACAGCACAGTTTTTCGTAATCTTTGAGTCGTGTGAGTTAAGGGAAGCCAATTATTTTTTATGTTATTCTTACCTTTCATACTAAGGCTCGCCTATAACTCAGAAAGTGCTTAGTTCGGATTTTGTGTATCAATAATCCGAGTTGTAATACTGTAGATCCCATAATGAGTGTCGAGAAGTAGGCTTTTTTTTTGGTATAGTTGTTGTGACTACTCTTTTGTAAATTTCGCTTCACTTCAACCAAGCGTATATTAGAATGATAATTATGTTGTGTTTTGCTTCTTAGAAATGCTCAACAATCGAAATTTTGTTATCCAATTCTGTGACTTAGCTTGTTCCATTTTATTTGGCGACATTGCGATACGATACGAATTTATCGTTACTTGTAACGTTCGTTCGTTCCACAATGAGACCTTGAACTCATGCAAAAATACCATGCTTTTGTTGCAGAATTTTTCTGGCAACTTTCCGATTTTTCTTTTCGTAAAAACCAAAGTCGAATATTTACAAACATTTATGGAAAAAAAATGGTCCAGCCTCTCAGTCATGCGCTTACACATTTTATTTGTATAAAATATATAGGAATTTAGCAAGGCCACAAGAATTGTCGGCATTATATTACATATTTTACAAATGATCCCTTTTTTAAACTCATACTAGCTCAGTTTCTGAACCCAAATCTTAAAATAGGTATGAACAGTTTGTCCTTTTTTGTATTAATTTACTTACGAATATGTACCAAGGTATGCTTAATGAGGAAAAAAAGTACTTTACTGAAATACATAAAATGAATAAAAAATAAAACAAAGGCTATAGCATTATTCATAAATAATGCCTTTCGTTAGTGAAAAAAATGTTGGATTGAGTTCGTGCCATCTAACTATAATAGAAAATTCGCAAATACAAGAATTTCAGTTCTCTATAGTCAAAAGCTTTTGACTAAAACCTAATAATCTACATCGTCGTTAAAGGCTGTCTTCAAAAAAGAGAATTTCCAACGGATTGAAATAAAAATGCTGTCTTTTTTTTTGAAAGTGGAAACTCACAAACATGCCAATATTTATTAATTAATAAGAATTATCACACATAATCCACTATAGCGATGAAATCGCACAACACACTCATGTCGCACAGTATGTAACAAAAACTTTACTGAAAATGTTGGTTTCGCAATAAATTCCAGTATATCAAGCCTATATAGCATATCAAGTATTAGGTTATAGGAAAGTGTAGTTTGAGCTAGGTTGTGAGATCGTCACAATAGACCAGGTATCATTATTGACCCATCGCAATCCCGAGGAAACCTATGCCGCTTGAAAAAAGAAAAACAGTTCGCCCAACAGCCCGACAGAACTTAGGAATGGTCTTAATATTGGCAAAGGAACCAACCTCTTCTAAGTTATTGACGAAGTACCTGCCGCCTGCTACCTTCTGCTCCGAGCGAATGCTTGACATTCACAGAGAAGGTGGGAAATGTCTTCCGCGAATTGTTAGTGGTCCTCCCGGTACATTCATTATATAGGTTTGCGCTAAGTCTAGTCTCATGGCATGCTTGCTCTAAAAACAATGTCCAGATGCATTCCTACAGTTAATCTCAACTGGGTTTTACTGAGATTAATTAATCCATCCGACTTTCTAATATTTATAACGGACCAAGTGCCCGTGTTATTGGATAAGATTTTGTCTGAAACACACAGCATGTGTCCAAAAGTCTCAATAACACTAAGTACAAAAATATATTTCAAGTTTTCCAATGGCTTGATTTTTCTCCCTGGAAAAATGATTCTAGAAGTATAAAATAATTATTATTATCAAGGGTAGGAATACAGTTGCAATTTTACTTAAGTCCAACAAAGAAATTTGAGAATGTAATTGAACATAATTTCTATTCAGGAAATCCCATTCGAAATACTTAATATTTTCCGAAAAATGTACATGAGCAGTGAAGACCGAAGTAGAACGAGGTTGAGAAAGTTCGATGTTCAATCTGAAATTTAAATTCTTTGAAGAATATAACTAAATTTTATTAATATTTACCTTAGAATTAATGAGAAGTAGTTTTTGTATACCTTAATCAAAAAAAGACGTTTCATTTTTTCATTCTGAAGTACAAAAGTTCCAAAATTGGATAAGTTAAGATGGCACCTAGAAAAGGAAAAAAGTCATCCAAATATTTTTTTATTAATTTTCTTGTAAACTCGTATAAAAAAAAAACTGGTCTAATAATCTAAAAATCCCGTACTAGCCATGGACAAAAAAAAAATGTTCTTTTGTAATTATTGCTTATCTCAAGTCTCTTTCTTTTTGGATCACAATTATTTTTGATTGTTTGTTTATAGATAATATAATAATTTTTGGCGCAACAGGTCCGTAGGGACCCTAGGCCTAGCTTCTCGCAACCATTCGTTTTGTGTGAGTTTTCATTTTTGGAACGAATGGAAGGGATCTACAATTTTATGCCGATTCCAAACAGCTAATTGAGAAGCTCTTTCATGACAGTTATACTCTCGGATGTTTGTCAGACGTTCGCGAGAGGTGGCGCAGCGAAAAAACCCTGAGTTGGAAATTGGGTTTTTGCGGGATTCGAACCTGAACCCCTCGCTTAGTAGTCCAACACACTAACCACTAAGCCACTGCGCCCACGTTTGTTTATAGATAGGTACCTACAAATTCGTTGGAAATACAATAATATGAACCAAAGAGTTCTTGGTTAGTTTGCTGGACTATTATACGTCTCAGGTTCAACACCTTGACAAACACATATTCACTGCTCCTTATAGCAGGTTACTGTATTGCCAGTTTGATTATCCATTAAATATGCTAAAGTGTACCATTTTTTTCTATTATTCTGAAACGGTAGATTTACAATGTGATAAGTCATCCCGGAACTGACAAGCCATCAGGTAGGTATTCAAATACAAATTCGTGTACACTGCTGTAAATACACATGTTTCTGATATATATTATGTCAATATTAATCAACCAATGCATTCGTCATTTCTCATGGCTCTACCTACCAACCAATTATCACATATTACAGTAATGCAGATACGTCAGGTCAGAACACAAAGTGGATCGCTTAACTTCGTGTATTTGTAGTAGAAATTGACTGTTCTTCAATCAGAGCACACCTTGACCAAAAGTTCTTCGCTCAGAATAATAATGAATCCAAATTTGAGTTTCTTCTTGGCCTTAATAACATTCACAATTTTAAGCCAATGCATAGCGAGCGGCCTAAATTGCAAGATGACATCAGACAATAGTACAGTGTTAAGTCGTGCAAAACGCTATTTGGATTTTATGAAAGCAACTCGTTTATATGTACGTATTATGTTTTGTGGATATCGTGGCTGTTACAAAAAAAAAAAACTATCTCATTTAGTTTCGTGTTAACATAAGGGAGAATGTTTTTACGTTCGGAGCTATTTGGGCCCATGGATCAGTTATTAAGGCCACCATGCCAATGTTAAATGACAACAAGTCCCTGCGACCATATCGTAGGGATACATATGAGGTTTTACAAGAGCTGTTGGACTTGTAGGTTGTCTTTTTATAATAAAATTGCATCTATGAAACCTTTCGAACTCTTTCCTCCCCCAAGTCATGGAATAGATGGCCAGGCGTGTATATTGAAGGCCTTTTGTACGGCAACAAGGACCTCAGGTGGGGTAATGACTGATGGAATCTTATTTAAACTGCTGCGGCATATATTCACGTGAGTACTGGCTTTAAAGATGAATTTATTTAGGACACAAATTTTTGGGTGTTAAATTAAATAACATTTTTTTATGTAGCACTGTTATTCAATTTTAATAGTTAAAAAGACGCATTAAAAACTGTTATCCAGGTAGATTAAAACAAAAACACAAGGGATAAACCCTACATAAAAAATAATTAAATATATTATATAGTCAGGAAGTGTTCTTATATCGTCAGATTTCTCCCTTTTTGTGGAAAAGGCTTCCGTGGAAAAGAGAGAAAAAAGGAACAAAATCGTGTGAGTTAAAAAAAGTAAACATTCAAACTAGGTAGGTATACAATTTTGCTAAAAGTTTATCAAAACGTCTACATTTCACCATCATTATCAGAACAAAAAATTGTCAATGGCATAGACGACAGACGTGCTTTATTGGTTGGTGTGTTGAAAAAAAAATAGTTGGACTACTAAGCGAGGAACCACAGGTCAGATCGCAGAAAAAAAAGAACACAAATTCGATCTTAATTTCTCGCGAAAGTCTGACAAACAGTCGAGAATCGAGAGTGCAACTGCGGTAAAAGAGCTCCTCAATTTGCAGTTTGGACTCCGTATGAAAATGTACCTATATCGCATCCATTCAAATGATTGTGAGAAGTTAGGACTTAGGAGTATACCTACACCTATCAGCTATCTCTGTAGTGAAAAATATTTTTTTGTAATGTCCATTTAAATCTACATTTTATCCCTACGTATTGACTCTACCATCTGTCATTTTTGTTGCAAAATTAAGTTTTTTAAGGTAATATTTTCCCAGCTAGGTACCTATATCTATTAATATGTTTGAAGATTTCAAAATGTCTTAAAATTTTGGGCTTTTGTGAACAATTGCTTTTGAACATCTTGGTGATGAAGAGTTTCACTCTCGCTACAGATTTGTTAAAATATTTTTTCAGTTATTGATGGAAGTTTTTTTTTTAAATATTGCTTTAAGGCTTAGTTAAAGCGTTTGGTTTCTCGAACTATCAATTCTTGGATCTGTTTGACTGAAATGTTCTTCGCACCCGCTCTAAAATTGGTACTAGTTGTAGGTAGGTTAAAAAGTATATATCTATATAATAAATAGAAAATTAACGTACCGTTTTTCAAGTAAGAGTGCTTTTACCACGACTCGGGGAAAAAGAACATTTTATATGTTAGCTTTAAAAAAAAAGAGATTTAAATGTGCGCCAAGTTCTTAATAAGTTTAAAAAATCGAAAGTTAAATTTTGTATTTCTTTCTTTTCTATCTGTACACTGCAAGTCCTACAACTCTACCAAAATTCACTACTAGTGAAAAGCTGGTAAAAGCGGGCGTAAATCCCGCCCCCTGAATTAAAAATATTAAGTTGTATGGCCCACAGGATATGCCGTAGTGTTAAGTTCCATGATGAAAGAAAGAATGAAGTGATTAAAAATGTTGGTGATCACGAGTAAGTAATTTACGGGTTTTATGATGTTTAAAACTCCGTTTCTTGTTTACCACTAATGCTACAGTGTTGAAATTCGATGAGGTAAACCTTTTTAATGAACTTGGTTAAATGCTTGAAGTAAATAGTTTGAACTTTTTGTTTCCAATGTTTTCGAAGTGAGAGGCGGATCTGGCAATACCTATATCTAATGATCAACAAACCTATAGGTCATTGAAAATGAGCTATATTATCAATACCATTGAAGAAATTTGATATATTCACACACCTTCTTTGCATATTTCGCAACAATGCTAACATCTTTTTGTTTGTTATATTTCAGATTGAATGAGCGAGACCGGCATCACTTTTCATATTTGAAGGATGAAAACTGCGACCAAATACTCCACCATCATTGTCCGTTAAGTTTTAAAAACATTTTACCATTTACAGACATATAATTAAAAGAAAAGAAAAAGATTGAATTGCATTGTTTTTTTTTAATAGATTCATAGATTTTATCAACTAAAATTCAAAATAGGCCTTTGAATTATGCAAGCAGTCCACTGCAAGTGCAGCCGTACTTAGGCCAAGAGGTAGGCCCATCCTCGATCCTCAGAATCTATTGATTAATTAAATTATACTTGTTGAGCCAATCGACAACAGCGCCACCTATCGGGTCCCATTATATCCTATCTTTCTAGCTGCATACAACCATGCACATGCACACGTACAAAGTTTCTTTGAGATCGGCTGAGTTTCTCAAAAAAATTGACAACAGCGCTACCTATTGGGTCCAAAACTATCCTATCTTTTTAGCTCTATACAACCATGCATACAAACAAAGTTTCATTGAGATTGGCTGAGTTTCTCAGAAAATGGACAACAGCGCCACCTATCGGGTGTCGGTTTTTCTTGACGATGACGCGGTGTCGTTTTAAAGGTAACGCAAATTCACTAATTTCTTCCCATCTAAAAGTGCCCAACGCGCCTAAAGAAGTAATTAATTTAAAAAAAAAAAAACAAAAACAGAATTAGCAGAATTTATTTGTTTTAAATATTGCCCGCTCCCCTAGGCAATATTTCGTAAGGAACAGACTTTTTTTTTAATAATTCCTATAGGTAAGTAGGTATAATTCCTTGTGTATAGTTATACATAAATACGATATTTATTATAGGTATAATATATATTTATAAAATAAATAATTGATACATCGAGGTAAGGATGCTATCATTCTTAATCGTCCAGAGATAATATATTGTCTAATTTGTAAGTGGTAGGTATACCTATTGAAATAGGAAAGTGAGTTATTATCAAGTTATTCCGAAATAAAATTGATATATCTATTATCTACCTGTAGTTTTTCTTAGCGAATTCTCTTCGGCAAGGCTTATAATAAGCAAATCGGTTGTTAAAGTCTCGCATTCACGTATGTTATCGGTTAGGATTAGTTTACCAATAGCAATGTTTTGATGTTTTTTCCTTATCCATCCAAAGAAGTTGGAAAAATTTTTCATTGTATGTGAAACATCGATTCGGCTATATAGGTATATATTCGGTTGGTTCTCTGATTTCATTGCATCTGCATATCTGCTAATATTTTAGCATGAGGTCCGTCCGCTGATACTACTCACTGCGATTTAAGTTCCATTTAAAATCTTATGTGACAATGTCTGACATATAAAAAGTAGCCTATTTAAGTAGAACTTTAATCGGTATAAGTAGTATCAACAAACGGGCAAGAGAGAGACAGCATTCAGTAGAGCTCTGGGCATACTGGCTACTGATTTAACTCCGTTCATGCTGGACTACTGACTTAACGCCGTACTAAAGATCGAAGAAATCGCATTATTTAGAAACTCAATTTACATCCACTATTGTATTCCTTTCGATACAGATTAATTAGTACTGATTGTCAACATTTATACACATTAGACCAGCAAATAAGAATGTCAGCAAAATAATTATTAATGGGAACTAATAAAGTTCATTATACAAAAGTCCACTGGTTAAACTGATTAATAGGTCATTTGTAGTCTGTGCCCTGTGGTAATCTATAGCGGCTTATACTAATAAGTTGCTTACAAACAAACAAAACTACAAAACGGAACGAAACCCAATCGTATTTTGAGAATGTACATATTTCAAATTTCCAATCGATGTTAATTACACAAGTACACGGTCAAATAAACAGGTGCGGTTGAGTGACCAATTGTATAATGATATGTACCTACCTTTAATTACATACAGATTTATAAAACGTGTTAATTAATTGTGCCAGTTAATTGGGGGCAATTATTTTTGATAAACGCAAACTGTGGCAAGTAGGGTTTACATATATTTGAAGAGGAAAAGGGAAGAGTCCGCTTTATATACTGCGATAAGTATAAAATCAATCAAAAGCTAGTGTCATATAAATGAGTGACATATTAAACAACCAAATTAACAGCCAATCCACAATTTATGTTCACGTATAATTATAAATGCTATGATCAATTATTTTTGAAAAATAAAAATGTCAGAAAAATGGTATATTAAAAGTAGGAAACAATACCGGGTCACGAGATTAGATACGCTTCTTATGTGAATCCGTCATAATCATAAGATCATAACCTGATTTCATCCATTAGGTTTTAAGCATGCGTTTACCAAAACACGCTATCGAATCATGGAGCTGTACAGTCTACATTTGGGAATGTTGTGCATTTCTTCTTTTTTTTTCATAAGAAATAAATACCTACCTACAAATAAATGTTGGGCTTGTTCAATTTTCGATTTACTATATCAAAGTAAAGTCAGCCAGACAAGTTCCCGCCTGCACTACACCATTTTTACAGGAACCAACTGCTTTTATTGTTCCAGATTGATAGGTTCGTATTTTGTTGGCCCGGACTCAAATGTAATATTTTTCTGATTCCTTACCCTTAACTGATTTTCTTCGAGAAAGATTCGGTTTCTACATAAATAACTGCACCCTGCCGTATGCTATTCTCCGAACACCTCAACCCTTGAAATTTTGTGGATAGGTAGGAATGGTTGGTTGCAGCTGGAAAAAGTGGACAACTTAACATTAAATCTAAAATATTCTCTTTTATGTGAAAACGCATAAAATATGGTCAAAATTTTAAACTTAGGTATAGTTTCGGAGTTTTAATTCTCATGATGTGTCGTCACAAGCGCAGAAAAAGAAATTCTTCGATCTCAGCAAAGCAGAGCAAAGTATGATTTTCAGCACGCAAATTACAACAACTACGCTCTACTTGACAAGTCTAGACTCACAATGGCTAGTTGTTGTAATTTGCTGAGATCGAAGCTTAAAAAAACGGCTATTAAAAAAATATTTATTAGCTATAAAAGCCTATGACGATTTTTGAACAAAAAACGTCAAAATAGGTTCAATAATTTTGTTAAAATTCTCCTAAAAAAAAAAACAAAAAATTGTTTTTGTAAATATATTGTACACAACATTTATTGTTGATTGGCTTTTTCTTCAGGAATTTAATCAGAAATATAAATGCTTAACGTGAATGTTTCATCTATACCTCTGAGCAATCTAAAGTCGTCTACGTCTTTCCAAAGCATAATCAAATAAAAAATAAAACAACGAAAGAGGTATTAGCAATCAATCAATTAATTGTTTGCTTTGTTTAGTGGAATGTGATTGACCGCATGCTTAACCCATACGTCAGGATCGCGGCCAGCGCAGAAACGAAATTACTGCTACAAGCTTCTGCTCAACAAATCGACCGATTGTATGAAAAGCATATTATGCACAGAGAGAGAGAGTGCGATAAGTCTATTTTTTTTCGAGCTCCGGTTTATAATAAAAATTTTTGAGTTATTTTGCAATATTAATTACAGTTTGCTATAGTAAATTCAAACGAAAGTGTTTAAGCTTCTATTTTGAACAATAATTTTTGAGTGTGAGTCAATTTTCGCCCCACAAAAGTAAAAAAAAAAAAAAACAAAGGCACAGCAGACTAAGCTTCATGCAAAAAGAATGTCATTGAAACGGACTCCGACTAAACTCACTGAAAACAATAACAACAAGCCTCCAACCGTGTCAAACAAAAGAAGACTAGCGGCAATCTCACCTGAATTCAATCAACCGAAATTAGCTGAAAATAACAATATGTCCGTTGGCAGTATGTCGATCAACGATCTACAAGCGGTTATAGTTAACGCCATGGCCCCGCTTTTGGATGATAAGCTGAAAGATATGCCCACAAAATCCGACTTGGATGGCATTTGCTCTGAGATTCACGAGCTCAAGCACACCAATATGGTGTTGTCAGAGCGCCTCACAAACATGGAGAACTATTGTCAACAGCTGGAGAGTCAACTAGAGTTGCTGACACGGAAGTCTAATGAATGCACTGTTGTCATGCATTTTCCTTCAGATGGAAGAACTAACAGGCTGGATTTCGCTAAACAGACCTGTTTAGGCCTTCTGAATCTAAATGAAAATGCTGATTTGCCTCTAACCGTCACTAAGGAATTCACGAATACGAGCACAAACAAAACCACAATGGTACTGAGTCTCCAGAATAAACAAACTGTCGCAAGAATTATTGAAGCGGCACCAAAAAAACTAAGAAACTCTGGTATCGTTGTCCATAGAGAAAACTCATTAATGGCCCGAAATAAGAGAAGACGTTTATTTGCGATTAAGGAGAAACTTCTCACTATCAACAAAAACTGCAACATTGCAATAAAAGGAACCCGATTGCAAATCGACAAACTCATCTTTCCGTACGATCAATTCCGAGGTTTGATAATAAAATCAAAACAAGAACTTGCGTTTATTGAGGAGAAGTTCGGTGAAAGTGGAGTTGGAGTGTGCTATTTTGACAACAATGGAACTGACAGCCGTCAACAAAACCACCTAACGCCACGTGTGCCACCTGTATACCAAAACGAGACACGACAAATGTATGGTTCTGACCCTGGATGTAGTAACCAACAATAGGAAAGTGTTGCCGTCTGCCAAAGTAATTTTTTGTTTTTAAATATAGTATGCTATAATATTACTGGCCTTAAAAGTAAATTATTAATTCCAGATTTCTTTAAATTTATTTTGAAATATGATATAATAATATTATTAGAGACTTTTGTAGAAAAGGAAAAGGAAATGCAATATCATAACTATTTCAAGGGTTATTCTGTTAAGTGTTTTTCAGCTACAAGAGCCCATTTAAGGGGAAGAGCAAGTGGTGGTATTTTGTGCGCTGTCAAAAACACGAACTACCACGTAGATATAAACTTCAAAAATCACGAAAACAGAATTTTAATAGATATTACACAAAATACAAATAAGCTGACAATTTACCCAGTCTATTTGAATTTTGGTAATTGGGAACATGATTTTGATATTTTATACAACTTTCTACTAAATTACAACTGTGAAAACCTGATGCTAATCGGTGATTTCAATGGCCGAATAAGCGATTTCCAAAACTCTAATTTCTTTAATAACGGAAGATTTTCCTATAATAGAAAGTCGCGGGATGCGAATTGTAATAGACGGGGTAGGCTTTTGTCCGAGATGGTCGACGATTTCGGTTTCTTTATTTTGAACGGCGTGTCTAAGAGTGATGCTATGGGGGATTTAACTTTTATATCTGATCAGGGATGTTCTGTGATCGATTATTGCTTGATAAAAGGCGAATGGTTTAATGTTGTTAAGGACTTTGTGGTGTATCCTGCTAATTTCTCTTGTCATTTGCCAATTGCTGCAACACTGGAATTTACTTGTTCTTACGAGTATGGCCACTACATACCAACCAATAGTGTTTCAAACCTGAGGTGGGTAGAAAGAAGAGCTAGTCAATACCGAAGTAAACTGAACGACCAACTTATCAATCTACCCAATTTTCTCACGTCTACAATAGAGGATATTTCGGCTTCAGTCTTCTATGCGATTCGAGAGGCCGCCAAGGGGATGGAAAACCCTTTGGCTTCCCCTTCTAGATCGAAGTGGTACGATAAGGACTGTTCCAGGCTAAGAGAGAAATCGTTTACATTTTTAAAGCTTTTTAAAAGAACTAACAACACCTTTTTCAAGTCCTTATATTTAGAAGCCAATAGAAACTACAAATACGTGTGCAAGTTCAAAAAAACAAAGTACTTTGAAAAGTCGGCATCTATTTTATCAAAGTGTAGAGACTCTAAAGCTTTTTGGCGAAATGTCCGATTATTGAGCGAGAGCGAATGTCACAAAAAAATATCTTCTGCGACCAGTGTTGATTTGCTTGCCAATCACTTCCGAGATCTCCTACGTCCAGACCCGAGCCAAACCTGCATCTCTTTTGCCCTCCCCCTAGTCTACATAGAGGAGCTGGACTCCACTATAGTGATGTCAGAACTGATGGTAGCATTAAAAAAGATGAAAAATAATAAAGCTGCAGGACCTGATGGTATTCCAGCAGAATTCTATAAACAATCGACGCAGACGTTTTTAGCATGCATTCTAGAGCTGTTTAATAAAATCTTTTGTGGCGAGACTGTCCCGATATGTTTTAAAACCTCAAACATATGTGCCATATTTAAAAAAGGTGATCCTTCTCTGCCCGAAAACTATAGAGGAATCTCAATGCTTAGCTCACTAAGAAAACTGTTCACCCAAGTTCTCTACCACAGGCTAGTGAGTTGGGTTGAGCGGAATAGTATCCTCAGCATTTTCCAGGCTGGATTCCGATCTAGCCTGTCGACAGTGGACCAAATATTTATATTAACAACTATCGCAAAACGCTTTATAGAAAATAAAAAGAAATTGTACGTGCTTTTTGTTGACCTTAAAGCGGCTTTTGATACCGTTAACAGAAATTCACTGCTTTTTAAGTTAGCAACGTTAGGCCTATCGACAAAAATGGTTAGAATCTACGAGCAACTTCTTGCTAACACTTCTGCGGCTGTGTGTAGTGGTAAAATGAAATCATCCACTTTCCCTACAGAATCTGGTGTTCCACAGGGTTGTATCCTGAGTCCTTTAATGTTTTCTCTATTTATAGATGATGTCTGTGACAGTATCCCAGGAGGCATTAAGTACGGTGATGTCGATGTTAAAGTTTTGCTTTACGCGGATGATCTGGTCATTCTTTCCGACAATCCCCATACTCTACAGTTACAAATAAATAAATTAAAGCAGTATTGTGATACTTGGGATCTAAAAATCAACACTGGCAAATCAAAAATCCTTGTTTTCAGAGCGCAAAACCGCGCTGGTAGGGAGCATGTCTGGTCTTTGGATGGTACTCCAATTGAGGTTGTAAGCCAGTTCAAGTACTTAGGATTTTTACTTACATACAATCTCAATTTAAAACCCCATATCAAAGAAAGAACTCTTGCAGCTAAAACCGCAATCAACACCTTGTGGTCAAAATTTTTTTTAAATAAATGCGTGGATCCGGCTTCCAAATTTCGAGTTTTTAATGCCACAATTAATAGTTGTTTTTGTTATGGCAATGAAATTTACGGCTATCAGCAGAGTAGTGAGATTGAAAGCATACAAAGGTATTTCTTTAAGAGGATTTTTAGGCTTCCCCAAACTACACCCAGCTACGCGATTCATGTAGAATCAGGCCTACCCTATATTTTTACGAAAAATCTAAAAGCTAGCGCAGACTACATCAGCAAAGTTATGCTAAGATCTATGAATAACTTACAAAAGAAAGTACTTACTATAGCTATAAGACGCAACTACTCTCCAATCAAAGACTGGCACGAGTTAGCCGACGCCAACCAGACTTCTATTGAGTTAACTGAAAGCAATGCCTGTGAGTGGAGGAATATTCTCTACGATTGCATATCTGTTGTTGATTACAATCTGCTAAAGCTCAGCTTGGACAGAGCAAAGGAGTCAACTAGTAGGTCATTATATAGGGAGCTCAATCTTTCTTTGGGAGCAAAGAACTATTTTAATAATGAACTAACAGTTCAGGAGATGAGTTTGATTTTTAAAATTCGAACAGAGATGCTTGAATTGAATTGCAGACCGCATAGGAGTGATTTAAACCCCAGGTGTCCACTATGTAACCTTGACCAGAACGAGAATGTTTTTCATTTCCTTGCGTTATGCCCCATTATTCAGGAAATTCGTAGACTGTACTTCGACAAAAGCTTCTTAACGTTTCAAGAATGTGCTCAAATTCTTAATGGAGATAGTGGGTGGAGATCGCTTATCCGATTTATCGTGCATGCCATGAATTATCGAAACTGTTTTGCATCTTTGTAAATAAACTTGTATCTTTTGTTTTAGCTAAACTAAAAGCCCAGTTTTTTTTTTCTTTTCTTTTCTTTTTTTTTATCCAACTCAGTGCGACTTGCAAAAGGGAGGAAGAGGGAAGAAAAATTAAAAATCTGTTTAGTTTTTTTAAATTTTTGTTTTAGCTAAACTAAAAGCCCATAATGTTTTTTGATATAAATCATTAGACCTCATCTCAATCGATTAGTTTTCAATTGCATTTCTTTTCACTTAACTATTTTTCCTCAGCTTAACTTATTTTTTTTTTTTTTTCTTTTTTGTTTTCTCTTGTTTATAATTTTTCAACTTAAGAGCCTGTTGTCAGCAAATTTAACTCATATTTAACATGTTTACCTATACCTAATTCATTTTCTGTCACACTATCATGTACTCTCTTTTTTTCATTAATTTTTAAAGTTTCTAAACGGCAGACGGCTGATAAGCCAAGCTGTAAAAAAAAATACTTTATATCGAACATTGTTTTGTAACCTCACATAAACAGGAAATAAAGATTATAATCAATCAATCAATCAATCAATTATGCACTTTTGTTAGGGACATCACTTTTCAGATTAAATCTTCTAAGTTGATAGTTCTTGTTTTGATGATAATATCGATAAGGTAGTGTAAGTAAAATTTGTTCCGTTACCGTTACTTATGGTTGAAGATCTCCTTTCTTTGCAATCCCATATCTAATCTAGGTACCATCAGAACCAGATAAAAAAAAGTTGACGTTCTCTTTACTTCATTCTATCTTCTAAGTTCTCATCAACAATTAGCACATTCGTATGATTCTTGATAAGCATAGAATATATAATAGTGGTCACACATAGCCCAGCATTCCAAGCATTATTTCTTGACCGATTTTCATCTTTTATATTTTTGGTAGATGTTTACTATTCCTCAAAGCGAGCGCATCTGAAAAGGTTGTCAGTTAATAATAACGATGAAAATCTTTTTAATTTTAACAGTTTCCGCGTTCCTTGCACAAACCTTAGCTTGTGATTCAAATTGCGAATTAAAATCAAATAATAGTACAACAGTGCTTAATCGTGCAAAGCGTTATTTGGATTTTATGAAAGCTACTCGGATGTTTGTATGATTTGTTACCTACATTTCGTACTATCATTTGATTAAAAAAATAACATGTTTTAATTCAGTTTCGTGTTAATATAAGGGAAAACGTTTTCACTACGGGAATACTATGGGCTCATGCATCTGGCTTTAAGGCCAACATGAATATATTAAACGACAATAAGGGGCTCCGACCTTATCGGAGGGATACATACCAAGTATTACAAGAGCTTTTTGACTTGTGAGTGAAAATCAAATGTTTTACTTACAACTTTGAAATTTTTTTCGAACTCTTTCTTAGGCATGGACTAGATGGACAGACTTGCATGTTGAAAGCATTTTGCACGGCGACAAGAACCTCAGATGGCAGTATGGCAAACGGAATTTTATTTAAACTCCTGCGGCATGTATTCACGTAAGTAGAATTTGTAATATATATTACAAACACTGAACATAGGGTATTTGAATTATTGGTAATCAATAAAAGATATTTGTTGGACTGGGAAAGAATTCGGAGCCAAGCAAATATAATTAGTGGGCATATTGATTGAAATTGGTTTTGAATATTTTATATTCGTTTTAATTTTCAATGTAGTTTCCAAATAATGAAATGAACAGTTAGGACTAGAAGTACAGCTCTCAACAATCATGCGTTCGCAACATTTTAATTAGTTTTTTGCAAATATACCCCTACAATCTTGTCCCGATTCTGAACGGCTATTTGTATATTATTCCCTCAGGTTTCTTTGATTTGTTGTTGCTTCCTTTTACAACAACTGTTAAGACAAATAACTCCATTTTCAAAGAAAATAATTTGGATTGACGCGTCAGAACAAGAAGTATACCACACCACAGCTTTACAGTTTTCGGGTTCGGTGCTGCGAAATTCTGTTAGTCCATTAATCGATTACTACTACTTCTCCAAATTTAAATTACCGTCAAAGGACCCTCTAATAATGGCTATTTAATCCATCTGCTTTCGTTACAGGCCATAAGTCATGGTCTAAGAATATTTGTATTTTAAAAAAGCGTATCTTAAAATACCTTTTTCCTGGAGCACAAAAGGCATTTTCTCAAATAACTGTATTATGTTAAACTTTACTCCTAAACAAAAAAAGCACTAAGGTACTGACTGGAGTTAAAGCAGAATATCATGGGCAGCCACGACAAGCTTGATTTTTTTTCAAAGATAAAGAATTTGGCAGTCATAAAGCTGCAAACTTTATTTAAGATTTTGTGTGAAAATAATGCGCCTTATATGTCAAGTCACAACACAACAACTTTTGTTTATTTGGTTCACAAACGACAACTTGAAGCTCCCCTCTGGTGAAACAACAAAATTCAGTCACAATAGCTAGCAAAAGTCGATTTTTGTTAAATTTGTTTCATTTCTTTGAAATGGTAGGTGGAATTCAGAGTTCACTATCGATTTTAGAATCTTATTTTCCTTTTTTTCTATTTCTAAGGGCCAATGTGTTTTTTACTTAGGAAGTTACAACCCGCGGTACTGATAATCATTTTTAGTGTCCAGGCTAAATTTTTCGAACCTAGAAAATATTTAGTGTGAAGGTTAAAAATGATTATTAGTAAGGCCCAACATGTTCAAATAATTTTGTTATATTGATCACTTTTTATTCATATTTCAGGTTAAAGGAGAATGACAGAAATCACTTCACCTATCTGAAGGACGAGCAATGCGACCAAATAATTCACCATCGGTGCCCATTGAGCTTTAATGGTATTTCGCGATTTACAGATGACATTTGATTAACGAACAAAATAAAGTAACGAATTAAATGGTTTTGGTAGAATTTGATCGGATCTCACAAAATGCAATTTAAACTGGTTAAACATTTGTAGTTGGTTATTATTGACGTATTTTCTTACTGCTCTTTGAATTTGTGTGAGTTCCTATTTTAGGGAGGCATAGAAGGGACCTGCATTTTTTAGATGATTGAGAACGATAGAATTGAAAAGCGTTGATGAATAAGTTTCAGAGAAAAACAATGAGGTGAAACAGTTCAAGAGGATCAGACAATAGTCAAAAGGCCATTCACCACTCAGCAAAATACAAACTGTTTCAAGCAGTTGCAAAACCAATACTCGGCCCAAGTTAATGGCTACAATTAGTATGAGGAAGTTGAAAAATCGCTCTTCCCTCGACTACACCAAATTACCTCCTTCACATTGAAACGGGACTGTCACCTATGTTTGTTACTCTCTTAAAATCCACTTTGACTACATTCTCAAGATACGGCAAATGAATCCCTTGCGTCTTGTCAACAGGATCTCAAAATATCTAATTTCAAACCAACTCAACTTTGTGAAAACATGGAAAAACCTTGTTAATTCTGTGGGTGATTCTATGAATCTAAATATATAGAAGACTTGTTGAGTTTCAAAGAACATCTTTATTTGATGGTCTCCAAGTTGGACTCAAAATTCCGGAAGGACTTTATCACTCAGGCCAAAGAATCCCAATATAGGGAATGTTATAGTAGATTGAAATTCGATCTGAGTGATATTAATTATTTTAACGATAAGCATCCCACCGAAATGATAGCAACTATTCTAAGAGCCGGAGTTGGAATATTTGCTTTGAATTTTATACCGCACATACCGGATCTTCCTGTAGAATATAAAATCTGCAACAGTCATGAAAGACTTCATAGGGTCATGCCCCATTCTTTGTAAGAGAAACTCGTTGAAGTTGAAGATGGGAAGCTTTACAAATTTATTCGACTAGCTATGGTCTACAGAAATAGAATGCTTACAGAAAGATTTTGAGTTCAAATTAGTTCACTTTGTTTTTGTTTTTGTTTTTTATTTTCATGTATAAAATAGTATGACTTACTTTTGTTATCTATCACTTTCCTTTCTTGAATTAACTAGAATCACTATTTAATTATTATTCTGTTAATATGACCGACGGTTTTTAAATCAGGGCCGCTTTTCATATTGGAGCCACATAAATTGGTATGAAGCTCTCGTCCTGCAAGAAGCTAATTTTTTATCGGATGAAGTTCCAAAGTTTACAATCTAATGTGCAAATTATTGGAAAAAAAGACTTAAATATTAAAAATTTTGCATATATCGAACGTATTTGTTAAAGCTAAAAGGCTCAATTTTAGTAATAAGGCAGGCACGTAGCCAGGGGGGGGGGGCTTGAGGGGCTGAAGCCCCCGACATAAAAAAAAAAAACTAAAGCCTTCTGTATAATATATATTCAAATCTATAAAAATAAGGTAAAGTTAGGTATAGTTTATTGTGTTGGCCATGACGGAGCCGCAAATATGGCTGGTAATTTAAGTGGAGTACAGTGCAGGATTAGGCAATATGTTTAAACGCTAGGTATGCACTAGGTGTGTACATTGTGCACGCTTAATTAAAAAGTTTAATGCCATGTCAACTCCTTCAATCCGCAACCGCAATTGCCTTGGTGTAGTTAGTGAAATAGCTAATCTCTTCCGTAACCATTCAAAGCCAAATTTTAAATTTCAAAAATGTTATTAAAAGAAAAACTCGACTTCTACGCCTTTATGAAACAAGATTAATTGAAAGGCATAAAAGTATTGTTTCCTTTGTAGAGCTCTTCAATTGCATCTCAATAAGTCTTGAAGAAATAATGAGCACAACGTGGGCGATGTTTTCGAAAGCATCAACACTTTTGACAGAGGTCCAAAAAGTTGTTTCCTAGTAAGCCTGATTGTATCCTACAAAACTATTCAGTTTAACGCTGGCCTTATCAGTTTTCACAGCGCCACCTCTCGCGAACGTTTGACAAACATCCGAGAGTATAACTGTCATGAAAGAGCTTCTCAATTAGCCGTTTGAAATCGGCATAAAATTGTAGATTCCTTCCATTCATTTAAAAAATGAAAAACTTCACAAATCATATGGTTTTGAGAAGCTTTACCAAGGGTCCCTACGGACCTGTTGCGCCAACTATTAATTTTATTTATTACGGATTAACATCTTAGAGTGGGAGAAATGATGTCATTTAATTAGGTAGGTATAGGAAATCTTAAAGGGGTTGCAGACAAGTACCTAAACCTATAGGTACATTGACTTTTGGAATAAATACTTAAATCATTTTCGAAGCAAGTTGTAGGGGAGAGTGGGTATGTATGGGTCACAGGAGGAATGGGACACAAGCATTATCCTCAACGACGTATTCTTTTTCTCGTTCCTGTTGATCACAAATTTGCTCTTAAGTCTGTATCCACCGGTAAACGAAGCAGGTCTTATGCACAGTTGAAATTACGCAGTGGAAAGCGAAAAAGGTAATTTGTGCATATAAAAAGTAAAATCTTTGGTTAAAATTTGAGTGAAAAAAAATAGCTAATGAGTCAACTTATTGTTCAAAAAGTGAATTAAATAGATATTATCATATATTAAGAAGTGAATTATATCTAATTTTGTTTAGTCGGTGCCGTATTTTAAGTGATATTATGTTTTACCTCCTTGAAGTGCCCTACAGGATGATTGGGACACTTCTATGCAGGAGGAATGGGACACTGTCCGTGAACCGAACAGGGGTCTGGTTTCCATACATACCCACTCTCCCCTACACAAGGCACACTTTTATTATCTATTCTTAATTACTATGGTTGCATTTCATTATCGAATTATCATAGGTATTCCGTTTCCTGGATTATTAAAAGTTCTTGACATTTTTTCTATAATTTATTACATTACTAACACCTTTTATAATACATTTATGTAAAATATGTATGTATTAATTTTATCAATTATTTTATTGATTTCATGACGCACCTACTTTTGTCCATACCTATAGCATTGTACTTACAACTTTAAAGATGTAAATTTACACAACTTCATTTTACTGTGAATGCATAACTTGAACTAGCTCTACCATTTGTGCTTTAAATGAGTTCATTCATTTAACTTTCAATTGAAATTAAAATTTCCCACACACAATCCAAAACACTTCAGTTCCACTTTATGCAAGCCATAGTCTCGCCCAACCAACCAACACAGTCATAATCCTTCAATACACTTCCCACTAACCTCATTGCATTGTATTTTAATATGTACATTCCAATTGGAATACCCTTATCTGTGCAGACTGCTTAGCAAAGTTCATCGGTCGATATCTGAACTCAGAGGCGCACACTGCAGCCACTAACCGAAGGAGTTTTCTCTGCGAATAGGAAATTCGTATTCATAGTCGCAACCTTAGGACATCTTACAGTATGAGGAAAGCCGCAATTGTGCATTGAATTATGCTCCACTTGCAACTTGCAAGTCGCAACACCCATTAGGGATCGTAAGACTACAAGAAAATTCAAACGAAAAGAACACTCCCTGGGACAGAATTCTCCAAAACAACTCGTTTTTAGTTTGTGGACCTGCGCGCTGATTCATCCGAACGCATGCAGCTCTTGAGAGCTGCACCTACATCGCCCGACCTTTTAAACTAATCGCCTTAGCTTCGCAAAATCCTGGCGACACCTTTTTTTAGGTCTTTAACATCGCATTGAAAGTGCCAAACAACTGCCTGTTGATTCTTAGATTAATCGTGCGCATGTCCAGTACTAATACGTGGGCAACTTGATAAAACTGGAATCACCGCCCCAGCTCTAGCTTTCCCAAAACGGTTACAATCCCCACGTGCTGGAAAGTGTATCTCTCAAAAGCTTTTTTTTTGTCAGTTTCCCCTGCAAAACAGATTGTTGATTCCCAAACTGTTGCAACTCATGGCGCAACACATGAGCTTTGCCCTTTACCTCACCCACACTTGGCTGTCAACAACCTCCGCCATCACCCACACATTGGCCTCACATAGTAGAGCAGATCCTGGGAGTACGTACGTATACTGGAAGGTTTGTGACACATAACCGTACTCCGATAACAGTGATCCAGTTCCCCAATTGTTGGCCTCACGAGCACATACACACAGAGTGCGATTCCATATAGTCATCGCTGCGCTCTTCCAGAAACGGGCCCTTTCAGTCTAGGATAAACTTTATAGTCGGGCACAACAAGTGCGTGTAATTCATTCGCTTCGAGTGGAGGAAAAGTGAAATATTAAGTAGATTTATGTGAATTTGGCCACCTTCCGCAATACCACCTGCTGCAAATTCCACTACCCCTTTTTACTACAACCGCCGTCGCCGTCACCCCTACGTAGTCTAGTACCTATAATAGTGAATTGGTCATGTAAAGGAAATATTAAATTTATTGTCGATATGGTGGAAAAATCTATACCAAACTAAATTGAAGGCTTAACCAATTAAAATTAAAGTTTACTGAAATATTTACAGTGGTGCCACAAAAAGTGATTTCAATTGAAGTGCAAGTTGGTGGAAACGCCGTCGGCAAGAGGTTCCTTCATGCGTGCACTGACATCGGATTTCGTCCTTTCAGTGATTCCGTTCGGTCGTTAAATCTAATTACCGGGTATTTAGTGCGTTTTTCAATCTCATACCATATGCCACTAGTGTAATTCTTTGGTAAATTCATTGGTGCATATTTCTTTTTACAAACAAACCCCAACGAGTTGTTTATGTGGGTGAACCGGGTTTGTGTAATGTGATTATTCGTGCGACTTTTATTCATTGAACCGCGCGTGTATAGTGATTTAGAATATTTATTGCGATTTAACGAAATCAGTCTGTCACGCACATTACTGCTTTGCTGTTGTAATACAACATTGGCAGCTAATCATGGATACCACTTGGATAATTGTATTTTTTATAGGATTACTTTATTTACAGCCAACAAGTGAGTTACTATTCAATTACTTCTTTATCCATTGCTTTTTTCGGGGTTACGTTCGCTGCTTTTGATCTGTCATCATGAAGGCGCGGCGGCGGTGCTATTCTCAATTGATTAGTGACTTTCCCATTTACCTGTCATGTAGCAAATTGTTATTACATAAATTAATAATGGCTGTCGAAAAGTAGTAGGCACTTATACATACCTATTCGACGCGTGGACACGAAGACATGGTTTACTCTTAGGCATATATATTTAGGACTATATATTCTCGAATCCGGAATACAAGTGGGCACATAAATCAATGCAGGAGTCGGGGGTCTAAGTTTAATCACAGAGTAATTATAGGGAGAATTGTGATCGATCTTTTCAATAGCAGTGGTTTGGGACTGAATATCGAATTTTGTGTTTGGGAAGGAATTGTAATATTAGAAGTGGGAAACACTTAAAAGGCGACATATGGTAGGACAGACTTCCTATTTAGGTGCGAGTAAATCAATTTTTTGAATTCTTTGGTAGGAGTCTCTAATTGCAATGCCAATAAAAAAAATGTTTAAACCGAAACTATTTAATTTTTACTTATTAAGACTTCAACATCACTTAAGTCTATGCACGCAGAAAAATCACTTATTTAAAATAAACCAACTATCGGTTAGAAACTACCAAGTGATATTGTTAATATAGCTCTTACAGAGTTACTGGATTAAAAATAACCGAGTCAACTTGTTTAACGAAACTCGGTTAAAAATAACCGATTTATCAATTTCCTCTCCAAATTTTCTCGGTTGTAAACAACAAACAAACTAATAACAACAGAGTAACATGGTTGATACAAACTGATAAAGTATGTATTTTTTTTTTTTTTAACAGTATGCATTTAACCTTTTTAACTCGCTAATTTTCAACAACAAATACTCGTTTATTTTCTACAGAGACTTGGTAAATTTTAACCCATTTTTTTTAACCGAGCAAAAATTCCTCTCGGTTAAGGTTAAAATGTCTGCGTGTGTATAAATAAAAAAATAAATTGAAGTATAAAGCAGTTTATCGGGTCTGATAGTTCTTAAAGTCTTAAATTATTAAATTTGATTATTGTGTGTTAAAGAGCCTCTAAGCTTCCGTTAGGTTGACGGACTAATTTTTCAACATTTTTTTTAAATCTTGTACAAGAGAAGTACCTACCTAGATATTTATTTACGAGCTCGTTGCGATAGTAGGAGGACTTAATGAAAATAAGTTGCTTAACATAATTCTGCTCGAATGTTCTATATATGCAACAGCATCTGGACAATTTGTGAAATTTGACCTCCATTAATTTTCTCACTAATAAAGCTTGAAAAATAAACCCTTGAAATTTTAGTGTTTATAAAAAAATAGCGATATTTCTTAAAATAACTTCATTTTATTATGAATATTTATAAAAAAAATAAATTCGAAAAATTCGACTTGCACTAGTGTCCGAACTAGACATGCCAGGCCAAGATTTTTGCCATAATTTGTTTTAAACATGACTTCGCAACTGCAACCCGGTGTACAATCCCCAACCTGGAGGGTCAGGCTCTTTGTGGTCCCATTGGACGAAAGGGGCCGGATCTTACTGTGTCAGTAACCCACTTCGGGGATGTGAAGGCTGCCGTTGCCCCATAAAGGGTTCATTCGCCACCATCTCCGTTTCAGCACCCTGGCTAGGTAGTGTAGTAGGTTGAAGAATCCTCACTGACTTCAGCTTTAAATATGTCGGAGTATAGCTCAAGTAAGGTATCTGCGAAGTAGACTGTCGCCGACACCGTTTATTCAATCTAGTGAATTCCTCCGCCTTACGTCCTCTTTCTGAGCTGCTCCTGTAAGACTACTGAGACTCGTTCATTCAGTCAGTCATTACCACAGAGCATTATATAGTGCTGCTATTCTTCTCGTGTCCAACACCCGCTTTTATTAGTTTATCAAGTCAAGTCCGGGAGGACGAGACCTGTAACCAGTGGTTAACATGGGGAGGTAAAATAAGCATATACAATTGATGTCTACGAACCAGTTGCAACAACTGGGATTCGCCGAGTTAAAACCAATCAGTGCCTACCTAACTCATACAACACCCAACCAACGTAAATGCAGTATTGCTAATACAAACTTGTGTTTTGGCGTGCCTGAAAACCTGCAAGTAGTCTTAAAAATGTTAACGCATGTTTCTTTTTAAAATCCTGTAAATTAAACCCTAACAGCCGTATTAATAAAAAAAACAATCTCTAACTCGTATATTACTTAGCACCTAGTTAAATAAATAACATATGAGTTAAATATTCTTATTAATAAAAGAAAATAACTCATAAAATAACTAGCTGATGTTTTCTCTTAAATAGCTGGCATCACCTAACCAGCTGAAAACTATTACATATCGGCTATCATCACGGTTGGCTAGTGAATTTCAGTTGTGACAAATTAAAAAGAAAAAAAAAAAAAAAAAAAACAACAGAAAATAAAGCAAAACAACAGAATTTTTTTTATTTATTTTTGAATGTTTTATTTGTAAACATTATCATTGGGTTTTTTCTTTTTTTGTACACTTTTTTTTCGAGTTGGGGCGATGGTAACCGAATCCTCCCCTAACATATTTTACCAAATATTCACACGATTCACACTATTTAAACTCACTGCAAAAACGGTCAGCCATGTTGTTTTACAATTTTAAAAATTTAAATTTAATTTATTTGTCATTTTGACCTCCTGCCGTTAGTTAGTTATATGAAAGTTACGAAGCGTTAGTTATCTTCTAAAAATGTTTATTAATAGGAATTTGAGTTTAACTAATGTGTTTGCCAATAGTTACGCCTAACATGTAGTTACGCGACTATTATTAATACGGCTGTAAATCTGGGGCGATAATCCCCAAACTATATCAACCCTAGCACGGGCAGCAGAACTTAGACTCTGGACATTTTTATTTCACTACCCGGACACGAACATTTTGTGTGAGTTTTTTTTATTGTCTCTCACGTGTTCAACTTTTAAACAGATTTTAAGGTAACCTTTTCACACAGCAGATTTCGACAACATCAAAATATTAGACAAGGAGAGAAGAGAAAACACTAGATATACACTGGAGAGCTTACGTATTCAAGAAAAAATTTCAAAAGCAATAAACACGAAAGAGGACAAAGACGACATAAAGTCTAACTACAGTGTGGCAATAAAATCTCTGTGCAACTAGTTTATAAGATTCTCGTCTAGTAATTTTGTTTATTTATTTACTTGTATAGTGTTTATGTTACAAGTATATATTTGTGTTTATTTATTTAAAAAAATGGTCAAAACCACTGGACCAATGTAAAAGTAAGAACCATCCCAAATAAATAATAAATATAGCCAAGATATTGTAATTTCAGCCCAATAAAAGAAAAAAATCCCCAGAGGAAGTTGAAAAAACGAAATGTCAGGAAATGAATAAAATAGTTTTATTTCTATTTTGATTCGGAAAACATAGACCAGTAAGCTCTTATACAACTACTTCAAGGTAACCATTTTTAGTTATTGTTGCATAACTCACTGAGTTCCAGGGTTATATCAAAAAGTTTTCCAACTGCTGGAAAAGGCAATTGGTACGAAGAGCGTATCTTTCTCGTTTTCAACAGCAACTAGCACTAGGTATACGTTTTTAGACTCTTTGGAGGCTCTTACTGTGCAAGTTTTTGGGCAGAGGCAAAAGCTGCTTTTATCATCACTTAATATTTGCTCGAATTCATTCATAATATGCTACCGACCAATGTGCTACTGTCCGAAAACTAACGTGTATATTACAGTCCTCGGAAAGACATTTATGTATAATCTTACGAGCCCTGTCCGAATAATGAAATTCTGGCGAAAAATATATTTCCTATTTTATTTCGTTTCACAGGTTTCTAGTATTCTAGCTGATTTATTGCAGAATCTGCTGAGACTTTCATCGGATTATGTCAACTTTCTTAACCAAGTGCGATTTTGGCTCGGTAAAAAAATTAACTAAGTCTGTGTTGAAACTACCGACATAAAAATAAGCTAAGAACTAAACAAGAATTTTACGTTAAAAGCTGAAATATTTGTCAAAGACAGAGGCGTTCGTATTAATCATATTTAATATGAAATCAGGAGAATGAAACTTATGTTATTTGAAATGTGCTGGGCCATAGATGTGCACAAACTCGTGGGTATATGTCGCCACTAAGACTGGTAAAATAAAGTTATGACTTCCCCCATACAAAACAGGTAATAAAAGGATTTTGGTTACATTCAATTTGTCGCCACCATATTACCATAGTAACGTACCTATTCAAATATAAATTGTCTTAGATTAGACTCTGTTTCCGATGGTTCAACTCATACCCAGACGATTCATTCCCTGCTAATTTTCCCACCTAGCGCCATCTACATCGCAACTTTACAACTAATAACCAATAATCGCCACCCACCTTTAGAACATGGTCTTACCATACCATTGGTTAAAGTTTCTTCAATAGATATATTTGTGGAATTTGGAAAGATGTATAATATGGGGGAAGAAGGTAGGTAAAAAATGTTTGTAATGCTAGGTAAAAGGTATAAGGGTGGAAATTTTTTGAGAAAAGAAATTGACTTTTAGCTTCACAGAATTTGAGAAAATTCGCGCGAAACCACGGTAAGGCAGGCTTAGAATCTTTTTGGGAGTCTATAACTATTAAGGGCATATAGCGATGTGTCTGAGTCTCAGTAACAAAAACACACGGTTTTCTAACTGGCTTCCTGCCGGTGACATTTCAGATCCAAAGACAAAATATTCTGCAGGTTCTGGCAAAAAAATGTTCTTATCTATTTTCATACATCTTGTGCACACACATAAGACTACCTATTAATTACATAGTACATACATATTTAGGAAAATACCATTCACTTGATAATTATATAGGTTGGCATAGTAGAAGTCATATGTTGTTGTCCAAATGAAAACTCATCTATTTTCCATTAATCTGCTAAGTAACAATTAAATTAACCCTCTTGTAGACCGTTGGGTTAATGACTGAATAAAATACTAATTGTGGAAATGTCCTGAGTTGGTTAAATGAAGAAGTACACAGTCATGCTGTGTGTTTAGGTAATGTCGTGTGTGGTGTTAGAATGAGACACGTAGTTTTGCGATACAATACGCAAATATAAATTGATAAGACAATTATGTGCAGTTGACTGAAATCAACTTACAGACACTGGATTGGTTGAAGTGCTCTAAAGTGGGTGCTCTAAACAGGGCTACAACAACCCGCAAAGTTTCTAATCCTAGCAGAATTTTTATGCGATGGCATTCTAAAAGTCGAAACAAACCTCAAGAAGGCATAGACCCCTCGTCTAATAATATGTTTTTTAATTCATTGTAGGTAGGTACCTGTGCTTTATACAAAAAAAGATTTTTGGTCACGAGTGCTGCTTTGCGTATTCTAGGGAGATTACTTAACTTTCAGGACACTGATCTAACGATTCTTCGTCCTGTTATTCCCGATTCGATTTCTTCAATCCGCCTGAGTGATTACTAAGGAGGCAGTTATCCCTTCAAAAGGATTTGATGTATCTGCTTGTAAAATCTGCGTCTTATGTTGTAGAACAAAAAGGATACAAAGAAAATTAAGAAATCGTTTTGTATCCAAAATTGTCGTGTTTTCAAGTTGTTCCAATGCGAATCGATATTGAATTGCTTCAAAAGTGGAATCAAGAACATAGCTAAGCAATAATTCATTGTAGGTACCGGACAAAACGAGAACGAGAATTCCTTCGAAACCATTGGTTCCATTTATCGTGCCACTCTGAATATATTAGTTTCTTAGTGGCAAAGAAAACATAATATAATAGCTTAGCATTAGGCACACGCAATTTCCGAATTGTTTCCCCTAAACGCCACGGCGGACTAAAAACATTTTCTTGGATTATGTTTCCTACTTAAATTCGCTGACAATGAAAAACAAATTAAAACAAAGCGACATCCAATAATATCCAATTCCACCAAATCCATTATAATTTTTTCTCTCATTTTGGCTGTAAATCTTATTCAACCAAAACAATTGGGATAATCCTAAGGATACACGTTGCGGCATCACCACCCGAAAGCCAAAAACACTCCCATATAAACTCACTGTGGTCTGTACGGAAACTTGGTCTGGAGGATAAGCCCAGTCGGAATTAGTCATAAGAGAAACAATTCAAAACACAACTTGGGAGCGACTGGCATAAATCGCATGAATAGAAATTAGGGCGAATTGAATTCGAAACGAATTTATTGTAAGGGATTTACTAGTGAAAGGGCCTACCACGACATTCCCGAAGGACGACCGAGAGCAGAGGGTTTTCCGCTTCCTTCTCCTCTGTCCGCGCTGTGCGGAAAATAAATTGGCTTATTAACTTCATATGTTTTGTATGCGTCCATATAACATAAATTCGTAATGTCAGCAGGATTACAGTGATCCGATGGCGGGCTATAATGTTGTCGGAAGTCACTTTGTTTGCGGCTTCATTTTGAACGTTGAATTAAAAATTAATATTGGGGACAAGCGGCTCATCTATAAGAGAACACAGTATTTTTTTTAAATGAACGGCTCGACAGTTTGTGAGACCATCATAAAAGATAGGAGGTTGTACAGTGTAAAGCCGGGGACTGTGACTACCTCCTCTAAAGTGGACTTGTTTTCCGAACTTAGAGGAAAATCGATACTTTTACTGCCAAAAAATTGAAAATTTAAATCTGCAGGTCTGCGACAATGGTTGTGCGAACTATGTTTATGTTAATAGATGGGTTCGGTTAAAACCTCTGAACACGCAACTGTGTTAAGTTTTTTTTTGTCAGGAATGTCACTCTTATTTAAAAATGTTTGCTCTTTAAAAATGTAAAAAAGCCGAGAATGCCCGTGCTTAATCAAGCTTGCTGTTCTAAAATTGTCTTAGATTTTTTGGTTCACTGACTCACTCGCATTCTTACACGATACGGGATAGAAAGATCCCACCATCTCTGCAATCACTTCAAAAGATCTTTAAATCAATCAATCATTTTATTTTCGTTTAGAATTTAAAATTTCTTATAGCACAATTTACATAACTTAAATACAGAGATATGACAAATTTATGTCTTTCTACTGGGAAAATTTTACAAGTGACAAAAAGTGGCACTTATTTGCAGGAAAATAAGCAATCATTTCAATCAATAATAAGAAATAAGTAAATAACTTCCGGAAGGCATTTGTTTTACAGGAAATCGAATTTTAGTAAGGCATCGCTATAAAAATATCAACACGCGGAACTTTCCCATAATTTCTGCTATGTATAAACAATATGGCCGATCAAAATAAGTGTCACGTATTTTTTCGTGTTAGAGAATGATATTCTTTTCATCAGACAGCTATTTAGTATTGGGCCTCCCTTCGATAGTGATATTGGAAATGTAGCATTACGCCTTATGAATTAGAACAAAGTTTAATAAAATTATAAAAAGCACGACAAAAGCTCTGATTGTCCGTTTTCCACAGGTGCTAAGTCTAATAGGAATTGGTGATGAAAACATCGAAGTGGTGCGACAAATGAATAAGAAGCTGAGATTTTATGAACAGGCTGAATATAAATATTCAAAAAAGTTGGAAAGAAGATTTGATTCCTAAAACGAACTAGGAAGAAGGTGTTCTCATTATGTTTAGTTGAAATATATAATGTCATAATAAGGTTTGTCCAGACCATTGAAACATTTGTTTAATAAATGTTTATTAAATGTTTATAAAATGTTTCCGATTTGCTTCAGAAACATTTCATAAGTATTTATTCAACATCTCTTAAATGTTTCTTTCGGTCTGGAGTCTGGACGCCGATGAAACATTTTTGAAACATTTATGAAATGTTTAATTTTTATCCATTTTTGAACTAAATAATGATGAACTCTAAAGCGGTAGAATTTTTTTCTGTTATAAATGTTAATGAAATATTTATGAAACATTTATTATAAATGTTTATGATATGTTTCATTAGTCTGGACACACCTATAGAACCATAGGTACCTTGGGTTCGATAGAGAGACTACAAAAAAAAAAAAACTGAATTCTGCAAACGTTTAAGTGGTTGAATATAAGGCAGCGGATGAGCTGGGATTTGTTGGTTTTTATAATTATTCAAAATGAAAAATCGAATCACTCTGCATTACATGTCTGGAACGTATCATTGGTCGCAGAGAATCAGCCTTCTCAACTGAGGAATGCTGAGGATATTCGAATCGGTCTTGGCAACGACGCGAAATAGTTTGGTGTTTAAAGGCTTTCATAAATTTAACCAACTTCCAGAATTTAATTTAATCTAAACTTGGGTACTCTTCCGGCCTTACCAATAATCAACTTTAGTCTGGCATCTTACGAAAGGACTCCACACTTTCCAAAATCCCTTTACCAATAAACAAATATATTTTCCAGAATATCGCTAACTGTAGGGTTGTGAATTAGCTAAATAAATCCTCCCTTAATGTCGTTTTGAGGAGGAGTGTTTCCCAACCATCCAAAATGAGATTAAATATCTTAATAGGAGCGAACTCAAATACCCTGTTGATCAGCCTGATGAGCGTTTATAATTATTACAAATTCATTTTAGTAAATTGTAAACGGAAATGGCTAATGATTTTCTCTGGTTTATCTTGTTTAGCTGCTAGTGCGGCTTGACCTTTGGAGGCATCAAATAGATGCTTACTTAAAAAATACATTTTTTATAAGTTGGGAATCTTTCCAGTTCAAGTCGTCAGAAAGATAATAAAATATAATGTTCCATTAAGTTTCAAAGGCTCATACCTGAAAATCTACTTTTTCCAACAATTCACAGTACCTTAGGCGGTTCAGGTAGATTTATTTGGGTTTGGTTGCAACTATACCCTTGTCAAACTCTTTAAAAAAGGATTTTGTTCGTCGAGAATGATGATCTCTAATGACACAATGGTTGGTGTGAAAAGGTTGACTTCACGGAAAATATTGATATAAAAATAGAATTAGCAGCCGTCAGTAAAATACACCCGGAATTTCGGAAGGAATAACCGGTAGTGTAAGTGTACCTGCGAGTTCATAGAGGAGGAAACGTTACAGCTTTCATGCATAAATATGTGCATTGTGCACCATGGCTTTATATTTTTCATCGGGAATTTAAAAATTTCTCGGTTTCTAAGTTTCCCGAATTAAATACCTAATATATAAGCCATATAATTTTTAAAATATAAAATTGTATTTATTGTTTTTAAAAACGGAAGCGAAAAGTTAGTAGGTAACACGTGAAATTTTTGTTTATTCTGAAATGAATTCAGGCTATCATTTCTATTTGCAAAAATATTTGCTTACGAAAAATTCAATTGTGATCTCTAGACCACCAATAAGTTTTGATTTGCATCATTAGCCTACGAATAAATCGAGACATTCTACTACATTTTGTTCCGACTACTGAATAGTTTAAAAGGGATCTTGTTATTGCACAAGCGCAGACATGATGACAGATCAGCGGATATTTTGTTCATTTCTTATTTTGTGCTGGGTTTTTTGCTTATAATTAGCCTCAAAAGGCTTTAAAAGGTATCTGTTCTGTGCAAAATTTTATTGAAATTTATGTAGGTATTCCTTTTTTTAGAATTAAATCCTCGTTGTTATAGACACCATTGAGCTTTGTTTTTCACTAAAGCATATTTTGAAATGTGAATTTACAATGACAATATAAATTAAATACATTATAAGAAAGGTGTCGTATTAGGAAATGTGGAGGTTTAATTGTTTGTTGGTACCGTATCACAAATGCTGTACATTTTTACTTAAGCTGGCAGCCACCTAATTGTCGACATTAGTGTTTGATTTGTAGGGCCGTTTAATTTCAGGTAACCTACGCCCGTTTGCTAACGTGGTTTTGTATGTCTTTTGCGTGGTTTCTTTTAAACATTTATTTAGGTATATCGCACACTCCCAAAAAGAGGTTCTTTTCAAGTCTACCAATAAGAGTAAATTCACTTGCGATAGGTTGTAGTTCAGTTTCGCTGAGGAATGTATCGGCGAGCTGATTACCCGTTTGTCTGTTTCAGATATTATTTGACCTCAATCCGAGAGCATTCACTGTGAATCGCAATACTTTTTGACGTCCCTTATACTTACTTTTTTGCATAAATTATTCAGTTTCATGAAAGAAAAATACTCAGTTGTCAATTAGCATTGCATGCCGAGACAACATGCACGCAATATGTGGAATAAAAGATTGACTTGAGTAGAAGATTTTCAAACTTTCTTCCCTTGTCAAACAATCCTGACTTCATCAATCGGTAAACTTTCCCATTTTATGCCATCACATATTTCTTTTGTAACGAAACCTTTAGTTGTAGCAATTATAATCTTTTTTGATCACAGCACACTTGTTACACAATTAGTTCATATTGTGATTGTTGTATTTTCAAAACTTCTTGTGTTTTTGATGTTATTACTTTAATGAAACAATCTTTTCTTTTTCCCAAACGAAGAAAACATACAAGTACGAATATCAAGTCGTTAAAGGCAAAACTTACACAAGGTCGTAATTTATGTCAAAACTTCTAACTTCCTCTAAGGAATTCTATGGAATTGTGTTCGAGTCGCGTGTTGGCACCGGAAAAGTATTCGTCACGAACATTTTAATTGATTTAGCTAGCCTCCTAGCCCAAGTCCTGCTAAATATTTGAAAATGTTTCGAAATGTGTTTCAAAGCAATCTTAATACAAGTCGTTTGAATCCAACTGCAACGGGAATAGACTAAATAAATAAATAATGACATATAATCGAAAGTAATCATTATTTTGTATTTATCAGCAAATGGCATTGTATATCCCCGTAAAAAAAAATCAAATTACCTTTTATTTATTTATTATTATTCCACTGTGGTGGAAAGATTAGTTGTCATGTCAGAGCTTCTCAAAATTGCAAGTCATTTTCAAAAAAATTAATTAAAATTTAAGACTAGCACAACTCGAACGGACCTATTGTGCCTATTTTTTACTTATTTATTTATTTAAGCTACAGCCAGACACCCCCAAAAGACAATTAGTAAAGTCTCACATAACACTGCTTCAACTGTGGGTATTATTGTAGTGTTCTCCGCCGACATCGCCAAGTTCGTTCCCTTATTTTGGATAAACTATCCTACGCCACTGGCATAAACAGGGTACAGGGAGAAACGCATAAGAGATCATCGTCTTTTCATCTCACGACAATTGCGCAAGTGCACCGAGTAAAGCTAGAGTGAACTAGTTGGTTAAAATAATAAGTTCAAAGAATAAACTTTCTGAATTTTGAAATCATTGAAACGTTTGTTTAATCTAACGACTCCCCCCACATCACACGCACGTTCCCATAAACTTCTACATTATTATTGATGTCAAACTTGTATGCGTTAAATGACGATTGATAGTCTGTGAAAGTAAGGTTCTTAGCTATCTGAAAGCTGTCCAAATATGGCAGTTTTGCAAAAACATTAAACCAGAGTTTGGTTTGATATGAGCTTGTAGTCCTCGCCGAGTATTCATTTAATAATATTGAGTGATTCATTCAAAGACTATAAAGAGTTTAAGACTCCAGACTCCAGGGCACAAGCTAAAAAGGTTATGACTTCTCTTATAATATCAGAAATGTTAAATATAGTAGCGCTCAGATTAGAAGGGGCATCCAGTTTGGCTCTGTGCAGCTCTGCTCGAAATATTCGCTTTCAAAAGCAATCTTAACAGCGAAAAATACATCGATGGTATTAAATCAACATATTTGTAGCATTAAATGGAACAAATCAATGTTTGGCACGTAATACATAGCTACCTAAACAAAAACAAGCTTATTGCAGTCCGAAGTCTTGCTCAATGTATTCGCAAATATGTAATGGAAATCGTAACCCATTTCACAGAATGTCAGTACATAAAGTAATATTTTCCTCTTAATTATATTAAAAGCTAATGTACATTTATTAACGTAATGATCAAATGCAAAATCTTGTTTCACGTTCGCTGCCAAAAATCCTGTGAAATAGGGCAGTCTTCCCAGTTATGAAAGCGACATCAGTGCTCGGTGGTCATCCGCATCCGGATACATAGCAAATCTAATCCGCTAATGGTGGGGATAGTAACAGAATGTACACACAAACAATAAATTCGTTATATGCACGAAATATAGTTATGATTGTATGTTCGTATTTCTACGAATATAATATTTTCGTTGTTAAAGTTACCATCTTATTAATTTTGACGTCATTTGTAAATTTAAGATCGCTATTGGTACTACTTCACAAGCCTTTGTACATTCTCCGAACGGTGTTCGTACCATCAACAATTACGGGTTTGTACAATATTTCAAAGGTGAATTCGTTGAATGTACAAAGTTTACGAATCCAATAATTTTTTTGAATTTTGCCAAAACAGCGAATATTTGTATTATGTACTAAACATTTGTGCATTCTATAAATTCTCTCATTCTCTGTTCTTATTTTTACAAAGATTTCATTTGTATTTTTATGGTAGGTAGGTAGAAGTGGCGGTCCCGCTTGGAACCCAAGTAGCACTGTGATGTGCCTTTTTGTTACCACGACTCGTGTTACCTAGTTTGTGATGTTTGTTAAGGGTGCGAAGCATTCGGTGCCTATATCCAGCCTGTGGAGTTGAGGAACCGTATTATGTCTGATATCCCTATACCCGAAATGTCGCTAAGGTTGGTTCAGTGTGCGTAGTCTGGCTCTCGCTAGTGCCGGACATTTGCAGAGGAAATGGAAGAGAGTTTCTTTCTCATGTGTATTCCCGCAACTGCGGCAGTGAGTGTTGTGTGGGATCCCGAGCTTGGCCGCATGGTCTCCAATTGGCCAATGCCCCGTGATTATTGCCGTAATTCTGGCGATATCTGGGCGGGTTCTGTTTAGCAGGTTCCTTGTTCTGTTCTGATCGTATATGGGCCATATCTTCCTTGAAATGACACAGTTGGTCAACCCCTCCCATTGGAGTTTGGCTTTCTGCAGGAAATATGAATGAATTTGTCCTTTGACCACTCCTAGTGGGACGTGGACACTTGCCGCGAGTGAGCTGTGCAGAGCTGACCCCCTTCATGGCCAGCTCATCAGCCCGCTCGTTGCCTATTATGTCACTATGCCCTGGTACCCAGAGAAGTGTGACACTGAAACGTTCACCCAGACGGGCAAGCTCGTTCCGGCACTCCAGCACTAGTTTAGAGGATATGGTAGCCGAATTTATGGCTTTGATGGCGGCTTGGCTATCTATAAGGATAGCGATGTTTTGTTTGTGAGTAGTGTTACGCCCTAGATGCACGCAGGCTTCTCGGATAGCCAGTAATTCCGCCTGGAAAACGCTGGCAAAGTCCGGCAAACGGTATGATTCTGATATATTTGGTGATTCTGAGTAGACCCCGGCCCCCACACCACAGTTCATCTTAGATCCGTCAGTGTATATGACCGTGTCGAAACCCTGCACTACTTCGTTTCCCTTCCACTGAGCTCTGGACGGGAAACTTACCTGGAAGCCTTTCTTAAAATTAAGTTGTGGTGTGATGTAGTCGGTTGGAAACGTGACCGTGCCGTTTGGTAACGAGTCCAGGATATTACCGTGGCCATACGGCCTCGCACTCCAGCACCCAGACTCCCTGATTCTTATGGCGCTGCATAGTGCAGTATCTTTGGTGTGCAGATCGAGAGGTAAAAGATGCAGGAGCACAGTAAGAGCATCCGTTGGGGCCGACCTCATTGCACCCGTAGTGCCTATACTGGCTGTTCTTTGCAGTCTTTTAAGTTTTGTAAGGTTATAGCCCTTACTCAACGCGGGCCACCATACGAGTGAACCATAGGTGAGAATGGGACGCACAACAGCTGTGTACATCCATAAGGTCATCTTTGGTTGAAGTCCCCACTTCTTTCCAAAAGTTTTGCTACAGGCGTAGAAGGCAACGCTCGCCTTCCTTACTCTGTGTTCAATGTTTTGTTTCCAGTTAAGTTTACTATCAAGCATTATGCCCAGATACTTAGCGCTGGAGGATAGTGTGAGTGGTTGACCATTTAGACGGGGGAGGGTAAAATCGGGTATTTTGGTTTTTGTGGTGAACAGCATCAGTTCAGTTTTGCTCGGGTTGACGCCGAGGCCGCAGCTTGCAGCCCAGGTGTTTACCTTTTCTAGAGCAGCCTCCATAATTTCACTAATCACTGAGGGAAACTTCCCTGACACTAGTATCGCCACGTCATCCGCATACGCGGCAACTTTGACCCGTTCCCTGTCAAGTTTTGCAAGAATTTTGTTTATAACCACTAGCCAAAGTAGTGGAGATATTACGCCGCCCTGTGGCGTTCCTCTATGGGCAAATCTGGTTAAGTGGCTGTTGCCTAGTGTTGCCTGAATGGTTCTTGTTCTTAGCATAGAGACTATCCATTGACTAATAAATTCCTCTATGCCCATCTCACTCAGAGATTCCAGAATTGCTTCAGTGTGTACGTTGTTAAAGGCTCCCTCTATGTCTAGAAAGGAGGCTAGGGTGTATTCTTTATAGTGTAAGGATTTTTCAATTGTCCGCACTACTTCGTGGAGAGCCGTTTCCGTAGATCTCCCCTTGAGATAGGCGTGCTGTGATTTAGATAGCGATGATTCTACTAGAAAGCTTCGCATGTGGATGTCTAGGACACGTTCAAGAGTTTTGAGAACAAAGGAGGTTAGACTAATTGGCCTGAAGTCCTTTGCGGCTTCATGCCCGCGTTTGCCAACCTTCGGTATAAACATCACTCTAGCGTGTCTCCAGGAGTAGGGAACGTGGTTTAGTATTATACAGCTTCTAAAGATTGACGCCAGCCAAGGTATTGTTAAGTCTTGCGTTCTCTGTAGCATGACAGGTAGAATGCCGTCAGGGCCCGGAGACTTAAACGGAGAGAAGCTGTTGATAGCCCAGGAGATCTTTTCCTCGGAAATTAATGAAGTGATGCGATTATGGAGTGCAGGTTGTACTGGCCGAGACCTCTCGGGTTCTGTACTAATATCGCTGCAACCGGGAAAGTGTGTGTTAATTAGGAGTTCCAGGGTCTCCGCACAGGATTCAGTCCAACCTCCATCTGGCTTTCTTAGAAAGGAAGGGTTGGAGTGTTCCTTGGACAGAATTTTGCTAAGCCTGGCGGAGTCCTTAAGGGTTTCTATTGAATGGCAGTAATCCATCCAGGCCTCCTTTTTGGACGCCTTGATGGCTTTTTTATAAAGACTAAGACAGTCCCTATAAGGCTGCCAGAATTTGTGTTTGTGGCAGATATTGAAAATCGATCTGGTCATCTGTCTGAGATTGGAGAGATCTTCGTTCCACCATGGGGGAAGTGTTTTTTTGCTACGTTTAACTGGGCAAGAGACTTTATATGCCACAACCATTGCGTTTTCGAAAGTCTTAACCTTTGCCTCCAGTTCTTCGATTGCGAAAATGTGTCTTTCAGGTGTGTTTTTGAGTTTTGTCCTAAGGACTTGACCAAACTTGGTCCAATTTACTCTCTTGGGGTTTCTCAATGGTTTACTAGTCTCGGTCTCGAGACGCAAGTCATAGAGGATCCATCTATGGTCTGATAGTGACTCCAGATTGGAAACTCTCCAGTTTTCGACCCTAAAGCTATCATTGTTTGTTTTTAGTGTGATATCTAGGACCTCTTCCCACCCTTGGAAAGTTCCCGTACTCGGGAAGACAAAGGTAGGAGTCGTGCCCTTATTGCAGACAGATATGTTAGTAGTTAAAAGAAAATCAAAAAGTGACTCACCTCTTTCATTATCTTCTGAGCTCCCCCATACTGTATGCCTTGCATTGGCGTCGCAACCCATCAGTAGGTTGTCCTTTGCTGTAATTTCGGCTACGAGTTGCTCCACTTCCACTGGCGGTGCTGGTTTCTCATGAGCCATATATGCTGATGTCAGGTATGTTGTTTGGTTTGCAGACTCCAGTTTAACCACTGTTAAATCATCTGAGCTAAGATTGGGACATAAAAAACCTTTAAGATGTTTCTTAGCGAGAATGCATGTTCTAGGCTTACCTGTGGCCTGATGTTTGTAAAATAGGTTGTATTGTTTGTCTTGGAGCCCCTTAATGGTCGAGCCTCTCGCCCAGGGCTCCTGAATAATGCCGATGTCCATTGTATTTTTATACTACCTAACTATTTTTTGAGTGTAGGTAGTAAGTACGTAGATGATATCCACATAGATCCATTTTCTCCTCGTAACTAAAATGAAACAAATAAAATAGTATTTCCGCATTGTGGTCAATATAAGTTCTTCTTAATAAAATTTATGTACATTTCAGTCATGTCGAAATAAATACCATCCCCTCCGATTTCGTATATACACATTATTTATCACAATACGTAGAATGACAATCGCATTAATTTTTCCCACAGATCCGCTTGGTAAAATACGAAATGCATTTTTTAATATTTTTATAAAAGAAAGCTGGTCTGGAGTATAGATATGATGTTGATTTCCCAAAGTGTGCATCACTCATTCTTTTATATACCCTGTACACACATTACATAGCACATATTGTACACATCCGCTCGGTTATAAAGATAGGTTCATCACGGCAAAGAATGGTATCCATCAAGTACGAAGCTGACAAGCATGAAATTTATATCCCGGCAAAAATATTACTTTTGAAGCAATTTCCTCTTTTGAACCTTCAACATGAGAATGGGTGTTAAAAAAACGAGGAAAGACACCTGTCACACATGCGACACAGAGTTACTGACACTGTGGTTATTGCGTTTAAAATATTAAAAAATTCTGTCTGAAATATTATATTAGCATATCGGCATTTGTGCTGTCGATAACTCCTCAAGGGCAAGATAGAAATGCGACAAGACTTGATCTGTCTTATACTTCTGCCATTCAGCATGGTTGACGGCAGTCGGCTTCTGGACTACTATTAAAGGGATGCGAGTAGGCGAGCAGAAATTTATAAGAGTATGTTTTAATCAATTTTATTCCGTGATGTGAAAGGAGCCTCTTTTCACTCTTTATTGAAACCAGAAAAGGGGCTTATGAATCATAAAGTGCACCACTATGCGGCAGGAAATGTTTCGTTTAGTTCAAGTCTGACTGAATGTTGGAGTTATATTGCAAAATTTGCCTTTCGAAAGTTCAAAATAATACCAACTATGAATGATTGCTATAGTTTGCAGCATAGGTAGAGTATGCTATGGACTCCGAAACTTAACAAAAGAAGGTCTCTAGCCTGTACAATCTTAAGCCAGCTGTTTCCAGTTTCGCACGTTAAGTTGGTAACTTTCATGTGTCAGCTGATACTCGGTCTTCCTCTACCGTTACTCAGGAGTGGACTCGAAGATCTTTGTGGAGGAGTAATCCTATACAAGACACATCAGCCACCCCAATCGTTGGACCTTTACTCTTTTGGGAAGATCGATGTCCAAAAATTACCCGAAGAATAATGAGATGGGGCGTAACACCTTCAATACAAATACAACATAGATAATTAAAACACACAATACAAAAGATAAGCCATTAACTCATCATAAGACGATAGGCAAGGACGAATAGCTCAAGCAACAAACAGCAAAGTCCCTTAAACAGTCTGATTTCTGTGACCTCTTCGAGAGTTGTTATAAACATACAATTTAAAAGAACCGAAAGAAATATTATATGTACCAGAAATTTGAACCTTAAAGGCTGACTTCTTCATCTATGAACATAAGTTGGCAAGTACGTGGACCCTGAATTTAGCTACTCTCAATCATTATTGTTTTGTGTGAGTTTTTATTTTAGGGACGAATGGAAGGAACCTACAGTTTTATGCCGAATTCGAACGCCTGAATTGACAAGCTCTGTCATGAGAGTTTTACTAATCGTATGCTTGTCAGACTTGCTTGTTCGCGGCAGGTGGCGCATTGAAAAAAAAACTTGAGAGCCACTTTGCTTTACAAGAAATATTTGTCGTATGGCGGAAGACTCTTCGCTGACTTTTCAGAACTAACATTGAACTTTTGTTTTCGCGAAAGTCGTGTTGTCAGATGTATCTTTTCTATTAAACTGGCATCATAGCGCACTTGATACAGACCTTATTTCTAACATCACAAAACCACGTACCTTAACCTCACAGTAGACTGTACTTGTTGTGTATAGTGTATATCCTGTAATACTGACTTTGAAAACGTTTTGGAAAATTTCAACCTCTCGCGTAGAGTCTTACATCTAAAACAATCGATGAAATCGCAAGGATAAAACGATGTACGTGATGACACAAGAGTCGCTGCTAAAAGGACGGACGAACACGGATGTTATTGCGGCTCATTTCAATACTACTGTATTTATGGGTGCATTACACTGCACTCACGTACAATGTGTAAAGCCCTATAAAATTTATCATATGTACGTTGAATGTAAACGTTAGCCATAATGTGAAAGCAATCTGTGTCGCCAGTGAACATTTCACGATAATCATTGTTTAATGGCCTGGAACTGACCGCGGACGCCTGCAAAATTGGATGCAGGACTTTTTTCATTGATTTATAATTATTTCGTAGGTGTGAGCAATCAGGCGACAATTGATGGGTTTATTCCATGTTTGTTTTATATAAGCAGTGGTTAGTCTGGTGGATATTAAGCGAGGTCTTCCGGGTACGATTCCCGGAAAAAGACAAATTACGTCTTAATGTTGTTTTTTCACTGCACCACCACTCGTGAACGTGTGACAAACATCCGCGAGTATAACTATCTTGAAAAACTTCTCATTTTATTGACATTTGGACTCGGCATAAAATTGTAGGCTTCGTCCCAAAAATGAAAAACTCACACAAAACGAATGGTTGTTTTGTGTTGTTTCGCCAATAATTTTTTTTATGAGTCGCTTTTCTATGAATCTAACTGTCTGTTTTGAAAAATCGATTTTACTCTGATTGACTTAGGAACATATTAAATAAAGCTGTGTAATAGTTTATAGTTTGCATCTTGATATTGGTAAGAATTGAACTGTTGAGATGGCATGAAATTCACATAAGGCCGGCAATTTGTATGATCTTGTCGGTTATAGTGTTCGTTATCATTACTGCTCAGTGGGTTGAGGTAATATGAACATACTCACTACTGTATGAAGTTTGCCAATTTGTCGATAGAATACCCTTAGTGAATCTTCTCCTTGAATGCTTTAATAGAACTTGTTCAGTATATTCGTCAATAAAAAGGGACTATGGATACCTGTAACTACAGTTTAAAAATCTAGCACAACAAGTATGTTTTTTCTTAGTCATTCACAGATGGCAAGCCCCAACCAACTTCAACTTAACAGGCCGATTATCTGCAATTATCACGGTTCACTACTTTTTTTCTCGCTGCTTTTTCTGTGGCGGCCATCATGCGACGAGCTTGGGCACTTCGTCTAATTTTGTAATTATAAAGTACGAGTAGGTACGTTTTTGTTCAACCCAATCGTGGTAGAAAATTATATTTTTTATCGGTGGATTGCGTTGACAGCTACTATTGAATGAATGAATTTTCAGCTACTGCCGAATAAGTCGATAGTTTTTATTCGATAGTCCCCAACAATATTCACAGAGGTGTTTGGGAAAATTTTGCATAAAATGACTTACTCTTGACCAAACCATGATAAGACGGAGTACGATACATACCTGAGATCACTAGCTCAGCTAAAAGGTAATATCCAAAACACCAATAGCGTCAAGACAGATGTTAGAATTCTACACTAGTTTGGAAAATACAGGTGTTTAAAAAAAAACAATATTTTGAAATATTGAACTATATATGTGTCTATTAAAAGCAAAACATGCTCTTGTCCATCACATGTCATTCTGAGAAAAAACGAAAAAACTTCCTGTTCCTTAAAAAATTGAAAACCTCATTTATAAAAACATTTATTGATATAAAAACGATAAGTTAAGTTTAAAGAAACTTGTCTCGCACGTTTTAAGTTAATTTATTGGAAGTAATTAATAATTGATAAAAGGATAGGTAAGGATGTTTTTGGTATACTAAAATGGATAAGGCATGTTTTGCTTTTAACTCAAGTGGATAAAGTACATTTTTTACCATTTAAAACATTTTTCGCGAAAACGGCACTCATATTTACGTTTTAGTAAAAAATAAACTTATCTTTACGAAATCTGTATCTGCAATGATTTTAGCAGGAAAACGAAACTGACTTTTTGAGCCAGAATAAACACAAAAATAAGATTACTTTTTGCTTTTGCAGAACGTATTTTGTGGGAACTTTGTATCGGATAAGGTATGTTTTGCATTACTCCTGCGTTGATGGATAACATAATGTTTTGGAGTAAACTGTCAGATGGATAAGATATGGTTTTGATTCTAGTAGCAGTTTTCTTCTTACTTTTAATAAGGGATAACATCGATTTTGTAATATACAAGTGAATTGGTCATATAGCCGTCAAAATTTGAAATATAACGCCATCTTTAATTCAAAAAAAAAATTTTTGGTGGAAGAGTATGTTTTGCTTTTAACAGACTATTACGTTTTTCGTGTGAACATTGATGCACGTAAGTTTCAATTTTTACTCAATACAACAAAGTATGATATCAGCTAACAGATCCAGTAAAAGCATATATTTATTTACGTGTATTTTGTCACAAAATACCGAGTTTAAAATACATAATATGTTTTTCAAAAAATGATTCTACACGTTACTTAATTTATGCACTTTCGTAGAGATTCTATGTTCTACACCGAACCATCTTTTAGATTCGTCTATTTGTATTAGAATATAAGAAATATTTCATCCAATTGCTTAAATTTCTCATAAATTACCTACATGTACACAATGTTCGAGCGAGGTGAAAACGTGACCTAAATGAATTATGTCTGACAATGCTATATGAATAAATATATAGAATATTGTACGACATGCGAGTATGTTGCCGACTGTTGCCCTTTCGAGTATTATTTTAAGTGCAATTTAATAACCTTATTGTCGGAGAGAACACGTATGCTCATAAAATTAAAAAAAAAAAACGAGCAACAACCGTCGTATAGGTTTATTTAGCGTGAAAATACCGTGAACTGATTTCCTTGCATGTCGTTTGCAATTCTCTTTGTGAAGAAATTAAGAGAAATGCCTACTTTAGTCATTTCCTTGAATACCAACCTACTTTCTGTGGTCGTGATTGTGGAATATTAATCATGATAGTAACAAATCGTTTATGCGAAATGGTGTTCACGAATATTACGATATTTATTAAAATACTCGTATATATTATAATGCCTATCGTTAATTTAACAAGACTACGCCCTACATAGTTAATACCTAATAAAGTTCCAAATTTATTCAACTCCTGGCCAATATGGATTTGGAGTAATACAGGTTGTTTTAAATTACATATCAAAAATATTTACATAACACATATTTCGTCTGGCGATGGTAGGTAATCTTCGTTTTTAAATAGTCCAAATATAATGCGATATAAGCGTTTTATGGTGGATCGTACAAAGCAAGAGACAGGTCAGTCCGTACAATACACGACTTTAGACTTCAAAATTAATTTAACCGCATTGTTCTTCTTGTGCTTGCTAAGGATGCATCACAGCACAGTTGCGGTGAGAGGGCTTTGTTTTTATGAATTTGTGGAGTTTGCATTGATTAACAATAATTTAATTTAAATATTTTTGTATATTTTTTTAATTTTTTTAAATTACTGAATTTGGATTTAAAACAGGACGTAGTTAGAACTTAATTGAATGACTAGTCATTTTGAACCTTTTTAAATATTTTGCACGTCAAAATTTCTTTTGCAGAAAAGAAAGCTTAAATAATTTTCAAAGCTCAATCATGTCTTCTTGCAGGGTAGATGTAGATGTAGTGATTATCCACCAAAATTATAAAATGGAATGCAGCCATTTAGTTTCACCCAGTTTAAGAGGTTTAGCATTTTTTTGCATTTCTTGTTAAGGTTTGGCCATAAAACCCGACTGACGGAGCTTAGTTTTAGTATTTTGCATTCAACATTTATCTCCAATTATGCGGGTCTCTTTCCTTAATTAAATATCTAATTTGCAGGAAATAATTTATTTCCACATTTGTTTTTAGTTTATGCAGGTAACAGAAAAGAGGGAAAGATTATGAAATAAATAAGTTGAACAAATTAGCAAACAGTTTTTTGGCAATCAATCTGTCTGGAAATAAATTATAATGAAATGCTGACCCTCAGCAGTCAACTTTCATCGTAAGCTTTCTACCTTTTTGTATACATTTTTTTTAATCATGAATCTGACGAAAAAACATTCGAACTATATTGCAACACACTAAATATCCAATAAAAAGATGGTAGCGATAAACTAGTACCAAGAAATAAGCATTATAATGTTACCAAACTTCGATTTATGTACTGAAGGTTATTTGAATGTGAATTTCATTCCGAATAATACAAGCTTTACTTTTAGAAGAATTATTTTTTCATAAACAAATCGACGGTATTTGAGTTCACCACAAAAACATGTATTTTGAAATATGGTTAATAACTTGACATAATTATAAATAAAGCAATAAACTCAGGAATATACATTTGTGGAAATAAAATAAGACATTGTTCATACAATTGTTTTGCCTGTTTTCGTTTGTTGTTGAATCCGAAAGAAAGAACTGATAAAGGGCCGAGAAATGAACATTTCTGAGTGGGTAAGGTTTTCGAGATATAATCTTCTCATGAAGTTTCTGTGTATAGTAACAAAAAACAAGAACCGAAAAAAAAATGATTTATTACAAAATAATCGCAATCGCTCAATCGTCTGAATTGGAGTTATACGAAGTATTAGTGAATCGTTCAAAACGACGTCGTCCAGACGATTCAAACATTTTAGTGTTACACGAAGCAATACAATCGTCGAAACGACGTCGTCAAATAATCGTCGTCTTACGCGATGAGTGCCCTGGATTAATCTCGAACTTCTCTGTTTTGCGTGTTGGCAAACCGTCTTCGTTCTTTGTTTTTGCGCCGGAAAACAAATCGAAAAACATTGTTTACCATATTTAAATAAATCACATTGAAATTGGAACTATTGTGTCTTATTATCACTCTGGAGTTTATCTGAAGGCGTTTAATTGGGGCGAGACGAAGTTCGCCGGGTCCGCTAGTAACATATAATATAGCTTGTGAGTTGTAGGTAGGTACACATACCACAATGACTGAACATAATAGGTAAAATCATTTGTTTTCGAAATGTTATCTTCCAAAATAATACACAGCACTTAACAATTAATAGGACATGGTAAACAAATTTTTAGAAATTCTGATGACCAACCAATTTGAAAATCAATTATTCATGGTATTTGTCTTGTAGATGAAATATTACGAATAATTTACTAAACATCCCGTGCCACCACAGAATGAAGTGCCACTCATCTGTCAGCTGTCAGGCTACTATGTGCGTATACATGCAGCTAATTCACTTTAACATGACACGAATACTTTCGAACATAGAAACACGGAAAATAGCTTGTAGACAAACTTGCTTAAGTGGGCGCAGCTGGCGGTCTAATTAATACTTAGTTTACTACTTTGACTGACTCAGACACACCGACACCGGTTGATAATATCAAAAGAGAAGAGCGTACCACTTTTCTTTTTTCTGTTTCCGTTTTGAGAAAATTTTAGTAAGTAAAGCACTATTCCACATTAACTGCATATTCCACAATACCCGGAGTTACTCTAAGGAAAATTAATTTCAATTTTAGAGTCTTCATTAATAATGTGTATTTTCTGAAATCAATCTTAAAAAAAAAAAAAAAATTAGGGTAGTGGAATTTTCCTCAATGTATATTAATAACATAAACTTAACTACATACTAAGCGGAAATTAATCGGAAAATATAAAAAGGTTAAGTCGATTTCAGTCCTTGGATTATGTGAAATTACAGGCAGGTGCTTAAAATTCTGCTCTCAAATTATTTCGATGAATTTATACAGTTTGAAGTGTTTCTGAACGCTTCAATAGATCTTCGGCAAGCTGGAAAATATTATGGAAGGATTTTTTGTAATTAAAGTTAAGATACCATCAGAATAATAAGGTTAGGTACCTACATAGGAAAGGCGATACCAAAAAGTACTTAGGTACAATAAATTGCTCTCAAGTGGAGTCAAAGAATTTGATGAAAAGAGTGGCATTATACCTTTTCTGTGGTATATTGCTTATTTCAATTTCTTTTTTTCAAGTTTCTGTTGATGTAGTAGGTATATTTATTTCTTTCTAATATTTATGGTCTCGCATTAGTTGAGAAAATCAATTTTTTTTGTGTTGAAACTGTATACCAAATTTAAAGCTTAAGTTCGCTATAGTTTCCTTAATAAAACTTTCTTTAGCATTTTAGAGATACTTTTTTTCAAAAATAGTTGAAAAGTAATTTCGGATCAATTTGGTTTAAAGCACCAAAGCAAATTTTATTTTTTTTTTTATGTTCAATTTATTATTGCAGGGGAATACCAAAAGCAGATAGTTTTAATAATAAGTACCATGTTCAAGTAAAGTTTTTACTGCTCAAATACATTAGGTAACGTAAATAACTTGGAAATGTACTTAACTTACTAACTTAAAATATCGCAAAAAAAAAGGGCATCACTATTTTTAAACTAAGAAACGGTATTCATGTTTAATTTTTTTATAAACCGCCTAAAAAGATAGCAAATCCAATTCCAAGCGCAGCTTTTACTGTATACTGGTGAATTTAAAGTTTTCACTTTAAAATTTACAATCTGCATGCTATGATCAATCACGTTCAAAGCTCAAATTATTTGGAAATAGCTTTGCATTACAAGACACCACAAATCATAAATTTTTAACTTCCTCCATTACGTAGTAAGAGAAAGATATTGTTTTCGTACAAAATTTCGAACTCGAGATAGGTCAAAACAGAAAATACTAGGTAGTAGGTACGCTTGTCCTGGACCCCAATTCTCAAATTCCGAATAACATACAATCGCATAGGAAAACAATCGGCATTCTCGAAGCTGTTCGGGTTTTTCTTCACCTGTGCAAACATTATATTCACTTTCGAATGAAGTAGAATCTTACAGCACGTCAACCCATTTTGACAGACTGTGAAAAAAAAAAGTACTTAAATTTCAATTGTTTTGCGAATTGGTGCTTTCTATTGATAAAAGAAAGAAATATTAATGTATGTTTGTTTAATGAGCATAACTATGTGGGTTTTCGCAGTGCTCCTTTGGACGATATAAGTTCAGCATTTGTTCGATTCTCAATTAAACAGTTAGGCGAAATCGAAATATGCCGACCTATCTGAGAGGCTCAAGACTGCTGTAAACAAATAAGTGCTTTCATTTCATTAAAATTGTTTGATTTATTTTAACTTTTCTTTTATTTTCTCACACACAAATCAAAAAACAATCCATTTTTTTGTAGTATCAAACTCATAATTTCGTATAAGAGACTCGAAATTCTAGCGGATTTGGATTGCAAATTTCAGTTTTTCGCATCGCATCGGAAATTTTGACAGGCGTATGCGAGAATTTTTGAGAATTGGGGTTCTGTACTCAAAAATCGTGTGAGGTGTAAAACCTTATAAAACATAGTAGGTATACACTAGACGCTTATAGCTCTCTAGCCAGAACTTCCGACAATTGCATGTTACTGAGAGCTTTAACTTTTAAAAACATAAAAATATTACTGATATAACTAGGGTTCCCTACCGTACTATAATATATAGTATTGTACTATATTTTGGCTTCGCGTTCTATATACTGTTGAAGAAATATATAGTATACGCAAAAGTACTATATTTCAATCCTGTTATCTTCTTATTGGTGGTCGTGTTCAATTTTTAGCTCCGATTTACGGGGATTGAATTTTTTGCAATTTGAGGGGATTATTATTGTTCCAAAGAGTAAAATTTGTGAAATCAACAAACAATAAAAATCACGCACCGCACATTAAAATGACACATCGATTGTATGTTTTTAAATAAGCGGTTTTTCCCAATTTTATTGATTTGCTTAAATTTATGTGGGCGATATTTTTATATAAACACTTTTTTCCAATTTTATTGATTTGCTTATATTCTATATATGGGAGACAATTCTTAATCTTACTTGCTTTCGCTTTCGACGAGTCACTTTTTCAAACTGAATTATTTTAATTAAGAACGCTGAAGGTGATAGATGATACCTTTGAGAACATTGGCAGTGACCACTAACCAGTTCACTCGGGTAATTTAAGTTAGGATAAGTAAGAGGTAGACAGACTCATGGCGGGTAATTTGAATTATGATAGATAAGCGAGATATGCGAATAAGAAACGATATAAAATTATTGCATCTTGGGAAGATTTTCTTTGCAATGAAAAATGCAACTTGAGCAGAAATATGTGAATCAATAGCAAACAGATTTTTCATTTTGATTGCACCTTAAGGTTTCACTTCATCATACAAGATGAACCGATCTCACCTAAGTCTTCCTGTCAATGTAAAAGTTGACAGCCATGAGATATTGGGGACATTCAAGTATCTAGTTTAGTAAGTCTGACAGCTGTCTGACTAGATGTATCTCGGTTTTGATTGGCTAAAATCGGTCATGTGAGCAGCTGTTTCAGTTGACGTTTATGGAGGGGTAGCCGACGAATCTATTCAATCAATTTGTGACTGAGTACTAAGTTGACAGTTCGGATATGTGGATGACGTAGAATAAGTGACTTCCCAACCAACCTAGTTTTTGCGTTCAGGGTACATCCAGACCAATCTAGTCGACTTAAGATGATTAGATTCTTGACTGTGCCCATTTTTATCATTTCAAATTACATAAAAAAAAAAAAAAATACAACTGATTCGTGTTCGTGTAGGTATATATTTAAATATTGTTTAATTTTTTTGATTTTCAATCGGAATTTTGTTGACAAAATTTTTAAAGTCACCTTAAAGTTTTAATTGTTGTGCTAATGGAAAACGGAAGTGACAACGAAAATAGGTCAGGTAGCGAATAATTCAAAAAAGACTACTATACTATATTTTTAGGTATTGTACTATATTTTACTTAGGAAATACTATAATCAGGTAGAAAAATGTTGGGAACGCTAGATATAACTGCCATATGAGATGAATATCCAAAAGCGGATTTTGGTTTCTTTTATCTAGTATCGAGAATGTTTCGTTTGACCCAGTCGTGCACTTTATTTTTTACATTTTTTAGCCTTGAATTTTTTAAAATTTACCTATGGTGCCGTTTTATCCTTGCATTGCTAAAATCAACCACCTGTATAACTTTGCTTCGTCTTATTCTGTGTGTGTTTTTCCAGACGAGTTTGCTGTCTAGGTTTAGTGTTTAGTCCCAGATATTTAGCTTCATTGACTGATGTCAGAGTGCTGTACCGGATCACCTTATCGGCCTCAGTCGTTCAAGTTTTCTTTTGCTCGTGAATAGTACGTTTTTACTGGATTTACGCTTAGCCCAGCCTTCCCTGCGGAAGATAGAACTCTTTCTTTCGGACAGCATCTTGCTGTGCTAGCCTTGATAACACTTTCTGATGTGTGAGTCAAGAGCTTGTATAATTGCATCATGAAATAAGATAAAAAAAAATCATAAAATGTTATGGAAAAAGTATACACTACTTGAATAAAAAAATAATTTCCAACTATATACGGTATTATAGATTTGATATTAACTACTTTTTATTTTATTTATTTTTATTTATTAATTTAATTTAAATAAAATTATCTTGTAGAATTAATAACGATAGCGCAAAATTATAGACATCGTGTATTAGAAGAGATAAGTAGATACTAACTAGCACCACTCAAACTCCAAAGCCCATGCCTAACTTTTTAGTTCATTATAAACACTTTGTAACCTGCCTACAACTAGTATCAACTATAGAGCGGGCGCAACGCAAATTTTTGTCAAACGTACTCAAAAATTTTAATTTTGGAATCCGAACACAGTTTGCGGAATTTTTCTTCCAGATATTTAAAAAAAAGTGACAGCTAAAAGATATCATCTCAGAATGGAAGCAAAAGAGGTATTAAATAAGAAAAAAAAATATGTAGAATTTGAATCATTTTGTAACTATTGTTAACTATTCATTTGTTAAATGTCTTAGGCAAAACGGGATCGGGAAAAGAATTGGGACCGGGGAGAAAAAGAAATGCTGCAACAATTGTTGGTGGAGCAACACATTGCTGTAGTAGAGGATAAGGGCAATGATCTAAAGATGATAATACGAAAGAAGACGGCTTGGGAGTCGATCGCAAGGGGGATGGCTTCAGTTGGGTACCACAGGAGCATTATGCAAAATAAGACAGCAATGGACACGGATGAAGGCATCAGCGAAAAAGACAAAAACAGCGACAAGGAAGGCTATTCAAGCAACTGGGAACACTGTATCTGTTCCAGAAACGGACCCATCGGATCTTTTAGTTCAGGCTATGATATCCGAACAATTACAAGATGATACTATCTATATGGATAGCAATAACGTGTTAAAGTCAAATGATTTTTCAGAAAACCGATCGATCACCCCAACCGCCAAATTCATTCAAATCAATTTTTTCATCCACAATAAGTGAAATAGATATTGACGACCCTACTGCTATGGTTCCTGACATAAATACCGCAATGACTCAACCGGTCAGATTCACTTCCGTGCCACTAGAGGGTTCATATCCACCTTTACCTTCATCAAAAAACTTGCTTGGTACACTTAAAAAATTGCCGAAAAAGCCAACATCAAAAAGTGGAGTGATGTCTGCACGGCAAGCTCAAATTAAAAAGGAAATTTCGTACTCGGAGGAATTGCTTGTGCTGGATGCTGACAAAGAAAATCAATTAATATTGCAAGCAAGACAAGCGACAGCACATGCGCAAGAAGTTCATGTATTGGACATCGCTTAAAATCAAGCTAATGAAAGAACAAATGGGACCGGTAGGTGTTGTCACATTTTAAACTAAATCTTCTTATTTACCTTCCATGTATTTATCTGCAGTGCTTCAAAAGTTTTTCGGAAAATGTATGATGACAACTCCACTGCCACCGCAACGATAACATTTTTTGCCGTATCCAATTCCACTCGTAATCTTCCCAGAAGTGATCTAAATTTTGATTTTAACTGGCCATTGAGACATTCGATACGACTTCTTGTAGATGTGTGACTTTTGTTATATCTGTGTTCTTTTGGGTTCGATGGATTTCTGACCGGTGTCAGTAGTATTTTTGGACATGGGTATCCTGCGTCACCAAGCAAAATACCCTGGTGAATATTTACGGTCGCTTCTAGTGTACTTTTTAGGCGACAGTTGTTCCAAATATTCGAGTCATGAAGCGAGCCACGAGACCTTGCAACGATATCGACTATTTTGCAGTTTGAATCGGTTACGATTTGCACATTAAGTGAATAATAACCTGTAGTGATAAATATAATAGAAGCTTAGTTCGCATGTTGGCTATTTTGCAACCTTTTCGATTAATGTAATGTCCGGCCATTAAAAGCCCTACAGATCTTGCTGGTCGCTTAATCTGCACGTGAGTGCAATCAACAGCTCCTAAAACTCGAGGAAACCTAGCGATTCGAAAAAACTCTTGCTTTGTCTCGTTGTATTCTGCAACTGATGAAGGAAACTTAATGAAATGAGGCAATAAAGAAGCAAATCGCTTTGATATGTTCTTTATAATTTTCCCGACTGTTGCTTGTGACATCCCATGTAAGGCACCTGAAATTGCACATGAATAATAATATGCTTTTATATCAAATTGTATATGTGTACCCACTTACCAATATCACTTTGATGCACATTTCTACCAAAAAAATTAAGAGTAACTAGGACTTGCAAAGATGCAGGAATTGACAGCCCGCGATTTGTTACAGGCTCTTGAATATTCAGATTTTCGATCAAGAACTGAACAGTTATCTTGTCAAATCTGTATCGAGAGTAAAACTCATCATCATCCAGATCTTGAAATGGATTTGTTCGGGTGTTATATTCTTTTGCTTTTCTTAAAAGCTCAAAATCTTCAAACATTTCGAAATCTTCAAATAATATCAATATCCTGAGAAAACATTTCTTGAAAAATCTTCAAAAAAAAATTGTAAATTTTAATTTTGCAATAGAAATGACAGGTGGGAGAGGATTGAGAGTCTATACTAAGGGATAATAATATGTACTTTTGGTGGTTTTAAATTTATTACCAGGTTACAACTATAAAGTGGGTATTTGGTCGACTATAATTAGAAAAATACTACTACGGACATTCTCACGTACTAAAATAATCATAAAGTAGGCTTTATCCGACTATAATTTTGCGCCAATGTTCTTTTACTAGTACTTTAGATATAGATCACTTTTAGCAAGATGTAAAAAGTAGTAATAAATTTGAAACTTGTTGTTAAACGAAGCAATATTTACTCATGGCATCTAAACTACTGACAAAGGCATAGATTGTTCTTTTTAGGCCCATTTTATTCACTCGAAGTTGAACACAACTCGAGAAGTTTTCCATAAAAAAATCCCCAAGTTGTGTTCAACTTCGAGTGAATAAAACGGGCCTTAGTTGTCTATGTTACTTCCCGAATTCTCTGACCTATAGAAAATGATTTCTTGAAGACTCTAATAAAAAATAAAGTGCACGACTGGGTCGTACGAAACTTTCTCGATACTAGACAAAAGAAAACAAAATTCTCTTTTGGATATTCATCTCATATGGCAGTTATATCAACTAACAATATAAGTTTTTAATGGTTAAAGCTCTCAGTAACTGGCAATGTCGCAAGCATCTAGTGTAGGTACTATTTTATAAGGTCTTACTCCTCACTTGATTTTTGAGTACAGGACAAGCGTACCTAGTAGCAGTTTCTGTTTTTAACCTAAGGATATGTTTTTAATTTTGATTGGAATATGATTTAAGTTTTCAATTATTGGAAGTATTGCTCGTGATAGACCGATATCTTTAGAAAGATTATGTAATAATTCAGGCGTTTGTGAATTTGCATTAGTAGCTATAAATTGAATATCCCGATGCTCGTTTTTGTTTTTGTAAAACTATCCAGACATAACAGTTGCACATATTGCAATGTTTATTTGGAAAAATACAATTGACTGTATGATATTGTTCCGGATTATAGAAATACTTCGTTTTTGGCATTTTATCGAAATCGAAGATGGGGTTTTCGAGATATGAGCAGTTTCTAAAATTAGCGTTTTCGGTGCTTCGAATTGATAATTAAGGACACAATAGTTTTGAAAACATCAATTTGACTCTAAGTTTGCATTTTGGTCAAAATCGTTACTGCCGTTTTAAGTTAACTAGACAAAACTATATTTTTAAAAAATTACCTACTCTTTTCATAAATCCATTGTACGATAATATAGAGAAAAACTGAGGTTGCTATTAAGTTATAAATGACCACATAACCTTAGAAATTAATTTTTGCTTCAATCGTATAGACCGTTATCGAGATATGTCGAAATTTCAAAAGTTCCGTTGTTCGAATTTTTAGCCAAAAACTAGGTATGCAGTCATGGTAACCTCACCTACTTAAGCTTAAATATCGATTTTGGTTGAAATCGTTAGAGCCGTTTTCGATCAAATCAAACTGGTACGAAAATGTTGTGTGGGAAGTAGGTACCATTAATATTGAGGTTACATTGAAAAAAAAGCACCTCCCGAACTGTAAGCCCAAAAACTCCAAATCCGAGGTTTGAACGTAATCCGGGAAGCCGTTTAGACTGTAGGCCCGTGGAAGGACGGACAGACGGACAGACCGGACAGAATTTTGCGACCCACTTTTTTGAGTTCCTCTATCATCGTAATATCAGAATTGATTAAAATCTCGAGTTCGAAATTTTGTACGAAACCAATATCTTTCTCTTACTACGTAATGGAGAAAGTTAAAAATTATGGCCATAGTTGTCCTATGAAATGAAATAAGGATCATACTTTTAAAAATGTTATTATGGATTTGAATATGCATTAAGTTGAATCCACCATTTTCACTATTTGTTTCATGGCAATCAAAAATACATTCAGAGATAGGTAGAGTTAAGTTGAAAGAGGGCAAATGTCATTCTCGGTATATTGTCCATGACACAACCTACATTTTTTACACTGTTCATTGGGAAATATTTGCGTATTAGCTGCTGGTATGTTAAGCTGATTTCGTATATTGCTTCCTTTTTGTCTGCGCGGCCGTCGGCGTTTAATATAGGTATTAGGTAGATTTTTTTATGGGATTCGATTTCAAGTATATAATACATTTCATCGTTACTATGTCAGTACTTTCTGCTTACTAAGTTGCGAGAATATCAAAGCTGCAACATTACAGTAGGTAGGTACTTGTGTAAATGAAACAAATGCATTTATTTGACTACAGCAGTAGGTACCTAATGCGAACATGAAAAAGTTCTATGCTAAGCACATTTAAGTACAGTTTAATCTCTGTGAATAAATAAAAGGCCACCAATTTCTTAAAGATTTACTTCAATAAGCAGCCACTCAGTATAGAGAGACCAGGAGACAAAGAGAACTCTCTTGAAGAAATCTTACAGGAAACACTTAACAAAGACTTTCGAAAAATTATTGTTCTGCTAAATATGCACTTAAAACTTGTTCCGTTTAGCTTTCGATATAATGCCTTGCTTTACCACATACATTGATAGGTAACTTTACGAAAACACCGGCTATTTAGGGTAAGGCGCCACAGACACCGCACAAGCTGTTGAAATCAATTTTTGTATAGCTTATTATCTCAGGAATGCTTAGACACACAAGTGGATGGAAATGCGAAAACAAAACCACACGCGCCAGTGAATAGGCTTATATACGAACTTGATGTACAACGGATACGAGTCTGTCAACAAAGCTATGAACTTTTGACCTACAAACGCATGTTTGTAGAAAATCAACTTGATCTGTTTGACTTGAAGTGATTCATCGTGATTTCACTACAGCAGTTGACTCTTGACGCCTGTTATTATTGAACTCTTAGTAGCCTTGTCATTAATATTTTTGGAGGAGTACTTTGTTTGCTTAAGACAGTGTTTGTTACTGAAATGTAGGTATGGAAACGAAATTTTATGTGGCGGTAAGCCGATAGTCCCATAAGATACCTACATTGAAAAGATTTACGTCAGTAGCAAAGAGTGGAAATATAAACGTATCAACCTATATTGTCCCTCCCTTGACTGCGCCACATTTTACACCTAGCAAGGCAAAAACCTGGTATAGACACAAAACTTTTCTAAATGAATAGCTATGCAGCATTTATTAGTATTATGCACATATCGTGTTCAATAAAATCATTTGAATCATGAGTGTTAACGTACTATTGTTACATTTCCACTATAGACTTACTCCGAGAATAAGATTCATTTGCTTTAACCTCGTATAGATCTCGAAACTATTTATTATATCTGAAAAATAAAACATATAGGTACCTGTAGTTCAGTTCGGGTTGTGAACACAATTTGCAATGTGAAACAATCGGATCTGGAAGAACTGTGTTTGACGTTATCATTGCGTGATGATCAAAAGAATTTCTCCCAGCCAATACAACTTATTAAGACTTTCATATTTTTTTGGAGTTAGGTCTGTTCCCTAACGATAATTCATTCGAACACGTTAACCAAATTTAGCCAAACTTCGTGGTTATTACTGACAGATGGTTCAATGGTTCTATGGTTCAAATTTAAATTTGCAACTTATTTTTATTTGATTTCATTTATATTTTGTGCTTGTATAGCATAAAAATAGATGTTAGACGCAATGTTAATTTCTGCAATAAAATCAATTCAAATCTTGGTCTTAAATATAAATTTGTGCTTTGTTCTAATGATATTTGAATGTTCCCGCCTAGAGAAAATTCTTTTAGGTTATAGCTGTTTTATTTCGGTGAGCGAACTCTCTCGCAATGAGAGAAATGTGACATATTGCCAAAAATGAACCAGAAAGTACTAATATGTCTAGATTTCGGTCGCTCATATTTTTACTTTAAACTTTTGCGTTGGTTAAGTGTAAGTATAAATTTTCGCTTGTTCGATGACAAAATCAAGGGAAACGCAAAATATTATACAGGTAATATTGTTTTACTTTTTTCTTAAACGCTTTAGGGTTAATTTTAAACCTTTTGAACTAAATCCAGGGATTTGGGATGAAAAAGTATCATATACTTGGTAAAGTTGCAACCAGTAATTTATTTATTTTAAGGTTTCAAAAATAAAGAGCTTATAGTACCTATAAATAGGTAAAGAGGTAAACAAAAATAGTTAGGAACCACTTTTACTGCCTTGTTATTTTATGCTTTATTTTTTTATGTTGGTAAGATTGTGCAGAGATGCAATGTCTGTAATTTGTTTTCCAATATGTTGTGTATAAGCTTGGTCAATGTAGTGGTAGAATTTCTACCACAGGGCGAGCTATAGTATTTAGAATTATAGCAGTACGTAACAAGTCCAGGTCCATGTGGACCCATTGTCCTTATTGGGGGTCAGCCGATGTTGTTGGCGATAGTGTCATTCCCCCTTGGTTACTCGACCTTGTCCAGCCATCCAGATATATTTATAAACCTGTAAAGATTAGATAAAGAGATATCTGAAAGTTCCTGTATGTCATGGAAGTAGTAGGTATATATCTACGAATCATATAGCGTCTCAATTTATTCATGGGATTTATATACGTCGTTCGTATAAGGGAGATCTTATTAATAGTTAACACAGACAACACATTGGGATTGGGAGCCATGTCCATCTGTGCCGTTCAATCTTGTTTGACATGCTCGACGACACTACCAGATTTCTAAACTCATACCTACTCATGCTGTCCTTAAGACTAAAACACATGCTTTGTCTTGTTCATAGAATGGTTTTTCCATAAACATTGGGAAAGAGTGAACTGCTCTCTGTCTTAAAATCCAACAACGAGTGTACATTTTGAAGAACAGATGTGCATTTATGAGATTCAGTCTGTCATTTGTGTTGTATAGGTTAAGTCTTCAATGGAGTATATACAACAACATGCATAAATTTACCTTGTAAGGTTGTCAATCAAGATTTTATAAAACAATAACCCAATTAAGGTTGAGTTTAGCTACCATATTTCGTGGCAAAATTTGTTTTGCAGTTTCCTTTATACAGGCTTAAGAGTTTCCAGACTTAGACCAAATATGGAAAAAACTGTGGAAGTAAACATATATGTTATGAGAGTCACAGGAAGGAACAGCACAAAAAGAACTAGCTGACCCGTGCTCGCCTTGCTTCGCCAGAGTTCCACTTCTCAAATTTAAAACAAAATAATTAGCGTTATACAAACCCACTCCTCGCAATTTTCTGATTAAACAAATAAATAGATAAGCTCCTGCCTTGCGTTGCACAAGTTCAAAATTCCGTCTTCATAAGTAATCTCAGATTATATTAATTTTGACAATACATACTTACGGAAAAAATTTGAATTGTAAAAAAAATTCTAATTCTAACGTAAAAATAATATTTATAAAATAGATAGCGGTTATGCCATAAAGCGATCCGATCTCCAATTTCAAAACGGCTGAAATATTTAATATTGTTGTTTTCCCATTTAAAAAGGTTCAGCAATTAACTAGTACTAGTATCGCTTGTGGTCGAAAATCGACCATACCTTTTATAAGAATGTATACTAAAAAACGTACTTCTGTTATTCTCGTTATTCTCGTTATTTATTTATGTTTTTTATAAACGAAAAGAAAAGAGCGACATCTATAATACATGGAAAAATAAAGTGCACGACTGGGTAGAACGAAACTTTCTTATGGATATAGAATCCCTTATTTCTGAGTATGTTTAGCAGTTCATTTACTACGATGCACCATAGCAGGGCGATAGAACACCGCTCTTGCCCCCAGAGTTTTAACAGAATCATATTAAGAATGCTTATATCTTTTAAATGTATTTTGGTCAAAATAGTTATAGCGATTTTTTGTAAAATTTGCCAGACAAAACAGTACCAAATATTGCAATGTTTTATTTCAAAAATACTATTGCGTCACTATTTAGTTGTGAAAACCGATTATAAGTAATTGTTCGGGATGTAAGCATTGCTTCGTTTTTTAAGTTTTATCGAAATCAAGATGGGATTTTCGATATGTGAGTTTTGAAAACATCCATTTAACTCAAAGTTTGCATTTTGGTCAAAATCGTTATCGCCGTTTTACGGTAAACATAAAAAAAATAAACTAAAAAAAGAGACAGGCACTCCGGGAGTGCCGACAGAAGTTATTACTTGAACAATTACGTGTGCATTTTTCAAATCGGCAGGAAATACTTTCAAATGAAGTGTTTCTTTATTGATTATTATAAACTACTACTACAAATCTTATATTACAATTTTCACTTTTATTTAAAGCGCCATTGTACATAAAAAATAATGCATATTATTTTACAAAAAATATTGCAATCTATTGCTTAAAACGTACATTTACAAATACATACATGAAATATTGAATTTAATAATTAATTGGTATTCTTTGAAATGAATACCAATGAAATTTATGAATTTTCATCTACAAAAATTATATATACATATTACAATTTCCGTTTAATTTGTAAATGAGATATCGTATCTTTCTAGCTGCATACAACCATGCACACAAACAAAGTTTCATTGAGATCGATTGAGTTTCTCAGAAAATCGACAACAGCGCCACCTATCGGGTCCAAAACTATTGTATCTTTCTAGTTGCATCCAACCATGCACACATACAAAGTTTCATTGAGATCGGTTGAGTTTCTCAGAAAATCGACAACAGCGCCACCTATCGGGTCCAAAACTATCCTAGCTTTCTAGCTGCATACAACCATGCTCATATACGAAGTTTCATTGAGATCGACTGAGTTTCTCGGAAAATGCACAAAAGCGCCACCTATCGGGTCAAAAACTATCCTAATTTTCTAGCTGCATACAAACATGCGCACATACAAAGTTTCATTGAGATCGGTCGAGTTTCTCAAAAAAATCGACAACAGCGCCACCTATCGGGTCCAAAACTATCCTATCTTTCTAGCTGCATCCAACCATGCTCACATACAAAGTTTCATTGAGATCGGCTGAGTTTCTCAGAAAATGGACAACAGCGCCACCTATCGGGTCCAAAACTATCCTATATTTCTAGCTGCATACAACCATGCACACAAACTAAGTTTCATTGAGATCGGTTGAGTTTCTCAAAAAAATCGACAACAGCGCCACCTATCAGGTCCAAAACTATCCTATCTTTCTAGATGCATACAACCATGTACACAAACAAAGTTTCATTGAGATCGATTGAGTTTCTCAGAAAACCGACAACAGCGCCACCTATCGGGTCCAAAACTATTGTATCTTTCTAGCTGAATCCAACCATGCTCACATACAAAGTTTCAATGAGATCGGTTGAGTTTCTCAGAAAATGGAAAACAGCGCCATCGGGTGTCGGTTTTTCGGTGACGATGACGCGGTGTCGTTTTAAATAAAGGTAACGCGAATTCATTAATTTCTTCCCATCTAAAAGTGTCCAACGCGCCTAAGGAATACTGTTTTCAAAAATCCATTGTACGATAATATAGAGAAAAACTGAGTTTGCTATTAAGTTATAAATGACCACATTACCTTAGAAATTATTTTTTGTTACAATCGTATGGAGCGTTTTCGAGATTATGTCGAAATTTCAAAAGTACCGTTGTTCGAATTTTTAGCCAAAAACTGGGTACGCAGTCATGGTGACCTCACCTACTTAAGCTTTAATATCAATTTTGGTTGAAATCGTTAGAGCCGTTTTCGATCAAATCAAACTGGTACGAACATTGCATATAGGAAGTACCATTAATATTGAGTTTACCTTGCAAAAGAAAAAACACCTCCCGAACTGTAAGCCCAAAAACTCCAAATCCGAGGTTTGAACGTAATCCGGGAAGCCGTTTAGGCTGTAAGCCTGTGGAAGGACGGACAGACCGACAGACCGGACAGAATTTTGCAATTCACTTTTTTTATTTCCTCTATCATCGTTATATAAGAATTGATTAATATCTCGAGTCCGAAATTTTGCACAAAAATAATTATCTTTCTCTTACTATCTACCTACGTAATGGAGAAAGTTAAAAAATACGTAAATGAGCTGCTCCATCGGAAACAGATTATAATCTAAAATGATTTATGTTTTTAATAGGTACGTTACTGTGGTAATATAGTGGCGACAAATAATAATAAATAATTCCCCTTAATAAATTTCTTACAATTATTGCTTATTTTTAGGGGCAGGTAAATTGCATACCTTTATGGGTAAATGATTCTCTCCATCAGGTTCTAATCTAAGATGATTAAATACGTTACTATGGAAACATGACAGCGAAAACTTGATTGTCACCAAAATCCTTTTAGTACCTGTTTTGTATGGGGAAGTCTTAACTTAATTTTACCAGTCTTAATGGCGACATATACCCACGATTTTGTGTTTGTGCACATCTATGGCACAGCACCTTTCAAATAAGATAAGTTTCATTCTCCTCATTTCATATTAAATGCCAAAAAAGCGTACGGAAAGCTTGGATGTTCACGTATTAATATAATGATAATTAAAAAAAAATCAAGCAACCATAAAAAAATCAATACAAAAATTAAATTTTCAAAATGATTTTTTTTCCAATGTTGCTTGGTTATAAAAAATCAATATGAATGAAATTTGTAATTTCTTCATTCAAATCCACTGTCGACATTCAAGATTCAACTATCCATGATTTAACTATCCAGGATTTAGAAAATGAATAAATATTTAATAGTTTATCCATGGATAGATGAATAAGTGTCGTCCTGCAACACAATTTATACCTAATCTACGGAATAGGAGTAAACAGTGGATAAATGTATAAATACTCTTGTCAAAAAATGAGTTTGGTGCAAGTGGCCCTAAGTGAAGTGTAGCCAGAAACAGAGGACACAGTAACTTAGTTTTATAATTATGTAGTTGTAGCTTGTAGGTATGTAGTAGCTATGTTGTATTTTAACATGAAAATCAGTAAAGGAATGGAAACTATACAAAGTGGAATCACTCTAGCGCATTTTAGATCACAATTGAGTGTGACTCTCTCTCAATCTGCTCTCAATCTTAATTACATTTTATACGCTATCTCTCTCAATTCCACCATTAACATTCACGGTGGTAATTTGTGACCAAATTTGTCCATTAATTTTTCTCTTGGTCATTTCTTATGCCATTTGGTAATTTGTTTACGAAATAAAAAAAGACAATCGGCTTCAATTTTTATGCAACTTATAGCTTACTTACTTACTGATTGTTTCGGAATTAAATTATTTTAGTAATTTTTAGTTACATTTGGTCATTTTTATTTTCAATTTTCGACACAAACATTATTTTGAAATGGCAACCGTGGCCACATTCGCCGTCCCGTACTACTCAATTCATATTAATAACTAGCTGTGCCCGCAACTTCGTACGCGGTATGAGACTGTGTAATTTCCAATAAAAGAGATAGGTAATACCCTGTGGTAATAAGTTAAAATAGCTTATGTCAATTTTGGTAATTTTTCAGTGTGAGCAAAAGAAATTTATCTTAAGGTTTTCAAATCCATTGTATTACATAGTCCAAGTAAATTAAAGCTGTTCAGTTTTCTTCCTATTTAACGGTTCTTATTTGTTGTAGAGTGATGGGACCCGGACTAAAAGAAAGCTAAGGAAAACGAGAACTTTGTAATGTAAAAAACTCGAATATGGCTTATGTCGACATAAGCTACTTCAACTTATTGCCACAGACCTAATAGTCAAGTTTCAATACATGAGATAATTATATTTTTTATCATAATTCTTTTACAAAGCTTCTTGAAATACAATATTTGAGTTCTGTTGCCTGGAGCATAAACGTATCCATTTTTACTTTCGCCGACTCGGGAAAGAGGCACGTATGACCGTGCGAGAAACAGTCGTTGGTGAGGTCTAAGCCCGCGGTGCACAGCGTCACACACCTGAGTGCCTGAGTCATACCACGAATACCAGCTAATTCGGCATAACTAATTTCTTTGGTGTAACAAAATCCACTTCTGATTAAATTTACCCACGGAGTATGTGTTTCTTTGTAATGATGGGATCTGCTATTTTTCATCCGTTTTCTGTGATCTAACTCGTCTCATATGTCATATTTCTAGATCTTGTTGAGCTTCAAAAAAGATTTGACCGTTTTCTCGACGGCATACCTATTTGTTTAAAATCAACTAAAGCTAAAACAAAGCGGTGAACATTAGCCGTGTTTTTTTGAGCTTCTACGCTATAGGTACTTGACACTTCGAGACTCGCAATAGTTGTTGTAATTGCGTAGTGAAAATCCCACTTTACTTTCCTTTGCTGTGATCGAAGCTCCAAAAACAGGCCTATTGTCAATGTGAAACAATAAATCAAACAAATCTATATACCTAAAACACTAATTTAAGAAAATTAAATTCAACAGCGTAAGTACTAAAGATCCACTTCTTAACTGTAGGTATCAACGTAGGTAATATCAAAACAGCCACTAAAACAAAAGCCTTAACGGAAATTTGTATCCACAGACCACAGTCCACACCAACAATAAATCAAACAACATAGTTCATATAATATCGTCTTTACTTCATGAATTCTTCAATTCTTTACTGTAGGTATCGCCGTAGGTACTATAACAACCGTTAAAACAAAAATCTTGAACTCAGTTTCTATATACACAACCATTTATGTACGTCCATCAGCGTACTTCATCAGCCACCTGCGCATCCTCAGAAACACGTTGTCGCTGTTGATTACATACACATTCACGTCGCATACTTCTCTTTCGTTTCACTTAATTCCGAGAAAACACCACGCATTTTTTTTTTTTTCATATGAACGTGCTTGCACGATGTGCGCCACCCAACCACCCCAAAGCAGAACAACGATCAAGAACCGCGGCTGCTGATAATGTTCGATTTATTTATTTTTTTCATCTTAGATTTTAGGTTGTAGCTCAGCTTCTAGACTCTAGAGAACATAGAAAGCTGATTGATGGCTTGAAATAACTATGAGAGCGTTGGCTCTCCTAAGGATTTTATTTTGTTTACATTGATTAAGAATTGTTTGAGTAATGGCGCGTTAAAGGCAGTAAAGTTAGAAAAAAAAAAAACACATTTTGGTCAAAAACGCTCCCAAAAACAGGCATCACAATGAAAGGAATAACCTATGTCTTTCTCAGAATCTTAACTAACATTTCAAAAAAAGTTTCATCGAAATCTGTACAGTAGTTTTCACGCCAACCGCGAATATATGAAAACGGCTACAGTTTTATTATATGTGTAGATACTCCAGTTCAATTTAAAAAAGAAAGCAACACAAAACACAAAGGATGCATAAAAAACAGAAATAAAAAAAAAGTTTATTTAAAAACCAAAAAACCCGACTGACTAACTGTAAAGAAAAAAACTAAAAAAATATTAACCAGACACTCACACTATATACCTACAATACATAGGTATTCCAAAGAACAAAGAACAAAGAACCTGCACTCCATTGGTGGGCTGTTGATTGCAATGCTCTACGCATATCTGTGAAATATGTAAGTCTCAAATAATAATTAGATTTTTGCTTATTACTTCCGTTACACGAATCAGAGAATAATGAATGAAACATCAATCTCTTCACCGGGAAATGTACTAATCGAAGATTAAAGTCATATTCAAATTTGTTCAGCCATTTCGTAGTTATGTGTGTAAACCATAAAAAAATGGTCCTTTTTTAGTTAGAAAATCATATAAAATGGGTTTAAAGGACCAATAACGGACTTAGGATAATAAAAACCATCCTATGTATTACCGCTACTTACGACAAATCGATTGATATATATATTATATTGTTGAGGTTTCGTTACGAACCTACTCCTTCTTCGCGGACAAACAGAAAAATGTGTTCTCTTTTATAGAGGTAGAGAAGAGAAGATGAGGTCTAGGGATTTGAAAAGGGAATGTAATCCAACATCTTGGAAACGCGTCCACTTCCAAATGGCAACACTCATTTTTACTCCTTAAGCCCTTTTATTTTAAGTGGGCTTAAAAAAATATACCAACCAACCGCCATCTTGTGGCGACGTCTATTACAAAATTCAGTTACAGGATTTGATTACAAACCTGGAACAGGTGTTTTAAAAATAAGAAGTTCTTTTGGAACTAAAAAAGGTGAATTGCCACTAGAAATAAAAGTTCGGGAATTGATAATTGAAACAAAGAAGAAGAATGGCTGCAAAGGAAATTGGTTATCATCAGGGCTCGGATTTTTATGCGGTAAAAAACACAAAATATGCGCATAAAATATGCACATAAAATGAGAAAATATGCACTTAAAAAGTAAAAATATGCTTCGAAAAATAATAAAAAAAGAAGTTGGGCCTTACCAATAATAATTTTTAACCTTCACACTAAATATTTCCTAGGTCACAATATGCAATTTTGTACGGAAAATTTCGCTATTGTGAGTTCGAAAAACTTAGCCTGGACATTAAAAATGATTATTGGTATAGCGGGTTGAAAATTAAAAAAAAATACAGCATTTTATTTACCAACAACAACGAAAAACCCAAAAAATAAAAAAAAAATAAAAAATTAAATATTACATATCAATCTTCTTTAAATAAGGTACTAATTGTCCAAATTGGTTGAATATGCCTTTTTAACGTAAACCATAAAGTTTTTTTTTTTTGGAAATTTTCAAAAAGAAAACTCTGTCTTTTGAATCCAAAAAAAAAATGTATTCCGTGGAGGTTCGAACTAAATGTTTTAAGTAAACATTTTAATTTTTAAAAATATGAACTAAAAATAGGCATTTATCTTATAAATATGTCCAATAAACCAAAAAATGAATTTTTATGCATTTATAGAAATATATGCAAAAATATTCTCTAACAATTAAATGCCATTTTTAAGGAAATCTACTGATTCGAAAAACTGTAGGTATCATTCATTTGATTCTACCTTTATCCAAGAAAAATATGTATTAACATAGAAATCCTAGCCCTGCATAATGTTTGCTATTAACAATACTGGTAACTTTACGTAGTAGTATTTCTACAGACGAAAGACAGAAGCTGGTAACTGCTTTTCATATGAGCAGCGATTTGTAAACGAGAAAAAGGAAGTAAGAGACTCAGTGATAAAACCGGTTTTAAATTTGTATCTTTATTCCTTGAGTTGCTTCTCTTACTGACGAGGCTTATTTTAACTTAAACTAACAAAAGCACAAAATGCATGATTACTTTAATGTAGATATGTTGCCATGTAGCGCTGTGTATGATGTGAATGTGGGATATGGCGTGCATGCGATATGAAACGCATACCTAATTACTTAACTAAAGTTATTTATGTGTGCAAAACGATTCTATGTTTTTTCCGCGAGTGCAGGGTCTCACTAAAGTGGTCTCCTAATTTTTATTTAATCTCACATTCACGACAAATATACCTAATGTACCTAAACGTAAAAATTATATTAAATGTCTAATGTCTTTTTTGAGCACATTAATTTTTAAAAGCAGGAATAATGAAGTTGAATAAAGCAGTCAGTCTTTCAAGACATTCGTTTCGTTAGCCAGTTTTGTACGCATTTATAAATTATCCCTAGGGACTTTTCTTATGAATTTTAATACGTATATATTTCGTTATTCAAATTATCAAATCCGCAGATGAAACTCCTAATCGAGTAACATCCGCCTCCATATTTTTTCCTGACAACATGTAATCGACTAAAAATATGAAATACAAAAACCGAGCAGCATTTATTAAGAAAACAAATTGTGTTTTATATTTTTGTGTTTCTGGAAAAGATTTCTTGTTCAAAACAACAAAAAATAAAAGCCGGCCAAGAATCTTATATATTCACGCAAGAGTGCATAATTTTGTAATTTTCTTGGCTTTCGTAGTATATAAGCCTTTTTTATGTTAGAGAATATTGTAAATATGCTAATACAAGATATATATATAACACATATAAATAAATTCATACAACGGAATCGAATCCTTTATACACAGAAACAAATATATGTTTCCTTTTCTCCTTTAAAACAAGTCAAACAGTGTGGAGGAAAAGGGCATACAAAATATAATATCGTTGGGCAAGTTCCTTATTCACAATTTGGAAAGCACAATTTTATACGAATCTTCTCACGCACGCAAACAAAATTATCATACAGACGAAAGGAAAGTTGGTCGTACTTAGTTTTGTTTTTAATTTAAAATGCGAAGGCAATGGCACAGCACAACACAACAGAAACGTAAAAATAAAAAAGCCCGGCAACATAGACCAGTCCATAAATTACATTGAAAACTGTTGTCCTGATTTTCATGTAGTTTGCGTCCTTTTTCCTTTTCCGAACGACCAAGAGACATACATAATTTTATTTACCCACTTGCTTTACAAACACACTGATTAAGATATTTGCTAACTGTAAGTTCCTTGGGTTGCCGATGCTACTAAAGTTTTCCCTCAAGTTTGCTGAATGTCTGTAGGGTATTATGAACTCTTTAAACACTTAGCATAAAATATTCATATAAGCTCTTAGACAACAAGCGATGCAAAGAGAAAATGTTGACATTACTATAAGAAAAAACATTTCGCGATGATTTGCATGGGAAACCGTAAGGATGATAACACTTATTGCTAATTGGGAAGGCAAACATAGTTCTGTGTGGATAGAAGTCCTTTGAATATTTTATTTTCAGAAGTTTCTTGTTTGCCTTATAAGAGATAAGCTGTTGTGTATTATGTGATTATGTCACGTCACAACCTTACTAGATTAACTACCACTTACATTTGTATAGAATAACTGTGCATACTTGAGTAGAAAAAGATGTGATTCGTCAACATGATTCAAGTTCAGACACTCCTACTCTCATAGCATAAAAGTATGTATCAAATAATGTAGGCTTCCAAAAAAAAAAAAAAAACAGATCAAATTAAATTCATTAATTTATTCATTAACAATAAGATATTTAATATATGTATTCGTAAAAGGATTGACTGCCAGTAAAAGGAGGAGATTAAAGAATAATGTGTCAATTGGACATGAAGGCGGAAAAAGAAATGTCGGTAAAAATTCTCGTATACTTAGTTGTGCTCAAATCCGAAGTGTTCTACTACTGGTGCGTTGATGGCTCCAAGAAAATCCGCTAAAGACCTGTTTCGTAATAATTTTACTTTTAACATCTACTGTGAATTAGATTAGATTAGATTAAAGGGCGAGAGTGCCCTCAGGGGGCTCTTTTGGCACTTAAATTTTTAAGATTGATTGAATGTAAAAAATAAAAAATATACGTTTTAATAAAATTGAAAAATATATACCTACAAATAATCAAAAACATCACTGTATCCTCTGTCTAGACTACATTTCACAAAGTGCTTTATTTGGACAATGCAGATTAAAATTCTAAATTCTTCAACCGTAGTTAAGTGAAATAGTGTTTCAAATGCGTTTTCTGCTATGTAAGTCACGCCCTTACATCATTACTCTTCATATTGAGCATAATATTTCCAAACAGGCAATAACCTCCATTCAAAATTTAAATACTTCTTTCTTTGATCCAGGAAATCCTTTCCACTCACAATCACTTATTTTTACACTAAAGTCCGAGAATGAATAATAAACACCAGATTGGAGAGACTACCGAAACAACAAGGCCGCCACAACCCACAGGCTTCCAACATCGAAACCTTCCCGCTTAGTTAGAAATAAATTGTTAAATTTTCGTTCTGTACTCCAAGGTACTACCCAAAAAGTTATATTATACTACCCAACAAAATTATGAAACGGCATCACCGCCTCCATTAAACAAATTACAGTGCGTACGCTGTCACAAAAATATCAAAATATTGTTTTTTTTTATTAATTTGGCTAGTATAGTGAAAGTGTCACTCCCCGTTTTCGTATCCCGCCTTTAATTTGCAAACTGATTTTTTAGACTATGTACATCAAAATTTTGAATCTTACAACATCAGCTCCCATATGACGGGTCAGGAAATATCTTGACTACCGAAGTTTTATCTGCAAAATTATTTTATTTTAAGCCAAATCGTACCATATTTAAATACGTGAATATCTAAAGTTTCCGTAAATTTTTTTAGTATTTATTATGATATGAGAAGAATGAAACTTGTGTTATTTAAAAGGTAGGTACTGGTAAAATTAAGTTATGAATTCCTCACACAAAACAGTTAATTGAAAGAATTTTGGTGACATTCAATTTGTCGCCACCATATTACCATAGTAAAGTACCTATTCAAATATAAATTAGCTTAGATGAGCCTGATTCCGATGGAGCAGCTACTACTTAGATGTCGCTCGTTTATAAAAAAAAAAAAATAACGAAAATAATATCTGTGGCCACAAGTCATAACCGCCTAAGTTGGTTTTTCATACTTTTCAGGAGAGCAGATCAAAGTTTCAAATCATCACTACAAATCAGGAATGTTTGTTTCTAAGCTTATTTTTTCACAGAACAAAAGCAGATGCATTCCTTTACATACCTTTAAAAACAAAAATGAATACATTTATTAATCAACGAGATATTAGAGAAATAGACACTTAGGCCTTTATGACTTTTTCAAAGTTAATGATTCAAAAAGCTTAAGTAGAGTTAGGCTGTTATTCCATAAGAAACATTTTTTATAGCTTTTCCTAAATCAACATTTATGTCATTCTTCCGAGTATTCAATTTTGATAATTTTTTTCTTAAATTGAGATAGGTCGTTATTCCATACTAATAACTCGCTTACTTTATTGACTTAGGATAATATCACACTTTAAGCCTTTCAATAATTGTACATAAGAAGAATCCTTCTTGATCCTCCCTCATGCTATTCAATTTTCTCCAAAAATAAAAACACACACAGTAAGTTCATCTGATTTAGATCTTTTTTTATATTATAAAAATGTATTTATGTAGAAGTAAATAAGTAAGCTTTTTTAAACATCATCTTCGTTGTCATCTTCTGTTAAATCGGGATGAGTATTTGGCTCTTCCATGTTAGTTGGAAGATTGTCATAAAACGCATGAAATTCTGGACTTATAAACTGTTTTAAGTCCATAAGATCTTTCTTTTTATCCCGCGATATGCACGGTATGGCCATAATTTTTGGTATATCATTTAAGCCAATAACAGAGGTACCTCTTTTTCCCACCTTTAGAATCTTAAAAGGTTCAGCTGTGTCTAAAGACGTTTTGTATGCTATTTCACTGCAGCATTTCGTATAGCGCAACCAACGAACCTCATTCCATCTAAATTTGTCACCATCTTCATTTACACGTTTCCATGAAAACTTTGTTTTGGCAAGTTCAGAAAAGTTATAGAAATCATTAGTCTTCATTTCTACAGCTCCAATTTTAGCACCAACAGTATTTATAAATTGATACCAATATCTTGGTGTTTCGATTTGAACGTTCGTTTTCTTTTTCATCCGTTCGATGAGTGCGTGATCGCTATCACACTCCATGTGTGTATGACCAGGTTCAAGGAACTTATGGTCAATAAAATCTATATTTTGTACATTGGAAATAAACGCAATAAACATGGCAGCAACAAAGGAGTTTTTGTTCTGTCCTGAACATGAATCACTGTAAAATGTTACACTTTTTGTTTCTGTTGGTAACATTTTCAAAAATTTATAAATGCATGATGAAATTTCATTTCCGCCACGGCGAGCCATAGCTTCATGCCACATGAAGCATTTTGAACTGTTATTTTCCAGGTCGTGGACTGTTAAATTAAAAGTCCAAAGCTGTCTTTTGTAAAAACTAATCGAGTTTCTCAGAAAAGGTGTTGGTAAACATTGTTGCAAATCAAATGCAAAGGTTTTTATATTTTTCGATTTTTTCGATTCGGTTTTATCATTTCTTTTTGATTCGTAAGCCGCTTCAGCCTTATTTAAATGTTTATTTTTCTGTTCCATTAATAAACTTTTTTCTTCCTCATTTTGCGCGATCTTGATTTTTGAAACAAACGTATCACAGGTGCTACAAGTGTCTACTTTTGGTGCTTTGAATTTAATACCCATAGTTTTAAATATCTGAGAGTATTTTGAGAGGCTTACCGGATTATCAGCTTCCAATTGATACAGGCGGTGCATGGATGAAAGATTTAGACTCGCATGCAGATACTTTTTACTTGTATCACGTCGACTGTAGTGGCTTTCGTACGCAGGAAATTTTGAAATGTGTCTTTTAACTGCATCTTCTGTCTTCACATTAATCTTAGTACTAGGAGTATGCTTTCCTCGCAGGTTTTTAAATGGTATTGAAGGACAACCAATTTTTTTTCGAATAACTGATTTGATGAAGCTTTCAGTCTCGTCGAAACACTGTGCAAAATGTTTTTTGCATACTTTGAAAACATTTCCGTCAACTTCCAAGACGTATTTCATGGTGTTTTCTCGTTTTCGCTTCCGGTCAAGTACATTTAGAAGGGTATCACACTTTTTGTCTTCAATGGAGATCATGGAACCGATATACAGAATTCTTTGGTCATAGCTTCCTAATGACCAGTAATGCTTAAAAAGTGTTTTAATTTTGTCTATCCCAACCCTTTCATGACAATTACTTCTACACATATCAAACGGCTTGCAAACTCTAGCTTTTACACTGAGTTCATCATCGTTCTGAGAAGCAAAACTACTCGACGTAAGGGATAAATTAAAGTCTGGATCCTTCACCGAATCATCTGAGTCCTCCCACTGGGGTTTATCCACAAAAACATCATCAAGTTCTTCATCACCTTCAGCGCTCTGTTTTTGTCGAACTAAATAATGATAAACTCTTATCGTAAGTAAAGTTAGTTATATAACATGTTTATCATATAGTATCAAGTAAATACGGAAAGTAAAATAATTGTCCTTACTTTGAAGCAAGTCAATATTAAAATTGAATCCATTCATCGATGACTGAGTTTCGTTCTGCACTACTGGATCAAAATTTGGTAAAAGATCATTGGAAGAAAATTGATTGCGAGACCCTTGTGTTATTGATGTATTATAGCTATTGTTTAATTTTTTTCGACACATTGTTTCCGGTTTGTTGGCATTACCTGGTATTATTAAGTTTGAGTAATTTAAATGTAGCAACATTGTTAATAGTTTTCTTACCAGTATCAATATTTTCAACCCGAATCGTTTCATTTCCACGGCCCCTGACGTTTTCTAGAACAAATCGTAATAACTACCTGTTAGTTTTCTATCCAGTTAGGTGCGCGATGAAGTCAGTAAAAAGATATAAGATTCCGAAATTGAAGTACATTCCACGAGTTTTGAACTTGAAGTACATTCCATAACGGATAAAAGAAACAAGCATCTTGAAACACAATGGGCTTTACCAATAAACATTTTTAGTTTTGACTCTAAACTTTAGTGGTTCACAGTGGATTATTTTCCATACAAATTTTGCAATTGTGAGCTTACGTAAATTTAAAGTTGAGACTAAAATTTGTTATTAGTTCGGAGCAGTGCAAAGCCCCAAATACAAATTATCTGATTTATAAGAAACAAAATGCAAATAAGGAACATATACTACATATTTTTCATTGTTGAACTTGAAACTTCGGTAACTTTGTTTCTTATAAGAAAAACAATTATTTCTTTATCTGTCGTGGAAAGTACCTGTATTTGCCGATTCCGCGTAAAAGAAAGTAAATACATTACATACTTATAAAAAAAATATAGCACACGTCTTTTGAGAAGTAGCTCAAAAAGCTAAGCATAACATTATAAGCCCTGCCTGTGTGAACTATGTTAGCGTAAGGTAACTTCATTGCACACTTACGTTCAAAATTTGTATAGAGATACATTTTATCAGCCAGTGCTTCTAGTTCGGGTGCCTATACGGACCAGTTGCACCAACTTTTTATTTTCTATTCATTTAGTTAATAAACTTACCTTTGGCCCTAGCGCGTTCTGTCAGCATCCTAGCTAGCTCCAACATTTTTCCTCCTCTACCAGACATTTTAATTGCACTTTTCACTTTTAGTCTTTAAGCCTTTCGCTTTTAAAAATATTAGCACTTCAACTTTGCGACTATTCACAACAACGTAACTCAACTTATGACTCTGTTTTTCGATATTTATTGCAACTTTTGTTTTGACATAAGAAACTAAGTCGACTTAGATTTGATTTTTTTCATATTCAAATATGGAATAACGGCCTACTTCGAAATAAACTTTTCAAAATATAATTCTCTGTTTTAGATTAAGAACCTAATTCGAGTTAAGGTTATTAAAACTAGAAACTGTGTTTTTGAATAACAGCGTAACTCAAGTTAAGAAAATCGAATTGCTTTTGTGATTTGAGGAATAACAGCTTAAGTTGACTTAGCCAATAATCGAAAATGAGCGTTATAAATTGATAGCAGACATTGAATTTCTTATCTCGACTTAGGCTCTTATTCCAAAACGAAAATTTTATTAAAAAAAGAAAAATTATAGCCTAACTGCAGATAAGTTATTAAGACAAAACAACAAATAAATTTATAAAGGACTTAACTCAAGTTAGGAAACGAACGTTGAAAAAAATTGTAATTGTTACGAGTTAAGCTGTTATGCCAAAACAGTATTTTGAAAAAATTACTTAGGTGACTAGGTTTCTTTGGAATAAATTCTGTTTGAAAAAAGATATCATCATAAAAAATTGAGTGGAAGTAGATTTAAATATGCTGAACACGATGGAACCTATAACTTAATTTTGTCCTAACTCGAGTTAAGCGGTTATGGTTTGTGACCACTGAATTGTCTAATATACATCATTATATTAATACGTGAACATCCGAGCTTTCCGTACGCTTTTTTTGGTATTTAAAATGAAATGAGGAGAATGAAACTTATGTTATTTGAAAGGTGCTGTGCCATAGATGTGCACAAACACAAAATCGTGGGTATATGTCGACATTAAGACTGGTAAAATTAAGTTAAGACTTCCCCATTCAAAACAGGTACTAAAAGGACAATCAATTTTTCGCCGTCATGTTTCCATAATAACGTATTTAATCATCTTAGATTAGAACCTGTTGGAGAGAATCATTTACCCATAAAGGTATGCAATTTTCCTGCCCCTAAAAATAAGCAATAATTGTAAGAAATTTTAAATCGGGAAATTATTTATTATTTTTCGCCACCATATATTACTATAGTAACCGAGGGGGAAGTAATCAATATTTTTGAGTAGTCCTTGACTACAGATTTTCTACTTGTGATTGCATGCGAATTCGTTTGAATGGGTAAACTGTGATACACTGTGATTCACCATGAATACGCACAGAAAAGTTCCTTGAAAACACCTGATTACTTCCCCCTCGATAGTAACGTACCTATTTAAATATAGATCATCTTAGATTAGAGTATGTTTCCGATGGGTCGGGTGCAACTTATACCCAGACGATTCATCCCCTGCCAAAATCCCACCTAGCGCCAACTAACAACCAATAATCGCATCACCCACCATTAGAATATGGTGTTACCATATCAATCGAGAATTATGTTGAGTGCTAGGTTAAAGTTTCTTCAATATATATATTCTCATACATACATACCTATTTGTGGAATTTGGAAAGATGTAATATGGGGGAAGAAGATAGGTAAAAAAGTAGGTAGGGTATAAGGGTGGAAAATATTTTATGTGTGTTGTACCTGGAATAGAGTTCTACGATTCCAATATTGTTAATTAATTTCTATCAACCATTTTTTGAGAAAAGAAATTGACATTTAGCTTTAGAGAATTTGAGAATACAAGTAAAAAAATCGCGCGAATTTCAAGTCAATTTCTTTTGTCAAAAAAAATTATTGTTTTAACATAAGAGAATCTGAGAAAATAAACGACAAATATTGGCAAAAATATTCATCCATACATGTATTTATGTCCGTATTCATAAATGAATATAATCTGGGCTCTCATCGCGTAATTTTTGACACGATAGTCGTCGAAACGATTGAAACGATATTTCGCTTTTAGTTTGCTTCATTTATGTAAAATCATTGTTGGATTGTTCAATCGAATCGTTCATCGTTTTCATTTTGAACAGTTTGAACATGACTGCAAACCAACTCTGACAGTTAAAAAATAAAAAAATGTATGGAGTTTTTTTTTTCTCTTGAATTTGTTTATTTTGCTCTGTTTGTTTTTATTAATTGACATGGATTTGGACATTTAATGCAGATATGAATAAGTAGTAAGGGATAAGGCCTCTATGTTATTGTTATCCAACAGTGTGTATGAACCAACCATAGCCCAATGGACTTTGGACTGAAATTCCAAACCATATTGGATGACGAAGTGTCAACGAACGGGTGGGAATATGCGCGCAGGTGTGGTAGAGCAGAAGATTTGGAGTTTTTCGAAATATAGATATGTATTTCTTAACACAATTAAAACGCCCATAAATTTCTTGAATTTCTTGGAACCGATGAGAATTTTTGTTGCAAGAAAAAAAAAAAAAAAAAAAAAAAAAAAAAACGCGATGCATTCTTTTACAACTCGGATTAGAGCGAGTCGCCTCCAAAGAGAACATGAGTGTGTTTCTTCTTTTAAATATGTTTTTATACTTCCCTCAGACCTAATTTAAACTGAACAAATGGACCAAAAACGATGAAACGGTTGCAAAATAGCCATCGGTCAATCGCACCGTTTCGACGAGGGTATTTGATGTTTGAATTAGTAGCGTGAATCAACAAAAAATGATGATCGTCCAATCGTTTCGACGATTATCGTTGTTTGGTTTCTACACGAAGTAGAAGTAGGTATTGTTGAGACGATATCGTTCGATCGTTTTGTGCTTACGTGATTAGAGCCCTGCCTACTCCATTTCACAAAATGGTTTACAAAAGCCTTCACCAAACTTCGAACACAAATTGATTTGTAATATGGTAACGCTTATTTCTGACATTAAATGCCATAGACTATAACTCGAACGATAAGGGTGAGTAGTAAGAAGGTATGTGTCCAGTTGTAGAGTTGGGATGTAGACAAGGGCCGTGCCCCTGTGCCCCCCCTGGATCCGCCCTTGGATGTAGATGTCGCTAGGTGCGGGGTATGAGTCGTCGGGGGATGAGTTGCGATGACACCGTTTCCTAGGGAGCAGCTCATTTACGTATGTTTTTCGATATATAGACGTCGCTCTTTTCGTTTCGTTTATAAAAAACATAAATAAATAAAATAATTATTGTAGTACGTTGTTTAGTATACATACTTATAAAAGGTATGGTCGATTTTCGACCACAAGCGTTACTAGTAAATTGTAATTATAACAGCGCCACTATCTTAATCAAACTTAAGAGAAACAGTCGCTGGGTAAACTAATATACGAGGGACGTTTGTGGAGATTGTGTGCAGGAATCGAAATAAAAAGAGTTCTTTTCCAATAATGGCGATAATTCAATTTTATTGGAATTTACTTAACTAAAAATATTACAGAATTATTGTCTTAGTTTAACGGGAGAGGAGGCGACCGGTTGATGAGGAAATTCACGCGACTCTGATCAAAACTCTTTAATAGCAGAGATTAGTAGCCCACTGACATACTAAGTATATACATAGTCGTGTAACTAAAAGAGATGCGATGGTACTAGCGTACGCTTAATTTAGTAGTGACTAAAAGTTTAGTAGTTAGTGCTAGCTATAAAGAAATGGTACAAAAAGTAAATATTAGTCGCCACACTAGTCCCCTCCTAGTTAACAAGTTAACGAATCAAAAAATTAATGATTTTAAATCTACTCTTCTAATCATTGGTACCTATTCGGTATTCGGACTCTTCTTCCCGAACGTGTTGTGGTACTAGGTTGTTGATTGCTCTTAGACGTCTCCATAGGAACGGGTGTTGGATGTTGTGGCTCGGCTGTATTTACCGATGAGGCTGATGTTGATTTGGCCAAATGGTTACTTTGCAGAAATGCTGTCTTCAAACGATCAATTGATATCTTCGCTGTTCGGTTGTGCAACCGTATCTTGAAATATTTTTCATTCCTTTCAAGAACTTCGTAGGGACCTTCGTAAGGTGACTGGAGCGGCGACATGTTTCGCCGTCTTTATATCTGGTTTGCAGAAATCCGTGGACGTCATCATGAGCCGATGCTGCGGCAGAAGCTACTTTTGCCATCGAACGCCGCAACCCTTTTACGAACTCTGACTCAATGTATGTTGTCTGCTGGCATCCGAAAAACTCGCCAGGAAGCCTCAAGGATGTGCCGTAAAGCATATCAGCAGGAGTTGCCTTCAGGTCTTCCTTGAACGTCGACCGCAGACCAAGCAGTACCGATGGCAAAACTTCGCACCAGTCTTCTGTTTGGTAACAACGAATGGAAGTTTTAAGCGCACGATGCCACCTCTCTATCATCCCATTTGCCTGGGGGTGATAAGGTGTTGTCTTCAAATGTTTGATTCCGAGAAGCCGGGTTAGTTCCTTAAATATCGTACTTTCGAACTGTCTGCCCAAGTCTGTCGTAATTAGCAATGGAACTCCAAACCGTGCAATCCATCCAGATACTAGTGCTCTTGAGACGGTTTCGGCTGTGATATCTGGCAAAGGGAAAGCCTCTGGCCAGCGGGAAAATCTGTCGATGCATGTTAGTAGATAGCGGTTACCTTGCGATGATGGTAGTGGACCGACGAGATCCACGTTAATGTGCTCAAATCGACCTTCAGGATGTTGATATTTTGCCAGAGGTGTACGGTTGTGCCTTTGAGTTTTGTTTTTTTGGCAACATGGGCAAGAACGTACGTATGTTGCGATATCCTTCCGCATACTTGGCCATACATATCGCTCGCTAATGATTCGAGCTGTTGCTCTAGTTCCTGGATGTGATAAGCTGTGCAGTGACTTCATGACTACCTGGCGCAAAGCTTGCGGAACAATTGGTCGAATCCTGCCCGTCGACACGTCACAATAAACAGGCGATTTGTATTCTGGAAGACTAAACAGCTTAACGGTTAGTGAATTCGGAACGCATTTACCTGCTTTGATCTCTTTTTGAAATTGCTCGTCCTTGATTTGCTCAGAAGCGATAGCGTCCATGTCAATAGCTTGAGTGCTGACCTCTTCCACTCGCGATAACGAATCAGCTACACTGTTGTCCGCGCCTTTGATGAAACGAATGTCGGTACTGAACTGCGCGATAAAGTCCAGTTGTCGGGCTTGTCGCGGCGAAGATTTTTCGTGTTTTTGCTTAAAAGCAAAGATGAGCGGTTTGTGGTCCGTTTGGATGGTGAATTGTCTGCCCTCAATTAAATGTCGATAATGCTTCACACCCAAGTAAATCGCTAACAGCTCTCGGTCGTATGTGCTGTATCGCTTTTGGGTTTCGGTCAGTTTTTTTGTGAAAAAACCCAGTGGCTGTGGAACTCCATCGATGATCTGGTGAAGTACTGCGCCAACTGCGATATCTGAAGCATCAGAACTGAGCGAGAGGGGTGCGTTGATCGCTGGGTGCGCTAAAAGCGTAGCGTTAGCCAGATCTGCTTTGCATCGTTGAAAAGCCATTTCTGCTTCCTCGGTCCATACGACGGGAGTCGAATCGTTCTTCTTGTTGCCCTTGACGAGCTTTTGAAGCACTGCCTGGTTGCTGAGTGTGTTTGGCAAGAAACGTCGGTAAAAGTTGACCATTGCCAAGAACCTCTTCAGTTCCTTGGCCTTCGTCGGCTTTTCGAAGTCTTGAATAACTTTCACCTTTTCCTCCAGTGGCTTAATTCCTTCACTGTTGATTGTGTGTCCAAGAAATCGTACTTCGCCCTTCCCTAGTACACACTTGGAAGCGTTGATTGTAAGGCCGTGAGTGCTCAACCTCTGCAGGACTTGTCGGAGATGTCCCTCGTGTTCACTGCTGTCACGTGATGCCACGCATATGTCGTCCAGATAGGGAAAAGCGAAGTCTTCTAGGCCTCGAAGTACTTCATGCATATGACGTTGGAACGTTTGCGCAGCGTTACGCAATCCGAAAGTCATAAATTGAAACTCGTAGAGGCCGAACGGCGTGATTATGGCCGTCTTGGGAATATCTGCAGCTTCAATGGGGATCTGATGGTATGCCCTCTGGAGATCGATCGTCGAAAAGATTTTCCGTCCATGCAGGATATTCGCAACGTCTTGGATGAAAGGAATGGGGTAACGATCGGGCTTCGTTACAGAATTAAGGGCCCGGTAGTCCCCGCACGGTCTCCAATCCCCATTTGCCTTTCGAACCAGGTGCAAAGGACTCGCCCAATTGCTTTTGGACGGTCGGCAAATTCCTTGCTCCATTAAAAAACGAAACTCCTCCTGAGCTGCTTTAAGTTTCGCCGCATCCAGCCTTCGTGGCCGGGCAAAGACAGGGGGACCAGTCGTCTCTATGTGATGAGTTGTCGTAGTACCGGTAATCAACTTGTTGGCGTTGAACTCGGTGAGGTGTTTAAATTCTGCAAAGAATGCGGCAAATGGTTTATTAGAGTTAAACGTACTAATTCTTACTTTATTGCCGGTGACGGCCACTGCCTGCGCTCCAACGTGGGTACTGCTGTCAATTAGCTGATTCTTCTTCAAGTCTATTAGGAGCCCGAAATGTTTTATAAAATCCGCGCCGATGATTGGTCTAGAAACATCTGCTATCACGAATGTCCAAGTGAAAGCGCGTCGAAGTCCCAAGTCAATCGTCACACGCCTGTTGCCGAATGTTTTTATTTCGCTGCCGTTCGCTGCAAACAGTATTGATTTCGAAGATGTAAAGCGGTCGTTGTAGTTTGGTGGAAGCACAGAAATATCTGCTCCACTGTCAATTAGAAAATTTTGCTGCGATGATTTGTCGTGAACAACTAACCTGCAAATACAATGGCCGACGTGTTGTTCACGCTTATTGTCGTCGACCACTGTGCCGTGATTTAGTTTTTTGAAGTGGAACACTCAAAATTGCAGGGTTCGCGACACTTTTGCTTTCACACCAAACTGCTGATGAAACCAACAATAATCATCGTTCGCTTTGGGCTGACGACGATGTGGATTGGAAAAACGGCTGCTGCTGCGACTACGGCTCCGGTTAGTTTGCATGCTTTTTGTTTTTCTCAACAACTCATTTAATTGACAAGATATTTGCTGAATTTGATGTTGAAGTGACAGTTCAGCAGTTGTTGTAGGGTTTGATTGGTGTCTTGTAGAAGATGGTTGGTGTATTTGCTGTGTAGAATTGATGGCCATGATGGGCTTAAAGTCTCCAACTTCCATGACTTTGTCGGCCAGTTTGGCAAGCGCTGTGAGTTCTTGATTGGATGCTTGCAGAATTGCGCGCACTTGGGCCGGGAGTCTCTGTAGCCACAATGATTTCAAGAAGTCGGCATTAACTTGCGTCCCAGCCAGACTACGAAGTTCGTTAAGCAGCTGCGAAGGTCGTTTATCGCCTAAATCCACTTCCGAGAGGAGCTTCTTTATTTTCCGCTGGTCGGAGTCGCCAAACTGCTCGATAATAACCCTTTTTAAATTTCCGTACTTGTCGTTCAAGGGAGGTGAAAGCACTGCGTCCGAGATTTGAGTGAGCACATTTGATTCGATAGCGCTAACGACGGTGTTAAATTTTGACGAGTCACGATTAATCCTTGCTATCTCGAACTGCGCCTCTATTTGCGCGAACCAAATTTCGGGTTTCTCGTGCCAAAACGGAGGAATTTTTACCGAAATTCTAGAAACCGTTTCAATAGAATCGAAGTCTTGGTTACCCGTTATTGCCCTCCCGTTACCCGCTGTACCGACACCACTACCGCCAGGATTATCACGTTTTTCGTCTTCCGACATTATTGTTAAACTTCGTATCGGATTAAATTGAAATCACTTAGATTTAGGATTTTAAAAACGAAAAGTCAATCCGTCGGTGGAATATAACACGCCCTCACACTCTTTTACGAAACTATCACGTCGGGGTCACCAATTGTGGAGATTGTGTGCAGGAATCGAAATAAAAAGAGTTCTTTTCCAATAATGGCGATAATTCAATTTTATTGGAATTTACTTAACTAAAAATATTACAGAATTATTGTCTTAGTTTAACGGGAGAGGAGGCGACCGGTTGATGAGGAAATTCACGCGACTCTGATCAAAACTCTTTAATAGCAGAGATTAGTAGCCCACTGACATACTAAGTACATACATAGTCGTGTAACTAAAAGAGATGCGATGGTACTAGCGTACGCTTAATTTAGTAGTGACTAAAAGTTTAGTAGTTAGTGCTAGCTATAAAGAAATGGTACAAAAAGTAAATATTAGTCGCCACACGTTCAATATATTCTTGGTATCGGGATGATTTGATATTATTGTGGGTAATTAAAATATATAATTTGCTAACAACGTAGGGGGTAGGTATTCATCTAAAATTTCATGTTGAAAACTTTGTTAATTTGTTTGCCACCTTCAGTCAACTAAAATGACTGAAGCGACAAAGTTTTTTTTTAAGAATATAAATGTCTTCTTTACCATCTTTGAGACTTATAGTCTGTTGACGATGGAAAAATGGATACTTGTAAGCAGATTGATATGGGGAAACTGACAGCTGATAGTTTGTACGTCGGTATTTTTCTCCTAAAATTGGAGCAAAATACGAGTTTTTAATAATTGTTTCTTAAATGAAAACTGGTTGGTAAATCACGTCATAATTAAAGTGGTATCACAATTACTTTTGCAAGACTTTTATGGTAGTCCAATTCAATCATATGATGTGCTTTCTGCGAGATGATGCCAAATCACAAATAGAAAATAGGAAAGGACGATGTTTTTTCTCGAATATTTGTCTAAGCCGCATTATATCACATGCTGGCTATGTGACTAAGCTTCATACGTAAGAAATAATATGCCTTTCCTGCAAGGATATTCTTGACTTGAGCATACTGGACCCGGAGAAGATACGTTTGACCCTTTTGAATTGCTCTCGCACGAGTATGGTTGAAATAAGGCCCATATTAATCATTGGTATGCCACAATATTGGATGATGTGGTTATCTAATAGGTATAGGTATATTCGAAAACAAGCGATCATAAGAAGTGTTCATTATATACATATATTGCTAGCAAGTGAATAGAACGAATTCTATTAATGAGTTGATTCATTTTAGTACCGCTCTCAATACCAGAAAATTGAAGGAACTCTTGAGCTGTGGATCATTTGTCACCTTCTGAGACGTGACAGAAGGCTGTGATTAAACGTTCTGCTGAAAATGAGCAAAACGACGAAATTTAGCTGATGCTGACTCTTTCGAAGTGCAAAATATGGAGTGAAACAAGGGGATATTCTGACCTCAAGATATCTATTGCTGTAGTAGAGTGTAGGTACACTGAAAAATAAGGTACATCATAGCATTGAAAAAATGCATCAATATAATGAAAAAACCATCAATTTTAGTCCAGTGAAATTTTTCGTTGCTATGATGAAACCGATTTCATCAATATGAAAAAATTTTAAAATTATAAAATGTGTTCATCATTCATCAACTTTGTTCATCAATGTTATGAAAAATTCATCAATGTGATGAACCGAAATTGCCCTCCAATTTCATCAATGTGGTGAATGTGTCCATCATCTATAGAGAATAGATAGACAATATGTGCTGGCTGCGTCCACTGGTATGGTAGAAAGATGAATGTCATCCAATGAAAACATTTGATACAATAGATCTTTCAGGTCGCAGTGTCAGCCAACAAGGCATTATCTTCTTATCTTCTTTAATATATAAAAACGTTCGTGCGTATGTATTACCATGTTCCCACCAACGTGATTTAGCTAAATCCACTTGATAATTTTTGTTTGTCAAGTATTTTCAGGATCCTAGCAATAGTATGTGTGAGTAAATTGAAATGTAGGGGTGATTGAGATGACGTGGACTAGGTTAGGTTAGGTTAGGTTGAGTGGGGTTGTGAGTTCATCACAAGAAGACCAGGCACCATAGTGGGCCCATCGCCCAAACAATTAATTTCCCTGCAGAATTTAATAATGGTCCCAATATTGTTTGAGGAACCAACCTCCTCTAAGTGATTAAAGAAGTACCTGCCAAGGTGCTTCCTTCTACTCCGAGCGATTGCTTGACACTCACATAAAATGTGGAAGATGTCTTCCGTGACTTGTAGGTCTTCACAATACCTGCATATGTCCGAGCTAGCTAGTCCTAGTCTCATGGCATGCTTCCTTAGAAGGCAATGTCCAGAGAGTATTCCTACCGTTAACCTTAGTTTGGTTCTACTGAAGTTGATTAATTCTTCAGACTTTCTCCGGTTTAAAATGGGCCACAGTGCCTTTGAGACCCTGTGACCATCTAGTTGTGACCATCTTGTGGCTGCTAACTGGGAAGTTTTTTCAGAAACAACCCTTCTAGCCACGGCCATTGGTGGTCTTGTGCCCTCAAGCATGCTGTTAGGTGCGAGCTCAGCTCCTTCCTTGGCCAGAGCGTCGGCCTTTTCATTGTCTTCAATGTTAAAATGCCCAGGTACCCAACATAATCTGACACGGTTCTGCAAACATAATGCCTTGAGCATTGTGCGGCAATTCCTTACTAGTTCAGATTTAGTGGTATGTGACTCTAGCGCTTTAAGCGCAGCCTGACTATCAATGTAGATGGCGATATTCTTGTTGGATATCGATCTCATCTCAAGTACCTCCGCAGCTTTGAGTACTGCCAGAATCTCCGCCTGGAACACACTGCATGTGTCCGGAAGTCTCAGGGCCAGATGTAAGTCCAGTTCATTGGAGAATACACCAGACCCTGTGCCCTCACTCGTTTTGGAGCCGTCAGTATATATCGAGGTCTCATTTACCCTCGACACCAAGTTCCTATACCAATCCTCTCTGTCAGGGTACAACACATCATACGGTGTGTCAAAATCTAGTGTACCAAGACCTTCATCCGCCTTTTCCGGTATTTCGGAGAATGATTCCTTCAAAATACTGCTATGTCCTATCCTACTGTTCTTAAAGAGCCCAATGTTAGTGAGCCGTAGCGCACTATTTCCTGCAATTGATTTTATTTGTAAGTCCAGTGGCAAAAGATTCATAAACGCCTCCAGTGCAGCCGTTGGTGTGGTACGTAAAGCACCCGTAACGGCAATGCAGGCTGTTCTTTGAACCCTGGTCAACATATCCCGTACATACTTCTTGTTTGTGGCTTTCCACCAGACAAGAGCCCCATATGTAATTATGGGTCTTACTACCATTTTGTATAGCCAATATAAGATTGACGGCTTCATGCCCCATTTCTTTCCTGCTGTTCTCTTGCATATGAAGAGAGCATTATAAGCCTTGCGGACTCTTTCCTGTACGTTAAGTTTCCAATTTAATTTCCTGGCTAATACCGTGCCAAGATATTTTGCGCTCTCCGAGAGAGAGAGCTCCACGCCATCAAGTCTGGGCAGGTTGAAGGGTGGTATCTTGTATTTTGTACTAAATAGTACGAGTTCGGCTTTCTCCGGGTTGACTCGTAGTCCACACCCTTCGGCCCATAATCTAAGCCTATTGAGGGCTGTTTCAATGAGTTCACTCATCGTGTTCAGGAATTTTCCTTGAACAATGATGACTACGTCGTCAGCGTATGCGATGACTTTGAAACCTGCATTGTTTAATTCTTTAAGAATGTCGTCTATGACCAGCACCCAGAGGAGGGGAGAGATAACCCCTCCTTGCGGGGTGCCTCTAGTAACAGATTTCCTTATCGAACTGTTTCCGAGAGTGGAATTGATGTTTCTCGTCGAGAGCATTTCGCATAGCCAGTTGGTGATGCGTTGCTCGACATTTATCTTTTCCAAGGCGCTTTTGATTGCATCTTTCCTGACGTTATTAAAGGCACCCTCAATATCCAAAAAGGCAGCTAATGCAAATTCTTTCTGGTGTAGGCTGCCTTCTATTTTGCCTATTACCTCGTGTAGAGCCGTTTCTACCGATTTACCTTTCAAGTATGCATGCTGAGCACTACATATAGTGCCGTTGCAACACTTGCTTCTTATATAGATGTCTATAAGCCTTTCAAGTGTTTTGAGGAGGAATGACGACAGACTAATAGGTCTGAAGTCTTTCGCTGAAGTATGACTGGGTTTACCCGCTTTGGGTATAAATACCACTCGTACTTCTCTCCACGCCCTGGGTACATAGCCTAATCGCAGGCAGTGTGTAAAAAGATTACCGATCATATTCGTAACTATGTCTGGCGCCCTTTGAAGCATAGCCGGCAAAATGCCATCGGGGCCAGGAGCTTTGAACGGAGCGAAGGACTTAATGGCCCATCGCAGTTTCTTCCCAGTGATGACATCGTCAACAACCCTTACGTCTATTCTTGATTCAATGCCATATCCATTAGGTAATGTAGTTATTGGCACGCTACTTCCTGGAAAGTGTGCTTCCACTAGTGATTCCAGAACTTCCTCGCTGCTTTCGGCCCACGAACCGTTCGATTTCTTAATAAAGCTAGGGACGGCTGCGTCCTTAGCCAACATTTTGCGAAGTCTGGAAGCCTCGCTAGTATCTGTGATCGCCTCACAGAAAAGCTTCCAAGATTTTCTTTTGGATTGCCTGATCAAGTATTTAAACTCTCTCTTGCTTTCTATGTACAGATCCCATGTAACGTCGTCCCCTACAACTTTGGCCCTATTGTAGAAATGTCTAACTTGCCTTCTTTTGGAGCTTAACTCCTTATTCCACCACTGAGGCTGAGACCTTTTGGTTGTCTTTCTGAGCGGGCAAACTTGTTCGTAAGCCTTGTTCATTATCCTGCCTAAGTTATCAACTTCCCTGTCTAAGTCTAATGACGTTCCGATGAATGGTACTTCATTTCCTAGCTGATGCCTAGTACAAGATGCGAGAGTAATATCAAGCACCTCTTGCCTGTTCCGTACCACAAATGTTGGGGTATTGCCTTTGTTGCATATAGTGAGTTTAGTCGATAAGATAAAATCAAAAAGACACTCACCTCTAGCATTGATGTCACTGCTTCCCCATTGCGAATGATGCGCATTAGCATCGCATCCAATGACGAAGAGCCACTTGTCCCTGGTCAGCAGCTGCCTTAAGTTATCGGGTGGCACTGACGTCGACTCGTACGGTAGATAAGCCGATATCAGGCACACCGGTTTGCCTCCCTCTCTCTCGCAAGAAATTGCGGTTAGATCTCCGTCACTGAAATTATTCAGAAGAAATGCCCTTATATTGTTTTTTAATAGGATACAAGCCCTAATTTTACCTTCGTTAGCTTTGAAGTAAAGCGTATAATCCCTGATGGAGAGCCCCTGGATCTTGTTGTTCGTGTTGATCCAGGGCTCTTGTATCAGTACGGCTGCAACGTCATGCTTGATTACGTAGTTAACCAAGCACGCCGTCGCGGCCTTACTGTGATGCAGGTTTATTTGCATCGTCTCCATCATCTTTTGGTTCTTCCACTTCCGCTTCCTTGGTCATGACCTTAATCATGACCTTACCCATGCTGTATCGCACCATCCCCTTGGTCTTTTCGAGGGATGGGAGCGACTCCTTGCTCAGGCACAGCAGGAAGTGCTGGCCAAATTGCCTTCTGGGACCTGTCTTTAAGACCTTCCACGTATCGGCCTTCAGTTCCCTGTTCTGCATGTGGAGAAGGCCGAGTAGCTTGTCGGGGTACGTGTATGGCAGCGGAACCCATACCCATGCCTTGGGCGGAGAGTACTTAGCCAACTCCGCCACGGTTACGCATTTGAGTTTGGCGCCGCTCCACACCTCGCCAACCCCCAGCACAAACTCCCTGAGGAAGCCAACAGATTCCCTGTTCCCACAAGCTACAACCTTGCGACCGCTATCCCAACCAGCGCCGTCAAAGAGAAGATCGCAACTCTCCGCGGAAGACATTTTCTTCCACAAAGCGTCTTGAAACTTCTCCTCGACAGTTAACCACTGTTCCATGGTCAAGCGTCCGCTCGGCTCCTGCTCGTTAATTATCGCGACAAGGAGCTCGTCCTTCGAGTCATAAACCGGGTGCACCACGGGCGAAGTACCAGCCTTCACCTTTTTGGCCGCACTCGGCTCAACGACATCGTCAGATCTGCCCCTTTTGCTTAGGAGGGTCTCCTTGACTTTCCCCGACACGGCCTCCTCTCCATCCTTATTGCCCTGTTTTGTACTGGCTTTTGTAAGTCCACTAGTGGACGGCCGATTATCTGCCCTGCCTACGACCGCTGTGGTTGCCGATTTTTTGGCAGCCTCAGCGACCATCGTCTCCTTGGCCCGTTCTAGCTGAGTTCTATCTCAGGCGCTAAGTGAACTAACGTCACACCCCCTGAACTGCTCTACTTTGCGCTTCGCACTCTCGACTTTACGTCGGGCATTGCGCATCAGAAGCTTGTTCAGCTGGTGTGCGTTTTTGTTCGTCCCTGCTTGCACGACCACGGGGGATACGGAGGCAGCAGAGTACCTGCCTACTGCGCCTCCAGTCCCCTTCGTCGATTTGTTGCCCTTAGGGATATCAACGAGAGTACCAGCAACCTCGTTGCTATCCCCATTTACTAAGGTGAGTGTACCAGCCAACTCACTTTTGCCCTGTTCTGATTTGGTGGGAGTACTAGCCGTCCCACCGGATGCCCTATCTACGGAAGTGAGAGTACCAGCCACCTCACTTCCCGCTGAGTTAGTGTCAGTGAGTGTGCAGTCTGCATCCTCACTGTCACTAGCCAGCAATACCTCCTCGAGTTCCCTCTCCAAGCCGGAGATGGAAGACTGTGGTTCGGATTCATTCGAATCGTCTCCCAGTTCCATCGCCGGCGTTATGGAGTCCGTTCCCTCCTTTCCTGGAATAATAATTCCTTTTTTTGTATGTTTTAATTTATTTTTATTTAAGTTTTTGTTCATAATGTTCCCACGAGTAAGGCCGGAAAAAACAAGGTCGACCCAGGCAGCGCCGCCATACCTGGGCAGGGCAAAATACAACAGACCCTCGCCAAGGCGTCTGAGGGAGCTCGTACGCGACTGGTTTTACCCCCAGCCTTTCATCCTTGGGTACGGTTTGCTATCTGCTCACGCCACCACTGGAGTTAGGTTGGATTTAAAGGTTTACTCCTACCTCAAACTAAATGGATCACGACAAACGATTGAGACGTTAGTGTAAATCCTTGGCTGACACTAACCATTTGACTGGTTAGCCATTTTCAGGCGGGCGCCCACGTGAAGGACTAGAGAATGAGGATTTGTGCCCAGGCCCTGACGTGGACTAACATCATGGTACTCTGCTCATTCGTGAGTAGAGAGGGTAGTTCAAAGGTACCACCATAACACCTTCGGTAACGGTGTGTAAAGAGAAGGTAGAAGGCTTACCAACCAATTTGATTGGCGTGGCTAGTTTTCTTTTTGGCTGTTAATGTTACAAATATTAGTTAATCCTTTCCCTATTTTCTTCCTATCCCTTTAATACTCCCAGTTTTCAAACTTTCCTATCAAAATTGTCATGTGAAAGTACGGTAGTCCGCAAGACATGATAAATATCCCACCCCACCGACGAGCTATAAGCACTGGCTTAAACAAGTATTTCTGCCTTGCTTTGTTGGCCCTACAGCTTTTCCATCGAAGTCAAAATTGAGATTCCTGTGTCTATACATTGGAAGGAAATAGATGTGCGTTAGTCGGGTAAAAACTTGAAAACGGCTTGACCGATTTGAATGATTTTTGTTTTTTTTGTTCGTCTTGAATCAGAGATGGTTTAGGGAAAAGGAAAAATCTTAAAATTCTCTATAGGTGTTGGCACACATTTCGTTTTTCAGTTAAATTCAATTGTCGTCTATAAAATATAATAATACAATAACAATAATATATACATAATTCCTCGATGACATTATACATAGCTCGAAAACTGATGTGCCAATTTTCATGAATCTTTTTTGTTTTGTTTGTATTCCTGTATTTCAGGTTTACAAGACTTAAAAGATAGGATACTTTTGGACCCTATATAGGTGTCAATATTTACGATCTCCAAAGCCACTCAGCCGATTTCAATGAAAATTTGATTTACCTCTTATGTAGGAAGCACTTTGCAAAAATAAGCAGGATTAGGAAAACGGGTTGTGGCACCTCCCATTCAAAAAAAGAAAGGTAAAAATCTAACGCCATAGTTGTATAATTAAAACGGTTAGTGGACTTAATACGAAAGTGACGTACAAAACCTGCTATAATTAAAGAGACTGATGGCCATTATGTGCGCTCACAACTCGGGAACGGATCTTTCGATTTTTACGGTGGATTTGTATTGGCCTTAAGGAAGGACATAGGTATGCTAATTTTTCCCGTGCGAACTTTAAGGGGATGAGATTGGGGATGGAAGTTTGTATTTAGAAGAAACATTTTAAAAAAATAGACTGGATAGAAAAACGGTAGTGCCACTTAAAATACAACAAAACATTTTCAAAGTTTTGAATTTTCGAATTCTTTGGATGTTTCGGGCTTACCGCTACACAATTTGAAATTAAGAATCGACTCAGTTATAATTGCGGAACCTCAATCAACCGAAACTTTGTAACGGATTCTGTTTCTTGTGAATGTGAAAAATCTCAAGTGAAATGTCATTCAAGCGACGATTTTGATGTTCAAATTCAAAGCCAAACATTCGCATTTCCCGGATTCCATACTTATTCAGAACGATTTGCCATTGCGTCTGTACTTTTAGACGCCTTTGGCAACAAATTAACTTTTAGTCTAAATTAGAAAAAAAAGCATTTGATTTGACTTTAAGTCAGAAAATAGTTAGGTTGGAGTCACCAGTTTTACAAAATTGAAAATGTATTTGTGCGAATTGATTGTAAAAAACAATTCACAAAAAATTATGTCTGTTTTTTAAAAACTATTCCTCAAGTAGGTATCGGAATTATGCCTAGAAGGCATAGGCTAATAATGCTGGAGCTAGTATCACTGGTCATCGCTGACTCAAATATAAAGTCCCATTTGTCACAAGCGTTTTTACTTTTTCGAATTTCCTGTGCATTATTCATGCTCGGAATTATTATTTTCATAACATTAACGAATTTATTTGGACCGAAAAAAGTTCTCCGGGCCAGCTAGTGTTGTGTATTGTGTTATATGAAAACAAAGTAAAAACAATAAAGGCATATAAGGTATATCATTAATGATATCGGTCACTGTCTGCAATCATAAATAAAGTTCATAGACCGTTCATAAAATAGAAAAGATTCGCTACCATCCACCGTCTCCCCTACCGCAATCTCTGTCAAACAACTTTGAATAATATTCAACCAATCTTCGATGAAATGTACATCAGAAAATCCCGTGCTATTCACCGCATTTTACCAGAAACTTGCATATGAGTCCTAGGTAATTTAAGTATAAGATCAACACTGATTTAGAAAATCGTATATTTAAATTAGAACCATGCTCAAAACTCATTTCAGCATCGGCATCGCCTCACTTATTCATACTGACACCAACGCGACTAATAAATGAAAATAGAGCGCATATTCTGCAATGGAAATCGATATTGTACATCGAAGCACCATCGGCTGCTGCTGCACGTGGCGCGTCGTTTTTGCTAGAGAGAAATGGGTGGTGCGAAAATAATGTCGGTAATAAATTCCGAATTGCAAATTTTCCTCGTTTTTGGACGCAGAACTTTGATTGCACGGTTAACACGCAAACCAAATCAACCTGAGCGAACCCGAGCGCTCGTCGGTCGTCGCTTGCCTTCAAGTTCCTCTGTATACAGTAGAACTGCTCCACTCGTTCCATACTTCGATAGGTGTAATTGAGAAGCGATAAATCGCGATAGAGGTTTCCTATTGCAGTGCAACCGATTCCTGTGGGGGTGTTCGAAGAGTAATTCCATTTTGTCGAAAATAATTCACAACTCCATCAACGTTTTTTAGGTCAAATAATTGCCGGTTTTCCGAGAGGGGTAGTGTAGATTTATACAAAGCGACCGCCCGTGGTGAGAGTTATGAGTTTTAATTTTCCTTGGCTCTTTTTCGCACGATTTCCTCCACTCTGAAGCTTTATCTATTATCCATTAACTCGTTTCGGCTTTAAATTTAATAATTTATTGATCCCAGGTAATAGGTTGCACGATTTATTTAAATCTGAGCATCATTTGTCAGGAATCAACAGTCGGTCGTTGTTGTTTGCTTTCCTGTCATGCGTTAAATGAACTCGAGTAAGAGATTTAAATTGATTTTCTTTTGAGAATCAATATAAGCTTGGGGATTTAGGTTGCCTGCCATTGGGGAAATAAATGGAGTTGAGTTGCAGCTGGTAGAGAGCAGTCCTTAAGCTGCTTCCGTCGAGATCATATAATTTCTGATTTCAATTTCCCTTGTCTTTCAAACGCTATCGGTTGACCTTAAAGCCACAACCCATTATCCATTATTGAAATAAAATTGGACTAAGCACAACTGATGGTCTGGTCGAACGTTTTTTTTTTGTCACGAAAGCTTAACTCATGAAAATTAAACATGATTGAGTGACAATTGAATATCTAGGCCGGTTTTATAAAAATCAGAAGCAGAACCTACCTTAAAACACAGATTCCCTCATTAAATACGAACCTCCAACTGAGTCAGATACTACGAATGTCTGAGGTACGATACACTATAATAATTAGGAAAATCAATAATATATTATGTAGGTATACTCAATGCCACACTTTATGATTGTTTCGTAACTACAATTGTTCACCAGCAGCTCGGCTATACGATGTCGAAGTCCTTTCGGACAATATAATTATACCGATAATGACAGAATTGCAACACCAATTCTAGATCATATTTCAATTATTCGCACAAGTGGTGATTAATGGTGAATGATCGATTATTTGTATTCGTTTTTGTTTGCTGCCCAAGCCCATCGCTGAGCACAAAACGGATAGTCATTAATTTCACAAAATTTCTGTTTATTTTTTCCTCGATTTTGGCACATTGCCAAGAAATTCATTGCCAGACCAAACAACTGGTGGCGGTTGTTGTTGCGATGGTGGTGGCTAGGGTTGTGTGGTTTTACCACCCTTTCGCAACTAGCAACAGTGCTGCAACAAGTAATTTAAGTTTTATGGTTAGGTTTTTGTTGGACGCTTCTGTCGTGTGCAACACTTTCAACGTCATATTTAATGCTTAATGCATATATAATATGTTGATTGATTAAATCGAAATATCGTGTTAAATTAATGGAAACCGTGGTGAGTGCCGTCATAATTTTCCACAATTAATAATAATACTGATTAATTATCGCTTCTGACTTGTTTTACTAATAATAATTAGGGTCGCGTGTCAAACGAGGTAAAATGAAAACGGAAAATTAAAAATACCATTCGAGCACATTTTTCTTAATTTATGGCACCGAAACGGAAATATACAGCGAAGTAGATGAACGAAGACTACCCTACTTTGGAGTGCCTTGACACTGACAGGTCGACGGTCATTCTTCTAATAATGATTTGTTAGACAGTTAGGAGGAAATTTATTGGAAAATGTCAAGCTATGGTTATAAATCATAAACATGAGCAAATACTTGCAATTTGTTTATACAAGCTTATCGTTTCGCATGATTAATACGTTTTATAGCAAATGGGACTATTTTGCATGTGATACGCATGTCAATGGAAGCACAAGAATACTTATGATGAAAGACGGGTATAATGGCAGTTTCCCAATTATATATCCTCAACACTCCGCTTTGTCAGTCCTTTTTTTGGACACCAGTGATTACGAGAATAGATTCTAAGTTCAGAAGAGTGACAGTCTTTCTCTAAACTTTGTCTATTTATCAAGATTGTCTTGGAAGTAATGGTTAGAAACCTATTCAAACAGGACAACAAATTATATAAACGTTAAACAGAGAGAGAGAACATTACTAATCCGATTAACGTTTAAATTATTAAAACTACTACCAATGTATTGCTTACCGAAAGCACACAAATTTGAATCCACAATTCCACAGGTAAAAATCGCCTATGCTCCGACCTCCGACTCTAGATCGAAATGTTTCACGGAAAAAACATACGATTGCAAATTTGTTTGTATAATAGGTACCTACATACAGTCCGATATATCGTATTTCATGATAACTTTTTTTCGACAACACACAATGTTCGATTAATGGTAATTTCGTTACCGTTTTCAACAAAAAAAATACTAAATAAAACTGTAAATTCAATACAAATCAAGCAAATTCAAATTAATTTTATTTCTTAGTTTCAATGTTTAATCAAACATATTAGGATCATGTAAATATTAGCAAAGTTATATTCTAAGTCTTATTTACTTTCGAACTTTTAACTTTAAATTGTAATATTAATGTAATTATACTGTTTAACTATCACAGAATTATAAGTAGTGTACTCTTACTGTGCTAGCATATACTCAATAAATCTAAATCTGAATTTAAAAATGTTTTCTCGGAGTAAATAAATCAATATTTGGTGCAACAGGTCCGTAAGGACCCTAAGAATACCTTCTCACAATTAATCGTTTTGTATTTTTTGACAAATAGAAGTGGTCTATAATTTTATGCCGAATCCAAACGGCTCTGTCATGACATTTATAGCTACTTCCGGACATATTTCAGACATTCCCTAGAGTTGGCAAATGGAAGAAGCCTTAAGATGTAGTTTTTGTTTTTCGGTTTCGGCGTTTAGTGTCCATTCGTTCTACAATCTTAGACGACTAATTTATACTTTTCTGACCACCAGGTCGATAATCAGATCTACTAAGCGCACAAGGAAACATTTATCCGACTTTGCAGACGAAATATGAAGGTCGCTTTGGTGCCGTGTAGAGGGACTCTTTTCTTGAAGATTGAGAAAGCAGACATACATACTTTCCTCCGACTAAATCTTGGACACGATTTGTTGTGTGCTCTGGGCAGTTAAACCGCCCGGCTTTGTTGGACTTCAGCTTAGATATTAACCTTTTTCTTTAGCTGTATTGTATAGATTCTACAATTCTTTGATTTTGATTCCCTTTTTTTAGTTGCATTAATTTTATACCTATTATATGCTTCCTTTTATACATTTTAGCATGTGTAAAGTTCTGGCCATACTGAAAATATATTAGAACTCCCATAAAAAAAGAAACACACCAAACAAGTCCCAGCATGGCCTATATTGACAAAAGTTCGTTATCCAAATGAAAATACGTATAGCTTCTGTTACGACAGGCGTAACTACACTCTCTTTGCGTTCCAATCATTTCACCCTCTAGCCTTCTTCGTACGAGCTCATAAATTGAGATGACAATACATTATAAGATAACCTTGACGCAGACTTGAAGTTTCTTCCTAGCTCTTCGGTTAAATAAACGCCAACAAAATCTATCTGAGTTAGTGTTAGTATCTCCCGGCATTGCTTTTGGCCAATGACATGGGTATCCTTTCAAAAATCGACAAGGGTGCAGATCGTTGGAATAAGTCTTATCGAAATCTTGCACTCATCCACAGCATTAAGCATCATGACCTTTTCATTATATATCTACAACTATTGAAATCTGAACTTTCCGGTTCTTACACACACAAACGTATACGAGTTTATAGAGAGAGATAGTAAGCTGATCCAAATTTTATAAGCGCGCACTTTCCTTTCCACATAATGTGGAAGGTATGGTAAAATCACTGCCAAAGGACAATAGAGGCCGTCGTAAACTTTTCGTTGTAAAACGACCTTCTAGTATACTTTGGTGGGTTATAAAAGTTTTAAGCCCACCCCACTATAAACTCTCGAGCACCATATCTGCGGTGGCCCACCAAACGACTTACGTAATTCGTTTTTTAGCATTTGCGTCATTTTACTATAAAAGATTTATGCTTAAATGCCAATTAAATCCGAGCTGCTTCTCTCTGGTTTAGTAGTGGATATCCTGATGCATTTAAATCAGAAATTGTTTTAATTATGTGCTCGTCTGAAACTCTTCTGCTTATATCAGACCCGTATACTTCGAAACGGGACACTTTTGGATAAATTGACGTATTTGGGTCAATTTCCTTCGTCTTTGAGGGTGGACAATAAAGTTTGCTTCATCATATCGAGCTGTCTTATGATGAGTTGAAGGGCGTTGCCGATGTCACTGCTTGCGCTTTTTCCAAACAAAAATGCTTGATATCCCGGTTCATTTTGCTTCTCTGCTACAAAATGCACACAAATATTTTCACACCCTAGATTCTGTGTAGTGGGCTGGTGTTATGTAGGTAGTAGGTATAGATGGCAACATCGGAAAACATATTCTTACGCTGCATGTATGTGCCTATAGTTATACGCACCCTGGACCTGTATACAGAGATACACTAAGGCCCATTTTATTCACTCGAAGTTGAACATAACTTGGGGATTTTTATTTTCAACTTGAGAATTACTTTTATTCACTCAAAGTTGACTCGCTCAACTTTGGATATTCCGAAGTTGAGAAAACCGAAAGTTAATCAACTGTGGGTTTTCTCAACTCCCCGAAATAGTAGACGTTGTAGAGCAAACTTGGGTTTTTTACTTCAAAAATGTCAGATTTTTGGTTCTCATTTGTACATCGGAGAGAGAGACCGCATGCGGGAGATAAGAGTCGACATTACAATAACACAAAACACATACACAATGCACAAGGAGATGTGTGGCTGAACGGCATTGTTAATGGAGAGGTAGGATAGTACAGACGTGAAGAGCATTCATAATTATTGTTCTTTGTGTTTATTGCGTTAAACATTTCTGTGACTGTGTGAACTTCAAATCAAAATATTAATATTTGAAACTTAAACGATGTATCGTTCACACTATTTTTGGGAAGATTGACTATCGTCTGATTCGCGCACCGAAGAAGACGAGCACAATTTCTGTTTTCCGTTTTATAATGCTTGCAATAACATCTGGAAATGTTTATGATCCTTTATATTCTATGGAAGACATAAACTAAACTATAAAATATGCTGTCACCATAGAGTGGTGCGATCATTACCACATGCTTTCCATCCACTGCTTCAATGCAGTTTCGAAATTGCCACAGTTCGTTAAATTTGGTAGCAACAGAATCCCAGGCCTTTGGTGTTTTCTGTGCATTGGGTACATTGAATCAGGTATGGAAATGAATTTACCGAAAATTTGCCCCGATAGATAGGGGAAGCATTTCAGCCGCGTCGGAGCGGCTGAAATGCTAGCCACTCAACCCTTCGTCCAAACACGCCGAAGTTTGTGTGTCTATTCATCTTCCTCTCTGCTTTCAAATACGTACGCGGCCAAAATAATCGCAATTGCATCTTTTTGTTCCATTTTTTGAATTTTTATTGTTTTATTATTACGTGCTTCTTAATCAAGACTTCACCACCGAATGAAAACAACAAAAAAACTATTAACTGAACATACCTAGCTTAAGATTTAAAAGTAAAAGAACAGACCTATTGTGTGTCATCTGTCACAAATATCCCAGGGATATTTTAGAAACTGCAAGTAGACCAACTTTTGAATTTCAACAGCGGAGTTGAGAATTAAAGTAGTGAATAAAAGCAATTTTCAACTTGCCGCTCAACTCTCTCTTTCAAATCAACTCCGAAGTTGATCAACCTCGGAGTCATCGGCAAGTTGAATGATAGTGAATAAAATGGGCCTAAACATCTTCTATTCCTATTGTGCTAGATGTAGAGTAGGAAAACGATTTTGGAATACAAATCACTTTCATTATTCCTACAGAAGTTTTGAAGGATTGATATTCCCAAAATAATCTTACAATAAAACCGTACTCAAGTGATGACATAAAAGATGGATTACCGTCTACCGAAATCCAAAATTGTGCCTTTAAAATTACTCTGTTTCTATTCGCAACCCGTATTGAATGCGTGAGGTTGAGCTCTTCGAAAACAGTATTGGAGAATCAATGTAAACTGCAAGTTCTGTGAGCGCCTTGCCGCTGTTTCCAATTTACTTCATTCTTTGAAATTATGTTTAGGTATTATAGAATATCCTTTAAATTGGCTTCTTTATTATTCGTATCTATATGATGTCTTGTTGAATACCCTCGTGTATGGGGAGCACATTTTTGAGGGTTGTCTTTCTATTTTAAGCAAAACGAAAATTGAAGATAAATTAAATTCTAGTACCTAGCGAAAATTCTGATTCATTTTGTACATTCAATGGGTTATTCATGAGAAGCTGTGTGTCTTTGCAGACCGCAAGAGGATTTACATAACTAATTTTAAGTGATGGCCGTTTATTGAATTTTGTATTTTAATTTTATTCAAGTTGTACGAACTGGTAGCATTCGCTAGAATTTAAAATTTAGAAAAATATGCATCCGAGTTTTGAGTCTGAGGGAGAAATAGCTAGTATAGGTAGGTACGCGGTCGGGACTCGGGAGGGCGGTGTCCGGTGTGATAGCGTAGGTATGGACTCAAAACTGATTACTACGTTATAGCGCCTTTAATATTTAATGTATGTAAGTAATCCTCATGGGCCATGGCGCATACCTATCGTTTTGGGGTGCAAGCAAAAACCGACAGGATAGGCTGGCTATTGTCGACGGTGTGTTTATATGGATAGCCCGTATAGCTGTCAGTTTTTTAACTTGAAGGGACCAAATGCTACTTAATAACATACAAAGAACCACTCACAGTTGTTAATTAGGAGCAAATGAGGGAAATGCTTAAAAAATAAAATAAAAGTCAAACACTTTAATTGTTTAAAAATAAAATTAAAACATATTTTTATTACAAAACAATTTTGAAGGATGAATTGTTCATATTAAACATGAAAGAGGGAAGCCCATAACGTCTACGTAAGAATTTGTGTGTATGTATCTAAATGCATTCACTGGTTTATAGTTTATATTATTGCTTAGAGAAAAGGAAATTATTGTAATTTTTATGTCCGGTAAGTATATGCTTATTTTATGCTCATAAATAAAAACGCTGACATTTCTTACCTTTTTTCATATAAATCACTAAGGCGATAAAAGTTTATTTTTTTTCGAATTTAGGGGAAAACTAATGATTTCGTTGTTAAAAAAAAGGAAGCCGACCTTCAAAGTCTGGGAACACTAACAGGCACTGACGCGCCTCATTAATCGTTGCAAATGACCATCATTAAGTCGCTTCAGGACAAAATCACGGGATTCTATATTTTCGCCAACGATGACGACAGAAATTTTATCTATTTGGGGGGGCATTCGCTTGACGTTGATGACTGTCAGTGGGATGTTTAATCCTTCTGATGATGATTTGGTATACATTCGGAAGACATAGCTTCCAAATGCCGTCTTGAATATGCCGTTTCAAAGCGTTGTGTTATGCTCGGGTGCTCAGGACGCAATATTCACATTCACATAATGAGTAGGTAGCTACTTTGCCTGAATCGACAATAGATGATGTTAACACGGGATCTGATGATATCAAAAAAATATATTAAAAATACCCGCATTCGTATTTTCTCGACTAGTTTTGCGGGAGTGATGCTCTCTATATATAAATTTATTTTTTCGGGGCTATTGTGGCCTACATTAACAGATTGAGATTAGACGAGGATTCTGCCAGTTAATTTTTTGCATTAGAAACTATAGATGCAGAGGAGACGTGTAATGCAAACAGCAGAATCATGTGCAATCTTTCTTATATGAACTGTAACCAGAGCTTCCAGCAAAGCCCCACTTCGAGTAAATTCTTCGGGGCTTAGTAAATGGACCACATCTTTTTGGACGTTACTAAATGTTCAACGGTCAAGTTAAGCAAAATTTGTAAGTCTGTACTTACAGAAGTCTTCGAAATACTTATTTTTTTCAGAATTGAGTTTTCTGGGAGCTTTTGATCTAATAAGATATTTCATACTGAAACCGGGGCAGGTTTACCTCAACAATCAATGCCAATGCTTCTCCAGTAATTGAAGTAGGATCAATGAACTCATTTAACACATTCCTACACTTTTCAGCATGACATGGAAGGGTGGTGAACAATAATGTTCCATTTGGTATAATCTACCGAAGATCACGTGATCTAAATCAAGGGAAATAGTACGCTAGTTTAAGACAAAGCTCAATTTCATAGTTTGATTTTCTGCCAGCAATATTGGTACTCTGCCCCATTGTGCGGTGGAAATTAAAGACAATCCCGTATCCCGGTGTCTCTGAACCAAGCTTTAATGCATCTCAATATTGGTAAATCATAGTTATGGGTCCATTCGTAACACACGTCGCGTCAGTTCGCTGCAGTCATAGTTAAGAACGGAGTTATGTGATAGGACATTAACTGCACTTTCTCCTACTTGACGATGCAGATCGGGATTGCGCAGCTGTATTGCTCAGCAGCCGCGTGTGCTTATCGTTCCTTATCGTCGTTCACGAATTCGCTTTTGCCGCGTTGCTCAGTGATTTGATTTGTACGGTGATCTTTTGATCTTCTGATCGGCGCAGCGGCTAATTTTTCCCAAACACTGAAAGTGCAATGTCGAAGAATTCTTGCTAGTATCCTCGAAAGCGAATTTTTTCGCAATTGCAATTAAGAATTTAGAACGTTGAAAGTCAAACTCGCCACTTAAATTTGAACTTTAATATCAAAATCAAAATAACAAAACTATTCGAACTGAAAAATAGTAAGACAGACTGACAGGCGAAACACAAAGAACTCGAATAATCAAAGATAAACAAATATAAACAATGTTTCACAAAATTACCGTAAAATCCAATCAGAACTTTTGAAGAATACGACTTTACGATCAAAATTAAAAAAAATAAATAAATGAAAACTCCCAACATACGAAATGTATCTCGATTTTTTTTAAATTTTCTTTTATAAAGTTATCCTATTTTCTCGAAACAAAATGTTTCCTGCAGATCCAAACACAACAAAAAGTTATGTGCGAAGTCTCTGATCTCACGTATGCAACTCTTTTTTACCCGTGTGGACACAGGGAGGGTTATGTGTTTCGCACGTATCCTATGTACTGTAGGTACGTTCCCACGTGAAGCCCAAACGGCTTGACCGATTTTAAAGAGTGAGGTGTCATTAAAATAGTATTCTTTCCCGGATCGGCATAGGCTTTACAAATATGTATTAAAATAAAACTTAACTTAAAAAAAAAATAAAAAAATAAAAATCAATTGCCACACAAATGTCAGCGAGAGATGTATTCACATGGCGGTCTTGTGGAGTGTCTACATTTAGTCATACATAAGCGTAACGAACACTCTTTTTGCGACCGACATGAAATAGAAGTGCTTTCAATATTTCAATAAAGTGCTCTAGGTACACTCCCAAAACGCTGACAAATAAATAAAATGCACACCATTCACAAAAGAAACTTTTTTGTTTCTTAAAATTAATTAATTAAAATTCTTATAGAATACATGTACAGGTTTAGTTAGGATAGAATAAGTACACTTTTTTTGTTTCTATGTGTTTTTTTCTTTCTAAAATGCTGCGATCAATGACTAGAATACAAAATTATAACATTCACAAACTATAAAAAAAATACTAAAACGAACTTCTCACTGGGGTGTATGATACCCTGTACAAAATGTCATTTCAAAATTATGTATCTACACAAAATTCAAATTGCTTAAAACGGTCTCCTACTACTGCAGAAAACTTCTGTGTTCACAAAACAAGTCTAAAATTACAATTACAAAACACGTAATAGGGTAGGGTAGAGTATCACATTTTTGTTTTCTTTTTCGTACACATTTTGAACTTCTAATTCTAACTTAATTGCTTAGGTATGTTTTCAACTGAGTTGATGTTTTTGTTTTTCGCTGCACTATTAGCTAGGTAAACTTTTAATTTTTACGACGGTGTGTAGTGTATTAGTGAAATTGAATTTGGATTAGCTGTCTCTCTTTTTGTAAACTTACAGCCTTATTTTTAAGCCCAACGTAGAGTCTGCTTATTTTAACGCACCCCCTAAGATGCCCTTACGCAATGAAATGAGATTTATAAAGATTTTTCGGGCTTTAGGGCTGCGTAAGTAACACGAAAATATGCGTTTAAAGCCAGCACAGAGCTTACGTTAATGTGTTACGTAACTTATTTCGCATGCTGTGCACAATTTTTTTTTTGTTAAAATTTCTTTTGCAAATGCAACTTTCAAATATGATTATTATATTAAATAAATAAAAAAATATCAAAGATTTCTGCGTTTGTGACTATTTCTTCTACTTCAGTTGTATTGCTTGTAGGGAATGTCTGAGGATGTTTGTCGTGGTGTTTGAATTATGTCGTCCTTTGGCCAGGCATAAGATTTGGTGGTGGTCGGTGGGATTTGAAGAGGAATATGAATATAGGAAGAAACACACATATATGATTGTAGAATATATTTCGGAATTGTGCAGATTGTGCAATTCGACTTTCTGGTGTGTAAATTAATATTAAAATTCTTAAAATATAATATTTGTGTGCCTTTTTTTATAACAAACGTATTGATTTTATTTAAATTAATTTATTTTATTTAAATTAACTATGTGAGAATTTTGACTAAGTCCAAAAGGGAAAAAAATTAGCTGTCCGAGGGAAAAATCATCACATTGACATACCAACACTGGCTTGAGGCGGAAAGCTGCATGTGTAAGATTATGTCCGGATAGTCCGGAAAGGGTTTAAAGAGCAAACATTTCTTCCTATCACCTCACTTAGCTATTTACTTTCAAACGCGGCTGATGAGTAGCGATAATAGATTCCACGTTAACGATTATATTATATTATATGCGGTATCAATTGTTGAACTATGGAAAGCCCAACAAAACGGTTCGGTATATGGTAGATTACGTCAGGATGGTGCGGAACCTGCTGTTGTAGTGCAATTGGGTGAACATCTAGCTACTGGCATAAAGCATATACACAGATCTACTTGCAATGGTAAACAATTTAGGCCCACCACATTGGTACCTTACACTTTCGTGTAAAGATTTAAACTGACCTGATATGTTGAAAGCTCTACTAGTCGCTGACAACCGGCCATGCTTTCCTGTCGAAGACTTAACCTTTCCCGAACAAAAAATTCTAGTAGAATCGTATCCTGTACCGTTATCCAGACTTTTCATGCTGCGTTTAAACATATTGTCTCCCAGAATAAGGCGGGAAGGTGGTCCGATTTTGGGAACGAAAAGTAATTTAATTTTGGTGGCGCGGTGAATTTCAGTTAAGGGGTTCATGTTCACATCGTTTTGGGGAGCGCAGGCATGCCACCGTTTGACAGTGCTGAAGGTAAAGAATTATTAGAGCGGATTGTAGCTTGTGAAGTTGCTGATGCTGAGAGTGACCCAGAGAAGCATGATCTAGTAATGAAGTTACAAACTCATCTATATACCCAAACTTGTTATAAAAATAGCCGCGATGTTAGCAGATTTTTCCTTTCCAAGACATGTTTCTGAGAGAACAGCAATTTTAGACGATCAGGCAGTCAGAAACGGTGGTTGGTTTAACGTTTTAAAGCGAAGGGAATCGGAAACAATGATAAATTCTTCCAATACTAAGTTAGTGAAATTATGGCTCGCAAATATTGATCTACAAACTACAACCTTGTGTTTCCACGTTAGAGGTAGCATACTACACCTAAATATATCTCAAAGGCCGAACCCGCAGATGAGTCTAAATCAATCAGAGATGCGATTGGAAATGTCCCAGAGAGAGGTTTGTATAATTTAGGGAGGATGGTTTTCGCAATGCAAAATGCTATTCTTACTCATTGAGAATGTCCGTTCCGTCTATGACATTTATGCCATAGGGACAGTTCGCGTAAATGTGTATTTGTTAACACTTGCATACCTCAACAAAAGTATAGAATGCTTAAGTTAAAGTTCAGAACCGTATATAGAAATGTCTTCGACAGAAACAGACCTCGTAATCTGGAACACACGAGTCAAGGTAAGTTCGCGATATGGTATGAGGTTGCTTCTAACAGAAATGATGTTGAAGATGATGAACAGGATGCTGACGTTTTCTATACTCAACTTGCCATGTCGTTGGTTCATTACTTGATAATATGGATAAAATGAGAAATAGAACAGCTCCAGCAATATCTACTGTGGTTACGATATTTTACGCTAGCATCAGATACGAAAGCTTACCATTACTCATTAATGGTCACGCATATTTCATTCCGGTCTGAAGGATCATTATTGGATGGAGCTGATACGGCAAAATAAGCTTCCAAATGGTTAAAAATTAATCAGCAAAAAATGTCACAACAAGGGACAATAAAACCTACGACCTAAGGAGTGTCGGAGATCTTAGAATCCAAAAAACAAGAACCATAAGAGGACAGCGAACAATTAGCTAGGTATATCTGTCATTCTATGTACATTTGCACTTCCTATTAAGAAGGTAAGATCTGAATCATTACGGCCTATAACTGGTGAAAGACTTTAAAGGGAACGTACGAAGAGAAGGCATGTAAACTGGCTTATCATCGACGAAATCTCTATGGAAGTTTCGTCTGCAACATTGTAAACAAGATCAAGGTTTCTCAAGATCAAGGTTTCTCTGTCGGAATAAACGTATTTTATTTGGAGATCTTATACAATTACCCCCGGTAAAGAGAATCTTAGGTATGGTTCTTACTGCTTTCAACAACCAGCTAACTTAGCTGGTGGACATAGGTAGGAGATACCTAGCATTTTTTTTTAGATATACTTACTTACTTAATTGGCGCAACAGTTCGGGGTGGACCTGGGCCTCAACCAATACGCCTCTCCAGTTAGCGCGATCTTTGGCTAACTGCCTCCAGTTGCGCACTCCAAGTTGGTCCATGGTGGTGGACAGCAGCGCTTTTTTAGATATACTCAACAATATTCGTGTTATGGAGAGCTGACCATGGATCAGTTGAGATCCGAAGAGTTTCACTTGATTACCAATTTCCTGACGGAGAGGTTTCGCGAATATTTTCCGGAACAAACCAATTAGATTCGTGCAACTCAAAAATGACGGAAAAATTAGGAAAATCTCACAGGCTTTACCAAATGAATGCTACTGACGTTTCATTAAAAGCAAAAACTTAAGGCCATTGTCCTCGGAAAGAGTAAATATCCAATGATCCAATGATCCAAACTCTTAATACAATCATCATTGGTCTTGGATTTCGAGCGATGTTACGTCGTACCATTAACTTGAACATGGTCCCGTAAATGGTGCTATGGGTGTTGTCAAAAGTATGGAGTGGCCCGCTCTCCGTAGGGATCAGTTCGAATCAGGCGAGTTACCACAGGCAGTTTAAGTAGAATTCGACGACCACACTATTAAGGCAAATCTGCCAGGTGAGGGAGTTCGAAACTTATGTTACTTTCATACTTTGCTGGGGTGTTACTGTCCATAAGCTACACTACATTAGACCAAAAAGGCCAGGTATATGTAGCTCTGAGTCGAGTAAAAACACTCAACGGGCTGGCTTTAAGTAGGTACTCTTGTTCCCAAAAAGCTAGTTCGTCCACATGGTAAAAATTCCTTACGCTTACGGACTCTCAGCGGTACGAACGGAGTACCAATTGGTATTAGATTAGATTAAGAAGGCGGGAGAGCCTACGAGGGGCTCTGGCACTGCGGCTACTTAGAGGAGCCTATTGCGCCTTCCCTTATAGTTAGTTCCTAGAGCCATCTTTTTACTCCAGAGGCAGTCAGGAAGACAAGTATCTTCTCTTGGTGAATGTCAGCAAGGGATGCTGGATTCATGAATTCATCCCCTAGGATGTCTTTCCTAAGACGATGAAGAGCCGGGCATTCAGTGAGTATGTGGAGAGAGGATTCGTCACTCTCAAGACAGAGTCTGCAGATTGGATCCGGTGAGATACCAATGCGGTGAAGTTGTTTTTTCACTAGACCGAGGCCACTTATTATTCCTGTTAGGATTCTTAGGTTGTTTTTGTCCAGATTATTTAGAAACTCTGATTTACTGGGGGAATATTTAGGGAACATTTTTTTGGTGCAATTCTTCCTAACTGTGTTTTGCCAGATCACGTTTGATTCGGTATGAGATAGGATCCTAGCATAGTTTCTGAAGAGGTTTTTGCTGACTCCGCAGAAGGGTTCAGGTCCGATAAGTGGAGAGGATGCTCCTATTTTTGCCTGTTACTTTTCGCCAGGCTTCCGGTATGTGACCATAGGCCAGACTACAGCTAAAAAGTTTAGTGAAGATGGGTGCAAGAACATCAACTCCCTGCTGCAGAAGTGCCGGAAATATGCCGTCTTCTCCTGCTGCTTTATACGGCTTCAGGGAAGTTATGGCCCATTTGATGGTGTTCTGATTGCAGTTTTCCAGTCCTCCCTCTTCGGCAGGCAAATCCGCTCGGATCGGGGGGATAGGTTTAAAGAGAGAGGATCAATTAAGTTTGATCCAGGAAAGTGAGTTCTAAGAAGGAGATGAAGTGTCTCTTCCTTATTTTGTGTTTGACGTCCATTCTCATCGACAAGTGTGCCTAATGAGATGGTTCTGTCAGAGGCAAGAACTTTATGAAGTCGGCAGCTGGAAAGAATATCAGAGATTTCCTCACAGAACCGTCTGAATGATTCTTTTTTAGCCTTTTCAATTTCTTTGTTGTAGTTGGTGAGAGCACTAGAGTAGGTTTGCCAGTCGCCATTGCGTTTAGCTTTGTTGAATAGTTTCCTTACTCTGGATCTCTGCTTTTCAAGATCTTTAGGGGGGACCTTTTTATGTGAGTCCCCTATTTTGGAGTCGTCACGGACTGGTGAAAGCCGACTCCTATCAGGAGGTCTTCTGGAGAAGCCAGACAGTGTCTGTCTGGAGCCTGATTGAGCCGGTTTACGAGCCGGATCGGGATCGCGAATTCTGGCAGAATTGGCGGAGGATGAAGGCCTGATTCCTTTAACTCTTTTCAGGGCGGGTGTAGGACCAGGCTTGACCGTTCCTTCAGCCGGCTGAGAAGAGGGTTGGATTACCGCCGACATCGAAGGATCAGTGATAGCAGTAGCGGAACCGGAAGGAAGCGACTGAACAGCTTCCTTGGAAACCTGCTCGCTACTATTTGGCTCTTTAGGGTTGGATGCTGCTCGAGAGTAGGGATTCTTCTTGATCCTGAACTGAACCCGGTTCATGTTATAGAACGGCTGACAGTTCAGGTCCTCAAGGAGCTTTACCGAACACTCATCCATCGAGATGGTTAAGGCGAGACCCTGCGCGTTCTCCACTTTCCTGAGAACTTTCCAATCCTTGGTAGGAAGAACTCTGTTTTGCAGCCTTAGTGACCGCAAAATTTCGTCCGCGGAACGTGATGATCCCGGGAAGTAAGCCGTAGCCACGCATGGTTTTGGGAGATCGTCTCCTTCAACTAAGCGGAGCTTCGCGTTCTCGCACGGTGAGATGGTGTTTAATATGGTGGCTATTTTCATTGACCGTCATCCACCCTGGCTTGTACGAGCAGCCCAGAAAACGAATCTGTGGGCCATCATCTTATTCACCTCCCTGACGATGGCATCTTCCACCGTTTTTTGGTGTACAGGCTCAAGATGTCCATCCCGAAAATTGTCCAGAAGAAGGCCCACTTTGACTGTGCCCGCTACCCGGCAGGAGAGTTATTGCTAGACCGAGGGCGCTTGTTGGCTGTAGAAGCTTCATTGCTCGGAGGTTCATTGAGGACTTTTTCTAGCGCCTCATTATATGCGAGACCATCTGCAAGAAGGCGTCTAAGTTTCTTCTTGTTGGAGGTGGTCAAGTGTTCCCTTTGTAGAGATAGTTTATCTATCCCTAGATTCTTGATAGATTCGGTTTCAAGAGCGTCTGAGCAGCTCCTGTAAGCCTCCTCCGTGAGCACAGAGCTCACCGTGTCGACGGACTCAAGGTCGCTGTCAACAGTTAGACGATCAGGACGGTCTGTCCGTCCATCACGGATTGGTTCAGCTGTAGGCTGACAGATAGAGATAGGATTAACCTTATCTCCAGCAGAAGAAGTTGTTTTAATTAATTGGTCTATTTTGATCCCACGAGTAGCTAGGGAAATAACGTCCATCTGCAAAGAGCCCCGCATGCGCAGATGGGGCAGGATGAAACCGGAGGTAGCCAGTTATCCGGAGTCCACCGTTAGCGACTGGGCTAGATTAATGGGGCCCCCAGCCTGGTCGGTCCTGGTACCGTGCGGTTAACGCCTCTAACCCGGCCCCAGATTTAATGGTTTACTCCAACCTCAAACTAAATGGACCACGACGAACGATTGAAGCGTTAGCGTAGATCCTTGGCTGACACTAATCAGTATGACTGATTAGCCATTTTCGGGCGGGCGCCCACGTGAAGGACTATAGATTGAGGATTTGTGCCCTGGCCCGTTAGTATACTCTGGTACCAAAAAAGCTAAAAAGAAATGTTAATTTCGAAAAAAATAAATAATAATTAAAGGTATAAACTAAGTTTACTCACACTTTTCCTTTCCAAAAAGTACCTAAAACAAACTTTAAACCCTTAAAGATTCTAAGCGCTATGAACGAACTCACAACAATACTAACGTACCAACTTAGGTAGGTACTCTCCGACTACATATTAAACCAAAAAGCTAGAAATAAAAAAGTTAATTTAAAAACTAAAAACTAAACTAGAAAACCCCACTGACTGTAAGAAGATTTTAATAAATTATAACAAGACACTGCTGCGCATATTTTTGTCAGATTGTGTAGGTAGTCTCCGATTGTTAGTTATACTTGAAAGTGTTAATATTTTAAAATCTTTTTTACAGTCAGTCGGGGTTTTTGTTTGTTTTTTTTAAATGAACTTTTCTATTATATAATATACATGGACACATGCGTGGCTATTGGAGGAATCTTTATGTTTATTCGAAGCGGGGGTGTCATCTTTCCATATAACTGCGTGAAAAAAGATTGATCGATAATTCACAGCTTTATTGCTTCCCGTTCCCGCCAACATATTTCCGAAGTAGCTTTAGTCAAAACAAAAATTCATTTCACTATGATCACGCGGTGACGGTCGTCAGAATATCTATGCAAATATTTTTAAATGCCCCAAAAAAAATTCAAACCAGTAGAACAATACATATATTTATATTTGTACTTCTTCAACCAAGATAACTAAGAAGAGCATTAAAAAATTACATAGCAAAAACTTTATATATGCAGTATGACTTCTTTCGCTTCAATCATCAGCTCCACTATACGAAGTTTGTTTTATTATTTATACTAGCGAAATCGGGGAGACGTCTTATTCAGTCCGTGTAGAAAAAATGTTTCTTTATATCAATGAAAATGATAACTGCAATTTTAAATCTATTGTTTGTTTGGAGAAAGATGTAAAAAATTTAATATGAATACTTTTTTAACCGAGTGGACACAGGGAGGCTTATAATGTTTCGAGTGTATCCTATGTACGTTCTTACGTGACGCCCTGTAGCCCAAACGGCTTAACCGATTTTGAAGAGTGAGGTGTTATTAGATTCGTATTCTTCACTGGAGTGTCAGAGGCAAAAAAAAAAAAAAAAATGAAAAATGTTAATTTAAAAAAACTAAAAAACCCGACTGAATGTAAAGAGAAAAACAAAACAAAGTACAGTGTCTTGTTCATATTTTTTTCGTTTTTGGCTTTACATTCAAGGTTTTTGTTTTGGTTTTTTTAATTAACCCTTTTTATTACTGTTAATATTTCGCGCAATGAACTATATTTTTGACTATTCTATTCGCTGTTATTAATAAAAAAATAAAGTATTTTAAACTTCTGTTAACATTTAGCGTAACGCCGTTGTATATATATTTTCTGATTTGGTGTACCTACCTACGCTACAGACAAAGTTTGCGGAGTTTCTATACTTTACCATGCGAACAAATTCAAACTTACAGCGCAGTGACTGCCCTTGACACTTCAAATTGATTGCCATGTGCAATAAAGGTGCACAGAAGACCATATATCTATTTTAATGTGAAAGCCAAACCAATGGAAATCATTGGAATTCACGCATTCAAAACAGATTTCTTATGAGCCCACCAGGAACTTTCAATTGAATAGTATTATTGATTCAAATAACCATAAATAATATAGTGAGTGGGTTAGTATTAAAACTAAAAACATAAAAAAATACATAGGTGCAAATTTTTAGGGTGATCGGAGCTGTGACGCCGTGAGTCACAAAAATTGGTGCTTTCGGTGAAAATGCAAATTCAATTTTTAGTAGAGGTCAAATCTAGGTACATCCCCTTGACACAGCGATTTGCAAACAATAGAGGTGGTCCACCTTATTTAGATTCCCTTGAGTGCACAGGAAAAGCATTTCATTCAAAAAGGAAACACCTAATTACTGCTTTGGAAGTGAAACTCAGTTTAGCCACCGACCAAAAGCGAAATGAAAAATATCTGATTTTCTCTATACTCTCCAATAACACACAAACTAGAAATTCCTTAAAACAAAAAATTTTATTCTGGAACGAGTTTAACCGTTACAAATATTTCGCCATTTTTAAGGCACTTGCAAGGGAGGATATTGATTGTATGAACTTTAGATCTGCGATTGGACATAGTGCTGTTGGATCGGAGAGAATTTTTGAATATTTGACGTCTAAGGTTAAAGTAAGGGTGGAAAGCTTTTTCTTTTCGTGAAGTTATTTGGAAAAAAAAAGTCTTTCGGAAACAGCCGGTAGGTACTGAAGCTGAAATCAAATGTTTCCTGAATAACCAAAAAAGTTTTACTGAACAGTGGTATAAAAATGGGTCCAAAGATTGTTTTAATTAGGAACTTTATTTCTTTCAACTTGCCATATACCATAATGTTAATATTTCTTATTGAATACAAAATCTTCAAAATGGTTTTATGGAAATACTTTATATTTTCAGCCACCATTATATTTCTGATTCGTCCTTGGCTGCATCAAACAGAATTTATTTGATCTGGGCCCTATTCCACAAAACAATTTATCAACTTTTCACTTTGTATTTTGCAAATTTTTCGTCAATTTGCAAAACTTTCTGTTCCTCAAAACTATAAAATTTGAAAATTGTCAAGTTGAAATTGAAAGTGTAATTTGCAAAGTATTTGCAATTTTTATATTTTCTTTGCAGTTTCTGTTCCACGTACGTTCTCTTGTGCAAAGTGCAAAGTAAATATTAAAAAGTGTTTCGTTCCACAAAAACTTCAAACTTTATTTTTGCAAAGCAAATTTTGATAAATTTGTCAAAAGTTTGCAAGGTAAACGATCGCCTTACAAATTCATATTGTTATAACTAGTGAAGCTTTCAAAATGTTAAGACGTGAGTTTTTGCTCTACGATAGTGAAGACGCGGTTGTAACAAGAAATTATAGAGACCGAATTAATTTTTCGGGATTACAAAACTTTAATTTTAAAGAGTGCTTTCGTTTCAATCAAATTCAAGTTGATTTCCTTTTGAATGAATTTGGAGAAAAATTAGAGCACAATACACAGCGCAATCATGCTATATCGGATGAAAATCAACTGCTACTGTGCTGGCATTGGCTCGTAAATGGTTGCCAGTACCATGGTGTTGCAGTTATGCATGATGTTGCAAAATCAACAGTTTGCAGAACCATCCATAGAGTTGTCGACGTTATAATAGACGCTTTGTTTCAAAATATAGTGCGGTGGCCCGATGACGTCAGTGGTGTTGCTGAAAAGTTGTGATGATGATAATATGATATGATATAATACTATGATGATATGATGATATGCGGGCCAGACTACACATTTTACAGTGTAAAGACAAGTTGGTCGGGCAGCGTTCACGACTCAAGGGTGTTACTGAATGCGGCTTTAAGTCAAAGATTTGACTATGGATGGAGACCATTTCCGGATGTTGTTGTTTTGGGTGATAGTGGTTACGGACTGAAAAACTGGTTGATACCACCATTACGCCGAAATCGCGATAACCCTGCTGAAGAGGCTTTCAATCGTTGCCACAAAAAAACACGGCGCATAGTTGAAAATAGTTTTGGCATTCTTAAAGAAAGATTCCCGTGTCTAAATTATTTGCGACTGAAGCCTGGGGCCAGATTCTGTAACGCGAAACGATCAAACGTTTTCGTGCGCACGAAATATTTGCCCTATGTTACACATGCAAATTTCTTCGTGCAAACGAAAACGTTTTAACGTTTCGCCTTACAGAATGCCGACCCTGAGTTTTTCCCAAATCTTCCTCCCAGGCAGCCTGTTTATCCAATTTATTTACCTTCAAAATGAAATATAGACTTAAATATGTTCCAAATATTTACAATAATTTCATAAAAAAATTCTTACTTTATTGTTTTGAAAACAAGCAAATAAAATATTATTTTTTCTTTGATAAATTTTAACACTGCAAGTTTTTTCTCAATTTTTATTTTGCAACTTTCGTTCGGGTGGGAAATCACAAAAAGTGCAAAATGAAAAGACACGTCTTCTTCTTAGGCTGGTCGAAATCCAAGAGACCAATCTTTTTTTTACGGAAATTACAAAAAAAAAATGAACGATATGACACTTGACGACTGTCAGAGCGCCATCTCTATGTAAGATTACACATGTACATTATGTATGGGCAAGTAATAAAGATTGATAACTAAAAAACTTCTATTTAGCAATGCAAAGTGAAAAGTAATATGATAGAAATGCAAAGATGATTAAATGCTTTGTGGAACACTTTGCACACTCACTTTGCAGGAGATCGCAAAGACTTTGCAGGAGCGCAAAGTCTTTGCAAACATTTTCTATTGCAAAGTGAGATTTGCAAAGAATATTGTGGAACAGAAACACTTGTCACTTTGCCAAAAAATTTAATTTGCAAAATGTAAAGTGCAAAGTATATAAATTGTTTTGTGGAATAGGGCCCTGCTTGCTATCTCTAATATATAAAATTCTCGTGTCACGGGGTGCGTAATTGAAATCCTCCGAAACGGCTCGATCGATTTTCGTGAATGTTTGCAAGGATATCGGCTAGGGTGGAGAATCGAACAACATCTATTTTTCATTCCCCTTAATGTTAAGGGTGGTCCACCCTTAAATTTTTTTTTTTATTTATGGGGAAAAGTACTTTGAAAAAAAAATAAAGGGGGTGGAAATCGAGTAGTGATACTTCATATACACAAAAAAAAAAAAAAAATAATTTTAATGCCAATTGTTGTTGTCAATTATTTTAATTATTTTGCAAGCAAATTGTTGTTGCAAACAATTTTTAAAATTTCTTTTTTTTAAATACACCTAATAAGATTGCTTTTGTTTACTATGTTACATTAAGTAGCTTTTTGAAACGGAATAGATATGTACTTCGCTTTCTTTGATGGTGTTTGAATGCATCATTTTTGTTTGCCAAGGATTTTCTGGATTTTTGTATTAGTATGAGTTAATAAGTTGAAATGTTTGAGATGACGATGATGACAGGCAACAGGAGTTGTTGAGCGTTTTGAGGTTTAACGCGCATAACTAGAGACAGGATGGTTAGTTTTTAAAGATTTTGCGCTTGGTGGTTTCGATTGGGACCAATGAAGGCCATAATCTAAGTCTCGAAAACAAAACTTTGACAGGAAGATATAGGGGATGAAAGTTTGCGTGGGATTCGGCGATTCCAAGACAAATTTGATCATGCCGCCAGTGAGAAGGTCAAACGTTTCACGTCGCAGAAAATCAGGACGAACAGTCAGATCGGAATATTAACAATCGATAGAATATTTCGGAACTTCAGGAAAGAATACCATGCAGTCGTCCATACTGGAGACCGAGATAGACAACAACACAATCATCATCAGCATTCAGCATAGCGTTCCATGTTTCTCACATGGTCAATCGTATGTGGCGTGCTCACGTGTCGGCAAACCTCTCGCTTTGTACGTGTACGCACCCGTAAATGGAACGAAAAATGCTATGTACCATAAAGCACTTCCATAAAAAAGCGGTAGGTTGGCCGACAAGTAAATCGCTGCGGTTATGGCAATTGTATATTTCGCCGGGCCAGCTGAATCTGAGTCCTGAATATTTCTTTGGCGTGTGGTATTTGTAGTTAAACAGATTTTCGTTAAAATATTTTGCACTCGGTTACGAGGATATGCTACTATTAAATTCACATTATATTACCTCAATGCTCAATTACCATTTTCATGTTCGTTTAGGTAATTTAGCATCCACTATATTAATCGCCGACCCAATTTCTTTCAGAACATATTTACCCTATTTAATGAAGTAAAATTTAATTTTTTTTTACCAAATTGAAGCGTACAGCTCATAGATCGGTCGAAAAGAATTATAATTTCAAAAAAGATATTGCAAAATAGGTAAAATAATGTTTTTAAATTACCTTGGTTACAACAACAACATTGTAAACATACAAAGAAAGATAGCTTTATAGCTTAGCTATCTGTGCGGCGAGTGTCACGTTTGAATGATGGGAGTTAAGCAAAGAAAGACAGAAAAGTATATGCGCAGGGGTGGGTATGGGTAATAGGATAAGTCACATTTTTCTTTCGCTCAGTCGAAGTCCTGTGACTGTCTCCTTCTATTGTATGAATCAGAAATTAAAAAAAGAGAATCATACACAGAGAACGTTTCTATATGCGTATGCGTATGTTGTTCGTTTTCTGAGAAACTCAACCGATCCCATTGAAACTTTGTATGTGTGCATGTTTGTATGCAGCTAGAAAGATAGGATAGTTTTGGACCCGATAGGTGGCGCTGTTGTCGATTTTTTTTTGAGAAACTCAACCGATCTCAATGAAACTTTGTATGTGTGCGTGTTTGTATGCAGCTAGAAAGATAGGATAGCTTTGGGCCCGATAGGTGGCGCTGTTGTCCGTTTTCTGAGAAACTCAACCGATCCCAATGAAACTTTGTATGTGTGCATGGTTGTATGCAGCTAAAAAGATAGTATAGTCTTGGACCCGATAGGTGGCGCTGTTGTCGATTTTTTTTTAAAAACTCAACCGATCTCAATGAAACTTTGTTTGTGAGCATGGTTGTATGCAGCTAGAAAGATAGGATAGTTTTGGACCCTATAGGGGCGCTGTTGTCGATTTTTTTGAGAAACTCAACCGATCTCAATGAAACATTTTATGTGTGCATGTTTGTATGCAGCTAGAAAGATAGGATATTTCATTTACAAATTAAATGGAAATTGTAAAATGTATGTATAATTTTTGTAGATGAAAATTCATAATATTCATTGGTATTCCAAAGAGTCCAATTAATTAATAAATTCAATATTTCATGTATGTATTTGTAAATGTACGTTTTAAGCAATAGATTGCAATATTTTTATGTAAAATAATATGCATTATTTTTCATGTACAGTAGCGCTTTAAATGAAAGTGAAAATTGTTATATAATATTTGTAGTAGTAGTTTTTAATAATCAATAAAAAACACTTCATTTAAAAGTATTTCCTGACGATTCGCAAAATGCACACGTAATTGTTCAAGTAATAACTTCTGTCGGCACTCCCGGAGTGCCTGTCTTTTTTTTTACTCTTTTTGGTCGCAGGTACCTAACCTTTTCTGCCACATCTGAACTGGACTGGAAGAAGAATGCTATTATTTTATTACTCTTCTATTGTGTGCATTTTGTTATCTCATAGTAAAAAATTAAAAATATTATTGAATAAGAGATATAGTAAGATAAAGTACAGATAAAGTACAGCATGAAAAAAAAATTAATGCAATTTGTTTCATTTCAGTGCTGTTTTTGTTTTTTCAACGTTATAGAAGTTAAGAACAATATTAGTTAGTTACTATCTATTCCATAACTGACACGAATACCTACCTACGATCAGTAATTTTTGAGATTTCTTTATTTAAAGACAGACATTCAAATTCGCTTCAAATCAAACAGCTACACCAATTTTATTTATCTATATAGTAATTGATATAAAAAAAAAATGTGTGGTCGATTTTCGAGCACTGGGCGAACCTAGTCCCCATTAAAGAGGGAAGGTTGTGTGCTTACGTTTTATATTGGTATTTCTATTTCACATTTTCTTTTTCGTGCGAACCAACTTACAAACACATGAAAACTAATTTGACAGCTCACTAAAATTCGGGAACATTCCGGTATCAAGTCATATCCAAAATACCATTATATGTGTTTCCCGAAATAGTAATTTTATAAGCTAAAACTTTTTTCTCACTTTGGCCAACGTTCCATTCTGCACTGGAAATAGTAAGCACTCTTCATACTGTTATCTACTGTTACGGAAGCATGTGAGAAGTGTAGGAACACCGCTTACACTATAACCAACAATTTCCACTTAGCTTATGGACCCGATAGGTGGTGCTGTCGTCGATCTCCGAAAACACACAACTTTTTTCAATGAAATATTGGGAATGTTTATGGCTGGTTCCGGGTTGAAGGTGATACCTTGCAAATTATAAGCGGAAAACGGGTTGTGGCACCTTTCATTCAAAAACCAAATCAAAAGCTTTTTCTAAAGTTGTATAATTGGGTAAAATCATAAATGGACATGGTCCAAATAAAGCACTTTGAGAAATCTGAGCAAGACTTAAAACGAAATGTACGTTCAAAGCCGGGTGGGTACAGCTATATACAAAAAAGATTGACGTCCGTATGTGCACTCATAACTCGGGAAAAAATCGTTCGATTTTTATGATTTTTGGTTTAAATTCTCATTGTCCCAAAAAAGAACATATTGTGCTACTTTTTGTCGAGAAAACAAAATTCGTTATGGATATTAGATTGGGGATAGAATTTATTATGGAGAATCGCATTTTGAAAAAAAAAAAAAAAATTACTGGATAGTGTCACTTCCAATAGGTACAACAAAAAATATGTAAAATTTTAAATTTTTGAATTCTTTAGATATTCCGTGCTTACCGCTACACAATTTGAAATTGTGAGTCGGCCCAGTAATAATTTTGTTGTGAAACATCAATGCACCGCAAGTTTGCGAATGAAACACATCGACATTGCTATACTTCAGTTATTTCTATTGCAGAACTTTAAGTTTTGAAAAAAGAATTTGAATTGACCGAATTACCGAATTATTAGCATTGTGCACGCTCGAAATTATTATTTTTATTACATTCAAGAAATTGGGCGGAACAAAGTTCGCCGGGTCAGCTAGTATAATATATAATTCGAGCACATCATCCGCACAGCTATTTTAACCAGAGGCAATACTGAGACCTCCAACTCGTAATACTCGAGCCGGTGGCCCCTAACTTTTATTTCATGAGTAAATTAACTGAAGAAAACTTGTTCAAAATGTTCTTATTTTCCCTCAACCAATCTACATTTTTAGTTTATCACAAATATGAAGCAAAAGTAGATATAATTATTCCTCAACAAAATTAACGGATGAAATGCAAGGCGAGTGTGTTTGTGAGCCGGAATTTTTATTTAGGTGATTTGTCAATACAAACTTTTATGTAACAATACTAACACACTTATAGCATTTGCCACTTATAAAAATAAGCTTGCAGGCAAGTAACGGAAAATCGTCCGAATTTGGGGGTCTAAGTATTGTCTCTGATGATTTCCACTTTATGGATAAATTTGTTTGTGAAATTAGTTGCTCGAGTTTCTTAAAAAGTAACATATTCATCTCGAATTGCTATTTAAAATCTTAAATAAAAAACTGCGACTCCTACTGAATTATATCTGCTGCGGACACAGACGTCTGATTTGTAATAAGCTGCATAAGCGGATAGCCTTCCGGCCGAGCTTTTCGAAGCAGCGGGGATGGCTTGGTAAGGAGCATGCAACAACTCATCTGTAAAATATAGTCGGATGAAAGCATGCCCGATGAATGGAACCTCAGCATCGTGTGCCCCATCCACAAGAAAGGAGATACTCTGAACTGCGCCAACTTCATCAGGGACAACGCAGCAGAGGAAGACCCCACCTTAGTTGGCGCGCACAATTGGAGTACGACCTCAACCAACTTGGTGTGCGTAACTGGAGGCAGCTAGCGAGGGACCGAGCAGGCTGGAGGGGCTTGTTTGTTGAGGTCGTGGTCCACCCCGGACTGTAAGCGCCACCAAAAGTAAAGTAAGTAAGCATATTTAGGTACGAATGTCGTTTCTCTTCTGCTAATGCACTTTTGACTAGCTATTAACGATCTTAATTGTCTTTAGCCTTTACCTTATATATTATGTAAATATTTAGTAGGCCACAAAGTGCAGCCTTTAATCGAAAATTTTGGTTCGAAAAACTTAGCCTGGAGTAAATTAGCCAGGGTTAAATTTTCCGCACTGCGGGTTGTATTTTATAATATGCTTTATTAAGAAGTTAATAATATTGCATATAGTTCTAAGCTATTTAAAATATCAAATCTATAGTTCATTGAAAGGTGAGTTTGCATAAACAAATACCATGTACTGCATAAGAAAACACATGCGTTCCTTATTCGATCTATTTTATTAGTTCTAAACATGCAGATAAAAATCTAAAGCAACATTCACTTATTTCAAAGGACTTGCTGGCAGATAGTTGACTCCAACATTTCCATTTGAAATAATGCCAGATCCGCCTGAGCTTATCAACGATGATCCAGCAAGGCCTCCTCCTACTCCTCCCACTAAGTGTACACCACCATTACCATAGCCAACGTTACTAGCATAGTTAAGGACTGGGGCTACACCACCATCGAAAGTTTGAGACGATCCTCCAGTGTTTTCATACTGAGCTTGGATTGATTGCTTAGCAACAGCAATATCGTGTGGAGTTCTGTATTTAATGATCCTAACCTCAGGTGAAGTCTGCACATTCTCTTGAATCTGTTGAATCTGTCCAATAACCTGTGAAGCATCATTCTCCTTGCTAAGCACATAAATAGCAGTCCTTTGCTCAATAGCCTGCTTAGCTAATTGCACAGCAGCATTGGTGGCGGCGTTGTTTTCGGGAGCCTTGATGAAAACTACCTGCAGATTTTTCTTCAAGACATTACTCAATTGATTTTGGATGTGTGAGGCATGGTGATCCTCTTCGGGAGCTGTGAAGTGGAAGAATTGCTTGCTGTACTCAACCGTTTGTGGAACAGAGTCCAACGCGCTGAGTCCAATTACTGTTGAGCCACCGACTTGTCCAGCGCTGTACGAACCGCCGCTTCCATAAGAAACACCGTTTCCTAATAGCCCACCGGATACTACTGAACCACCGTGTCCTAATAAGCCGCCGGATAATCCTGAACCTCCGGATACTAATGAAACAGTCCCAGGATTGAGAGCGTTGCCATAAGCGTTGGTAGAAACGATTTGTCCAGTTGATTGTCCTACTCCATAATTGTATGGGGTGGGCAGTAAACCGGCTCTTGCTGCTGCTACTAAGGCGAATACCTTCAAATAGAAAACATTTCGTATAAGGATCTTTAAAATGCAAACCCATCAACAATACTAATACTTACAATAAATACTCTCATGATTGCGTCCTACTTCGTCGTTGACTGGTGCAAAATAGTGTAGAGCCCAATAAATGTGCCCCAGTTATATAGTTGGGCGATTTTATTACCTGCATCAGCAAACTTGACCTTTTGTTTTGCGAAAAGTTAGAGGTTTTTTATATAATATCGATTTTGCAATAATAAATAATAGAAGAACCTATAGATGAATTGGTTTTCTGTATATTAACGTTGCTCTCTTATGCAAATTATTTATTTAAATTGTTCTACCAAAAATGTTGAATAAACTGGAATTTTTAAGGCCACCGCGAATAAACTAGTGCTGATTGAGTGTAGGTAGTTGTGAAAATAGAAATTTGTCATCAATAGGTTACGACTAATAAGTTCAGACGCCAACAGAAAAAACTGATCATCAGTGAATGCACCTTGAATTTCGGAGAGTTTATTACAGTGGCAATTGTTAAAATTATCCTGCAACACTTCATTTCAATTTAAATTGTAAATTTACAGAATTCTCATTTATGCAGCTTAAAACAAAATTAAGGCCACAATGGGTCAAAGCTAGGACTATAAAAAACAAATTTTGAATTTAAGATTTAGGGGAAAGTGGACCTTGGACCGTTCCAAGGTACAATCCCATTACTAAAAACAAAATGAGATTTTATTTCGCCATGACTCATCTACGTTTATTCTTTCATTGCCGCAGTCTGAATATGCCTCGCAGCAAGGAAGGTGTTAAAAGAACTCCTTTTCCTTACAGGAAGCTATCAAGGATGTTCTCTATAATAAGGAAACAACCGGCAGAGCTGCAAAAGACCACGGTATTTCCAAAACAACTTTGTTTCGTCATCTTCAAATGCATCGGAAATCTGGCGATGCAACGTTCAAATACCATTAAGAAATTGCACACAAAAAAGTGTAATGATGAAGAAGAACTTGCCTTGGTTGAATACCTTACCACAGCAGCAAAGCTGCAGTATGGATTATCGAAAATTGATACAACCAAATTGTTTTGTTTTTAACTTCATTTTAAATAATAAAGCTGGAGTTATGTTTGTTTTCTAAGATCTGAGACTTTTATCTTAGCTGTTCCAAGGTACACACCCCCTTGTTCCAAGGTACAATACCTAAGTGTACCTTGGAACGATGGCAAACTTAATTAATTTTAATGCTTTACTTAAAAACTATGCACTTCAACAATAAGTTCAAAACTTTTTTAGGTAGATAAAATGTTTTTGTTGCTGCGTGAATTCTTTTTTTTTAGCACAGGTTAAGAAGTAAAAGAGAAAAATGCTAGATTATTGAAATCGTTCCGAGGTACACGACCTTCCCCTACTACATTTACCGAACGACTCAAAAAAGGGTGGTGAAGGTGGTCGCTCTTAAAAGAGGTAGTACTTCGGCTTTGTTCGAAAAAAAGGTTTAAATTAGCCTTGGATATTACGAGTTGCGGTGGGATGTTAGATATGGTTGAAAAAATATAAGGATTAACATTAAAGGAGGTATGTGGCTGCAGCTTTCCATCCTTCTAGTATAGGATAAAGTCGAGTGATATGACACCATTTCAGAAATTACACTCTCTCAATATTTGCTACTTAAAGATTATATTTTCAAACGCAGTCATCAAAATATCATTTAGTTTTATACCATATTCACACCGCACCGAAAACCAACTAGTTTTCGTTTGACCTTTTAATCAGCTGTGAGACACTAGTCGTGAAACTTCTCTGCAAACAATTTTGATTACAAATTTCGATCGCATTCATAACACCTAAAATGAATTCAGATATGTATTATGATAAATTGTGAGTTTTGACATTATTGTTCGGTCAGCCGTTCTGCTCAATTCTCTGAATATTGAAAAAGGTGTGTTTGCTTCAACAACTCAAGGATTGAAGCAAACACGTGGTGTTTTTGTGGAAAATGGTTTTTAACAACCCGTTTTGAAAACTGAAATATAAATAAAAAACTTATGTTTTCGAGTGTTTTCGCGAAAACCCGCTTTTATTCTGAGTGTGAATAGGGTATTACGAACTGAAAACAGATGAATGGATCGGTCGGTCGCTCGATTCTTGTACTTCTTTTTTGAATACTTGTTACTGGTGTGGAAATAAAAACTGTCATGAAATCTAAAGGATACCATGTCACCCATCTATGGTTGACAAATCACCCTATAGTTTTTTAAGTAACTTTTTTTTGAACTTTTAGGTTTTTAAAAATGTAAAAATGTTTCAAACTCTTAATTATATTTATGTTGGATTTTTTTTTTGTTTTCAAATTAAATAAAAAGTTGATATATTTATGTTTTAAATTAAGAACAAAAAATCGGTGCCATATCTCCCGACTTTACCCTATTCAAATTAATGAGCTTGCGACCGTGCGGATAGGAAGAAAAGACCTTAGACGTCGTTGCAAGACGGACATTATTGATGATATTGTGTCTACACTCCCGACTCTGGAATCATGGACTCGTGAAAACGGAAACCAAACTAACCGTTTTCGCTTTCGGAGCCAACAAAAGTGATGTATATCTGGTCAAATGAGAAATAATTCTCTTAGCTATTTTTGCAGCACCATCTTTAAAAACTGTCTAGATACCGTTGACGAAGTTAGGAATCATGTTGGTGAAGAAATGCGGGTTCCGTAAGTTTGGATATAACTATTTGTACGTGGAAGTTTGCCACAAACAAACCACAGGGAAGATAGGAAAACGGACAAACTTTTCCTCCGCTAAATGTTCGGCTGTGGGTTCGGAACTCATTGAAACAAAAAATACCTTTTTGAATTTTTACCAATTTTCAAAGTTCTATAACTTTTTTGTTTACATTCCGAAAATTTGTTCTTGCTTAAGGCTTTTGTATAGGTAGTACTTATAAAAATAAATTTTTTTTAGCGTAATTTGACAATTTTTTTCAAAACAAAAACTAGGAGGAACTTTAGAACTATGTTATTCCTATGCAAAGAAAAATGCAAATTTTATATTTTCACAAACGGTGCTCCGTGAATTTAACAATGCACATTTGAGCAAATTAAAAAAAATAATAATAAAAGAATGGAACTTTTAAGAATTCTTAACACGAACTCTAGAACCAACCGGAACTCTAAAAAAAAATAACATTGAATTGCCAAGTTCACGCACCGCAATTTGCGTTATGTCGCTCATGTCACTTCCGACAAACAATTGTTGCGGGATATTTTAATGTGAAATAAATTCGTTTATGCTTTATTTATTTTATTCCTTAACGGATAGGTACTACGAATACAATCTGGCTTCCGAACCGATTTGACTTTCGATTCTGAATTTTTTTCAGGACGGATACCCCGATTTTACCTTAAAATCCTTATTACTTCGTCCGCATGTATTTAGCCTCATTTCACCTCGTCTTGATAATTTCAAAATCTGCACGCATACACCTACTGTGGATGAAATTGAGCTAACCCTCCCAAACCTTACAAACACAGTTTAGCAGATCCGCATTTCAATTCCGTATTCCCAATTCCCAATCGCATTACAAAATCAATATTTGTATTATTCTAGCATGATGTCTTTTATCCTTTTTATCCCTCTTTTGCCGGGGTTGTCAAGTAGCACATTTGCTGCGTAAAATCCCCTCCCTATTCGCCACTCTTCCGTTGGCAAATGTATAATCTCGCATGTCGGGTGGGGTCTGCCGTTTTGCCAAAAGTGACAGAGTTAAAAGGAAAACAACCCTCACACCCGATACTCGCATTCACAACCTTTATAAGTAGCTATTCCGAGTAAGAGGTATAGAGGTACGCCTAAGCAGCCAACCAAACGAAATAAGACATATTATAAATTTAAAGGACTGGGTGGGTTATATCTGCCTCCAATAACGGAGTATACACACACTTTGTTTTCGATTGTCAACAGAGATATACTTTTTATTTCGAGAATAATTTTTCAAAAGATTTGCTTTCCAAATTTATGCAAATCGACAAATATGATTTTCATTTGAATTTGATTTTGAATCTTCTTTACATGTCATTGCAGATGGACAATCTGAGTTCGAGGTGCAGCTGGTCATGCAGAAATATGCGGAAAAGGGATCCAGTGTCACGTTGCAATGCAAACACAATGTGCGCCCGGACATTCTGTTCAAGGTAAAATACACAGACTATACAATATAACTTTCATTATAATTGTTATGCGATTCACGTGGGGCAAAGAGGGCGATAAATGGTCTATCAAGAAGGGATATTATTAGTGTTTATCTAACTGGACGATAATTAATGGTCCTTATTGCCCTGGGAATGTGGCGCAGAGCGTTTATGGAAAGCGTGCAAGGTGTGGCTTTATTGGTTCTTTTTCTTATATCTGGCCGTAACGTGGGATAGTATGTGAGACCTAAATGACACCCGAATGATAATAAAAAGCTGACCTTTAGGAATTCCAGTAGAACATTTCGATCGCAAGAGATTGCAGATATGGCTTTAGCGTGGAGTCATATTAAAATGCTCATATAGATACCGAATGTGTTCGGGGCCATAGGGACTTTTATGTGCCCTTTTTCTGTTTGCAGGAATTATTTTTTGAGAATTTTTTGCTGACACCGCATGGGAATTTAGAAATTTATTTGGTAAACTTTAACGGTTTCCCTATTTTGTTGGCCATCATAGATTCATTGTGCTGACGACAGTAGAGCGGAGTACAGGTAGGTATCTAAAGATTTTGTTGAAATTGAAGTTGTGAATTATTGGAAAAGTCGTAGGTATTGTATTGTACTTTGTCCAGATAGTTATTTCAAGGAAATATTTTAATTTAGCGAAAAGTGAACTGTTTGCAATAATATTTTGATCAGCAAACAAAAGAATTTTCTGCCTATAATAAAGAAGATGTTCAATAATTTAGTTTAGTAAGTCTGACAATTGGCTGACCTTGTGTACCTATCTCAGTTTCGATTGGCCTAGACGGAACACAATCTAGTCAAAAATTTCGTTGTAGCCAACGCTTCTTTGGGCCGGCGCATTATATCCTAACCATATTTGACGACTTATACCAGCATTGCCAGACGGTCTTTTCCGCCTAAATAAATGCGAAAAACACCAAGATGGCTATTTGTTCCAAAACAAATCGTCAAGTTTTTAACATGTTTTATGTACGACTTAAACGTAGGAACTTTGAATTTGAAACTGGAACATGTATGCAGCGTTGCCGCTGAAAATTTTTAAAAAGGTTAAAAAAGGGGACCGAGTCGACAAAAAAACCACAAACTAAAATCTAATTTATTCATTAAGAAACACATCTTTTTCTTACATAAATGTTTGCATTCTTTTTCGTTCACTCTATATCTATATATCTATGATTTTTTTTTTTTTTTTTTTGTTTTGCTCGTCTTAAACCTGGGATGGTTTAGGAAAAAATAAAATTCGTAAAAATCTTGTATAAAATTTAGAATAAAGCAATTACAATAATATTTACACAATTACTTCGGTGTGAAACTCGATGACGTTCTAGTTTTGGATAGTTTTGGACCCGGAAGGTGGCTCTTTGCTAAAGATATATGCGGGATTAGGAAAACGGGTTGTGGCACCTCCCATAAAAAAAGAGAAGAAGAAAAAAGGTGGTATAATTAATATTATTAGTGGACATTGTCATAATACATGCAGCATTTTTTGATATGAGGCGGTACTAAATACGAAAGTCACGGGTAAAACCAGGTGGGTACAGCTACAGAATATATATGTTAAAGAGACTTACGGCCATATAACGGCACTCATAACTCGGGAACGGATCGTTTGATTTTTACGGTGGATTCGTATTGGCCTAGGGAAATACATAATGATACTTTTTGTCGCGAAAACCTTAAGGGGATAGAAGTTTGTATGGAGAAGTACACTTTGAAAAAAATAAACAGGATAGAAAAACGGTAGTGTTACCTCCAATACAACAAAAACTTGTTTTTTTTTATGTTTTCGGCTTACAGCTACACGTTTTGAAATTGAAAGTCGGCTCAGCTATAATTTGGTTGCGCAACATCAATCCACCGAAACTTTGTAACGGATAGCGCTTAATTTGATTGTGAAGAAACTCAAATCAAATGTCATGCAAGCGAAAATTTTTGGGGAAAAATTCTAAGGCAAACATTTTACTTTTATTTGCCATTGCGTCTTAAGGGTCTTTAATTCCCCTCAATTTCAAATAATAAGTCGCAAGAATAATCGCTGGAAATTTTCAGCAACAATCTTGAATTCCCATGTTTCTCACAATTGCATGTGGTGTGCTCACGTGTAAGCGTACTTTCCGCTTTGTCGTGGTACCGTAAAGCACGTCTAGCGGAAGGTTATCCAACACGTCAATCATAGCGGTTTGATTGAAACGCATCAACATTTATATACATACTTCAGTTCTTTCTATTGGCCCTTAGCAATAAAATATTTTAGATTCGACCTTTCGCAACAAATTAACACGCAGTTTAAATTAGACGAAATAAAGCATTAAATTTGACTTTAAGTAGAAATCTATGGCTTTTTGGTAAAAAAGATAAAAATCGCATGTCTTACAAAGGGCAAATAACCTACAAGGTTAGGTAATTCTATCTTTGCTGATCTCTATATGACGCACAGTTCTAAATAAAAATTAGGAATTCGACTTTATTCAAAGAATGTACAAGTTTTACGAGATACCAAATTTATTTGCATGAATTGACTGCAAAAAATAATTATGCCTTTTTTTTAAATTTTCCTCAATGGCTTAAGCATCGGAATTATGCCTGGAGAGTTTTTCGCCAAAAACAACAAACGAAAACAGACACAATAATTGTAGGAACAAAAATGTAATGTATTTCTGCGAATGAATATTTCTCAGTCTATTCCATTATTTATATGTTGATTAACCATTTTGCAAAGTAGGTGCATGTTTTCGAGGTGAAATAAAACAAAGCATTTTAACTGTGGGAACCCACCCATCAGCTGATCGAAACTCACCAAATACACTAAACTCAGTCAGTGTTCCTGGTATTCTCTCTTTATTTTTTCCACGAAGCGTTTTTCAATTTTCACGGAACTCAAATTCCCTCTATTTGTTTAAAAGCAAATTTTCTTCTAAAAGTAAAGTTTGTATTATTCGGAAAGAAATTCACAGTAAATTAACCTTCAGTATAAAAATTACAGTTTGTTAACATTAGATATAATGATTATTTATTGATACCTCCTAGAAATTTTTTGCTAAAAGACAAATCTCCTTTGTATATGGACATTTGGTGTGTTACAATGTATTTCGAACGTTTTTTCGCCAGATTCATGATATTTAAAGAATCAAAACTTGCTTTTGTCCTGTTTCGCACGTTAGGTTTATCGGGCATCAAAATTTCTTCAAAAGGATGACTGCTGAAAAGCATAGCGGCATATTTTAATTATACCCCTCCATTAAACACTTTTTTTTATGTTTAGAAAAATTAAGAGAGAATTTTCTTTTCAAAATTTGAGGAGGGAATCGGGTTCGGTTCTGGTAGGTGCGCGGGAGCTGACGTCCTATTTAATATTTGTTTATGGTTCGGTCTTGCGAATGAAACCATTATGTAGGAACTTACATATCCCTTGCCCAATATCGATAAAATTCACAGAAGAGCTTGGTGCTTAAATCAGAAAAAAAAATGCCTAAACAGCTACCTATCACAAAAATCTAAATTTACGTTACTGAGCGTATTTTACGTTCGCTTATAATGGAGTTTTTCTGCGGTCGCAAAATTTGTTGGGTTACCAAAAACTATAGGTATAAAATTAAATTTATAAAAACTCACATTTACCCCTAGAATTTTTTTCCCATCGACAAAGAATTTTTTTAATCTGGGTTAAAACCTTTTCTGAAAGGGCTGTACGTTTAATCTTAAACCCCTTTCTCCAAGACCAGGCATCGAAAACGAGAACGAAAATAACTCCAAGAATCTAGCATTTACTATTCATTGGCTATAAACTAAATAATAACGAAAGTCTTAAAAAGGTTTTCTCAAAGTTTATTTAATACTAAATAATACGCCAAAGAAATAGCTGTTGGTAAGCGAAATCATTTGCCTGTTTTTTTATATGAAGTTTCAGAGTTTGTAGAGAAGCTGAAGTCGATAAAGTCCCTAACTAAGTGCATTGAAAGATATAAATATATTTCATGTTGTTCTGCCCGATTTACCAATGTGATTGTGTGACCCTTCTTGTTGACATAGGTTATAATGTTAAATTTTGTATATTATTTGCTACTAGAGAAAGTTTTGCCGCTTCGGTCCTAATATTTGCAAACCTCCCAGTGGAAGCTTACACAGTCCTGGAAATGGTGTCAATGGCAGCAGCTTATGCAAGTAGTTCTATGAAGATAAAGAAGATGATAGAACCTTATCTAAATTCTTTTTTTACATCTGAGGTCTCAGTGAGATGCTACTACAGATATTTTGGGTCGTATGCGAAAGGATTCTCAAACTTAAATCCAGTTTTTGACATAAGCCCTCATCTGCCTTATAAAATTCAAACTATGGTCCAATGTCCGTTCCTTTTTTCATACGAAAATCAGCTTAAGACATCGGAACTGATATTTAAGCTTAAGAGAATGATTTGGGATACGATCACAGAATAGCGCCGACGTTCATTCTTTTAGGAAAACACTGCAATTAACTTAATCTAGTAATTTCGCAGTTTCCTAGATAACTTTGTTGCATCGCTTTTCTATAGAAATATTATAATATGTCGATAGCGCATTTGTCTTCATGAATGCCTGTACATTTTACAGTCAAACCTGTCTAGGTGGGACCTTAAGTGGGATACCTGTATTATTTGGATTAATTCTTGATTTGATTTCTTCAAAAAAAAAAATTATAAGAAACGTTTTGACCCTCATAAGTAAAACTTACATTTTATAAATTAACACCTGTTATTGGAACATCTATCTTCAAATTAATTTTACTCTCTGCGATTGTGATGTGGTTGTCCAAAATCGTTATTCTTTTGCATCAGTTAATTTTTTCTTCCATTAAACATGACGACCAATTGTATTTTGTTGTATCAACGCCCCGATCGAACGCAGTTTTGTGTCATTAAGCTGCAATTTAGTTCGTTCCTTGTTTTTTGTGCTTACGTATTTAAATTTTTTGAAAAGCTTTCTTAAGTGAAACCAATATAGTATTTGTTTTGAGACACTGTCTGCCTTACCTCTACCTACCTATAAGTGAGACTGAAATTAATTGACTGCATTCAGTTTTATAGTTATCCGCAAAACAAAATTTTAAGCTTTGCTTGAAGCTTAAAGCTTGGATTTTATATAACGCAGATATTTGTAAAAAGTGATTTTGACGTTCTCTATATTTCCATTTTTCCATATATTTAAATGCACCGCACACAGTGTCGTAAAAGAACAACCATTTGGTTCACTCTTAAAGTCCACAGTGCACACTATACGTAATGGAAAGAAAGTATCCACATCAATATGGCCCTTTCAGAGTAAGTGCAGACCATTCGCCGCAATATTAGAGTTCATCTCTGATCTCGACCAGCATCACTGTTCGCATAAAATTGCATATATAATTCTGTCGTAATGCCTTTTTTTCAACGCAAATGGGCAATAAAACTTGACGATTTTATTCCAAATGGCTAATATGCAATTCAGTATTGACCGGCATTCTCTCCGAAGGATATTATTCGGCTCCCTGTGCAATCATTTCGTTTGTATTCCAACTTTATTATACGGTGATTTTTTCAATTTTACAAGAAAGCACGTGCAAATATCGGGAATAAATTACTTCTTTTATGCGTGACGCTCTCCTCCCGTTGGATTTGCATACGAAATGTCTTAGTGCTCAGGCATTGCAAAAGATGTAAACATTAGCTACCATAAATAATTCGAGATCCCACTCATATTCTTAGCTTGCGTAGGAAATATATAGTTCCGCACTTCGCAGCAGTCGAAGAATTATTTTTAAATTGAAATACCAGTTAGACAGGGGGCCAATTCTGGTTCTGTGAAAGATTAAAGATCAGTTTTTGTTTTAATTTGTGAGCATGAAAATACATCAAAAATAAAACTAATATTTACCCGGGTCGAAATTTAAAAATTATTTTTAAACTTAATAATAATAATAATAATAATAATTTTTGGCGCAACAGGTCCGTAGGGACCCAGGGCCTAGCTTCTCACAACCATTCGTTTTGTGTGAGTTTTCATTTTTGGAACGAATGGAAGGGATCTACAATTTTATGCCGATTCCAAACGGCTAATTGAGAAGCTCTTTCATGACAGTTATACTCTCGGATGTTTGTCAGACGTTCGCGAGAGGTGGCGCAGTGAAAAAACCCTGAGTTGGAATTTGGGTTTTTGCGGGATTCGAACCTGAACCCCTCGCTTAGTAGTCCAACACACTAACCACTAAGCCACTGCGCCCACAATTTTAAACTTAGAAACCTAAAATTCTTTAGATATTCTTGCACCAGTACTAAATTTTATAAGTATTTCTTTTCGCCTCCATATAAAATAAAAATTAAAAAAAAAAAACCGCTAAACCGCATGAAAAACAATTGTTTTGGTGCTTAGTCTACCTACTAAAAACATATTTGAACCTCCGGACAGAAATTATTTTAGCCTCTGAACCGTCTGAGACAATTTAGACTTTCAATAACATGTAATTAATTAGTATAAATATAGCAATAATTGGTACAGATTTTATTTAAATAATTTTACTCTTAAACTTGAGCTTTATATAAGTTCTTATTTATGATTAAATAATTTTTACTGTATTTATTATAATAATCCCCTCTATATTATTTCTGTAATTTCTGTAGTGTGTTTCTCCCTTTTGCAGTTCACACGGTCAACCAATCTTAACAAAAGAAGTGTCAAAAAAAAGATATTTTTAGGGTGCTTATCTTTGCATTTTTACTTTTTTAAAATATTAACAATTAAAAAAAAAATTATTTTACTGCATTAAATTTCAACTACGCAGTTGTGTGCAAACTATGATTCCGGGAAATACTTTTTTTTCGTTCTTCATGTACACTACAAACGACGTCACGAAAGAGAGTCGACGGTAGAAGAGAGTTACAGTAAAGATTTATGTAAAACCTTCTGCCTACACCTGAGCGATGAAGGGCACGTCGACCTATAAGATGTATTGTACAATAGGGCCAAAATAATGTTTAGGCGAGCAGATTCTCCACTTTTCTAACGAAGTTAATCAAGCTGCTGGCAGATGACTTCTTCATCTCTTCAGGGCTCAGAAGCTCCCTGTAGAAGATAATTCTCCTGATTCCACATAGGGCTGGACACTCACATATTATGTGCCCAAGCTGTTTCGTCTTCTTCAATACACAACCGACAAAGTGAGGAGTCGGTTAAATTAATTTCGTAGGTTGTGATGTCCTGTGAGGAAAACAGCCAGATTTTCGATATCATGCCTTCTTAGATTTAAATTTATGTTGGCATCTTTTTTGAACGGCTGAATAGCACGCTTGGCCTGGGATATTCTTCCAATATGAGCTACATTTTGTGTGATTTGGGAGTGTAGCAGAAGGGTTCTACGTCCGAGCGTTTGAAGGCCGTTGAAACAGCTTAGTACTGATTTGGAGGCAATAATATTCGAGCTAACGGCGTGTATAGCTGCTTGACTGTCCGTGAATATATGGATGTATAAATGCCTTTAGTACCTGTGTTGTATAATATGTAGTTAGGTCCGTGGAACCCAGCATCCACTCCTGTTTCCATTTTGGAACCATCCGTAAACCACTTTCGACCATTTTGGCAAGTAGGTGGGCTATTGTACGCCCATGCTTCTCTACTAGGGATCTCCGTAGAGAACCGTTTTTTGAAACGTAAAGTCTTTGGAAAGCGGTCTGTTACCGTGCAGATTATGCCAAGTACTGTAATTTCAGAGAAAAAATCCTTTAACTCAGGATGGTCGCTGAGAATTGTCTCTTTCATTTCGATTAAACTTGCCGAGCTGCGAATTGCCCTTTGTTTATGTATATGTGTACAGGTGTTAGTCCTATTAAGGCTTCTATAGTCGCAGTAGGATAGGTACGCCTACGCATATGGATCCGGATATACCGAGACATGCAAGTCGCTTTACCCTTTGAAGCTTAGCAATGGCCGCCATTCTAAAGAAGCGTATGTTATGATGGGCCTGATCATCATTGTGTAGATAGGAAATCTAAGAAAGAATTTTATTTTCAAAATTTTGCGTGGGAATTGGGTAGGTGCGCTGACGGTCTATCCGATACGTGGCGCTGTTGTCCATCTCCGAAACCACTTAACCGATTTCAATGAAATTTTGTGGATGGGTATGGTTGGTTCCAGTTTTAAAGATAGGATAGTTTTGGATCCGATAGTTCCACACGAAAGGCACGCACAAACCGGGCGGGTACCCCAATATATAAAAGAGACTGACGTCTGTGTGTGCACTCATAACTAGAGAATGGATCGTTAAATTTCTACAATTTTGGGTTTAGGGGATTCGTATTGAAATGGCATTTATGCTACTTTTTGTCGTGAAAATAAAAGTTAAAGGGGATGAGATTGGGAATGGAACTTAGTATGGGAAAATGATATATGTGACATAAATTATCCCATGTTTTTCAAATGGTCAATCGTATGTGGCGTGCTCACGTGTGAGTGAAAAAGTGAAAAGTTGGGAGACATGTCAATCATTGCGTTTTGATTTAAACACATCGACAATGCAATACTTCAGTTATTTATATTGTATTTAATATAAACTTTTGAATAAAGAATTTGAATTGACCGAATTACATAGAGCAGCATTGCTCATTCTCGGAATTATTATTTTCATTAGGTACATTAACGAATTTGGGCGGAACGAAGTTCGCTGGGTCAGCTAGTTTACTATAATAACTAGCTGAGCTGGTTAGAGGAAAGAGTGGCGAGTGTTAAAGAAAATGAGAAATGTAAAGCCACATAAAAAAAAAGAAAAGACGCATTTAGGAAAAGTGTTAAGTGATATAGAAAGAACTTATTACGTTACTACTAGTGCCAATCGACAGCAATGTTCCGTTCTAAATCTAGGAACTCTCACAGCGTTTGACGAACGAAGTGAATGCATGTCATTGTGGTATAGGTTCGTAGGAAAATATTAAGACTATAGGCTTCACACTAAATACAATGGGTAATTGTATAGGGGAAATTTCGCCATTGTGAGTGGACACGTAATATGTTCAGCCTTTTTAAGTACCAAATAACATTTACCTACCATTAAATGATTATTATAAGCTTTGGAGAGGTATATACCCGCTACGTATAAAGAATAAATTGAGTGCCTGGCAGGCATGAACTATTTTAAAAGCAGGAAACAAAGCTAATTTAACATTTTGCAACTACTGTAGTCGTCAGTGTTTTTTTCATTTCTTTCTTTCCAGAGTAAAATCCAAGGGGCAATTATGCTGAAATCCTATTAGTAATGGTATTTTAAATATTTTAAACACTCATTGAAAAAACATTGTTAAGAAAAGAATAATAACATTTTCAAAAAATTGCTACCTAAAAGTTTTTGCCTTAACTATTGTTTTTTTATAAAAAGAACTGGTTTTTGAAATTTCAAGAATCAAGTAAGAATAAAATAGTTTCCGTCACTAATTTCTCTATGTAAAGGGAAAAGGACACTTAGAATACCAACTGTCTTGGATCGTAGGTATAGCACAGGAAGTTGTAAGTTGTAAGAAGTGAATCAAAACTGTTTTCTCATGAATAACTTTTTTGAGTTAAGTAATAGCATATATAATGTTTAATGTTTTGGACTTTTGCATGCTATCAGAATTTTTAGTTCCCCATCTAAGTAAGACAAACACTCCTTCCTCAACGGTTTAGATCCCATTTGATAAGAACGAACTCATTCACAACACTAAAACAAACTCAAACTAATTGAGGGCAATTAAGTTTCATTAGCAAAACAATGCATAATATTATTAACATCAGATATAGCCACATACACCACGAAAGCAAACCAATTACGGTCACCGATAATGTGGAATGCATGTTTAGCTGGTTAATTAGTCCATTACCCACGAAAAACCAAAATTACGTTATGCCCAAGGACGACGAAAACAAGCGGAGTACCCCCATCTCACCGTCGAAAGTTACACACAAAAAGCCAATTTGAATTCCAAAATAAGCCACCGCAAATCCCCAAAGTGTGACGACGCCAAACAACACTAATACACATTACGCCCAACAAACCAATGTGATTACAGTTCACAGAGTTGGCTCCTCTCAAGTAGGTACGAGTACATGTGGCCAAAATCCAAATTGCAAAATTAGGCGTAATGATTGATTCAATCCCCATAATGGTTGAGTCATTCCGGTAGCACAAAAGAGATAGGGTTTCTGCCCAAATATGCTCGCTCATTGACCTCAGACGTGGAATAAACTTCAACTGATTTACCAAAGTGCACACCCAGAGGACATCTTCTCAAAATAAATAAATAAAACCAATAACAAAGTACATTCCCGGACCTCTCACTACGAGTAAGTTGAGAATTCAATTTGGCATTGCCTGGACTTTTCTTATCAAGGAATAAACCCAAATTGAAGTCAGCAAAGCATTACCTAAGTAGCCTTACCCACTAAATCAATAAAACGAATCCCATTTGCGAAAGTAGGTGGATATGACGCAAGAGGTAAATCTTCTTCGAAAGGATTTTCATTCCACTTCATTCTCTGGCAGACGTATGTGTTGGTAGATATTGCTGTTAGCAAGCTACCCAAGTTAATATCTTGCTCATGTGCACACGAAATGAATTCAACAAGTTCGCAACTACGGCGTTGTCCTTATTTAATTTACGAAAATTAAAGTTGTGAGGACGGCATAAGTGTGTGGGGGAGTATCATGTGGAAAGGCCGCGCCCCATAACTTATTTCGAAGGGACACACACTTTTGCTTAATTTCCGGTTGCAATTAAATGCAGCGTGCTGAAGTGGATATTTCTACTCCTGTGAGTTCACCCGTTTGGTTTAACTGCTAACTCACATTTGTGCACAAGTGCTGAATAGTTTGTTTTTGAGAATTACTCGTATCCTCAAGGGTACCTACTCTTTCCGTGTTACCTACTGAGATTCAGTCTCTATGTATAGTTTGGTTTTATGTTAAAGGATTTCATCACGCATGCATTGCATATATATATAGAATAAATCACTGCCCTACGAAGCTGGAATTATAAATCACAGCGTTAAGGACACTGTTGCTGAATAGTTTTAATAACAAAAACCAAAAGGAGCTCGAGTGACTAACATTACGTAATTTTCATAAAAGCATAGCTCAACTGATTAAGGGCTAATTCAGGTAAACTCATTAATGTTGGTTAGTTTTATAGTCGTTCAAGGAAATCGTGATATATTGACATGGGTTGTCACGACATTAACGCGCCAGATAGTAAAGTGACCGCAAACAAATTAGTTAAGCCGTTCCTAATGGTATATTCAGACTGTTGATATTGTGACAGCGTTTGTGCAAACAACACCCTTATCGTATTAGCAACAAATTAAAACGTAGAAAACTGGTAAACAATTATGGCAAGGAATGGAAAGAGTTATAAATACATCTATTTGGAACCACAGTTGTTTTTTCAAAATAGGTAGGTATAAAGTGTGCCCATCTGAAAACACTTGGCAACTCTTGGACGCCTTGCAGTAGGTATACACTTTTCGGTGGCTATATATTTTTCTGTACAGAGCGATGTTCATGATCGCAAATGCGTTACTTTTCTTGTGTGGTTTTAGGGGCAACAAAAACTCGATGTAGGTACGTAGGCGATAAACAGCGATGGGTGTTGTCGACACGAAAGAGTCTTTAATATGAGTGGTGCTACGTTTGGCCAACCAATAAATTACTTCAGTAGATATAAGTGCGAACATGGGCAAGATATCTAATAAAGTTGAGTATACGTGCTTACAGAATATGACTGTCGATAGGAGTATTTGGAATACAAACTATGTTATGCTAGGGACTAAATTTGTTCGCTACCGTCGTGGACTATGCGACATTTATAAGCCAATAATGCACAGGGCGTGAAGCGCTCTACTATGTGCTACTAGGCCATGTTATTTTATTATTTTAATCGGAAGTATGGTTGTAAACAAGTTTTTATTCTCCCACACATTATGCTGCGAATAGCTTCAAGAGATAGTGTAGCGTTTCGGTTACAGAGATATTCTGGCTCTGGGTAATTGGGAGGCGGGCGTTTAATGTCCCACGGATGTCGTAGAAATTCGGCATGTATGTTTAACATTTGTTGTGACGTGCGTAGGCAAATTGTTGCAGACGCTTGCAGCTGGTTTAAACAATAATTGAATAGGTGAGAATAAATCGGCAGATGTTTTGAAACAGAACTTGCTATTTTACTAGTTGACTTGTCGTTTCTCAAACAAATTTAATCAGAAAATAAAAAGAATACCTAAGGCGGCTAAATCTTCTATAAATATTTTCAGCTTTCTGTTTCATCCAGAAGCTGAGCTACAGACTAAAATCTAGCAAAATCATAACCACATTAAGTCCATTGAACCAAAAATATCAGCATTACCTTCATTGAATTTAATTCCAATAAAAAAATTATAGCTATACAACAGTTACCTATTCAAAAGCTTAAAAAGTAGTTATTTCAAAATAACCTCAAAGTTGTAGAGATCTATGTTCCTCTCCCTAGCGTCAAACAAACAGGCACACATGATGGCGATGGCGAAACACAATTAATGATGGCCGAAATACGAACTGAACGAGACAGATAGTGCAGGTCGAACATTATGTATGTCTATTACAGTCCAACAACAGCCTCTTAGTAGGGGGCATCAATTAGAATAAAATCGTAGATCGGTTGATGATGGGGGAAAAGAATATGGGAATACGTAAAAAAAACATGAAAATAATAAAGGGCATTGACCCGAATTGCAGCAGATTTGATAAGTTTGAAGGTAGCTTTTTCTGATTTGCGGTTTTTATCTAATTCCGTATATTTGCGATTCATATGAGATGACGTATCTATTTTGTTTAACAATTTTTAATTTAACCCTAAAAGACTAATGTTCGATTCAACGACGTCGCATTCGTATAATCTAACTGCCTCTCTTCAACACGGAGACATAGTAACGCTAACGTGTGTTCACTAATTAACTCAGTCACCGATGCACTCTTGCGAATGACGGTTTTGTTTTCTAAGATTTTGAAAACGTGTTAATTTTAGACTGAAAAATGTTTTCCCTGCTTTAAAATCTGTTAGTTACAATAACTGAAGTATATTTGTGAAGTAGAAATAGCGATCTTCATTTGGCAACATCTTTCTAATGCTTCAGGAAATAAAGTGCACGACTTTCAGAGTCTTCAGTACCTAAACTGAAAAAAAAACTTTAATGTAAAAAAAATATTTTTGTCAAAAATCAATTGTACGATAATATAGAGAAAAACTGAGTTTGCTATTAAGTTATAAATGACCACATTACCTTAGAAATAATTGTTACAATCGTAATGACCGTTTTCGAGATACGTCGAAAATTCAAAAGCTGAAGAATAAAAAAAAATATTTTTAAAATTGTTATTTGGGTGGCTTAGATTAGAACTATGTACTTATTTTTGCTAATATTATTATTTTTTAATCAGACTAAGACTCTTATAAGCTGATATCGTTTGAGATCGCTGGGACAATAATACAACAAATTCAATTAGTCGTTTATTTTATTCTAGACATTATAAAAAGTTTTAAAACAATAAATGCATAATGTTACATCACTGTTCGCAGAAAATGATCTTGGCCTTCCAGTGCATCTGTCCAACTGGCAATGTCGCCAGGTGAAAAAAAAAACGTCCTAGTAAAACCTTCGAACGCTAAGATGATTATGTTGATGTTAGGCGACCGCGAGCAACTCGCAAATCTTTTCCCAACTTTAGATAAGTCCTGGCTATTTCTCTCCTTACGGATTTTATGGAAACCGCGTTGTCCTCGTTCATCTGATGGTTCACCACAACCATATCAATCATTCTTGTAAAAAGGCACCAGTACCTACCATTTCACGAATAGCAAATTGTTAGTTGCACTAAGTTGACCCATATTGATTTTTTCTTTACTGGTTGGACACCATCGCTTTACTTGTGGCAAGGGAAGCACAGTGTCAAAGTTTGTGGCCACAAAAAGACACTTGTTATCATTCCATTTTACTATCAACATTTGGTTTTTTTTGCCAAACTTGCTGTCGTAGTACGACCTTTTCTTTTTTTGCATATCTTTGTCAGATATTAATGGACACTTTTTAGTTTGGATCTCTCTTATATTACCTGTGGCTCTGAAGCCTTCGCTTTTCAAAGCTATAATATAGTTCATGCCCCGTAAAAAAGTTGTCAAAAAAAAAACGGTGTTCAGAGCAATCTTGAACACATTGCAGCATTTCCAAAACTAGCCTTGACCCAATAGGGGTGTGCTGTTGCCAACTTGATGGCTTTCCGCAGTAAAGTGAAAAATTGTAGCAGTAACCATCATCACCACACATAGCCCATTGGTTTGCACGGGTAAATTGTTTGATTGGGTATAGTGCCCGTACTAAATAACTATCATTTCATTAATTGACAAATTCTGATGAAAAAGGCTCCACTTTTGAAAGTTTGTACATACCTACCTATCAAATAGATCGAGGGTCTTATTTTAAGACTCCAATCATGCTTACTTGCACCTGCTAAGGCATTGTTTTGAAAATGAAGTGCACTTTTTATAGATAAATACTGGTTTCTGCTCATAGCGTCTTGATTAGATATTTGAAGAGAAAAGTATTATAACAAAAAATTGCTTCTTCCCTAATATTTCCTTCAAAACCGATTCACGAGAGAAGTGGTAACCATATACTATTGCAATGGCTATGGCTGTACCTAATCTAGTGGAATATATGGTAAATATATATACCTATTGTACCTACGGTTTTATTCCAGCCACTATAAAAAAAAAATTTAAAAAAAAGAACAATTTTTTACACGAATCTCAAACGAGATCGCTGGGACCTAATGGTATTTTACGTATTAAAAATCAAGAACTTCGTTTTGTTACTATTGAGCATTCTACCAAGTATGTACAAATTGAAGAAATAAATTTGTATTTGGAAATAGTCATGCTCATGAGTAAGAGCAATTATTTCATTTACACTCAGAATTATTTCTTAGTGTAAATCCTAGTTGCATTGGTGAAATGGTCATTATGAACACAGTGGTAATTTCCGAAGATGCCAATAAAGTGACATAATTTTGCTTTCTGATAACGACACCCTCGTTTCAGCACTAATGTTACCACCCCCGAATGACTTACCTGTTGGTGACAGAACATAATCGTCTTTAGAACCATCGGTAAAATCACCGTCATCACTGTAATAATTATCCTTTACACTGAGTCTGGTATCCGAAAAAAAAAAATTAATATTACTACTTAGTGCGCGAGTTATATGCACCAACAAGAAGTACGTACAATTGCGTTAAAGAAATCAACGAATTATCCAAATGTTTACTACCATACATGACCAGTGTAGTATAGAAATGACATTCCTTATCCCGCAATCCCATCGTCCTTTTTTTTTTTTTTTTTTTTATTGGCTTATTTCAACCCAAATAAATCAGAATTTCATAAAAATCATGAAAGGGTTAACAGCTAAGCAGTACAACAACACTCCAACGATAACAGCAGCTGAGCAGCGGACTATCGCTGCTATGTACATTAGACTATGTTGCTTTTCATTCACATCAGGCAGTCATATTTATAGGCTTTTGAATAAAGCGCATTGTTTGTTAAAATAAATTGTTTGTTTTTCTTTTCGTCTTCTGTTTTGTGTTCGATCGGTGTTGACAATCGTAACTCGCGCTGAACGAAAACGAAGTGAACAAAAAACACCAAAAGATAATGATGCCATAATTTTACAACGTCTGCTCTTACTTATTTTAAAAATGGCATGTGAAAAAACAAAAGCGACGCAAGTTCAATTGCATTAAAAAAAAAAATTTGCAGAACCGAAATTATCAGACTATCCAGGTACTTTGATGTCATTGGAGAACACGTGAAAAAAAATTTTTTAGAAGAAACATATGTCTCGATTTTGGAGATAATTATCATATTTGCCGCAGAAATGTTTTTTTTGGAAGGTCCTAAAAATACTAAGATAGTGGTTCCGTGGAACCTTTGTTTTTTCTTAAATTACGCTCAGAAAGTACCCAGGTACATTGACACCTTCACAACCTGTAAGTTTCATCTCAATACTCTAAAATTCAGACTGTCTTCAATCTAATGGTAATTAGCAACAAAGTTATGCTTTCTCATTGTTTAAGGTCACGACCAAAAAACCCTATAACACCTTTTATAATAGACCAATTTCGAATGCATGCGCCGTTGAATTTCGATTAATTGAATTCACTTAGGTAATAATGACACATACGTACAACAAGTCAGCCCCATACTGTTAACATCAGAGAAAAAACCAACGTTATAACTTATAATTAAAAAAAAACGTGCTTTATCCCCTTCTAAGGTCATTAGGAAGAAGGGGATCCTTCCCATAAACAACGTACATTCAGAAGTAGGTAAGGTAGCCATCAGAGAATCAGAGTACAACTGAAATCGAAGCACACGAGGCTTTTCGAGTGGTAAACGCAACATACGTAACCTGCGTTGCTCTTTCTCCAGTCGAAGGTTAACAAAGTTCGTTCCCGTTCCGTATGGTATCGACCGAAATTGTTCGTAATCAATAATGCAATAATAATTAATCCATTGGTTTTTTTTTTTTGGTAATAAACATTTGACTGGCACTTTTCATTTATGCCCTGTTCGTTTTTGTTTATTTCCAGGTGACATGGCTGAAAGTTGACAAAGGCAAATTTTTTGAATTTATAAACGGAAGAAATCCACCGTTCCGCAATTCCAGCGTAGAGGGAGGAGAAATTGACGTGAGTATTTTGTTCACTGTATAAATCTATCTGTTTGGCAGCTCAAGGAAGTCAAAATTGAATTCATTTATAGCATAGGCACGGTATACGTCTCCACCATCGGAAATGTTTGATACTGTATAAAAATGTCTGCCCCGTGCTCAATGCTCATGTAATGTATTGATTTTTACGTTGCTTCTGTTGTTCTTGTATGTTGTCGGTTCATTGCGTGTTCCTTTATGATTATTACTGCCAGGCAAGGAATCTGTTGTGTATACTGTATACCTATGGAATATATACGCTGAATTTTGCCACCAGGTATTAAGGAGATGGGATGGCATAAACAGGATCTTAATGGTGTTTTTGTCTTCTTTTTTTTTTGCTGTTGATGTTCTTTTGGCTTGTGTAAGGTAAATCCCGTGTGCTCTTATTATCTATCCGTAAGTAACAGCACCTGATTCCGCATCTTATTTGGAGGATTTTAAAAGTTGGTTTCGACGTAGCGATGAAATTTTCATGTAGCCTCGAGCCATTTTACAGAGAACAAATGACTTTGTTGGGCGGATGTATTGCTATTTTGTACATACACCCTAATGTCGCAAGCAAATGTTGGTACTGAAGTGCGTATTTACATTTTGTTATCGCGGTAGTTCTTTCAAGTTTAAGGATGCGGTAGGCGTTTTATTGTATACTTAATTACGAAGGTGATGTAAGTGGTTGGAAAACACTTGAGTTTCTCTTAACTGATTTAAAAAGTAATTTGCTGGAAATGTCAAAGAGTGGCCGCCATTAGTCAGTTATTACTTTTCCACATTCTGATTTATTATTTGAATTTGTAGCTGCCCTGAAAATAGATGTCAACCAAACAGTTAAACCCAACAAGATAGCTTGTAATCGAGCTGTTGAAAGTGCTAAGCTTTTCTATACCCTAAACGATTTTGAATTCCTAAATAAGAAATTTGCTTAAAAGTCAGGAGCTGACGAAGGCTTAGCTTAGCTAAAGAAAACCTTAACCGCATTCGTTAATTCTAGGTTTGAGCTATGAGGTAGGTATTGAAGGTTTAGGTACTTTTAAAGAAACACGATTTTTTATAGATGGGAATGAGACTATTGTTTATTTGAAGTAGAAGGTTATTTGGGATATCACTTGTACGCTTTGTTGTTTAATGATCATTATACCTTTCATAGAGCTATATGAAGCTATTTGTATTTTTTGCATCCTTGCCAATTTTGTCGGAGTGTATGCAAAGGGTCTGAATAATTTTAACCGAAACCTTTTAAAGAAGGATGTAAAACAAAGAAAAGTGATGCCATGTAACTGCTTCAGCATCGAATACATGAAGAAAGTGTGTGAAGCTCACAGGGCAACACACAATGTAGCACGATCTTTCAAAAGTCTATATTCAATGGTTTGAATACCCCGATGATATTGACATGATTTATTGATATCGGCTAGAATAGGTTTACAGTTAACGAGGGCAGCAAACAAATTATATAATTTGTCAACTATAAAATATTCAGAAATCGGACAGAGCGTCTAAATAGGCAGCTATAACTTCATCTCGCCTCTATTATATGTTCCGATAAAAAACATTTCAATAAAACTTAAACGAAGCAACTTAAGATCAACTCTTACTAATCACTGGCTTTGAGTAGTGGTATTGTAGTAATTATCCTTAATTATCCCAGTCTTGCCGTGATGACTCTATCTATCGAGGGGATGGAAATATCCCGGTCGCTCTGAGAGAAAGATTTCACATTATAATGTTGGAAGATATTCAACGAAGATCCATATGAGCCTTACGGCAACATGCGATAAAGTTAATCGGATTAGGCCCATTATATTCATTCGAAGTTGAACACAACTTGGGGATTTTTATATGGAAAACTCCCCGAGTTGGGTTCAACTTCGAGTGAATAAAACGGGCCATAGTCTTCTAAGATGGCCAGGACCTCTGGTCATTCTGTCTCTATATCTTTGAGGGACATCTCATAGTAGAGGAAGACCTTGCCTTAGATATTTAGGTAGGTAAATGGGTTCTTTTGTGGCAATTTTAGCCACAGTTGGGTCCATTGTGTCCAGTTACGGGAACCATCCAGTGTAACCTGTTGAAAGATAAGAAATAAACCGCTTTTAATATTTGATCCACATAAATTAGTATGCATCTCATCGTTCGTCTTACGATTAGCTAATGACATGAAGTCGGTTTATCTACTAGAACCACTTTGTACTTTGAGTACTTTGAGATCATCGTTGTGAAAGTTCGTTGAGAGCGGACGTGTTTCTTTTGGTGTAGTGGGGTGCTCACCTTATATTTTTATTCAAATATTTTTCTTCTAAATTAAATAATAATGAACTGTCCAAGCTGCAATGGAAAAATTGATCGGAGTGATTCTTTCAAAGTGGATTGCGATGACTGCAAATCTTTTTTTCATTGTGCGTGTGTCAATTTAACTCAGTCTGATTTTGACTACATGATGTCTAGCAACAGAAAGTTTCGCTGCGACCGGTGTACTACTCTTCGACGAAAATCGCTACAACAACAAACTGCAGCTACGCCCAATGCAACTACTGTTTCAGCACAACCAAAACAGCAACAAAAAGTAGTGGGAGCGTCAAAACAGCATTCGAAACAACTGCAACGCACTATGAGCGTATTGCAGTCATCTGGCAAGCAGCATGCAGAAGCAAGTGCATTGACAATGGGTCAATCACAATGTAGCGGAGGCAGCAGCCCAATAACCCTTCAGCTGCTGTACGAAGAGATTATTAATATAAAGAACTTGAACACTGAGTTTATTCAAACGATTCAACTGCTGAAAGAGGTAAATACAAAACTGAAATCGAGAGTCACGAGCCTGGAGATTAAGCTGAACTGGAGAGATCAAAAGCTGATGGAGGACGTCCTTGAAATTGTCGGTGTACCAGAGGTAAACAACGAGAATGCACTAGAGAGTGTGCACAAAATCTTTAGTGCGGCTCTGAATGTCTCTTTTTCGTCCGAGGAGATTAGAAAATGTCATGTGCATCGCCTTAGCAAAAAAAATGTTACTTCCAACCCTAATGTGACGGAGATAAAAAATATTGTTCGCGTCCATTTGTCTTCAATTGATGTCAAGCAGAAGATTATAAGAATCAAAAAAGGCATGCAGAAAAATCTGAACACTTCGTTATTTGGAGATAAAAGCAAGAAAAGTATATTCATTAATGACTATTTTACGAATTACACTAGGGCTCTTTTTATGGCAGCAGCAAAAAGTTAAATTGGATAAACATTATAAATACTTATGGTTCAGTAACTCTAAAATTTTGATAAGAAAGGTTGAAAATGGTAATGTCATCGTTATAAGATCTTTTGATGATTTAGCAGCTGTTGTAGATTAATATCATGTTTGATGACAGTCTTGATCTTATAAAAGACGACATTACCATTAAAACCATCAGAAGTGTCTATGATTGTATTTTCTCTTCTAATTCTAATGACAAAAAACCTGTGTTCATTGTGCATCAAAATATCAGAAGCCTGCGAAAGAATCTTGACGTGTTACTATGTAATCTAGAAGTTTTTGCGAATTCTCCTGATTTTATATTCTTGTCTGAGATATGGATTTATTCCTGTGAAATGAAGACTTCAAAATACCAAATTACGATTTTTTTGCCAACACTAATGATTCGTATTCTGCGGGGGGTGTAGGAGTATTTGTGCGAGATTCATATGAGTGTGAGGTTGTTTCTTTTAGTTTGAACAGTGCGGATGTTATAAAAATTACCTGCAGCATTGGCAGTGAAGTTCTTAACATTGTTTGTGTATATAGAATTCAGTATATGTCCCTTCAATTGTTTCTGTATGAGCTCTCAGCTTTTCTAAGCAATGGAAAAGTGGACAACCTCATTGTTCTTGGTGACTTTAACGTGGATATCCTAAGTTCAAACACTGGAGTAGATACTTACGAATCCATAATGGCTGAGCATGGCTTAATATCATTTATCAATGAACCTACTAGACCATCTTCTAGCACTTGCATCGACCATGTATTTGGACGTATTAATTTTTGGTATTAATTTTGATCTACAAATTACCGATCACTGTATGACTGGATTAATCCCCAATATCCCTAACAACAAAAAGTGTGTAATCGCCCCCTCTCCTAAAGTAACCAACATTAACTTCAGTGTTTTAAACGATAAACTGTTGCGCGAAAGCTGGAAAGAAATTTACACCTCTACTAACGCCACTCAGGCGTACGAAATATTCTCAAAAACTTTAACATATTACGTTCATAACTCTAGCTCTCCCGTAGAGTTAAGAAAATCCAAAACTAAACTTAAACCTTGAATGAACAATTCCCTTCTCAAAAAATTAAACTCAAGCACATGTTGCGTATTAAATGCTTCAAGCATCCACTTAATTCTGCTTTGAAAAGCCGTTACAATCATCTGTGCCAAATAATTAATAAGGACATAAAAATCTGCCGTGATAGTTACTTTCAAAGCAGAATAAGCAATGCACGAGGGAATCTTAAAAAACAATGCAAAGTTGTAAATAGTATAACTAATCGTAACATAAGGAATTATAGCGAATCCATTGTTCTTAAAAGTGGAGACATTAGTGTCGCAGATCCTGTTGTTGTAGCGAACGAGTTCAATGAATACTTTGCCTCCGTGGGTCAAATGTATTTTTCTAATGATCCTCCTAGGTCCAGCCGTTGCTGTTGTACAACAGGTCTTGGTGTATGCACCTCTGTAAATAACAGCTTCTATTTTGAACCAATTACAGCGTTTGAGCTATTGAAAATAATAAATTCCCTCAACAACTCGAATTCTTCTGGCAATGATGGAATTTCTAGTATTGTCCTGAAAAAAATAGCACTTAATGTTGTTGACACATTGGCTCATATTTTTAATTTAAGTATTTTCTCGGGTGAATTTCCTGATTTATTGAAATGCGCCAATGTAATACCAATTTTTAAGAAGGGTAACAGAAATGAAAAAAGTAACTACAGGCCGATTTCTTTACTTTCCGTAATATCGAAAGTGTTTGAGAAAACAATCAAAAGCAGGGTTCTGAAATATCTTAAAATTTTTCAGTGAAAAGCAGTTTGGGTTCAGGGAATGCCGTTCTACGGAAGATGCGCTCTTAGATTTTTGCACAATTATTTACAGGGACTCGATATTAAGAAATGTTGTGCCGGGTTATTTGTAGACATTACAAAAGCCTTCGATATGGTTGAACATAGCATTCTTTTGAAGAAATTGCATAATGTGGGATTTCGTGGATTCATATTAAATTGGTTTTCTTCTTATCTTAAGAATAGATTACAAAAAGTCAAAATTGGGCAAAGTTTTAGTAGTTCCAAGGTAATCAATCTAGGTGTTCCCCAAGGATCTGTTCTTGGTCCCATTTTGTTTCTGATTTATGTCCACTCACTATTTACACTCCCTTTTGCTGGTGAAGTTAAGGCTTTTGCCGATGACTTGGCTTTTGCATATAGCTCAACTAACCCCCTAAATTTAGTTGCTGCCATTAATCACGATGTCTACCTGTTAAGGCTTTGGCTCGCCGAACACAAGCTAGTAGTAAGCAACAAGACTAAGCTTATGTACTTTAGCCTCACTATGCAAGAATCCCCGGACATAGATATTATATTCCATGCTCCTAATTGTAGTAGATTTTGCTTGCTTAACTGTGCTTGCGATGTACAAAGCACTAATGGTTTTTATGATAGAAATATGGGTTGTAATGGGAATTGCTTCAAAATTGAAATAGTTGACCATTATAAATACTTAGGTGTTACTATTGACAATACTTTAAGTTGGCGCAAACACATTTCAATTTTGAAGCAATATTTATTATCGTCTCTACGCAGTCTCTACCGTCTTGGGAAATACTGCTCTACAAAAATTTTAAATACAATCTACTTTGGGATTTTCCACTCTAGGTTACAGTACGGAATAAGCTGCTGGGGAGGTGCCTACCTCAATAAACTCCAACAGCTGGTTGTCCTTCAAAAAAGTGCTATTAGGAAGGTTTGCAAATCCGCTAGGTTAGCCCAGAACAGATTTTATTTCTTGAACGTAAATAGACCTTGCTTTAGATGGCGGGCATAAGTGGAAGGGGTCATCAAACAACTTGTAGCCAGAGACTGCACTAATTGAAAAGGTGTATTTCAGGCAGAGGCCCATCTAGAAGAACAATTATTTCGTAAGCAGGTTATTCCATGATGATTCTATTGATGAAGGTAATGCATCTAACAACTTTTATAAGAGGTTGCCAAAATGAGTTATCATGTAATTCATTAGGTGCAGGTGCGTAGTTCTATCTCATTCAGTTTGACAGGTGCTCCTGAGTTTGACCACAAACGTATAGGTGAACACTCAAATCAGTACAATGTGTAAACTTAGATGGATGAATTTCAGTGGCAAATTCTCCGATGTCGTAATGAAAAGCCTGGGACAAGCCATAAGCAGCTACCAGAATGATCTGGAACGAATATGTTCTGTTGATGACCAATGCAAAAGTAATAACGGGTGATTTTTTAAGAGGTTTAGAATTAAAAAAAAAAAAAAAAACACAACAAAAATTCGAAAAAATGAATGAAATATTTATTTGAATCGATAGTTTGAACCATGTAATTTAATGTTTAAAGATAATTTCATGCAAATGTTGACCGCGGCTGCGTCTCAGGTAGCCCATCCGCTGAGTCCAATTTTGGCATACTCTTTCACACATATCGGCCGGTATCTCACGAATGAATGAATGCATGGATGTTGGCTTCCAGTGCGTCAATCGAAGCGGGCTTGTCCCTATACACATTAGCCTTGACATACCCCCACAAAAAATAATCTAATGGTGTCAAATCGCACGATCTAGGCGGCCAATTGACCGGCCCGAAACGTGAAATTAATTGTTCACCAAACTCAACTCGCAATTGCGCCATTGTTTCGCGTGCTGTGTGGCATGTGGCACCGTCTTGTTGAAACCACATATCATGCAAGTCAAGAACTTCCATTTCGGGCAAAAAAAAGTTTATTATCATCGCTCGGTAGCGTTCACCATTGACAGTAACGCTGCGATTCGCATCATCTTTGAAGAAAATTGGCCCAATAATGCCGCCGGCCCATAAACCGCACCAAACAGTGGCTTTTTCGGGATGCATTGGTAGCTGTTGCAATGCTTCTGGCTGATCTTCACTCCAAATGCGGCAATTTTGCTTATTTACGTACCCATTCAACCAAAAATGAGCCTCATCGCTGAATGGAAGCAGCGCGCGATGAACATTTCGAACCGAGCACGAATTTTGATAGTAAAATTCAATAATTTGCAAGCGTTGTTCATTTGTAGGACGATCCATGGTTAAATTGCAAACCAAACTGAAGCTGTTTGACAGTGACACAAGGTACTAAACACACGTCAGCTGTCAAAACCAGTGTTGCCAAAACCAAACCAGCTAAAAAATCACCCGTTATAAGAATATTCACGTGGCACGTGAATTGATGTAGGTACCTGCTCTACCCGTGTGGAGTATGGCTGATGGCCCTTGATAATAAAGAGTCGGTGTCATAAGACCAAGAGTTATGGTTCACTTAAACATACTACACCCGCGATCTCTTAATTTGATAATCAGGATATTAATGAATGAACGAATTTAATCGAACCAGTAGATTTTCTTTTGACATTTATGAAAGTCTGTTAGCATTTGGAGCTAGTTATAATTTCAATTTATTTTGAACCATGAACGATTAGAAAAGTTATTTTTAAAACGAAGAAAGAGACAGCACATACATAAAGAAATATCTAAATATTATTCAACCAAACCTGATTTAATAGCTATGCAGGTTTCCAAACAATCAGTCGCTCCAAGACCTCTGAAATCAAATCTTGAACAGAGAAGCAAATCAGATGATTAATTTATATCATGTCAAGGCAGTAGATATATATTGAAGTGGCATCTAAAAAAAAACTGATCAAAGACTAAGGAAGAAGAGCAGATACTATTAATTATTTTTTTTGAAACGTTTTTTATTGATGCATTTTATTTTAAAGCTGGTGGCAAATAGTTAATCGAATTTGTAACTCCTACTTTGCCGTAACCGGTTCCTCCCACAACAGAATGACCAATTCCAACACCACCAATGCCAACAGTACCAAGGCCACCACCAATGCCAACAGTGCCGAGACCGCCACCAATGCCAACAGTGCCGAGACCGCCGCCAATGCCAACAGTGCCGAGACCACCACCGATGCCAACAGTACCAAGCCCACCAGCAATACCAAGAGCAGGTTGACTGGCATAATTTAGTACAGGCGCCACTCCACCATTGTACACTTCGGAACTTCCTCCAACATTGTTGTATTGAGCCTGAATTTGCTGCGTGGCAATTGCGGCATCCTGTGGAGTCCTGTATTTAACAATTCTAACCTCTGGCGCTGTTTGAACATTCTCTTGGATTTGTTCCAGCTGAGTAACCACTTGCGCAGGATCGTTCTCCTTGCTTAGTACGTAGATGGCTGTTCTTTGTTCGATTGCTTGTTTGGCCAATTGCACAGCGGCATTTGTGGCGGCGTTGTTTTCGGGAGCCTTAATGAAGACAACTTGAAGGTTTTTCTTCAAGACATTACTCAACTGGTGGTTGATGACTCCTTCGTGGTGCTCCTCTTCGGGAGCTGTGAAATGGTAGAATTGCTTGCTGTACTCTACCGTCTGGGGTACGGAGTTAAGAAGTGCGCCCGCATCGATAGTGGTTGAGCCAATACTGTGGCCTGTATTAACTATTCCACTCGAAATTACTGAACCAGTACTCAAAAGCCCACTACCGATACTAGGTCCTCCATGAGCAACGCTGGTTAGCACTCCTCCAGTATTTATTATAGGTGCTACTAGCCCTATACTTCCACTGCCAGCAGCGTCTACGGCGTTTAATCCGGGTGCATAGTTGTACCCCAGTTTGTCGGCAAAAGCCGTCGCTAATAAGCACACAACCTAAACAATCGAAAATGTCGAACAAATATAAATATTTAATAATTCTCACAAGACTGTACTAGTGTACTCACAATAAAAGCTCGCATCTTATGTCCTTTCAAGTCGGAGTTCTAATTGCAAATACATACGGTTTACCTACGACTGCTTGACTTATATAGTTATGCGCTTGTTCTGAACCTAAGTAAATGTATGTACTGCAGTAAATTCGAGAGTGGGAGAACAAACTTTAAGAATACATTACTTTCGCTAGTGATTCAACGTCTAAGTATAGTTGAAGCGGACGGGGTAGTAGCTCCTACAAGAAGATTACTCGTGCATTTCTTCAACCTATTATGCAAATGATTGTCGCTGGTTTTAAATCCCAATGGGGTGAATGAAACTTTAACTATAAATTTTGCTCTCGAAATCAAGAATATAATCAATAATTAATGGTGCCCGGTTTGTTTAACTCTTCTTAATGAATAATTATTCAAACACTGTTCATCACTGTTCGGATGATAGAAACGTGTTTACTGATTTCACAACCAATTGTCATTGGAATTCAGATAAAGACTTTATTGTATTACATGTAATTTGATTTGGTTTAGCTATTATTTTATGAAGAGACTTAACTAAGTAATGTACATAGGTATAGGCAGTATATGAGAAAGGTGTTTCATTTTAGTTAATGTAGAGATGCAATTAGATGCATTTTTTGATATAATTTACTGTCTCGTTTTTTATTTCATTACTATCCAATATACTCGATTTTATAAATTTTATAAAGCTATTGGTACACCGTCACAACTCTCTAGAGGCTTGAAACACACATTTTCTTGGGATTTTTGCAGAGCTGCTTCATATATATATAATTTAATTTTCTTAAGACGGTTAATTCGGCAGCTTTGTGAGATAACTAGTCTTGGATCAGATTTAGCGAGAATCAGTCAGAAGTTCTTGTTGATCCTCTTGATTTACCGATTGCAGCCATCGATTATCTTTTCTCTTTTCAAATACTTCAATAAAAAAAAGACTTCGTCATATCGATGAATGGATTTCATCAACATGAAATTCATTGATATGACGTACTTTTCATCAATATGATGAACAAATTCATGAATTTCAATCAATTTTTGTTGAAAGGATTCTAATAAGATTGTGGTGTGTTTTCTTATAATCATCATATTGATGAATTTCTTTTATCTTTTTCTTCCATGCGATTGTTAATATCAAAAACAATACTGAGACAACCAACTTCGACCGATTTTCCGTTACTTGCCTACACGCTATATTTTTGTTTCGGTGGCAAATGCAAAATGTATAAGTATTGATACATACAAATTCGTATTGACAAATGTCACGTAACTTCCGCTGTCGGCAAAGTTGCTGTCAGCGTTCATACTTATCCATCCATACATACCATCTTTGTACTAATATGTTTCTAGAAAGTATGAAAAACATTTTCTTTAGATATTTTAACTAACTAAATAAATTACATATATTATTCGGCTTTTAAAAATATATAGCTGGCCCGGCGAACTTCGTTCCGAAAAAATTCGTTAATGTAGTTAATAATAATTCCGAGCTTTCGCTTCAATTTAAATTCTTTTTTTCAAAATTATTTTAAAATAAATACAATTGCAATAACCGCAGCGATTTACTTGTCGGCCAACCTACCACTTTTTCAATGAAGTGCTTTATGGTACATAGCATTTTTCAGTCCATTTACGGGTGCGTAGCGTACACGTACAAAGCGAGAGGTTTGTCGACACGTGAGCACGCCACATACAATTGACCATGTGAGAAACATGGAACGCTATGCTAATGACGATTGTGTTGTTGTCTATCTCGGTTTCCAGTACGGACGAGTGCATGATATTCTTTCCCGAAGTTCTGACATATTCTCTCGATTGTTAATATTCCGCTCTGACTGTTCGTACGTATTTTCTGCGACGTGAAACGTTTGACCTTCTCACTGGCGACATGATCAAATTTGTCTTGGAATCGCCGAATCCCACGAAAACTTTCATCCCCTATATCTTGCTGTCAAAGTTTTTCGAGACATAAAGTAGCCAATGGCCTTCCTTGGGCCCAATCGAAACCATCAAGCTCAAAATCTTTAAAAACTAACCATCCTGTCTCTAGTTATGCGCGTTAAAACTCAAAACGCTCAACAACTCCTGTTGCCTGTCATCATCGTCATCTCAAAAATGATGCATTCAAACACCACCAGAGAAAGCGAAGTATCTACTCCGTTTCAAAAAGCTACTTAATGTAAGATAGTAAACAAAAGCAAACTTATTAGGTGTAGGGGAGAGTCGGTATGTTTGGGACACTTTTCAGTCAAACGTGAACTGCTGGCAACTTATAAATCATATCTGCACAAAACATTTTTCTTAATATAAGATAACATTTTGGCAAGCTATCGAAAATATGAGAGTATCCAAAAGTATACCAGAATAAAATTTATAAGTCATTTCATGCACCAGAAAACTTTGTCCCATTCCTCCTAGAAGCAGGATGGTGGTGGAATGGGAAACCTTACATTACAAGTTTGTTTTTTATCTTAAAACCTTTGTTTCTAATGTACTTTGCGTAAGTGTTCTTTGCTTAGACTTTGATGTGGAAAAGCTTTTTTTTGTCGGGGGTGTTACTATCCTATGGAGCACTCAGACACAACTACTGGTCCATTGTACTGCCAAACAGACACCTTACACTACTGTATTTAGGTTACCTAAGGGGTAGTGTAGTCTAATGTTCTCGCGTTCCCCAAAGACTCCAGAACCAGACCCCTGTTCGGTTCACGGACAGGTGTCCCATTCCTCCCGCATAGAAGTGTCCCAATTATTATTATTATATGTATTAGTTTATAAGGAATATGTACCTAATTAGTCTAAGAAAGTTGTAATACTTATAGACCCAAATAAATAAATAAATAAATAAATAAAATTAAATATAATTCACTTCTTAATATATGATAATATCTATTTAATTCACTTTTTGAACAATAAGTTGACTCATTAGTAATTTTTTTTACTCAATATTTACCCAAAGATTTTACTTTTTATATGCAAAAATTACCTTTTTCGCTTTCCACTGCGTAATTTCAACTGTGCACAAGACCTGCTTCGTTTACCGGTGGATACAGACTTAAGAGCAAATTTGTGATCAACGGGAACGAGAAAAAGAATACGACGTTGAGGATAATGCTTGTGTCCCATGCCTCCTGTGTCCCATACATACCCCACTCCCCCCTATTTAAAAAAAAGAAATTTCAAAATTGCTGAAAACAAGTTGCTTGAAAAACAATTAAAATAATTGAAAACAATTGCTTTTAAATTTAAAAATATTTTTTTTTTGTATATTACATAAGTAGGTACCTATAACTACCTCGTTTATTTTTTTCAAAGTGCATTTCCTCATACAAACTTTCATAACCTCTTTCATCCCCTCAAAGTTTTGTTTTCGCGACAATACAATATTTGAGGTTCTGTTGCCTGGAGCATACACGTATGCATTTTTACTTTCGCTGTCTCGGGAAAGAGACACGTATATATTGACCGTGCGAGAAACAGTCGTTGGTGAGGTCTACACCCGCGGTGCAAAACGTCACAGGCCTGAGTCATACCACCGATACCCGCAAATTCGCCATAATTAATTTCTTTGGTGTAATAAAATCCACTTCTGATTTAATTTACCCACGGAGCAAACAATATTGGCGATAGTTGGTATCAAAATAAAGGTAATCAATTGTGGAATTTGTTTAACAAAAAAATAACTTAATTTTAATTAAAACTTTTCTTTTAAATCCACTTTTTTTATTTCACTGATCATTGAAATCGTTCACTATTCCACAAGAAGAGACTCACTGGTGGTATACACCAGGGCTGCCGCTTCATAATTTCCTTCATAATACATACATACGAACAAAATAAAAGTAATATATTTTTAGTCAATAGTTTTTCAATTGGGACAGGTCGCTTTAGACAGCCTATGGCGGCTATGTTCTTTTGGTGGCGTCTGTCTAATCTGGTATTTATTTCAGTCACTGATTCCGAAACACCACGCCATAAGACTTTATTATAAAAATGAGTGTTCGTCAGTGCGATCAACAATCAGTTTGTTTAACACCGTTTCAACATCTACCGATCCTTAATGAATTTACAGGATCCGCAATTTTTTGTAACGACACGAATGTAACGAAATCAACAATGGCAAAACAAAATCTTAATAAAACATCCAGAAAGTAAAATTAGTCTTGCAATTTACTGGATAGAGAAATGTCAAGGCATGTGAAAATAGTTAAATCCGAAATTAATAATAGGAGCACAGTTTGTCTTTGAGGAGTACGGGAGTACAGCAGACGAAAAAGGAGTACAGTACTCCTATTGTAGTACTTTCGGTAGCACTGGTATAGGTAGGTACACCAGCGCTGCCGAACGTACTACAATAGGAGTATTGTACTCCGCCGTACTCCCGTACTCCTCAAAGACAAATTGTACTCCTATTTTTAATTTTGGATTTATCTATTTGCAATTCGGATTTTACTAAATTGCAAAACAAATTTTACTTTGTGGATGTTTTGTTAAGATTTTTTTCATTTTTGATGTTATTACATTCGTGTCGAACAAACACTTGAGGATGCTACCACTATTTCAGTTTTTTTTTTCGATAAGGACGGGTTGATGTTGAAACGGCGTTAAAAAAACTGATTGTTATGCTTGTGACACACATGTGGTTTCGATACCATGGTATCGAGATGAACCACATGTCTGTCAGGGTATACTACGCTAAAACCAGACGAGCAATGTGGTTTGAGCGTAGTATCGATACTAGGGTTTTTTGCGTAGTATAGCCATCCCCCTAGCGAAAACAGCGCCACTCTCATGAAGTGGAGCATAGTTTTACTTAAACTACCTATCACTTTCATAGAAAATGCTATAGTATTCTTGCCATGGAGTCTATACTAGGTGTGTGTCACGGGTTTTATTGTCTACCCGAGCATGGTAACTATGGTAACTGTCAAACTATACTACGTTGAATAGTGTGTCACCTAGCATAGTATTGACGATGCCACAGTATTGAAACCATGGTTTTGAAACCATATGTGTGTCACCGGCATTAGGTATAACGAAATTTTTTTTTTATTTGAAGAAGCCATGTAACGGGTGATTTTTTAGCTGGTTTGGTTTTGGCAACACTGGTTTTGACAGCTGACGTGTGTTTAGTACCTTGTGTCACTGTCAAACAGCTTCAGTTTGGTTTGCAATTTAACCATGGATCGTCTTACAAATGAACAACGCTTGAAAATTATTGAATTTTACTATCAAAATTCGTGCTCGGTTCGAAATGTTCATCGCGCGCTGCTTCCATTTTATGATCGGCATTCTCGACCTTCTGAGCAGTCTATTCGGAAGATTGTGACCAAATTTCGCACCAAATTTACTTTGTTGAACATTAAACCACCAACACGTTTACGTACTGTGCGTAGTGAAGAAAATATTGCGGCCGTATCAGCTAGTGTGACAGAAGACCGCGAAATGTCGAATCGCAGCGTTACTGTCAATGGTGAACGCTACCGAGCGATGATAACAAACTTTTTTTTGCCCGAAATGGAAGTTCTTGACTTGCATGATATGTGGTTTCAACAAGACGGTGCCACATGCCACACAGCACGCGAAACAATGGCGCAATTGCGAGGCGAGTTTGGTGAACAATTAATTTCACGTTTCGGGCCGGTCAATTGGCCGCCTAGATCGTGCGATTTGACACCATTAGATTATTTTTTGTGGGGGTATGTCAAGGCTAATGTGTATAGGGACAAGCCCGCTTCGATTGACGCACTGGAAGCCAACATCCATGCATTCATTCGTGAGATACCGGCCGATATGTGTGAAAGAGTATGCCAAAATTGGACTCAGCGGATGGGCTACCTGAGACGCAGCCGCGGTCAACATTTGCATGAAATTATCTTTAAACATTAAATTGCAAGGTTCAAACTATCGATTCAAATAAACATTTCATTCATTTTTTGTGTTTTTTTTTTAAAAAAAAAGTTCTAAACCTCTTAAAAAATCACCCGTTACAATATAACAATATAACGCCACAAAAATGACATTGCTGTCATATGCTGGAATAAGCGACCCGACCAAATTCGTTAGACCTTATTGAGCTTGTAGTGAATATAATCGGCTTCGTAGGACTACCTACACATTTTGACAAAAATATGCGCAGCCTCCGACTGCCAATTAGTTATACTTGGAATTGTATGTAGATTTACAAAAAAAAAAATATAAAACCGTTTCTTTTGTGAATGGTGTCCATTATATTTGTCAGCGTTTTAGGAGTGTGGCTGGAGCACTTTACCAAAAAAATATTTAAAGCACTTCTTTTTCATGTAGATCGCAAATGAATTCATGACTAAATGCAGACACTCCACAAGGCCGCAATTGTGAATACATCAGAAAGTAATTCATTTAACAGTTCCAGTGTATTGAATATCTTGACATTTCTCTCAGACATTTGTGTGAAAAAATTAAGTTTTTTTGTTTATTTTTTAAATTAATAATTTTATAATATGTTTAGCCTATGACACTCCGGGTAAGAATACCAATTTAATGACTCTCTTTAAAATCGATCGAGCCTTTTGGGCTACAGGGCGTCCCGTAGGAACGTACATAGGATACGCGCGAAACACATAACCCTATCCCTGTGTACAGTCGGGTAAAAATATTTTTCTTTGAATTTGTTCCGTACTCCCCGGTACTCCCCAAAAATATTCTACTATAAGTATACTCCCCAACGAACTTATGAAACGGCAGCCCTGAGGTACACTATTATAAAAATATGTGCTCTGATTTCGTCGAATTTTTGAGACTCGCATTAAGAATGAAAGGCTACCGAATTAAGGGACACAGACAGCGTTGCCAAGTCTTTTTGGCGTTAGAGCACCGTTTTCAAAATTTTCAGCGTTAATTTTGACCTCTTGGGCACCAAAACTGAAATTTTTTTTAAAACAGCTCAAAAGTTGATAAAAAAAAATAAGTAAAAAAACAACAACAACAAAATCATATTCATATTCAGCCATAGCGAGTGCGATGTAAAATAAAAAAAATATTTCTATAAAATTTAAAAAATAATAAGCACTCATACACAAGTTGTTTTTTTTTATTTTTTTTTTGTAAATAAAGCGACAGCGTTAAAAAATCACAAAAATATTTTTTTAAGCACTGAAAAAACGCCGAGGCGCTAAGTCTACTTTTTCGGCACTGAAATGAAATTTTGGGCACTAGATTTAACACTGACTTGGCAACGCTGGACACAGATACTGAATGGGAAATTGGAGAGGATTGTGTAGGTGTAGGTAGCAGTTAAAGAATCAAAATCTGCATTTGGGTTTTTTTCTGCGGTAATCACTCAATGAGTTTTTTTTGAGAGCAAAAATATTAAATAAGTAAATTAAACTAAATTGTGATGAATTCATGAACAGGGGAAAGATTGAATGATAGATATTATCGATTTGAAATAATATCTGATGGGCTGGACTTTAGTCAAATACGGAACCTTCGGAGCGCGAGTGACACTCGCACTTGGCCGGTTTTTTTTAATTTTCAAGAAACTTTAGAAAACTTGAAATCTTTATTATTGGTTTTTCTTACAACTACTTAAAACTACCTATAAGCCATAAAATAATGTCATAAAATAAATTCAAATGAACTCAACTTTGGAAATCAGATGTTTGACATTTTTATTTTGTGTTCAAACTTTAAATCAATTCAAAACAAAATTTTTGTTAACAGTTAACTGTGCAAAGTTGGTGGGAAATAACAAAAATGGCAATTGTTTTGTTTATGGATAGGGTAGAGGGAATTGTGTACAGGAGGATAATAATGGATGCCTCAAATCCTGGCTCTGGTGTTGCAATCTCCGCTGCCTCGGTTCTTACCGCACCTGTGGAATACCATAAACGTTGGCACTTATGCCAGTGACCGACTGGCTCAGGCATGCGATTCTTGACACAGCCTGCTCGAACTGCGAAAGAACGACTAGGTTATTGTCGTTATAACCTGACTGCTGCCTTTTCTTTTCATTCTCAACCAGCTTCTTCTTTGTTTTTGATTTATAATCAGCCCAAACCTGAAAAACCACAGATTATTATTACATCTTAATCAAAAAAAAAAAAAATTCCGTTACTTTTTTCCACGTAGCTCCGTCTTTACTTGGAGGTCCGTAACTATTCAGCTTGTCGGCGGCATCCTTCCAAAATCGTCCTATATCTACACGGTTTGTTGAGAACCATTTAGCAACATCATGATTCTCCTTCATGAGCCTGATCAACATTTCTTTTTGCTCCCGGTTGGTCCAATTGGAATGCGTCCTATGTAAAGGAAGTCTATGTTTTCTAACTTTAAACAGCAAATTTAAACTTACATTTTTGTAAATAAACCGTCAGTAAAATGTTGAATGGAAGCAATCGCTGTTCAGCGTTAGGAAAATACTTACTTACTTACTTAACGGGCTCCCGACCCGTGGAGAGTCTCTGCCTGAGACACTGCAGCCTTCCATCCTCTACGATCCCGGGCACGCTGCTTCCAATTGTCCAGACCAAGCGCTGTGGCATCCGCGATGGCTTGGTCTTTGAAACGGAGGTTCGGTCTTCCTTGTCTTCTCGAACCTGGGGGCTGGGATTCGAAGATCCTCTTAGCTGGAGCATTATTGTCCATTCGCTCGATGTGGCCGAGCCAATGTAGTCGACGTATTTTGGCTTTTTGGACTACATCCACATCTTGATACAGCTCATAGAGTTCGCGGTTATATCTTCTCCTCCATTCGCCCTCCTCGCACACAGGACCAAAAATCCGCCGAAGAATTTTTCTTTCGAAGGAACCCAGTATTAGCTCTCCCTTCCTGCTTATTGTCCAGCACTCGGCGCCGTAGAGCAGAACTGGCAGTATAAGGGTTTTGTAAAGCATACATTTCGTCCCTCGAGTTAGGAGTTTTGAACCCAATTGTTTTGCCAAACCGAAGTAGCAGCGGTTTCCTAGGGTAATTCTCCGCCGGATCTCCACTAGGATGTCATTCGTGGAGTTCATGTTTACTCCGAGGTAGATGAACTCCTTAACTACCTCGAAATTGTTGCTATCAATAGTGACGTTTTGTCCTAGGCGGTGGACAGATGTTTGTTTGTTTGTTGATAGCATGTACTTGGTCTTGTCCTCGTTTACTTCAAGACCAACAGATTTCGCCCGTTCTTCAATCGCCGTGAAAGCTTCTATCACGGAGCGCTGTGACCGACCGATGATGTCAATGTCGTCCGCATACCCCAGCAGCTGAACGGATCTGTTGAAGATAGTGCCTTCCGTGTTGACACCTGCCCTACGCACTATCTGCTCCAGTACGAGATTGAAGAAGTCGCATGATAGCGCGTCCCCTTGCCGGAATCCGGTGCATGTTTGGAATAGTTCGGAGGAGCTGTTTCCAAATTGCACGTTGCAACGCGTGTTTTCGAGTGTCACGCGACACAACTGAATCAATTTTGACGGGATTCCGAATTCGGCCATCGCCATATACAGCTCCTGACGATGTATACTATCATACGCGGCCTTGAAGTCGATGAATAGATGGTGTGTCTCGACTTGAAATTCGTTGGTCTTTTCCAGGATTTGCCTCAGTGTGAAAATTTGGTCTATAGTCGATCTGCCGGGCCGGAAGCCACACTGGTACGTGCCGATTAGTGTGTTGCAGAACGGTTTAAGACGTTCACACAGTACGTTGGATAGGATCTTATACGCGACATTTAGCAGGGATATGCCTCGATAGTTCTTGCAAGACATAGGATCGCCTTTTTTGTAGATGGGGCATATGGAGCTGATAGTCCAGTCATCGGGCATGTTTTCTTCCATCCATACTTGGTTGATGATTTGGTGCATGCGCCCTACCAAAACATCACCTCCGTATTTAAAGAGCTCCGCTGGCAAGCCATCCGAGCCTGCGGCTTTGTTGTTCTTAAGCTTTTTTATAGCTAAGCCAACCTCTTCTATACTGGGTGGTGGAATAGGTTCTTCATTGGCTGGACGCGGGTTATCTTCTTGCCCTACCACTCTCTCAACATGATGCCCATTAAGCAACTGCTGGAAATGCTGCTTAAATGCATCTACTATTCCCTGCGCATCGGTGACTAGGTTTCCTTCGCTGTCTCGAAGAGCCTGTGTTCCGGTTTTGAAGCCAGCAGCCAGTTGCTTGGCTTTCTTATAGAACCTCCGGATGTTGTTGCGATCACGAGACTCTTCGATCTCCTTGAGCTGGGATACTGCGTAGGCTCTCTTCTTTCTACGCAGGATCTTTTTCTCCTCCCTTCTCCTGGCTCGATACTCTTCCCTAGCTGCCCTTGTTTTGCGCTGCTGCATTTTCTTGTGTGCATCTTCTGTCACCTTTTTCCTGTACGCGATTCATCATCATACCACGGGCTCTTTCTCTGGGGTGGCTGGTACCCTACAGTGGTTACGGCTACCTCCTTGATGATGTCGCGAGACTGGCACCACTGATTGTTGGCGTCTGTGGAAGGCGAGTACATAGTGGAGAGTTTCATGCTCAGGCGCTCTCTGTAGGCTCTGGCTACTCCAGGTGTGCTAAGGCGTCCAACGTCAAATTTCTTCTTCTGGGCGGCCCGCAGCTTCTTCTCGTTGGACAGTCGAGCTCTGAATCTAGCTGCAACAAGGAAATGGTCAGAGTCGACGTTTGCCCCTCGGAATGTGTGCACGTCGAGGATGTTGGATGCGTGCCTAGCATCGATTAGCACATGGTCGATTTGGTTGGCGGCTCGACCGTCTGGAGAGCGCCAGGTTGCTGTGTGGATCCTTAGCCTTGGAAACCTAGTGCTACTTATCACCGTATTACGAGCTGCTGCAAAGTCAATTAGTCGGTAGCCGTTGTCTGTTGTCGTTTCGTGGATTCTGTGCTTACCGACTAACGCGCCAAAGATGTTTTCCTGACCGATTTTGGCATTGAAGTCCCCGAGCACAACTTTAACGTCATACTCCGGACAGGCTCCGTAGGCTCCATCCAGGAGGTCATAAAACTCCTCTTTTATGGGGTCTTCAGCCTCGTCGGTAGGGGCGTGTGCACATATTGGGCTTATGTTTTGGAAGGTGGCTTTGATGCGGATCACAGCTAGGCGATCACTTATCGGCCTAAAGTCAATAACTTTTGTCCTTAGCCGATTTCCCACGACTAATCCGCATCCTAATACATGCAATCTCTTATGACAGCTGTAATAAATGTCGCAATTTTTTCTTTTCATCATGCCTGATCCTATCCATCGTATCTCCTGGATCGCGGTTATATCTGCCTTGTACCGCGTGAGGACAGACTCAAGTTTTTGAGTAGCACCTGGGGTGTAGAGCGTTCGTACATTCCAGGTACATACTCTCATATCGTAGTCCATTGACGTTCCGGGTCTTGTTGCCATTTGAGGAGTATCATTATCCGAGGCTGGTTGTGTCTCTCTCATAACTAGTGGTTTTTTCCGTGGTCGGGAAGTTACCCCGACGGCACAACCCCCAACCTGGAGGGCCAGGCCCTTGTTTTAACCCTAGGACAGCGGGCCGGATAATCCGATGTCAGTAGCCCATTCTGGGATATGAGCGCTGCCGTTGACCCATAAAGGGCTCATCCGCCACCAACTCTTTCCAACACCCTGGCTCAGTATTGGAAGTCCCTATAGACCTGGTATCCAAGTAAGTTGAAGCAGCTCATATAGGGATAACACTTAGTAGTTCGACCTAACTGGAACTGTAGACGCCACCGTTGATTCCGTCTAGGGAATTCATCCGCTGCCGCCTGAAACAGGAGGGAGTGCCTAAGTGAGAAGACACTCTCTTTCCCCCTCTCTCGTCTGCTGCCACCAACGACCTTCCACAGGGGTTGGATACCCTATCTCCAGTCGAGGTGCTAGGCACCCGGTAGTCACCAACGCGGAGGTGAGAGTAGGAGTTGGTAGTGAGAGGCTAGAGTGAGAGCGCTTGTGTTCTCATGTAATCGCATCACTACCATTTCAACCACCGTTAGGAAAAAATAATGTGTGTGTGTGTGTGTTAGGAAAATACACACGAATAAAAAATGACACTTGTTTCGAACGATTAGAATGTCAAAATACGCTAAACATTCGAAAGACAAATGAGCTTTCGATTGATAGGATGAACTTCTTATCTGCTCGAATGTCAAAGTACAGATTCTTCGAATTCGAGACACTTTCGAACGAAATCGAATCTCAAAATAAGCATGACTATCCTACATACTATTGATGTAGTCGCAGTGGCTTATAGTGGTTAGTGTGTTTGACTACTAAGAAATGGTCCCAGTCCCAGTTGCGATCTCCGAAAAAACACGAATTAATCTTAATGCGTTTTTTTCCACTGCGCCACCTCTCGCCAGTGTCTAAAAAAACATATGAGAGTATAACTGTCATGAAGGAGCTTCTAAATTGGCCGTTTGAACTCGGCTTTCCATTCCATTCGCCCCCAAAAATTAAAAACTTGCACTTTAGACAATACGAATGGCTGTGATGAACTAGGCCTACGGTATCCACGGACCTGTTGCACCAACTACTCGTAGTTAAGTATTTAAACTGTGGGGGCTGTCCGTATAGCAAGTGCAACATAGTGCGCAGCCTACAAAACACAACAAATGTACACCGCCTGTAGTACACTTTTCCATAATTCATTTGACTGCTGTACAAACAAACGTTGGGACTTGCTTAGAGAAACATATTTTTCCAGCAGAACTAACACCTATTGCCTTTCCCAAGAGAAGTAATTATAAAGACTTGCGAGTTGCGACTGGTTTTTACCCATAATCCAAAAGGACTATAGAGGAGACTTGCCTGCGACAGGATTTGACACATAGTCCCAAAGGACTGGTAGAGACAAGGCTAGAACTGAAAGCATGTATATATAAAAGCGAAACGCACTAGCTAGCAGTGTAAGACATGACGGCTGTGGCATCACTGTAAATAAGTGTATGGATTTATTTTTACTAACTTAAAATCCTGCACGTGTCGGCAAATTGGCTATTTTTAATATTTTTTATTCTGCGAAATTCCAAACCACAGCTTGTTCGTTTATATTCTTGAAATATTATAATATTGGTTGTATTTTCGACTGATGGGTATAAGGTATACCCTCGGCAATTTTAACGCCACGGCTGATTAAGCAGTTAACCTGTTTTGACAGAAAGCTTATTATACCTGTTACCGATATTACTTTGCAGGTAATTGGATTTCTATTTTAGATTTAATTTATGTTTGTTGTCAGAATAAATTGATTATAGGGCCCATCCATACACGACACAGATATGTCGCTGCAGACATTTTTTTTATTCATTTTTGTGGTCGAATTATGTCAGCAGAAATATTTAATGCATAAACAGGTTACCTATATCACCTTAATAGCAACTGATTGTAATAATTTATAATGGCTTTTTATTTTGTTTAAAACTCTTTCAGTTCGAGAACTCAAACGAGACCCAGGTGACTCTACGAAATATCGATTTCGATGCATGTGGACATTATTTCTGTGAAGTTTCAACGGACACACCGATTTTTACAAAAGCCTCAGCTGACGAAGTTTTACATGTTTTTTGTGAGTATACAACTTTCAGCACAGTATGTTTATGTGCAAGGACAGCCCAATTAAATATATTTACAAATGTATCCCCTTAACAGTACCCCAGACAGGACCACCGACGATAAAATTCCGCAAAAGGACTCCATTCATGATAGGCGAACGAATATTAGCGATGTGCAACACAACACGGTCTCGTCCCGCTCCGCATATAACCTGGTTAATTAATGGCAAAAAGGTAAAGCACACAAAGCTCTCTAATTAGCTGCATGTACATGTTGTTTGTTTGAAAATTTACGGTATTTTGTGTATATGGAAATCAGGTTTGCATCCGAAAAATAACAGAACCATAACGATGAAGGAAGGAAACCACTAGCCCCCTGCCCCAACAGGGTAACAATATTCTCGACGTAATCTCGAAAGTTATTTTTAGTGGCTGTTGTGTAGCTGTAGTATCATCTAGATGGCAATGGCAAACATTCCCCCATCTGCTTAGACTTTAATTAGGTTTGGGCCCCTGCGGTTACATAAACAAAGTTCTCGCCCTAATCGGGCAACACATGTAGACATAATGCTCGTATATGCTCATGACTTGTTTTGGCTCTGATGAATTATGAATAATGAAACTAACTAAATGAATATTCGATTGTATCTTTTTGGGTGTATGCCGAGGTACACCGGAAAATTGGATTAGGTCCCTCAGTTTGACACAGCAGATACGCGGCATCAAACAGCAAGCTCCACATCAATGTTTAGCAAACGAAAGTTTGGCGGTCGGATGATGTTAGCATAAATGAACAATTTGATTACATTCGCTTCAATACCTAACTGAAAGCTAAATTATTTGTATTGCATGTATATATGATAAGTTGATACATGATTTGATTTGTGTACCTATATAAATGTAGGAGTACGTATCACTATTGTGATTGTGCGTAGGTGGCATCGTACACAATTCCATGCATCAATAGTGGTTTTAGGATGATTGAAAATCCCCACATAACACCTTGAATTGCACGTAGTCCGAGATCGAATCTTATAGATTACAAGCAGGTACACATGTGGCCATTAACATAATATTGTGGTTATTAAAATGGGCGTGTTGACTAAGGAATTGAGTTCAATTAGTAAGCTTTTCAATTGACTATTTAGCCTCGAATTAATTTGAAAGGCTTTTCTTTTTAAAGCTTTTACAAGGAGATAATGAAGGGCAGGGTTTAATTATTATCGGTGCTTTAATTTGCATGAATAATTCGTAACTAACGATGATTAAACAATAGCATTCCTGTGTAGAGCCATTTATATTTGACTCCGGTTTCGGAAACAAAATAACTCCTAACTGACAGACGTTTTAATTACGTAGGTAATACAAATTTGTTAAATTTTTGGTTATGAAAAAGGTACCTATACTCAAAATACTGAATTGATTTGAAAATCCAAACTATATGATTAGAGGGAAACTGGGAATAGTCAGACGATATACAACATTACATTTACTGTAACTGATGTGTTCTGTCATTACTTTGTATTCTGGTTTCTTGGGTGAAATGCTCTAAGATGAATCTTAATAGTTATTGAATTGTCCAATCGTAGAAGAACTGCGTGAATTAGTCGTCAAACAATTTAACAAATTTGGAATCCCTCCATCATTTCAAAACATGTTTTTCTTGTCACTTGTTTAATAATGCACAGAAACTTTAAGATTGCTTTGGTATAATATTTGATGGGAACGGGTTAAGCTGCTTTGCAAAATTCTGTTTTTGTGTTTCTTTTCAACTAACAAATAATAGAAACAAAAAAAAAAATTATAAACATATAAAAAAAACCGGCCAAGTGCGAGTGTCACTCGCGCACCGAAGGTTCCGTATTTGGCGAAAGTCCAACACGTCAGATATTATTTGAAATCTATATCATTCAATCTTTCCGCTCTTCATGAATTCATCACAATTTAGTTAAATTTAATTACTTAACATTTTTACTCTCAAAAATTACTCGCACATGAATCTCATTTTCTAATTATTACCTATAGTACCCAACCCACGCCAATTTTCCATTCTGTATGCGACCTGTCCCAATTAAAAACTATTGACTAAAAATATATTACTTTTATTTTGTTCTGTACTCCCCAAAAAAATGTATTATACTCCCCAACGAAATTAGCAGGCGGGAACCCCGGTGGGGTTCTGTTTTTGATGGGGTCAATTGTGCACAACTGCGTAGTAGAGATTAAAACTTATGAGAGCAACGTATTTTACATGGTAAAATTATCTTTTTTGAAAATATCTTGTAAACTATTAACTTTTCGGCAAAACAGTATTCAGCACATATATAGATAAGAACATGATCTACAAAAAAGGAACTTAGGTATTTTTTTGTGAATCAAGAAATAAACCGTTTTTTGGGCGAATGAAAATATTTTTTTCACCAGATTACTAATTAATTGAAAACCAATCGATGTATTCCTTCCATTGGTATTTGTCGTTTAACTAGAGGTTAGCAATTGAAAAAGTGAAGTTCAAAATTTAAAGAAAAGAAAATGGAAAAAAAAACATTTGACAATAAAATGTCTTGAAGTGTTTCGCAAAGGAGAATTTTGAAAGCAGGATTTTGTAAGAAGAATTTTGACCCTTACTGAATTCTGATCCCAACCCATATTAGATCTAACTACAGTTGTTGTACTTTTTTGACCTATGAGGGATTTCTTCAACGTCTTCGGTATTTTCTTGTTCTTAATAATCTTCAAGGGAATCATCATCAGATTTACATTAATAAAAGCGTAGAAAATAAAATTTTTATTTTATTTCAAAACATGAACAAAAAACTTTTAAATACCTAATTGATTGTTTAGTTGTAAATAAAATTATTTTTAATATAACAATTGGAATTGGAAGGTGGAACATTATTCAGTAAATATTAAAAAATGTTTGCCCTCTTTCTTTGAACCTTAGTTCAGCGTCAGTTGAGTTTCAAAATTGTTGCTCTAAGCCGAGGGTAATTGTTTATTGAAATTGACATGGGAACCTTAATTGCAATAGGGGACTATCCTAGCCTGTTTGTGTATGTTCAGTATCTGTCATTGTCATTACCATTTCGTTCGATTTGCTAGATTTATTGGTATAATGGACTTTTTTTTTCATTTATTAGCCATCATTAAACATTTGTCATCAAAATTGCTAGGTACATAAATAAATTACCTTTACCAACAGGTCGATGAAAAACATGTTCGCACCCATCACGCCTACTCGATGAGTGCGAAGAGCAGTCACCGCAAGAGTCAACAGCAACAACAACATCAGTTACAACAGCAATACTACGAGCATCAATATCACCATCCTCAACAATACCACTTACAAGGAGTTGATAGATACGACAAGAGCCTGAGAATCGCATCGGGTGGTAGCAACTGGAGAGGTAATTAATGAACTAGCACTTTGCTTAATTGAATTTCGTCCTTGTTTGTGGCCTTATTTTTCAAACTGCCAACACTTAAGGTTCCCCTGTTAAATTGAGCGAAATGCATTTTGCACAAAATAAGGGATCAACATGCTCATTTTGCATATCATTAAGGTGTGCTGCGCAAAGCATTGGGTCGATATGCACCGTATTTCACCTTTTGTCATCGCTTTTGTATAAGCAGGAATAATACATTATGCATGATAGTACCAACTTTTACTCACACCCATTGGTCTTAATGAAGTAGGTACTTATAACGGAGTGCATTTTCATAGCTATCGTCTTTCTACAAATGATTTCTTGAATAAACTGAAAATATTGCCATCTTCTATTTCTCGTAATATTTGCCTTACACTAAACTAAGCTGCGAATTTACTAACCTCTTATTTTAAATTAGGAGGTGTTTTAAGTTATTCCCGTACCTTGATTGACGTTGTGTTTTTTTTTTTAGACGAGCTTATTGCCCACACAATGCACCACAACAGTCAACATCATTCTACAAATGTCCATAACAATCCGTTTGGCTCCTTGGCGAATATTCACAAAATGGCTCACAACAACTTTGACAATAAATACGTGGATGCACATATAGAGACACGGAAGCACAGGTAATTAATTTAATTTTGCAGAATAGAGCGAAACGACAAAAAAGAGAATTGTAAATTGAAATCATCGTTGCCAGGCGGCCAAAATATTATCCCCAGATATATTTGAAAAACCCCAAGATTTGACTTTTTTCGTTTAAGAAAACCCAACTTTCGCTCATTACTTTTAATAAGATATGCTTTACGTACGACTTAAAAGTAGCAATTTTAAATTTGAAGAGCGCGTAGATTAAGGTTCGATCTTGCGATTTAAGAATACCAAAGTGTACGTCAAATAAATACACCCGATGAAAATGTCCACGCAAAAACCCTTACGCAATTTTGATAAAATAGTTCTTTATAAAATTTACAGATGCGGTTTGTTAATTTAATATTTAAGAAACTACTACAAAAATCTACAGCTTATTCCATCTTTGTTAAAATTACATTATTTTTTCATATTACATATACTTGCTTTGTAAACGAAAATTGTCGAAAGATAATAAAACAACAAATTTTCACTGGCAAATTTGCCAATTTTACAGTATTTTAAAATAACTCTCACATTGTATATTCCATTTCGATTGTCATGTTCCATTTTGAAGCATTCGGCAGTGGACAGTACCGAACGACAAATCTCTACACTACCTCATTCTTAAGTTTTAGTTATTCAGCGTTTCTTAAGTTGGCGAAATGCGGAATCACATTTTGAACAAAATGTATTATAACAAAATACAAAATATATAATGCACATAGAAATAAATATGTATTTGACGCAACAGGTCCGTAAGGACTCCAGGTCAAGCTTCTCACAACAATTCGTTTTGTTAGAGTTTTCAATTTTCGGAATGAATGGTAGGGATGTATAATTTTATATGGTTGACATAAAAACTACTTGAACATTCTCTCGAAGCTTTCTTCGAAATTCTCCTTAAAACTGCCAGGATTGTTCATTGCCATGTCTACTTTTTGGTGGCATTTTTGATCAAAATATATTTTTTTATCTTGCCTACCAGTATTCCCGAAATTTGTAATCAAAATAAGAAAAATTACTCCAATTACTGCAAAATATTAATAAAATGAAATAGGTACGAGCCATAACCATAACTAAAATAAATATTTGAAGTTTCCAATGGGATTTCTGCTTTATTCAGAACTTGACTTAGAGAAATAATCCCGCACGATCAAATTAAATTATTTTATCAAATGGAGAGGACAGCAAGAGATAAGCACATACGGGTGCTACCATGGCATCTTTCATTTTTAAGGTTCCGTATACCCAAAGGGAAAAAACGTAACCTTATAAGTTTCGCTCGGATGTCTCTCCGTCTGTCTGTCTGTCTGTCCGAACCCACTAAGCCAATTTTGTTACCAGGTCTATCTCAAGAACCGATTGACATAGGAGGCTAAAATTTACACACTGACACTGGTCGGTTTTTTACTATGTCATTGAGCTAGGGCCTAAAACACAACATTATCGACAGACGTTTGGCTTTCACAATGAGTGTTTCTTATAGCCGTGGTGGACTTATGGCCAAAGCTATAATAATAATAATAATAGTTGGCGCAACAGGTCTGTAGGGACCCAGGGCCTAGCTTCTCGCAACCATTCGTCTTGTGTGAGTTTTTAATTTTTGGAACGAATGGAAGGGATCTACAATTTTATGCCGGTTCCAAACGGGCCGATTGAGAAGCTCTTTCATGACAGTTATACCCTCCGATGTTTGTCAGACGTTCGCGAGAGGTGGCACAGTGAAAAAAAACCCTGAGTTGGAATTTGGGTTTTTTGCGGGATTCGAACCTGGACCCCTCGCTTAGTAGTCCAACACACTAACCACTAAGCCACTGCGACCACATGGCCAAAGCTATACATACCAGAAAAAAAAAGAAAAAAAAAAAAGTCCAATGAATAAACGAACGCCATAACCGAAAACTGTGCAGAAAGTATTCATATGCTTCAAGGCTGGCCACCTCCTTTAATAATTGAATCTAGTCCATATTTGACACTGAATATGGGGTAATCACCATAGATTTTTTTTTCACAACAAAGAGTGGCGAGCAAATGATATTGACAATACAAAAAGTTAATATTTTTGAATTCTAGTAAAAAGTGGGGAAAACTAAAAATATTAAACCTATATGGATTTTTGTCCCGGCGCGGCGGTTCATACGGTATACTTTTCTTGTAGAATATGCTAATTGGAGCATATTATTTCTTTCGTTTGAAAGTCCTGATTTTTACAAGTTAGGACAACATTTTTAATAAACTTCCGTAAAATCTTTCTATTCTATAATTAATATATCATATTAAGAGATATTACTACCGCCAAAAAATAATTTAGTCAAATTACTTTTGCTAGTCAAGAAATCTGACTTTAACCACAAATGATCTTTATCTTGTTTTCATAGGCCAATTGACAAAAGTATCAGTAGCCGATAGGAACTATTCGCTTTGAAGACCGACTTACATTTCTGTCAAAATACTTTTGCCGATGACAGTAATCTTTCAAAGGTGATCGCACATTCGCTTAGCCTTGATTATGTTCACCTATATTAAAGAACTCCCTAATGGTGCTTGTGTGTTACCATCAAACTACCTTATACCATGTTAACACCAACGTGATTTAGCACATGTGATTTTTAAATCACGAACGGCGTCTCCACCGAACTTTACGTATTTTAATTTGACATCCAGGACAAAGAGTTCATCCCTTTCGGAGCAGGTAGTTTTTGTTTTGTTCCCATACCTGCCACAAATAAAACAATAAATTTATGATTGTGTGTATACCAAAACTCATCTAAACCCGAAGAATTTTGAATTTGCAATATATATTTTTTTTGTTGAATAAAAATGATTTGAATTGAACTGAATTGAAACAATAACAGGTATGTTCGATTGTATTTTGTGTGGATTTGCGATGACAGATACGTAATTAAAATTTAAACACGTATAAGCCATGTAATTATTAAACACGAAAATGTATGGTAAATCACGTAATTTATGAGATGATTTACATAAATCAAGTGAATTTAGCTAAATCACGTTCCCAATGTTATTATTTGATGAAATGATGTTCATGGAAAGACCCGAATAAGCATCTCGGGTTTAATAAAAAAGCGTCCTCAATATTATGCCATTAAAAGCTTCTTAGAACTTGCATTTGTGTTTCAATGAATTTGACTAAAAAATGCAAACTAGCAATCAGATTCTGATCCCAATGGTCACAATTTACGAGATTGCATTGTGGTTATTTGATTTTAATTGAGAGTCATTTGGACTTGAAATGCCAAATCGATAAACTTAATCTTTATTGCCTAATTATAAAGTATTCAGCTGGTATATTTTGCAATATAAGTATATCGTTTTTATTTAATTTAATTTAATGACTCTTTGGCAGTCAAATTAAAAGAACTAAACCTTATGTCGATGTCGGTGTTATGGGTGTTCTTCTGAAAGAAAGGTCGCGTTTTTATATGACATTACGCAACAGCCATAATATTATCATTCAAACGTACTACGGATGCTTGGTGAACTAACATAAGTCAAGAATGAATATTTTTAGCGACCTACAGGGGAAAAAAACTGTTGATACCGAAAGTCGTTTATATATTATTTCAGAGATATTCGAATCAGAGCGCCATTTTGCGGGTTGTCATCCCTCTAGCAGTGTTTTCATGCTCGCAATCGCATCAGACCTTAAAATTCCCCCCTACTCCCCATTCTTCGTGGTGGCATTCCCATAGATTTCCCATAATCAAAATAGTGAGTAAACTGACTTTTTGTACGATAACCGGGACCTACCAAAATTCTGCATCACATCGTCTTAAAGATTCCACTATCTTTGAAGAGACGTGGTTTCACCTCTTCCGCATACTTCGTGAAATTTAAAATTTTCGATTTTTTGTTTCTTTTTTATATAAGGTATTGAGTGGATTTAAGTAAACTTGTTTGAAATATTCGTACAAAATGTTTTTGTTGTTTGGTGATACAAATAAAAACAGCAATGGATATGGATGAACCTCCCAACTTTCCTCAAATGTCAGCAGTATCCAATTTCCCATATAATTTCTGCTTTTGCCATTAGAGCTTAATGCTCTTGTTCAATAAAACACTTTTCAGTCTGAATTTATTTTTTCAATTAAACCTTGTTAAAATTATTGAAGAGTCTCTGACTGAGACACTGCGGCCTTCCATCCCCTACGATATCGCAATTACCCAGACCTGGCTCAGGCATCCATGACGGTAATAGAGCATGCATTTTGTACTTGTATAGTTAGGAATCCAATGGATTTTCTAACAGAAGTAGCAGAGGTTTTCTATGATATTTTTACACCGGATCTCCACTAAGGTATAATTAGAAACCTCCAAATTGTCTCTATTTATAGTGAAGTTTTATCCTAAGCGGTGGACAGATTCTTCCTTGTTTGTATCGGTATCGTCTGCAATTCTGCAAACCCCAGCAGATGAACGGACATATCCTTGCCGAAATACAGTGAATGTTTGAAATAGTTCAGAGGAGCTCCATCCATACTGCAACACGTGTTTTCCAGCGGCACGCGAAACAACTGGATCAGTTTTACGAAATCGGCCATCGCCAAATAGAGCTAATGACGAGGAATGCTATCATATGCGGCCTTGAATTCCATCCAAACAGTATTTCAAGAGCTCCGCTAAGCCAATTTTATCTATGCTGAGTATTAGCTGGTTTTTCATTGACTGGAGTCCGTTCTCATCTTGCCCTATCACTCCCTCTACATGATGCCCACCTAGCAGCTACTAAAAATGCTGCTGAAGCACATCTATACTATTTCCTAGGCTGCGGTGACTAAGTTTCCATTGCTGTTTCAAAGAACCTGATGTATTCTGGTCTTTAAGCAGGCAGTAAATTGCTTGACTTGCTTTTAGAGCCTCCGGGTGCTGTTTGGATCACGAGACTACTTTCTACATAGGATTGTTTTCCCATCCGTTCTCCTGGCACGATACTCTTTCCTCGCTCCCTTGTCTGCATATTTATAATCGTATCACGGGATTTCTTAAAATAATAAATTTTTTGAAGGGCTTGAAGCTTTTGGAAAGAAAAAATCCCAATAGTAATTTCGTGTGCATTCAACGGTTTGCATTTACATTAAATTACTGCATGTGTTGAGGTTCTGACATAACTTTACTTTCACTAGATGAAAGGTAGCACGTCAGCACTAAATACCTTTTAATAATAGGTCCTATCTTGATCAAAAATGTATACCTATATCAACCCCATTCAATTGTATGGAACAAGGTTGTACAACATTAATTGCCGACACAACCTAACATTGCAGCCGATCTTTTGCATAAATCCCAACCTTCCAAGCAGAAAACAAAAACACGCAAATATAAGGCCACAGAAATAGAAAAATGTCACATTCTCCACGAAATTCACCACAAGAACTATGTAATCAAGTGGCATGCACATTGCTCATAAATGCTAATCTAAAGGTATTTGCGGAATGGAGATATAAATATATATATGTAGGTGACTTGCTTTGGGGAGCACAGCTTAGCGTGTTCGGGTTGACTCTTGTTAGAGGCACGCTACAAAGGTGGGAAGGTCAACTAATGCGCCAACATTCACCTGTTGGCACCGTGTCACAATAAAGCATGTGTTGTTGTAGCTCCAGTATCATACTAAACTACAAATGTTCTATCGTCATGAACTCTGCACTGTTGACAAAGAAATTGAAAAGACAAGGCTCGGTAATCGGTATATACGGAGAATGCTTCGCCGCCCTGCGAAAGTGTATACACATGTAGGTGGAGGCTTTTCTGCGTTTCTACCTCCATTTTTTGTTTCCCAAATTTTTCTGTTCTCCTTGAATGGTTCCACAAGTAGTGTTGTTTTGGCCGGTCGCAAGATTGTATACCTGGGTGTTGCCAACAACTGTCGTAAGGATGACTTGCCTTGTACCAGTTGTGTAGCCGCGGGTGGCTTGTGCATAGATACAATATAATTTATGTAGATTCGGATGTGTGTTTTGTGAATAATGTACGTTGAAAGTACTGATAGCATCTAGGCAGGGATATTAAAAGGACTCTAGATAATTACGGTTATTTGTCTTAGTTTAATTAAAGTGGTCTTGTTGAGGAGACCTGGGAAGTGGGCCTTAGTCAATTTTATTAGTTGATTACTTATTACGTAGGAGCAGAAAAATACCAGAGCTATTATGACCGTTTGAAAAGAAGCCTGAAGTTGTTAAGAAAACTCTTTGATTTCTCTCCATTGTTGATGTTTCCGATGCAACTTTATTCATGTGTTTGGTAAACACATATAAAATGCGCTTAAATCGAAAGAGTGACTAAAAGGCGCAGGGAAAAAAGTCCTCCGGGAACTAGGTCCCCCTACTGAGAACTTCACTTTCGTGAAGTGGACATAGTTTCAACTTACGGTTGGAACTTACTCCACTTTCTTATGAGAACGTAGTACACATTTAACAATAAGAGGGAACTAACTTCTAACATTTAGAATTGGATATTTTTTTTAAACTTTTATTCTGTTTGACAAGATAATCTTTTCGAAACTCTCCGTAATTTGTCCTTGATTATTTTCCGAGTCTAGCAAAACTGAATTTTATAATTTTATATTCTGTTTGACAAAATACTTTTTTTCGAAAGCGTCAATTTCCAAACAACAATAGTAAGCGCAGAGCAAGTTTGAGCTTGCGTTGCAGAACTATAGAGGACGTGTGCAAAAAGAAAAAGTTTCTGCAGCTCTGTGGAGGATTAGTTGAGTGTACTAATTTCAAGTGAACATCTCTGCGTGCACTCAGAGGAAACGGTGTTCCACAGTGTGCTGTCATCTGATGACAGGGGACTTCGAAAGGAATTTATGACCCGCATGCAGCATGTACGTTTCTCGTTTTCGACACCAGAATTTATCATAAGCCGAACTTACGAGAGTCTATAAATGATCTTCGGTTGGCTGAAATTGCACTTATCACGGACGAAGTTTAAGAAACGCCATTCCGAACAGCAGTCCTTTGATCCAGAATCGAATGTCTGCAAAGACTTACCACCTTCACTATCCAGTATGGTTACGATAATCAGAATAAATCAAAAATTCAGTTGTAGGGCTTAATCCTAAAGAGAACGATTGGAGGATATTGGCTTAACTTATGTAGACCATGGTTTAGGCTGGTTTGCCTATCTATTTACATTTACAAAATAAATAAAAATACATCCCTGCATTTGTTAGAGAAGTTAGTTTAGAGTTCATCTAAGAATCTTACTCTCCCAGCTCCGTCGTGCTGTCGTGGAACGCATAGCTAGGTACCCTATAAGCTCGCCAGATTCCTAAAAGGCTTAGATCCCAATTTATGACGGAATCCGGATTGAGATGACTGGCTGAACGATATGAGCAAAATCTACGTCATCTGCAAAAGCCGTTGGTACACCTATAAAGTCAAGCGTAGAAAGAGAATATTATGTGTAGGTAAGAAAGAGAATCGGAATTGTGATCCTTTTGACATGTTCTGATTTGAAATATATTTTGTCAATAAATTTTGTTTATTTATCATATCGATTGCACAAATTGTCTAAAATGGAAATCAAATCAAAATATTTTTTGGGCATTCGCGAATATTTTACTTTTATTTTCTCAAATTTTGCTGAAACTAAACAAAAAGTTCTTTGTAATAATAAATTGACTTTCAGCTTCAGAAAATTTGAGAAAATAAAAAAACCTCTTTCCAAGTTTAACTTTGAAGATTTTTACTTACCATTTAATTTAAGTGCCTACTTTAGTATTTTCATTTTCTTTTCCTTTTCGTTAAAATAAAAGCTAAGTTTTTATATGAAACTATTATTAAGAATGCGGAGTTTATTTTTATGGTTTATTTGTAAAAAAAAATTGAGACGTGGGATTTCAGCCTTATTTATCAAAAAATATAAAAAAAAAACATTTGCGTCTACTAAGAATATGTTGGAAATATGTCCCAGCCTCTGAGACCAACACAAAAAGTTCACAGAGAGAATGTATTGAGATTTATATAATCTTTTTATACAATTTATATACAATGATTAAGAGCAGCAATAAATTATGAACAGAATTGCTATCCCGCTTCTTAGGTTTTAGATAGCTACCTACATAAGGTAGTGAAAAAAACAAAACTTGTAATGAAAATGAAAATTTCGTGGGCCTCTGGTCAATTTCCAATTCTTACATTAAAGGACGAATACAATTTTACATTTAAAATAGATTATCTTTCTAGTAAAAATAAATATACCTGTTTCATATGCCATGGTAAAGTTACAAATAAATGTTTATACAAGTCTCTTGTATATAAACAAAGAAGCTTCACCAATAGAATCGTGTCGTCTCTTCCCTAAAATTACTTGATGGGAAAAGGTAAACTTTCTAATGGGAATGGGGTACAAAAAATTGTGAAATGGAGAGTAAAAAGAAACCTGGCCAAAACGCGTTTACCTACACTCTGAAATGTTGGTACAATGTCGTTGTTAGATTCCGGTTGACTAGGAAGCCTTTATAGGAAAAAGAAGCAAAAGATTATACATTATACTATATTATATGCATAAGATAAAGCTTGTGCAATTTTGAATAAGCGTGGTTATAGCTACCCTTTCAGCTAAAAGTGTTAATGTGTGTAGAACTTGTTATTCAGGCAATAATTCAAACATGACTGTGACGATAATTTCTAACCGCAAATTGGAACCGATATCTCTTCCTTTTAAATCGATTGTTTCGTATTAACATCGGCCAAGTTTCATTAGGCACGTATCTATACAAATAATACCAATTATGTGGCTTGCGTCAGGCTCCATTATTATTCACAAGTCGTTGTTCGGGAAAAATTAACGACATACCTATATCGGCATCACTGTATAGTGTAGATTGATTTAACGACAAAGCGAATACAAATAACCACTTTTTTCGCAATAATTTTTTAAGGAACAGACTATATCCATAGTAAGTTACCACATCAAGTTTCATTCACCCATTGGTTAAATCATTTGCATAACAGATATAGATACGATAAATCTATGACTACTTTTGTAGACTTTTGACATATTCTCGGTTATGTAAATTAGGAACTCATCTATCTAGTTCTTCCTCGTTCAACTTAAATAATCAGCCGTTTGTTTAAGGCAGACTCATATAAAAATCAAACAGTATTAGCCAAATGTTATGTATTTAAATAAAAGTTCGCGAAACGGAAGACGCAAAAATGCACTCAGTTATTGTAAGTATTAATTGATAAGTTAGTAGGTATACTAGCGAACGTCTTTTGTCACTTTTAGATATCATGCCTATTTTTGGCAATGACACATGCGGCACTAACGACGTTTGGTTATAAACCGCCTGATATATCTACTCCCGCGACTGTAAATAAAACCATAAATGACCCAGTCAAAACGGCGCACACATATGCAAGTACAATTACAATTAGTACCAAAAATATTGAAGATTTTGAAGCTGGCGATCAGCTACCGGAAACGGGTCCAACCATTGAGACAGTTGCCGATAATGTTGAAGTAAAAACAGTGAAAACCGTGGAAAGCAATACAATTCCAATTGGAGCTGATGTGGTAATAGGATCTACTGGATTCAGCGAACATACTAAGTTGAATGTGGATAGTGAAATATCAGAGGATGGTGAAGCGGAATCAACTGATACCGTCGTTATAAATGCCGTTGTCGAACCAGTTGAGACTGTGCGAACTACTACTATTGTAGATGGGACGAGCGAATCCGTAGGTGCGATTGGAATAGAAGCTGTTCCAAAAGTCAATAAAGAGTTTGAGTCAGTTTTTAATACTGAAGGCGCAGTATTCAAAACGAGCGAAGGACTCTCTCGGGAAAACTCTAGGGTTTTTTCCCATGTAGTCGACAAGTCCCAACTAGTATCTTCAGATGGGCTTGGTAGCGCTGGAGGCACAGTGCTGACAACAAGCGGCGCTATTTCTGGTGTTGTTCCCAACATAATAAACACACCTCTTGTATCTACAGGTGGACTTGTTAGTCCTGAAAGCACGCCGATGCTGACAATAAGCGGCGTTAGCTCCGACGTTATACCTGAATTATTAAGCACACCTCTTGTGTCTACAGGTCGCCTTGCTAGTGCTGGAAGCTCGCCGGTGCTTACAGGAAGTGGCGGTAGTTTCGAAGTTAATCCTAAAATAATAAGCACACCTCTTTTGTCTACAGGCGGCCTTGTTAGTGCTGAAAGCTCGCCGGTGCTGACAATAAGCGGCGTTAGCTCCGACGTTATACCTGAGTTATTAAGCACACCTCTTGTGTCTACAGGTCGCCTTGCTAGTGCTGGAAGCTCGCCGGTGCTTACCGGAAGTGGCGGTAGTTTCGACGTTTATCCTAAAATAATAAGTACACCTCTTGTATCTACAGGTCGGCTTGTTAGTACTGGAAGCACGGTGCTGACAACAAGCGGCGGTGGTTCTGGTGTTGTTTCCAAATTAATAAACACGCCTCTTGTGTCTACAGGTGGGCTGACAACAATCGGCGGTGGCTCTGCTTTTGTTCCTAAAATAATAAGGACGCCTGTTGTGTCTGCAGGTGGAATTATAAATTCCAACGGTATAGGAAGACTTGCCTATACTGTCCCGCAAACTACTGGCGTCAGCTTCGGCGCTGCTGATGAGATCTTAAGGACACCATTAGTGGCTGCAGGTGGTCTAGTTACTACTGCAAATAATGTTCTCCAATCTAATGGATTAAGCTCTGGTGCTACTGTTAACAGAGTCCTGGAAGTCGGTGCGAACACATTACTTAACTCCGCCCCACAGACGTTAGGGTACAACAAACAATTCTTCGATTTCGCAGCTCCCGAAGAAGATGAAAACGAATCCATAACTACACAACAGTTGAGCAATATATTGAAGAAAAATCTTCAGGTTGTCTTTATCAACGCACCAGAAAACAATGCTGCCACCAATGCCGCTTTGCAAATAGCCAAACAGGCTATCGAACAAAAGACATCCATTTATGTGCTCAGCAAACAGAATGACGCTTCACAGGTAGTTGCGCAACTAGAAGGCATCCAAGAGAATGTACCGACAACGCCGGAGGTGAGATTTATAAAATACCGCACCGCACAGGACGCTGCACGTGCAAAAGATGAAATTCAGTCACAATATAACCATTCCGGTGGAACTTCGGAAGTTATAAATGGTGGCGTGGCACCTGTGCTCAATTATGCTAGTCCGGCCTCGATTACCCATAAAGGAAACTCGTTTACAGGAATCTCACGTTTGTCTGAAGTTAACAAGGTTGTTGCAGGTGTAATTCCGGTTGGACAGACTTTAAGTGTTTCGAAGACATCTGGTGGTACTTATCTTCCTGCAGCTCTATAATGATATAGAAATGATTAATAAATTTAGTGTCTACAAATATTATTAATTGTGTTTAAATGTCGCACTGTTTTGACATGCCAAGAATGAAAAGACGAGTCCAATGAAATCAGCCTTATAATTATTTTGTCGACAAGTTACATATTTATTTTGCTGACAAAACGATCTTGGTAAAATATACAATAGATATGTGTCATTTTTTTGCTGTAAAGTCCTAACGGGTTATTAAAAAGGGAGCACTATATAACAATATGAGTTCTAGTCTCTGCCGAACATTTTAAAAATAACGAACGCTTGACGGCTAAATAGTTCGCAGTTGTTTAACTTTTATATGGCTCGCTGCCCGATGTAGGTAGGTATGGCTGGCGAAGTTCCGCCGATATCTCTGGGCTTATTCGCGTTTTTTTTTTTCATCTTTCCATAATTTCTCTCAGAAAAGCAGGCTTATAACCAGAGTTGTCGCATCTACAACGCTTTCTATATTTTCGAATCTATTACCCATTGCACTGAAAAAAAGGTAGGGTAGGGTCGCCTAATTTCGAACACTCGCAGTAAAAATCTGTGTAAATTGTGTATTTTTAAGATTTTCCACTCCAACAAACGCAAAATGCCACATTGTGGTATTGCCTTTAATCTTTTTTGCAATATAAACTAGTACAATATTATGTTTAGCGTATCAAAAGTGCACTTTAAATTGAGTCTTCAAGGAGTGCGGGTTCAGCAGAAAAAAGAAACTGTTGCTAGTGTTGAGGAAAGTGTGTTTTTTTATTTGAAATTTCAGGTAAATGTTTATTTTCAATGCTCGTGATATTAGCTTATATCTATTTTATGTCTTTTTAGAGAAGTTGTTATCTGAAAACTTAATAATTGTGTTATTTGTTAACCGTTTGATAATAGGGAACCAAGGTTCTTCAAGTTTCCTATTCGAACACTAGTTCGAATCCATTATAGGGATCATAGGAAGATCACAGACGGACTTAAGCGACAGTCTTACAGAAGGTGAGGAATGCATGGTGGTTGATTGGCTCATTAACATTGCAAAGTGCGGATTCCCCCAGAAACCAAACGAACTCTTAGATGTGGTTCAAAAAATAGTAAGGGATGAAAAGCGAGAAACTCCTTTCAAAGACGATCGACCAGTTTTATGTCTCCGAATATCTGAATCTATATGTAAAGCTAGAGCTGTCGTAACGAAAGAAAGCATTCGAAAATGGTTCCGTGATTTGGAAACCTTTTTAATAGAAACGAGTGCCAAGGATATTTTGGACGATCCTTCACGGATTTTTAATGGGGATGAAGGCGCAGTGGCTTAGTGGTTAGTGTGTTGGACTATACTAAGCGAGGGGTTCAGGTTCGAATCTCGCAAAAACCCAATTTCCAACTCAGGGTTTTTTCACTGCGCCACCTCTCGCGAACGTCTGACAAACATCCGAGAGTATAACTGTCATGAAAGAGCTTCTCAATTAGCCGTTTGGAATCGGCATAAAATTGTAGATCCCTTCCATTCGTTCCAAAAATGAAAACTCACACAAAACGAATGGTTTAAACAAATAAATTCTGCTAATTGTGTTTTTTTTTTCCAATTTACGAATTTAAAGAAAACCACCAGAAACACACAAAAAAACAGCCAAAAATTACCTTATATAATATTATTCCTTTATTGGATTTATTTACGGATACCTAGGTATATTTATTTTGATGAAATTTTTCATGAACGTTATGTAGGTACCTTTTTAACTTTCTCCATTACGTAGTAAGAGAAAGATATTGGTTTCGTACAAAATTTCGAACTCGAGATTTTAATCAATTCTGATATTACGATGATAGAGGAACTCAAAAAAGTGGGTCACAAAATTCTGTCCGGTCTGTCCGTCTGTCCGTCCTTCCACGGGCCTACAGCCTAAACGGCTTACCGGATTACGTTCAAACCTCGGATTTAGAGTTTTTGAGCTTACAGTTCGGGAGGTGTTTTTTTTTTGCAAGGTAACCTCAATATTAATGGTACAAAAATTTTTGTACCAGTTTAATTTGATCGAAAACGGCTCTAACGATTTCAACCAAAATTGATATTTAAGCTTCAGTAGGTAAGGTTACCATGACTGCGTACCCAGTTTTTGGCAAAAAATTCGAACAACGGAATTTTTGAAATTTCGACATATCTCGAAAACGGTCTATACGATTGTAATAAAAATTAATTTCTAAGGTAATGTGTTCTTTTATAACTTAATAGTAACCTCAGTTTTTCTCAATATTATCGTACAATGGATTTTTGAAAGAATTTTTTAAAATTTAGTTTTCTTCAGTTTACCGGAAAACGACAATAACGATTTTGACCAAAATGCAAACTTATAGTCAAATTGATGTTTTCAAAACTATTGTGTCCTTAATTTTCAATTCGAAACACCGAAAACGTTAATTTTAGAAACTGCTCATATCTCGAAAACCCCATCTTCGATTTCGATAAAATGTCAAAAACGAAGTATTTCTTATATCGGGAACAATATCATACAGTCAGTTTTCAGTTTAATAGTTACGCAATAGTATTTTTCTAACTAAACATTGCAATATTTGCAACTGTTAGATATGTCTGGATAATTGTACAAAAACTTTATTTGCACCGCACTCACGAGCGTCGTCAATTTATAACTACTAATGCAAATTCACAAATGCCTGAATTACACAATCTATCTAAAAATATGGGTCTGTCACGAGCAATACTTCCAATAATTGAAAACATAAATCATATTCCAATCAAAACGAAAAACATATCATTAGGTCAAAAACAGAAACTGCTACTAGGTACGCTTGTCCTGTACTCAAAAATCGAGTGAGGAGTAAGACCTTATTAAATAGTACAGTAGACGCTTGCGACATTGCCAGTTACTGAGAGCTTTAACCTTTAAAAACTTATATTGTTATTTTATGTAACTCTGCCATATGAGATGAATATCCAAAAGAGGATTTTGTTTTCTTTTGTCTAGTATCGAGAAAGTTTCGTTCGACCCAGTCGTGCACTTTATTTTGAATTGTTTTAAGTAATGTTGTATTGAAGATGTGGAATTTATCACTCTTTTCTACTATTTTGAATCCTGAAGTAACAACACCGCCTTTAATTAATAAATATCACAGAAATATGTCAGTGAGCTCGGCTCTTAAAATAATTGCAGAATTAAATCCTGCTACATACGAAAAGGGATTGGCAGATCTTTGTTGGAATATAACAAATTTTTCATCATTGATGGAAACATGATCAATGTGACAACATTTCTCAACGAGTCTCATTTAAATTGGAGCACGCCTAACAAACCAAAGAGTCTGGGCTGAGGTTACCTTGTCGGATCGGCGAGGTCCTTTCGAAAGAAACACGAACTTTGGTTATATAGGAGTTTCCATTATTACTTTCGTATATATTATCTAAGTTCTATTTCCCAATTCTTTATTTAATCAATTTCAATATTTCTGATTACAGCTTTTATAATTCAAAGTTTTATAATTTAATCAACTTTAATATTAAAGTTTTTTTTTTTCAACTTTAATATTGCAATTAATGTTTTTACTATTCAATTGATCTCAAACGGCAACGGGTACGGCTTAAGCTGCTCCTAAACGGCTCGGTCTACTGGTGGACGTGGAATAGCCCCGTCGTTTAACGGGTTCGTCTTACGATAGTCCCGGCAATCTACAGGTCCGCCCAAGTAGAAATTTGTGACTATTATCTTGAATTATAGTCCCCAAACGGGATATTGGACTCAGTTTTGTGTCGATAAGCTCCATTCCAATAAGATGGTAAGCATTTGACATTTGTGTTACCATTAATGGCCTCAAAGCTACAAATGTCCTTTAAAGTTACATTTCAACACACACAAAACCTGCGAGGTTGCTGTTTTATGTTTCCACTTAACAACTAGGCAAACTGACAGCGCAAAGTCTAATTTGTGTCCACCGAAAGTTACCATAGTATTTTGGCGCTTTTATTTGCAAACAATCTTCACACATACAACAAACTAATGTCTGCTGTAGGTGTACACAGACGAAGTAGGTAGAGCATTTATACTCACACACGTAACATTCTCCTTTGAATGTAGGCGAGCGGTGTGCACGGAGAATATTATATGACGTTGAGCACCAATCGTAAAAGGGAATATAGGGTGGCATAAAAAAAAATATCGTGAATAGTCAAATGATGACCAATGAATTTATCTAAAAAGAATCGAAATATTGTAATATAGAGACTTCATTATTTAAGAATACTAATATTTTTTAATGGGTTTTCCTCCTAAAGAATTAATTTTCATTTTAAACAGTGTACTGAAAATTGTTTGCCGTTGTAGCACGACGTCGAATAAAATTTTAAATTTACTTTTACTACGTGCACCGCGCTGCTTTTCGACGTTTCAGTATTTTAGTAAGACAAAAATGACAATGTTTTTTGATTTTGCTACATAAAACTGAAGCTCAAAAAAACTCGGCTATCATAACATTTGCAAATCCCTTTCTTATTATTTTCACCAAGCTTTTTTTTACATGTTCTCATTCATTAAAAGATAGAATTTAAAAGAATGAATTATTTAAATATCTCGACACAATAATAATAAACGCACACAAAACAACATTTCCTGAATGAATGTACATTTTGCATGCATCCTGTGATTCTTCCTAAAGAAATCCATATGGCAGGCAAATGGCCGTCTTCTGATTCTAATTGGGATCCATTATCAGAAAAAAGAAAAAAAAATGTCCCTGGGAAAAGAAAAGAAGCTTGAAAATAAAATCGAATATTATAAATACTCAATATTTCTTGAGCGCGTGAGTTTTTGCCACTACAACTTATTGATATTTGTGGTAAAACTGATTTTCGTTTGAATATTTTGCATTCGGGTACGAAGATATGCAATTATTAAATTCGCATAATATTATACCTGCTTTACCATTTTCATGACATTTTGTTCGTTTAGGTACTTGCATCCCCATTAAAGAGGGAAGGTTATGTGTATACGTTTTATATTGGTATCAATATTTCTATTTCACATTTTCTGTTTCGTGCGAACCAACTTACAAACACATGAAAACAAATTTGACAGCTCACTAAAATTCGGACACATTTCGGTTACAAGTCATAGCCAAAATCCCATTATGTGTGTTTCCCGAAATAGTAATTTTATGAGGTAAAACTTATTCCCCACTTTGGTCAACGTTACATCCTGCAGTGCAAACATTACGCACTTCGATACATTATACACACATTACTGTTACGGTAACATGTCTGAATTGTGGGATCAGCGTGCACACTACAACCAACAATTTCTACTTGGGCGCCTTGTGGCAGTCCCGGCAATCTACAGTGCCGCCTCGCGGTAGTATCGGCAATCTACCGGTCCGTCTTCCGACAGTCCCGGCAATCTGCAAATCTTCCTTCCGCAGGATTCTGCAATTTGCTGACTACCAGGCTTGTAAGCGTAATCTGAGTAGTCGGGCCAGCTACTGCTGAGCAAAAAATATCATGTATAAATGTCTTAACAGAATGAGTCTATAGTTTCTGTTTCCAGTTCAAGTTCAACAAATTATTCAATCGTTCCAAAGAACAGGGAAAATTAAAACTTGTAGATAATTTCCCCACAGTAATTTAAGTGACGGCTACCACTACCAAATTAAGGCATCAGGTGTTGCATATTATGATAACGAAGTGCATAAATATTTTCACTGATCCAAATTACGCAGCTTTCTTTTTAAGATATTAAATAAACATTAAACAAATAAAAAATCTTTTGTTATTTTTCGCTTGTGCAATCTTATAATTATACAAGATGATTCTAAGAATATAACATCCTGCGAAACTTGTTTCTTACTACTAACCAGCTACAATCGACTGATGACTTTTTAATTATAACAATAAACCTACTCCAACAGAAAATTGGAATCCATACTCTTATTGAATATCAAATCCAATAAATTAATCTGAAAGAAAGCAAAGACAGCATATCCGTACAAAGTTGCAAATTAAAATGTTTCTTCTATTAAAATTCCGATTCACAGCTATCCCAGACAATGACCTTTCCGTCGCAAAACGATGAGTTCAAGGCTAGCCAGCAAAGAAAACCATAACATTTTTCTATTTCATTATGTGGGTATACAAGATTCAATAAATAGTTGATAAAATGCAAATCGAATGTTATAAATAAAAACAAAAACAGAAATAAAAAAATCAACAAAATACAGAAGAGTTTAAGGGGAAAAACCGATGATCTCCGAAGCAGCCAACTAGATATTAGCCGGAACCTATTTTTGTCGGAACGTTTGTCGACAACGAAAATCGAATTCTTGTTTACTAACAAACGAATCGAACAAAAAAAACACTTTCTTACACGCGAAAATAATGCAAAGTTAACACAGGAGAAAGACGGTATTAAATAGTTGAGCCGGTTTCTGGCTTCATATAACAATGTGTTATGCAATATATTAGATAGGAAGAACCAGAATGGATAAAAGAAATTCAAATTATAATGCATGTGATAAAAGTCGAATGGTTCTTTGGTGAGTAATAGATGAAATTAACTTATTGATAAAAATTTTCCATAAATTGTACATTACCATGGCATGACAAGAAGATTTGTTTGCTCTGTTAGTGTCCCCCAGGCGGTGGAGTTTCCGGTTCTTTTTTTGTTCATATATTATAATAATGCTTATAATTGTGCGACAGTTTTCATTTTTAGCTTGTATTACCACTTGGTTCCTTTCCTTCCGTTTGTGAAGTAGGTGATTATTAGCTAAAGCGTAAGCTTTCAAATCTTAGCCTTACGCACTGAAGGGTGTTTTCTGAAAAGTGTAAATAAAACAGCGTTAGTTTTTGAATTACGATTGTGCATTTGAAAGGTATAATCATTTCGACAACTTTTTCAAATATTATCGGAAATAACCATGGTTTCGAAAGAGTCAATTTAAATTATTTTAACGGCTCATACTAGCGTCCTAAAACGTTCATTCAATTTATGAGATATTGTTCTCGACAAACAATATTTCCATGGCTTGGATGTCATTACATTTAGCGGTTAAAATTACGGTATCGAATTTTTAAAAAGGAGCGTATTTAATAACATTTTGTTCAGCCTGAGCGTTTGTAATTATAAATTACTAGCTGATCCGGCGAACTTCGTTCCGCCCAAATTCGTTAGGTAATGTAATGACAGTAATAATTTCCAACATGCACAATGCACATGCTACTTTATGTAGATTGTAGACGCTTAAATACCTCTTTCGTTGGGACAAAATTGCAAAAATTCCGCGACAACGAAATCAATCCATTCGATGCGTCGACAGGAACATGACCATTACCAATACTTAGCAGTTGATTGGAGAACACTTCGGCAGATGGATCATTTAGCAAACATGCGATGTCGTCAGCTGAAGTTTCTTCAAAGCATTGATCTCATCGGCAGCGGTCGATTGTGGTATTACCTCGGGTATTACTGGTAGCGTTTGCCGGAAATCGCTTGAGAGCAAAATCAATGCACCCCAAAACGTCCTGCGTCATTATACAGATCTTTCATATCGCGATTCAGAGCTTCTAACGCACGCTTATGCGACATTGTGCATTCGTCCCAGATAAAAATTTTGCTTGCTACCAAAACTTTGGCCATTGCTGAATGTTTCCCTATGTTACATATTAGTGCTTCAACCGCTTGAATGTTTAATGGCAATTTCAATGCCGAATGAGCGGTTCGGTAACCTTCCAGCAGCGTAGAGCCGCTATTCCAGAAGATACCATCGTTGCCAGTGATGGTCTCATTAGTCAAATTTCGTGGATAACACTTGGAACACTTGCCGTCGACCATGCACGGTGATTGTATGTTAATGGCGCCACACGATCCATGAATCATGTTTGTAATTATGACATCATGCAGGTCTGGATCGGTTTCGGGACCTGGAATCTCGGCACATATCTTTCGACTAACCAAATGAAAATGTGCGCCTCTTTTCTGCCATTCAATCGAATACATCCAACATTGAGTATAGTATAACCAAAGACACAATGCTTAACAAAATAGTCCATCAGCGACCGACGAAATATTTGTAACTTTAACAGCCAAGAAGAAAACTAACCGAACCTATCAACTTGGTTTTCGCTGCTCTCTCTACACCGGTACCGAAGATGTTATGGTACCTTTGAGTTGCCCTCCCCATAACCCTACTCACGAATGAGCAGAACACCACGATTTTTACTCGCTCATTTTTCGTAACAACCCCTACGTGGAAACTCAAAACGCTCCACAACTCCTGTTGCCTGTCATCATTGTCCACGTCATCTCAATCACCCCTACATTTCAACTAACTCACACATACTTATGCAAGGATCCTGAAAACACATGTCAAACCAAAATGATGGATTCAATAACCATGAAATAAATCAAATCTAGCTACTCCATTTCAAAAACTTACTTATAGTAACATAGTAAACATTAACAAACTTATTAAGTAGGATAGGTATATTTAAAAAAAAAATTCAAAATTGTTGACAACAACAATTTGCTTGGAAAATAATTAAAATAATTGACAACAACAATTGCTTTGAAAATTTAAAATATATTTTTTTGTATTTGAAGTGTCACTACTCGATTTCTATCCAGTTTATTTTTTTTTCAAAGTGCTTTTCCCCATGAAAAACGAAATGTGTGCCTACAACGCCACCGGTTGAGAATTTTCCGACTTTTCTTTTTTTATAAACCATCCTTGATGTAATACGAATAAAACAAAACAAAAATCATTGAAATCGGTTGAGCCGTTCGTGAGTTATAAAGTCACAACGCACTTGCAACAATTTTATATATATAGAGATTATGTTTATTGGTGTTTCTTTGTCATAGTTTAGGTATAAGCAAACAACGAATGAAATGCTTAGATATATACACGGCTAAGCTTAAAATGTTTCAAATACTTTCCTGAAAGACGTCGCAAAACGAGAAATATCTGGATTATGGATTTTTCAATAGTGAACTTAAAATTATTTGGTACTTTTTTTTATTTTCGTCAAGCAGAAAAAATTGTTTTCGTTATTTTTTTTAAATTCAAACGTTGTTTTCTTTTAATTTTTATCTGAACAAAATCAAAAAACAAAATTGATTTTAATTGTAAAAGAAACAGCATAAATAAATTATTATAATCGTCATATGCACTTGTCAACTGGCTTCAGACTCCTCTGTGAGCTACATGCTCTACTTGTATACATTAGCAAAAAAAAGTCCAACGCGGAACATTTCTGATATGTAACAAAAATGATTAAAATCGTCCGATCTAACTTGTGGGCAAAACGAGTAAGTTTCAGCTTTCAGGTCAGCTGGGGAACTCCCATAACCGTATTTTCACTCAGCACATAATGCAAAATGATTTACACAGTTTTAAACTTAAACAGCATGCCGTGCTGTGCAGAGAGTAACCCTGTTTAAAGCCGCACCAGCATCTGTAGTCAAAAAACTTGTTTTAACTTGCTATCTAAACATTCAACGTTGGATTGAAAAAAGAATTATGATTCAGAATAATGTACCTTGCATCCATCAGCATGACATCATTTTGAGTTTTATACACAGAATGCTTGTGAATTGCTTTTAGAGTGTACAAAAATGTTTCCACATCGTACAGCTAAGAATTATCCTCTTAAACTAGTTGCTTATGAAACTGTTTGGTCTGTTTGCTACTTAGATGTGATCTGCCGGGTAGGTATTTATGTTCGCCGAAGGTTGCATTTTGCTCCAGTCATCATATTTTACCGCACAGGAATTTTTGTTCGGGTTGTTAAACGTGACAAGATTAAGTACACATATTTCATCAGAAACCATTAGTTCGATTTGCGAAATCCCCCTACTAGTTCTCTCATTTGTAAAAAACAGCTCCCGGAAATTAGGATATAAAATGTATAGTACCTAAATTAAATCGATGATTTTTTCGAGTTTGAGTTCTAAAGTTGAGTTTTTGAAAAGGATCCCTTCTTATAACTACAAGGGAGTAAGGGTAAGCTATCAAAAAAATGGCTCGTCCTCATCTTTCTCTTTCTTCGAATCGTGTCTCTGCTCAATGAGCTGTAGTTTCCGTCTTTAAGTTTTGACAATTTCGACTTCATCCTTCATCAATGTTTATATTTCTTGATACCTTAAATTTTTTTCTTAAGTGGCGTATAACCCTTAGGTCAACTAGGATCAACTATGCTTAAGTTATTTTCAAAATCTACTCTTTGTACATCTTGTTGAACGTTGGCATACTCTTCGCATGATCCATATTGATATTTTTAACATCTTTTAAAAAAAATGCCTGATAAACTTGGAGAGTTTGAAAGCCCCTTTGAAGATTACACTAGGTATTTGTTTTGATTTAAAATTTCCGGATGATGCTCGAAATTTTATTTGATCTTTAAAAAAGAGCATTAATTTGAAATAAGTCCCTTAAATGTTTAAATTTTTTTAGCACGTCTTCTGAAAATAAAATTTTTACAATTCACAAAATTCTAGCATTTATGCAATCGAAGCGAAGAGTGTAAGTTAAAACCAAACGCATCAACCACTGCACAGCAAACACAAAAATTTGTATTGAACTCGTTTAGTACATAAGCCTAGCGGCGCGGCGTTCGTACAAAACATTTTTCCACCAGAAGTTATCTTATGCGAAAAAATAATTGTTTTCAACATAGATCTAGTGTGATAAATAGGAACAATTGCAATGTTTTGATTGTGCTTAAGAGGCCGGAGAAATAGAGCAAAAATGCCAAAAATTCCATTTTGTTCCTCTGACTGATAAATTATTACGGGAGCGATCGAATTGAAACTGAATTCAAACGTAGCCATTTTTCGCGAATAAAGCGATAATTATGGCCCTCATAATCGACCTTCTACGAAAGCAATCGGTAAAATTGTGAACATTTTCTAAGAGAATGGAAGCTTTACTAATGTCGTAAGATCTGTGCATCATCGTAACAAAATACAGTCAATTCGGATCGATATGGTCGAATGATAACCGATTTTTTCGGACGGCGATTGAAAATCATTACTTGTACGGTACGTGGTTCCAACAAGACGGGGCAAAAAGTCTTGTAACACGATCAATTATGACTTTATTGCGTGAGAAGTTTCCTGTCGCGTAATTTCACGTTTTGGCGACGTCAATTGGCCACCAAGATCATGGGATTTGACGCCGTTAGTTTTTTTTTTTTTTCTATGGGGCAACGCAAAATACCGTGTCTATGCAAATAGTCCCCGAGCTCTAGACGCATTAAAAACCAACATTAATCAATTTATGGCCGAGATATCGCCCGAAAATTGCGAAAAGCAGGTAAATATTACCTCAAAAGAATCGCATGCTGCGAAACTTCCCGAGGCGGCCATTTGAATGATACCTATTGTTTTTCACACTTTATTGCAAAGTCCAAACTTTATAATGAAATAAAATGTTCATCAAATATGTATCGCTGTGTGTGTTTTATTAAGTTTTACTTTGAAACCGATAAATTAATGACTCTTTACCTACCTGTAGTGCTCTTACTCAGACTACTAGGTCAACTTATTTTATCCTCGTTCTTTTGACAGCTCAGGCTCAATCAACATAGTGTAGGTACTGTAAAGTTTGTCGAACTGTACCTAATACGAATTTCGAAGTAGGTAAAGTCTATTCAGGGCAAAACATACTCGTATCTCACGAATCACTTCTCAGCTGTTAGATTGACTGGTAACAGTAAAAATGTTACAATCTAAAACCTCTCTGTGTCCGAAAACATATGTAATTTTTCTAAACAATCTTCTTCTCAATTCGGATTCCTCAGCGCAATTGCGCTCGATCGAGTCGTCGTCTAAAGTGTTGCCTGATCAGACCAGATTCGCTTACTTCTCTTAATTAGGAAAATACATTACATTCAATTAATTTTTATTCGCATTTGCAGAGAACTAACGGCCCCTACTATTCTTGTACCAGCGTTAACAACACTTATCTTACAAATGATTTACAGGCGAGTAGTTTACATTTGTGTTTAAATGAGTGCCACTTGCACCAGCCACATTGCTGATATATGATCCTCTGACGCCGGGATGTTTAATATTTCCAGACAATCCTCCTATATAATTCAAACCAAGACCGAGACCATGACCTGATCCACCAGCACGGCTGGCATAGTTAAGAACAGGCGCCACACCACCATCGAAAGTCTGAGAGGATCCCTCACCGTTGTCATATTGAGATTGGATTATCTCCTTGGCGTAGGCGATGTCGTTTGGAGTTCTGTATTTTATGAACTTAACCTCCGGAGCAGTCTGTACGTTCTTTTGGATCTGCTGGAGTTGTCCCACAACCTGTGAAGCATCGTTTTCCTTGCTCAGTACATAAATGACAGTTCTCTGCTCAATAGCTTGTTTAGCTAAATGCAAGGCAGCATTGGTGGCGGCGTTGTTTTCGGGTGCCTTGATAAACACTACCTGCAGATTTTTCTTCAATACATTACTCAGTTTTTTGTTGACGACTCCTTGGTGGTGCTGTTCTTCAGGGGCTGTGAAACGGTAGAATTGCTTGCTGTATTTAACCGTTTGCGGGACAGAGTTTAAGGCGCCTATTCCAACTCCTACATTCCCCACGCCTTGTCCAGCGGCGCCATACGAGTCGGCAGGAACGATATTTCCAGTTGATTGCCCTACTTCATAATTGTATCCCGTGTTGGGCAGTAAACCGGCACTTGCTGCTGCAACTAAGGCCAACACCTTCAAATAGGTAATAGGTCATACATATGCGTAATGAACCATCTACATAAGCCGCTCACAATCAATTGCATTCAGCAAATAACACTCACCATAAATGTTCTCATGACTGCGTCCTGTTTCGTTGTTGACTGCTACAAATGATTTTCAATATTAGTAACGCGCCAGTTAAATAGTTTGATAACTTGATTTGGATACTTTCTTATTTGTTTTTAATTCGAGTTAGATATCATATACACCATTTGCATCAGAAAATAACAAAACAGGCTGTTGTCATACTCCACATGCATTTACATATTATTTGTTTTCTTTATGCAAATCTTTTTAACTCCTATATACCAAGCTAACTGGAATTTTTAGTATTCTTACTGGCATTTAACTGGTGCAACGAAATGGAAATGTCACATATCGAAGATTTAACAAATACTTTGCAACTGTTACCTACTACATATATACGAACTTTGTAGCAAGGCTATACAAATAAATAAATTGCTAATAAAATTGCATCATTACTTACATAATGTAGGTAGTTGGTAAAGAAAACTTTAATAATAAATCCATGATTTTGAGAATTCAAGTAAATAATTTTATATAGCTACCCTTATTGTTATTAAAATAGCTAGTTGCCGATGTATGTTGCAGTATATTTTTTAATGAATATTAAAAGGTTGAACTAACCCCATAGTTCCCACTATCTTGCAAATGAAACATTTCGAAAAACCTCTAAGATCTTATAGCAAAAGCAGCGCCTTAGAAACTGCTATAAGTCCAAAAAAGAACAGATGAATACTACCACATTTCAGCAACACTCCATGTCCTACTGTGCGATCTTCACATCCCTCTATGACCTCTACCTATATTTCGTTCTTTGTTTTGCTCGCTTTTTGATCGCCAACACATTCTATCAGAAAGATTCCCGTTTGTCCGGTATAGAACATTCAGTTCGAGTTATAACTATGTGAATTAATGAGTTTTACAACAGGATCGTGACCTTATTTTTTTAGCTCCGGAAGAAATTTAGTTTTGAAATTTTGTTCTCCCTTAGATTAAGGTCACCCCGCTATATTTATATATTATACATCCAGTAACCTTTCAAGAAACATTGACTACCAGGTAAAGGGATCCGTATTAGACTATTTTGGAAAAGGGACCTGGTTTCAGAGTTTCGAAGAAAGGTTCAATCGGACCCTAAAGGGCCCCAAAGTTAACCCAGAGCCCAACTAGATCATTCTCGGTGGAGAATTTTTCGATATTGAGTCAGTTCGCTTTCGTCTTCCTGAACATTGCGGCATTTTTCATTCAGAAATAATGACGACAAATGAAGTCCTATTTCAGCTGTACTTTTTCGGTACTTGTCCGACTCTCCCGCCAAAACGACATCTGTGAGACTTTCACTGCCATGGCCTTCACTTTAACCACAAGCAACAAACAAGCTGTGCTTTTTTATTTATGCCCCAAATTTCTGCACGTTTCCTTTCATAATATTTCGAGCATTTGCCTTCAGAGCCACGGGACAAAAGCTAGTACCAATATAAAAACACACGAGTTTCTTATTCAACCTATTTTATTATTTTTAAACGTGCAGAAAACTGTCTGAAACCACGTTCACTTATTTCAAAGGACTTGCTGGCAGATAGTTGACTCCAACATTTCCATTTGAAATAATGCCAGATCCGCCTGAGCTTATCAACGATGATCCAGCAAGGCCTCCTCCTACTCCTCCCACTAAGTGTACACCACCATTACCATAGCCAACGTTACTGGCATAGTTAAGGACTGGGGCTACACCACCATCGAAAGTTTGAGACGATCCTCCAGTGTTCTCATACTGAGCTTGGATGGATTGCTTAGCAACAGCAATATCGTGTGGAGTTCTGTATTTAATGATCCTAACCTCAGGTGAAGTCTGCACATTCTCTTGAATCTGTTGAATCTGTCCAATAACCTGTGAAGCATCATTCTCCTTGCTGAGCACATAAATAGCAGTCCTTTGCTCGATAGCCTGTTTAGCTAATTGCACAGCAGCATTGGTGGCGGCGTTGTTTTCGGGAGCCTTGATGAAAACTACCTGCAGATTTTTCTTCAAGACATTACTCAATTGATTTTGGATGTGTGAGGCATGGTGATCCTCTTCGGGAGCTGTGAAGTGGAAGAATTGCTTGCTGTACTCAACCGTTTGTGGAACAGAGTCTAGCGCGCTAAGTCCAATTACTGTTGAGCCACCGACTTGTCCAGAGCTGTATGAACCGCCGCTTCCATATGAACCGCCGCTTCCATATGAACCGCCGCTTCCATATGAAACTCCGCTTCCATATGAAACACCGTTTCCTAATAGCCCACCGGATAATCCTGAGCCACCGGATACTAATGAAACAGTCCCAGGATTGAGAGCGTTGCCATAAGCGTTGGTAGAAACGATTTGTCCAGTTGATTGTCCTACGCCATAATTGTATGGGGTGGGCAGTAAACCGGCACTTGCTGCTGCTACTAAGGCCAATACCTTCAAAAAGAAAACATATCGTAAAAGGATCTTTGAAATCGAACGGCATCAACTATACCAATACTCACAATAAATACTCTCATGATTCCGTCCTACTTCGTTGTTGGCTGGTGCAGAATTGTACGGAAACTACGAGATGTGTTCTAGTTTTATAGCTTGACAATGAGGAACTGGATCTCTAAACTTGTCTATTTTGATCTTCGCAGAATTTGATGCTGCATATATATATCGTACATTTTGCAACAACGGTAAATAGGAATAAAGTGCACGACTGGGTCGCACGAAACTTTCTCATCAAATGTTTGGTTATGTCAATTGGTAGGCAAGTAAAAAGTTCAAAAGCAACGGTACATAAAATGTAATAGGTAGAGTTAAATAAATCTCACTTTTAGTTTATTCATTTGATATGGCAGCAATTTACAATTTACAAGAATTTAGAGTACAAGGAACACCGTAGTAGTACCTACCCGATGCTATTCCATGTGGCCATACGAGTAGGCAACAAAGCAGCATAGGTAGGCAACAAAGCAGCATAGGTACAGTTTGGAATACCAAATTGATGTTCGCTATAGTTTTTTTGTTTATTTCCGTTTCTGAAGACTGAGATTTATTTTTAATTATGTTTTTACCTATGTTTAGTCACTGAATACTGTTTTTTAACATTAAAAACTTAATAAAAAAATGAATGTCTAGCAAAATATTTATTTATTCTTAATTTCAGCAAAGAATGATAATATATTTATTTAAGTTACCTGTGTCACTGTTGGGTATCAGCTGTCTCACTGTATGTGCATTTGTCCCATCAGTGAGACAAAAGAGTTTTGCAGACTTTTTTTTATCACCAATTCTATTCCATAAACACAAATACTAAATTTGATATGCAAAAGTTAAGGTGAAACACGACGCAAATGGATATATATATTAGAATTTCAAAATATTTTGAAAACTTTTTAAACAGTAGGATTTAAAAAAAAAAAGTGTCTTACTGTTGGCGTGCCTCCCCTTCTTGTTTTTTAAGTTTTATCCAAATCGAAAATGCTTTTGAGTTGTTTATAAAAATTTCGTTTTCTGTGGTTTGAATTGAAAATGATGGGCACCATATTTTTGGAAACACCGATTTTACTCTAAGTATGCTTTTTGGTTAGTGCAGTTTTCAGGTAAACTAAAGAAAGTCAAATTAAAAAAAAAGATCTTTGTCAAGAAATCATTGTACAATAATATAAAGAAAATCTGATTAGACTATTAAATTCGATGTGACCATATTACCTTAAAAACTTATTTTTGTTATTTGCGACCCACTTTTTTAATGTCTTTTTCATCGTAGCGCCCGAATTGATTAACATCTCGCGCTCCAAATTTTGTAAGAACACAATATCTGTCTCTTACTACGTATTAGAGAAAGTTAAAAAAATCAAAATTAGTTTATTAGTTTATTCCGCATACATCTCAATACCTATTTCTATTAATGCAAATTTATATTTTTCTTGTATTCTTCTGTGGGTGAATCCTAAAATAACTGGAATTGTTAATGTCATCGCAGATAGCATAGTGCAGTAAATGATTGAATGTTAGGTGTTAAAAGAGAAGCTTGTTTAAGTTATAAGCGGTTGTTGTTAATTTCCAAAGCAAAACATTGAACAACATTTTGGGTTAGGTATTTACTTTACCCGTACATTGAATATGACTGAACTGCACTACATCCAGTTAATAGGCTTAGAGGAAGCCTTAAGAACAAAACATTTACGTACATGCAGTTAATAGGCTAAGAGGAAGCCTTAAGAACAGAACATTCACGTATACTCATATTTTTGTTGTCACTACTCGACCCCGTTACAGAGCGATGTATTTGTATAATGCCGGTCGTACACTACGTGCGCAACTGATGTAATCAACTGTCAACATAGTTACTGCTACACAATGTATAAGCTTACGTTGCTCGTAACAAAAAACACACTCAAAGACCAACCCGTTCAATATTAAATAACAGAAACAGGTTGGCACAGCAACAGCAATATCAGCAGCAACTTTTTCAGCCATTGCGCACTTTATGATGCTGAAGATGATGTTGAGATGATAATTTTTAAATATATCTGTATGGGAATAAAAGCGGTAATTATTGCATTTAAATACCACCCACGAGGTATGTACAATGGCGCGTTAACCGGTTTTTTTTATAATTATAATGTTCGGTTTCCACAGGAGGCCTATTGCACCAGTATTGAATTAAATTGGGATTAATAATAATATCGTTCAAAGAATGTTGTTGTGCATAACAAATACCTACTTAGAAATTAATAAAAAAACCAACAGAAAAATATAGAAAATAAATAAAAAAAATAGCTATGTAAGTATGTACATAAGTGTGAGACCTACAACTTTATGTCAATTCAAACGGCGAAATGAGGTGTCCCTATATAAAAAATGCATACAGCTATAATATATAATTACGGTGACCATAAGTCCCGTATTTCCTGGGACAGTCCGTATTTCAATAGCTTGTTTTTTTTATTTTTTTTTAGAAATACGGGACATACAAATGTCCCGTATAGTCACATTTTTTTTTTTTTTGTAATATTTTATTATATACTAGCTGGCCCGGCGAACTTAGTTACGCCCCAATTCGTTAATGTAATGAAAATAATAATTCCGAGCATGCACACTGCACATGCATCTTTATGCAATTCGGTCAATTCAAATTCTTTATTCAAAAGTTATATTAAAAACTCTATGACATTAAAAAAAAAAAAGAAAAAGAACAAAGTTCGATCCTTAAGTCCACTTTTGCTCTAAAATAACAAAAATCAACTTCTGCTAGCTATTATGACTGAATTTTGTTGTTTCACTTGAGGCGAACTTCAAGTTGTTGATGATGTGAACTAAATAAAAAAAAATGTTATGATTTAACAGATAAAGCAAGAGGAAATTCGAAAAAACGCTTCTGACAAATGAGACTTTATATTTGACTTAGTCAGTGATGTTGATTCCGATACTTGAGGAATAGTTTTTAGAAAATAGGCATCATTTTTTTGTGAACTGTTTGAACTGGTTTACAATCAGTTTTTTTGTGAATTATTTTTTTAGAATCAATTCAAACAAATACATTTTGAAGTTGGTAAATCTGGTACATTCTTTAATCAAAGTCGCATTAAAAATTTTAAATTACAACTGTGCGTCGTGCTTATTTTCCAATAACCTACTTGACTTACTCACCAAATCAAAACCTTGGATTATAGAGATAAAAAAAGATAGAATTGCTTATCAATCGACCAACATTCTGATCACAATTTCTTGAATCACCTTGTAGGTTAGTTGCAGTTCCTTTGTAAGATATGCAATTTTTATCTTTTTTACCAAAAAGGCATGATGTTTCGAAAAAGGCATAATTTTTTAATGGTTCAGACATGAAAACATAAATCCGGCTTTGCATCACTGACGGTGACTCCAATCTAACTATTTCTCAAATTAAAGTCAAATTTAATACTTTATTTCTTCTAATTTAGACTAAAAGTTAATTTGTTGCCAAAAATCGCCTCTAAAATGTTTTATTGCTAAGGGCCAATAGCAATAACTGAAGTATATCAATATCGATGTGTGTCAATCAAACCGCAATGATTAAAGTGCCACCTATCGGATCCAAAAGTATCCTATCCTTCAAACTGGAACCAACCATACGCATCCACAAATTTTCATGGAAATCGCCTGAGTGGCTTTGGATATCGAAAACATTACCTATTGAGTCTAAAAGAATGTTATCTTTTAAGTCTTGCTAAACCTTAAATACATCAATACGAACAAAACCAAAAAGTTTCATGAAAATTGGCCCATCAGTTATCGAGATATAAAGTCATCGAGTTTCACACCGAAGGAATTATATTTATAAATTATTGTTATTGTATTAGTATCTATATTTTAGAAGTTAATTGAATTTAAGTTAAAAACGAAACGTGTGCCTACAGCGCCACCTGTTGAGAATTTTTTGATTTTTTATAAACCATCTCTGATTCAAGACGAACAAAACAAAACAAAAATCATTCAAATCTAACTAACGCACATATCTATTCTTCTACATTTAGAGATACAGGAATCTCAATTTTGACTTCGGTGAAAGGGTTGTAGGGTCAACAAAGCAAGACAGGCATGCTTGTTTAAGCCTGTACTTAGCTCGTCGGTGGAGTGGGATCTTCTGCTTGGCTTGCGGACTACCGTACTTTTACATGCCTGAATTTTGATGCGAAAATTTTAAATTTGTTGGCATTAAAGGGATAGGAAGAAAATAGGGAAAGGATTAACTCTAAAAAAAATATTTGCTACTTTAATAGCTAAGAAGAAAACTAACCAAACCTATCAACTTGGTTGGTAAGCCTTCTCCCTTCTGTATCCACATCAGTACCGAAGGTGTTATGGTACCTTTGAGCTGCCCTCCCCATAACCCTACACACGAATGAGCAGAGTATCATGTACGTGAACACTCAAAACGCTCAACTACTCCTGTTGCCTGTCATCATTGTCCTCGTTATCTCAATCACACATACATTTCAACTTACTCACACATCCTAATGCAAGGATCCTGAAAATGCTTGACAAAAATGATGGATTGCAATTGCAACACCATCAAACAATTCAACGTATCTACTCCATTTCAAAAAGTCACTTAATGTAACATAGTAAACTACTTATTAGGTAGGGTGACATGGTCGTAGATGCACCAGTGGTGCACCACGCACCATAGCTCCATCTGCCTAACTGACAGATTTAATTGTGTCTACCTCACTCAAAAGTATTCGTTTTTTCCGGCAACGATAGTAGATTTCAGTCTGGTAGTGGCTTTCTTTGTGCGCGAACGTGTGCGAATTTTTTTTTACAATTTTAGTGAAAAACGAAAAAAAAAGGGTAAGTTAATTTTTTTATTTCTTCAGTGGAAGTGACTTTTTTCTTTATTTAGCTTTAATAAAATGATTGTTTAACCTTTTATTTTTGGTTTATAATAAAGAGTTTATAACCTTGATGCGTTGTCTGCATATTATTTAAATTTTAACCTAAAATTCCGTAGTAGTGCACAATGCACCACCGCAAGATCCTTCTGTATCGGGGCCAACGAAGCGGCAACAGTCGTTATACAAATTCTCAGAATCTGTATATAAATTAAATATTCGTTAAGTAATTAATTTTAAGTTTTTTATTTTGTTTATGTTTAAATACCTATTTTATTTTTGTTATTTTTGTTTTATTGTTAACTTATTTTTATTTTGATGTGAAGATGAAGTCATTAGTATTTATTTTTATTTATATGTTCTTCAAAGTTGCAATGAACTGTTTTTTTGTCTAATAAAACTGTGTTTATCTATTGAAATATTTGTTTTAATTTTTAAAATAATAGGTGGTGCATTATACACATACAACTGGTGCATTTAGTACCTACCATGGTGCACCATGCACCATTTCTCATTTTTTGAACAATTCATTTTAACTTAAAATGTTCACATGCTATCAACAAATTTACTCTATACATATTTCCATAACAAATTCATAAAATGTATGTCAAAATACCAAACAAAAAAAACTTATTTTAAAAATGTTATGGTCGTTTGAAAAAAGGGTGGTGCATTTACGACCACGTCACCCTATATTTAAGAAAAAAAAATTCAAAATTGTTGACAACAACAATTTGCTTAGAAAATAATTAAAATATTTGACAACAACAATTGCTTTTAAAATTAAAAATAATTTTTTTTTTGTTTTGGAAGTTTCACTACTTACTCGATTTATATCCAGTTTATTTTTTTTCTAAGTGCTTTTCCCCATGAAAATCGAAATGTGTGCCTGCAACGCCACCTGTTGAGAATTTTCCGACTTTTCTTTTTTCCTAAACCATCCCTGATTCAAGACGAACAAAATGAAACAAAAATCATTCAAATCGGTTTAGCAGTTCTCGAGCCTTTACCCGACTAACGCACAACGATTGATTTTTATATAATAGACTAGCTGTGCCCGCAACTTCGTACGCGACGTGAGACTGTGTAATTTCCAATAAAAGAGATATACTAATAGTCAAGCTTCAATACATGAGATAATTATATTTTTTATGATAATTTTTTTACAAAGCTTCTTGAAATACCTACAATACGTATTTGAGGTTCTGTTGCCTGGAGCATACACAAATTTGTACCCACACCAACAATAAATCAAACAACATAATTCACCTATATCGTCTTTACTTCTTGAATTCTTCAATTCTTTACTGTAAGGTAGGTATCACCGTAGGTAGTGTACGTTAAACATCGATAGTACTATCGATAGTATCGATAGTTATGAACTATCGAAAACCTCGATGTTTTTTTTTAATATCGATAGTTTTTTTATGTATCTATCTATATCTACTTGAGAAATTTCATTTCAACTTTCCAATAAGATGGAAGTGGAATGTCCCTGTCCTTGTCCTGTCTTCTGTGTCCTATCATATACACATACTTGGGGAATCCCCATTTAGTTGCAAAAAAAGGTAATGTACTAGCGTTGCTATGGTAATCACATTTTTTTTTTTTTTTTTGGAAATATTCTGGTGACAGATTTTTTCATTCAATCTTTTAATTATCGATGTAGGTGGCCGTGCCGTTGTGCTCAAAAAATTGTGTTTGATTCTCCTTTGCAGTGGATTTTGATATTAGTTTCAGTTATTTTTGTTTATAAATTAAATTAAAATGAGCAAGAGATCGCGTGTGTGGGAGTTCTTTGATAAGTGCTCCAATAGAAATTTTGCTAAATGCAATATCTGTAACCAGGAATACAAAACGAGTGGAAATACTTCAAATTTGACGGACCATTTAAAACGAAAGCATGTATACGAATGGCAAATATTTTCGGGTAATATTGTTCCTAGTCCTACGGAGTCTGAAATTGATGATCCACCAGAACCAGACTGTAGTTCCAATACTAGAAGCAGAAGGACAATAAAGCAATATTTTGACAGAACAAGGTATTATTTGGATGATTCCGTCCGAAAGAAACATTTGGATCAGCTTTATGTCCGGATGATTGCGACAGATATGGAGCCTTTGCGCAAAGGTGAACATGAAGGCTTTAGAGATTTTGTCGCCGGTCTAGATGAAAAATATTCAATCCCAACCACGTCATCCCTTAAGACCTCTCTTTTGCCAAAGTATTTTGAAAATTTAAAAATGCAGCTTCAAAGTGCACTTGATTGCACTCAGTACATATCAATAACTACTGACATGTGGACCAATATAAATAATGAAGGAATACTTGCCGTTACATCTCATTTTTTTTATGGAAGAAAATTGATTGCTCCATTGCTAGCAGCAGTTAATATTGAAGGCAGGCACACAGCTGAAGCAATATCACAGGTGAATTTTAATTTTTCTATAAAATACAAGTTAATTTAATTATACGAGTTTTTTGTTTCCAATGCGCAAATAAACCAAACGCTTGTTCCTTATTTTTCATTTTAGCATTTTACTCATGTTGCTTTTTCTCTATTTTTGTCGAAATAGGCCATAGATATCACACTTACAGATTGGAAAATTCGTTCCAAAGTTGTTGCAGTCGTGACCGATAATGCAGCATCTATGATAAAAACTGCGCAACTTCTTCAAATTCGTCACATTCCATGTTTTGCCCACACATTGAATTTAATCATTTTTGACATTTTCGGTTTACCAAATTTTCATATTATCCTCAAAAAGTGCAAAGATATTGCGTCTTATTTTCATTCAAGCTCAGTAGCTTCAGATAAACTTAAAAATATTCAGCGACAGCTTAACAAGCCCGAACTCAAGTTGATTCAACATTGCCCTACCCGTTGGAATAGCGTTTACGCCATGATCAATCGAATACACTGCATTAGACAAGAACTTACTTTAGCTATAAATCAGTGTGAAAGGGCACCTGGTGTCTTACTTGCTGAAGACTACAATGTGATGGAAGACATTATTGTGCTTCTCGAACCATTTGATGTGGCAACGAGTACAATTTCGGGAGAAAATTATGTAACGCTCTCGTATGCTATTCCCTTAATTCGAGGAATAATGCTAAAATTATCAAAGATGTGTGTTAAAACGGCAATAGGTAAAGAAATTCATGAATGCCTAAGAAAATCAATTGGAGAACGACTGAAGCCGTACGAAAGAAGAACTCCAACAATTTTAGCTACCATTTTAGATCCAAGGTTTAAGAAACATGGCTTTAAAACCGAAGAAGAAGGGAACAATGCGGCACATTGCTTGCAAAGGGAGTATGCAGCATTTTTAAAAGAAACGAAAACAGCGGTGTATTTTAGTACCGATGAATGCAGAACATCCACAAGTACAACAACGACTCAAAGGGAACAACACGCTACCTCTGAAGCGGAGCTTAAGAAACAAAAATCGAAAGAACTGTTATTTCCGTCTGAAGTGGTGACAGAAAAATGCAGAAACCGAACACCGCTTACAGATTCAATTATTGATATCCGACAATATATTGAAAAAAAATCCTATAGACAGTGACAAATGTGCGGCGGAATATTGGGCGAATTCAGATTTACACGGGCTTAAAAAGTTTGCGGAAATATATTTATGTATACCTGCGACTTCAGTTCCAAGTGAACGGATATTTTCAAAGGCTGGAATCATACATAATGAGAAACGGAATCGTTTAAAAGCCAAAAATCTTAATATGCTGCTCTTTTTGAAGCAAAATTCAAAATATTTCGACAATAAAAGCAACTAAAATTCTTTTCCATATATAACTGTAATAAGAATGTTTGTTTTATTTATATCGTTTTTCCATTTTTTTAAATTTTGCAGACTATCGATACTATCGATAGTTTACCGATAGTTTTTAAGAAAACATCGATACTATCGAAAAGTTAAACTATCGATGTTTAACGTACACTAACCGTAGGTACTATAACAACCGTTAAAACAAAAAAGAATATATCAGGCACTCCAGGAGTGCCGACAGTAATTATTGCTTGAACATTTACGTGTGTATTTTTCGAATCGTCAGGAATTTTACTGCGCAGGAAATATTTAACTGTTTTGGGAGTATAAACAGCCAACAAAAAAATCGACAACAGCGCCACCTATCGGATCCAAAACTATCCTATCTTTCTAGCTGCATACAACCATGCACACAAACAAAGTTTCATTGAGATCGGTTGAGTTTCTCAAAAAAACCGACAACAGCGCCACCTATCGGGGCCAAAACTATCCTATCTTTCTAGCTGCATTAAACCATGCACACAAACAAAGTTTCATTGAGATCGGCTGAGTTTCTCAAAAAAATCGACAACAGCGCCACCTATCGGGTCGAAAACTATCCTATCTTTCTTGCTGCATCCAACCATGCTTAAATACAAGGTTTCATTGAAATCGGTTGAGTTTCTCAAAAAAAGCGACAACTGCGCCACTTATCGGGTCCAAGACTATCCTATCTTTCTAGCTGCATACAAACACACAAACAAAGTTTCATTGAGATCGGTTGAGTTTCTCAGAAAATGGACAACAGCGCCACCTATTGGGTGTCGGTTTCTCGGTGTCGATGGCGCGGTGTCGTTTTAGAAGTAACCCGAATTCATTGATTTCTTCCCATCTAAAAGTGCCCAACGCGCCTAAAGAAGAGTAATAACTTCAAAAAAAAAACCTTGAACTCAATTTCTATATACACCACCATACGTACGATTGTACGTCCATCAGCGCACGTCATCAGCCACCTGCGCATTTCCTCAGAAACACATTGTCGTTGTTGATTACATTTTACATACACATTCACGTCGCATACTTCTCTTTCGTTTCACTTAATTCGGAGAAAACACCACGCAGTTTTTTTTTTTACATGAACGTGCTTGTGCGTTGTGCGATGTGCGCCACCCAACCACCCCAAAGCAGAACAACGATCAAGAACCGCGGTTGCTGATAAAGTTCGATTTGAGAAAATAAATTTATTTTTTTCGTGTTAGATTTTAGGTTGTAGCTCAGCTTCTAGAGTACATAGAAAGCTGATTGATGGCCTGAAATAACTGTGAACAGTTGTAACTGTTGGCTCTCCTAAGGATTTTATTTTGTTTGCATTGATTAAGAATTGTTTGAGTAATGGCGAGTTAAAGGCAGTAAAGTCAGGGAAAAAAACACATTTTGGTCAAAAACGCTCCCAAAAAATAGGCTTGACAATGAAAGGAATAGCCTATGTCCTTCTCAGAATCTTAACTAACATTTCAGAAAAAGTTTCATCAAAATCTGTACAGTAGTTTTCACGCCAACCGCGAACATATGAAAACGGCTACAGTTTTATTATAACTACTAGCTGTGCCCGCAACTTCGTACGCGACGTGAGACTGTGTAATTTCCAATAAAAGAGATACTAATAGTTAAGTTTCAATACATGAGATAATTATATTTTTTTATGATAATTTTTTTACAAAGCTTCTTGAAATACAATATGTGTTTGAGGTTCTGTTGCCTGGAGCATACACAAATTTGTACCCACACCAACAATAAATCAAACAACATAATTCACCTATATCTTCTTTACTTCTTGAATTCTTCAATTCTTTACCGTAAGGTAGGTATCACCGTAGGTACTATAACAACCGTTAAAACAAAAAAGTGCCGACAGAAGTTATTACTTGAACATTTACGTGTGTATTTTTCGAATCGTCAGGAATTTTACTGCGCAGAAAATATTTAAAACTGTTTTGGGAGTAAAAACAGCGAAAAAAAAATCGACAACAGCGCCACCTATCGGGTCCAAAACTATCCTAACTTTCTTGCTGCATCCAAACATGCACACATACAAAGTTTCATTGAGATCGGCTGAGTTTCTCAAAAAAGCGACAACTGCGCCACCTATCGGGTCCAAAACTATCCTAACTTTCTTGCTGCATCCAACCATGCACACATACAAAGTTTCATTGAGATCGGTTGAGTTTCTCAAAAAAGTAGACAACAGCGCCACCTATCGGGTTACGGTTTCTCGGTGTCGATGACGCGGTGTCGTTTTAGAAATAACCCGAATTCATTAATTTCTTCCCATCTAAAAGTGCCCAACGCGCCTAAAGAAGTAATAACTTAAAAAAAACCTTGAACTCAATTGCTATATACACCACCATAATGTATGTACGATTGTACGTCCATCAGCGCACGTCATCAGCCACCTGCGCATTTCCTCAGAAACACATTGTCGTTGTTGATTACATTTTACATACCCATTCACGTCGCATACTTCTCTTTCGTTTCACTTAATTCGGAGAAAACACTACGCAGTTTTTTTTTTTAACATGAACGTGCTTGTGCGATGTGCGCCACCCAACCACCCCAAAGCAGAACGACGATCAAGAACCGCGGTTGCTGATAAAGTTCGATTTGAGAAAATAAATTTATTTTTTTCGTGTTAGATTTTAGGTTGTAGCTCAGCTTCTAGAGAACATAGAAAGCTGATTGATGGCTTGAACTAACTGTGAAAGTGTTGGCTCTCCTAAGGATTTTATTTTGTTTGCATTGATTAAGAATTGTTTGAGTAATAGCGAGATGAAGGCAGTAAAGTTAGTAAAAAAAACACATTTTGGTCAAAAACGCTCCCAAAAAATAGGCTTGACAATGAAAGGAATAGCCTATGTGTTGCTCAAAATCTTAACTAACATTTCAAAAAAAGTTTCATCAAAATCTGTGCAGTAGTTTTCACGTCAACCGCGAACATAGAAAACGGCTACAGTTTTATTATATTTATAGATTTATAGATTTAAGATATATAGATTTCTCGGCATAAGATTTCGAGCATTAGCGTTCACAGAGTAATGGGAGAACAGCTTATAACAATATAAAAACACACGCAATTCTTATTCGACCTATTTTATTAATTATAAACGTGCAGATAACTATCTGAAGCAACGTTCACTTATTTCAAAGGACTTGCTGGCAGATAGTTGACTCCAACATTTCCATTTGAAATAATGCCAGATCCGCCTGAGCTTATCAACGATGATCCAGCAAGGCCTCCTCCTACTCCTCCCACTAAGTGTACACCACCATTACCATAGCCAATGTTACTAGCATAGTTAAGGACTGGGGCTACACCACCATCGAAATTTTGAGAAGCTCCTCCAAAGTTGTCGTATTGGGATTGAATTGTCTGCTTGGCAACAGCAATATCGTGTGGAGTTCTGTATTTAATGAACCTTACCTCAGGTGAAGTTTGCACATTCTCTTGAACCTGTTGAATCTGTCCAATAACCTGTGAAGCATCATTCTCCTTGCTGAGCACATAAATAGCAGTCCTTTGCTCAATAGCCTGTTTAGCTAACTGCACAGCAGCATTGGTGGCGGCGTTGTTTTCGGGAGCCTTGATGAAAACTACCTGCAGATTTTTCTTCAAGACATTACTTAATTGATTTTGGATGTGTGAGGCATGGTGATCCTCTTCGGGAGCTGTGAAGTGGAAGAATTGCTTGCTGTACTCAACCGTTTGTGGAACAGAGTCTAGCGCGCTGAGTCCTATTACTGTTGAGCCACCGACTTGTCCAGCGCTGTACGAACCGCCGGTTCCATATGAAACACCATTTCCTATTAGCCCACCGGATACCACTGAACCACCGTGTCCCAATACGCCGCCGGATAGTCCTAAACCACCGTGTCCTAATAAGCCACGGGATACTAATGAGCCGCTGGTGCCATATGAACCACCGTGTCCTGCTAAGCCACCCGATACTATTGAGCCACCGTTTCCTAGTAAGCCAGCGGATACTAATGAACCACTGCCTCCATATGAAACGGTATTCCCAGGGTTGAGAGCGTTGCCATAAGCGTTGGTAGAAACGATATGTCCAGTTGATTGTCCTACTCCATAAGCGTATCCCAATGGGTTGGGCAGTAAACCGGCGTTTGCTGCTGCTACTAAGGCCAATACCTTTAAATAGAAAACGTCTCGTATAAGGATCTTTAAAATCCAACACCATATAAAATACTCACAATAAATGCTCTCATGATTGCGTCCTTCTTCGTCGTTGGCTTTTGCAGAATTGTACGGAAACTACAAGATATGTTCTAGTTTTATAGCTTGACAATGAGGAACTGAATTTTTGTAAACTTGTCTATTTGGTTCATCGCAGAATTAGATGTTGCATATATTTAATGTACCCTTGCAACAGCAATAACTAGAAGAATAACCAAATTAGTTTAGTAGTTTATTATGCATACCTCAACACATCGTTTAATGCAAATTTATATTTTTTTCTCGTTCATCTGTGGGTGAATGCTAAATTAAGTGGAAGTTATAAATTATAATATCACAGCAGATAGGCTAACGCAGTAAAGCAAATGCTAAGATGTTAGGTGTTAAAAGAGTAACGTTGACCCCAGTTTTGGGTTGTTTAGTTCACCCGTACATTGAATTTGTCTGAACTGCGCTATCCTAGTTAATATCTAATTTTAGAGGAAAATTTAAGATCAGAGCATAGGTACATGAACGCATTCTTCAGATTAGTGAACTGACTTAGTAAGTACAAACTCGCACCCGTATAAAGAAAACCCGCAACTACTCTCCAACACGTATGTTACCTAGCACCTTATTAAATAAATAACATATTAGTTAAATGTTCTTACTAATAAATGAAAATAACTCATATAATAACTAACTAAAATAGCTACTAACAGCTGGCATCACCTAACCAAATTGTACTAAAAACTATTACATATAATTGGCTGTCATCAAGGCTGGCTAATAAATTATAATTGTGACAAGGAAAAAAAAAAAGCAATAGAAAATAAAAGGAAATGAAGGAAAACAACAGAAAATCTATATTTATGTTTGAATGGGTTTCTTTTCGATTTTGTATACTTTTTTGAGGGCATATTCACATTATTTAAAAACACTAAAAACGGTGAGCCATTTTCTACCACAATTTTTCCAATTTAAATTTAATTCATTTGTCATTTTGACGGGAAACAATTTTTTTAAGAGTTAATGACTCGCTAACAGACCTCCTACTCCTATCCTACCGTAAGATAGTTATGTGAAAGTTACGAAGCGTTAGTTATCTTCTAAAAATGTTTAATAATAACAATGTGAGTTTTTTTAACCAGTGAAATACCGGACAGTCAGACATAATTATGTCTGGATCTGGATCGTTCCAACTAACTTTTTCACAGCTCACAGATCGAGACAAAAAGTATTTGCGGACCAAGAAAGATGGTAAAGGCAATAGCGATTTGGAACTAGAAATACAGTGCTGGCAATTTTATTTTTTCTTTAATTGGACTTAACTTGCGAACTAGATCACATCAAGAGTGAGTCGCATATAATCGCGCAAATTTTTCGATTCGGAGTTGCGTAAAGAAAAATTAGTTACATATCTACCTACTTAATTTAATTTTTATAATTTGTACTTTATCATAAAGTCTTAAAAAAAACGTTTTTTTTTTGCTTTTTATGTTTGTTTTTAAAAATATTTTAATTTTAAACTTAGAAATGTTGTGCGTACTTACTTATAGAAAAACTGAAGTATTTATTAACAACAACACCAATTTGGCAACATTTCACAAAAAAGTACAAGCACATATTACAGAAATCTTTAAAAATATATTTTTAACTTTTTCCATTACGTAGTAAGAGAAAGATATTGGTATCGTACAAAATTTCGAACTCGAGATTTTAATAAATTCTGATATTACGATGATAGGGGAACCCAAAAAAGTGGGTCGCGAAATTCGTCCGGTCTGTCCGTCCTTCCACGGGCCTACAGTCTAAACGCCTTCCCGGATTACGTTCAAACCTCGGATTTGGAGTTTTTGGGCTTACAGTTCGGGAGGTGTTTTTTTTTTTTTCAAGGTAACCCCAATATTAATGGTACCTACTTCCCATACAACATTTTCGTACCAGTTTGATTTGATCGAAAACGACTATAACGATTTCAACCGAAATTGATATTTAAGCTTAAGTAGGTGAGGTTACCATGACTGCGTACCCAGTTTTTGGCTAAAAATTCGAACAACGGTACTTTTGAAATTTCGACATATCTCGAAAACGGTCCATACGATTATAACAAAAATGAATTTATAAGGCTATGTGGTCATTTATAACTTAATAGCAAGCTCAATTTTTCTCTATATAAAAATAGTAATTTTTTAAAAATATAATTTTGTCTAGTTACCTTAAAACGGGAATAACGATTTTGACCAAAATGCAAACTTAGAGTCAAATTGATGTTTTCAAAACTATTATGTCCTTTATTTTCAATTCGAAGCCCCGAAAACGCTAATTTTACAAACTGGTCATATCTCAAAAACCCGATCTTCGATTTCGATAAAATGTCAGAAACGAAGTATTTCTTTTATCCGGAACAATATAATACAGTCAGCAGTATTTTTCCAAATAAACTTTGCAATATTTACAACTGTTATGTCTGGATAGTTTTAGAAAAACAAAAACTTCATTTGCACCGCACACACCAGCATCTGGATATTCAATTTATAGCTAATGCAAATTCAAAAATGCCTGAATTATTACATAATCTATCTAAAGATATCGGTCTATCACGAGCAATACTTCCAATAATCGAAAACTTAAATCATATTCCAATCAAAATTAAAAACATAGGTATCCTTTGGTCAAAAAAAGAAACTGCTACTGTAGATACGCTTGTCCTGTACTCAAAAATCAAGTGAGGGTAAGACCTTATAAAATAGTACAGTAGACGCTTGCGACGTTGCCAGTTACTTTAAAAACTTATATTGTTATTTTATATAACTGCCATATGAGATGAATATCCAAAAGAGAATTTTGTTTTCATTTGTCTAGTATCGAGAAAGTTTCGTTCGACCCAGTCGTGCACTTTATTTCAACTTCCTCTGTGGATTTTTCTCTTTTGTTGGGTTTTACATTCTTTAGATGCTTGTCTAGTAATTTTGTTTATTTTTTGACTTATGTTGAAACTCACCACACACTTACATTTACAGGCTTTTCAGACTGAGCCGAAAACCGTGTTTTCGTCGAAAACTCTTCGATGCATTCACACCCAGTGGCGTAGCTATCATATGGGGCAGGTGGTGCAGTGCACCAGGGCCCCGGAGCTCATGGGGCCCTCTAGCCTCAGCTTTGAAAAAAAAAAATGAAAAATTTAAAAAAATTCCATAAAAATAAGGCTCGACCCTGCTCACAAGATTCTCGTTTTTTTTCAATTTCTATTTTTTTTTATTCAATCAACATCACCATTTCACCAATGATAAAACTCCTTAGGTATTTGACATTTTCAACACGTGCGCCAAGGTCCTCGATAAGCATGTGCTATTTGTTTGTATGTTAATCGTTATTTCAGTTATATATGGTAGTTTGGATGAGTACGCCCGTAGTACATCAGCTCACGTGCCTGACGGTCGTGAGATCAATTCGCCAATTCCGCCCATCAACTTTTTAAGTTTTCATTCGCTCTTGCCTTGCATCAGTTCTTATTTACTATATTTGTTCTAAACTCAAGTTCAAATTGACAAACGAGCTACTATAGGAACTATAATTATTATTATCTTCTTATGAGTTAATATTGATTTTACCGCATCATTACCAAACAAGCTGTTTTATGGTTCTTTTTTGTTGAGCTTCCTGTAATCTATGCTAAACATTGACAAGCAATATAGGAAAATCTCAGTAAGTACCTACTCCGAATTTTTAAAATTTCGATAGTTAACAATTGAAAATTATGGAAAGAAAAAAGGAACGTAGCGCTAGCGGTGCCGCAAAGCGGAATCAACGCCAAGAAAGAGAAGAGAGTAAAAAAAAATGCCCAAGATAGCTTTTTCCCGAAACCGCTTTCTGCTAGAGTTCGTTTTTTCTCTTAATTAATAAATATTCTATATTGTCATTTGCGTCGTTGTTTTTTTAATCCCTTTTTCTTCCATTGAACACCTGAAGATTTTGATAGAGACGACGTATGGATAGGGATGATTCAACTCACTGTTTCATATTCTTATTCCCTATCAATAATTTTGAAGGACAATACAACTTCAAACTACGCGGAAAGAGGGGAGGAGGGCCCGATTCTCTCCCTATGCACCAGGGCCCTTGTCCCCCTAGCTACGCCACTGTTCACACCGACCACCAGTTTTAATCAGCTGTGAGACACTATAGACGTTAAACTTTGGTTACAAATGTCGATCGCATTATTTAACAAACATAACAAATTTAGGGAATTTTGAAATAATATTAGCCCATTAATTAATTGTAGAAAATGATTTTAATTTGTGAGTTGTGGCATTTGTTCGGTCAACCATTTTGCTGAACTTAACGCCTTGGTGTGAAAAGCGTATTTCATTAAAAAAAAAAAAATATAGTTTGCGCTACAGGTCCGTACGAACCCTAGGCCTATCGTCTTGTGTGTGATTTTCATTTTAAGGACGATTTAAAGGGATCTACAACTTTATGAATATTTTTATTTTTTCGGGTATATCGAAACTGGGACCCCTCGCTATAGTCCAACACACCAAGCCACTGCGCGTGCACACATGTACTTTCCAATACTATTAAATTCCGTATAAAGTGTGAGTAAAAAGAGAAATAAGTGTGAGGTATATAAACAATGTACACGACTGGGTCGCATGAAACTTTTCGATTCATTCCATATTTTTTAGTGTGTATTTGTAGATGGTAGGTAGGTTTTCATGTTTATCTCAAAGCTAAGAGACTTTTGGAAATTTAAGTTCGTATAAATTGCAAGATTAGGACTAGGATTAGGTGGGTTGGCTTAGAAGAAGTTTTCATTGTTTATTATTGTATTAGAACAGCTAGCTGTTTTTTATAAATAAATCAACTTTATTTATATTTTTTTGAGAAAATGTAACTATAACGTCTTCACCCAGGACAACTGTAAAACTTTCTGAAAGCATTATCCTTAACAGTACCACCGTACATTTTTGTAAGCCCGATATTGTGAGCAAAATGCAAATCATCTGGAAATCAAAATTAAGAGGAATAGATGCAATATAATTAACAAGCAGTATTATTTCTTTAAGAACCCCTTTGACAAGCGTTCGATTTAGCTAACAAATACCTATAACAACCCCAAAGAACTACAGTCACAATCAAAATATTACAGAATCCCAACTTCAAGATTGATTGTCGATGAAATCAAGAGTCGTAAATAAAACACTATATAAACAGAAAAAAGACAGCTCCCCAAACCAGTACCAATGTGCTACAGTTAGTTACATTCAAACCACATAAATTCAAATTTGATAAGTTTTATTCGTTTTTAAAAATATTTAACAATTACTTGCTAACAATCCTGCTTATCTTAGTGGGTTTGCAGGCAGATAGTTTGAGTGTACATGGCTCACACCTGATCCGGGTCCAAACGAGTTGCCCCCAGAAACTCCATAGCTAAGAGATCCTCCTGTTAGTCCTCCAGTTAGTCCTCCAGTTAATCCTCCTGTTACTCCTCCAGATAATAGAGATCCACCAGCATTATAGTTGGTAGATGCAACCTTGGTAGCATAATCAAGGACTGGGGCTACACCGCCATCGAAATTTTGAGAAGCTCCTCCAAAGTTGTCGTATTGGGATTGAATTGTCTGCTTGGCAACAGCAATATCGTGTGGAGTTCTGTATTTAATGAACCTTACCTCAGGTGAAGTCTGCACATTCTCTTGAACCTGTTGAATCTGTCCAATAACCTGTGAAGCATCATTCTCCTTGCTGAGCACATAAATAGCAGTCCTTTGCTCAATAGCCTGTTTAGCTAGTTGCAAAGCAGCATTGGTTGCGGCGTTGTTTTCGGGAGCCTTGATGAAAACTACCTGCAGATTTTTCTTCAAGACATTGCTCAATTGTTGCCTGATTACTCCTTCGTTACGCTCCTCTTCGGGGGCTGTGAAGTGATAGAACTGCTTGCTGTACTCAACAGTTTGTGGGACAGAGTCTAATGCGCTGAGTCCAACTACTGTTGTGTGGCCGACCTGACCGCCGTTGTACGAACCGCTGGTGCCATATGAACCACCGTTTCCTACTAAGCCACCGGATACTAATGAGCCGCTGGTACCATAGGAACCACCGTTTCCTACTAAGCCACCCGATACTACTGAACCACCGTTTCCTACTAGGCCACCTGATACTAATGAACCACTGCCTCCATAAGAAACAGTGCTCACAGGTTTAAGAGCGTTGCCATAAGCGTTGGTAGATAAGATTTGTCCAGTTGATTGTCCTACACCATAATCGTATCCTGTGCTGGGCAGTAAACCGGCGCTTGCTGCAGCTACTAATGCCAAAACCTTCAAGATAGATGTGGTCTCGTATTAGGATTTATATAAATTTGCAACGGTATCAATACTCACTATAAATGTTCTCATGATTGCGTCCTACTTCGTTGTTGACTTGCGAAAACTGATACTCAACTTACGAAAAGCAATCGCATTTTATAGTTTTGTAAAAGGAACTGGAATCTTTCAAGTTGCCTATTTTCCTTCTTCTTGATAATACAGAATCTATAATTTACGCCTCCACTTATAATAGGTCAAATGGGCATCCATAATTTGGCTTTTGTCTTACATAGAAGATCTATTTTATGCAAATTTGTTTAGTTTTTTATCTATCGGTACTATTATTCTATATATTTTTGTGTATATGCTAAATAAACTGGAATTGATAAAGTTAAGTTATTGTAAACCAGTTGGTACAATCAGGCAGTTAATAAATTTTATTGGATGATTTGGGACAGGCTGCGCAAGAATCCACTTACATTACGTAGTGATGGCTTCAAAGGATACGTAGGAACTATATCCGGCATATTATCGATTGTTGTATTTGTAAGGCAAAATAGTGGAAATACATAATTGGGAACAGGAAACAATTCGATGTATTTGTATTTTCAAACAATTCTATCATCGACGATTTGAAGCTGTTCCCATTGCCTCGACCTGTTTGCTGCTGGCAGAAAAATATTAACATATTTTAATAGTTTTGTAAATAGTTGATTTTTTTGCAGAGGGAAGATTTGCATTATTATTATTATTTACGTCATTAAATAGCCTTGGTTATGTCCATTGGCACCAAATCTATGTATAAATAAATTTATAGCTTTTCTGTGATGCAGCTTTACTCATGATGCCATGAGATGGACTTGGATTTTAACTTGGTTTTGTGTCATTTCAGTCAAATTATACTGATAGTGACAAAATAGAGAACTTGGTTGGTTGAACAATTTATCAGAAAATTTATTAATTTACTTTTCCAGCAGCAACTCATCTATTGTCGAATGAAAAACTAGCCATAGAAATGTTAGCTATAAAAACTGTTTAAATATACCTACAAACTATTTCATAAATTGTGGTTGGCATATTATCCGAGTTGAAAGTAAAACTTCAGATGGTTGCAGATTTGAGAATCAGACAAATTCAAAATTGTTTTTTTTTTCATTCGGTGGTGAAACACTTGATTGAGAAGCACTTAAGAAAGAAAAAATGATATGAAACAAAAAATTTGCAATTGCAATTGTTTTTTCTGTGTACGTATTTGAGAGCAGCAAGGAGGATGAATTGCCACATAAAGGTCGGCGTGTTTGGACGAAGGATAGGGTGGCACTACCAACTGCAGGAGATACTTTACGCAAAATTGCTGATTGAAAGCTGAGGAGACATAATTATAATATATTGTATAACATATCTTGAAGTATATACAGATAGATCCAAAATGACGGAAGGCAAGGGAGCGGGAGTTTTTTTTTTTTTTTTTTTGCAGAAGATATATTAATATTTATTTATTATTGTAATGAGTTCAGATTTACAATACATAGTATGTTTAAATATCTGCGAAGCTGTAAAATAGCTTATCTGCAGAAGGTTGTTTACAAAAAAAAAATTTAACATTGATGTGAACAGGTTTTGAAATTTTGAACTTAGATATTTATTCTATTATATTACTAAATTTTATATATATTTTATATTGCATATTCTCAATCACCCGAAATCAATATTGCCTTACGCCTTCCAGACCACTGTAAAGTTTTTCAGGCTGAATTGATGGCTATACGAGAGACAGCCAGCAGATTTGCCTTGTCTGTGATAGGCAGGAAAGCTATCGCCATCTACATAGACAGTTAGGCAGCCATAAAAGCCCTGAATACACCAACAACCAGATCAAAGTTGGTAAAACAATGCCGGGAATCTCGTAACGAGATTGCGGACAGATGTTCAGTAACCCTGTGCCGGGTTCCAGATCAGAGCGACATTCCGGGAGAACTGTAAAGCGGGTGACCAAGCCAGAAAGTTCTCCTCATTCAAAGGGGCAATTATGGTCGCAAATAATACGTGGAACAGCATAAATACCTGCGTCACATCCAGAAAAATCTGGCCGAAATTAGATGGTAAAAGGACTCGAAGACTTCCCTCTGTAAGTAGAAACAGAATCAGCTCCGTAGTGGGTGCATTAAAAGGACACTGTTTGATATGTAGGCACGCCCGCAGATTGGGAACACCCTACAATGATTTTTGCAGGAGCTGCATGGATGAGGAGGAAGACGAAGTTCGTTAAAAAAGGAAAGGGCTATAAACATTCCTAGATCCTTTTCGTTTTTATATCGACTTCTTTGCCCACGTACAATGTACATATAGGTACCTACTTCAAATTATTTAATTCACACATTTTGCACCAATTTACAGAAAAATTCTAAGGAAATAACATCGAAAATTATTTTTGCTAGTTCAAATTAAGGGTATTCACTTAAACGCGTAAAACCCTCATAAACTGCGTAAACTGCGGAAATTAACCACATCGTAAATGAAGTGTCAGATTTTGTATGGAGAATAGTTTACGCAGGTCTCATAATTTTCCGCGACCAATTATTGGCCTCGGAAATCGACTGCGGAAGGTTACGCAAATGTACAAAATGTCAAACTGTGACAAGCGGTTGTGTGAATTGTTTTACATGTTTTCAATTCAAATAGATAGTTATTATTGTTTTATCGTTATTTGCAGCAAACTATGCAATGACATTTCCGAGAGGGGTGTTCACTTAAAGCAAAGCAGAAATTTATGAATTTACGAACTGCATAAAATTATGAGATTAAGTGAATACCCTTATTATAAAAATATTTGTCTACAATAATGATATATGTGCAGATGTCACACACAGAGCGAAAATTGACTACATAAAATCAATAAGACTGCCTTATTGGACTACTTTACTACGAAATCGGATTAAAACTAATAAATAAGATATTTCCATAGAGAATTCTTAATGATTTAATGAAGAAAATCTTATTAATTTTTCTTAAGTGTTTTTCATATAGTTTTTACATGCAAAATAATATTAAATAATACTAATAATAGGAAAACCTTATTACTATTTGGCTTTGAGAAGTCAAACTTATTAAAAAAAAAAACGCCACAAAGGAAATCTTCTATAAGATTTCTTTTTAAATTGTAAGTGGCATTTTCCCATTGCATGATAAAATAATATGAAAACCTTATTAATATTCGTTTCTGAGAAGACGAAACTTTTAAAAGTGTTTGTCTAAACGTTAATATTCTTTGATCAATAAGAATTCCCTCTTAGAACTAACATATTTTATAAAAGTGCTGATTCCACGTGTCGCGAAGTGAAAGTAATATAAATATAATCATTAGTAGATCTTTTTCACCAAACAATTTACATTTCAAGCGGATTAATTAGATAATGGATATGAAGTGGTAAGTCCCATTTAATGCATTTAAAGTAAATATATAAAGTATAACAACTTTTAATCTTAGATTTCGAAACCCTTCATCCCGAGACAAAAATTTCACTTTTCACTAAATACGAAAAATGATTCCCCAAATGATGTTGTAATTCGAAGAGAAAATTAAAGATAAAAGAAACAAGGAACTGCTAAAATGCGTGAAGAAAGATGTAGATTTAACAGGTAATCTTTTGTCTAAAAATAAATCGGAACATTAAACCATTACAAAATTTAATATTTTCTTAGATTTAAGACTACATCACGATTCTCCTGCTGCATTTAATGCTTCAACTTATTCGCTTCCAGAAAGGAAGGAAGGAAAATCTGCGGTCAAGTATTTTCGTTTTGAGACCAGAAATTCAAGAAATTCTAAATACAACATTTTTATAATTTTAAGAAAGGTAATTTTAAGATGTACATAAATAAGTTTAGCAAATAAAGTTTTAATAAGTTTTCCATATATTTTCAAATCGTTTTTCATATACTTTCTGCTGCTAAGAGGTTTTCACATACTTTTCAATAAGTTTTCGTATTGTTTTAAAGTGCCGTCATATCAACATTTAATAAGATATCTTATTAAAAGAATGTGGCTTTCTTATAAAAAATTCACCATCATTTTAATAAGATTTTCTCTATTGTTTTATTATGACTTTCTTCTTAGATGAAAACCATAGAGAAATCTTGTAGTTTATCTTCTATTTTATGTGGTCGTTTTCGCTCAGTTCAACCACAGCACATATGCCAATAAGAAATAAGTCTGTAAATGTCATAAACGTCTGGCAATGGTGTGACAATGATAAAATTGGGTGTTCAGACGATGGGCAGACACCTGACAATTTCATTCTGGCAATTATTTAAAACTAACTTTTCTGCAAAAATTGGTAGACAAAGTTGTCAGCTGCAGATATTTAATACATTTTTTTCATTTGTAGACCTGACAATATTTTAAGATCTGCAAATCGTCTGAAGAGAACTTAACAAACATTTTGTATGGGTCTTTCGTCGTCTATGTATTAGATGAAGCAAAAAACGGAACAAAGTAAGCCTGATGACGATACACTTTTCCAGTAAGACCGATCTTTGACTATCTGCTTCCAGTTGCGTTGGTCCTCCGGGCTACAATCAAAGACTTTTCGAGCCGAAGTGTCCATTCACACTACATATTTGTGTCCTTCCTATCTTAGACGACTGTATTTTTCTGACGAAATCAATGTTGCTGCACAGCTCGTAGGGTTTTCTGTTAACTCCCTTGCAGGCGTATATATGCCTTTGCGCCATAAAATAGGTCCGAAAAAGGGTACCTACCTATTACATAGTCTCCTCGTAGAACAGATGATCTTGTCGGTGTACTTACAGAGGCATTTAACAAAATCATGGAAACAGGTGATATACCGCAACAATTAAAAAAAAAAAACATTATATATCCAATCCACAAAAAAGGAAACATAGCAGATCCAAACAATTATCGTGGAATATCTTTTTATAATGCCTCCTATAAGATCTTTGCATCCCTATTAAATCCTCGACTGGGCAAATGGACACATGATGCTAGCAAAATCCAGGCTGGATTTCGAAGCGGAAAAGAAACAGTACGTGTTTTTCGTTGACTTCAAGGCTGCCTTCGACACTGCTGACAGAAGAGCTTTGTTCTATACAAGCTGTATAACACTGGAATATCGTACAAGTTTGGTTAGGTTTTGGAGGGTATCTATGATGACACTCAGTCAGCAGTATGGATTAGATCGGAAATCACAGTATCAATAATGGGCGTAAAGCAAGGACGTCCCCTGAGCCCTTATCTGTTTATTTTGATTATAGACGATTTGATAGACTATCTACCTGGTGGAGTAGAATATACCGGAATTTTGTTCAATTGGCACTTCAATAGGGAACCGATTGAGATAGTGGAAGCACATAAGTATCTGGGTATTATGATAACCAGTAATATTGATATGGAAAACCACCTTAAGGAAAAACTTATTAGGGCCAAAAGTGCGATTTCTGCAACTTGGAGGAAGTGCTTTTCTAATAAACTTGTATCTCACAGTGTAAAATAGAAAGTTTTTGTAGCAGTGGCTAAATCTATGATGATTTACCTTTGCTGCGTAAGACTGGGGATATGAAAAGCATGCAACCGTAGAAAAAATGTTGTTCATGCTATCGAGGTTTTTGTTGTTCACGCTGTAAAGTGAAAGTGCTCTGTATAAAACAATATTGGTGTCCATGCGAGCCAGGTGTTCACATACAGCACTGTATATACTTTCGTTAAGTTCAAATAAAAATTCAATTTAATTCAGTCATGTTCAAACTGGAAACGATGAACGATTTGATTGAACGATGTGACGCTGATGTTGGGTATATGAAGCGAACTAATAACTTTGTTCAATCGTTTCATAAATAACGCTAAGAGAGCTCAGGGTAAAGTTACAAAAAATGCCTCCCAAGTGATAAGTTTGATATTTAGGAGACCCCTTGTGACCCTACAACTACAATTCGGTCCATGTTAGTATCGACTGATTTACTCATTCATCTCAGTACAAAAAAACACTTGCTGGGGAATAAACGCAACGTTTCTAAAAGAGCCAGGGACGGTTACCCGCACCTAATAAAAGGTAGATCTAAACCACAAGACGGACACGAACATACTTTCGATAACTGCTTACTTTTATTCATATCTAGTTATAGTCATTCCAGAATTTATTATCTCAATGGATTCGATGGCAAGTAGTTTGCACTTGGGTTTGAAGAGCCTTGGCGGATTCCTCCTCCAACAACATTGGTAACTGATGAACCTGACTCTAAACTGAACAATGATCCGCTGCCAGATACTGATCCTGCTCCCGACAATGAACCAGATCCCGACACACCGCTAGCATAGTTAACACCTCCTGATAGTCCGCCGCCACTAACGAATTTGGCATCCTGTCCGAAATCCGCTGATACAGATTTGCTGGCATAGTTTAGAACAGGAGCTACACCTCCATCGAAGTTTTGAGAATCTCCTCCAAAGTTGTCGTACTGCGATTGGATTGTCTGCTTGGCTACGGTAATGTCCTCTGGAGTCCTGTACCTAATGAACCTCACCTCAGGGGAAGTCGGCACATTTTCTTGGATCTGTTGAATCTGTCCAACAACCTGTGAAGCATCGTTTTCCTTGCTGAGCACATAAATGGCAGTCCTCTGCTCAATAGCTTGTTTAGCCAGTTGCAAAGCAGCATTGGTGGCGGCGTTGTTCTCGGGTGCCTTGATGAAAATTACCTGCAGATTCTTCTTCAAGACATTGCTTAGTTGCTGCCTGGTAACACCTTCGTTACGCTCCTCTTCGGGGGCTGTGAAGTGATAGAACTGCTTGCTGTACTCAACGGTTTGTGGGATGGAGTCTAGGGCACTTAGTCCGACCACTGTTGGGACACCGGTCGAAACAACGCTTCCACGGCTTCCACTAGTCGAAACTTGTCCTCCACTATATGTGTAACCAGGTGCAGAGTTGAATGAACCAGCGTTACCAGCTGCGTTGTTGATAAAACTGCTGCTGGAATATTGTTCACTTCCAGATCCCACAGCTCCCGACTGTCCTGGTCCATAATTGTATCCCGGGTTCGGCAATAAACCCGCACTAGCTGCTGCTACTAAGGCCAAAACCTTTACAAAAAAGAAAAAAGAGCTCGTAAGGATCTTTGAAATTACATACAATCGGCGGCGTATACTCACAATGAATGCTCTCATGATTGCGTCCTACTTCGTCGATGACTTGCGTTGATTGATACAAGACTTACAAATAACCTCCGGGTTTTATAGTTGATAACAAGGAACTTGATGCGACTGCTTTTCTATTTTTTGTTCTTCATATAAATAGAGAATATATAATTTACAAAGCGCCTTGACACGGGATGGGTCAGACGGGGTAGCTCAGCTATAACCAGATTTATGCGTCATACGTCTCTCTTCGTATTGCTTTTCTATTTATGCAAATCAGTCTGAAGATCTTTTCTTTCTATGGTGTACCTATGGTACAGGTATGTTGAAACAACTGGAATGCTAAATTAAGAAAAAATCACAGAACAAGGTAATGGGCGGTGCGATCAAGTTAATATGCATTAAAAGGGCTAAGCTAAGATAAACTTGAAGTAATCCCTTGTGAAGACGAAGCAAACATTGGCTAAATAAGTTGATCAGTTAGATTTCAAAAAGAGCGAATGACCCCTGAAGCGCTTAGGAAGAAACGCTATTCAAACGATTACCGGTCTAGCTTGTTGGAATTAACGATGAACCATGTGTATGTATATATGTATGCAATATACTGTTGCGTAAGACTTCGGCGTGTACACTCTTGATAGAATCGAAATGAATTTTATTAATCATACGAATCATCGTCGTGCCAACAGGAAAGTTGAAATATACTGAATATCTACTGCACGCATATTGGAATTGTACTTGATGAGTAAGAGTCGGTTTGCTAAGATCTCAACTTAAATGTCCAAAAAAAGGGTAATTTCTGAGCTATTCTTCAGATTGAGTATTTTTGAACGATATTAACAAGCATTTTTTCTCTCTAAACGCTCTAGTGCTATGATAGACAATTGCTATACCTACTTTATTTGGGAAATATCAGCATTCGAAAACTTTTTGAAGCGACTTTATAGCAAGCGTCAAAAAAGGACCAAAGTAACAAAAAATTGTGGCTGCCAAATTGCAGCTTTAGTCGCACACCGCCACACCGGTCACGCTGCCTGCAGCCCTTGGTAGGGATAAGAGAGACTTTGAAAAGAAATGCGACTCATACTGAAAAGTTATTTAGGTAACTTGTGTTGTGAATATGATTTCATGTCTTTGGTGATTGAAATGAGTTTTCCGTCGGCTTTTTTGGCCATACATCTAATTTAGATAAATGATTTTGTAAGTTATACGTTTTTCATGTTCTAATTTTTTTTACGCTACAACACAGAGATGGTGACTAAATTTGTAATCCTTTGTTTTACGAGAATGATTTTGTTAGGGCGGCTATTTTTTTTTTTGAAATAATTGATTTAATTTTTAGGGTATTGTGTCAAAATGTCGAACCATAGCATTGCCACCAGTATGGAATCAAATTTAAGATGTCCAAATATGAAGAGCATCGGTCCCAAGGCGATAATTGTAACTGTTTTTTGAGTGACTTCATATAGGTAGTCACAAAGAAAATCGTGGTGGGGTGTGTAAAAGTAGCTTAAATAACAAATATCTCGAAATCGCATTGAGGACAAACTTTGATCTAATAATAAGCCGCAGTAAGGTCCGGTTTATACAATCTTGGTTATTTTTAATCATTGTTTATTACAGCTGGTAACCAGCGAATGTGTTTGTTCAGCAAACTTTTAACCATAGAATCAGTGGTTTGTTTTTTAACAACAGAAATCGATAATCAGCCGATTTTGCGCGGTTAATGAGATCTAACCACTGATTTTCTGTAATTTCGTTTTTTTCAAGAATTTTTGGGGACTATACGTAGGTATTCATTTTGACATATCTGCTACCCAAAAATGTTTGTACCTACAATATTGTGAAAACAAAAAAAAAAATACAAATAATAGAATATATTATTATTATATTATAAAGCAAGATGGAGTGAACAAATAAAATCTTTCACATCGAATTCGTTGACATTTTCAACTGACACATATATGACATGACAAATATAGAATCCCCTACACCAGTCAATTGAAGGTGAGGTTACAGGTTTCTAACAAAATAATGGATGCAAAGGATGAATAGGGATTGCTTTCAGCATTTCCGATGACAGCTCTCATAAATTGAGATAAAGCACTCGCATTAGAGGAAATATTGTAAAAAATTTTATTAAGCAATTCAGGCTTCAACGTAGTTGGATATGCGGATGACTTGGTCATCATCATTGGGGGTAAAGTAGCAAACGAAGTAACAACACAAATGCAAAACGTCCTTAAATTAGTTTTAGATTGGTGTTCTAGGGAACACCTGTCAATAAATCCAAACAAGGCTTTCGTAGCTCACTTTACTTAGATAAGAAATTTGAACTTGCATCAAATCTCCATCAACGATAAAATTATTGAGTACTCCGACGAAGTCAAATACCTTGGAGTGATCCTTGACAAAAGACTGAGTTGGAACTCCCATATAAACAACAAAATACAAAAAGCAACCAGTGCGTTCTGGGCGTGTCATTGCATGTATGGTAAAACATGGGGAATCTCTCCAAAGAAAACTTATTGGGTCTACCTATACAATGATGGTTAGACCCATCATTACTTACGCTTCCATTGTATGGTGGAACAAAGTCACACAAAAAACCGCCATCGCAAAGCTCAACAAAATACAGCGGAGCTATGCGAACTTGTCCTACAGCTGCTATAGAATCTCTAATAGGATTAACACACCTCCACATTTACATGAAAAAGTGGCAATACTCAGCTCAGCGAATCTGTTACAAACGAAGGATATGAACATCGGTGATCACTCGGACCCTATGACCCTCCCTTCAGAAATTACAGAATTTGACATGATCTGCGCGATCACAGACCGCCTCCCAAAAACACTATTTTTAACAGCAGATTCTCCACGGAGATCACAAATAGAGAGGGGTGGGTTAGCAATAGCTCACCAAATTGTCAAAAAGGCATAAAGTGGTATACTTACTTACTTACTTAACGGGCTCCCGACCCGTGAAGAGTCTCTGCCTGAGACACTGCATCCATCCTCTGCGATCCCGGGCACGCTGCTTCCAGTTTACCAGACCAAGCGCTCTGGCATCCGCGATGGCTTGGTCTTTAAAACGGAGGTTCGGTCTTCCTTGTCTCCTCGAACCTGGGGGCTGGGATTCAAAGATCCTCTTAGCTGGAGCATTGTTGTCCATTCGCTCGATGTGGCCGAGCCAATGTAGTCGACGTGTTTTGGCTTTTTGGACTACATCCACATCTTGGTACAGCTCGTGAGTTCGCGGTTGTATCTTCTCCTCCATTCGCCCTCCTCGCACACAGGACCAAAAATCCGAAGAAGAATTTTTCTTTCAAAGGAGCCCAATATCAGCTCTCCCGCCATAAAGTAGAACTGGCAGGATGAGTGTTTTGTAGAGCGTACATTTCGTCCGAGTCGAGTTAGGAGTTTTGAACCCAATTGTTTTGCCAAACCGAAGTAGCAGCGGTTTCCTAGGGTAATTCTCCGCCGGATCTCCACTAGGATGTCATTCGTGGAGTTCATGTTTACTCCGAGGTAGATGAACTCCTTAACTACCTCGAAATTGTTGCTATCAATAGTGACGTTTTGTCCTAGGCGGTGGACAGATGTTTGTTTGTTTGTTGATAGCATGTACTTGGTCTTGTCCTCGTTTACTTCAAGACCAACAGATTTCGCCCGTTCTTCAATCGCCGTGAAAGCTTCTATCACGGAGCGCTGTGACCGACCGATGATGTCAATGTCGTCCGCATACCCCAGCAGCTGAACGGATCTGTTGAAGATAGTGCCTTCCGTGTTGACACCTGCCCTACGCACTATCTGCTCCAGTACGAGATTGAAGAAGTCGCATGATAGCGCGTCCCCTTGCCGGAATCCGGTGCATGTTTGGAATAGTTCGGAGGAGCTGTTTCCAAATTGCACGTTGCAACGCGTGTTTTCGAGTGTCACGCGACACAACTGAATCAATTTTGACGGGATTCCGAATTCGGCCATCGCCATATACAGCTCCTGACGATGTATACTATCATACGCGGCCTTGAAGTCGATGAATAGATGGTGTGTCTCGACTTGAAATTCGTTGGTCTTTTCCAGGATTTGCCTCAGTGTGAAAATTTGGTCTATAGTCGATCTGCCGGGCCGGAAGCCACACTGGTACGTGCCGATTAGTGTGTTGCAGAACGGTTTAAGACGTTCACACAGTACGTTGGATAGGATCTTATACGCGACATTTAGCAGGGATATGCCTCGATAGTTCTTGCAAGACATAGGATCGCCTTTTTTGTAGATGGGACATAAAGTGGTATACGGATGGTTCTTAATTGTACTCAGGAGTCGGAGCCGGCGTTTTCGGACCAAAGCAAAATATCTCAATACCTATGGAAAAAAGCCCATCCGTATTTCAAGCAGAGTTCCATGCCTTTCAGAAATGCACAAGCCTAATCTACAACTCAGGCATCAAAGGCGCAAACATCCATATATTCACGGATAGATAGATAGCAGCTATAAATGCCCTTAGCTCACACACCATTGACTCCAAATCAGTCCTACACTGCTTCAATACCCTCCAAACAATAAGCGCCAGAAACAAAACCAAAATATGATGGGTTACTGGCTATGAGGGAATCAAAGGAATCGAAAAAGCCGGCGAATTGGCCAGAAAAGGCTCGGAAACACCTTTCACAGGACCTGAGCCCTACTGTGCGATCTCTAAATCAGCGGAGAATCTTGCTATTAAATGCTGGGAACACAATAACTGTATTTCACATTGAAAAAGCATCCCATGCCTAAGACAGGCCCAAAAAGTTATTAAACCTTTCGAAAACAGTGCCAAAAAGATTCTAAATCTACGTAGGCACGATGTCAAAAACCTAGGTGGCTACCTAACAGGGCACCATGGCTTACGATATCACCTATACAAAATATATGTAGCCGACTCTTCGGAGTGCCGCCTATGTCATGAAGAAGACGAAACTACTGAGCATATCTTATGCGAATGCCCAGCCCTTTGTCGTATTAGAAGGAACTTATTCTTCAGAGGGAAAATATAAGCCCAGAAGAAGTAAAAACATTCTCTGCTGAAATCATCATCAGCTACATTAGGAAGATAGAAACTTTAATAGCCTAAACCAACTTTTCTGATTACAGAATTGACAAATAAACTGGAAAAATGGAACGATTTTTTGGAAAGCTATGGTTTGTGACCGAAGTTTTGGTTATCACTGACTTATAAGTTATAACCTAAATCTATGGTAATCTAACCAAGGATTTAACCAGCTGTGAACAGACCGGTCCTAAATCCTCTAATTTTGTACTAGCTGTGATCAAACTTGAGTGTAACGTATCGAAGGTATACGAAAGGGGGGAACAAACGAAGTAAAAAAAACGCGACACACGATTACCATCAATCCATTTCTTAATAAGAGACTCCCTTGAGCTGACACCTAAAACTATTACCAAGATTTTATAAATCTGAATGAGTTGGACGATCCCAATGAAGTTGAAACTAAATTTTGTCCAATGGTAAAGTAAAGTTAGGTAAATAGACGGTCCAGCTAAGAAGATCTTTGATTCGCAGACCCCTTACTCGGGATGACAAGAAAGACCGAACCTTATTTTTAAGGACCAAGCCATGGCGATTGCCAGAGCGTATGTCTGCATAACTGGAAGCAGCGTGCAATCGATCGCAGACGATAGAAGGCTGCAGTGTTTCAGGCAGAGGCTCTTCACCAGTCAGGACCTAGGAGCCCGTTCAGTTTGTAAGTTCACACAATTACAGATGACAATGAGACTCAGGTGAGTCTCTGTAGTTTATTGTATTGAGACTCTTTTTAACAACTATCCTATATTGACTCAAGATAAAATATGTAAACAAAGTATTTTAATTTCGTCAAGTTACTTTGATACAAATATCCTCAGCATTTTTATCCTGAAGAGGATGGAAACAGTTTTTGCTAATTTTAAGATTTGTCCGCTTTCATTAAGAATCATAGAAATAAAGCTCTATATAGAGGACATCACATTAGGCCAACGGGTTTACACTGCGTTACGCTCTCTGTTTTACAACTTAAAAAACAAATAGTTGGCGCTACAGGCCCGTATAGGGCTAGGGATCCTAGGTCTAGCTCCTCAGAACCGTTCATTTTGGTTGAGTTTTTTTTTTTTTTTTTCCGGCAATTTCATTCCGAGTCCAAATGACTAATTGCGAAGCTCTTTCATGGTACTCGTAGTTAGACTCTTGGATGATTATCAGACCGATTATCGCGAGATGTGGCGCAGTAAAAAAAAACTTTAGAGAGAATTTGTGTTTTATTTGGGCTCGATCATGGGAGCTGGGACCACTTGGTTAGTAGTCCAACAGATATAACAGACTAGCCACTTAGCCTAATGCCTTACAACTTCCTAGAATCCATAAACGTCTTAAAACACTTTTGCATTGATGATTTGCCGATTTCACTAGTTCTTAAAATAGTATCCAAAAGCTTTAAGCAGAATATCTTAACTGCGGAAATCAAACGGAGTAAATAAATTAATGTTACCTTTCAATAAAGTTATAAAAAAAAAACAATTATGACCTTAGCTATGCATTACTTAATACTCAGAGGTAAATTTGAGATTTAGAAATAATTAACAAATGTGTTTGTTTGAGTACCGGATAGATTAATGAGAAATGTGTAAGCAGATCCAATGATTGATTTCATTCATCTTCATTTAATTCTTTGACAAATGTTTCCGGACACTATTAGCAACTTTATTTTGCGGGACCAGGAGGGGACCCAATGATGACAGCATTTTCTGGTAATTGTGAATGATTGCGGTGAACAGGCTCCTGATTTTACGATGCGGAAAGTTTAAGTAGATGTAATCTTTACATTTGAGCCCACTACTTAATTATGTCAAGTTCAAGCTTGTAATTGTTACTCGTATTATTGATAAGCTAGTGCAATTAAAAGTGTGAAAACGAAAATTTGTGCTGAAGTGCTTTGTCATGCTTAATTTATGGTTTAATTGGAATCTAAGTAAAACCAGTTTCAACTCTTCCTGATTATATTTACCGAAACGCAGACTCATTTTTATACAAGGTTGATCCACCCTTCGAAGGAATTTCAATTCGCACGGACCTCAGATTTTCTATGTGCTCGTTTCGCTTCATATCTACCTTTCAACTACTTTTTGTACTTAATTCTTAAGATTTATATTGCGGAATTAAAAACATAATTTGCAGCGTCTACAAGTTCAAAAAAACCGTTCACTCCAAAACTTCGAAATCCGCATATATTTTAATTCGTTAATAATTTAGGGGTGGTAATAATAGATAGTACATTATCCCTATCGACAACCACTAAACAAAATAAGTGCAAGACTGGGTCGCACAACACTTTCTCGTTTATATCAGAAGTTTGGTTGGTTGATTTTTGTTTTATTATAGGAAAACAAAGCAGAAGCAATACTAGATAAAATAAACTGTAGGGAAAATATTTCAGATGGCGGTATTGAATATCAAAAACAATGTAAAAGTATTTTTTTCAAGTTCTGATTAAACATTTTTTACTAGTGTCACTTGTTTTTGACTGGACTAGATTCGTAGTGCTGTTTTTCATGCCTATGGTGGGAAGATAGGATCGTTACCGAAATCTTTAAGCCGATATATAGCTTGCTAAAATTCTAAGTTTGTTTTTTAATATTAAATTTATGGCACATGAAATGTTTGCAATCGAGTAAGATCTATGCGGTTGCTGGTTATTATGCGTTTTATGTTTAGAAAAAGAGCAGAAGTGAATGATAGGTATTTATTTATTGCTAAAATTATGTTTATTATACCTATATAATACGACTTTATTTTTTAAGAAAAACTTAATTTATTTATAATACTTATTTATCATCCTAAATAGGTATTTAAAATTAAAATCGTTACAGCAGTTTTCGGAAGTTATGCAGGTAAAATACTGACAGATATTGCAATGTTTAGTTCGAAAAATACTATTAAGTTAAGAACTGCGTTGAAGGTGTTGCCTAGTATGAAAGCATAAGTAGTTAGGTACCTACTTTGTTTCTAAATTTTTTTTCAAAAGAAAATTTGTTGGTTTCAAGACATTAATTAAGCTTTTAATTAAAAGAAGGTATAGTTTTTAGTGACTCAAATTGAATATTAAAAAAAACAATAATTTTTAAAATATTAATTTTACTCCAAGTTTCCGTTTCGGTTGAAATTGTTTTTTTTTTGTTAGTCGATTATACGATAATTAATAAAAAATCTGAGTATGCTTTCAAAATAGGAATGAACATATTTTTAAGAATTAATTTTTTTTTTAAATTTTAAACGGACAGAATTGCGAGACAGACTTTTTTTAATTTCCCAATCATCGTAATGCCAGAATTAAATATAATCTTGAGTTCGTAATTCTGTACGAACACAGTATCTAATGGAACTACATATAAGAGAAAGTCTTAAACACTTTATGTCTACGAAAAGGCCCCTGAACGCTCACATTTTGTTTCTCAAAACCCACTACAAGAAATAGGTTGGGAAAGACTTTTTGTTCGAAAAACAAGTTTGAACTTGTGGTTTTTCCAGCACTCAATCGATTAGATTTATTTTTTGAGAGGACGGGAACCTCGGCTACATCCATAATAGCTATTTCGAACTTGACCCCATTACGCTTATATCTACAGTCAAACTATCAGGTATTCAAATAAAATTTTGTTTCCTTCAAGGCCAATAAAACGTTGCACAGGCTCTACATCGTGAGTGCCCGCTTTTAAGAAAAGTGTGATCACAAATTTATGTTTATCACTTCTCGTCTTATGAAAACCGTAAAATGCTTGTTATCCTTCCATTTGTCTCGAAAATAAAAACTCGTACAAACAATTAAAGAGCTAGGTCTTTATTGAACTGCTACACTGCCTTAACAAATTTGTATTTCGCTGTCAATAAAATTCACGGGACGATGAGGAGACAATCACCCGGCACTGGGTTATAGCGACATTTTATTTTTATTTGGTCCCGATTTCCTGCATACCTTTCTCAAAAGTTGTACACCCATAAGTCGGAAGTTTGTCTAAATTGAAGGTTAAGTTTAGACTCGATTGAGATATGACATGAGGGAGTAGGGTCTTATACGACTCTAAGTACCCAATGGGCCCATTCTACAGATTCATTTGTGAAAAAGTGTGTATGTTCTTGAGATTGAAACTATTAATCTCAGTTAACACGTTAGTGACTTATCCCGAAGGATTATATTCCAAGATGCTTTTCGACTTCAGAGCTATTGTGTGATTTTGCTTCTTGGTCTCTGTTTCAATTTTCTATACCTGTCCGTCTTCTTGAATATATGCCCAAGATTCTTTTCTTTCCAAATTTCCTATTGACAGTTTTGGCCTTTTCTAATTCTAATCGTAGTTTTAAATCCGGAGTATTGTAGGAATAGTTGGTGTTCAAAGCTGATAAATATCTCATCACTGTATCGAAGTTATTGGTTCGAATAGTGAGAGTATATACATTAATTGACTTGTTAAATAGTCGTAGACTCTTTTCGATTATACATCAATCGCATTGAAAACTTTGGGGGGCTATCAAAGTTAGTCATTTATCGATGAATATGCAAACATATGCTGTTTTGAAGCCGATGAAATGGAGGTTTTTAAGAATTAACTTAGAATTAGTTATTATTCTAAATAATACGCTCCATCACGGCTCCGTACTTTAGACCTGAGTAATGAGTATCTATTGGTATACATAAAGTCATGTGTTACTTTGTATGATGGTGAATTCTCTTCATAATTTTCCTGGCAATTAGTTTTGTTCAAGAAAAATTTCATAAGGAAACGTTTCAGAAAGGCACATTTGGACTTTTGAAATTTTTTAAAGCCTAGACATTTAAAAAAAAGCTTCTTCGTAAACGTTTGCAAGTATTTAATCGAACATTGAACTAGTAATCAAAAAATGTTTTTGATAACGCGCGTTCCGGTTTCACCACGTCATGGTTTATGCATTTAAGTTGTTTTTTGTCCATAGAGAACGACAAAGTTGTATGAACTAAAAAATCAATTTATTTATGAAAATAAACCGACACTAATGATTGCACATAATGGTTGAAAAGCTAAGCTTATAGTCTTTAAGATCGTGGACATAAATTCATCGATGAATTCATTATTTTTAAGTGCCTTATTAATTATGCTATTAGACTAACATCAGTCTATTTTGGCTCAAAAATGTGCTTTTGGTCAAGCATTGGATTCGTGAATATTTTAAAGCCGCAACAATTAACAATTAGTACCCATTTTTTTTACTTTTACTTAAACCATATAAGTTATAACTATATATAGATAAGTAATCAGAGGATCAAAGTTTAAGATCTTGAACTCATGACTAACCAGTTACTTTAATATTTTTTGTCTACCTACACCATACCTACCTATTTTTGCGGGCAATATTCCGATTATGGAATTTCCTGAAGACTTTTGATTTTTGGATATTTGAATATGCTAAAAGTGAAACGATTTAATTTTTTGCTTATTTACATACTTACTTTTTTGCATACTTACATGAAATCGAACGCATATTAAAAATTCTCCAAAATCTTAGAATAGAATAACTTGCGCTCATTAAAGAGTCTTTCGTTTTCATATTAATGAATAAATGAGAAAGTAAAAGAAAACAAAGCAGAGTGGCCGCTGGTCAGTCATGTTTTCGGGGACTTTCCGATAACGATTATCATGTAAATGATCCTCTATCTGTTTTTTTCTGTGAAGACACTCATTGCTTTGTTTTTGCTTTCCGACAAAAATAGTGTCATGACGGTGCCATTGTATATTTTTTTATTTAATTTAGCCAATTAGTAGTCTTATTTGATGGGGTTATATTATGTAACAATATAAATGTGGGAATATGTTAAGGGGTTTATCGACCGCTTCAAGGCCAATGCCAATCGGTGTAAAGTCTTTTATAAATGCAGATTTGATATGTTTCTGGAACATGTTCGTAAGTAGTTATTTTGTTTGCGTAACAAATTTCAGAACCTTTGCGGTTAATAGGTCCTGTTTTATGACGACAATTTTTCTCAAGGCGTTGTTTTTAAATGAGTGGATTTTTTTTAATACGTTTTTTTTTTTTTCGAAAGACATAATAACAGTGGGGGTTTAACTTATGAAGAAGAAATTGGTTCCCTCTTGTAGACCCTTCGCGTTATAATTCTTTTAGGAGCTATGTTAGAGTGTAATTATTTTGACTTAAATTGTATTTGAAAATGTGTTCTCGAGGGTTTGTTTTCAGTTTCACTACCTAGTTGTGAATTCGCTACCTGAGAGTTGAGGAATTCTATCTATTTTTATTGAACATTTATAAGTGAGGCTAGTGAACTGTTTCAGCTAATGCAGCGGTCCAACCAGGTACAATAACTAGTGTTGCATAATTTTATTTATATAAATTGTGACTGTGAATGTTGTTACAGATTTAAACGGTTACAAATCCTTGCTTCAAATTTAATATATTTAGGGTTGTAAATATGAAAACGCGGAGAAAATATAAAAAAATTGGTGTAAGACTGCGGAGGTATTAGAAAACATCCACATTTTTAGCAGTGCTAGTTTGCTCAAATCTGGGTGTCGATATTCTTGTGGAGGTTGAGAGGGTTTGTCTGGGTTTGTCTTTGATTAGAATTAATAGTTGTTGAATTGCTGTGTCAATTGGGAATATCACAATTATCAAAGCCAACATAATTATATATCCACACTCTAAGGCCCCTAATATTTTTTCGACTTGTGAGCTTAGATCTATTTTCTGAAAAGGTTTAATAATGATTTATTCTAGTGGCGTCTGGCTTCTTCATATAAATAGCCTATAAATAGCCGATTTTGGCTTCTTCATATAAATAGCCTTGAACTTCTGATGTTAATATTGATGACATGGCCGCTGTAGAGTCCTCAGATTGATACTCATCGTTGCATCATTGCTTCCTCATCACGTGCGTTTAAGAGATAGTGTGCCAAATGGAATTATGTATATCAAAATTATGTTTCAACACTCAGGGCGAAGAATTTTAAGATTTTTAAAAAATTTAAAGCAAAAAGTTCTTGCTTTAACAATAATTTCTTATAAGAATAACTCGTTTTTAAGTTTTCAAGAATCAAATATTCATATTAAGAATAAAATGCTCGCCATAACTATTTTCTCAGAATATCGCCAACAATATAATTCTTAAATCAAAAATTTCGATATTTGGGTTTTAACCAACGAAAATTGTTGGCATTACAATTTTTTTTTCTGTGTGAAGAGTTGGTGGCTGACCTACTTATCTTATTATTTGCTGATTATTTGAAATCATCATACTGATAAATGTTTCGCAATAGTGATGAACATGTTCATGATATTGTTAAAAAAGTTCACTTGACTTAGATTTAGAATTTTTCATCATATGGATGAACTTTGTCATAACTGCGATGTTCCTTTTGTTCAGTGTGGGTATGATTATTTGTAGTTATAACACAGTTACAGACAAGCTTTCTCACTTGGCCTGCTACTCTTAGTCGATTACAGCTGCATCTCGATGTAAAAGGAATGTCTTAGTTGAATCCAAAATTTGAGGAGAGGGAAAGGGACATATTTTTGCATCAACTGCATACCTACTAAATCAATGAACTTAGTTTGCAAAATATCCAAATTTATTTCATACACCATTATGATCTAGGGGTCCACTTCCGATATCTGTTTACCGAAACGAGAGAGTACACGAACAGAAAATGTCTCATGCAAGCTGTATGACATTATATCATAGTCTTCTTTAACCAACTGTTCCGATATTAGAACTTGAGCGGATTGCTTTGGACATTCTGTTTAGATTCTCTATTTTATATATATACTTTGGTGAGTGTTCCGATGTAGTAAGTTGCGTATTTATTTGGGTTTTCCCAATTGACTTCCGGGTCAAATACAACTTCTCATCTCACACCTCTCACAATTTTTAAGTTCCTAATGGTCATTACTCGCCCATCTTCCAACACAACAAGGTTAGCATACTTGTGTAGACTAATAATATTTCTATTATTATAATTTAATTGATTAGTTGGCCGTTAGCTAACCAGATTCATAAAAGAAACTCAATGTGTAATTTATCATCAAATTTCAACACATTTAGCGGCCTTCGCTTTAAAAATGCGTTTCGCCCCTAAGGCTGATCTGCATCTGGTGACATTTTTAATCGAATTTTAATGAGAGATGTGAATTTGATTGTCTACTTTTGCTATAATTCCTTCAGTGACGGTATCATATGATATACAATCCAATTCAAACGGCAACAGGAAAAATGTTCAGTTATCTTTTCCATATACTGTCGCAACGTATGCATCTGATTGCTTGCAAGGTATGAATATTTCCGGTATCAGTGTTTTGGAATTTCCTGGGTACGAGTAGGTACCTTCTAGTCAGAAAAATGTTAATAAGAAACAAGCTTAGAAGCAGCTATATTCCTTACATTTGGATGCATTCGATTTATTTCTATGACTTCAATATCCTCAACTGGCAGCCGGATACCCGCTCGGTAGATTTAATCCATCAATTCTCAAACATGGAAATGACATGCATTTAAATATCTAAAACAATAAAATTAACTTATCACAGCCTGACTTATTGTTTCATTCTAGTTTAAAATGTGGAATTTGCTGCTGCTTCTTATTTTTTTGCAATAAAGTAGTATAGTAGATACTGACAACTCTAATGAAAAAGAGTATGCTTACCTACTTATAAAATATTCCACAATATGATTAAAATTATATTCGAATTAATCAAGCTTATCAGGAGCTTTGCATAACTTAAAAATTGCCGTATGAAAAATCCAGTTGTCAATCAATAAAGTTGTTGTCAATTCAGCTATTTGCCTATCTTTATATTGTAATTTAATCCGCTTACCTCCTAAGTGATAGGTCTCGGAAAGCACTCACTTTTTCAGCCTTTCAGCAGTTAAACAGCCGCTACAACTACATAAAATAAATGATAAAAATTATGAAATTACCAAAAATCACCAACCCAAAAAAAGTTACCAAATACCAAATAACCGCGAGAAAATTTTTTTGAGGAAACGCAAAGATTACCTACCACATTACTGATGAGGCTCCTGGTCGTGTCCGTATATTACTACTAGTACTTACTTACTAAACGGGCTCCCGACAAGAGTCTCTGCCTGAGACACTGCAGCCTTCCATCCTCTGCGATCCCGGGCACGCTGCTTCCAGTTTGCTAGACCAAGCGCTCTGGCATCCGCGATGGCTTGGTCTTCGAAACAGAGTTTCGGTATTCCTTGCCGTCTCTCACCCTGGGGCTGGGATTCAAAGATCCTCTTAGCTGGAGCATTGTTGTCCATTCGCTCGATGTGGCCGGAGATTTTACAAGAAAACCAAGCAAATGGCTGCTGGCTTCAAGACCGGAACGCAGGCTCCTCGAAACAGCGAAGGAAATCTAGTCACCGGAAGTAGATATAAGTTTATGGAAAAAATGTGAAAAATAAAAATGACACTTAGCTTGTGTTAGGGACAGGAAAGTTTGGATAAATTATAAGTAGATATGAGCAATATTGTCATTAAATAACGGGTGATTTTTTAGCTGGTTTGGTTTTGGCAACACTGGTTTTGACAGCTGACGTGTGTTTAGTACCTTGTGTCACTGTCAAACAGCTTCAGTTTGGTTTGCAATTTAACCATCGATCGTCTTACAAATTATTGAATTTTACTATCAAAATTCGTGCTCGGTTCGAAATGTTCATCGCGCGCTGCTTCCATTTTATGATCGGCATTCTCGACCTTCTGAGCAGTCTATTCGGAAGATTGTGACCAAATTTCGCACCAAATTTACTTTGTTGAACATTAAACCACCAACACGTTTACGTACTGTGCGTAGTGAAGAAAATATTGCGGCCGTATCAGCTAGTGTGACAGAAGACCGCGAAATGTCGAATCGCAGCGTTACTGTCAATGGTGAACGCTACCGAGCGATGATAACAAACTTTTTTTTGCCCGAAATGGAAGTTCTTGACTTGCATGATATGTGGTTTCAACAAGACGGTGCCACATGCCACACAGCACGCGAAACAATGGCGCAATTGCGAGGCGAGTTTGGTGAACAGTTAATTTCACGTTTCGGGCCGGTCAATTGGCCGCCTAGATCGTGCGATTTGACACCATTAGATTATTTTTTGTGGGGGTATGTCAAGGCTAATATGTATAGGGACAAGCCCGCTTCGATTGACGCACTGGAAGCCAACATCCATGCATTCATTCGTGAGATACCGGCCGATACGTGTGAAAGAGTATGCCAAAATTGGACTCAGCGGATGGGCTACCTGAGACGCCGCCGCGGTCAACATTTGCATGAAATTATCTTTAAACATTAAATTGCAAGGTTCAAACTATCGATTCAAATAAATATTTTGTTTTTTTTTTTTTTTTTAAGTTTTAAACCTCTTAACAAATCACCCGTTAAATGTACAAGATTCTCAAAAGTTCCCGTTTAGTGGGTGTAGTGCTTCAGTGTTCTGGACTGCTGAGTGATTGGTCTCAGGTTCGGCTTCGTATGAAAAACACAAATTACATACATAAGTTTTTTTTTTCACTGCGAACGTCTGACAAACATCCGGCAACAAAGCTGTCATGAGCTTTTCAATTTAGCCGTTCGTACTCGGTAAGCAATTGTAGCTCCCTTCCAATCGTCAAACAAAAAAAACTTACACAAAATTATTGGTCGTGACACGGTATTCCTGGCTCCTAGGGTACCTACCTATACCCTATACCAGCGTTGCAGCTGAAAAAAACGCGACTAAAAAGGGGCACGAGACGAAAAGCATGGCCATCACATAAAATAACTACTAATAAAAACAGATAAACACAAGAGACATTTATTTTTAACAAAAAAATAAATTGTTCATCGTGAAACATTGTTTTCATATGTTTGCATTATTTTTCGTTCTATAAAAGGTAAAATCTTACTTAAACTGGAACAGGACCCATTCTGATCATACATCAAAAATTATGGCCAAGAGTCTTGACACTCAAAAAAGGGCCGTTTGACGCCTTTAGGGGCAACGCTGCAATATACGGAACTGGCCACAATAATTTTTTGTCTATTTTCTTCGAAAAGAGAATCTATTAGGAAAACGAAAAATGGAATGATATTTATCATCTGCAAATCACAACCATACCATAGTAGATAAGCGAAACAACAGAAAATTGCTTAATATCAGTGATGCAGAAGCGGAGTCTTAATTTTGTTTTTTTTTTATTTATTTATTTAATAACTATAACTCAGGCACATATTAGTTCACGCTGCGAACAAATATTTGCCTAATTGTTGAAAAGAAAGTACAATGCACCGAACTTAAAACCAAAGTTCTCACCAATTTAAATTCAGTGATTTTTAGTAAGTAACTTCCTTTATAAATATTTATGACTCTATCAAATTCCAGAAGAAAATAAAACGTTTAAAAATTGTTAACAGATTAATTTACTACATTGCTACCGGCAAAGGATATTTTTTTTTTTTTTTCATTCTACTCACGATTATTGTGAGTCAGAAAACAAACTCAAGACAATATTTTGGGAAATCTCACATACGGAATGAAATTATGTTGGTCGCTCGTCAGTATTGGATTATTTACATCGTACAGAAGCGATGATGATGCCTTATACAGAGTCGGTTTTCAAGAGGTATTGTTGTTTCCGACTTCAGACCTCCTTTTTAGTTTGGTAGTAAAGTTAATAAGTATATTTTTCCGTGAAGATCTTAGCGTGTCACCTTAGTGGTAGTAATCTAATTATTTACATCGAAAAAAACACTGACTTTTTACCTGGCGTCATGTACATACTATTTCAGACTGATGTTTGACCACCTACTGAATATAAAAAAGTGTAGTGACATGAAATTTGACATTATTTCGCGTTCAAAAGTGCAATATGATTTTTTTTCGAAATAATGGCAAAAACCTGATCGATATGAGACCAAACCAAAATGCATTAGCAGTGAAATATGTATTTCGTGCCATTAGATTTAACCCTATAACTCACACTCGGATGTCCGTGGGTCAATTTCCGACTTTAAGCCTCTATTGGTCTTGGATCAGACATCCTGCAGTTGGTATTGAAATTCGGCAGAGTTAAGTAATTTTAAGTTATTTAAAAGTTATTTCTTTATCTAGTGGTTAAGGATCTAATATTACAGCTACACAATAAGTTTGTGGCTTGTAATAAAAATAATAAATGTACCTACTACCTACCTAGTTATAGTTAAGAAATAAAACACACTTCTCTGTTTTTTTAATGCGAGATAATATTAACAACAATAATAGACATGCCATAAAAATGTCTTTGCTTTTAATATACCTACATAAAATCATGAAAACACTTCAAAGCTATTTAAATATGAATAAGAATGTGAATCCGAAGGTGTATTCACCTTTTCCTATTCTGCTATAAGCTGAAGAGGTTTACACTATACAGGTTTCATTATTCCAGTATATTTTATAGTTTATTGCACAATATACAAGCACCTGATTGAAAATACAAAAAACCAGTTAAAAATGTCGTCCGAGAACATCTGCTTTCACTCTTTAATTATTCTTGCTTGTCGAATTTTTTATTGCAGTAGCTGGCTACTTTTAAACCTGTTGCGAATGAAATAAAATTAATCAATAATTGCGATAACTGCAATTGAAAATTATGTGCGCATTATTTGTCTTTATGGGTGTGATGAATGTCCAAAAAGCAATCCAAAGTAAGGTGGAACCACTGCACATTTGATACCTGAGTAATTATCTGACACATCATTTATAACTCAAACCAGAATCGTCATAACTGGATTATACGTTACCTATGTTCATATGTACACAATAACACTTTATAACTGTTTAAATGAGAATTATTTGTTTGAACTACCTTACCCTTGGTCGGCGCATTGCGAAACTATCTTTTTAATGTTAAACAAAATGGCTTGCCCTAAATCAAGTACTAAGTTGCAGATAACCGTCGGATTTTTTTTTTGTTTCGCATGTTAAATCAACTTAATTCACACCAAGCCGAAAACTGGATTTTCGCGAAAACACTCGAAAACTTCTTCGAAAACATAAGTTTTCCCATACATATTTCGGTATTCAAAACGAGTCGTTTAAACTCGTTTTCCACGAAACTACTTCCAATCGTTGGGTTGTTGAAACAAACACACCTTTTGCAATATTCAGCAAATTCAGCAGTGGTTGACAAATGTCACAACTCATAAGTTAAAATCATTTTCCACAACTAATTGATGGGCTATATTATTTTTAAATGCACTAAATGCAATTTCTTTGTTAATTAATGCGATCGAAAGTTTTAACCTAAAATGTCTGTACCGAAGTTTAATGACTAGTGTCTCACTTCTCACAGCTGATTAAAACGTCAATCGAAAACTAGTTGGTGGTCGGTGTGAATGCATCGACGACTTTTCGACGAAAACACGGTTTACCTGTTTGTTAGTATTTATTTCTGCCCTTTGTGAAGACGTGAACATCAAAAGTTTCTGTATACGTTTTAAGTAATTAGTATGAAACGAGGAGAATTAAACTTGGTTCATTCGAAAGGCACTGTGCCATAGATGTGCACGATTAACAAATTGTCATAATAGGTTTTGTTTGAGCTTCAATCTCAGCAAAGCAAAGTAAAGTAGGTATTTCAGCACGCAGTTACAACAACTATTGCGTGTCTCGAAGTGTCAAGTAGAGCGTAGTTCTTGTAATTTACGTGCTGAAAATCCTACTTTACTTTGCTTTGCTGTGATCGAATCTAAAAAAAACACGGCTAATAAACAAAACAATTTAGTAGGTATCTTACGTTTTATTTTATTAACGAATTTACATTTTTTATATTCCGGTTCAAAAAGGACTCCGTTTTTTTTAAATCTTAATTACATTAACTATATAATATCATTTCCATTTTATATGCCGTTCCTGTGTTTCATCATTCAAAACTGTCATACCTACTTTGATTTTGTACAATTATGGTGCCAAATTTTTGCAATGTTTGTAAATATTTTCTAAAATTCACTTATTCACTTATGCCCTTATGCAGCTGCGTTAATTCTGATGTTAAAAATAAAATTAATTAAATTAAACAGACGAGAACCATACTCAAAACTTAATTTTCAACAGCAATCATCTGCGTTTTCTTTTTTGCTGCGATGTTAATTGCGTTCACATGTGCATTGCATTCTTCTCTTTCTTTTCGTTTAATCAGTTTTTGATGTGCACCCTGCGCTCAACGCACCTCAATTTAATAAAATTAGTTTTTTTTTGAGCATATAACATTTTGGTAGGCGCATTGGCTTAGTGACTAGTGTGTTTGACTACTAAGCGATGTGACTCAGATTCGATTCTCGAAAAAAATCAAATTCCATTTGGAGGTTGACGTACACAGCGCCAACTCCCGCGAGTGTCTGACAACCATCCGATAGTACATATAACTATCATGAAATAGCTTCTCAATAAGCCGCTTGGACTCGGCATAAAATTGCAAATCATTTCCATTTGTCCCTACAAAAAAACTCACACAAAACAAAAGGTTGCGCAAAGCTAGGCTTAGTTTACTTAGGGACCTGTTGAATCAAATATTTATTTATTTAATTTTTTTTTATATATTTTTTAATATGTATATGTATATATAACTCAGCTTCTGATAAAGCAGAAATCGGATTGTTAGCATAATGCATTATGTATATGTCGAGGTGTTGGTTTCTGTGAAAAATTCTGACAAAATGTAGATGTGGTAATAACTTACAATGCCTATAGTGGTGTTGGGCTCTTTAAAAATAGTTGAAAAAAAAAAAAAAATTCAAATCAATCCAGTGAAGTGCTTTTCAATTGGGACAGTCCGTATTAACAACTTGGTGGCAGCCATACTGTTTTGGTGGCGTCTGTCTAATCTGCTGCATGCTTTGCAACCACTTACGGCAGACGCGGTGGCCTTTCAAAATCGACTCCCCAACGTTTGGTTTCTCGGCAAACATAGGCGTCATTGGTCCGTAATTTTTGATGTGTAAACATCTAAGCGCGCGTTGTTGGATTCTAGTGGAGTAATTCCACACATTTCACTTGCGGGACGGAAATGCGTCACGGTGTTTTATCATTGCATACGTTTTTATTATTGCATACATTTATGAGCTGGGGCATATTAATTTAAGCTTTTTGTTGAGGTGAAATAAAGCATATTTTTCATATAAATGATGGCCTCTCATTTCTTCCCTGTGACGGACATCTCGAGGAAACTCGGTGCCAAATCTTTCGTGAATTACCAGGCACGCAGAAATCACAGCTGGACAACAACTAACAAAAAATTCGAAGACCAGCACCTCTGCAATATGCAATGCAAGCCAAATGAAATAAGATAGGAAAATTTAATCTTCAAATGAACTCCAACCGGAAAATTTCAACAACACGATATGGAACAACCATCGATGCTGTCTTCCATCGTAATCTGGATAGATCCGATTGTATCTATTCTACCGAAACTAGCACATAACGATTAAATTATTGTTATTTCATAATATATCAACAATACGGTTATTACAACTCCCTCTTTTCTCATTGACGTGTATCAAGCCACACACATACCACACGCACGGTGTTTACACGTATATTTCGGGACTGTGTAGTGTATCCAACACAACTTTTTTTGAAACTGACTTTGGTGATTTGCTTATTTGGGTAGCGCTATAGTTTGGTTTGAACCAGTTCCGGCACACGAGCAGATTTTTTTAATAACAATTTGTTTTCTCAAAATGGCCGCTTTTAAAATAGTCTACGTTTCAGATCTGTAAAGCACAGCTAATCAAAATATTTTAGCAAAGTCTTAAGTTGTTTGTTGGAGGCTTTCATTCGAAAAAGAAAGATAATTTGACAGAAAATATTTCTGGAGATATGACATGTTTTGTGATACAAGACTCGAAGTCAATATTGCTTGATTCGTCAAGTTACCTACTTTCAGTGCTTAGCCAATTTCTTTTGTGTCTTTTGAAATATCATACATAATGAGTTTCGCACAATTGTATCACATATGATTGAAGTCATTTGAAATAACAACTTGCTTAAATTCATTTTGACATCTAGTTCTGGGTTAGGTCATACCACACTCTGATGCGTCGTTAAGCTTCCTCAATCATCATTGTTTGGCAAAGATGTCAAAACAAGGCATCGTCGTTTTTGTGTCATATGCCGACAGTGAACTACAGTGATGCCATGCAACCCAATGAGGGTGGCAACTATATTTATATTCCACTCGTTAGAATGTTGCGGTCACTTCAACTATCCCAGACTTTGTTAGATCGCTCTCTTCCAATCTAATGCAGTTATAAGGCCCCTTAAAATGTAATTGTTCCAATAATGGACTGTACACTCTTGACTTATTGCATCGGTTTTTCAAACTGAGCTAAGAGTCGCCAACAACAGAGACAGTTAAGCAAAAACCAAAAAGCTTTGTAAACAATTCTTCAATTGTCTTCTACAAAATTACCACATATCAATTTATCCTTCTCGCTGCGGTAGCTAACAAAATCTAATAGTACTCTACTCTATTGTTTTTTGCCTTGTGCCGCACTTTTTTTTTTTGTTGCGTTTCACTGGAAATGTTCCACTGGGGTGTGTGTTAACGGAACTTGACAACAATGATTTAAGTGGAGGTCAGGAGAGTGTTCCTTTCCGCCATGTGAATTTAATTTTTTGCAGTCTTAATCGAAAGAACAAAACTTGTTAAAGTATGTTCATGTTCGTGTGAATACGAAGGACTCTTCTTACCCTTCCTTAATGGATCTTTTGTATGATTCGTTTGTTTCTTCTATATTGAAGTGCAGAGAATAAGTAGTAGTCGGAGTCACAAGGATGTATCATAGTAAGTAATCAAACCATTAGGATAGTTTACTGCTAGCTCTAGAAATTAATTTGAACAATGGACATATTTTATGATTCTCGTTATCGGAGCAGTACCTTAGTGTAACTGAGTTCTGGAGGTTCCCTAAAATTACCTTTCAAATTGATTTAAGTCTTGATAAGTGGACATTCGACAAGGTAACGTCAGCAACGAATTAAGCTGTCGGTCGTGTCATGAACTCTAATAGCGATTTATTTGCGCAAATAAGGAAAGGGAGTGCGGGACCGGGACCGAATCGCATCTATGCGTTGATAAAATTTGGAAGCTGAAAACCAGAACGGACATAAGTAAAAATGTTGGAAAGTTGAGCTGATGTTGCTATTAAACAGAAGACTTAAGTACAGTTTTTTTTAAACTTATTTTGGATCACACTTAATTTTGATGTTAAATTAAAGTTTGTTTATTTGTTGTAACTTATAACCGCAAGGAAGACATCTTATATATAAATAGGCGAACGCAAATAGTTAAGGTACACTTTTACTGCCTTAAACACAAAATATTCGCTTGATTGATTAATTTTTTTTGCATATAAATAAGATCACTATAATGGCGAATGGGCTTTTAACTTTACGCCACTTGATTAGGACACCTAAACGAAAAACCAATATTCTTTTTTAAAATTCAGATATTTTTTAAAACAAACACAAGGTATTTAAATTTGAATTGATTTGACTAGAAGATATAACCCCAGGTTGGGTCAACAATTTTTAAGGTCGACTTGATCTGATCAGTGAGCGTCATCAAACAGTTTCTTACCAAATAAATACGAATCTCTGAACCCATCTTTAAACTGTTTTTGGTTTCAAACTTTAGCACCCCGTAAGTACATCTTGTTGTTGTCTTATGTTTGAAAACTTAATTTAAACCCAGTACCCATTCAGCTTCCCAGTCCCCGCTGCACAAAATTCGGCATGCTTGCCAGCATTAACAGAGAGCACGTCCTTTGAAATTGTTCTGCAGCATATAAAAGCCAGTACAGGTGACTTTCCCATTATTTTGAACATAAAAACACTCAACACGTGCACAAGCATTTTATAGCCTTCTGGGGAATTCAAGCCTTCTTCTTCCACTTAAAAAATATTATACGAATTTACCCTAACTTAACGCATTTACCTAGGCAGGCACTTACCGCTTACTCCATCGAAAATGTTACTCTCCCCTAGACAAATAAATTTTCTAGAAAATTATTATTTTCTTTGCTTACAAAAAAAAATCACCAACTTGTAAATGTTGTATAAACGTAAAAAAAAAAAAACATAAATGAATCCAAGCACCGAATGTACCAAAAATGCTACTCACTGTTTTTAATGGCCTACTCCACATTCACCGCGCGGAGCCACCCCTCAAAACAAGCTCATACGATAGAGGCACCTAGTAGCTATTCCTCGGTTGTTCCACAGTTTCAATGTGTACTACAGCCACCATTCAAATGTCTCTTTTTTCAGTTGTCCTTGAGAAAGAAGAAAAGAAACCTCAGACGTGATTTTCCTGAGCAGATGCTTATACAAGAAAAAAAAAAATCCCGCTGCCAAACCCTCCTCATCAATGCTCACTTGTCCATGAATGAGCATTGCCTGCTATTACGACGAGTAGGTATATAACGAAAATGCTCGGTATGACTATGGTGGCACCCTGGCATATGCAGAATATTCAGCAATGAACTTGCCTTTATAGTGCTTTCATTTGCTTTACGTAAGATTCATACAAATTGTTTTGCACACCATGACGGAACAGGGGATGATGTGGATCGGATTCCTTCCGCGCACCTACACGGTTTTGTTTTTATCCCACCGATTTAAGTCCAATGTCAAGATTTTTTTTTGCTGTGTGTATATACACTTCTGTAGAACAGGAATAATAAATACACATATACAATGAGGGATATTTTGGTTCATGAATTGTTTATCTAAATTAGGTTCCTCTGCAATTACACATAATTTACATATATTCCTATTTCATTTACATGTTGATTATCATGCTCGTTCGTCTGTTTGTTAAATACATCTGAAGCATGTTCAACGAATGAATAGATACGTTGATTTTAAAGCAATCATACGTACCATTGGGGAAAACTATAATTTTGGATGAAACTCCCTCTGTGGGGAAAATTGTAAATCGAAAGCATGTGTCACTCACTCGTGCACGGTTCAAGGTCAAAGGACGATATTATGCTGGTAGAACTGCGTCATTCCACAACAGTCAGCGGTGAATTAAGAAAAGCATTAAAAAGCGGATCCTTAGCATTTCTGGGATTTGAAGTTTACTTCATTAGAAAGTTATCCGCAAGCAAAAAAAAAAACGTTGTACTCCATTGCTTTTTTCCTTTCTTATTCACACCGACTCGAGATGTAGGAGGAAATCAAGTGGGCAATACACACCAAAGCGTACGCTGTGCTGTAAGGAGAAGGAACAAAACTAAAGAACTCAGCACCAGCAGTCCTCCATCTTCGTTTAAACAAGGAAATCGATATGCGGGTGCTTGTGCTACTAAGCATTTGAGAATTTACGAAGGGAAAGTATATCTACTCTAGTTAATTAAAGTTTAAAGCTCACCCAGTTTTAGGGGTATTATCAAAGGATTACAATTATCTGGATAGTCGTTGCGTGGGTAAAGCTAAAATATTCAAGCGAATAGACACATATAAGGTTTAAATTGCATGTGCTTACTTTCAACAATTCTCCCAATGTAAGGAAATTCTATCGCAATTATTATTAAGGAATTAATATCAGTATCTCGGGGATTAAGAAAAACGATAATAGTTAACTGAAACCAAATTGCTGCTATTAGGATACGCTTCGGTGTTACTTTATTGAACGTTTTTGACACGACCTTGGATGTGAGGTTTGACAAACGCGGAGAAAAATTCCTTTTTTCCAATTGGGGCTGCAGTAAAAAAATCAATTTGAGAACAAACTTCTGCACGTGGTTACTTAGGAAATGTTTTCCCTGTTAAATGCGAAAAGTTTAAATTTATCAGTTGGACCCAATTTTTTGTGAATTTCGGAAATAATTGCCTCTTGGATAGAAATTGAGTTTTTATATAAGCACGTGACTTTGCAGATTAATCTATAATAAATGTGCGGGTACTAATCAACAGATTTACAATCGAATTAAAGATTAGTTTTAGGTCCTGCCACTGCAAACAATTTAGAAAATAGTTTTCAACGCATTTCCTACGCATGACTATTTGAAACAACGACTTTAGTACTGAACCTTTTATTATGTTATAGAACAATCACACGGAAACGGAATAAATTATATGGTTATGTTGTTTTATTGAATTCGCTTATCTTGTTTATTTAGCAAAGAAAATAGTCGTTGAAGATATTTTTTAATGGGTTTTCAAACTAGGTACTTAAAATAAACATTAAGCTGCAGTCAGGCAGTTAAATGGGTGTGCTTGTAGCTGTAGCCACAGCTTCACTTAGACTATCAGTTGGGTCCATTGTGTCCAGTTTAAGGGGACCATCCTGTGCAACCTGTTCATAAAGGAGCTACATAGATTTAGTATGAATATCACGGTTATTGTAACCTGATCCTAAAATAAACATAAACGGAAAAGCAAACAATTGTCCACTGCATAACCCATCATGACCGTTTGACAATTATTCAAGAGCATATAACTGTCTGGGAAAAGGTTCTCAAGGGCTGTGGGGCTCAGCTGTTCACAACCATAGATCCCAAAAAGAAATATAAACTCAGTCAAGACGAGCGGTTGTTGGAAATTTGGCGGGGGGTTATTTTATTTCGAAACCGAAAAATTAGTAACCCTTACTTTAAAAATCTTAAATCAAAAAATAGCTGCGGTTTCTCAATCGTTCGTGGTAATGGGACTCCTCTTAAATGAAAAGTTAATTAAAAAAAGTGTTCTAGACTAACATCATCATATCGGACTTGTTCGCTTCTAAAATCGTTAATACTGAAAGCTTGCATTATCATAAGTAATGTCACACAGTCACGCAAAATTGGGTGTACATTTATATTAGTTTAGAGATGTAGACGGGCAGTACTCCACGCCACACTCATGACAATAAAGACCCACCGTCGTGCCAGCTGGAGGTGAGGAGTTTTACGCAATGTATTGAAATATTTTAATCAAAGTTGTTGTATTTGTACACTGAAGTCGCAACTTTGTTCTTAATAGACCTCATCAATCGCAGTCCTTCTCGTGGTCGCTGCGAGAGAAAATGTCTTCTTAAGATATTCGCCCATTTGTTTTAACACCTTTTGGGAAATTGTTTTCAACTCTCAGAAATATCAACTTTGCTCAAGAAACTGCACATATTATACGTTTGAGATAGCCAGGAAATTAAAAGCAAAACACAGAAGGTTCCTTTCCAATGCATAGATAGTAAAAGTAAGACATAAAACCTCAGTTAAGGTAGCCTCATTAGAAATTACGGATGCAAACCAACTTATAGTGCTCCAAGTTAGTTTGACAAATACCGAGTTCTCATCTCATTGTGGGGCTTCATAAATATGTAAGTGCGGCTCAGCGGTTAGGCTGCGCTACTAATCGATGTAGGTAGGTATATAATTATATAATATGGCTCGAAAAATCATAAATTACATCTTAATGTGAGAGGTGGCTCCGCAATAATGTATGACAAACCTCTCGGATCACATTTCTTGAAATCCTTATTACTTGCCATAGAATTTCGATGCAAAGTTGTAGATTTTTTCTATTCGTTCCAAGGATTAAAACTAACCCAAATGAATTGCTGCAAAAATATAGTCCTACGTTCTTATATATGGACTATACTAGATATGAATTTGTTTGTGTGCGGTTTCTTCTTACGGTAAATCCGGTGTCTGTTTGATACAAAAATTTTTCATTTCTCAGTAATTTCCCCATTGCCTTGACCTATGTTTTACTGTTTAGTTTCCTTATTGTGCAATCTTATGGGCACATGGATTTTATTGCCCAATTAACACTAACAATTTCGACTTTATGACATGTATGACCACTTCCATGCATTTGCTTGCGTAATGTAAATGCTGTACAATCGTACGATTTTTCGATTTAAAGAATTTTATTAATTTGTTTACATTTATTTTCCTTTTTAACCATTTTGAATGAATTGCAGAATTTTAGAACCATTTCCATATACTTAATTAATGATAATTTTGTACGTAACACACGCGACTGGTTGTTGTCGGGAACTCCCAAGAGGTGGCAGGGTGGAAACGGGCTTATAACTTCACTTAAAATATTTTTCCACAAAAATGAATTCTCAATTTAATTGACGAAACAAATTAATAATCCTGTGGAACATAACTTACTCGTATGTATCTGATATGAAAGCACCCGCACTTATTGCGCACAATAATGCTGGACATTTGTGAATGCATATGACGTGTCAGAGAGTAGGATTGTGAGAAGGGTGGGATTTACGCATTATAGTTATAGCTAAGCAATTATTGGAAAATTCGACAGAGCAAGCTTAACTTAAATTCTCCGTAATTAACTCTGCAATTAACAAAATGAGAAGAAGGGTTTTGGTATATAGCTCTTTGCATGAAAGAGAAATGTTTGCATATCGATCTTATACAAAAGCATCCCTGCATTCACTTAATTGTGATATTGCATTGATTTCGATCACCATTTGGCAATCGCAAGCCATTTTAGTTCGGAATGGCTGCACATATTCTTTGGATTTGTTTCACGAGTCTAACATGTACGGTGGCGAATACTTGCTATTTTTGAAATTGTTTTTTGTTGCTTATTTCTGACCACGGCATTGAGCTATTTTTCAATATTTCACAATAGAAGAATGAAAAGAAACTCGGAAAATAGATCTGGTTCATGTGCTTTTAACTTCCGACCGATGTCCTACTGCTTAAAAGGACTGAGTCAAGTATATTCTAAAATTATTTCAAGAATCAAGGAAAACTCCTTAAAGCATAATTCCGTTTTAAGTTGATGTTGCGCAAAGAGTAAATGCTCAGAGACCACCATTACCGAGTCAAGAAGTTAAAATGATTAAATCTGTCTTGCCGGCGCTGTGTTGTTTTAGAAAACATCACACATGATTTGCGCAACCCTCTTTGTAACCTTTTCATGCCGAATTAATTTGGACACTGTTAAAATTAGTTTGAGGGCATTTAGATGTTGATCAAATTCAGAATTTTAAGATTTCTAGTTTGACCGTTATGAGATTATGCATATTTTGTGTAATTGTAATTTCAACATTCAACATTAGCTGGCCGAGGTATGCTTTTGTATTTCTTCTCCTTACGACACCACTGTTTGCATTGGATATTGTACTCTCAGCGATATAATTTGAAACCAATTGAACGCTTTTGTTGTCGCACCAACGACAAGCGATTGAACTATGTGCTGTCTAATACTTGAAATCGTACGATCCTCTTTCTTTTCTTACAACGTCTTTTTTATCAGTTAGTTGAATATTTCTTAATCAATTGCTTCGAATTGTTCATACGGTTAAGATGTCTTTTTATTTCAACGCAATATTTAGGCTTATGGAAGAGAACCAATTATCGAGAAATAATTTGGAATGTTTGTATACTGGAATAATGGAGGTTAAAAGCAACACGATATCTAACGATATCCGTAGTACGACTCGTATATATAGACCAAAGACAAATACTCGTTATACCCAGTGCTACCATAAATGTATGAGGGGTGCCAATACAGATGTAACCATAGCTTGACTAGATTTTTGAGCACCTTGTCTCTTTGGTTTATATTGTAACTCGTAAGTGTCGAATAACTCGTATCATTTAAAGAAATAACGTATTAATTAAATATTCGTAAGCAAAGGAACAATCTGATATCTGACTATTTCTCTATAATAACATTATAGATCTGACATCACCTAAATCTATTTGATTGCAATTTGAAAATAGTCGGGATCACATCGCAAAAGAGGAAAATAGCGAGAATGTTTACGCGTTTTGCTAACTAAATGCTCACAATTACATTTTTGAGCGTTTTCCTTTCCATTTGAAAATACATGCTATTGGAATTTGGAAGTGTAGAATTAGGTTTCTTTTGATGGTCCACACATTTGGGACAACGTCTAAATAATTTCATCGGATACTACCAGCTACTAAATCTGTTTCGTTAAAATCACTCTGATAAAAATATAAATTGTAGCTGACTTTTGACATTGACAGCTCATATAAAAAAATTTAAAGTGCGTTTGTATTGAATACAAAATTGATCTCACACTGAGCCGAAAACTGTGTTTTCGTCAAAAACTATAGTCGATGCATTCACAGTCACACCGAACACCAACTAGGTTTCGTATGAGGTTTCTATCAGCTGTGAGGCACTAGTTGTGAAACTTCTGTGCAAATTATTTTGGCTAGAAACTTCGATGGCATTAATTTACAAATAAAATTAATTCAGAGCATTTAAAAATAGTATAATTTGTGAGTTGTGACATTTGTTCGGTCAGCTGTTCAGCTGAATATTGCAACAAGTTTGTCTATTTTTGTGTGTGGTGTTTTCGTTAGAAACAACTTTAAAGTACTCGTTTTGAAAACTGAAATACTCGGCATGTATGGTTTTCCTGGTTTTCGTCTCGGTGTGAATAGGGTATGTATGCCTCCATTGGAAATCCCTATAGAAGGCATTGGCTCTGCATTTGAGTATTGCTGTCATGTTTGGTTTACTGTGCCCATATCGGGTATTGGAAAGACTTTAAGGTCGTACGCTAAAATTATCCGGTGAACCTAATATATATACTGGTATTATATCATCTATCAATTGAAGCCAAGTTAATTTAAGAACTCTATTCTATTCTTGAATAACTTTAACTTTCGGCAGAAGCACTGTGAAGGACACAGAGGCTTTATTTGCTTGTATCTACTATTTAACTAGTCGATATGCGTATTTCAAGGAAGTAATTGAAAGTTTTGGTGCTGTTTCGTTTGATATTTCATGTGGCCCTGGTGCACCAGATGGAAATCTAAAAAAAGAAACAATCAATGATATTTGATTTCTAGGAACTGCAAATGAATTATGTTTTAGTTAGCCTCCAAAGAAAACCTCCCTCCTAATGGAGGCACTGTACTTTCGATTTATTCGTTAAAATGCATATTTAGATAATTGACAAAATGAAAGTTGGCTTTAATAAAATAAATTTCCCAACAATAAGCGATTTTAATTTTTTGTTTCAATCAATGTGCGCTGTGCTGTGCGGCCCAATAACTTCAGACATCTGCAAGTGTAAGTTAAAAACGAAGTGAAGTGTACCCTATAAAAGTTTTCATGGAAGTCAGTTATAATTTTTTTTAATAAAGTTTGACTACCAACCTTGCTTCCGCCGAATGGGTTCTCCATCACTATGAAATTTAATTTTATCTAAATCTCTTCTGTAATAACTGGTAACTCAGTCGAATTCGAAGTTGGGTTTAAAAACACACTCTTCCAGCATAGTTTTTGCTTAAAAAATCCATTTCGGAACCTGAGATTGCTTCTATGGGAGTTGAAAGGGTCATCCAGCAATTGACCAGCCGCAAAGAGTATGCAATTTCAGTTTGGCACGGGCAAAATACGCTCAGAACGCTGAACGATTTCTTCATTCTCTAGGCCACAAAGCATTCTTATCTGGGACATAGGTTATTTATTACTGTCTCTTTATTTCGTTTGTAGGTAGTACTTGCTTGGAGGTTGGATTGAGATTTAGGTATTATGAAAGTATTTTGATCCTGTACTAACAGATACACAACTAACATACCTTATTTGTCTCGGAATCTTCCGGATGTAGTTCTTCTACTTGCTCGTAGCTCATTCTTGCCGAAAAAGGGTGTATTCTTTTACCTAAAGAGCTATTGTAAACTATCCTAACCTAGCGTTGTTAGATCATTCCGTGCACCTTTCATTCAAATTTCTCTATAGCTAACTAAAGCTGTCGACTTGCAACCAGATATGCAACTAAGATATTACGAATTGCTTGCGGACGCATTCAACAAACGATTGTTCACACGAGCAACTACCTACAATTTGTAACCCGCATCATGCTCGTGCGTTAATGTTACAAAGTTCTTTACAACCCTCTATTGTTGGATACTTCATGCAAACAAACACATTAAAAACGAATTAAAATCACTTCCTTTGATGCATTCCTAGCGCTTTAATTACCACCACCATCATCAGCAGCCATGAAAACTTGAGTTGAATTTAACGACCCATGGACGAGCGAGCTTGCTAAAAGTAAAAACACATAACCTGAGGATATCTCACCCGTGCCCTTATCGGCAGAAGCATAACTTTTTATTGCAAAACCGGTGTGAAGATACCGCCCCCCGTTCTGTGAGGCCATAGTTCTCGAAATCTCGAATATGGCAATCATTTGGAATGCAATTGCACACACCATTAACGAGCTCCCCCATCGCTCATCGTTTTATTTATGACCGATAATAATTCAGACGCCGCCGTTCGGAAGCATTTTTCCGCATACACACAACACCTAAGCAAATATCCATAACTGCATTTGGCGTGCCACTTCGTGTGTGTCGGCATCAGTGGAAAAGGATATCCGAAAATCAATCACGAGACACAAAGAGCAACGATAATGAATATATGCAGGAACAGGCTAACTGACATAAAAACATACTCCTATCTCTTTGGAGCTATACACAACATCACCATTGCTGTGCTTATTTAAGCACACAAAACAATTGTACATGAATTTGATTAGATTCGAAACGCCTACAACCGCTGACACAATGCCGATGACGACTGGTGCTGGTGCTCGTGCAGCTCCTACCATCTAGATATCTCTATTTACAGAATAGCCTGACAGCTGGCAGTAATTTCATGCTTAAATAGCACAAACATTCAGCCCATTGACGTACCCTCCTTAAATGTCCTTCTAGTTGTTGAAAATTTACAATTCTCTTCAAAGTTCGTTTTGGTTTGTTGGATATATGCATACAACTGTGTGAGTCAGAGTGCTGGTGTAGATAATTACGCACATTGGAGCTGTGCATACACGTAGGTACACGCCTTGTGCAACGTAATTGTTTCAACAGCAGTACATTCTGGCCGGGCGTCACATTCGAATGGTAATGTGAGGGGGAAGGGGGATCTGTTTCAATGAAGTAAAACTATATTTATGTTTATCTGGCGGCTTGTGTCTATTACAGGAACTCATCAAATCGTAAATATCGGAGGAGTAGTGGAGCTAACCTACTGGCTTTGAGGAGTAACAGTGGGACGGTTTCTTCTGCCGCCGGTTCAATGGCTACTATTTACAATGTGCTCGGAGGTAATGGCGACCACCCATTACGGTCTACGCAATTCCCACCATCAGCAATGCCCAACCCACAGGGAATGTTTTCCCTCAGCCAGCTGAATTTGGAGATATCGGAACAGCATTTGGGGAACAATAGTCGTCTGGAAATTACGTGTTTGGCAACAATTCCGACGCAAGTCGGTCTCGGTGAACAGTATGCCGACTACAAAACGTATTCGGTAAAAGGTAAGCCATTCGTGATTTCCCTTTGATTATATTGTCTATTTGAAGTTTTGAACGTAGCTAGGATCCGGACACTGATGTTTGTTTGAGAAAAAAAGCCACGTCAACTATAAAAAGTATCAATTATTGGGGACCTTCGGATACCTAGTTTATGTAAAACGTCAACTAGATTTGTCGGGCTCGGGACTATGAATCCGAACGCGTTGACTAAGCACTTTGAATTGTTTTTGTATTCTCGCCGTCAGCGTTACCTTTGTTTGATTTTGGAAATTCTTATTTGGAAAATACCCTTTATAAATTTTTAAAAATAAATTATTTTCAAAAAAGTCCATTTGAAATGTCACACGACTTCCTATCACAACACCAGAGTAGCCTTAGAATGGCACCTTTTTCTCTCACCGGCCCTTTCTTCGAGTCTTCAGAATTCTGCAACGGCCACTCTGTTTATTTTAAATTTGACTCTTCGAAATGTCAACTGATTACCTATGCAGGCAGGATTTTCTTCATCAGATTTGTCGGCTTCCCCTCCATAAACGTCAACCGCAAAAACTATAAACTCTGGGAGTCTGGGCCAATAAAAACTGAAACACATCTAGTCAGACAGCTTTCCGACTTACTTAACTAGGAATCCGAACGTACCCATATTCAATGCTTTTTTTTGACATCCCACATTAATTTGGTTGATGTGTACGCGCTCACTCCTACCGGAAAATTTTAGTAGTAGTTTTTCGTACTGCTCTAATCTCATTTCATATGTCTGAAAAATGCAGAAAAAAAATTGTGCCGAACGGACTTTATTAAACTCAGGTAGATATTTGACTGCAACCAAACGTTTATCAAACTCTTTGCAAAAGGAGTTTGTTTACCGAGAATGAGGATCCCTAATGAAACAATGTTGGTGTGAAAAGGTTCACTTCGTGGAAAATATATTTATAAGAATAGAATAATCAGTACTCAGCAAAATACACGCGAAGTAACAATTTTATTAACTTCTAAAGAAATTTAGTACGAAAATATGTGCGAATTCATAGAAGAGGAAACATGACAGCTTTCGTGCGTAGAAATATGCGCTTTATATTTTTCAGCGAGAATTTAAACTCACTTGTCGGGTTCTAAGTTTCCCGAATTTCAAATGGAATTTATTTTCAAAACCGGAAGCGATAAGTTCTTAACACGTTTCCTAGCTTCATATGTGAGATTTTAATTTATTCTGAAATGAATGAGCCTATTATTTCTATTTTCAAAAATATTAACTTGCTAATGACGCAATTGTGATGTTTAGAGCACCAATAAGTTTTCAAATAAACTGTGTTCCGTTTATTTAATAATTTTAAACTGATTTTGTCACGACACAAATGCGCTCATGAAACAATCGTGAAGTAGTATTCAAAAACAAATGAAGCGTACTATAGAAAGTAATGAAAACTATGTCCGATAGAACGATAGGGCATTACTGATTTGCATATTATATTTGACAGATCAGCGGATATTTGGTGCATTTCCTATTTTGTGTTTTGGTTTTTGCTTAGGGGGAAAGCGGGAGACTTGAACATATGGGAGACTTGAGCCACCCTCAATAATTTGCTCAAATTCCATTGAAATCTAACAAGTGTAAGTGTATGCGATGCAGACAGTGACGAGCTAATTGCACACAAAAAGAATTCTAAATCATCAGCTGTCTCTGGTTGGTGGAAGAGAAAAGGTGTTTTGCAGTGCCAATAGTAAAAAAAAAAATTTTTTCTTTTTTCTCTATAAAATTGATCTGTAAAGCGTTAAATAAATCAATTTGATGTTACCTAGCAATATTGATATTCTACATTGTAAATATTAGTATGATACCATTCTAGTTTGTATATAACAAAAATTATGAATATAAATTTGTTAAAAAATGCGAACGGGAGACTTGAGACAGTTTCTAAAGGGAGAGTTGATCAGTGGCTCAAATCTCCATTTGCTCTGATGAAATGTTATGTAAGTGTTTTAAAGCCTTGTATTTAATTTTAATAATAAAAAAAATTATTTAATTAAAAAACTCGAAGAAATAAACCTTGTAATAAGTTATTTAAGTTATTGATTTATTTTCGTTATGTTTCTGAAGTTTAGTTTTTGTTTACCTTTTTTTACTTTGTATATGCTAAGAAACTGAAGTACCTAAACCACTAAAACAATAAAAATAAATTATATTCACATTGGAAGTGGATAAATTATTCGTTTTATTGTTTTTCTCGTAAGATTTGAGTATGTTCAACTCTCCCCGAAGGGGTGTTCAAGTCTCCCGGTGGTGCGGGAGACTTGAGCCGAAAATCTGTTTTCAAACATTTGGCATTTGCCAAAAATTTCTTGCGTTTATTATAAGTTTAAGAGACCGTTCTTAAAATAGATAAATGTAGCTATAAAAAAATCCATTTAACAGGTGGCTGTGATTGATAAACAAATTTTTATTAACGATCTAACAAAAAGTGGCTCAAGTCTCCCGCTTTCCCCCTAGGTATATATATAATAAACCTCAAAGAGCATTTGAGAGATATCTTTTGGGCATATTTAATTGCATTTTTTGAATTCCTTTTTTAGAATAAAATCCTCGTTGTGAAAAAAATCATTGACCTTGTTTTTCGCGAAAACAAATTATGAATTTTGAATTCTGCAATGACAACAAATGCAGTAAATTCTAAGAAAGGTGTCGCACTAGTAAATGTGGAGGTCTAATTGTTATTAGTGATTGATTGAGAGGCCGATTGTATTAATATATTTATTATAGCAGATAATTGCAAAACGAAATGTTTGCTTACAGCGCCACCTGTTGAGAATTTTCCGACTTTTCTTTTCTTTTCTCAAGGCGAACAGAACGAAAAAAAATCTTTCAAATCGGTCAAGCAGTTTTCGAGTTTTTACCCAAGTAACGCACAACAATTGATTTTTATATAAGCAAATATATTTTTTAAATTATGTACCCCGAGAATACAGTTAAATTAGAGTTACAGGTCTCAAAATACACACCAAAATAGTTAAAAGTTCTGCCAACAAGTAGTCATCAAAGACATATTTTTAAACTCTCCCGTAAATATGTATGATAGATACATTCTATAATATGATATGCGCCATCTAGTAGATATTAATGAATATCAGGAAATAGATGTGTGTTCATACCTTAAGTTTAAAACGTTTCGAAAACAGTACATATTTGAATATCATTTCCAGTTTGGAGGAAGGCGGACCGGTGAGAAAGGGGCACTCTCACCGTAAGCCTCCTTGAAGGAAGTTATTCTGATACAGCCCAGACTGTAAAACCTTTTTTCCTAACATCAGAAGTGGGATGTTACCGATTATTACATAATCAACTGGCCCAAATAAGAAAATAAAAAAAAATAAAATCATTTACCTACTGAAAAGAAAGTCGAAGTACGTCAAAAAATAAATAAATAGAATAATATAATTTGCTCTCCTGGACGAAATTAAAAAAAAAAAATTCAAGTTGGAAACGAAAAATCTAGAACAATCTGTTGCCGAACTAGTTGATCTAAAAGGACTGTTGTTGCTGATTGTTGTTCTTTGACGAAGTCGCTACTACAAGAACGAAAGCCAGATAAGTTCCATTTTATTCTATTTTTACTCTGAGAAATATTTAAATTTAAAATTAGTTTGGAAAAAGAAAAAGCTGATTGTGGTCTTGATAAATCTCAGGCGGATAGTTCTTCGTTAATAAACTTACAAGCAGTAGGTGAAATAATTAAGTTGATAAAAGGGAATGAGCATAATCAAGGCAACATAAGTTCGTTTCCTATATTCGATCCCGACTATTCAAGGGTGGATGTTAAAAAGTGGTGTGACGATGTTGACTGTAGGATACAAAGAGACAATTTAAAGGATTTTGACATCATTCCAAGAGTTCAGTTGTCATTAATGGGTAGAGCTAAGACATGGTTTGTTAAATACGGTTTTCAACATTATCATTGGGATGATTTACGTCCTTCATTAATTCATGCGTTCGCCAGTGGTACTGACCTTATAGATCAACTAAGAAAAGTTGCTAATTTTGAAAGCAGTAACGCGAATACGTATCATGAATTTGTCATGGAAAAAATCGCTCAAATAAATCGTTTGCCATTCGACATCCCGGAGGATATGATCGAATTGTAATCGGTTGCATTTCAGAATTCAACCTGAGAAATTCTTTAACATTTGTGATGCCGTGTAGTGTTCAAAGCCTTATAGATCATTTATCCTCTATTCGAAATTCTTCAAATCTGCAGGAAGATATTTTACATTCATCAGGAGATACATTCTATAATATGATATGCGCCATCTAGTAGATATTAATGAATATCAGGCAATAGATGTGTGTTCATACCTTAAGTTCAAAACGTTTCGAAAACGGTACATATTTGAATATCATTTCCAGTTTGTTAGTTTGTCTGGAGGAAGGCGGACCGGTGAGAAAGGGGCATTCTCACCGTAAGCCTCCTTGAAGGAAGTTGTTCTGATACAGCCCAGATTGTAAAACCTTTTTTCCTAACATGTATATATATTTTGAAAGATTTTTAACGCAATTCATAGTTTCCTCACCTTTGTTTCTTAAAGGACAATACTGTACAAGCTGTGACAAACATTTTTAATGTGGATAACATGATATGAATACCATAGCATTTGCATTGAAAATGACAAGTAGTTTCAGTAAAACTGTTCTCTACTTTAAAGTAGTAGCGCTGTGTTCTTTCTACACCACGCAAAAAAGCATTTTTATACTATGATTTCTATACCGTATGTGTGTCACAGTCATAATAGATCAATTTTCTTGTTCCCGAGTTCGAGGCCTAAAAGATCGTGGCGCAACATTTATGCGGCACGTCCTACGATTAAAAATTTGCGAAAAGTTTTCCTCGCTATAGAGTGTGAAACTGACCACTTCGTATGATTTTTCTGCATCTTATGTACACCAACACAGCTTTCGAATGAAATGGATGAATTATCAACAGAACACTACAATCACTATAAAGTGCCAACGAACTGAGAATGCACCTTAACTTTAAATCTATAGAAATAATTATTCATGCCCTGTTCAGGTGTACAGCATTATGGGGGCATTTACCTTGTTAAATGACAAGGATAATTTGCCCTAGGATTGTGCTGTGAATTATTTGATGCTGAGGATTTTGTTTATGTAGCAAATAAAGCAAGCTGCCAACACGGTTGAATGGAAGATCCTTATATCTTTGAGCATAATGTGTGTACCTACTCCTTTCTGTGCGCAGTTTTCTGTATAACGCTGCTTATATTTATTGCTAAGGTGAGTCTATTAAAGCACAATGAACATGTCGGTAATAAAGTGCTGGCGGATGGAGCACAGCTTGAATAATGAATGGCGGACGATTTATTCCCTTTTTTATAGTCCTTGCTTGTAACTGATGTACTTGACCAATTTATATCCCAAAGAATTAACCTTTTCAGTTGGAAATTAGTTGCGTTTCGAACATAACTGCTGTGTAATGGGAACATTTTTATTACATCTGGGAAGTAAATGAACTAATCTCGGATGATAAACAAGCTATAGCTTTCGATACGTGCATTATATGGACTGCATCTGACATTTTTCGAATCATCTCCCGATTTGGCGAGGATGTAAGCTCTAAAATGTCATTGGTATGTTCTGATTTTAAAAGTTTAATTATTTAAGTTACAAGTCACATTGGCATTGAATCTGAGTTGCAATTTGTAAACAGTGTTTATGGCACACACATTTTCTTCAATTGACATTCAAGCCAGTTCAATATTTTTCTGGTGATCTTCGTCAGGTGTTACCATTGAGCATCTAGGTCATATATTCTGCCTACCTAAATCGTTTTTAAAAACATCGCGTAGAAGAGATCCATGTGCGAACATATCGCAAATGAACATTAGGCTTGTCATAGGCCAGCAATGGTCGGGTGCGTTCAAGACTTTCCCCGACATGTCCATATACGACATTCGCCCTCCTGACCACCCATTTGTGATAAATTATTTTCTTTTTGTTAACCCTTTGTTGACCAAGCTATTAAAAACTTTTTAAAAAAGTTTTTTTTTGATAATATTTTATTTTAGGGTGTTTTAAGAAGGATAACTCATTTTAGGGTTTTTAAAGGACCTGCACAATTTTTGTTAGATAGGTAGATATGTAATATAAATGTATTCCATGGTACAAAGAAAAGCAGTTTTTTATTTGTCATTGCAGCAAATGTATACATTGCAATGGCTGCATTTCGAAAATGGCGTTGACTGTATTTCGTTGATACTATAGCTCACACCTTCCCCATGCTTCAACAAACTTTGGCCAAAGAACACCCTGATTACCCAGTCGCACTGCGGAGAATCGTCATTCTGTGATTTTATAAATTGGCCAAAATCTCATCATCCTTCAAATAAATATTCTGAACAGCCGACATAATGCACTCTATATATATACATGAAAATAGCTAGAAGAAAGAATTTACTATTCGAACACTCGTTGTCGCACAGCCCAACGGTACTTACAAGTCCAATGTAGTTTTTTAGTGGAAATATATAAAAAATCCGTATAATTTCAATTGATTTCTTGTGTTTTGCAAAGCAACTAAATAGTTAAAAAAAATGATGAAAAACTCAATGGTTACTTATACCATGTTCCCACCAACGTGATTTAGCTAAATCCACTTGATTTTAGCTAAATCATCTCATAAATTACGTGGTTTACCATACATTTTCGACATTTTCGTGATTACTAATTACGTGATTTAGACGTGTTTAATTTTTAATTACGTAACTGTCATCGCAAATCCACACAAAATAAAATCGAACATACCTGCAGCGCTTTCAATTCAATTCAATGTTATTCAACAAACAAAAAAAAAAACAACACATGTCAAAAATATTATCAGAAATTCAATTTTCTTCGTGATTCGGTGTATTTTGGTATTTTATTTTTATTAAGTACAACAATCATAAATTGTTTTATTTTTGGCAGAGGTGTGATAACGAAAGAAAAACAACGAAAAAAAAAACTACCCTCTCCGAAGTGGACGAATTCTTTCTGCTGGATGTCAAACTAAATCACGTAAAATTCGGTGGAGACGACTTTCGTGATTTATAAATCATATGAGCTAAAAATCACGTTGGTGGGAACATGGTATTAGATCTGCAAACACCAAAATCAACTAAAATTACTCCCTTCATAGTCTAGTAAGCTGTCAAAAAAATACGTTACCGTGGCTAAAACTACAAAAAAAATCATAAACAACAGAATGAAAATCGAATGGTAATTAAAAGGCAGACGAGCTGGCCAGAAGGGGGTCAGCTCTGCACAGCTCACTCGCGGCAAGTGTCCACGTCCCACTAGGAGTGGTCAAAGGACAAATTCATTCATATTTCCTGCAGAAAGCCAAATTCCAATGGGAGGGGTTGACCAACTGCGTCATTTCAAGGAAGATATGGCCCATATACGATCAGAACAGAACAAGGAACCTGCTAAACAGAACCCGCCCAGATATCGCCAGAATTACGGCAATAATCACGGGGCATTGGCCAATTGGAGACCATGCGGCCAAGCTCGGGATCCCACACAACACTCACTGCCGCAGTTGCGGGAATATACATGAGAAAGAAACTCTCTTCCATTTTCTCTGCAAATGTCCGGCACTAGCGAGAGCCAGACTGCGCACACTGAACCAACCTTTTTTCGACAACCTTAGCGACATTTCGGGTATAGGGATATCAGACATAATACGGTTCCTCAACTCCACAGGCTGGATATAGGCACCGAATGCTTCGCACCCAAACAAACATCACAAACTAGGTAACACGAGTCGTTGTAACAAAAAGGCACATCACAGTGCTACTTGGGTTCCTAGCGGGACCGCCACTTCTACCTATCTACCTAAAAGGCTCGTTGGGCGTCAATGCCATATTTTTTATCATAGGTATAGAGTTTTTATTTGAAGTAAAACATTGTGGTACCTACTTACAAGTACCGTCGGTCAACAGAGGGGAATATAGTTTCATATTGTATCCAAACAGCTGAGTTAAGAAACCTTATCACTACCGAAAACCCCGGCTATATTTTCCAGTAGCCGGCTTCCATATATGATTCTGGTCGACGGATCCTAAAGTGCATCAGTGATGATCAGACTTTGACGGCAAAGAGCACTTGATGTTTGGGTAGATGTTTTGGAGGGGAATGGGTATCGTATTAGCAAACCCGATTCCAGACATTTAATTGAATGGAGTGGTGGTTCCTAAGTTAAAATAGTTTAAATATCTGGGATCAATGATCAACAGCGAAGCAACCGTTGATGACGACATCAATTATTATCGTGTAAGCGTAGGGTGGATGAAGCTGCAGGAAATCTCTGTCATCTTCTGTGACCGAAAAACGGCCCCTAAGTTGAAAAGAAGGCTTTTCACCACAGTTGTGCATCCGGCGCTCACAGTTCACAGCACTGGACGATGTACAAAAAGTATTAGGGCAAGAGTAACAAAGTTTGACCGAATAAGAAGTTCAAGAATCCGAGGAAGGCTTGTTTCTCCTACCAAGTTCAGTAAGTTTTTGTAGACATTCCCATACAAGATTAATGATGTTGGAATTTTGTGTGATAATAGCAGCTTTGCTGTCTGATATTATAGCTATAGCACTGTTTACCTTGTTTCTGTCGAGGTTAATTTGGACACACCTGTCTGTGTCTATGGTATAGATTTCTGCCTGAAAGATGCTGGCACTTATGGCCATTGGTTTAGAATATTTGGTTCCAGGCCCAAATACTCCCGCCCCAGTTCCCTCATAAGTTCTCGACCCATCAGTGTACCACTTTGTTGTGTGACTGCTCAGTCAGTGAATAGTGGATTCATTGCTCCAGTTCTGATCATAACCTCGTCGTCTAAATGGAGAGAAGATCACTTCCTTAATTAATCGTATCCATTTTTTGTTGAAGGTTGGGACCAAAACGAAAACAAATTCATTAAATGGCAGCCTTTTCTAAAAGCAATCTAAAAGCAATTTGTAACAAACCACAACTTCACAAGTCGACCCCATCTATATAGAGCTGATTTTGAATCCGCTACCTCGTAACACATTTTTTTGTAATACCAGAAATAAATGTAAAAACCACTGCTTCCACATCCCTGGAATTGACCAAAGTATATAGGGTCTACCACACTTAATTAAAGCTAACTAACTTCGTAACTCCTGATAACATAATGACGTAGCAGTGCTAAAACTGGCCAGGCCAGGCCAGACCAACCTACAGTAAACCTCAGAATTACTTCTTTTATCGCTTTTTATCTCCAACAGATATAGGAGAACACAGATAAAAGGCATTCGCAACTGTTACATCAATCCGTCGAACAACAGTTCTTTCTTTCTATAAATTAAGCCATATGATAAGCCTGCCTAAGTGGGTTCATCCATGTTCCTACTGTCTAGCCACTTTAGTAGAAGTTGCGTACGGGCGCTACATTTCTTTATTAATTTGTAATGCCTACGCATCAATCACCACCTAGATATTTCGACCTTTCGATTTTCCCAAGCACGATTTCATAAGCTCAATTTCCCAAAATCCACATGTACGCACGCACCTACAAGAGTACCTTATATATATATATATATATATTTGAGAGATATTCGAATCAGACCACCATTGACGGGTCTCTTTTCGTCTCTCTGCCACTATAAATCTTAGCCAGACAGACTCTCTGGATTTCTCCAGAGTTCTTCCCTGGGTTCGATTCCTAGTGTTAACGCTAGCATCTGTTTATGTGAGATCTGTTTCATCGACTGGGTCTCCACCCAGTGATGCCCCAAAATCTTCATTCTTCTGCCAGCCAATGCCGGACATTGACACAGTATATGTGCCGCTGTCTCGGATTCCTCCAGGCATAGTTTGCAGGTATCGTCCTCTCTAAGGCCCATCTTCCTTAAGTGATACCCGAAGTTACCATGTCCTGTTGATAAAGCCACCACCCATTTCAGTGTTCCTCGACTCATGCTTAGAACCCTTCTTTGAGTGGAGCAGGTCGGCCATTTAATTGCCATTTTAGACTGTCTACATTGTTCCATGGTTGACCATCTTCTCAGATGTTCTGCCGTGATCCAGTTGTAAATCAGTTGTTCAACCATTCCTCTGCCAATTGAAGAGAATGGTTCTGGTCCCAGCAACTTTTCAGCTGACCCCTGTTTTGCAAGGGAGTCCGCCTTTTCGTTGCCTTCGATCCCTATGTGTCCTCGTACCCAAGTCAGTGTTACTTCATTTTTAGATGAACACTTATTGAGCTTGAGTACACATTCCAGTGCCAACGATGTTGTAATGTTTGCTTGCTCCATGCATCTGATCACCGCCTGATTGTCCAGTGCTATAAGGATATTTCTTCCCTCCACCTGACCCTCAAGCAAGTAGTCCAACGCATGCAGCAATGCAATCATCTCAGCCTGGTATACAGAAGTGTGTTTCCCGAGGCTAACGTGACGGGCTAGTTCCAGCTCTTCTGAAAAGATACCGGCACCCGCTCTGCCATCCATCATGGATCCATCTGTGAAAATCACTATTTCACCACTTCTTTTTTCTGGAAGTAATCCGTTCTCAATACGAGTTTTGTGATTCCTTTCCATAACACGCACCCTTGTAATCCCATCCATAGGCATGTTCAGCTCCCTAATCTCGTTTTTGACAAGTTCCAGGATCTTCCTATGTCCATAGATGGTACCACGATTGTGCCATTTCGCATCTCGATGCAAACGAAGTGCCGTTAGGGCCGCTGTTTTCTTAATAAATAAGTCCAGCGGTAAGATCCCCAGGATCACTTCCATTGCGCATGTTGGTGTTGTCCGTATTGCACCTGTAACTCCTATACATGCTAAGCGTTGGACCCTATCCAGGTGCTTCCTCACTGTTTTCTGGGAAGCTTTCGCCCACCATACAACCGAGGCATAGGTGATAATGGGTCTAGATATCATCGTGTACATCCAGTATGCTGACCTAGGCGAGAGTCCCCACCTCTGTCCACATACACGTTTGCACTGATGTAATACCCTTTTTGCCTTCTTGACCTTCTCCTCAACATGGTAGTTCCACGAAAGTTTAGTATCTAGATAGACTCCCAGATACTTGACCTTCGTGGTCGTTGTTAGTTCCGATCCGAAGAGCGTTAAGGGTCGAAATTCCAGATTTTTCCTCTTCTTAGTGAAGACTATTAGATCTGTTTTTCCCGCATTAATGGAGAGCCCTTCTTCCAGACACCACCGCTCAACCACTCTGAGCGCATTCCTCATGATATCTGCGGTGACGTCTATAAATTTGCCTCTGGCCATTATTGCTATGTCGTCGGCATATCCCACTGTGTGAGTGCCAGTCGCCTCAAGTCTGTCGAGAAGAGAGTCCACAGTGATATTCCACAGTGTAGGAGAGAGGACACCTCCCTGTGGGCAGCCCCTGCTAACCCTTCCTCTAAGTTTTGAGGTTCCCGTCTGAATATTTATTGCCCTTGTGTTCAACATATTGTCCACCCATCTTACCACCAGTGGGTTAACCCTACGTTTTTCCAAGGCTTGTTTCAGACTTTCAAAGCATATCTTATCGAAGGCACCTTCAATGTCCATTATGGTGGTCATCGCAATGCCCCCGGTATTTAGCTCTTCCTCCGCAACGCGTACTACTTGATGTAGCGCTGTTTCTGTAGACATGCCTGCCCTATAAGCATGCTGCCTACTGTTTAAAGGATACGTCTTAAGCGCAGTACTCTCCATGTAGTCCACCACCACCCTTTCCATTGTTTTTAACAGAAAGGATGTTAGGCTAACTGGTCTGAAGGACTTTGCCTCGGTGTAATCCTTTTTCCCCGGCTTTGGAAGAAAGACCACATTTGTCTCCCTCCATGTAATCGGGATGTAGCCTATTGCTAGGCATGCAACGTATATATTCCTGAGCCTTGGTGCAATTACGTCTACTCCCCATTGCATTAGGCCTGGAAATATACCATCCGGCCCCGCGGTTTTGAAGGGTGCAAATGTTGCTATTGCACCCTTGACCACCTCTGGTGTTACGATCCGTTCCGCTTCCATCCTATCCATCCTGTTCGCTCCTTGTTTCCTTGGAGCCCAGGGCTGATCTGATTTATAGCTTCCTGGAAAGTGTACCTCCATTAGGACCTCATTTGTGTGATCCAGTGTTTCCACCATCTCCCCCGCTCTATTACGAATGAGTCCAATCTTGGAAACGGGATCTCTCGAGACAATCTTTTGTAGTCTACTGACTTCAGATGTACTCCTCATACTCGAGCAAAAGTCCCTCCATGATTCCCTTTTACGTCGTCGCAGAGTGACATTAAGCTCTTTCTTTTTCGCCTTATAGTCATCCCATGCTTCGGGTTCACCCCTCCTCATGGCGTGATTAAAGGCCTTCCTCACAGCCTTCTTTAGTTTCTCAAGTTCCCGGCACCACCAAGGCGCAGGATCTTGTTTTTCCACTAAAGTAGGTGTGCAAGCCACTCGGTACGCATCTTCAACAGCTGATTGCAGATGCTTCAGCTGTGATTCAACGTGCCAAGTGTTTTTCGGTATTCCGAATTTCGTTACATTCAGTTTTTCCTCCAACACTTCAAAGTATTTTGTCCTATCCGTGTTCTTCGGAATCCTGATGTATTTCCGATCTTTTTTTCTTTTAGATCCATAACGAACATCAAATGAAATGGCTCTGTGATCCGACATTGTAGCCTGATCCATTACCCTCCAATTTGATACTCTATCAATTATCTGACTACTGCACAGGGTAACATCGATCACTTCCCTTCGTCTCACATTAACGAAGGTTGGCTCTGTTCCCCTGTTTAAGATAGCTAGATCCTTGTATGATACAAATTCGAATAATGCTTCTCCTCTGTAATTATCGTTGGTGCTGCCCCACACTGTATTATGTGCATTGGCATCACAACCAATAATTAAGTCCTCGCTCCTGTTCCTGCATGCATCCACCAAAACCTCTAACTCTCTGGTCGGAGGAGGTTCTGGGGAATCATACGGCAAGTATGCAGATGCTATAACAAAAGTTCCCGCACCTGATCCTACACGTACTGCTGCAAGATCTGGGGCACACAGATCCGGCAATTTATATGCTTGAACTCCGTGCCTCACCAAGATGCAGGACCTAATTCTTCCGCTGGTTTGCGCATAGTGCAACTCAGCCATGCTATTTGGGAGTCCTCTAATCTTTCCTCTAAAGATCCAAGGCTCCTGTATCAGGGCTATATCAAACGAATCCTCATCAAAGCATTTAGTCATCATTGCTGATGCTGCTTTGCTGTGATGAAGGTTCAATTGAATCACCCTGAGCTTTTCCCGGTACGGGCCCACCTCCCGCCCGACTTGTGTTGATCCCATGTCCATGGTATCTATCACTTCATCGCCCTACCGGGTGGTTTTCCAAGTTGAGTCTTTTCCGATGCTCCTTGGAACTTCACGAGTGCTATGTCCAACCCACAGAAGAGTCTATCTCCTGCTTGTCTAACCAGCATCGCTTCCTCCCTTGGGCACCAGATCGTCAGCTTGGTTCCACCAATTTTGCTGTCATCATATCTTCCCACATGAGTAACCCTCCATTTAGAAGTGTCCTTCACGCAGGAATTTTGACGACAAAGTCTGGCGAGGATGACATCCTTGCTCACGGATTGACCGGGAACAAAGATTATCAACCTTTCCACATCCTTTAGTATGTGAAGCTTGTCTATTTTAAGGTTAATTCCCTCCCATAGGTCGGTCATCTTCCCTACAATCTCACATAGCCAACCCTTGGTTTCTTGGTTACCGCATTTGATTGCTATAATTCCTTCCTCCAAGGTTATCTCCTTCACACCGATGTCACCTGCATTCGTCAGAAGTAAGTCTAGAGCATCCAGAAGAGCATTTTTAAAAATACTCAACTGTGTTGCATCTATCCCCCCCTCTCGACTCATGTCGACAACACCCATTCGGAGATCGTTCGCCGCTGTTTGAGCAAAGGTTTTTACGCCCTTGTCAACTTTGGTTCGCTCACCCCTAGTGTAAGGTTTTGCATTATCTGCTAGCTTCGCTTTCCTTTCCATAGCTCGGTTCAGCTTTCGCTTTACCTTGCTTGGTCCAGGTTGCTCGGCATTGCACGATTTCTGCTTTGCTGGCTGACTTACCTTCCGTTTTACATGTTGTCCATCCACATAACCACTGCAGTGTGGTGCCTGTGGACTGACCCCATGTTGAACAGACTGTCCGTCATCCTTTCCGCCTTCCGTCCCCTTCATCGCAGTTTCGGGTGGATTCCTGGTCCCGGAACATTTGAACCGTTTCCTAGATCCTTCGTCTTCTGGAGAGGTTTCGGTTGACGTCATATTGGCAACCATTTCAGTCAACTCATCGACCGTCCTGCTTATGCCTTCCGCCGAAACAGATTTAGCCAAGGCCAATCTTTGTTTCCTTCTGACTCTTTTCATCCTTTGCCTCAGTTGTTTGTTCAACCTCCGCTCAGGATCGAGCCTTTCTTCTTCTTCCAATTCGGTTTCCGCAGTTTCGGCTGACCTCTTGGCGCATTTCTGCACCGCGTTGTCCACCTCTACAGACGATTGGTCCGCTAACCCTTCTGGTTTCCCATTAGAGTCCGCTGACCCATCGAGCTTATTCGGGTTCATTCCAGCGCCTTCCAGCACCTTCTCGACCCCTTCTAAGCCTTCCACCTCGTTTTCCGAAGGCACGTTATTTTTATTTTTATTTATTTGGTCCATATGTGTACCCACGAGTAGGGGAGAATTAAACAGACCGAATAAGCAGAGATCCCCAATACCTATCCTACTCAACTACAATACAACAGAGGATTGAGCTGCCCCTGAGGAGTCTCAATTAGCGGTTCAATTACCCCTGAACCCTGTGAACCAGTAGTTTTACCTACCTTATCACAGCTCCCTCGACATTGCAGACCAGCCATCTTGGAGTTAAGGGTCGATCGATTGATCGGATTGGATCTTGGTTTTTCAATTCACATTCAGCTCTACCAGAGGAGTTGGGCCACTACCCTGATCTAGCCTCCTGTTCCTTTACTTAAGCCGCCCCACCACGACAAGGTGTCCAATCTTCGGATAAAGGTAGATGAACTTACCGGCGGACAAGAGTACCTTACCTACACACTTAACACTAAACGAAAAGGTACATTTCCGTCCAAAATCGATTACATTGGCAGGAAGTTAGATCTCGCATTTGTTTTTTGTACTTACAACGTTTAATCCTGATCTGAATCGATTCGATACATTTGTTCTGTCCACAGACAAAAGTCTCAGGAAGTTAGATCTCGCATTTGTTTTTTGTACTTACAACGTTTAATCCTGATCTGAATCGATTCGATACATTTGTTCTGTCCACAGACAAAAGTACTCAAATAAACATCTGCACAAACAAAAGAACAAATAAACTGAAATCAAAAAAATGGAATTACGTGAAATCCCCTCAATGAAATGTCCTCTGTCCTTCCTAATCCTCGGCAATCATTGTGCGAAATAATCTCAAGATATCTCTTGCCGATTGCCCGTACTCCCGTCTTCTGCTGCTGTATTGAATGTCATAAATAGAAACCGTATTCAACTCTGATCCAACAGTTGAGAGTTCACCCACCCCCAGTCGGCGCACACTTGCACATTAAAGCTTGCGTTTCTTGATTACCCTTATAACGTTAATCTTTTAGGCATTGGCTGATTTTATTGTTTCTTTTTAAATGGACCCGAAATGCCATTCGATTAATTGCTTCACATCTTCTCTCCTTTCAGTGGAAGTCGAACGGCCAGAGACATCATCAGCAACATCACCGCCCAACATTGGAATGGCCGCCCTAGGCAATGGCTCGTTTGCTTGCAGTATACACACATGGCCCGTTCAAATACTTTTATCCTGCTTAATCTTTCTGAGGATTTAAATTTTAATTAGTCCTTCGTTTTGTGATTTCGTTTCCGTTTAGTCCTATTTTTTTCTCGAACAAACAACGTACCTACTAAATTAGATGACGAAATAAGAACTTTTTAATTATAATTTTTTTTTGAAACAAATATTTTTTTTTAGTATGCAAAGAAATAGAGTATTAGTAAAATTAGTATAATGCTGAAGAAGACACAAGAGTGTCTGGTATCTCTTCAACAACTCATGATTAAATATTAAGACAATTTTTGTTAAAGTGAACAAAATACAATAATTTTTTAATATGAACAACTTTTTTGTACCTATATAAATAAAATGAAAAACCATGAAATAAAATATACAAAACAAACTGACGAGAGGAACTAAAATATATTACCAATACCATGTAAGCACACTAGCAATGGAGCTAAGTGATTAAAGTTTGTCATTTTTTATAGGGAACATTAACATTTTTTTGTAACACGATAATATGCTCTTGTATATATCGAAGGACTTTTTTCAAAGGTAAACTATTTTTTGTAAAAATGAATAGAGAGAAAATAAGCAAAAAAAAAACAATAACAATAAATGTATATTAAAAAATAAATTTGTAAGAAATACGTTAGATAGCGACTTTGTTTATGGAAAGAAATTTTGCTTATCGTTGCAAGGTACAACTTTAAACATGAATTATTGTAATATTTTAAATGAGAAATCTATTTATACTATCTACTTATACAATTTTATTTATTCTCATGTGTTTGTTATCTATATGTAAATTTTATTAACTATCGTGAAATTATTTTACTTGAGTACCAAATTCGTTTTATTACGAAAAGTTTTTGCGAAATGGCATTTGATATGTTTTAATACGAAAAATAATTTATTTATCTGTATCTATTTCTATTTTTCTTTAGATAACGTTTGGTTCCTCTGCTCATCAAACAATATTGACTATTTGCAAAAAATCTTCCTTCTAGACAAACACCTTACAGGTTAGTCAGTAAAGAAATTAACACAGAAACCACCCATAATAAAACGTTACTGTAAAGCAGTACCTAAGTAGAAATTCACGTAAGACCAGCTGCGATATTTCAAGATATCATTTCATCAATAAATATTTACTTCTATATAATGAAATAAAAGCATTAAGGGATGAACGTTGAGCACTTAGGCCACATACATTTATTCTTTTTCCGATTCTCGAATGACCATATTTTTGAAAAAATTAATTATTTTAGAAATAATGACACAATCATTGAGACTATATGCAACATTTTTATCGAAACAGTATCTACGTACCGTATTGTAAGTCTTGAGATGAAGAGTTCTGTAATTGAGAGAGAAATAATCCTATTTGGAACCAGCAGCTGTATATTGCTACAGTTTTGCGAACTCCGCACTCCGCTTATATAAATATTTGCTTAATCACATGATCACATGGTCAATGTATGAGTCGATCAATTAAGAATACTTACAGAAATCACAATTCACAATCATAATAGGTAGGTACCAAAACTTAGATGGAACTCGAAGAATATAGCCAAACACTTGAGAGCTTTATTAGGTAGGTATGTTGCACGTGTTTAGGCGACAGAATATTAAATACTATTAACTATTCAAAATTTGCTTGCAGATATTATGCGCCTAATAGAGTGCAATAAAAATTTATTTAATATTCGAGGGCCAAAGTTTTTAGTTTAACTTTAAGTTTTTTTATGTTAATTGCCCAAGTGACAGGAGTGAACAGAGATCGTCATCGATCAGTCTAACATAATTGTGTGGTCCAAACTTTATTTTACAAACAGTTTAAGAATATCCAAGAAAAGTAATTTAAGGGCATATCGATCAGTCCTAATTCCTAGTACACTAACGAAACGCGCAGTCAACTGAACGTATTGATGTGGTGACATGGAGATGGAGTGTGGGCGACTCACGAGAGCCAAAACGTTTCAATCTCGCGTCGATCTTAAGAATGTGGGCTCTCGTGCTCGTGAATAAATTTATGTTGCAGACATTAAGGCAACAACTACTAAGCAAATTTTAAATAAACAGCATTTCGGGCTGCTTATGAGTTTGCTTTTTAAAATGAAATATGCTCTGCCAATAAAATAATTAATGAATAATTTTGGTTTGAGACAATACGGCTTTTTTAGTCTCTCGCTTGTTCTCATTACAAGTGTGAAGCAGTCAAATTGGAAAATATTAAAAAGTAAATCACCGAAACGAGACAAGTTGATCCGGAAACGAATTATTTACAATGTCAATTACCTAGTGCGAACTGCGCATTATGCTACCTGCCAATATTTATTGGCTTGCGTCTAAAAAAAACTCGTTGAAGGTGGTTCTGTATTGCTCAACAGTCACAGTAAAAGGAACAATTAGGCCCGCTACCACACCTGGTATAAGTGATGCAAAATTCAGAGACTTTAAGTGAATTTGATGGCTTTTCGTAGATTTTTGCTGCCCAAAAGCAAGAAGTATAGAAGAACATAATAGGTATCTACGGGTGTCGGGTATTCCGCGATCTAGAATATTAATCTAGTATACTTTACTCTTCCATGGTTTGTCAACGTATACATATACATTATGCTTCTGTTTACGTCACAAATATTAAAACAAAACTTACAGTTGCCGCTATTTGCAGAAGTTATTCCAAATTCCCATCTAAGGTGATTTATTGTGGGTCATAATATATAGATAACATTGTCAACTCATTTTTGAAGTGAATTCATTAGATATACTCTTTGGTTTGACTACATCTACGGTTAAAATACTTTAGTGATCACAGCTGGCTACTTTACTAAAGAACGGCATCTATAAATTATAATTTGAAATTAAATCTTCTCCATTAATGATTTCGAGAAAATTCATCCCTCCTCTTATGAAATTCGACTGAACTCTAATACGATTATCATCAAAGTCAGGCAAATCTTGATACCTACCTTACCTTATTTTAGTATGCAAACTAAGAAATAAATCAATTAATAGTAAGGAAAGAGGCTATAGTTATCGTTATTTGAAACATTTTCCACATAGTGTTACCAGATTAAAACATGAAAGAAGTGAGGACAATTGTTAGAATAGGGGATAAAAACTGAAGCCAACATCAAACGGCTCATAGTTTCCAATTTCAGATTAAAAAAATAAAAATAACATTAGATAAATTCGTTTGAAGGATGCATTCTGTTGTGAAAGCCTGTTTAACCTTCGTAAGCATGTGTTCAGAATGGATTTGTGAATCAAAAATTCAACGATAATAGCAGCCCCTTTTTCATTGAAAAGATGTTTGCTGTACCCCCTTTTTTATTTTGAGGTTTGGACAAACAAAATGATTTTTGACACGTAAAAGGGAAACTGGTCCTCCCAAAGGGGAAGGCATTGCCCTGAAGGCATTGTGCATTTACGGTAGGTACCTACCTTGTAAAACGTAATTAAAAGCAAGTTATTTTTCAGGAAAAATGATGAGAGCTAAAAAAATCCTCGATGCATACATTATCTGCTGCATCAGGAAAGTATATAGACTCTGTAAGTCTAAATAGCCTTACCGTGAGCGAATCATTAGCTACATTAAAATATAACCTCGTCGAATCATAAGTTGAAATCATAACTTCTTTAGACTAAGTAGGTACCTACTGTTGCATTTTTGCTTCGAAATTTGTCAGATTCGCAAACTTAGATTTTCGGTATTTTCATTGATTCTACTATTTCTATTAACTAATTTGTATTTTTCAAAAATTCGGGCTTACCGTGTAACCCTTGAAATAAAGCATATATTTACCAGCGAATGTTTTATTATTTTTTTTTTTTTTTCGTTTTATTATAAATTTTTAATACCCATTGAGTTAAAAGATTCACTACCATGCCAAGAAAGCTTTTAAAAATTTAAAGTCAAATTTTGCAGCTTTTATGTGTACCTGGCTGTTCAAAATCAATTTAGAAAACAAAAAAACAATACAAATAATTATTGAATAAAAATAAAACAACAACGCAAAGAAAAAATAAACTCATTTGAAAACATTAACACATGGATTCGAATCTAACAGAAGACAATTTATAATGGAAATATCCAGTCCCAAATCAAAGACCAAGAACTATTTGTCAAACTTGATGTAGCAGCGGGCTATATGAAATCACCCTTTAAAAAATTTAAAACAAAAAAAAAATATTCCTTAGCAAAGAGTAACACAAAGAAAAATCCAACAATTATTTTTGATGTGCAACAATTATAGTATTTTTATTACAAACAAAAAAATTTAATTAAAATCTAGAAAGAAATTTGTTTAAAAATCAATTTAAAACCAATGAAGCTTAACAAAAAACAATCAGTGTTAAACAATTTGAAGTCAAATAGATAATAATATTGAATACTATTTTAAAATTTGTTCGAAAAAAACAAATTATTATGCAACACATTCTAAACCGTTTAACAAACCAATGTCAATTCGATCAAAATAAATTAGAAACAATTTGTATTTGGACGAACAATTTTCATAACATCTGATAAATTTGACGGTATATTTATGTCCACGGCATAACATCACATTTTTGTACTAAAATAGCGATCAAATTCCCATATAATTCGCTTAAATATATAAATAAAAAAAAAATACTAAACTAGACTGTTAAGATTTCCTCTTGTATATATTAACATTAAAATCAATCAAGATATAATGTTTATAACTATTGTCTTTGTGTATAGATGTTTCTGTATACAAAGCTTATGTATATACATATTGGGACTACACTCAAGAAAGTACAAGAAGTAAGGTCATCATGGAGGTAACAAAATGTTAAATACAGAATGCCAGAGATACGGTAAATCGGATAAGTGTAAAAATTATAAACTTAGATGTGAAATTCGTTTTGTAGCTAGGGAATTATACTTAACAAAGATATAGAAAGTGTTATATAATATTTATAAATATTTGTATATTAAAACATTATTACCCTTCATATAGTAATCCCTTTTATTATAATAGGTATACATAAATAATCAGCATATTTATAAATCGTGCTTTAAGTGTGCTAGACTTAGAGTGATTGTATGCTAGATACTAAGTAAAAAAAACTCCCTTTTAAAGATAATCATTTCTCAATCAACTTACATTATATTTTTTTTTGACTGGTTTTATTCTTTAATAACTTTATGAAACTATGCTGTGAATGTGCCATTTAATTTGCATACCTACTCATATTGCAAACTTTATTTGAAGCTGGTGAAGGATTTTACCGGTCATAAACATAAGGGTTCTTAAAAAAATGTTGAGTGAAGTAATAGGCAAAGATTGAGGAAAATAACTTGCAAAATTATCCACGCTGAATAAGCAAATACAAATATTTTTGATAATGTGACCATGATCATTATCTGCAAAACCCTACATTTTTTGTATGTTTGTTAAGGACATGGAAATGAACAACAACATCAACATTTAAAAACTTTTTTCGAATTTGAAAACATTTAAACATGAATGTAGGTATAGTAAAAAAAAATTGCAAAGTCAATTTATTTCGGCAACGCTTTGGATTTAAGAATTGGCCAAAAGTGTTATTTATATCCGTAATATGCCTGAAAATTAAAAAAACTAATTAAATAGTTCCCGCAACAGTTTCTCGCAACCATTCGCTGTGTGATTTTGTACTTTTGTGACGAACGAAAGGGACCGACAATTACAATAGTTTACAAACGTTTACTAGCTAACTGGGGGATTCGAAAAAAATTAACTTAATCGGTTTTGTAAATATCCCAACCATACGCGAACCACAATTATATAGAACAGTTTGAGTGTTTTTGTTTGATTAGACATGAGATATCTGAAATTTAATCTAATACCACAACATAATGAATTAAAAAAAAAAATATTTTTTCGACAGATCACTTAGTGATTTTGAATAAAATTTGTGAGCCTGCGATTTGTTGGCAAAAATAGTTGTATTTTCTGACAACTAGAAATAATTCGCTCATTTAAACACAAACTCTTCAAAGCATTCGATGGTATGGTAACCGAACAAAAGCAGCTAAATATTTAGAAGAGCTAAAACGTTTGAAAAATTATTTTATTAAATGAAGCTATAAAATGCCCGCTATTTATTTACAAATACATTGTTTTTTTTAAATAAAACAAAATTATTAACAAACAATATTCTATTTAGTATAGGGGAAAGAAAATATTCAGATTATTAACTAAATACTTACGACTTTATTCAAGTGCCAAATAAATTTGCAAGGGTGTCTGCGAACTCTTTTCATAAACTTGCGTAATTCCGGACGGGTACTTCCTTTCGTAAAGGTTTTCATATTGTTCTACGGAGATATGTAGTTATCCTTGTAAGTATATTTGCACCTCTAAAACTGCCTGTATATGTATATATATAAATATTTCAAATTACGGCCAACAAATTTGTTCGGTAATACCCAAATTTAATAGGTGTAGACATGACCACCAAAACACCCTTACTAATCATCTATGATATACAAAGAGACATAATCGCCTTCAAATTCAGGCAGAGACACAGTGTCCAACCGATTATGAGAAATATCTCGACTCATACAGGAACGATGATATACAAAGTACAAATTCATTCCAAGGCAAACATGAATACACTAATCTACATAATCGCTTAATTAAACTGGTAGGTTAGTAAGGTATACCAATTTTATTTATACATAACCCAGTTTGTCCTATATCAAGCCAGATTCCCTCTTTAAGTTGATACAGCAGAAATCTGTAATTATCGAAATTGGATAACACATACAGATTGCTCCGAAGACATGAATAGATATTGTATCTTGAAGACGTGCAATAAATTATATAAGAAACTTGGAACGATTATAGTGTTATGAGTTTTGCTAACCTGAAAGGAAGTCTTTGAGGACGCATTCCTTTTTACTACTTTGAACGAAGTATAAACTTTGGGTGTTTGAGAAACAGTTCTCAGTCTTACTTAAAAGCAAAATCCACATTCGAAGTCACTATGAAAACATTTTACGAGGGTTGGCAATCCATTCCAGAAATAATTTACCTAGTTTAATACAATATAAAATTTACAAGAACATCTTCATCTTTATGGTCATCACTTCCAATGGCTATTTATAGTTGTAGAAACTAGCAACCGAGTTGGACTTCCCGCTACAGGAACCTTATCTTGTCATATAGGCATTTCTAATTAGTAGCTACTTTGCAATAACCACAATATCCTAAAACAATGAAACCACACACAGCAGATACTCCATGTCCTACACACCTAAACTCTGTATGATCTGCAAATAGACGGCGTTTTTGGTGTTTGAGATAAGTTTTAATTAGATGGACTGAGTTATGTATGACATAAGCCTATAAAGAAAATTCGTATATCCTCCAAGCTCCATTGCCATAAATGACCATTCAGTTGTTTGAGCATTGCGAAGGGGGAATTAATGAAGTCAGTTGTTTTTATGTGTACTACTGTGTGAGGTCAATACTTGACGTCTTGTCTATTGATATACGTCAAGATCAGAAGGATATTCTCCAAATGTGAAGTTAAGTAGGTATATCTACTTTTACGGCAACGAAACCTTATGCGGTTAATTAGCCCTAATATGAGAAATGAACTGTGTTCTCGTGTGAAGTGGAATGCTTTTCTATATAGTAGGTAAGTGTTTCCAAAGCTGATAGGTACATAATGATTTATTTTTATTCATGTGATTTCAGTGTCATATTTTCTTTAAGTAGATGCCACAAAAATGAAGAGCTTTTTATTAATATACCCTTTTAGGTTGGTAGTTATCTCATTTGCTTTCTACGAAATTGGGTTTTTGTCATGTTGAAATACTTTTGATGAAGTTACTTAGAAGGTAACAATTCAAATTTTCGGGAAAGTAAGTAAGAAAGTAAGATTCCAAATATTTACTATATTAAATATCGTAAACTGATTGCCCTTAGCCACCGGTTCTCTTTACAAAAGTCCAAATTTGGCTTACATTTATTATTCAATCTGCTTTGATCTGTAAAGGCTTACATTCCTACCTGGTTTTTGGATAGAAAAAAAATGCTAGCTCAGGAGTTACTATAAATGTTGTAATATGAACTTTCACTTAATTTCGGTTTAAGAATTTTCGTTTGCCCGAAAGCTATTTAATAAATATACGTTTTCGCGAAAAGTAACAACACGACTATTTATTTATAATATAATTAATTATAATAGCACTGCTTCCTAAAAATGTTTGCGAACAGGAAGCCAAAAGCGAAATGCTTTAGTCGAATCAAATTATCACTTTCACTAATTTCTTTCGTTTACTGAAATGTGAAATCGATTTTCGTTTTGTCGAACGATGAAGAAGTAAGATAGATCAAGAGTTTAAAAGCAAATTATGCCTGCTACTGTAATTTGAAAATGCCCCAGAATAGATTCGGTAAGCCAGTTGCTTATCAGGCTGTAATGATCCTTTCTCGGCACATTCACTCTGCATAATAAATAAGAAATCAATTCATAAAAATTCAACACCAAACTTGTGGAGTTCTTTTTCTACAGCACAATCATTCGTTTAAAAAATGTATGTAAGACTGCATTAATATTATATATCTTCTAAAACTTTTCCACTATTTTTTCTGTTTAAAATATTATTCTGTGTGCAACTTATTTACCAATGCACCATTAAATACTATTTAGTATGTGTAAATATATGTGAGTCAATGCTTTAATATTATTCGCAAATAAAAAAGAAATAGCTTATAAGTAGATATAATTAATTTTTGTTTTTAAGTTACTTTTTATGACCTGCAAAAAGAAATAAACATTTTTAGATTTAACCAATAGGATCCCATAAACTAAAGCGAAAAAAATAGTTGTAGGTATCTAATAATCTCAACATAAAAGTACATAGATCATAAGACATTTTCAGAATTTCGTGATTTTTGTAATGTTGTATAGCAAAATTAACCGAATATAAACAAAAATAGATATCACTTTCCTTTTTTACAAGACATTGAACTTTTAAGAACATAGACAAAAAAAAAAAAACTAACAACAAATAGTTAAAAGGTGTAAACCAACAAAATAATGTTAAATGAAATAAAAAAAAAGAGTAAACAATTTTTTGTTAAACAAATATTAAATGGATATTAACAAATTATATTTATAAACAAAAAAAGAAAACAAAAAAAAATATATGGCTAAAATGTCTTATGCAGGTATTGACGTCTTCCTATGCTACGCTGTCTATTATTAACTAAATATTAAATTATATTTAAAATTGTATGTAAGAAAATGCAAGTAAGTAACCTAAATATATAAATAATTATATATTTACATATAAGACAGAAAGTATATTATACATGTAAAACTAAAATAACTTATATACAAAATTTAATTATTAAAGAAATTTTACTAACAACACATAAATGTGCTATATATATGTAAAAAAAAGTATATATATACGATAACTACGAAATATTGGAGAAGAAGCCGAACGAGACATTGAAACAAAAAGAAAAACAAGAAAAGCGACCGAATGCTGATAATCATTTACCCCATTCATATACCTACCACATTCATTGGAATATCATTCAAAATTTACAAAATTATTAACTTGTTTATGAACAATTTCCAACACTCAACTTTGTAATAAGATCTTAAATGGTGAAGTTTTATTTATTTTTTGTATTGATTGTGATTGATGACTCAAAAACTAATGGGAAGCGTGTGTTGGCTGAATTTATATATAATATATAGCAAAAAATTTACCAACATTTCTAAAGGTCTACAACAACTGACATGGTTCTTATATTTTCTTCTCGTATGTAAGTACATTTGACATTTTTAATTTTTGTATAGAGTAGGTTAAGTGATTCTGAATGAGCAGAAGGTTGGTTTTCTGATTAGGTGTACGGTTAATTGGTGAAAGTGCAGTAGACCGACTTTATGGTGGCTTGCTACTAGCTAATAGATATTGACATGACGTGTATCAAGTCTCCTAATGTGTCGTCACTCAGTTGTTATAAAAAAAGCTGCACTAGCCCGGTTTTGGCCGTATCGTATCTTTCGTATCCCCTTTCTAGCAGTCCACATTCCGAGAAATGACGTCTAAAGGAGGCTTTGTCAATAACATAATTTATTTTTTTTTAATGAAATGACACTCCCCGTTTTTCTAACCCGCCTATATGTTGGTACCTATAATAGTTCGCAAGATTTTTACGGACATACAATTTCGCCATTCAGTTTTATGTATATATACCTAGCTAGATATGGATTCTAACACACGAATGATGCATAAGAATGTCTACTATGTCAAACTGACAATTTTTTATCCATCACAAAAGTCTACCACATTTTTCTTTGTATTGATGAATTTAATTGACCGATAGTTATCACAACTTTACAAAGAAAGCTTCCTTCTCAATGCATCCGTTCGCGGAGTCGGTATAGAGTTGTAGCTCGCAGGTCCCTGCAATGCGTTCTTAAAATACAAATTTATCTTTTACTAGAAATATCTGCAAAATAGTGCTATAGTTTTTAAACAGTTTCACAAACTATCGGGCAACTAAACCGATTGTTTGTTTACACATCCTTCTTGTGCTTGTGGCGAATCCCGCAAAAATCCAAACTCCAACTCAGGGTTTTTTTCACTGCACCACCTCTCGCGAACGTCTGACAAACATCCGAGAGTACATATAACTATCTTGAAAGAGCTTCTTAGTCGGCCGTTTGGAATCGGCATAAAATTGTAGATCCTTTCCATTCTCATTCTCACACAAAACGAATGGTTGTGAGAAGCTAGGCCCAGTCCCAATCCCAACTCCCAACAGACCTGTTGCGCCAACTATTTATTTATTGATTTATATTTGCTAGTTGCTGATGATGAGAGAGAGAATGCATTCTCTGTATTTCTTGTTGTTTTACAACCAAGCACTCTGTGAATCTATCCTAATGTTTTATGGGGTGGCATTTCTTCGATCAACTACACCTACATAGAGCAAAGCGCCCATTGCCTCCTTAGCGAGTTGCGACTTGCGACAACGAACTTGACGGACAGGTTGGTGTAATATATACATCACCTTTATGGACTCATGTGAAGCGCACATTCCCGACGCGACTGGCAGAAAAGGTTTACTTAAACTTCTTACTTTTCCTTCCGATGCAGATTGCAGCCATTGACAGTGACAATTGGCACAGCGTGAAGGAAGCACTTTGATTGGTGGAAATATTTAGAGTATGAGAACGTTTCGTTCCAACTTACAACATCATGCAGCAGTCGAATTGTTAGCTTCATTGATATGCAGAGCAAGCATTTGCACTGTTTTGTTAGTCGCGTTCCGATTAAATTAGCAGCGGTTAGTATTCATTAAATTTCTGTCACATCTCGTACATATTTTTCATTTGTGAAGTTGATCCCAACCTCTTAATAGATGAGGTCATAAGGAGGAAGCTCTTACAAGACCGGCTGCTTTCGCTTGCAATGAATTCGCCACTAATGCCTGTTCGGATGACAATAAATTGTTAGAGCATAATATGATATCAATCTGGGCCATGCTAATTGAACCGTTGTTGTTAAAACCTACACCCTGCATACGTAAATTATCTGCAAGCTGCAATATCTGTCGGTAGGTATCGATAATTCCATATGCGATCTACCGCATTGCTGACGCGTAGGTGCTACATCACAGCTACGATGTTTGCAGACATTTTGTCATGTTTTCGGTTGTACCTATATTTAGTTCTATTTTAAATTTGTCACTTGGCTGCAATTACAGACAGACGCTCATACATTTGTATGTAATTTTACTCCTATTAAATATTTATAAATATTCAACGTATTGAGTGTTTGACCTTTCACGTCTTCTTTAACGTCCGAGATACCTATCCTTCATTTATTCCTATATATGTATGTAAATCAAACCTCGGAATAAATAATTTGAGTAACCTTTTTGTGGGTAAAAAGGAGCTGAATAATTTAAGATGCCCAATATTGGCTCCAATTCCCCAGTTTACCCGTTAACTTTCGATCATTCGCTTTCATGCAGTAGTTGCAGTGCAGCTGTCTTCTTTGTACTTACGTCGACGTACGCACATTAAAATAACGTGTACTGAGGCGCTCCAAAGCCACCAACGGACTCTTAGGCATTGCCAATATGAATCACCAGGGAAATCAACAAGAGATATGTATGGCGACTATTTCATTTGGAATATATAACAGTACATTCCGCGCTGACAAAGAAATTTACTTTTGGACCAAACCAAATAAAAGTAGAATATAATATGTAGGAAGGTATGTATCTTCAATACTATAAACAAGGACAAACTTGAGTCGTGAGAACAAAACACCGGACGCAGGCACTCTTAGTCGGTATAAAATCAAATTTCCTTTTTTTCACACATTTTAAACTGGATTTACATGCAGATAGTGTTTGGTTCATCCTCAAATTACAAATAAAGGGTGTTTATGCCGACGACTCTGTGTCATGAAAGGGGAGAACGGAAACGAAAAATAAATGAATTTTCTTGATTTTCACGTGTGTTCGTATGATTTTTAGGATAAGTCCTTTCCATTGTGCTTGTTAGCTTTTGCTTTAAATGCCGAACACCGTACTTTCCAAGCAAGGGAAGGACACCGTTATTTTGTTTAGAAACAAAATTGAATGGGTATAAGAAATACCCTTCGTGGATAGTATATAAACATTTCATAAACGTTTATTCTGCGGTGATTATTTTTCACAGAGATAGTAAATTTTTGTACTGTATGTAAGGCGAGGTAAGGTGCATTGTACGCTTCTGCTTTATCCAATTCGATGAAAATGACTAAAGCTGCAGAACAAAAAGTACTTTTAAAACTATTGTGCAGAGAGGAATTGGCGTAAGACTATTTTATTGTTTTTCGTTTTGAAAAAAAGTGTGTACACATATAAACGAATTATTAAATTGTCTCCATTGGTTAATCAGAGTCAAGACCTCCTTGCTAGAAGTATTCACATTTGGTTTGTACTGGCATTCTCCTAAATGTACTAGGTTAACTCTGGCGAAATGCTGCCTCTGCCCTCGCGGTCTTATTGTGTAAAATATTTTTATCTAACTTGGATAAGAAGAAGCAATATTCTTTAGTAATATTTCCAATTTCGTGATCTTCCACTAAAAGCAATGTTGCCACACTTAAGTTGAAAACACACCGGTTCAAGGGAAACGTTTTTGATTCGAAGTTAAAAATACGTTTTTAGTGCAAAAAAAAATGTTACAAAATAAAAAGTTTTGTTTTCTTGAAAAATGTTAATTTATTGGCATCCTCCTATCTTTATAATTGTAAAAAGGGCTTCAATAGAAATGTAATATTTTTTCTCCATCCTCGTCCATGTTTCTACAAATTTACGCACAGCCTCAATACAGAAGCAAATAAAGCTGAAAAGCTCAATGACAGAAGACATTTTTCAGCTAGGTATTTTAACGTTTTGGTTTTGCAAAAAAAAAACAACAGGTCAGCTTTCGGCAACGAAACATTTTTTTATGTTTTGCTTTGTTTTTTTTTTTATTTTCGGTTCATTTGGTGTGTGTTGCGCCATAAGAAAGCAAGCAATTATCCTCAACGGCGCTTGTTCCAAACATTTTTGTTGCATTTGGTGTATGTTGCTCGTATCCATTGACATGATGTATTTTCGACAACCACTATCGAAACACTTCAAAACAAAAACTTGTGTTTCGTTCCGTTTCGTTTGGTGTGTGTGATGTCTTATAAGAAACAATTTTCTCTTGTTTCATAAAGCAACAAAAAAAAAACGTTTGGTTTATTCTGGCGTGTTTTTAGTCTTATTCTCAAATTTGTTTTGTTCCAAGTTAAATGGAAAATTTTGTTTATATTTCTTTTGGTCAATTTCACAACAACTTCGCAGGAATGTACGCTACAACAAATTTTCTGATTAAACATTTTTAATATAGATATGAACCGTGTTGTTTAAAATTGTCGGCAATATTGACACGTTTATATTTGAAAGGTCGAACATTTTTCATTTATGTCTCAACCCCGAGAGGTGTATACTGTATAGGCCGGCGAAGGGCGATGAAAAAGCATGTAACCCTATCAAGATGTTTGCCGATACTCTTCAAAGTTGTTCAAAGTTAAATTGGACAGTGATATGATTTAGAACTTTTCAATTTAAATTATTGCTTTCAATCTCCTCAATGAGTAACATCATTAAAGTAATATCTTATTGGGTGGCGCGACCTGTGGCGTGGTCGACCGATTCTATTTTTATTGACAGTAATTGGCGCATTTACTCTGGCCGTCTAATGGTACTTGCTAGTATAATTTTTTTTATTTCTGTAGTATACATGACTTTGTATTCGAAACGGACTTCATTGGATGTCATAGCTCCCAGACGCACCTTTGGTCATCTATCACCATCAGTAGAAAGAGGATGAGCGACAGAATATCCACTGTCTCAATTTCACAAACATAATCTATGCGTTTTCTTCAATTCGACTGATTGCTGACAAAATCTCCCTTGAGGACTTTTAACGACAATAATACCGCTCCAGTTAAAGTGGTTCTGAAGTCCAATGTTCGGGGCAGTATTTTTGGAAGGACATCTCATATTAATGTACACCACATCGCCTCATAGGAAGAATATCAAATATCATTCAGATATATGTATGATGTTCTGTCATTGAGGATGATATATTTTGATGGTTCTTCGAAATAGACCACCAAATAGGGTTCTTTTTCGGCTCAGCACCACTTAACATATCATCGAGAGAGACTATCTTTTTGCACAGCTATTTTCTGGAGTTGAGTTACCGGTATCCGTGAATGAGTAAAATTTGATTTATCGTCTTGTATATTAAATCCACAAAATTCAGTGACATATTGCTCGCTCACAGACGTGGTAATTTAACCCCTTGTTTCGAATTTAGAATTTCTCATAAAGCCTTTCTTTTGATACCCGAAATTCCCATGAAGTGTAAGTTACCCGACTTATGCCACTTAAGGTTGGGTGTACCATATCACTACCAATTGAAGAAAATGGCCTGATAGCTACCACCAATTTTTTAAGCTGACTTTTGTTTTAAAAGGAGGTCCTCTTGCTTAAATTTATCACACGTTCCAATGTTAATGATCTTGTGATGTTTATATATTTTCTGTATGTTCAATCAATGATATTGGTTGTGTATTAAATCCAACGCATGCAGCACGTCAATTATTATCTAAGAATAGTACGGAAGCGTATTTTTTCAGGCTAACCTTAAGGGCAACTCCAGTTCTTCTGACCAGGTACCACTCGTCAAACTTATCAGTTATTGCTGACAAAGTCGCACATTTCACCATACCCACCTTGATCATTAATCACAAAACAACAGAGATGAACGTAAATGTGAACTCCGGCCCCCATCAGTCCAGCTTCCCTCAACACAACATAATGTGTAAATGATGTTGTTTTTAGGTGGATGGACCTACATACCATTATATGGCGATCGACTGAATTCATAAGCTATCTCGGGACAGTTAGTCTTTCGGATGTTTGTCAGACGTGACGCCGTGGAAAAAACCTGTAGGTAAAATTTGTATGTTTTCCAGGGGTTAAACCTCAGGCCTCACGGTCAGTAGGGTTACATGCTTTACACTGAGCAAATACGTCAACATTACTGTATTTAAAGTGCCCTTCAGACAGTGCGAATAGCCCGGTTTCTTCTATGATATTAGCAACGATTGGGCCGCATTAAACTGGTTCGGTTCACTAAAAGTTTCTCTGAAATTTGTTTTAAGATACTGACAACTACTTGAAGTATGATTGTACGGATGTCGGGTGGAAAACTGAGGCCGCTTTCTTTAAAGAAATTTTAGTTTTAGGTAACTGAAAGAAAAAGAAAAATATCTAGCTATTTGATTTCATTTAATAGGAATTTTAGGAACCCAAATGATTAATTTACTCCTGGAATGCTTATTTTACACAGTGCACCGATGGAAAAATAAAACTCATTTTCATTTGGTTCTAAAAGCATCTGCTTATTATTATACGATTATTAGGTACTTAAGTTTTTTGACATGCCAAGTAGAAAATATATTTTCAAAACACTTCCCATATTTCGAACAAGAAATTATGAGTTATTACCGACGCAATCAATCTTAAATAAGTTAATCATTCACTTTTTAAATATGCTACCTTTACCACCATGGACGACGCACAACTCAAAAATCCATTTTAATCAAAACAAACACCATCATTAGGTACACTTTTCTTCATTTATTATCTACAGCTTTTTCAACTACCTATGTCTTTCTATGCGCATTTATTCTGTTCAAACCATATCAAAATATTTAACTTACCACAATAACAAACTCGATTGTAACATTTGTGCAAATAAATTGAATCCGGTGTTTTAGTGTCATAGCAATACACAATACATATCATTAATGTTGTAATTTAACTGTGTTACAAGGATAAATCCCTTGAAAAATAAAAAAATAAAACAAAATACTACCTAATATAAAAGATAAAACGCAAATCAAACAAATGAAAAATATGTAAATGTATTGTTGTTATTATTTGTTTACATGAACATAAATATTCTTGTCATTAATCACACACACAACAAAGTATCTTATTATAAATTAAAAAATTACTCACATACAAATCTATTTATTTACCTACTAATTGTGTGAAACGAAAATACAAAAACCAAAAGATAAGAAAACAAACTATTCATATACATTAGCCAAGTAAATATTATTGCATGAGATGCGCGTACAGAAAACCAAATTAATGATAAATTGCAAATTTATGTTTGAATATAAGTAAATGAAAGTATATAAACAAATATCTTAGATAATATAAAACTACATGCCCATAGTAAATTATTTTATATTAAGAAATTGTTTCTGTTGACAAACCCTCCGATCTTTATATATAATCAAGTTGCTATATTTTATTTAGCTACATACTTCCGTTAAACACATAAATGTATTATCATTCCCTCTAAATACCTACAACAATCATCACAATGAATGACATCTATGCATTTAAAACAAAATAGAAAAACATATACCTAGAATATTCAAAATAAAGGATATACAAAACTAAGAGTTGCTGAATAGCAATTTGGAGAATTGAATAGAGGAAAAGTTATTTTTTAAAGCTTTAAGAAGGTCAAGGAAAAAATAAAATTAAAACCAACACATAATGTATATAATAATACATAATTAATGGTGAATTGTGTAATCTTGAATATCTGTTCATATAAATTACATGTATGGGTCTTTATTTGAAGCGAAGAACCAAAAATCTATGAAGCGATAGGGGAAAGTGTCACATAACCTATTTAGCTGATGAGAAATGCAAAAGAATATGTAAATTTCAAATTTATGGATTTAAAGAAATCGATAATATTAGAGAAATTAAATATATAGTTATACCGGAGATGATACCAGACCTAAATAAAGGAATAAGAAATATTTCGGAATAAATGTTGGAAAATACAAATCTGCCTTTTCATTTAAATCGAATTTAACATCAATACAGTACAACAGCTGTTGTTGTGTTGTTGTTTTTTTTAGCAAATTCAATTAAGTCGAATTTCCGTCAACGGTTGCATTTTGACTACGCGTATAATCATAATATGCGATGTGAGAGCGACTACACGAATGTTCCTGTTTGAGAACAATATCTATATTTTTTGTTCTTTTGAATTTCAAATGTATTTTCATTCATTTCTCCTTATATTACCAAATAATATGTTTAAAATAAGGCTGAGACTCACTGTACTTGTATAGAGCAAAAATCTAGTGCCGGTTTATCACAGTAACAATTCAACAGCTATCATATACCTACATATTATGCTCTAAGTGCGGATTATAACAAAAGCTGAGGTTGTTGTTGTGATTAACGTCGTTTTTTCGTTGCACATTTTCTCTCTGTGCGGTGTTTGATAAATCTATTCTAACTCTCGTCCACTTGGATTATGAACCTAGCCGACTCAACATCTAATTTGGTAACCGTATCAGCTTGTAATAAAATTGTAAACTTGTGATTTAAAACAGGGCTCTCATCGCGTAAGACGACGATCGTCTGACGACATCGTTTCGACGATTGTATTGCTTCGTGCAACAGTAAAATGGTTGAATCGTTTGGACGACGTCGTTTTGAACGATTCACTAATGATTCGTATAACTCAAATTCAGACGATTGAGCGATTGCGATTGAACGATTGCTATTTTGCAATCGTTTCATCGTTTTGGGTGTATTTCTTCGTATAATTAGGTCTGAGAGAAGTATTAGACAATAAATACAGGAAGACATACACACCTACGTGAAGTTAGCCCGCACTTTTTCTAGAATGAAAAACGTGAAATGCAGTTCGATAGACATTCGTTTGTAGTTGTTTGTAGTGAAATTTTTTTCGTTTGTAGTTCAACCGTTAGAAAGTTAGAAGCATTAGAAAAAAATTTCAGCCCGCACTTTTGGCTTTTTGAAATAAAAACTAGCCAGTTGCATTTGAAATCGTTTGTAGTTATTTGTAGTGAAATTCTTTTTTAACAGAAATGTCTTATTTCCGAGATATAAGGACATTTGTGTTTGCATCTGAAACTCCGAATTTACAAAAAAGAGAAATAATTTAAAACCACTGGTGCATAAAGCATATCCTAACTTAAATAACTGCATTTAAAATTTCTGAATTCACTTAAGCGTTACTTAATAAAAAGCAATCAAAGTCAAAAAACGCATCCCTTTAGAGTTGCATCCATATATGGGCTTCCCAACAACAACTAAACAACGGTAAACACATTTTCGCAAAGCACTCATCTGTACCCATCGACATGAGTCACTACTTGTCAATTAGCAACAACAACCAATCAATAAACCCCGATTTTATCCAAAAAATTTTTCTATTCCTTCGAATAACATTAAAACCTAACACCTTTGAAACAATTTATAACAACGAAAATGCAATTTCTGTAAAGCATGTATTCCTGGCTATCTAATCCAATTCAAATTTTTTGATTTTATCACAAAGAAAAAAAATTAGATGAAACTTAAGCGAACACTACTTCGTCATATAAACTCATATCCATATTTCAGTTATTAAGCAACTCAAAATAGTGAAATCTATTTTTTCTAATGCTTTCTATTAGATGTATCTAATGGAGCAAAAAAAAATTACCTCTTATCAATAGATAACGATTTATTGAAAATTTAAGAAAATGGTTGAAATCGTCGTTGCAGACTGATTTAAGGGGACGGATATTTCAAATGCTGGACAACTACAAACGACAAAAACTAGTTGGTTGTTAGAAAGCATGTGTGCTCTATCTAATAAAACCTTAAATGTCGAAATTGACCAAACCAAAAAGAATTTATAAGCAATTTAAGCAGGCGATATAAGACCGCGTTATCTTCGAAACGGTACATTGCCGAGTGGTGAAATTTCCTATTTCAACAGTTTTCCACCTCACCAAACTAATAAAGAAAAATTTGTATCAATCGGCCTTCGGCCTAACGGTTTGGGATTTATATGGAATTTAAGCGAAATTGCAGCTTAATTTTTTTTGTGAAGTTAGCCCGCACTTTTTCTAGAATGAAAAACTGAGTTTGCAGTTCGATAGGCATTCGTTTGTAGTTGTTTGTAGTGAAATTTTTTTCGTTTGTAGTTCAACCGTTAGAAAGTTAGAACCATTTGAAAAAAAAAATTTGAATCCCTTAAAACCTTTTTATCTCCGAAACCTTGGCAAGCAGAGCCATTACTAATCTACTAAAATTCAAATTATCGGCCTGACGGTTTATGATTTATTTGAAATTTAAGCAACATTTTTGCTTCTAACTTAAGGCCCCCATAACTCAAAAACTGTTAAACTACAAACGATGAAACTTTGCATTTCTATTCTCTGAACCCTTTTCTACCTATGATATCAAATAGAAGACAGCCCGCATTACTGGACACTTTTTATTCGCAATTTAAGGGGAGCCTCTAATGGTCTAAATTGACCCATTTTTAAGCGATCCGATATTTCCATTGCAGTTCAGTGGAAAACGGTTTTGGATCACTTTCTTAGAAGAGGGTGGGTTGTTGCATTAGAAAAAAACATATTTCACCCTTCATAACTAGTTGTTGTTGTCAATTATTTTAGTTATTTTCCAAGCAAATTGTTGTTGTCAACAACATCAACCAAGTTGATAGGTGGGGTTAGTTTTCTTCTTGGCTATTAAAGTTACAAATATTTCGTTTAGAGTTAATCCTTTCCCAATTTTCTTCCTATCCCTTTAATGCCAACAAATTTTAAAATTTTCGCACCAAAATTCAGGCATGTAAAAGTACGGTAGTCCGCAAGCCAAGCAGAAGATCCCACTCCACCGACGAGCTAAGCACAGGCTACGATTTTCAACTGGGTGAGTGTACTACATATTTACTAAGCTCATGGTTTAAAAAAACAAATAAGTTCCCTCCTTGGCCTTTAAATAAAATAAGTCGATATTTTGAAAACATTATTATACATAATATTATGACCACAATAAAAAATACATTGTTTTTGAAAACAAAGGAATTCAGACTTTCAAAGGATAAAATAATAATAATAGTTGAGTCTTACCTCAGGATTTAGGCTTTTTAGTCCGCCTTATCACTATTATTTGTGAGTTATTTTGTAAAAGAAAGCTTTCAATTTTAAAATTATGATATGCGTCTCTTAACAAATTCTTAGTATCAATACTCCATTGAACATGTAACAGGTGATTTTTTAACTGGTTTGGTTTTGGCAACACTGGTTTTGACAGCTGACGTGTGTTCAGTACCTTGTGTCGCTGTCAAACAGCTTCAGTTTGGTTTGCAATTTAACCATGGATCGTCTTACAAATGAACAACGCTTGCAAATTATTGAATTTTACTATCAAAATTCGTGCTCGGTTCGAAATGTTCATCGCGCGCTTTTTTATCGAAAAATTGTGTTCAGCGATGAGGCTCATTTTTGGTTGAATGGGTACGTAAATAAGCAAAATTGCCGCATTTGGAGTGAAGATCAGCCAGAAGCATTGCAACAGCTACCAATGCATCCCGAAAAAGCCACTGTTTGGTGCGGTTTATGGGCCGGCGGCATTATTGGGCCATATTTCTTCAAAGATGATGCGAATCGCAGCGTTACTGTCAATGGTGAACGCTACCGAGCGATGATAACAAACTTTTTTTTGCCCGAAATGGAAGTTCTTGACTTGCATGATATGTGGTTTCAACAAGACGGTGCCACATGCCACACAGCACGCGAAACAATGGCGCAATTGCGAGGCGAGTTTGGTGAACAGTCAATTTCACGTTTCGGGCCGGTCAATTGGCCGCCTAGATCGTGCGATTTGACACCATTAGATTATTTTTTGTGGGGGTATGTCAAGGCTAATGTGTATAGGGACAAGCCCGCTTCGATTGACGCACTGGAAGCCAACATCCATGCATTCATTCGTGAGATACCGGCCGATATGTGTGAAAGTATGCCAAAATTGGACTCAGCGGATGGGCTACCTGAGACGCAGCCGCGGTCAACATTTGCATGAAATTATCTTTAAACATTAAATTGCAAGGTTCAAACTATCGATTCAAATAAATATTTCATTTAATTTTTTTCGAATTTTTTGTGTTTTTTTTTTTTTTTTTAAGTTCTAAACCTCTTAAAAAATCACCCTTTATATAAAAGGCAATGAAGTCCGTGTGTGCGCGCATAATTCGCTAACGGATTGTTGGATTTCAACGATTTTGGGCTTGACGGTTTCGTTTTGAGCCAAGGAAGGCCATAGGCTACTTTATGTCTCGAAAACAAAACTTTGAGGGGATGAAAGAGGTTATGAAAGTTTGTATGGGTAAATGCACTTTAAAAAAAAAAAAAAGGGTAAAAATCGAGTAGTGATACTTCAAATACCTACAAAAAAAAATGTTTTTAATTTTTAAAGCAATTGTTGTTGTCAATTATTTTAATATTGTTGTTGTCAACAAACCTAATAAGTTTGCTTATGTTTATGTTAACTATGTTACATTAAGTAGCTTTTTGAAATGGAGTAGATACTTCGATTTGTTTGATGGTGTTTGAATCATTTTTGTTTGCAAAAAATATATTCAGAATCCTTGCATTAGTATGAGTCAGTAAGATGATGACAGGCAAAAGGAGTTGTTGATCATTTTGAATTTTTACGCGAATAACTCGAGACAGGATGGTTAGTTTTTAAAGATTTTGAGCTTGATATGGTTACGATTGGGCCCAAGGAAGGCCATAGACTACTTTATGTCTCTAAAACAAAACTTTGACATGATGATATAGGGGATGAAAGTTTGTGTGGGATTCGGCGATTCCAAGACCAATTTGATCATGCCGCCAAACGTTTCACGTCGCAGAAATTCAGGTCGAACAGTCAGATCGGAATATTAACAATCGAGAGAATATGTCGGAACTTCGGGAAAGAATATCATGCAGTCGTCCATACTGGAGACTGGTTGTCCATTTAGACCATTATAGGCTCCCCTTAAATTGCGAATAAAAAGTGTCTAGTAATGCGGGCTGATATCATAGGTAGAAAAGGGTTCAGAGAATAGAAATGCAAAGTTTCATCGTTTGTAGTTTAACAGTTTTTGAGTTATGGGGGCCTTAAGTTAGAAGCAAAAATTTTGCTTAAATTTCAAATAAATCATAAACCGTCAGGCCGATTGGTATAATTTGAATTTTAGTAGATTAGTAATGGCAAACACTTTCGACACAGAAAATTTCATCGCTCTGCTTGCCACGGTTTCGGAGATAAAAAGGTTTTAAGGGATTCAAATTTTTTTTTTCAAATGGTTCTAACTTTCTAACGGTTGAACTACAAACGAAAAAAATTTCACTACAAACAACTACAAACGAATGCCTATCGAACTGCAAACTCAGTTTTTCATTCTAGAAAAAGTGCGGGCTAACTTCACAAAAAAAATTAAGCTGCAATTTCGCTTAAATTCCATATAAATCCCAAACCGTTAGGCCGAAGGCCGATTGATACAAATTTTTCTTTATTAGTTTGGTGAGGTGGAAAACTGTTGAAATAGGAAATTTCACCACTCGGCAATGTACCGTTTCGAAGATAACGCGGTCTTATATCGCCTGCTTAAATTGCTTATAAATTCTTTTTGGTTTGGTCAATTTCGACATTTAAGGTTTTATTAGATAGAGCACACATGCTTTCTAACAACCAACTAGTTTTTGTCGTTTGTAGTTGTCCAGCATTTGAAATATCCGTCCCCTTAAATCAGTCTGCAACGACGATTTCAACCATTTTCTTAAATTTTCAATAAATCGTTATCTATTGATAAGAGGTATTTTTTTTTTGCTCCATTAGATACATCTAATAGAAAGCATTAGAAAAAATAGATTTCACTATTTTGAGTTGCTTAATAACTGAAATATGGATATGAGGGGATACCTACATAATACACAAGTGCGAAATCCCCAAACCCCAAAATCCCCACCTTTTGAAAAATACCCGAATTGATTATCCCCAAGAAAATCCCCAAACGTTTTGCAAACGCAAAATCCCCACAGTAGATGACGATTATTGTACATTCCGATTGTACACAGACGACGATTGTACATACATGTACAAGTTTTAGTAATAAGACCAACATTGCACCCGCCCCGTAATCCAACAGTAAACTCAAGCAGGGGGGTTGCAGGGGGGCAGCATGCCCCCCCATACAGATTTTATAGTTTGAATGATTAAGTATTTTGGATTTGGGGATTTTCTGTTTGGGGATATTGACTTGGGGATTTCAGTCTGGGGATTTTAATTTTGGAGTTTTCGTACCCAACCCGATTAGATAGCCAGGAATACATGGTTTACAGGAATTGCATTTTCGTTGTTATAAATTGTTTCAAAGGTGTTAGGTTTTAATGTTATTCGAAGGAATAGAAAAAATTTTTGGATAAAATCGGGGTTTATTGATTGGTTGTTGTTGCTAATTGACAAGTAGTGACTCATGTCGATGGGTACAGATGAGTGTTTTGCGAAAATGTTTAGTTGTTGTTGGGAAGCCCATATATGGATGCAACTCTAAAGGGATGCGTTTTTTGACTTTGATTGCTTTTTATTAAGTAACGCTTAAGTGAATTCAGAAATTTTAAATGCAGTTATTTAAGTTAGGATATGCTTTATGCACCAGTGGTTTTAAATTATTTCTCTTTTTTGTAAATTCGGAGTTACAGATGCAAACACAAATGTCCTTATATCTCGGAAATAAGACATTTCTGTTAAAAAAGAATTTCACTACAAACAACTACAAACGATTTCGAATGCAACTGGCTAGTTTTTATTTCAAAAAGCCAAAAGTGCGGGCTGAAATTTTTTTCTAATGCTTCTAACTTTCTAACGGTTGAACTACAAACGAAAAAAATTTCACTACAAACAACTACAAACGAATGTCTATCGAACTGCATCGTTTTTCATTCTAGAAAAAGTGCGGGCTAACTTCACGTAGGTATTAACGTCACCTTTCATGGGAAATTTCCAGAACAAAAATCTGTTCACACATTACAGAGAACATTGGCGACAAACTTAGCTTTGCTAGGCGTTAAAATTCAAACTTTTAGTTAAAAAAATCATATAGAATGGGTTTAAAGGCCCAATAACGGACATAGGTAGGATACTAAAAACCATCCTATGGACTACCGCTACTCACGACAAATCGATTGATAGATATATTGTGGAGGTATCGTTACGTACCTACTCCCTACTCGCGGACAAACACGAAATGTGTTCTCTTTTATAGATATAGAGATAGAGAAGAGATAATTGAACTATGTAACACATCCTACGAGAAAAAAATTCTCCTCATCTCGCTTAATTTAACTGATAACTGATGATGCCACAGAAAAGTTGTTGCTGCCTATAGACATACGAGTAGGTAGGTACTACCTTTATTTTTGGACTCGCCGTTATGTTGTCATTCCATTTGTCAGTTGTTTGCGTATTGATTTGAGTGAAGGTCATTAAACAGACAGCTGTAAATTGCAAACATTTAAGTGTTTTTAAGCGATTTTGTTATTATTTTTCAGTGATTTTTTCTAATGCAAATTATTTTTGATATGAGTGGAAATAATTCAAGTAGGTACATCTGGTTTGCAAACATTTTATTTTCCCCCTGCAAGAGTTGAAATGGAAGGGAATAACGTGAAGGAGTTAAAGTAAGTCGTTTAACGTATTTTAATTATAGAATGCTAATTTCATTTTTAAGGAAACCAAGTTGGAAACCAATCAACCATATACGCCGAGTATGTTAAGTCAGATTAAAAATCTTCTTGGCGAAATGGGAACCCATCCCCAAGTAAAGATGTTGCATCATAGAAATCGGAAGGCAAAAGTCGCAGAAGAAGAGGAATGTAATGAGGCGGGTAAAATAAATAAATAAATAGTTGGCGCAACAGCCCGACAGGTCTGTAGGCCTAGCTTCTCACAACCATTCGTTTTGTGGGAGTTTTTCATTTTTGGAACGAATGGAAGGGAACCACAAATTTATGGTCCAAACGGCTAGTTGAGAAGCTCTTTCAAGACAGTTATACTCCCGGATGTTTGTCAGACGTGGCGCAGTGGAAAAAAAATTTGTTGGAATAAGTATTTTTTTCCATATTCGAAACTGGGACCCTTCCCGAAGTAGTGGGTAGTGCAACTCACCCACGAGTCACTGTGCCGACGTGGCATTGGTGGGTGCAAGATCTAAAAAGGGATGTGGGCAGCTAAAATCATCTGCAACCAAATCTATGCAAAAACAATTGTATAGTGCAAAATTTAGGAACTCGCAAAGACAAAACATTTTCAATTTATATTGGGAATTACCCTACACTCAACGAATGGATTGGATTTTATCTTGTGTTGAACGTGTTCCCATCATAAGACGACGAACTAGCAATATCGAAAAATAGACAATAAATAACAATTTGGACGCCGTCGGAACATTTTTTTATTAAATAACTAAATATTTCGATTTTGTTGATAGTAAAAACAAAATGACTTAAACGCTATTTAACTCTGTATCAAGCAAAAATCTTTAGACCACAAAAATATACGAAGCGACGAAAACCTTTGTGTCAAGCGACAGTATTTAGACCATAAAAATGTTCTTAGCAACAAAACCTTTTTATTTAAATGTTATTTCGTCCATAGAATAATTAGAAACAATTTGCTGTGCAAAATTTCAAGTGAAACGTGCTTAGTACTACAAAATACGCAAATAATTACCTCTACAGTAAGTTTCATTTGTTTCCTGTAAAATTTTAAAAACGTCGCTTAATACATTCTTCTGGGGAAGGTATCGACATCTGGGCACTGGGCAGGGCATAGGGTAAAGGTGTCAACAGTGGATCATTTTTTACTTCTTGCGCCGTAGAGCTCGCATTTATAGTAGTACTAGCTGACCCGGCGAACTTTGTTCCGCCCAATTTCTTTAATGTAATAAAAATAATAATTTCGAGCGTGCACAATGCTAATGCTACTTTATGTAATTCGGTCAATTCAAATTCTTTTTTCAATACTTATAGTTATGCAATAGAAATGACTGAAGTATAGCAATGTCGATGTCTTTCATTCGCAAACTTGCGGTGCATTGATGTTTCACAACAAAATTATAACTGGGCCGACTTACAATTTCAAATTGTGTAGCGGTAAGCACGGAATATCTAAGGAATTCAAAAATTCAAAATTTTACATATTTTTTGTTGCACCTATTGGAAGTGGCACTATCCAGTATTTTTTTTTTTTTTTTTCAAAATGCGATTCTCCATACTAAATTCTATCCCCATAAGGTATTGAGTTTTCTCGACAAAAAGTAGCATAACATGTTCTTTTTTAAACCAAAAATAATAAAAATCTAACGATTTATTCCCGAGTTATGAGTGCACATACGGACGTCAGTCTTTTTTATATATAGCTGTACCCACCCGGCTTTGACCGTATATTTCGTTTTAAGTCTTGCTCAGATTTCTCAAAGTGCTTTATTTAGACCATGTCCATTTATGATTTTACCTAATTATACAACTTTATAGAAATAGCGTTTGATTTGATTTTTGAATGAAAGGTGCCACAACCCGTTTTGCGTTTATGGTTTGCAAGGTATCACCTTTAGGATGGTGTCCTATCTTTCAACCGGGAACCAGCCATAAACATGCACAATATTTCATTGAAAAGAGTTGTGTGGTTTCGGAGATCGACGACAGCACCAGCTATCGGGTCCATAGCCTAAGTGGAAATTGTTGGTTATAGTGTAAGCGATGTTCCTGCATTTCTGACATGCTTCCGTAACAGTAGATAACAGTGTGCATAGTGTATCAGAGTGCTTACTAAAGGGTTTTTCAATAAGAACGCTACAAAAGTTTTTTTTTATAAAACAAAATCGGTTTTGGATATCAATGAAATTCTTTATTCCTGTGAAAGTACGTTCGATGCCATTATGTATGGAACTCGATTTCTTTTGCATGGCCACCACGGGCACGCTTGCAGAAGTCCAGACGCTGAACCCAATTTACGACGGTTTTCAAGCATAAATCGGCCGATACTGCTGCACGTCAGTGACGTTTATTCAAAGGTGCGCAGGTGTTCTCTGCACACCCTGTCCAAATCTTATTTTATGCCTTGTGTAATTAACGTTCATTAATCGTAAACACATTTCTGTTTCTTCGATATATTATATTACCTAATCAGTATTTTAGAAAAAGTGATTAAAATGTAAACAACATGTTACAAAAATTGTATCGAACAAAAATCCAAAACTCCCTGTATCGTTATTCCATTCCAATTAATACCTAGCCAAAGTAACTTGGTGATAATGAAACGCATCAGGGTCTGATCCAGGGTGTTCATCTCGCTTTAGAGCACCGTGCCCAGGCAGAATAACATACAAAAAGAAAGACAAAATACAAAATAAAAAACCCTTCTCCCTCATAAATGTGGCAATAAGACAGAGTAGCTTATGTCAAAAAAAGTGTTTATGAGATATTGACGTTTTTGGGTAAATTTGTTGTTTAAGAACTTTTTTGATATTTCTTAATGCTGAAATATAGAATACAGAATATATGTTATATTTTCGTTTAATTTTTAAAAATATATAAAGCACAATGTATTCAAAAAGTGCTTTTAGCAGTTAAGTTCTTTTGCTAAAATCAATTTGGCGATAGTTAATGTCTTATGTAACATAAGTTCTTCTGTCATACCTTCAGAAATTATTATAATGTCCCTAAGTCGACTTAAGATTTTATGATGAATTGCAGATTACAAAAAAACAAAACATAAGGAAATTTTTAGAAACTTTTATTAACTTATTATTTTAATTATAAAAATGTTATTGAAGGAACTCAAACCGTACTTCATTAATTCATAAAGTTTTTTTTAAATAAATATAAGATTTGAATTAAAATAGTATTTTTTTGAACGTTAGGTTGTTAATCTTCTTCATCATCTTCGGTCAAATCGGGATGAAAGTCAGCGACATTGATGCCATTTAAACTTTTATAAAAGGGATGATAAATATTGTCAATCAATGGCAACATATCCAATAAATCTTGCTTTTTCTTTTCATTGATTTCAAGTGGTGAAGAATAACATTTCTGCAGATCAGTTATTTTGATGGAATTGAACCCACGGCGTTTTATATTAAGCGATTTGAAACCTTCGGTTTCATTAAGTGATGTTTTGAAATATACTGTTCCAAACTCTTTTGTGAACCTCATCCACTTTACCTTTTGCCAATAAAATCTCTCTCCGTCATTGTCCACCTTTCGCCACATAAATTTTTCTTTGGAAACAGCTGAGAAATTAAAAATCTCATCTTGATTTATTTCCTTAACTTCAAATTTGTTTTTTACGCCCACTGTTCTCACGAATTGATACCAATCCCGGGGATGATGTATTTTAACGGTTGTCAGCTTTTTCTTTTTTTCAATTAGGGCATGGTCCACGTCGCATTCCATGTGAGTATGCCCCGGAAGAAGAAATTTATGATCAATCGTTTCCACACTATTTTGCAGTTGTAAAAAAGTAGCGAACATTGAAGCAATGAATGAATTTTTATTCTGTCCCGGGCAACAATCACTGTACAAAATCACATGTCGAGTTTCAGCTGGAACGTTTAGAAGATGGTTAAATACACATGACGCGATCTCATTTCCACCACGGTTTGCTAATGCTTCGTGCCACATATAGCATATTGGCCTTCCAGTATTACAGTCATGAACTGTTAAATTATAGGTCCATAATGGGCGCTTATAAAAAGAGACTGACGATCTCAAAAATGGCGTCGGAAGACATTGTTGTAAGTCAAACGTTAGCACTTTTATAGATGAGGAGTTTTCAGCTTTAGATTTGTCAATTGCTTTCGATTTATATGCAGAATCTGCTTCAAGATGGTGATCATTTTGCTCCTTTTTAAGATTGTCTCGTTCTTCCTCAGTAGCAACGTCAATTTTCATTTTTAAGACTTCGCACTTATGACAAGCATCCAATTTTGGCTTTTTAAATCTCAAGTTCAGAGTGTTGAAAATTTTCGAAAACTTAGAAAGTGAAACTGGAACATACCTTTCTGAATAGAGCCGAAATAATTCAGCGATTGATAAATCGCTCGACAAATACCTTTTGGAAGTATCGCGTCTTGTGTAATGCGATTCGTAGGATGGGAAACTTTTTATAAATTGAATAATTTCATTTTCTTTTTCAGGAGCGAGTTTCTTAGGACCAGGATGTTTTCCACGCAAATCACCTGTGAACGACCCAAAGCCTTCCAACTTTTTTTTAACGACTGTTTTGATGAATTGTTCCGATTCACAAAGGGTGTATCTAAAACATTTCTGGCAAACAGAAACCCTTTCTCCATATATTTCCAAGAAATATTTGTTGGTGTATTTCCTTTTTCTCGGATTGGTAAGGCTCTTTTCTTTTCTTACAAATTTGGTATCGTCAACCAAAATCAAGCCGGCAACAAAAGCTTGTCTCAACTCATAAGAAGCAAGTTCCCAGTACGATTTAAAAACAAGCTGTTGATTTTCAAAGGTTATTTTTTCTCTACATTTATTTCGACAATCATCCAATCTTCGTACGGTCCGTTCCTTTACAACTTTTCCAGTTGTAGATATATAGCTTTGACCGGAGTTTCTTTTTTCTTTCCGCATCTTCTTTGTTTGTTTGGCTGTTTTTTCGGTATTTTCTTCGTCGTTTTCGGAACATAATGAACCGCAATCTCCAAATATAAGATTTTGTTCTATTTGGCTTCCAGCATTTCTTGTACCAAAGGAAATTTCCGAAGGATCAGACGGGACAAAATCAGGATCATCAAGTGAATCGTCGTTATCGAAATCTTTTGAATTTTCTCCTTCTGCCTCCATATCTAAACATGTATTTTTGGTTTCGCCAGCATTGCCTCCGTTTTCTTTTGCGTTATTCTGGAAACCTTGATTAACCGATATGTCTTGAACTTTTCTATTTGTGCCTAAGAAATATGTAGGTATGGTTCCATTTCCTATTTTATCTTAAATCTTATATGAACTTACCACCTGAGTTATCTAAATTGTTTTCATTGCATGTAGATGTAGACCGTTCCAAATTTCTATCGGATTGCTTTTTTAATGCCATAGACAGCATTTTTCTTGCACGTTCCATTCTTGAGACTATGTAAGTAACCTAATGTTACTTCACCACGAAAAACTTTGAATAAGAAACTCTTTTTGCTTAGACTGAAGAACACAACCTTTCCTCTTAAGTTAACAGTGCAAACTGGTATGCATTCAACAAAACAAACTTATGTTGATATAAGTAACAGGTATTTAAATTTTGTGTTGCAACAGAATAGCTTATGTTTACTTAAGTTTTTCTGTCATACTAAAATTCTGTAGAAAAAATTGTCTTAATTTTGATAGAACAACTTATGTTTACATAAGTGCCAATGAAATCAAATAAAGAATTTAACAAAACATCTTAAGTGAACATAAGATTTTTTTAAAAAACTGAAGGAACCAAATAAATTACCATATTCAGCCTACTTCAAACGACATAAGTTTTTCTGTTAAAAATAAAATTTTGAAATAATGTAACATAAGAAAACCGCTTAACATAAGCTGCTTTGTTAAAAGCAAAGCATATTTGTTCAAACATAAGTGTTTAGGAAATTCACGATATTTTTTCAACGGAACACTCTTTTAAAATGGGGGTGAGATAGAATAGTTGTTCTCAAACTGTAGATTAATCCTAATGGAAACTCTGAAAAACCACTTATGTCGACTTAAGCTACTCTGTCTTATTGCCACAGTAAATTTACCTGGCGAGGTGTTCTCCTACATCGAGCGCACCTCTTTCCAATTCACATTTCTTCACATCACACTTGGGGTTTCATTTTCGTTATCGTTCCACACTCCAGACGTAGAGTGTTTTATGATATGAGGTGCGTCGTGTGTGTTTTGTTTTTGTGTTCTCTTCAAACACAGAACACAGAAGTTCATCTTCATCTCATCGTCATCATTGAAATTCAACTCCGACACTCGACTCGAACGTCGAACAGCCAGTGAGCCTAATATTTCGTTCTCCTGTGTGGCCTGTGTGCTTTCGCTGTGGCTGTGGCTAGGGAAGGTGCGCTATGCTTTACAGAACCTTGGACGAGTAGTAGGTATGATGTATGAATAATTATTCATTTCCACTCTGGTCCTCTCAGTGTATAGATATGGAATTTGATATAAAGGTCGGTTACACAGAGGCCAACTACTGACAAAAATATGAATTCGAATATTTGAAATTGCAACTGCTTTAATTAAAAAACCTACTTGCGAGACCAAAGCTGTGAACTTTGTTTAGCTGATAAATTGGAAATAATTTACTATGGTAGACCAATTCCACTTTTTCCAAATTTAGTTTAATCTTTTATTTGGCACTTTCATGAAAAAATTGTGATTCCAAGCTTTGGCTGTGTGGTTGCCCTTTTGTAAGCAAAGTCTTCTGTCTGGACTTCTTTAAACAAATTATCTAACCATTTTAGAGTTGCTTTAAAATAGAACATAAATAGCAACAAAATACATGTATATATGTATATACCTACTCGTATACCTAGGTACCTATAAAAAAAACAAATAAATGTGATAGTTGTCTATCACGTCCTCGTAGTATCCTGGAACCTGGAATATAACTAAAAATACACTATCTTACTATGTTAGAAAATTAGTGAACACCCTACTGAAAGCACCACGGCACGTCACTGCTGCACGTTCGATATTCCTACGAAGTTCATCAATCGTCGGTGGCTTGTTGGCATAGAGTGGTCTATGGCATAGACCATAGACTTGACGTAGCCCCACAGGAAATAGTCTAAAGGCGTTAAATCGTCCCTGTTGAAAAACCCTTTATTTCCAGTGCAGAATGGAACGTTGGCCAAAGTGAGGAAAAAGTTTTAGCTTATAAAATTACTATTTCGGGAAACACTTATTTTGGGTATGACTTGTTACCGTAATGTTCCCGAATTTAAGTGAGCTGTCAAATTAGTTTTCATGTGTTTGTAAGTTGGTTCGCACGAAAAAGAAAATGTGATATAGAAATACTGGTACCTTCCCTCTTTAATTGGGATGCTAAAGTACCTAAACGAACAAAGTGTCATGAAAATGGTATAATGGAGGTAATATAATGCGATTTTAATAATTCCATATCTTCGTACCCGAGTGCAAAATATTTTAACGAAAATCTGTTTTACTACAAATAGGTACCACGCGCTAAAGAAATATTCAGGATTCAGATTCAGCTGGCCCGGCGAAATACAATTGCAATAACCGCAGCGATTTACTTGTCGGCCAACCTACCGCTTTTTTCGTTCCATTTACGGGTGCGTACACGTACAAAGCGAGAGGTTTGCCGACACGTGAGCTCGCTACATACAATTGACCATGTGAGAAACATGGAACGCTATGCTGACGATGATTGTGTTGTTGTCTATCTCGGTCTCCATCCTATCGATTGTTAATATTCCGATCTGACTGTTCGTCCTGATTTTCTGAGACGTGAAACGTTTGACCTTCGCTCTGGCGGCATGATCAAATTTGTCTTGGAATCGCCGAATCGCACACAAACTTTCATCCCCTATATCATCCTGTCAAAGTTTTGTTTTCGAGACATAAAGTAGCCTATGGCCTTCCTTGGGCCCAATCGAAACCATCAAGCTCAAAATCTTTAAAAACTAACCATCCTCTTTCGAGTTATGTGCGTAAAAACTCAAAACGCTCAACAACTTCTGTGTTGCCTATCATCATCATCATCTCAAACATTTCAACTTTCAAGGATCCTGAAAATATTTGGCAAACAAAAATGATGCATTCAAACACCATCAAACAAATCGAAGTATCTACTCCATTTCAAAAAGCTACTTAATGTGACATAGTAAACATAAGCAATCTTATTAGGTGCATTTAAAACAAAGAAATTTCAAAATTGTTTGCAACAACAATTTGCTTGCAAAATAATTAAAATAATTGACAACAACAATTGGCATTAAAATTATTATTTTTTTTTTTTGTATATGAAGTATCACTACTCGATTTCCACCCCGTTTATTTTTTTTTCAAAGTGCATTTCCCCATACAAACTTTCATAACCTTTTTCATCCCCTCAAAGTTCTGTTTTCGCGACAAAAAGTAGCCTATAACCTTCCTTGGTCCAAAACGAAACCGTCAAGCCCAAAATCGTTGAAATCCAACAATTCTTTATCGAGTTATGCGCGCACACACGGACTTCATTGCCTTTTATATATATAGATAGTTATTACTTATTTTCTACATATTTTTCAATGTTTTATCCTCATTTTAATCATAAGAACACTAAGCTTTATTTATGCTGAGATAATAAAAAAAAATATTTGAAATTACCCTTCGCATGTGATCCACTGTGTACTATGGGTGTACACTATACACAGTGAATCAGTCATGGTACACAGTGAAACAGGGATATTTAAAATCAATTTATTCAGTAAAAACACAAGTTTTTTTCATAAAATATGTACTAAAATAAAAACTCTTCACATGTAATATAAAAATAAATAAAAAAAAACTTAACAGTTGCTAAAAATTATTGCTAACTATAAGCTTCTATCGAACAGCCGTATTTGGAAAATTAACTGTGTAACACTTCCAACTGATTCACTGTGTACACTACGCTCATTTCACAAAAACATGTTAATAATTTATAAAATATTTCACCAAAGTAATCAAATCGAAAAGAATTTGTAAGGATATATAAGCAAAAGTACAAATAATATTCTGAAATGAAGTTGCAATAAACACTTTTTGAATAAGATAAAAAATAAAACAGAAAAAAAAAATTACTTACCTATCCAGAAAACACAAATGCACGAGTGTAGCCATCATCGACATCGCAATCGCGCAGACTAATTAATAGTCTGTTGCGAGGGGAAGTAAAAATGTGTTCTTTCCTCTTTTTCAGATTTATTTTAAAATAAAAAGAAACGTTATGAGAGCAAGTGATTCACTGTGTACACTGATTCACTGTTGACACCTTTACCCTACATACTTTGGCAAAATGGCGATTTGTTTGTAAACGTCATTCTCAGATGTTGTTTCTCAGAGATGGAAAAAGTTGGCTGTTCCAGATACCTATGCCTTTTAATAACAACGAAGAAGAAGAAGAAGGTTTCCAAAATTGTAGCCTTTTCGGTGCTAGTAATTCCTATCTTTCACAAGTGACAGAGGAGATTTGTAATAATTTTGTAAACTCTTTTTTTTTTCGAAACTTTGGAAACTGCGGTTCAAACAAGTGCGTTCTTCTGCGCACAATCCCCGCAAAAGGTGATTTTAAACTTAATTTTGTAGAAGCAAACAAAGCATTGGAAACAGTAAGAGCCGAACATTAACAAGTAAAGGATTACTAAATGTTTGTATTGACAACTAAGGTGTTAAATCTTGAAAAAATGTTAGACAACTTAATGCCGAACATGGTTTGTTTTTACCAGATTTTTATTTACTGAAAACTGTTTGCATATATTTGTAACCGCAGTGCAATTTTGGGAAAATACTGGCTCTTTCAGTGTATTTTATGTCCCCATCAGGCTTGGGGAATGTTTAATCTTCCTTCTGTATATCGATTTAAAAGCCTTTTACAGCTTTGTGGCCGAATGCACCTGGTAACATCGAGTTTAATCTCAAGAGCTTAGAACTCAAAACGGTTTAGCTATCTGACCTTTGTAAATATTTTTACATTTGTGCTGCCAAAATGTCTCTTGAAACCCACGTGGACTGCAGCTGAAAAGGTGACGCAGTGTTAGGAGTTGAAGATTATGGTGACGACGAACATCGGTCACCGCACCATGCAAGCAGTGTGCCAGACACTATTTTGTACACCCCAATTGCAAGCCTGTAATGCTCAAGAAATTGCTTGTAAAAGCAATCGAAGCTCTTCAGAAAAGCGATTTGATTCCATAGCATATTGTTTAAGACCAAGGTTCTAATTTTATCTTTTCATTACTACAGCAACGCCCTATTTTTTTAGTCAACAATGCTGAGATATTTTTCTTTTATGATGTTCCACATTTAATTTAAAGCACCCGTCGTTGCCTGCTAAGGAACACCATAATTTTCGATAAGAAGACTCCATCTTGGGCAGATATAGATAAGATTTACAATGCCGATTCCAAGAATGAGATTAAGGCTGCTCCAAAATTTACCTCTGCACACATTTAGCCAAATAACTTTCAGCGAATGATAGTAAGATATGCGACCCAAATGCTAAGCCACTCGATTTTCGCCGGCCATTAAACTTTTGCATAAGTTCGTTCCGATTTAGTTGCATTAAAACATCTATGTTTTGCCACTTCTTTGACAAACTCTTCAACATATTTAATAGGTACATCAAATAATGTGCAACCGCAAAACTATAAAGAAGCAATTTCACTAACATCAGAAACCCAGGAAGATTTTCTGGGAAAAGCAAGGAATGTCAATGCTACAGATGGCAAAAACGTGAGATTTATTTATGAAACAATGTTGTTAAATATATCACTAAATATATAGCTCTGGCAACATCTGCAGTTGCAATTAGGAGTTCAGGCGAAAACAACATAGGTACGTCCAACTGACACTTGCATGTCACATGCTTTTAAAAAATTTTGGTTTATTGAATATCTCAAGGCCGTAAGAGCTGGAAATAGAGAAGCAATTGAAGATTACCAAACTGAAGTTTTTGAAAGCTTTTCTAAAATGATTTGATTATGAACACTAAATTGTTGGATGAGAAACTTATATCTAAACCGAATAATATATTCGAAATAAGCCTTGCTAACGAAATAAATGGAGCTGATTTCTTACAGAAAAGCAGCTTAACTTATGTATGTGGTTGGATTTTCCATAAATGTTACGAAAATCATAGTTGAAGCTTACATCTATCTGCATTTTCAAACAGCTCCGAACCGTCAACGAGCCTATTTCTAACCACCACTTAGCAAAATAATAACTCTTACCCATCGTAGCGGAACACCTTTTTCATAATTTGAGAAGGTATTCCCCCTACACTTGTTGCAAAAATTTAGCAACGTTTTATATTTTGAAATATTTTTTTGCGAGTTAAAATAAATTTCGCTTTGAAATTTGTTAACAGAGATTATGAGTGATATTTGCGTCATGTGTAGCATCATGCAACTTAATTTTTTTAAAAAGTAATTTTGGATGACCTTATCTAAGTACAACAATTTTCAAAGTTCTGAGATTAGTAACAAATGTAACTATTTATTCTGAAAACTCTGCAGCAAGTTAAAATCATGATTATATATTGCTGTCATTTTCCCTGCTGGTTGCAAAAAATACTTTTCTAATGTTTTGCAGCGGATGAAAAATAATGGTGCCTGGAAATATAGCTTTCGTATAGTATTTATATAGTATGTTTGTTCCCAACAAACAAATTTATGCACTACACAGCACCATCGCGTAGTAACGATGTTAGCTGCATACAACCATGCACACAAACAAAGTTTCATTGAGATCGGTTGAGTTTCTCAAAAAAATCGACAACAGCGCCACCTATCGGGTCCAAAACTACCCTATCTTTCTAGCTGCATACAAACATTCACACATACAAAGTTTCATTGAGATCGGTTGAGTTTCTCAAAAAAATCGACAACAGCGCCACCTATCGGGTCCAAAACTATCCTATCTTTCTAACTGCATACAAACATGCTCGAATACAAAGTTTCATTGAGATCGGTTGAGTTTCTCAGAAAATGGACAACAGCGCCACCTATCGGGTGTCGGTTTCTCGGTGACGATGACGCGGTGTCGTTTTAAAGGTAACGCGAATTCATTAATTTCTTCCCATCTAAAAGTGCCCAACGCGCCTAAAGAAGTAATAACTTCAAAAACATGAAACAGAAAAGGTGCAGTTGCACATGCATGCATAAGAAAAAATCACTTAAAATAGACCCGTCTTGCCGGATACAACTTTGGAAAACCCATGTTTTCAACTGAATATATATATTTTTACGCGTTTTTGCATGATTTTATAATTTTTTTCTTTTCTTTTATGACTTGTTTGACCTTTACCACACTATACCTAGTTTAACATAAAAAAAAAAAGTCATAGGTATGAAAGTTTTCGAATGCCAGGAAACATGCCATAAAAAGGCAAGTATTAGCTTCTGTAGCAGGCATTCATTTTTTGTCAGTAAACCAAAATACATCTTAAAACACCATTATGGATTCTATTGGCAAAGGAAAATCAATAAGCAAGCAAACACGAGCGGTTATCATCAACGTTATAAAACATGAGATGGAGAAGGCCGAAACACATTTGAGAGTTCAGAGCTGGAAATTTATTGATGAAGCATCCAAAATAACAGGAGTATCCAGAAGCTCGAATATGGAGGATTGTTAAAGAGTATGAAACAAGCGGTACAGTCAGAAGTCCAAAAAAAAGGACCTCACAACCATTATGTCACCGGACTGGACAACTTTGACATCAGCGTAATGAAAAGAATAATTCAATTTTTCAATTCAATAATTTCAAAAAATTTTTTTGATACGTATTCATTTTCTTTGCTTTACATTATTTTATGGCAATTTCGATATTTTTCATTATTTCTTTATTTTTTTGAATGTAATGTTCTACTTCGTGCATGAAACTTTTTTCATGAGTTACTACAATAATTTATTGGTGAAACTCAATGACAGTTAAAACACGTATCAATAATAAAAATTACGTTTTCCAATATCGCTGCAAAAAAGACAAAGTACAGAAAAGCATTAACAATTTCATGCGATCAAAAATACCTTAAAAGAGAAAATTTCCCTTAAATAAATTGCTACTGCGCATGTTGGGATCTTTCTTCTTTTATGGGACGGACTATACTATAATTTCTTAGTCTAATATGTGCATTTTACATTCTATCGTCAATGACAACTTAAAGATAAGTCAGTGACTTTTTGGATAATAGATATTTTTTTGCCCAAAATGTTTTTTATTGCTCAACATAATCTCCTTTTAGCTCGATACACTCAGCCCAGAATTTTTCCAATTTTTTTATTTCCTCCGTATATGTTTTTTTTAACGTAAAAAATAAAGCTTAGCCGGCACTCGAAATTCACTTTTTCCATTTTTATTAAAATTGTAGAGGTTTATTGCTTTAAATAGCTCTCAAACAGAATGTAAATGATACCAGCTACTCAAAATGTCAGTCACAGTAGTCTAATTAGAGATGACAGTTGACGATAGTAAAATAAAAATGTACAGTTACTGAGTATTAAATTCAAAAAGTCACTGACTTATCAAACTGCCCGCGTATTATTTATTATTGACCGGTAGTTTAACCGTCCTAATTTCTCGTTACTTCTAAATTTTAATTTAAAACTTCGAAAGTGAAAGTAGCCATGTAGTATACAGTTTTATATTGGATAGAAAAGTAAGAATTCAAAACATTGCACCTTACCATATTATATCATAGCTAAATAAAATACATTAAATAAGTACCTGCATCTTTGCACCTCACACCACTATACATATGTATGTATAGCAATGCAAACAGTACCGTCAACTACCCTAACATTGACCGATTTTGAACTTTAAATGCAGATATAACACCCTTGTGAAGTATTATCGGCGTAAATACAATTGCAGGCTAGGGGGGCAGTCGTTCTTTACCATTTCTCAAAAATTTACGAAGATGTTATTTCTTTTTTTAAAGTTATTAAGAAAACTATAGTGGTCAATGTTAGATCCCATTTGTGCCTAACATTGACCGCCCAATGTTTCTAACATTGACCACCGGCTAAATAATAAAAACACAGTAGTTTATCTGTTTATTTTTAATTAAGTATTGTTACTATAAAAAAAAAATTAATTCAGTTAAATTAAATAATAAATACATACGGCAGCACTTTATTTCACTTCATTTCATAACCGTATCATAAAAAATAAATAAAAACTAAAGTCTTATTAATAGGTAGATTAGGTACATAGTTAATTCATTGCATCTATCTAAATCCAGTCTAGTTTGTATCACATTATCACATTAATTAGTTATTTAGTAAAAAGGAAAATAAAAAGAAAATGTTTTTTAAGCTAATGAAGATCTTTGGAGCTAAGTAAGACTTGCTGGAAGAGGTCTTCGACTGACGAGTCATCGTCATAGTTGGAACCCACGAATTCAATTTGGAGTTCTTGGAGTGTATCAGTCTCAGTCGGTTCATAAGAAACATCGTCTGTATTTGCAACAACGAGATCCTGATCGATGATAGCAACATCGTGATCCACAGCCACAGTTCCAGAGGTTACAGGTGCCCCGTAGCCCTCTATATCCTCGAGCATAATTCCAAGTCCAGGCTGTGTTTTCACCTTTGTACGCCGTTTTCGGGCTGGTGATTCTCCAGAACCAAAACGCAGTTCTTTTAAAACTGTTACAACCGACTCAGCTACATTGGACCGTACTTCATCACTATTTATTTCTGTTGGATCCGGTAAACGTGAAATCACTTCGTTTGGATTGAAAGGCACTATACCACATTTCTTAAAACCTGATATAAGGTTTGGAGATCGATTTTGTTTGTTCAGGCTTTCTTCTATTAATTTTTTCAATAGTGCCGGAAATGCGTCTTTAGAGAGCGTTTGCGCCTTGTGAGAACGCTTGTCTTTCCACTCGTCCAAAATTCGACGCCAAACTTTTTTAAGTGGTCCAAAAAAGGCGACATCTAGCGGTTGACAAATGTGGGTGGCGTTTGGTAACAAGCAAGCAAACCGTATATTGTTTTCCTGAGCAGCTGAAACGACGACTGGGGAAAAGTGACTTGCCAAATTGTCTCCCAGAAGAACGATAGGACCGCTTAACCTCCTCGTGTGAGGAAGGAAATGGTTTAAGAACTAATCTTTAAATATGGTTCCGTCAAACCACCCCGACTTGCTCCGGTTGTATTTGGTTTTCGGAGGACCTCCCAGTAACCATGACGCCCATAAATTTTCCGCCTTATAAACCACATATGGTGGAATGAGCTCCCCTGCCGCAGATCCACAAAACATTATTGATATGTTCGACTTTGTTGAGTCCTTAATGTTTTCGGGGTACCTTACTCCTCTCTTAAAAACGCATTTTTTTAAGCCAGGATCATCCGAAAGGTTCGTCTCATCATAATTGAAAATATTTTGAGGGCCTATGAACTCATTTTCCAGGGTCAGTGTAGTTTTTAAATTATTGAAAAAGTCGTTTACATGCTGACGACTGACCTTGGCTTTGGATGGCTTTAAATTTTGCGAAGCTCGTACACAAAGATCATGCTTGTGTCTTGTAAGGAACCCTTTTAACCATTTTCTGCCCGGCATATTATTTTTTTTAAACAAAGGAACCTCACGATTGCAGGAATCGAGATAGTTTTTTGTGAGGCACCTCAAATTATCCCCAGTAAAAGGAAAGCCCCACTCACTTACTCTTATTAATGATTTAACTATCTCCTTTTCTTCTAAATCTGAGAGTACCGTTGGGCACCCGATTTTTTTCCCTTTAATTCCCTTAATTCGGTTCATTAATGTTCCCTTTGCTATTTTATACTTTTTAGCACATGCATTGATGCTGGATGTTCCATTTTTTATTTCTTTCAATGCTAGCTCCATATCTCTAGCTGAAGTGCTGTTGTAACGTCGCTTTTCGGTTTTTTTTGGCATCCTGAATCAAAAATATTTGAAAAAAGAACTGGTCAATGATTGGAACCGTCTACAATATGTATGTGCCCTAAAATTGACCGGCGGTCAATGTTAGACACCACTCAGTCAATGTTAGGAACAATAAATAAAAATTAAGGTGTAATTTTTAATTTTCACTTTTAAGATTAATTAACTTCTTTTATTGCATAGAATTTACATATTTCTAAGAGAAAACATTTTAAATAACATACCTGATTTTGCTACAACAACTATCCTAACAATATTTTACGATTAAAAGTTTCCCGCACTCGAATTCGCAACTTTTTAACCACGTTTACTATTTGCCGCCTAAAGATACATTTCTGCCCGAAAATCAGCTTAGTACTCAAAATGCCATCTGGAGGTTAATAGGGAAACAATTTTCTGAAGAGAAAAATTGGTTTGTTCGATTCATTTGCTGACTGGAGGGTGTGAAATATCTTTCCTGATTTCGGTCAATGTTACGGACGCGGTCAAAGTTAGGGTAGTTGACGGTAGATCAATGAGGTACTTTAAACCTGATCAAGGCTACAATTCTGACTAATAATAAAATCGTAAATTTCGAAAACGTTATGAATTTTATTATTTTCCCTCAAGTACAAGAAAATAGCGCGAGCAAATATGTTGACGTGGTGGGCGCTTTTAGAAGAGATCGAGTAACCGATGTGTCGACTCACCATCACCAAAGAAAACCAAAACGAAAGTCGCGCACAAATCAGCATTCAGCACAAGTGCAAACAACAAAAACAAAATACATATGCAATGCATGAAATAGGCAAGTGGAACAAACCGTAGGTATGCTCCGCTAGCTTTAAGCTTTGCGCTGCAAAAACAACGATGCGTCGTGTGCTATGGGAAATTGTAAGTTTTCTTCTGAATTTACGTTATTTACCACTCGTTTTATAAACCTTCTGTGAGTTCTTACTTTTCTTACAATTTCTTGGCTTCTGGAATATGGCGAACCAACCTTTTTGAAAGAATTTGTCCTACCTATAGCAAAATACTCGTTTGATTCGCAATTTGAAAAAGTTCGGAATCAGAAATGTCGTCTTAAAAATAATTTAGGTAAGTTCGGGCATTATGGCGCACCGGGCTTTATGGCGCACCTCGCAAATATCATACTTCCCAAACTCTAATTAAAATTAAAATAATACAGAAACTTCAATCTTTGCCGAACACGTGCGCTGTAAACATAGACAGTCGGTACGACGAGTTTCGCTGAACAAAAAAATGAAAACAAAAAAGAATTTGTTGGATTTTGGTTTTTTATAATTTCGCTTTGTGTTTGGATTCGTTTTTCTCGGTAAGTATACAACGCAGGTTTTCTGTGTGAAGAGTGGAATGCAGAATACAGTTTCAGTTTTGTTGTGTAATGGCAAAAATTTGAAATGAAAACAGAACTACGTTTTTTTTTAATGTGTTGTGAATAAGTGATTTTTGTGTTATATGGCGCAGGTGCTGTAAGGGCATTTGATTTATTATTTTTATTTAATTTATTTATGTTACTGTTTTCTCTAGTTTATTTAAAAAATAAAAAACAATTAAAAAATGTTGTTCGTAGAAAAGTTATTTCAGATAGAAATTTTGTGCGCCATAATGCCCGAAGTTACCCTAGATCCAAAATCCGAAGGGTCAATCTGAAGGTAGGTACTCTGGGCTCTCATCGCGTAATTTATCAAACGATAGTCGTCGAAACCTCGTTTTCATTTTGAACAGTTTGAACATGACTGTAAACAAACTCTGACACCTAAACAATCAAAAAATGATTGGAAATTGTTTTTTTTTTTTCTTGAATTTGTGTATTTTTTCTCGGTGTCATTGCAGAAATGATTAGGTTGTAAGGAATAAGGAATCTATAGTACATCAAGATGCATGTAAATACATATCGCCTAAGCAGAGTGAAATGTGAAAGTGTATTATCAAAACCATTCTATTGGATAAGGTGCTGTCGACGAACGGCTAGGAAGAATTAAAACAATAAGCCAAAGTGTATGCAGATGTAGGAGAATTTTTATTTGCTCAATTTATTGTAAAGAAAAAATAAAACAAATGAAACTAAAGTGCAATAACCATTTCTTTTACAACTCGGAAAAGATTGAGTCGCCTTCAAAGAGAACAAAAGTTCGCTTTCCTAGAAATATTTTTTATACTTCTCTCTAAAACTGAAATTCTCCAACTAAAACTGAAAATATGGCCCAAAAACGATGAAACGATTGCAAAATAGGCATCGTTCAATCGAATCGTTTCGACGAGGGTATTTGACGTTTAAATTAGTAACGTGAAGCAACAAAAAACGATGATCGTCCAATCGTTAGGACGATTATCGTTGTTTGGTTGTTACACGAAGTTGAAGTATCGTCGAGACGATGTCGTTCGATCGTTTTGTGCCTACGCGATTAGAGCCCTGGCCTGAATAGTTAAACTTTGTGTGCAAAAATAAACATTCCGCGGTACTAATAATCATTTTTAGTGTCCAGGCTAAATTTTTCGAGCTCACAATGGCGAAAATTTCCATACAAAATTGCATATTGTGACCTAGGAAATATTTAGTGTGAAGGTTAAAAATGATTATTGGTAAGGCCCATTGTGTCTACAATTGCATTGATTTCCTTCAATCAATTTCATTGATTAAGCTTTTATTACATTGGAAATGGCATTAAATCGCTGCTACAATCCACAAATAATAATAAAGTTAAATCAACTAAATCTAATAGTGGCTGCTCGTGTTGCTGTGAAGGAAAATGAGAATCTACTTGTTATAACCATTGATAAGAGTGACTATATTATTGATGGCATATTAAACCAACGGAACTCACATCAAAAAAACTGTTGCTGCTGCTGCAAAAAATTCTATATCCCTCGTCAAAACACAAAGAAATCTTGCGGCTGTTAAAGTAACTCTCACTGTTAATATACAATTATCTGTTTCATAGTTTGATAACTCTGCCTCATCTGCTGATTCTGATGGAAAACCATACAAAAATGTTATTGGGTGCAACAAGACACCAAGTGGAATTAGCGGGAGTGCCGTTGACTATAAATATCATTGATTACTATTCGCCATAAAAATAACCTGCCTTTTGGTTATAAATATAAATATAAACGATCAAAATAAGTTGATTGACCAAGTTGGTGTTCGCTTTACTTGCTATCATAACTATCAATGAAAACATTGAGGAGATTTATGAAATCCTCTGAAAAAAACGATGAGAAAACATTTTCCGTGGCTTTATAAATAACTTCTAAAATTAACAAATGCAACAAGTAAAGCTCATAAAAAAATAATAAAGTAGAAAAATTCCCAAAATAATATCAATTTGAAAAGCTAAGCAATGATTACGATGCATTACACAAATGTTTGTACAATAAATATTTGACATTGAATGTCAGATTTTGTAAACAATTTTGAGTAGGTATGTATACTTAAATGATAGAAGAAAAATAAGAGCCATTCCAGGAGTTTTTTGCAAGCTTTTCTGAGTCTGTTTACAATTAAAACAGCATTGAGGCAAAAAGTTTTTCTAATGCTAATTCTAATTTTATTTCTTTAGACTTTCTGGAATCAACAGAATCAGATGTCTTTTCTGGTTTAGGGAAACTGGTTGATAACCCAACACAGGACTCTGATTCAGATCAGGTTCATTTCTAAAACTTTTTTCTGTTAAACGCATTCGATATGGGTTCATAAAACCATAACGCAACTCCACTGTTTAACCATAGCAATTGAAGTCAAAGAGAAATGAGAGAAACCCCGTCTCATCAAAAGGATCTTCCTCGTTTGAGCAAAACACGATATGATTAACGCAGAACGTCACTGTGAGTGCTTTTTAATTGAATGTCAGCTCGATCCAGAATTCCATTTGGAGCGGGCGCAGTAGCGTGTTTTTGTGCACGAATTTTGCTTAGTAACAGTTCTTATATTTTATCTGTGCCTCTCAAAATTGTGTAAAATGCCTCACTAAAAATAGGTATTTTTGTTGATAGATCGAATGTGTCATACCTATCTATATTGCACCAATCCATAAAAAATGTCCAAGTTCGACTTTGAAAATTTTCGGGGGCATCTCAAAGATCCTAAAATTATTTGAGTCCATCGTCGAAGACGAACTATTTTTTTCTTATAAGAGAACTAATTTAACCAGAGCAGCATGCTTTTTTAAGAGGAAAATTAACTGCTACTAATTCGATGCAATTTTCTTACTAACAGAAGCCGGGTATGAAGAATTCAAAATTTGTTTAACTTGAGGATGCTGGATTGGCTTTAATATTATCTTTCCAATAGAAAGCAATGTGTTGCAATGAATGGAATCTACTCCAGTGATGTCAAGTCTGGTGTTCCCCAAATAAGCCACCTGGGACCATTTCTTTTCTCTCTTTTTATAAATGGCATCAAAACTTTCTTTTCATTCTATAAGTATCAACTTTTCGCGGGTAACATTAAGTTATTTGCCAAAACTAAGTATTCCGTCGAATTGACTTGACCGCATTTTTGGTATGTTGCGGTAATAATGACTTGCTGCTAAACCTTAAAAAGTGTAAAAAAAATTGTTTACAAAAATTGCTCCCCCATTCCGACTGAATATTTTTTTCAAAATTATGTTCTTACTTTATTTAAATTTGTTAACGACTTGGTTGGACCGTTTGACAAAAAACCTAGCTTCAATACGCACATTGATCAAATCATTCAAAACGCCTGCTCTATGATTCTATGATGAGAGTGATAAAGAGACCTAACAAGGATTTTCGGATAACAATTTTTGCTTTTGCGACTTATAACCAACTTAAGTGAGACGTATGTCACAAATTCAACTTGGGACTTACGTCCCACATCATCGGGACAATAGTCCCACCTATATATATTTTTTTTTTGATGAGCTTATAGAATTCTCCCAGAAGAGCCCGCAACAAGAAATCTATAACCAGTAAAATTGTTTTTTGTTGTGCTCTGCTATCGTGGTTTTACGCATTACCTACTTACAATTACAAAAAAAATACTGTTACTAAAAATTTACGAAATACAATAAAATCATGTCAGTAAATGGTTTCCTAGTTAGTCCAATTTCATATCTCCTAAAGCTACTTTCGGGAAAATGGAAAATCATACTTCAAATACTGAAAATATTTAAGGTTTCTACTCACGAAATTGCGTAATTTTTTTAGTTGTATTTTCACAAATTCTCAAAAGCTAGAGTTTTGCAAGTTTCTTTTCTTAAACAAAAAAACATTTGTTAATATATTTTCTCTAATCCTCAAACTTGTTATGAAATAATAAATGATTATTTTTGTTTTTTCTACCTATTGGTTTAATTTTCTAAACTATTAAGAACAATTTTTGGTATGTGCTAATGGAGATCTACAACTTTTTTCTAATATCCCACATGCGAAAATTTGGGAACTAGGTCCCATCTTCGACAAAACTGTTTTGGAACTTATGTATCAATAGGGTTTGGCATGTAAGTCCCAAATTCGATTCGCGACGTACATCTCACTTATGTGGGACAAAAGGTCCAAAATTAATTTTTTTTTAGAATTTATGTACCTTACGAAAAAGTAAAAAAAAAACAACTTATCGTTATATTGTAATATTTGGTAGTGGTGTCATTGTCTTAAGCTAAAAGCAAAGATAATATAATTACCTAGATGACGCAGTCCAATAGGAAATGTTGTCATATGAAACCAAAATGCAAAACATTAAGAGCTTTTCCAAAAAGCTTTTACAGAGAGAAAGCGTAGGTAACCAAAGCAAAAGGAAAACACACATCTATATAAATTACACAGATCACTTATTCGGTCTCCCTTTCATTATTCCTCATTTTTGTCTTTCCTCGAAGTTGGACGTGTTACATGCATATTGAACTCATACGAATGCAAGCGTATCATTTGGATGGACATCGTTCGTGCATGACTGATTTTCTTTCTTTTGTTATATCCTATTCTTCTTCTTCTCATTTCTCAATATGAATCGAATGTCCTCCTCTCCTGCTCTTCGGAAAAAAAAATACATATTGTGCTTGATGGAATAAAAATCGAGGGATTCTCATTCATTTTTCATTATCTGCCTCATTTCATGTTGTGTATTTTTTTAGAACAAATTAAAGGCAAATTTATAGGTAATTCTTTGGCAAAACATTAAATAGGAAGCAAAATTAATAAAGTAAAATAGGTAGGTACCCACATGAAATATAGGAATTAAGCGTAACTTTGGGACATTAAGCCTATTACAAAAACATACCGTAGATATGCGAAAATACATAGATCGTGATTTCTGTAGTATTTTTTGAGAAATAATTAAAATCTGACGTCTTCGAATTTTTTGAGGAAAACTAAGCACGGCATTTTATTTACAATACTTATGTTATCTGCAATATATATATTTTGGTCAAAACCGTTAGAGCGTTTTTTGTAACAAAACTGTATACCAAATATTGCAATGTATAATTTGAAAAATACAATTGCGTAACTATTTAGTTGAAAACCGATTATAAGTTAGTGTTCAGGATGTAAGAATTCTTCGTTTTTAAAGTTTTAACGAAATCAAAGATGAGGTTTTCGAGATATGAGCAGTTTTCAAAATTAGCGTTTTCGATGCTTCGAATTAAAAATTGAGGACACAGAAGTTTTGAAGACATCCATTGGACTCTAAGTTTGCAGTTTGGTCAAAATCGTTAATGCTGTTTTCCGGTAAACTGAAAAAAATTAAATTTAAAAAAATTCTTTTTTTCAAAAATCCATTGTGCGATAATATAGAGAAAAACTCAGTTTGCTATTAAGTTATAAATTACCACATTACCTTAGAAATTAGTTTTTGTTACAATCGTATAGACCGTTTTCGAGATATGTCGAAATTTCAAAAGTACCGTTCGAATTTTTAGCCAAAAACTGAGTATGCAGTAATGGTATATGGTAACCTCACCTACTTAGCTTAAATATCAATTTTGGTTGAAATCGTTAGAGCCGTTTTCGATGGGAAGTACCATTAATATTGATGTTACCTTGAAAAAAAAAATACCTCCCGAACTGTTAGCCCAAAAACTCCAAATCCGAGGTTCGAACGTAATCCGGTAAGCCGTTTAGGATGTAGGCCCGTGAAGGACTGACAGACGGACAGACCGGACAGAATTTTGCGACCCACTTTTTTGAGTTCCTCCATCATCGTAATATGATTGTTTATTCGTAAGTATACCTATTCCAATGGAGAAATCATTTGCAATTCAAATCAAATTCATAAACGCTTTTTTTAATTAGTTTTATAAACATTGCGTGCTCTTATTTTTCCCAGCAGATTCCTGACTGCATTATTTAGTTCAGGAAATCTAAATAAATTTTGTCAACAAGTACCTACCTATAATTAGAACTACACACTTTACTCCAAGAAATACCCCTATATTGTACTCTATATTTAGTCTTCCCATATTTATCCTTATTATTTTTGTATTACGTCTTAAACTATTAAAACTAAACGATATGCTACCTTTCAAAATCAATTTAAAACTAAATTGAGTGTAACCCTATATATGCATATAGGTACGTACCTATCAGAAAAATGTGTTTGTCCCTTTTTCTTTCTAAGCGAGTGTAAAGTGAGATAATAATTCAACAGTTGTCGGTTTTTTGTTCTACCAACTGCGATTTTTATTTACCTATCACAAGAAAAATTTAAATTTTTGCTTGTGGGGAATGGGAACGAGAAGCACAGGATAAAACGAAAGCAAGAAATTTCGTCACGCACAATACATTTGTGCACACACGCAAACGATTACGATATGCTCAATTGGCACTCAGGAAAAAGCTTTTATTTTGTTGGATAATCGTTGTTGGACGAAGAGAAGAGCTTTTTGTTGGACAATCGTTGTTGGACGATCGCAAGAAATGTGGACATCAGCCAACATGGGACTGCGACATCTGTATATTATATTATCTGTGCTAAAAGGATGAAAAAAATGTTCTTTTACTTGTATATTCTATGTAATTTAAATTTAAATCAGGTAAGTTTGATATCTCAAACGCATGATAATGCTAAGGTTTTCGTATTGTTTTCCAATTTATATACGACTTCTTAGTTTTATTTATTTATGATGTAAGAGTCAGATACTTGAAACAGTTTCCTTACAAGAAATTTTGCAATTTTGTGTTGTTATTTCGTTTTAATGATACCAAGATGAATCATCAAACAAATTTTCACAATACTCTACCTCTACCTCTACCTCTACCTATACCAGTAATTAAAGAACTTTTTTTGTGGGAGATAGATATTTCATTAATTGATGAACTTTAAGCTTTTGTTTGACCTTACAAAAGAATGGACGTGCTGCTACGGGTGGGTAAACAAAAGTCAAAACCGGTTCAACACATTCTACTATGTATATCGAGACACGAGGCATGAACATCATAGCCATAGGTTGCTATTGTCACAGTCTTGCAAAACACAACTTAAAAGTGCCTGGCGAGTTAGTTCTGCAGCTAACTTAGGCCCATTTTATTCACTCGAAGTTGAACACAACTTGGGAAGTTTCCCATATAAAAATCCCCAAGTTGTATTCAACTTCGAGTGAATAAAATGGGCCTTAATGCACTAGCTGATGCGTTATATAATTAGCTTTCAAACTTTACACAACTCCTCCTTTACTAAGTCTAATGCAAGGTTCATGCAAAGGGAATAATTATTTATATCCGTTAATGAAGCAAACATTTCGGAAGAACAAACTATACGCTTACACACCTAAATTATCACTAAGGCTTCATTGCGGAAACACTTCCGCACTTCCACTCTGAGGAGAATTTATTGATTTTACCGACAGGGAAGAAGAGAAAAAAGAATGAATGCCACAAAACCCCAACCGCACCTTTTATCTTACAAATCTACTAAATCACTTCCAACAGACCATTATTCGCATCACTGCGCTCAGTGAAGGGATAATTTCTTTACCCGACAGCCCTCAATATTCACCTTAAATTTAGCATAGGCCTACAAACAGCATCATAACAAAAACTCCAAAGTGATCCTTTTCCAGGTCAACTACTTGCAAAGGACAAGCCGCCAACGACATCAAAAAGGCCAAGCTACAGTGCAGCAATACGAAAACTGCCTTGACATTATCACTGAGTATTTGAGTATAAAGGTTTTATGTGAAGCTTCTCCTGGATATTTCACCGTGTATGTGTGCGTAGATGTTTCACGATAAATCTCACAGAAAAGGTTTAATTTGCCAGATCTAAAACTTAATGATGCGCGCTTCAAAGGCGGACAGAGAATCCGAAGCGGTATAGCATATAGCACAGTTGAAAACAATACCAATACGCAATCATGTATGTATAGGACGCCATACAATGTTTGTCACCACGTTGACAATAACTCATCTCCGGGCTATTGAACTACAAATAATATCGCATGCTATAGCTATTGTGTCCCTTCTGAAACTAAAAAGCTTAGGTCCCTCCATGAGGATTTATTTTCCAAGTATAGTAAATGATGATTATGGTGATAGAGGGATCAGAGGTCAGGATCCCAAAAGCCTGCAAATCGATATATTCGAAATTTATCGAGTATGCGAAGGCAAGGCACCATATATAGCAGAGCACAAACAGGAGGCGGTCGACGGTATGGCCGTAGAGGGTAGAGAGACGGCAGAGTATTGATTGGGGTCAAAGCAAATGGCACCTTCACATGCAAATGGTCTATTAACACTATCGCTCAAAGAATGTGTGCTGTGGAACGTCGATGAAGAAAATAAAGGAGTGCCGGTACTGCTGCACGTTTAAAGCTAATTCAACTCCTCAGACCGCAATTAAATTTTACTCTCGAACACGTAACATTTTGTATGTGTAATTTCATCACGAGCTATGACAACAGATTTTAGCTTTTGACCTAAGAAACGCATTAAATGCGAAAGCAGTTCTGAAGATTGGATATACCAAAGGATTATTACGCTCGACTTTATGATTGTTTTAAAATGTTGCTGCGCCAGTTGGTGTGCTGCTGCTGGAAGGAAACAGAAACAATTCATAGAAAGATCAAATGCTCAGCCAGTTTAATGCCCTTGAAGATGCTCGTTGGTTGGTTGGTTGGTTTAGGTGGCTGTATTTCCCGACGAGGGAAAAACACAAGTAGCGCATTGAGCGCCGTTTTAAAACCACAACTAACGGAACCTAAACGGAACCATTTTCTGATCGTATATTTGGAAGTAATCAGTTGTGTTTAGAGTCGACTCCAAGGAAATTTCTTAAAAAGCTTTTAAAAACAATTTATAAAGCGATATATGGTATTGCATAGTGAGTGTAAAGACAGAGACTTGAATATAAGTGTTATTTTTTTAATTATTTTTGTGTAATACGCATAAAATACTGACATTAAAATCAAAATTGTGGAATTCACCGAAATCGATTTAAAGCAAACTTGATATTTTAAACAGTTTTTGTTTCTCTTCAACCAAATTTTTCAGTTGTTGCATATCCTCTCTTAAATTATTAACATGTGGTGAATGCTCTGCCCACCTCCCTGCCGAGGGGGATTTCGTGACTTGCTATAGGTGCGATCGTAAAATGCATTTTGGTTGCACTACAATTTCGGAGAGATCCTATAGGAAGATGACCCTAGCCAAAAAGGAGGAATGGCGTTGCGGGATGTGCAGAAAGGAAAACCAAAATGTTGCATCCCCAACTCAGCCTGCCCCGAAAAGATTGAGAAGTCCAATTTCTCCAAAGGGAATAGTACCCGTAGCAGCACCAGTAAATAATGACAACAACACTGCCGTGCTATATGAGATGAAAACACTCCGTAACGAGATGGCTGACATTAAATCAAGTTGCGAATTTGTAGCACATAAATACGAGCAAATCAATCAACACATGTTGAACAATAATGATCTTCTCAAGAAGCTTTCAGACGAGATAAAGGAACTTAAAGAAAGTAATGCACGTAAAGATCAGCAAATTTTACTTATGGAAACTAAAGTTAACACACTGGAACAACAACTTCTGAAAAACAACATTGAAGTCAAGAATATTCCACCGACAACAAACGAAAATTTAACCGAAGTTATTCAAGCTATAGGTAAAACTATTAACTGCGTGATAGAAGAAACCGACATAGCTGACATCTATAGAACAAACAAAAGAAATGCAAAAAAATCTTCGATTATTGTCTCATTTACAAGTTATGCACGAAAAGCGAATTTCGTAAAAAACGCGAAATTGCAAAGAAGAGTCCAACTGTCCAAGGTAGGAGAAAACTTACAGAACAATGAGGTAAACAGAGAGACACAGGGCGATGCAGTTGTGTTTGTGAACAACCACCTGACACCAACAAACAAGCACTTGCTCTGGCTAGCGAAGAACAAGGCTAGAGAGTGCAGTTGGAGATTTGTGTGGGAGACAGCTGGCAAAATATTTGCAAGAAGAGAAGAGAACACAGATTCGATTCACATCAGCTCAGCTAATGATGTTAGCAAAATACTCATTTAATAGCTTACAATTTACAAATTGAGTAAAAGAGAAACACAAAGCAACGTAATGAAAACAATGGAGAAAACAAATAATGAAGCTGATGTCGATTTTAAGGTAATCAATGGTTTTACCGGCATTGACAAAAGTTTTCTTAAAAATAAAACTTTTTGCTGTGTGTGTTTTAATATTCGGTCTATGAGGAAAAATTGGAACATTTTTCTTGCAGAAATAGAACATGTTTTAAGCTATATAGATCTTATTATCTTAAACGAAATTAATATAAAAAAGAATGAAAATGAATTATATTATATAGATGGTTTCGAACCAGAATTTCTTAACCGAAAAAATTCCAGAGGAGGAGGAATAGCATTATTTATAAAAAACAATATTAAATATGAAAGACTCAAAACAAATACCGTGTCTTATGAAAGTATAGACATAGAAATAATGGAAAAAAATACAAAAAAGCGCATTCATGCGATCTACAGACCACCGAAACGAAATATAGTAGACTTCATAAAAGAACTTGAGGGGAATATTCAAGTTAGAAACGAGCTTATAGTTTTGGGAGATATGAATTTAAACTTACATAATATAAGTGACTCACAGGTAATTGGATACATGGAAATGATGGCAACAAAGGGATTAACAAACGTTATAAAACAAAGTACTCGTGTAGTACCGGGCACAAACACCGCCACACTAATTGATCACTTATTTGTCAGCATTACAAACAGCGAAATTATGTCAGCGGTCATCGAAACAGACATATCAGATCACTACGCACTGATGTATGCCACACTGAAGGATACCGGCAATGAAGATGTACACGAAGTGCGCGGACGAATCGACCAACAGAGGGTTAATCTTCTGATTGAACAGACTGATTGGCAGCAACGCTGTGAGGAAACCAACCTAGAGTGCCTTTATAGCAGACTTGTAGATGAAATTAACCACATATATACACAATCAACAAATACAAACAAAAACAAACAGAAACGTCAGTACAAACCTTGGATAACCTCCGATATGGTCCAAATGTGCAAAAGAAGAGACGAATTGTATAGAAGGTGGAAAAACAATCCGCGAAATCAAGATTTCCAAAGTGAATATAAACACTATCGAAACTTTGTAAGTAAAAAAATATTATTTGGTAAATCGAGCTACTACAGGACACAATTTATAAATTCAAAGAACGATCCCAGGAAAACGTGGAATGTTCTCAACGAAGTTCTTGGGAGGAGGAAAAAGTCGATAGATGACATAATTATCAACAACTTTGCTGGGAAAAAGGAGCTAGTGACAATTGTGAATGAGTTTGCCGAGCACTTCACAACACAAGTACCTAGAATTTTGCACATCTGTAACGAAATTACATATAAACGTCAAAAACGGAATATTGTCCACTCTATGTTCCTCAAGGAAGCAAGCGAAGAGGAAGTGTATAGCATGTTGTGTTGTCTAAAACCGAATAAAGGTCCTGGAGCAGACAATATTAGACAAATTGACCTGAAATGTAACGCTCTAACTCTGACCCCGATTGTGAAGCAAATCATTAATCAAAGTTTTGATCAGGGTTTCATACCAAAGGCGCTTAAAACATCAATTCTACGGCCTATTTACAAAGGAGGAGCTAAGACAGAAATTGGAAACTACAGACCAATTTCGATCTTACCTGTGATAGAAAAATGTATGGAGGAGATTTTTGTTGATCGCTTAAAGAAATTTATAAGTAAACACAATGTTTTGCAACCAAACCAATATGCGTTTCAAAAAGGAAAGAGTACTGGAAGACTATTGGGAGAGATGTCGAACGTTATTACCACCGGCTTGAATAAAAACCACCACGTGCTAGTTATGTTTGTGGATTTCAGTAAAGCCTTTGACACGCTAGTGCACGACAAGCTGCTAGATTGCCTATGTCAGATCGGAATTAGAGGAAAGGTAGCAAAGTGGCTAAATAACTATTTATCTGACAGAACATTTAGGGTGAAGATTGCAAACATAGTCAGCGAGGAGAAGAAGAGCATCTATGGCGTTCCACAAGGGTCCAAACTGGGCCCTATATTGTTTGTTCTGTTCACAAACGAACTTCTTCGTGTTTTTGAACAATCTACTGCATTTGCATACGCAGATGACATTGCTATAGTGGTCAAACATCAACAACTCGAAACGGCGATTGCAATAATGCAGAAGGAATTCGACAAAGTGTCAAGATGGTGTCACGATCACAACTTGGTGATAAACTCGGAGAAGACAAAGCTAATACACATACGCACACCGAATCAAAGAACGGCAGATATAAATATCTTTCATCAAAATGAAAGCTGTCCAACCACACATAGGAGCGAAGCAATTGAGGTCGTCAAATCAATCAAGTATTTAGGTATAATCATCGACGAGCATTTCATTTGGCACGAACACATTCAGCGTTTGCGCTTGCAGTTAAAAAGTGCTGTTTTTGCGATGGTTTATCTGAAGAAGTACACTACAACAGATGTCCAAAGGCAAGTGTACTACTCACTGGCTGAATCGAGAATTCGGTACGGCATTTTGGCCTGGGGAAATGCATCGAAAACGCACTTGGACAAAATACATAACCTCCAACGACGTCTGGTAAAAATTATAGAAAATAACAATAATCCTTTTCAATTTCTAGACGTCAAAAGCATATTTAAGATGACGGCAGCTCTGGAGTACTACAATGACTCACGTTTTCAACAACCCATACGTCATAATCAGAACACTAGAAGACGAGCACAACAACTTCTCGAAATACCTGGAGTATTTAACAAATATGGACGAAGACAATTAGCTCACAGTATTCCAACATTGATGAACTCACTACCAGCTAACCTAAAAAATATAGTTAATTTCAAAAAACGCAAAAAAGATCTTAAAAAATATTTCCTTAACTCTAGTTAATTTTTGTTTTAAATTATTAATACTTTAACATACAACTTTAGATTTTGAAAACAGTATTAACATTTAAACTCACCTTTTATTGTAATACTTCCAAACATGAAAATATTTGAAACGCAATCACCTGCAGATAAGCCTTGAGCTTCGCAGGTAACATATTTATTTATAACGTTTTTAAAGAAATAAATAAAGAATAAATAATAATAATAATAAAAAGAAAGGGGGTAAAGGAAGTTAAAGGAGCTCAAAACCAGCCTGTGGAGTTGAGGAATTTGATAATCTAATGGAAGTGGATGCTTTGGATGGCCGAAAGGTCATCAAAAAAGGGATGACCTAGTGCACTGCGTCTGGTTTTGGCTAGGGCCGGACACTCACAAAAAAGATGGAACACCGTTTCACTCTTGTTAGTGTCAGCACAGCTACGGCAGTGGGTATTGTGGGGGATGCCAAGCTTGGCTGCGTGAGTTCCTAAAGGCCAATGACCCGTACTAATTGCCGTTAGTCTGGCGACATCTATACGTGTTCTGGCTAAAAGACTATTTGTTCTGGCATCATCGTAGGTTGGCCAGATCTTCCTTGAAATGACACAGTTCGTCAGGTTCAACCATCTAGTCTCAGCCCATGAGGTGAAGTGCAGGAGGATTTCTCTCTTAACATATCCCAGCGGAGGGAAAACTTCCTCCGCATGAGACATGCACAGAGCTGAGCCATATCTGGCAAGTTCATCGGCCTTCTCATTCCCTTCGATGTTCCTATGGCCGGGAACCCAGACGAGAGTGATATCAAACCGATGACAAGCCCTGGTCAGTATCTCCCTACATTCCACAACAAGTTTGGACGTCGACTTAGTTGAACCGACAGCCTTAATCGCGGCCTGACTGTCGACGAAGATGCCTATTTTTCTTTTGGGAGTCGCACTATTGTGGAGCAGTCTACACGCCTCCTTAATTGCGAGTACTTCTGCTTGAAATACACTGGCCACGTTGGGTAGGCGAAGACTTTTGGCGATGTTTAATTCTGTTGAGAAAATGCCTGCTCCTACTCCACATTCCATCTTGGAACCATCAGTGAAGATAGGTATGTCGAATTCATTAACGACCGCATTCTCCTCCCATTCTGATCTAGAGGGGACTCTAACAGAGAAGTTTTTATGGAAGTCGTATTTGGGTACTATGTAGTCTGTAGACATACGGCCTAAGCCGTCAGGAAGGGAAAGAAGGATGCTGGTATGGCCATAAGGCCTTTCGGACCAACACTTAGATTCCTTCAATCTAACAGCGCTACACGCTGCAATGTTTTTTATATGCAGATCCACTGGCAGGAAATTAAGAATGACATTGAGGGCAGCGGTCGGACTTGATCGCAGGGCTCCAGTGATTCCAATTCCAGCTGTTCGTAAAGATTTAAGGTTTTATTACATCAATTTGGAAATTACTATGCACGCGTCGATTAACTACAATTTCCAGGCCCGGGAAACTCTCCGTAGGGCAAAATCTGATGTGATATAATAATTTTTTTCCTTTAAATTCGACGCAGCAATGTATGGGCAACAGAGCAAGTGGCCGAAATCACGTGTATAGTGGGGGATAGATTGAAGAAGGCGCTAGCTCTCTATGTAACTTATCACTGCTTGAACAGCCATCAATCTTTAAAGGGATTTGCTCTTCAATCAAGTGGGAAGTGGGATATCTCAGCTGTACTGTCCAAACAGCGAGACGATGGTGGCGGATGTTTACTGAAGGGCGCCACGTATTTCATTGAAGAGATTTAAAAGCTCTTGCCACTGAGCACAATGACATACGAGAAGTGATTAAAGGAGTAGGTATTCTAGAAGCACTTAACTCTAAAATAATTTCAACACCGGAGCAGTTGAAGATTTGTGTGCGGATAAGTTGGAAAAGGGCACTAACGTTAACTATTTCGAAAGCGGAAATAGAGACTTGAGTTATATAAACAAAAGAAAAAAAGAATTGATTCAATTTGTTAAGTGGATTCATCGGAAAGATTGCGGTGTCCTTTTCTAAACATTGGCAGGAGGCATGGTTATATGCTTTAGGACCTGAGTATAAGAGCAGTAATTCCGATAGCAGCTAATTGGATTTAAAAACAACAAACATTATACATAAAATGCATTCGTGGTTCAAACCATAAATCACCACTCTGATGCCGACAAGCTCAGTAATGTTCAAAGCGTGCCTATACAGAAGATCGGCTTCAGTGGGTAAAACGTTATACAATTACGTTTGTGAGTGTGTTTGAGGCCGCTCACCCGTTTTTGTGGGGTTTTTCTCTTGGATTCAGCCATGGTTTCAAAGGCTTATAGGGCTGTGATTCTTTGATTGTTACATGTGCAGATGTCATTCTGCGAGATTATTGGAGAGCCTAGTTTATTTTATTACTTCGAAATTATACACCCTCCCCTCAGTCATGCCGATTCGCTAGTGTTAAGTATTTTTGTGATGACGACTTGTGCTTCGGTAGAAATACTAATTGATGGACTAAAAGGCAACAATGGACCTTTAAAAATGATAGATTATAAAACAAAAACAAAAAATCTATGAAGAATGCAACAGGTGGATGGAGATCGAAGAAAGGAGACTATTACATCAGAAAATAATGCACGTAGTTTGAATTTGGTTAAGAGCAGATTTATTTTCCATACGAGAAATGGTAAATTATACATCGGGACTATAAAACAATTTAAATAAATAGCTAGTGTCTCATTTTCTTGGGACGATTGAAGGGGATCTAGAATTTTATGCCGAGTCCGAACAACGAATTGAGAAGCTCTTTCATGGCAGTTATACATTAGGATATTACTCAGATGTTCGCGAGAGGTGGCACAGTGGAAAAACAATAACATGTCATATGATTTTTTTTCGGGACGCTTCGCTTAGTAGTCTAACACAGTAGCCAGTAGCCACTGCATTTGCACTATATATACCTACCTACGTTATAAATTATTGCTAAACCGCACTGTTTTTAATTTAATTGACAATTTTAAAACCGCAATCTTTATATTACATAGACGGGCCATTTGAAAAGTAATGCAAAAATAAATAATTTAATGGGTCGTAAGATTTTTGGTCATCTAAACGACAACATAATCATTCTAATGATTATATTATATTGTTTAAGGCATGAAATTTCTATAGATACGTTTCTTAATTTCTTGGTTATTTCTATTCAGTGGCATTTTTTTTAAAGCCTTCTGACTTCGCCTGAACGAAGAAAGGCATGTCGACCTATTAGATCTATTGTGCCATAGGGCCAGAATAATGTTTAGGCTAGCAGGTTCTCCACTTTTCTAAAAAAAAGTTATTCAAGCTGCTGGCAGGTCACTTCTTCATCTCTCCAGGGCTCAGAAGCTCCCTCTGGAAGATAGTTCTTCTGATTCCACATAGGGCTGGACAGGGACACTCACATATTAACATTGCGTATCTCGACTTTTAGTTTGCAGTTTTCTAGTTATTTCCCAAATACAACATCTAAAAGGTTTATATAAGCTAGGTACTGCTGTCGAGTCATTTCCACTTGATAAAACACATATGTTGGTGTGAAATGGTTGGAACTGTTTGCTTAAGATTCTACTTTATTTGGCTTTGCTGATATAGCTTTAATCAGTAACAAACTAAACAGCTACCTATTTCTGCAGTGAGAAAAATCCAGCACGGAAAAAATTTTAAGATCAAATCAAGAAAAATGAGCGCAGAATCACGAAAAGTTTGTCTAGTTTTAGAGCTTAGCTCAGGATTTACTGATTCACGACTTCTTATTCGCAATTTTAGAAATTGTAAGAAGTGAAGATATTGACCCCCAAAAATCGTGAATCAACACTTCTCATTGTAAATAATGATCAAACGAGGAATACATATTGCCATAACCGATCGCAATTTTAAACAAGTAGTTCTAAATTTGATATTACTATGGTTGTGAATTGCAAAAACATTTCGCAATTTACCACTTCTCTGTAGTAAATTTGATTTCATCCCTTACCGAATTGCAACCATTTAGTCTTGAATTGCAACTCATTAGTGCTGATTTGCTACTTCTGTAGTTGCAATTTACAAATTCTTAATCGTAAATTACAACTTCTTTTTATCAATTTGCAATTCATATTTTGCAATTTGCAATTCATATTTTGCAATTTACGATTCTTGAGTAGTGATTTGAGGCATCACCGTCTTAAATTAAAAACGTTTTATCATGAAATTAGAAAACTTTATTTTCAATTTACAACTTATATCTTGTGATTTACAATCAGAATTCATAGTCTTATTTTATATTTTTGTTTCCTCTTGATATCCTTGAGAATCATATGACGCCATATCGTCCGGAGACAACGGGATTTGTCTGGGGTGGTTTTTCTGTCTATGCTGAAATTGTTAATACACGCAAATTGTTTAGAAGAACTTGTATTGATACGAACCTTAAAAAACCTTTTCGACTGCACACTTTAATATCCATACCAATTTACTTCTTTTCTAATAGCGAGACATATCTTCATTCTGAAAAAAATAAAATTACAGATTTATATACCTACTTTAGTTTAATTTTTTTCCATTATTAAATAGGTATCTACTACTTACATGATATATATTCCAGAATGCTTTATAATGGTTATTACACTCACTATCACTGAGAACTAGTAATAATTAAAAAACGACTGTCTTAAGCAAAGATCAAATACCGACTGTCTGTCGCTGTCGCTGCCCATGATTGCAGGTGCAGCTGTCCAGCAACACCACAAACATATTATGTATGTATATTGATCCATATAAAGAAAGGATTTCGACCCATGGACTATATCGTTACCTATTGTCGACTACCTGTGCATAAAAAAATTTCACACGTTATGTAGTTAGTTTCCATGGAAATTACAAAAAATATTTTCCAATTTACGACTTCTCTACGTCAATTTACGTTTTCGATTTAAATGTGGTAAATTATTATAAGATTTTATTGATTCATCATTCGGTGGTGGTAAATCACCAAATATTTTGCGCAATTTGAGATTACAAAGTGGTGTTTACGAAATTTGCCTATTGATGTGGTAAATTGCTCCAAACAATCTCGCAAATCACTACAAATTAAAGAAGCTCGAATTAATAGTTTTAATCGCAAAATGCAACAAACAAAATTTGATATTTTTTACCGTTTTCACTGACAAATTACAAATTTTTATATCAATTCAAGAAACAATCGTGGTGATTTGCGAAAAATATACGATTCGTGAGTTACAACTCAAAATGTTGCAATTGGTGATTTTCAATTCTTTCCGTGAGATAAGACTCTGTGACTCAATTCTACCTACGAAAATGCACTGTATTGCCTAGTCATCATTAATAATTAGTCCGAAATCCGGATATCGCACTGCATTCAATGGCTGTCAGTAATTATTTCTTCCAGGACAATATTGATGAAAGATTTCACCAGAAAGGCGCTACATGCAATAATGCCCATTGGATTACTTAGATCTCGATTCAACTACAAAAGTTGACACTTTGTCCAAAACAGCCATACATATTACATAAATGTCTACTAGCTTAAAAACATACCCTATACAATGAGTAACAATTTGTGATTCAAACTCAATTCCTTGCAAACAACTTATTTTACATTGAAAAGACCACTGCCGCAACCTTCCTTTACAGGGACTCGAAACGAATTATACCTACAAAATCCAATTAGATTTAAATGCATTTATGTGAGCCATGAACGACTCATAAAAGAGAAAGAACAAATGTTTAATTTATTAGCAAATCAATTTTTGCGAATTTCTCTGAATGCCTAGAGCAATAACCGCACGCTAATGTCATACAGCTCCCTTACCCACCAATTCAAAGCCGCCCCTTGTTTCCCGAAGACGTGTTGCTTGCATTTGTCGGCGCTTTAGCGTGCTCAAATTAAAACACACGTCGTCATTCGAGAGAGCTGCAAGATTTATGAACTAAAATGTCCTGTATGAAGTCTCCCCCAAAACATTCATTAAGCATGCCAAAGATGTAACATTCCTCTTTTTCAAAACTTTTTTCTAACAGGCGCAGAGGTGTAGTGTTAGTGTTGTGCACTAACCAGCTTTCCCAGCGGAAAGATTACCAATTTCGTTTCGTATTTTTCGCCGCCATTTTGTACACAATATATATAACCCTTGGGCAATAATCACGTACGATACGGTAAAGGCGTTTGTACGTGGCACATAACACCCTTAACTACGGTGCGAGCAACCTAATCAGTAATCCGTGTTACTTTTGCGGAATGTTGATTTCGTTGTAGTGTCGATGGTATGCTGTCTCTCGAAAGATATCACGACGACCTCAACTCTGGTGTCCCTGTCCCAGAATTTTGAAAGTTATAAGGTGTTTGCTGAGACTGACGCACAGAAAGTGTCAGAGTTTTAACTTTCTACTACCATCTTACGTAAATGTGTACTTTTCGGTTTGGAATGTTGATAAAAGTGGATGTTAATATACGTATCCCTCTTTGGTGCTTTATCACGTATGTTACATGCCACTTTTTGAGGAACAATACAATACACGCGACAGACACAAATGTCGGGCAGGTATATAGTTTGAAGGTTGAAGTAAAATCGTTCTTAAAGGAATTTCGTGACACGAGATTTAATAAATACATCGTTGGGTTCAAAGTACGATTGTGCGTATACATTCTTAAGCCCGAGGAGTTGTTAAACACCTTGGTACGAGTGATACATAATATTATCTCGTATTTTTACGGCTCAGTCGAAATTTTTATGTTTCTATGCGTTTACAAGTTACAACTGGACAGTGTATACCTGCGTGCCTGCACGCTGACTTGATGATTTTACTGTAGGTCTGTTACACTCATGAACAGTTGCTGCTTGATCAATGAATTGTTTTCATAAGGATTTTCAGTACTGACATCTTTATAAAATAAATATGAAAATGAAAATTGCGAATGGGTATCTGCTACAGCCTTAAGAATGGTAGGGTTATTGATTACAAGTAAGCTATTAGGTCCAAATCATTCTTGAAGCCTATATTTTAATGGCAACAGAAGCAGCATCACTAAAAATAGATTATACTGCCATGCAAACGGCATGGCTCGAAGAGTGTACAGGAGAATGTAAACTTATGAAACGTGTGACTGTGATTTCGGACTTAAAATGTTCTAATTGCAGTCACTTCACTATATACGACTGTTGTCATTCTCCTGCCTTCCTTTCTTAAACTTGGACGCTTTTTTGGAATCGGTAGATATATTATTTTATAGAACTAACATGTCGCATCTCTAATTCTAACATTTGTTTATTCGTAGGTTTTCTATGCTTCTCTTTTTATGTGTTTTTTTTTTTTTGTATACATCATACTAATTCTTTTAAACGTAAGTTACATAGTTTTGTTTTGTTTTTTATTGTTTTGCTTGTAAAATCCACAAAATTCATTGACGTATGGCTAGCTCACGGATGCGGTAATTCGGTCACAAGTAATTATTCTTTGATGGTATCGATTTAAACTTATAGTAAACACTTGGATGAATAAATTCTATTAAATGTATTTTATATCTATCTAACGAATAACGAGCTTAAGTAATAATGGCACTTAGTGTCAATAGTCCTGCTATGAATAATAGAATCACTAATAATTTTAAAACTGATGTTTGTTATGCGTTATTACAAACTTCGAAGTACCTAGGATATGTTGTTTGGCTGTGAGATTTGCGCAAACCGATTCGATACAACCTATACCCAGACCCACCCTGGTTGGTTGGTGCCGTTGGTAGCGGGCTTGATTTTTCAACTGATGTAAGGCAAAGTACCCCTGGATGAAAATCTATTTCCAAATAAGTTTTTATTGTTTTCTTGAATTCACCACATATTCGCTATGTTCCATTTTGATTATTTGCCACTACAATTGGTGCAGCAAATTGGGTTGATTCGATGGGCCATAAAATCGAGCATCGTCAAAACGATATATAGGCAGTTTAGGAGATTCATCTAATTCATTCTCCGCAAGTAAATTGAAGACTTATGATAATCAAAAAAAAAAATGGACCAAACAAAACTTTTCTTAATCATCAAAATTTCAAAAACGATAGCGTCATTTTTCCGGACTCTAAATATACTGTGTTTTATTTATACTCGAATTATACAAAGCTGGAAACCCAGTACAAATCCATGGAATGATATTGGACGATCAGAGAACTAAAATTCGTGAGATGGCTGAGGCATCACGTATATATCTCAAACAAGCGCGGGTAAGTATGTCTTATTTTACATTAATATTTGGACATGAGATAGCTATCCTCGCGATGGGTGCCGCGATTGCTCACAATCGAAAATAAACGCAACCGAGTGACCATTTCAAAGGCTTGTCAGCATGCCAAAATTCCACGAATTACGCTATCAACTGCTACGCCATCCAGCACATTTTCCATATTTGGCCCCTTGTGACTATTTACTGTTTCCAAACCAAAAAAATGGCTGGGCTGTAGGATGTAGGTCCAATGAAAGCTGTAACGCTGGGAATCGAGCCCAGGAAAAAAACTCTGGAGAAATTCAGAGAGTCTATTTGGGTAAAGATTTATAGTGGTAGAGAGACGAAAAGAGACCCGGCAATGGTGGTCTGATTCGAATATCTCTCAAAAAAAAGAAATATTATATAGATCCAATGAAGAGGTCATCATTGAAACAAATGCCTATTTTGAGAGCCTTGAGAAAATCTGTTATGTATTAGGAGGGAATAAAAAAATTGGAAAAACGCTGGGCTAAGTGTAACGAGCTAAAAGGAGATTATGTTGAGAAATAAAAAAACTTTTTGGCCAAAAAAAATATGTTAAAAGCATTCTAGGTATATATTAATGTTGCTTATAATTTTTTAATTCGATTCACAGTGAAATAAGAGTGAAGACAGATTTTAATTTATTTAAAAGAAAACTTCATTCAATGTAATTTCCTTTATACCTATAGCAATTAACATCATTATATAGTATCTAGTTTATAAAGATTGCAATATAATTGATGAAATAAACTAAACTACTAAACTACTAAATTGTCCTTGAATGGATTCAGAAGATACTTCAGACTTACATCGTAACTGAAATGGCTGTATGGAATAATGTAATTTAACAGCGCATTGCCATTGGAGGGGAAAGAATAAACACTTCGTTGGTGGTGAACTCAAACTCACTACCTATATACCTAATATACTTTTTTTTCTCCACAGACCTTACGTACCTATTTATATATCTTGCGACGGATTCTCAACACAAGTATTCCATTTGCAAAAAAACAAATCAATTTGAAATTTATTTCATTTTCTGTTCATGACACAGGGCAACGCCTTAGCTCTGGGCATTCGTAAAGAAATACTTGCTTTTGACACGTTGCCTAGCCTTCAGCCATTTGAGCGATTGCGAAATTTCGTACCGCGCCAGAGGCATCTTTTGTCTTTTGGTTACATTGAATACCAACGTGATGCTCATGGGAGCGATCCTTTTGCAGTTAACAAAGGCACTGGCCAGACATACAATTGCTATCCCTGTGGGTTGGTTTGTCTAGTGATGTTGTATACATTTTAATTAGGTTCTGTAACCGAAACACTGAATTATGCATGAGGACTCCCTGTTGATTCTCATTATTATGTAATCCTATTTGTTTCGTTTCGTCGAATTTGTTGGCTTTCAACTCTCAAAATGGGACAAATTTACCAATAAAAAATTTGCATGAATATAATTAATCAAAGAACTTTAAACTATGGTTGTACTAGAAGGCCTAAATGCTATTCCCTAAATTTAGCCAATAACATTGTCGCAATTTGGTATAGAATTCAGCAATGAATGAAACCTATCAAGCTGGTCACAATAATAAGTTGGCCACCTGCCGAAGTTGGCCAGTATATAGTAGCACTAAGAAAATTGCATACAAAAGTTCGATCAAATATGTCCATTATGGTGGCCACCTGTCTAACTTGGAACTTGGCCACACATTTCTATATTTGAGTTCATATTTCGTACTGAATAAAATGCGAAAGTTACGTAATGGTCGCTCTTTTGGGATTCGCAATTTGTTGTGTGTGTGTGTTTAAAAAATTGTTTCGTTACACATGTTTGTACATAAATACTACTTTTCGCATTGGATTTGTCAAAAAAAAACGGTTTCTTTTGTGGATTTGTTTTTATTTTAAAAAAAAGGATCTTACCCTCATAAGTTTGCCACTTTTTGGCCAAAAATGCCTGGCACCACATCACTGAACCAAATCGCGTATTCATATTGACGGAAATATTTTGTTAATCATTGAAGAATTTATTATTCGGATCGACAATTTTTCGTCAAATTTTTCGTCTTATTGAAGATATAATATTCAAAATAAATAATATATCTTCAACTGCTGTCCGATTTCATATTTTATTTAAACCAATGAAATTTTGTCATATTGACAAACTGAAGTCGTTAACAAACCGATATCCTGTATGTGATATTGACATAATTATATATGTTGATCATTCTTCATATTGAAAATAAATATTCATAATCAGTAAAGTTTCATCAAATGCTACACTATTTATTATATTATTCAAGCGAATGAATTTATTTTCATATTGACAATTGTTCATCAAATATTTCGTCTAATTGAAGATTAGATACATATTCATGATAAATGAAATTTCTTCAAAAGCCTTTTTCCCGCATCGGATTTTGTTTTATTTAAATTAAACACAATATTTATTTTTGGTTTAAAAAAAGGGGAGAGTGGGGACGTTTTTTTTTTTAAGTAAGTATTGCTTGAAACGCAAGTTATATTTTTCTTTGTTTTAATAGTTAGTTTTAAATTTTTTGGACTTGTAGCAGTTTCCAATTAATACAAATGTATGCATCATACTATAATTATGATTGCTCAACTAAAAATCTTACTCGTAGCCAGAATCGAGCATGGTATTTCTTACTTTGTTTTACAAGCTCTTAGGTTTCTTTAAGATGTAGGTAGGACTTTACACAAAGTTTATAAGAAATTAATCAAACAGTTCTTAAATTTAAAAGAAATAGTTTAAAACAGTTGAGCAGTTGTGAGGAAGTCGAGATTTAAAAAAAAATATAGTTGTATGCGAAAACCTTTATAAGACACTTCCTGAAGAATATTATAGAGGGAATCTATAAGAAAGACAATACATCGCTTATTCTAATATCGATTGAAATCATTAAAGCCATTTTCAAAAAAATAAGCTTTCGACTTCTTTAACTTTTATGTTATAAAAAGAAATGTTGATTGCAATTAATGCGCATAAGATACACTAACGACGATTATTTACAGAAAAAAACTAAAAGCGACTAATCTTTTTCTATAATGTGGAGGTTAGATCAGAACTCAAACCTTACATTTATATATCGAGCTTGGCCTAAACACATTCCCTTTACCTACAAAACAGTTCGAATAACAGGAGGTCCTACGCGAAACGCCCTACAATAAAGACAACCATTGCACATCACCTATCCGTATAGGTGCTTAAAAACCCCAAAAACATCACGTTTTAAAAACTTATCGCTGTTCTGCACACGTACCACTATTTTTGTCGAACGGAGTATTCACAGAATTTGAGTTTTACAAACTCAATCTAGCTCCACATTCCCCTAAATTGCCAGCAAATTTGTAATATTCCCACATCTTAAATTTTTTCAAATTGAATAAATTTGTTGAAATCCTCTAAATTGTTCTTCACATTGACGAAATTGTTCAACTTGAATAAGTTTCTTCAATATGTTATTATCAGCTTTAGTCCTCACTTGAGAAATACCCATTTAACCGTTGCAATCTTTTCGTAATATCTTTAAATTGAATAAATTTCATTATATGACGGAAAGATTTTCTTTAACTTGACGAATTTTTCGTCACACCGATTTTTTTTTATAATTACTGAAATTTGTCCTTATATTTTCTTCAACTGGAATAATTTTCTTTAGTTCTAGGAAAACTTTTTTTCAAATTGAAAAAGTTAATCAATTTGAAAAAGTTTCATTAAAATGTAAATGTTTATTGTTGTCCTAGAAGTGATAACTTTTATTCCTGTAAGTGAAGTGGTGCAGTGCGGATTAATAGTATATTGGTCAAGCTATAATAAGTTAAAAAGTTCAAGATGATTGATTGTCCGGAAACACATTGGTGTGCTAAAAATGTAAGTATCAAATATTAAATTTTTATTGAAAACATTTACCTACCATCGTAGTAGGTAAAGTATTCAAATATTTATCATTATGTTTATGACCGTCTCATAGTATAGCAATAATAATGATATTCTTTTTTTCAGATAGTGCTGGCTGGAACGGCCAACGACCCATAGAAACTTTAATTTATACAATTATAATAAATCTATATATATACTATATAAATCTATATAACTTTAAATTTAATAATTATTTATTATTATTTTACTTAAATTACTGTTATTATAAAACCATTAAATATAAATAATATAAATAAAAAAAAAAATATTTTTAGCTTGAAAATATTTTCGTGTTTTAATGTGGGTTGAATATTTTATTAGAAGTAAATAATACATGAAATTTAAAAGTTTATTTCATCAATTTCAATAAATATTTGTAATATTGACAAAAAAAAAAATAAGCGGAAACCGAAGAAAAATCGTTAATTTAAAGAAAACTATTCATCATATTAAAGAAAAAGATGCGTAGAATTGATGATAATTATTCAGCTTGAATAAAGACAATAGTTAAAAGGAAGATTTTTTTTTTCAATTTGAAGAAAACAATAAGCTAAAATGAAGAAAAATATGTTGATTTAAATAGTATGATGCGTCGATTTGACAAATGCTTTTCAATTTGAAGAAACGAGTATGTTAATATGAAATATTTTCTTTAATTTGAAGATATCCAAAGGTAAAACCAACGATTTTTTTTCAATTTGAAAAAAAAATCCGTTATATTGAAAAAGCGTTCATTAAATTAAAGAGTACTATGCGTAGAATTGAAGATTTTTTTCAATTTGAAGAAATGTTTATGTAAAAATGAAGATTTCTTTTTTCAATTTGAAAAATATTTTTGAAAATAACGAATATTTTATGTTAATTTGAAGAATGGATTCCATTGAATTTGACGAAATAATTATTCAATTCGACAATTTTTTGTGGATTTAACACCACAATGAAAAATATTATGCATTTCATCAAAATGACAATATTTCTTATACAGTACAAATTTTCTTCAAAACAACGGACAGGAGCTGTTGACCTTATATTGATCACCGTTTCTTCAAATCTACATGCTTTTTTATCAATACAATATGACTACTAAATTTGGTTCAGTGCAGGTGGCCAACTTAAGCAGGTTTCACTGATCAAACTTTTTTGTAACGAATCTTCAAGGAAATAAAAACGTGCTTCGTTAAATAGATTATTTTCATAGGTATTGCGAAATTCGAAAGACTTTCAAGATCGAGATACTCTTAAATGTTGATTTTTTTTTCGAATTTGTCCGATATATTCCTGAGTATACTGATGTATAGTATGGAATCTATTTTATAAAGTACATTCTATTAAAATAGAGAAGATCCAAACGCAAACGCCGCTAACTAGAGTGGACGTTGATAGACCGTGATGGAACGTTGAAATATCATCTTACGAGACTAGGTGCAAATTATTTGGTATGTTACTTCTTTTTAGAAATAGGCAATACTTTTGAATCACGTTAATTAGTGATTTCCCATTATTTTCCTATTTTATGCTCCTGCGAGAGTTCTTAGAAAGCGTCTTTTATTTTATGTACCTTATAGTTACGGTGACCATACGTCCCGTATTTCCCGGGACAGTCCCGTATTTCAATAGCCTGTCCCTGGATTTTATTTTAGAAATAAATACGGGACATACAAATGCCCCGTATTTCTATTTTAGTCCCGTATTTGTCCCGTATGTTCATAAATTTTTTTTGTAATATTTTATTATCTATTTTACAAAATTAACCATTTCAAGATCACTAATAAAGTGCAAATAGCCCCTTAATAATCACAAGGGAATCTACTACAATAATAATTCATCTATTACTAGCATATTTGCATACCCGCTGAACTGAATTTGTAAAATAATTTAATACGATTTTATTTTTGGTCATGTGTGTGCTGTTATATATTTTTGTTTGTCCCGGGTTTCGCTCTTGAAAATATGGTCACCGTACTTATAGTAGAATTAATTATAGATACAATGAACCAATTTCTAAATGCCTTAGGGAATCCAATAAATATTGTAGTATATTCGATTTTCATTTTAGTAGGGAATCATTTAGGAATAAATTTATTCTGTTGTTAGGCTTTAGTGCTTAAAAACCAACGAGGGTCTAGTAAACGTATAACCCACCAATTCTTCAATTTCACTTCACTTCAACGAGTTCTTGCTTTTGCACACTTTCCTGCTTATTTGGCTCACATTATTTCTCTACTCTTGCAAATTCTGGGCTTGAAAAAATTTCGGAAGAATATTCTCAGCTTTTTGTTGAAATAATAACTGACAAAAAAATTATGTTTTGAAATGATGACAAACTTGTACACTAATTTTTGCTATCACCTTACGTAGAAAAAAATTATTTGACTCTTGCATTCGACTATCACAAAAGTTACTATGACCTATCTAGTTAGGGGACCCCGAACACCGATGTTAGGCAGAATGTACCATTCAATATTTACGATAATAGGACTTTTTTTTATTTTACCCACATGATCTACATAGATCATTGATTTCCATGGTTTTGTAGTGATCACTCAATTAATGGAAAAAAGTTTAGAGTTTAGACCATTAACATCATTCCTTCTCTTACACTCATTCGTCTGCTATACCAATTCTCTCTTTGGCATTTGATCGAGTCAGTCTTCGACAGTGCGAGGCTTATAACAATAATTATTGGCGCAACAGGTCCGTAGAGACCCTAGGCCTAGCTTCTCACAACCATTTCGTTTTGTGTGAGATTTCATTTTTGGAACGAATGGAAGGGATCTACAATTTACAATCTTTCAAGACAGTTATACTCTCGGGTGTTTGTCAGACGTTCGCGAGAGGTGGCGCAGTGAAAAAAACCCTGAGTTGGAATTTGGGTTTTTGCAGGATTCGTGCGAGGCTTACTGTTGTGTAAATGTTGAAAATCATTTACTAAAATTTAATTAATTATTTTAAGAATTATAATAAATGTGTTTATGTAACAAGTTTGTGTATACATTTACATCAGTTTACAACAACGTAAACTCAAAAGAGTTCCCCTCATAGTATAATTCCTTACGAAATCATTTTAGAGGTTTTAAAACTCTTCTTTCTCCTGGGCGGAAGAAATCGGTCCTATAGCACTCTCTTCAGTCCAGTTTCCTTTAAGAATCTAAGGATGAGAGCTGGTTCTAGTGACTGTATTTCCTCATCAGATAGTTTATACTTGCCCAAGTATTTCAGTCTTTTGTGGGTCAGTGCCCCACATGATCCCAGCAAGTGTTCTGGGATTTCACTGGACTCATCGCAGAATCTGCAGAGACCTTCTTCAGATATACCCATTTTCCTGAGGTCTTCCTTGACTCTACAGTGCCCCGTTAGGATGCCCGTTAGGATACGAAGGTTATTTTTGCTCATGCCGATGCAAGCTTGGAATCTTTTCCGGTTGTATTGTCCCAGAAGTTTCTTGGCCTGCCTCATGCCCTGAGTGTTATGGCAGGCTTTTGTCCTGTTTTCTTCCTCTAGTTCCCTAAATTCTTCTTTTAGGATGTGATCCCCTATTCCACAGAATGATTCAGGAGCTATGAAAGTTTCTGATGCTGCCTTTTTTGCTAGGGAGTCGGCCATTTCATTCCCCTCTATTCCTACTTGGCCAGGCACGCTGCAGAGGGTTATTTTGTTTCTCCTACCAAGTTTATTAAGTTTTTGTAGGCATTCCCATTTTTCCCATACAAGTTTGGATTTAATGATGTAGGAATTAAGTAAAATTAAGCAGCTTGGCTGTCTGACATTATATAGCTATATCACTGTTGACCTTGTGGCTGTGGAGGTTAATTTGGACACACCTGTTTATGGTATAGATTTCTGCCTGAAAGATGCTGGTACTTATGGCCATTGGTTAAGAATATTTGGTTCCAGGCCCAAATACTCCCGCCCCAGTTCCCTCATCAGTTCTCGACCCATCTGTGTACCACTTTGTTGTTTGATTGCTCAGTCAGCGAATTGTGGATTCATTGCTCCAGTTCTTCTTATTGCCGAGCTTAGTAACAAAGTTCTTTATTTCTATAATCCGTAACGTTGAGTTTATGGTGGGTTAACTTTGCTAGCAAACGTATTAATCCTTTTGCTTTAAACGGGTCTGCCTCCCCCACATCCGGTCACAATTTTTAAAATGTATCTTGATTATAAGGAGCCTGACAATTATCCCCACTATTTTTTCCAACAGAGAGCAATCCGTTAAATTTTATACTTCCTGCAACTCTTATCCATTGCTACAAGGGTAACATAATTAACTTCGCAGAATGCTATACGATACCCGCTATTTACATTATATGACAGTTTGTCACAACAAAACACTGAACTCGAATTTCTTAACAGGAACCTTCGGCAAAAAGTTAAATATCTAATTCTTATGTTACTTAAAGAAAAATTACGCTCTTATTTACCCAATCTACACAACAACACATGCCTTGCGGGTTAAGGTATACCTATCTACCTATACTTTACGCTTTCGGTGATATTCTCTCATTACACAAAAAAAAAAAAAGAAGAGAAAGCTGTTATGTTTTCGAAAGCAACGGCATCAGCAGCTACCATAGGTACTGCGGCCAAAGGAGCGAATACCGAATTCCTTCAAGCAATAGTCTGAAAAGAGGAAATATATATCTTACGCTCACGGAGTTTAATGAGATCCTTAGCTCGCGACAGAATTCTTATTATTTCCTCATCCTTGTTCGAGCACTGCCCTTGCTTAGCATAAGCTTGATAGCTGTAAGTTGTCTAAGCACTGGGATACACGTGTAAACGTTGGCTTCTGATGGAATGTTTGTCTTTATTTAATTTTCTTTTTCCTTATGTTGTTTGTTTATACATTCATACGTACTCGTACTCGTATCCTACTAATAATTCTCATTTCATTTCCCTTTCTTTGGCGTCTTTATCCTTTCAGGGAAGTAATTTTTTTCAATGGTTTTTGAATGGCCACATGTATTTATTTTGCTTTTGTGCTTTTGAGTTGCAATTGAAGCGAACAGCTCTTCCTCTTCTATGAGCTGTTGTTTAGTGTTTGTTTTTAATTATTTTCTGGTGATTACTGACTAGGAGCACAACGGAGGTTGTTGGCACCTGTCATGTATTGTCAAATGTGGCACGCTTAGATAACATTTTATTTTGTGATTAAATGAAAGTGCCTACCTGCTTTCCTTTCTTTTACACAATGCCTCCAAACTTCAAAGTGGTTCTAAAAGGATTAATTGATCATGGGACCACTAAACTTTATTTTATACATGAATGAGATGCTTGCAGCTCTTAGACATAGCACAGTTTATGCATTTGCAATCTTACTACACTATTTTGAAGTAGCTGAAAAAAATTATGCAGAGAGAGTTCGATGTAGCCACAACATGGTGTCATGACATTGGATTGATAACAAACGCAAACAAAACTAAAGTAACACATAAAGTACCTACATATAAAATATAAACTGACTATATATATAGGTATAGAAGATTGCTTTCATAAGGTAAATAGTCATTCATTTCTTAGAGCCTACGACGAAAAGTATGTAAAGGTTACCGGTCGATTTGTTTGTATTGTGCACTCAAAACGCTCAACAACTCTTGTTGTTGTCATATTCGTCATCTCAAACATTTCACCTTACTCACTCATACTAATGCAAGGACCCTGAAAATATTTGGCAAACAAAAATGATTCTAGTTGCAACAATTTAAACTCGTGAACAAACGAACGAGGATATACTACATCGACTTGTAATTTCTTCAGATCCTGTCATCACAAGTATGCACAAACCAAAAATACACAAATACAATTTTGACTCAGATGTTTTGCAATTATTGAAAACTCCGGACATTTATGTTGCACATTTATCATTGTCACCTATAGAACTCGATTCCTACACTGATAATGACACATCAAATTAATTTGCTGAGTTTATTTAATTTTGAATTAATTTGTTTATATTTAATTCATTTTTTTTCTTATTTGATTATTTATTTATCTCTATTGTTGCTAAAAGGAATATTAAATTAATGAACTGAATTAATAAAATGACATACTTTTTTTCAAACAATGAATATATATATGAAATTCTTTAAAAGGTAGATATATCAATTTGTTCTGCCTTAATTTTCAATGGAATATTTGTGTATTGATTAAAATATTTTTTTTTTTCGCAATTTGAATTAAAAAAAAAATAAATTAATAAGAGAAATGTGACAAAAAAAATGTCCGAAAAGGGTAAGCCTAACAAAATAGTTTAAAAACCATATAACTTGATAATCGTTGGGAATCCTTGGTAGGGGGGTACCATTTGGGTACCATTTTTCGTTTGTCTCTATTCAAGGTATCATTTCAATAAATAAAAATTAAACAAATAATTTTTGCCAACTTTTCACATAATTTGCCACTCGGGACCAGTGTTGCCATTCTGACCGGATTCCGGTCATATCTGACAGAAATCTCTTTACTCTGACCGGAGAAAATTTTGAAATCCGGTCTAACCGATTTTTAACCGGAACGAAGACAATTTTTAACAGGAAAACCATTTTTTGACAGGAAAAATAATATTGTTCTTTGATTAAACCGAAAGACATATTTCTATAATTTGAATGAAACTTGGCCATACTTAAGGAGCACGCTCACAATTCCGTACAGAAACCAGTGTTTTGTGAATAAAATAGCAATATGGATTAGATACACTGCTTTGCTTCCCAAGGCCAAGCTCAGGCTACTGGGGGGGGTCACAGGTGGCGGATGGTGAACGGCCTGTAGATATGCAGGTTAGCTGTGAATAACCAATAAACAGTCCCCGACCAAGAGCGGCAGAAAAGGAGGGCGCGGCTGAAAAGGCCACAGAAACCCCTAAGAACTTTCTGCGACAAGACGAGTCGGCACCGTCTTTAACTATGTGCTTACCCACCTCCTAGCCCTCGGGTCAGGAGGTGGCACCATGGAAATAGGTAACAAACGGAACGGAACGGAACCGCCTTTCTAGGCATTACGACTGAGCCCAGTAAGGTCGTAATTATGGCATACTGGAAACAACGTTTTGAATTTACTGGCATATGGGCTGACGTTTGCAGTATTCTGTTACCTGAGTAAGCAGGAGTGAAATCCTGTTGAAATGGCTTCCAGGCTAATGCTGCAAACGCCCCCGTCCCGTTAAAACCCTGGCAGGCCTCAAAGTACGTTCAATGTTTCGTCACCATTAAGTTGGTGGTGTAGGTCCAGATGGAACATTCCTGGTTAGCACCGATCTGGCTCTGGCACACAACCCCATAAGGGTCTGTGTCAACCCTTGCGTGGCCTCACTGCATGCAAAGATAACCACGGGATCGCTAGGTGACTACACACCCGAGCATTGATAGCGGCTTTGAGTGGGGACCCAAATGAAATGAATACAACCAAACAAAACCAACAAAACCAGGAGAACGAGTTCAACGGAGAGAACCCATTCCGGAAGAGCTCGATGGTGAGAAGATCTCCGGCTAAGCAGCCGCAAACGCCCCAGAAGAGTCCTGATGGAGAAGCAACGCCAACGTGGATGGTGTTGGATCCAAATAACCAACCCTCGGTGTTTCAAAAACTAGGGGAACAAATAAAAGCCCTAGTGGAAAAGATGGATGATGGGAAAAGGCGATCAATTCACCAACCAATGCGGGATGCAATAGAAAGCATCAAAACACTCTATGAGCTCTTGGCAAACGAGACGAATGAAAACAAGGCCAAAGAAGTTAGCAAAAAAAGCAACGCCTCTCAAACATCTCCATGGCTGAGGGTGATTTCGGGGCCCAAACGAAGGCCGGAGTCTATAGAGTCGCCGAACTCGAAACGCCGGCTAAAGTCGCCGCACAAGGACGAAGCAAAGAAGGCATCACGTGGTGAAGTGGGGCCCCAAAAACAAAACAACGCCGGAAATAGCAAGAAAGTCCATCCCAAAAAGCCCGCCAAGCCGACAGTAAATAAGCGGACCGCAAACGGCCAAATAGCTGGCAAGATGGAAAGCGAAGGACAGGCTAAGAGCGACAGCAACGCCTGGTTGAAAGTCTCAAAGAAGAAGCCAAGCAGGCCCATGAGTAAAAAAACGCGACCAGACGCAATCGTGGTGGCGAGCAAAGGCGAACTGTCATACGCTGATATACTTCGCAGGGTCAAAGGGGACCCAAAACTCCATAACCTGGGTGAATCAGTTACAAAGATTAGGAGGACCCAGAAAGGAGATCTGTTGTTCCAGCTGCGAGATTCTGGTGACAAAACCGAAGAATTCAGGAGCGTAATCTGTGAAAATCTTGGCGCAGAGGCGGAGATTCGTACTTTAGTCCAGAGATCCACAATAGATATCAAAGACCTCGATGAAGTTACCACCAGGAGAGACGTAACCGATGCAATCAAAGCGCAGTACAACATTGTAGTTACCGAAGGAAACGTGGTCAGCCTTAGGAAGGGCTACGGCGGCACGCAGATCGCCACAGTGGGTCTACCGGCAGAAATGGCCAACAAGCTACTGGAATCCGGCAAAATCAAAGTCGGTTGGGTAAATTGCCGTATTCGTGGTCGAAAGGCCCTAATTAAATGCTTCAGGTGCCTGGAGTTTGGCCATACGGCTCGCCAATGCAAAAACGAGCATGACCGATCCAAGCAGTGCAGAAAATGTGGTGAAGAAGGTCACATAGCCAAGGAATGCAAAAAGGATGCATTATGCTTCTGGTGCAAGATGGTTACGCCAGAAAACGCTGGACACGTAGCTGGTAGCAGCAAGTGCCCGGTAAACAAGAAGGCACTAGCCAAATTAATATGATGAAAGTGGTCCAGATAAACCTAAATCACTGCGCAGCTGCGCAGGACCTTCTGGCGCAAACAGTAAGGGAGAAAAGAATCGACGTTGCCCTAATAAGTGAACCGTATAAACACATAGCCGGAAGCAGCTGGACAGATGACAACACCAAAAAGGCCGCGATATGGACCTGCGGGAACCATGCTCTGCAGTCAGTATGCCATCGGGGAAACCACTTCGTAGCTGTAAAGATAAAGGGGATATATTTTTATAGTTGCTATGCGCCTCCCAGTTTACCGCTGGCTGACTATATGAAGCTGTTGGACGAAATTGTAGCTGACGCGCGAGGGAAACACCCAGTTATTATTGCCGGGGATTTCAACGCTTGGGCTACTGATTGGGGAAGTAGAACCACAGACGCAAGAGGGAGAGCTCTCCTTGAATCCTTCGCAGGACTGGATATAAGCCTGGCCAACGAAGGTGCAAAAAATACGTTCCGGAAGGCAGGCAGAGGGTCAATCATCGACATCACATATATGAGCAATTCACTCCTGCGGAAAACCAAATGGCGAGTCAGTGAAGAATACACCCATAGTGATCACCAGGCTATCTTATTTAATATCGGCAAAGAGAAACGCAGACTGTGCCCCACCCTTACAGGGCCAAAGTGGAAGGACACGCTGCTCGACGAAGATATGTTCAAGGAAATGCTAAACACCAGCACCACACCAAACAGGGGATCGGCCGAAGTCCTCTCTCACCAGCTCATCAAGACCATCACCGCAGCGTGCGACGCATCAATGCCCAGAAGGTCTGTCAGTAAAAGAGGTGAACCGTGCTACTGGTGGACCGACGAGATAAAACGGCTCAGAGCGAAGTGCCTACAAGCAAGAAGAAGATCTCAGAGAAGCAGAGGAAGACACGATTTCCAAGAAAGGCTAACCAATTTTAAATTGGCGAGACGGGAACTGGAAAGAGCCATTAAAGAGAGTAAGTCAAAGCTTTTTAGACGGCTCTGCGACGAGGCTGACCTGGACCCATGGGGCTTAGCGTACAGAGTGGTGATGAAGAAGCTTAAAGGTAACAGGTCCCCACAACTAACCTGTCCTACGATGCTTAAAACCATAGTTGAGCACTTATTCCCGCATAGACCAACTACTTTGGTAACCATCATAAGGGAAATCAACGTGGAAGACATCCCGGCCGTCACAGCGGACGAACTTTTTGTGGCATGCAAAAAAATTGGAGACACCAAAGCACCTGGACCGGACGGCATCCCGAATAAGGCATTAAAGATGGCTATTAAGACGAGACCGGACATCTTTTTAACGACGATGCAAAGGTGCCTAGAGGAGGGGGTTTTCCCTACGCCGTGGAAATTGCAACACCTAGTTCTGCTTCCAAAGGGCAATAAACCACCTGGAGATCCATCATCGTATCGCCCAGTATGTCTGCTGGATACTCTAGGTAAGATACTAGAGCGTATTATATACGACAGACTGCTTGCGATGGCGGAGGAAAATGGAGCGCTCTCAGATCGCCAGTACGGCTTCAGGAAATCTCGTTCTACCATCGATGCAATAAAGGCGGTAGTAGACATAGCAACTGATGCAATAAAAGGGGAAAGATGGAGAGGGGGGACAAAAAGATACTGCGCAGTAGTAACGCTCGACGTAAAAAACGCGTTCAATTCTGCGAGCTGGTCGTCTATTAGGAGAGCCCTGGCCAGGATGGTTACACCATACTATCTTCTGAGGATAGTCGCGGACTACTTCAGTAACAGGAGGTTAAGGTACCACACTGACGATGGTGCCAAGCACTACAGTGTTTCCGCGGGAGTCCCGCAGGGGTCAGTCCTTGGACCTCTCCTATGGAACATTATGTACGACGGAGTTCTGCGACTAACCCTGCCTGAGGGAGTCAAGGTTATTGGCTTCGCCGACGATATAGCAGTGGTTACAGTAGCCAAGCACATACACGAGGTAGAGTCTGCCACGGACGAGGCAGTTGTAAGGATAAAGGAATGGCTGGAGTCTACGGGCCTTGAACTAGCTGCACACAAGACTGAAGCTGTACTTATAACTAGCCGCAAGGTGGTGGAATACGCGAACTTCCGCGTCGGAAACGAGACAATTAGGTCCAAAGAGTCCATTAGGTACCTTGGAGTCATGATCGACAACCGGCTGCGCTTCAAAGCCCACGTCGAGTACTCTAGCAAGAAGGCATCGCTGATGCAGGCGGCACTCTCTCGAATGCTACCGAACATCGGTGGACCAGGATACACCAGAAGGATCCTGCTGTCCAAAGTGGTCAGCTCGGTACTTTTATACGCGGCTCCCATATGGGCGGGGGCACTGGTGACAAATGAGTGTAGGAGAGAGTTATCATCAGCTTACAGGCTCAGTGCAATCAGAGTGATCAGCGGTTTCCGTACTATCTCCGATGATGCAGCTTGCGTTTTGGCTGGAATGATCCCCATAGACATTCTCGCGGATGAGATGAAGAGGGTGTACCTTAGGCGACCCTCGAACTCGCAAGAGGCAAAGAGGATCAAGGTAGAAGAAAGAGCAACGTCAGAAACGCTGTGGCAATACAGGTGGGACCGCTCCACAAAAGGCAGGTGGACCCACAAGCTCATTCCCATCATTGGAACATGGACAAAGAGATCATGGGGGAACTGTAACTACCACATCACACAGTTCCTGTCCGGGCACGGCGGCTACCGGAAATACCTCCATAGGTTTGGACACGATAGTTCGCCCCTGTGTCCAGAATGTCCAAATGAAGAAGAGGATGCATTACATGCAGTGTTCTACTGCAGACGATTTTCAGAAAATAGAGGAAATCTGCCAACTCCAGAAAACCTCATAAGTCACATGACGCAGTCGGAGGAAATGTGGATAGAGACCTGTTCATTTATACTACGCGTGCAGTACGCGCTGCGAAGAGCAGAAGCCCTAAGAAGAGCTCAAGAGGCGGATTTGGAGAATAGAGCATAATTGCTAACCAGCCCCGCGAAGTAATACCTAACGGCAGTACCGCGGGGAGAGTGGTTGAAGGACGTAGTGGTGTGGATTAGTACGTAGGCGCACTCCTGGCATCGAACATTCGGGTGTTGCGAATCGTGCATGTTGGTAGCACGGGCTACCGCATCTTTAGAAGATTACCACATCCATTGGCGCAACCAAGAAAAAAAAAAAAAAAAAAAAAAAAACACTGCTTTGCTTTTCTGCAATTCAGCCTTATTAATGACGACATCATAAGAAAAATAGGGACAAACGAGTTATTTAAAAATTATAATTCAAGCAATTCCGATAGCTGAAGATAGTGAATTTTTTAATAATTTGCAAAAAATGTCTATTTTTTTCTATTAATATGTTCTTAACAATATTTTTGGGACTGAATTAGATTGATTTTCCTTTTTCTGTTGTGATGCAAACCATTTCAACGAATTGTTATTTTTTTTTTTATTACGTTTCAGATTATTTTGGAAAAATAAATAAACTACATGCCTACATAATATTGGTTACCTAATTTTTGTTTTCTATTTTTATATTTTTAGTAAAAATATTACTATATCCTTTTTTGACCGAGCTTCTGGTCAAAAATTCTTATTTTAACTTATGACCGGATTTTTTGACCGGATTTGAAAAAATATAAATCGGTCATTCGGTCAGATTTGACCGGATTCAATTTTTTTTAGTGGCAACACTGCTCGGGACGTCTAAATGGAATTTTCATGTGGTTTGAGAGTCTCTGAAACACACTCAGACTCAATGATCTCAATGCTCTCACGATTTGTATAAAATAAATGATATATGAGACGATTGTGTTGTGGCATAGTTACAAAAAGCAAATTGGTAACGAGATCGTTGACTACTATCGCTGAAACGATTATCGTTCTCAGAGTTACGAAATGAGTGCCAAGGTATGTTCGTCGAAACGCCGAAGGATAACTTTTGTGATATTTATTTTTTGTACATGTGTGTTACTTTTTGTTAATTTGGGTTTTGTTTTGGTATAATTTTAAAATGAATTCCCGTCTAAGAGTTGAAATAGAGAAATTGCTCCTGACTATAGGTCCGAATCAAAAGATGGCGATGATTGTGGAAGTAACCAAATTGAGAAAAATATTGATATATAGGTTGAGGATGCCGAAGAAAACTCGCGAAACCAATTTATACGAGATGAAAGCCGTAGTTGGTATTTTATGCTTGACAGCAGTTTCTAATAGTAACCACCTAACTTCCGACGAACTATTTGACTCCAGCTATAGTGGATCCCGCTATATTTCGACAATGACTAAAGCCAGATTCCAGTTCCTTTTTGCCTGCTAACGTTTCGATGACAAAGCTGTTCGTATTCGACGTATTGTTTATTCCTAATAAGCCTGCAAAATACGGCTTCAAAACGATACTGATATGTGACAGTGGCACAAAATATATGGTGGATACAATGCTTTACTTGGGAAAGGGTTCGAACTCTAGCAAGCTGACTCTTGGAGAGTTTTATGTCTAGGAATAATACCGAAACAAGTACATGTCTCTAACAGAAGTATATAACAATGAACAATTAGTTTACCTCTGGGAACCTGACAAAATCCCTTTTATTAGAGCCATATAAGATGAGAATAGTTGGAAACTTACGGAGTAACAAACGAGAAATTCCTAATGAAATGAGGGAAGAAAGGGCGCCAATGTCAAACTTCCACGTTTTGTTACAAAAATGAGTTGACGCGCAGCTTTCGTACAAGCCAAATCCATGTAAGACTATTTTTCTGCTGTCATCTTGCAACTAGGAAGGAATTATATACCCAACATCAAATAGTTTTTAAATCAAACGAAGGTAGATGTTGACACATTTGATCAGATGTGTAATGAGATGTTCTCGAAAGACTAACCGATTGCCTATGTGTCAGTTTCATGGCATGCTTTCATTAATAGCTATGTAATTTACACCCATAATTATTATGTTTGACACCAAACAAAATCCCTTATATCGCCAACATTTTATGAAAAAAACTAAACTGCGATCTTGTTGAGCATTATATGTCACGGAGGCTTGAGGTGTCTACGGTCTACCCTAACCTCTAACATAAGAACGAAAATAAAATGGATGAAAATCAGAAAAAATAAGGACAGACAGAATATTGAGGAACAAAAAATTGAGAAGAAAAGAAAAATTTGCTAACTTTGTCCATATTCAAAGAGGCGAAGGACAGAGTCGTCGTGCTATAAATGCAAAAAACATTTGTGGAGAGCACAAAGTTGAAGCGTCAAGCGCAAGCCTGCCTCTTGTATATAAAACTGTTGTTTTTTTTTTTTTCTATTATGTGGATTTATACTTTTTACCCGACTGGACACAGGGAGGGTTATGTGTTTGTGTTTCGCGCGTATATCCTATGTACGTTGGTACCTGACGCCCTGTAGCCCAAATGTCTTGACCGATTTTGAAGAGTGAGGTGTCATTAAATTGGTATTCTTCCCGGGAGTGTCATAGGCTAAATAAATAAATATAAAAATATGAATTTAAAATACAAAAACCCAAGAAAAGTTAACAAACCCGACTGACTGTAAAAAAAAAATTAAAAAGATTTGGCAGTCGGAGGCTGTGCATTTTTTTGTCAGATTGTGAAACAACATGTCTGACCGTTTTTGCAGTGATTTTAAATAGTGTGAATCGTGTGAATATTTGGTTAAATATGTTAGGGGAGGATTCGGTTACCATCGCCCCAACTCGAAAAAAAGTGTACAAAAAAAGAAAAAACCCAATGAAAATGTTTACAAATAAAACATTCAAAAATAAATAAAAATTTTCTGTTGTTTTGCTTTATTTTCTGTTGTTTTTTTTTTTTTTTTTCTTTTTTATTTGTCACAACTGAAATTCACTAGCCAACCGTGATGATAGCCAATATGTAATAGTTTTCATCTGTTTTCAGTACAATTTGGTTAGGTGATGCCAGCTATTTTAGAGAAAACATCAGCTAGTTATTATATGAGTTATTTTCTTTTATTAATAAGAATATTTAACTCATATGTTATTTATTTAACTAGGTGCTAGGTAATATACGAGTTAGAGATTAGTTACGGGTTTTTTATTAATACGGCTGATAATAAATAAATCTAGTTTAATTATGCCTAAGATTCTTATTAAAAAAATTCAAGATAAAGATAAGACAAATTTCGGAGTAAAGTTCGGAGTATGTATAGATAAGATTTAAGTATGTATAAGATTTAAGCATAAGGCATAACCCGAGTGTGTGTAAAATAAGGGATTATTAATGCTTAAAAGTAACAAAACTGAAGTTAACAGTGTGAAATTTATTTAATTTGAACACGGAAAATATCGTCTTTAGTCTCTATCTCTAGTTACCCACAGCAGTCCTTAAAAAAAGTACGAGCATAGTGTAGTTTTGTACTGCATTTATGTTAATTGCAACACCGACATAATTTTTTTAAGAAATTTTTTTTTTTTTTTATCCGAGGTTAGGTGAAAATCTTCCAAAGACACTATGAGAATAGCAAGCTTGTTCTCATAGTAGTGTCAAATTTTTACTGACTAAAAACACCACCCTTCTAAAGATTGTTAGATACTGCAACTAAGATATAACTTATCAAGCAATTTTTCTATTTTAAATAACAACTTTTATTTGACAGGTTACTTTCCAATGAAAGATCCTGCGTGTTCCGCAAATTAGACGCGGTTAATCTTATCTTGCCAAGTCGAACGGTTTCGTTCTTTGTAGTCGGCGCAATAAATTGCTCTCGTCCAAGACTTGTCGGACTGTATTGTTCTTATATGTATGTTCTGTATATATGTCCGATTAGTCGGTTTCTATGCTTTCTCGCGAAGCTTCTAATTTCAGCTTCGATTGTTGGAATTCCGAGATCCCTATGGATATCGTCGTTTCTAATATACCATGGTGCTCTAACAACTTCTCTAAGCACTTTATTTTGAAAAGTTTGTAGAATATTTGCATTTGTTTTCTTGGTACAACCCCAAAGTTGTATACCGTAGGTCCACACCGGCTTTAGCACTTGCTTGTATAAAAGCAGTTTGTTCTCAGTACTGAGTTGGGAATGTTTTCCGAGTAACCAGTACATTTCTCTATATTTGATATCGAGTTCTTTACGTTTCATTTTCACGTGCGAATTCCATTTCAGCTTTGCGTCGAGTGTCATTCCCAGGTATTTGGCCTCGTTTGCAAAGGGTATTCGGGCCTAAACTTGGCAAGTCATTAGTTTTCTTATAAGTGAAATTCACGTGAACAGATTTAGTTTCATTGAGGGTGATCCGCCAGTTCCTTGTCCATTCATTTACCTTATTCACTGCGGTTTGCAGTTTTGTAGTCGCTTCTTCGATTTTATTACCTACTGCTAGGATAGCTGTGTCGTCGGTGAACGTAGCAAGGGTAGTGCCATCTTCCCTTGGAATATCGCAAGTATATAACAAATAGAGAAGCGGACCAAGGACGCTTCCTTGCGGTACCCCGGCCGAAATTTCTTTTAGCTCCGAGTATTCGTTTCCATTTCTAACACGGAAGAGTCTATTCCCGAGATATGATTCTAAAATATCATATAGGCTTGCGGGGAGAACTTGTCGTAATTTAAATTTCAAGCCGTGCGTCGTTCAACACCTTATCAAAGGCTTATGAGACGTCAAGGAATGTGCTTGAGCAAATATTTTTTTCTTCAAATGCTTTCTCGATTACGTCAGTAGTTCTATGCACTTGGTCAATCGTCGAATGCTTGGTTCTGAACCCAAACTGGTGGTCAGGGATAAGATTATTGTCTTCAATAACCGGTTGTAGGCGCCTCATAAATATTCTCTCGAAGACTTTGGAAATGACTGGAAGAAGGGAAATCGGTCTATACCTCTATACGATTTTACTTCATTTGGCGGCTTTCCTGGTTTTAAAACCATTATGACCTCCTCGACTTTCCATTGACTCGGCACGTGTTTTAGTCTGAGCGCGTTTAAGAAATAAGATCATCGGTTGATGTTCCAACCAAAACGAATCTCGTGATATTTCTTTGAAAATTAAGCGTGCTCCCACTTGTCTAATTTGTTTCTACACTGAAAAGTTACATAATTAGTAAGTGGTTAAAAAAGTTACACCGCACTTAGCTCATTATACTAAACGTCCGTAGTGACCCTGGGCCTGGAAGGGATCTATAATTTCATGCCGAATTCAAACGGCTAATTAAGAAGCTCTTTCCTGACAGTAATACTTTCCTATGTTAGTAACACGTTAGCGAGGGGGGCCGCAGTGAAAAAAACCTTAGCTGAGTAAAATAGATTACGCCTGTTACAACAACGAATTATGGCATGCTACTCTTGCTTTATGCGCTGTCACTCGCATGCATGATATTTACCGTTGAGTCAACCTAAAGTGCATTTAACCTTCCAAAGCAGGACAATCTTCGTATTATGATCTTCGGTATAAACCAAAAAGGGGAATTATTTAATTTTATACCAGGCGGTGCGAAAGGGACTGCGAATAGATAAGGATCCCTTCTCACACAACTGCTGTTAACCCTTCAATGCATACTGTAGCATATCTGCATCATACATTCAAAAAAGCTGTCATAAGAGAGTGGCAGCCGATATCTCTTCGATTTGTTTGGTTTTCCATTTCCAGTTAGTTCCGCGATGATACTTTATTTTCACAAATGTGTTGGTAAGTGTATGAACGCAATAAAATGGAGCTTGAAGTCACAAGACCATGTGCTCTCATAATCTATAGAAGGGGTGTGTTTAATTTAATGTAAATATAAATAATAAAGTGTTTTAATGCACGTAAGTATTTTTTTTATTGTTTTTTACATGTTCGTCCTAATATATGTGCAAAAATAATTTTAAAATTTTGCAAAGAACAGATGTTTTTTTCATATTTTGCCTATGATGCATATCTGCAACACCATGCATTTAGGGTGTGTTTATTATGTCGTTGGGCATGAGAAGCAGTATCAATATTTAGGAGCTTTTGACCTTGATTTTTCGCATGCATACAAGCCTTATCTTGACCTTGAACAGTACCGATTTCAAAATGTGTAGGTGGGAGGGCAGGGGAAGTTGTCTTCATGATTGAGATCTCATATGCATACATACACTCTACTGTTGACCTTGAACAGTATCGATATCAAAATGTGTAGGTGGGAGGGGAAGGGAAGTTGTATTTGACCTTGATTTCTCGCATGCATAAAAGCCTTATATTGACCTATACACTATTATAGCCTTGAATATTGACCTTGAAACCAAAACACACACACTATACATAACCTAGAATATTGACCTTGAATGATGACCTTGAACGATGAGTCATTTTCGTGGGCCAGGATCCCCATAGCCCTACTACTTACATTTTAATATTTATTCATTTTTTTAACGAATATAAGTAACAGTTGCGAACGTCTGACAAACATCCGAGAGTATAACTGTCATGAAAGAGCTTCTCAATTAGCCGTTTGGAATCGGCATAAAATTGTAGACCCCTTTCATTCGTTCCAAAAATGAAAACTCACATAAAAACGAATGGTTTGCGAGAAGCTAGGCCTAGGGTCCCTACGGACCTGTTGCGCCAAAAATTATTATTATTATTAAGTAACAGTTGCAAAAGAGCTCGAACTGAATTCTATACAATGAGCACGCAATTAAATTTATGTGATTTTTTATGTTCCTGTTAGTTTCATATAAAATGAATTATTATTTATTGTTTTGTTTACACAATTTGTTCAATTCTTGTTTTTTAAGCTAGCTATTTATTTAAAAAAATAAAAATAAGTTCACAGAAAATTTTTTTTGCGTCAACGTTTTTTTTATGAATTACATACCGCTTATGCATGGCGTTGCAGATATGCATCATATAGAAAATCCGATTTTCCGGAAAATCGGTTAACCGGATTTTTTTTTTATATTTTTTTTTTTGAGTTTAGATCGTTTATTTACATCAAATATATTTTTTTCGTACCAAAAAAAAAAATCATGCATTGAAGGGTTAATAATTCAATTAGTGTAAACAATTTAACGCACAAGAATGGCTGAGTAATTATCAAATTACTCCCGGGGAAAGACAGAGTGCAACTTCCTGTGAAGCGAATGCACGGTGCATAATGCGAGAATCGCCGGCAGCGTATGTGTTTCTAATTGAGGGTTAATCGCGTTAAGAAGCAAAGCGATGATAAAGTTAGCAACGCAACCAAGCCATCTGCCCGAGGCATGTGTACGTATGACTATGAACCTATTGGTATGGAATAGACTGCATTAGACACGAGGCATACAAGCATGTGTTGGACACTTCATAATCCATTATGATTTTCATTAGCCGCATGTTACTTTTGAGTGCATTTGTTGGTCAAAAAGATTTACTTTTGAATACAAATAATGCTACCATCATGATTTTGTTTCCTAGGATCGTTACAGTGTTTAACACTGCTTGATTTAATAATGATATAAGTAAATAGATGTATGAATTTCGTAAATGCCGACGTAAATTTTTCTATACTTCTTATTGCATTAATTTGCAGACGGTATTTCATTAATTTTTAATAAAACAATTAGGGTTGGTTCCGCTTTTATTTTGAAGCTAATTTTCCATCACCCAAAACCCTGGTGAACAAATGCTTAGTCCCATAACAGGGGTCTAACTTTGATAAATTTTTTACCAAGTGCCCTGAGCCTATTACATAATACAGGGGAACCTAAAGTGATGTCGGCAGCGAGTGAATGTGTTTCAAATTCTTGACATGTTTGCAACAACAGAGAATGTTTTCTTTTTTTAAATCGGTTAATTCGTATGTAGTAAAGAACCGCATGCTAAGTGGAGCTATTACTGTGTAGTGGCTTTGTAACTTATTGTAAACGCGTGGAGTGTACTATCCAAGTAGAAGTGATCACGACTAAACACACCTCACAATGGTTGAATTTCAATTGGTAAGTTAAGAGTTAAGACATTTTCAACTTTTTCGTTGTTGTTAATGAAAACTATATTAGGGTTGGGGTCGAAATTCTGGGGAGGCCAAAATTCTTTTTTCAAAATTCTGTTTTAAAAAATTCTGCTTTCAAAATTCTGCTTTACAAAATTCGGACTTACAAAATTCAGCTTTACAAAATTCTGCAAATAATTAATTATTTAAAACATTATACCTACCAACTGACTTGTTATAGAAGAAGGTAAAAGTAGTTTTGTTATTGGTTTTAAGTTTGCTCCCTTGGTTTAGACAAATATTCTGTTAGTTAGTGAGTGAAAATAAATATAGGTATCTGTAATTAAACCCAATAAAGGGAAATATAAGGTAATTTTTTGTCTGTTTTTTTTTGTTTGTGTGTACCTGTGTACCTGTGTACCTTCTTTATATGAAATATATTGTAATTTGTTGACAAAGTTGAAAAATATTTATTTTCTTTAAATTCGTAAATTGGTAAAAAAAAACAGAATTAGCAGAATTTATTTGATTAAAATATTGCCTGTCAGAATTTTAAAAAGCAGAATTTTGAAAAGCAGAATTTTATTAGACAGAACAGAAAAAAAGCATAATTTTGAAAAGCAGAATTTTTGGGTTAAAACGCTGAATTTTGCAAGGCAGAATTTTGAAACCAGAATTTCGACCCGCTCCCCTATATTAGTTACCTACTTCTACGTCATAATAAGATTTGACTATTTTGCATTCGTCTCTGACAACAATATTTGAAGGTGGGTACCTACCTACTTTGCTGCTGCGTAATAATAACTTTCAATTATTTTGTTTGTTGTTAAATGGGGATCTCGCCTATAAGAGATGATTTTGCTCGACGTTACAAATCCCCTCTATATTATTTCTGTAGTGTGTTTTTACCTCTTGCAGTTCACACGCTCAACCTATCAACAAATGAAGTGTCAAAAAAAAGATATCTTTTGGGTGCTTTTCTTTTGTGGATGGGTATGGTTGGTTTTTGTTTTAAAGATACTCGGCCTTACCAATAATCAACTTTAGTATGGCAGTTTACGAAAAGACTCCACACTTTCCAAAATCCCTTTACCAATAAACAAATATAATTGCCACACTATCGCTAACTGTAGGGTTAAATGTTAGTGTTGAGAAAGCCATGTTTATCTCGGGCATTAGCTATATAAATCCTCCCTTCATGCCATTTTGAAGACAGGAGTTGCTCAACCGTCCAAAATCACGGTAGTAAATTTCGTAATAGGAGAGTATTTAATACGCTGTTGTCCTGCATGAGCGTTTACAATTATAAATTAATTTTAGTTAATTGTAAATGTTTTCTAATTTTATTCCTTGCAATACAACAATGCAAATGTTGTTTTTAGACTTAAAAACAAACTTAAAACACAAACACAATTTTGAACAAATGTATGCAAAATAGCTATTGAAAAATATTGCATTTTTGTTTTATTTCTAAACACGTAAACACGAAATAATTTTATTGAGCAACCCCAATCAACCGAAACTTTTTTATCTGATCGCGTTTGATTTTATTGTGAAGAACCTCAAATCAAATGTTATGGAAGCGAAGATTTTGACTTAAGAATCAAGGCAAACATTATAATTCCGCGGATTCTGATGATTTTTGCCATGGGTTTTTAAGCAGCGTCAATTTGCCATGTGTACCTACCGCTTTCACTATGAACAATAAGAATTCACAAGGACAATCGCTGGATATTTGAGACTTCCATTGTTGAATGGACAATCGTATGTGGCGTGCTCACGTAAAAGCAAAATTTTCCGCTTTGTACGTCGGCGTTGTGTACCGTAAAGCAATTTAGGTATTAAAAAAGTGGAAGGTTGGCATTAAACAAATTGCGCGGTAGGTACTAATAACTATTTTTAGTGTCCACGCTAAATTTCCCGAGCTCACGACTGCGATATTTTCCATACAAATTGCATATTATGGCCTATGAACTATTTAGTGTGAAAGTTAAAAATCATTATTAGTAGGTTAAGCCCATTGACAATGCTATACTTTAGTTATTTCTATTGTAAATTTGAATTTGAATTGATCGAATTACATAAAACAGCATGTGCATTGTTCATTTTCATTACGTTAACGAATTTGGGCGGAACGAAGTTTGCCGGGTCAGCTAGTAAATATAATCGTAATGTGGCTGGACAAGTACAGATTCGTTAAGAATTACTAGATACAATCGTAGTGCAAGTGGGAACGAGATTGTTACACCTATAGGTACTACGTTGCTACCATTAAATTGTAATTTTGAACTATTATGTTGCGTTTTGTGTTGGCACAAAATAGTTTGTTAACATTTTGACTACTCAACACCAACAAAAACATTATACAACAATTAGCGTAGAGTACTAATCGATTGTTATTTGGGAAAAACAGTATAGCCATTTGATTTTTAACAATTTTTAATATGTTTAAGTTGAAAAATAGTCATTCATTACATTTTATAATGTAAATAAATAAATAAATAGGTGAGGCAACATTTTCGTAGGACCCTATTCCAAATTTCTCACAACAGGACAAAAAGTTTTGTGTGACTTCTCCGTTATTGGGGGCGAATGGAAGGGATCTACAATTTTATGCCGAGTCCAAACGGCTTATTGAGAAGCTCTTCCATGACAATTATACTCTTGGATGTTTGTCATACGTTCGCGAGAGGTGGCCCAGTGAACAAAAATATATAAATGGAATTTGGGTTTTTTCGTGGATCGAACCTGAGACCCTTCGCCCATTAGTCCAACACACGAACCACTAAGCTGCTGCGCCTACAGACTAAGAAAATAGTTACACAAATAACTGTTTTATTCTCCTTAAACAGACCTCTTGAAGCCGAACAACTTGTTTAGATCCTGGATAGGTACAACGCCGAAACTACCGCCATCCTGGAAGTGCGATGGGATGAAGAAGGCACAAGAACAAACCGTCAACCAAATTGATCATGTTGGGATCGACGCCAGACATGCCTCCAAAGATCTTAATCATCCCGGTCTTGTGGTGCAGACCCTGTCAGAAGCGGATGAAAACCTTCTGGGATGCTTTGAGAGAAAGATTCTTCGAGTGATATTCGGTCCAGTTTGTGACGATGGAGTGTAGAGAAGAAGATTTAACGAAGGGCTATACAGCGACGCTGACCTGGTCCAAAAACTTAAAACGGCTTAAGATGGCTGGGGGACACGTGGAGAGGAAGGAGGGGTTTTTGGTTGAGGCCATGGTCCACCTCGGACTGTAAGCGTTTTTTGTTTATTTTTGGGATGAATACTATGCTTCAAAACATGCTTTTTGTAGGATCAGCGAAGAGTGAACCATTAGCCACTACATTGCCGGAAATGGAATTTTCTGAATAATTTAAGAATAAATGATTAAATATTTGCTGCAGCATAGTTAGTAGTTTGCTAACCAAACATTCACTACGTTTCTCTGTGAATGTCAATACATTACTTCACTCAAGACTCAATAAAGTTTACTGAGTGGCAGATGGCGGTGGGTTTCTATCATCACGAACGACAACGCGATGCATTACCTACGCCGAATACAAGTTGCTTTAGATGCAGCGGTAAGCCATGTGTTCTTGGATGTGGGGGTGGAAGTCGGTCTCTGCAAATAACTGAGGGATATTTGAAAGTTCTATTCAGTTTGTGAGCTAGTTGACAGGATATGGTGTTACAGGTTACCCCGAGTTTCCTTTGAATTCTATATCTAAAGTGTGTTTTCCAAATGGGTTTACTTAGATGTGGTACACATACCTAGTGAATATTTGTCGTATCCTCCTATGGTCGGGTTACGATAATTTATTCAAGGTGACTATTTTGCAATCGTTTAAAGATAGTTGTAACTAAAATCTAAGAACTAACTTTTGCCTGGAATAGATAACATATATATTTAAAAGGAAAAGCATACATGGACTTACCTCCAATATAATGTAATTCCTCAGAATGAATAAAATCATACAGCAGATGATGTCAACGTTGTTCAGCTGAATAAATATGCGGAAAATAATGTTTGTTTGTGCTACACCTGTTCCACAAGGAGATTGAATAAGTCACATGATACAGAGGATCTTCATGCATTGCATGATTCGATAGATTAAAGAGCTTCTTCCATAGTGGACGTAACATTGCAACATCTCATCTGGGTATTGATAAGTTTTCGCCGTGATCCAGAATTCAGTCATTAAAAACGGTATTATGTGGAGGTGGGCTTACTGAATGCAATAGGGTATGATATTTTCACAATTAGTTTGCTGATTTGATTCCAGCTCAACTATAACAGCTGCCGGTGTAGAAGTTTGCTTGATGTGGAAATAAAGAGATTTGTGTAGGTAGTGAGTGATGATCTATCACCCTCTCCAAGATCACACTTTCTTAAGTAATAATAAAAAAAATGCAAACTCATAAAACACCATAATATATTGGTTTTTTTTTATATCAATTTGTATTGGTTTTAATAACAACAGTTGTATGTGCACATTTGAATTTTTTTGTTTTATTGGAAAACTATTCTTGAGCTCCTTGAACAAACCATTCCCAAGTTACAATTTGACTTCAGTAAATCGGGTTTTCGAACCTATTTCCTCTTCCACAATATTTTCTGAATCAAGCTCAATGGAAACTGATTTCGATGATTCGCACCAATTCGGACTGGCCTATCCAAACAAGAAGAATACCCAAGAAAAGTTGAGAAAAATCTCTGAAAAAAAAAATATAAGGAAAATTAATTTTCATATACATTTTGTATAATGGTTTGGTAAAATGCTAGATATACGAAGTTATATAATAAGCTAACAATATTTTACCCCAGATGATGAAAACATATCAACTGCAAGCTGCTCCAAAGATAGAGTCAGACTACTTTACATAGGGAGCTTATGGGTACGTTACACAAATTTATATAAATTTATGAAACAATTTTCAAACAATATTGGTAGCTACTACAATTTGACGTTGGACAGATTTCTATACCTAGAGGAAAAGAAAACAACGCGGATAAAATAGCCTGCCAAAGCTACCCGCAACCGCGGGGAATATAGTTTACATACAGTTATTTTCTTCGGCTAAAAGGAATCTGATTGCAAGTTTGCCAGAAATGCTTTAAAATGACTAGACCGTTTCTTGAAAACCGTGATTGCAAAGAAAATTGAATCCCCAGGCACAGTTATACTGGAAGATATGCGTGGAAAGTCAACTCCAACTAACAAAATACCAGTTGCATGGAGAAATGAAGTTTTAGAGCACATCAACAATATTCCAGCATACGAAAGCCATTACACTCGCAAGTACTCCTCTCAAAAATATTTTGACAGCTGCCTTAGCTTATCCCTTTTGTATAAACTGTACACTGAAAAAACCGAAAAACCAATATCCATTACGAAGTACAGCGAAATTTTTTAAGAGCTTAAATATTAAATTTAAGAAGCCAAAGCTAGATACCTGCACAAAATGTGGTACACTGGCCGTACGAAAATCAGTAGCCACAGGAACTGACCTACTTACCATTCAAATGGAACAAAAACAACATAACGAAGAAGCAGATTCTGCATATGAGTCAAAGAAAAGGGACATCGAGTCTGCAAAAAATCTACCAACGTTGAAGGTATTTACATTTGATCTGCAGCAGTGCCTTCCAACACCATATCTCCAATCATCTATTTCCTTTTATAAAAGACAGGTAGGTATACATATACATATTCAATTAAACAGTACGTGATTGTGTCGAAGGAACCCCACATTTTTATATGTGGCATGAAGGCGTAGGAAATAGAGGAGGCAATGAAGTTGCATCTTGCTTGTCCCAACACTTTAAATTCTTATCAGATTTATCGCTAACTACTGAGCATATCATTTTTTACAGCGACAATTGTTTCGGGCAAAACAAAAATAATATGGTTGCAGTGATGATGCTTATGCGGGTTTGTAGCGATAACAACACCCTGAAGCACATAGGCCACAAATTTCTCGTGCCTGGGTACACACACATGGAATGTGACATTGACCATTCTATTATTGAGAGAAAGAAAAAAATCTGCTTTCAAAATTCAGCATCCAAGAGATTGGTAGATACCAATTCATAAGGGGAGTTGCATCAAAAAACAACTTATTGGTAGAGGAGATGTCTCAAACAACTTTTTTGAACTATGGGTCAACGGTACAAAAAAAAAAATATTTTTGCCAAAGTTGATGACGAAAATAATAAGGTCAATTGGATTAAAATAAGATGGCTCCGATTTTCAAAAGAAACTCCATTTATTATTTATTGTAACAAAATTCGTTGGATGACAAAAATCGCTTTAAATTCTTAATATTCGGAAACGAAGATGCAACCAAGTAAATAAAGATTGTCTTGAGTTGCTCTACGATGGACCAAATAAAATAAGTGAGGCAAAAAACACGACTTAATTAATCTACTTATTTTGGTCGATGAGCAGTACCACGACTCTTACAGGAACCTTTGCACAGAAGCTAAGCCAGATTTTCATCCTGACTTAATCGAAGAAGCTGATGATGACGGTCTTTAAAATGCATTTTATGTCAGTATCATATCTATTTATAAAACTATTATTTTTTGTATTGGGTATCTACTTACAAAAAGAAAAGCTATGTAAAATTATAATATCAACATTTAATTAATTGTGTTAATAAAGAAACAAAAGAGAACTAAGTCATGTTATGTTATCATTCAATTAATAAGAAAAGTGGTTTATGTTCATATAAGTTAAAGGTAAAAAAAAGTGGTAAGTGGTCGCTGTGGCTTAGTGGTTAGTGTGTTGGACTACTAAGCGAGGGGTCCAGGTTCGAATCCCGCAAAAACCCAAATTCCAACTCAGGGTTTTTTTCACTGCGCCACCTCTCGCGAACGTCTGACAAACATCCGAGAGTATAACTGTCATGGAAGAGCTTCTCAATCGGCCCGTTTGGAACCGGCATATAATTGTAGATCCCTTCCATTCGTTCCAAAAATTAAAAACTCACACAAAACGAATGGTTGCGAGAAGCTAGGCCCTGGGTCCCTACAGACCTGTTGCGCCAACTATTATTATTATTATTAAGTTAAAGGTAAACATAGAAACAAAAGTAGAAAAACGGCTAAGTCACTTAAGACATTTTAAATTAGAATTAGATAAAAGTCAAAACGGCTTAAGTCAGTTTAATGTTAATATATTCTAAATGTGAACAGATTTATAAGAAAATTAATAAGATTTGGGAAGAGAATCCCTAGTGTGACATATGAATAAAATTGCAGGCTTCTACTCAAAATAGTTCGTTTACAAGAATTTTTTTAAGTTTTAAGTTGCTCTCCTGAAAAATGTGAAAAATCGACTTAAGCCATTCTATCTATTTAATGTTTCGAAAGCCACCGAATCGATTGAGTTTAAATTTACAGATAAATAATCATAGGCAGGTATTGTAATGGGAGTGTTCCTGTAAAGATTTGGCAATATTGGACAAAGGGGTGTGGCGCATCTGTGGAAAACGAGCCCCAGTTCCGGTTCTGGTTAGGTTAGTTTACATCCTAAGAGTATGCCAATATTTTTTTTTTGTTTTTTTTTTTTTAACGAAATCGCTAGGACTTATGTATGTAAAAAAAAATTGCAAACGCTATTCTTCGACAGCCAGAGCCATAGTTTGTAATATGGGTAACATTGATATACATTGCCCTGATCCACAAGAATATTATCTAGGCAATAGGATTTTTGTGTAACAGAGAACATTCATTCATTCACAACAGAGCATTACAATTAAATTATTTTTGATTTAATTTAAATGAATATGTGTGCGGAAGTTCTTATCTATGGTTTTTGTGTACATACGGTCTATGTATGTGGATTGGATAATGAGTTATTGGCATTTTATATGACATACATGCATTTGTGTGTATATGGTGTAATATATGGGGAAATATTTGCAAGGTTAGGCTGCAAATTGGAAATGAATGGAATATTGGAATGGTTTAAAAGGTCTCATTATTTTATTTTCTGGATGCACTTGGAGGCACCGGAAAAACGTTTTTAATTTCGTTGTTGTTGGCAACGATACGTTTCCAGAATAAAACTGCATTGGCATCTTCTGGCAATGCAGCCACTTTGTTAGATGGTGGTCGGACAGCACATTGTGATTTGAAATTGCTATGAGTTACCAAATTAATGAAACTCAAACATGTGACATTTCAACATCTGGAAATTGCAAAATTATTGAGATGTTGCGGTATCATTATTTGGGATGAATGCACTGGCAAATAAGAAATCTGTTAAAGCTTTCGAAAGAACAATGAAAGAAGTTCGAGATAATTCAGAATTATTTGGTGGTGCATTAATTTTATTGTCAGGCGATTTCAGACTAACATTGCCCGCCATTCCTAGATCGACAGCTGCTGATGAAATTAACGCTTCAGTCTTCATATTTATGGAGATTTGTTAAGTCATTGAAACTTACTATCAACGTTCGTGTTCAGTTGCAGAATGATCCATCTGCTAAATTCTCTAAGCAATGGCTGAAAATTGGATATGATGCGATGTCAGTTGATGAAACTGTATTGATGACATTGCCAAATGATTTTTGCGGTATTGTTTCCTCTAACATAGCACATCAGTAAAAATGCCATGCGTGGTTGAGTGAGCAATTTTAACAGCTAAGAACAAAGATGTCAGTGAATTAAACATATGGCTATACAATCCAAGATTCCTGGCGATTTGGTTTCATACAAGTCTGTTGGATAGAGTTACTAGGTTGTAGTTCCTATTATTATGCTTCGGAATATTAATCAACCCCGTTTGTGTAATTGTACAAGACTTTCTGTTAAAAGACTAATGGCTTATGTAATTGAAGCTATACTTGCTATTTTAACTGGAAAACTTAAAGCCGAAGACGTATTTATACCGCGCATCCCAATGATTCCATCTGATATTCCATTTGAATTTAAAGGACTTAAGTTTTCTGTTCACCTTGTGTTTGCGGTTACTATTAATAAGGCGCAAGGGCAAACGTTATGAATTTGTTAAGTGAACTTAGAGTATCCAGTTTTCTCACATGGACAGTTATATGTAGCCTGTTCGCGTGCCGGCAAGCCATCGGTTTTGTATATTTCCACCGAAAATGGAAAAGAAAACAAAAATGTTGTGTACCTACTACAAAGCATTACAATAAAAACTATTTATCACTGATTTCACTGATGGTCGTTGAATAAAATAACATGGTGCCAATTAATTTGTAACAGAAATATTAGTTCGGTTTTGTCTCATTTGTCTCAAAAATTGCTTACCTATTGTTTCACAAAAACAAAATTTCACTCCTTTGTTCTTAATTGAATATGACAATAAAAGTAAATGCATTAATAAAACACCTCAATAAATTACGTGTACAGCGTATTAATTACATTAACAATGCAATGACCTTTGTTAAACGACCTTCCAACTAAAACCATTCCACAGGCACATTGAGCCCCAACGCAAACCATTCAACCGGAACCGATGATAAGTGATGAAAAGCCTTAGCCCCTCTTTCAACGCTGTATACTAGTGTGTGTATTGCGTTGAAATAATTAATGTCCATCACTTAAAGTGCTTTCACATTTCATTGCTTTCTTGGCACACCATCAAATTGAATCCCATGTGATTTGTTGTTTGCATAACTACTTGTTGTTCGCTTCCCCCTGGGAGTACTTCCGTTAATTAGATATTTTCGTGGCTTTTTCTTCGAAAAGTCTTAACCTCCACAAAGTGAAGAAAAATCTGATAATTATGATACCGCAGGATTTCTGTGTTTGCAAAGAACACAAAAAGTGTTTCCTCGATTAGGTATAGCTTGTGGCTACGTTTTGTTTACCCTGATATGGTCGTTGCCATACATATCGCCATACACATAATCAAGCAATCACTCCGAAGTTGCCGAAAAGCACATGCCTCCGGAGCACAATAAGGTAAACCAAGTGGATGGTTCTCCGCAGAGGACGGCCACATCGCATGAAATATACTAATCGTCTATCCACCATACGACTGTTAACCGTTGTGGTCATCGTCGGGTCAGTCGTTCTAGTGGAAAACGTATCCGTTCCTTCATCTCCTACCGGTAGCCATTAGAAACATCCGTAATAATTACGGGGTTTTTATTTGATAAACGATTCCAAAGGTATTCTCCGCATGGTCTAAGGGAACACAGCTGGGCTGGCACCTATTCTACGCCTACCCAAACGGGTGGTGAGATGAGTGTGGTTAATGGGCCGTTGTGTTGGTGTCCACCACCTTCCTTATAAATGTTTGTTTACCCTTGCAAATAACTTTTGCCTCGTCCTCCACTTGAAGACATCACTCCCTTGTGTCCCTTGCATAGTTGTGTTTTGTCTATTTGCACGTGTCCTTATAGGGTTGGCAGAATGGATATACCTACCTATGATTTGAATGTTTCTGTAATACACACACACATGTCCGCAAAAGTTTTTGCAAGGTGAGCTTTTATTTCCGAGTTTTTATTGCCTTGGTCATCATTTTGAGGATTAAACATAATAGGTTCAGGTTTTCCTTTTCCCTTGTTATGGGCCAGCTCTGTTGGTGGGCTCCACCGGACATTTATGACAGTATGTTGTACATACACTTTATAGTTGCGGGCGTGTCTGTGCTCTTGTATCGTAGGTATTATAGGCGAATTGAACTTGAGACGTGGCTGTTGGCAAGTAGTTCGAGTCCATTATCTCCTCGAAAAGCGAAGCTAACACGTAGGTATATTGATGGCAACATGTTCGGTTGGCTGCCACGGGAATAATTATATGGTCTAGGAATTGGATTAACTTCGTTGCAATAGTTTGGCCGAAGGATATTTAAAAGTAACACCATTGTATTTTGGAAAAAGCTTTAACTTGTTTGTAGAACCAAACGTGACACGGCATATGCTCTCGAAGCTCCTGATAGGAGAAAACATAAGTCAAACAGTTAACAGCATTCAGCTTTACGATTGTTTAGAGACTTGGATTTAGTGTGTGTTTAAATTGGCTATTCTGCGAAAGGTATAGCACTTAACCTTTATGTTCCGCGACAGTGACCCTGAGCCATTTACTAAGAAAGAGTCAAATCCTGAATTTCCAGTTTGCTACCTGCCTTTTATGAGTTGCATTTTGGGAACAGAAGTAATTTTTCGTATTACGCTGAGTTCGCCTCCCACTGCTCTTTTAAATATGGTACAAAGATTTATCTTTCCAACTTACATAGGTGCTATCTGCTATCGAGGTTGGTTGCAGTCTTCTTTAAGTTGTATACTAGCCATCTTAGTCGAAGTCTTTCTCTAAAGCGACACCTTCCCCCAGCCCCCTTATACTGCCGGTGAGCTATTCCTTGACAACTCGAATGTTCGATGTTGAATCACCTAAGTTTTTTTGCGCAAAGTTGAAACTGCAATACAGGATCTCTTTAGCTCCTTATCAGATTTTTAAATGGACCCAATGTAGAAAAACATACTTATCTTATCATAGTTATAGGTCCTTGTTGCCAGTGTAGACTTGGTTTTGTCCTCGTTTACTGCGATATGGGCTTAATTACAAGGACTGTAGAAAGATCGTGCTTTTCGTCTTGGACAGTTCTTTTGTCTGCTTGTCTAAATCTTGTCTTGCTTGATCAAGCATATCCATCGTTATTAGTCATCATACATAAGAATGAGTCTTGGAAGCGCGTATCTTTATAGACTTCTTGAGATTTTTTAGTAACTAAGTGTGAACATTTTATGAACAGTATAGATTTTCCTGGTTCGAAAACCGCATTTGTAAGACCAATCACATTATTATTTACCAAGTATTTCAGGAGTTTATGCGATTTGTAGGAGACCTATGATAACGAAGTCACGCTTACTCTGGGCAAACGATACTGAGAGTCTATATTGGTCAGGTAGATATGTGTTAACAAAGTATTGGAAATAATTTGGTGTATGCTTCGTACCAAGTCACTTAAGCTATCTTAATAGACAAATAGTTTTTTCCCAATTTTGCTAGTCTCTAACTCACTACTGAAATTCTTACTTCGCTTGTGACAGGTTTGTAGAAAGAAGGGGAGGCACGCCAACAGTGAGACACTCAATATTACTCCGAAATGCATATATAAGAACAAGAAGTGTGACGGTGTTTTATCATTTGGCTCTTTTCTCATCAAGTTCGGGTGTAGTGTAGACCGGCTATGAGATTGAAGCTCACAAAACACAAGAAAAAATTTTTTTTTCAATTTTCGGCGAAAGTCAAAACTTATATATTTCTAGGTAATTCACTACAAGATGTTTCATTTAAGATGTTTCAAAGTGTAGCTTTGGAGGCATTTGCATTTTTTTAATTTGGAAGGATTCGCTAACAGTGAGACAGTGTACATCGACAAACAGTGAGACAGTCTCAAATGTGGCCGATATATCATTTGTTACCCTAGAGGCTAGACGACATAAAAATTGTACTACCCGATGCTATTGCATGTGGCCATACGAGTAGGCAACAAGGCAGCATAGGTACAGTTCGGAATACATTTTGACCAAATTGATGTTCGCTAGTTTTTTTTGTTTATTTCCATTTTCTGAAGTCTGAGAATTATTTCTAATTATGCTTTTACCTATGTTTACTTGAAGACTGTTTTTTAACATTAAAAACTTAATAAAAAAAATAAATGTCTAACAAAATATTTATTTATTCTTAATTTCAGCAAGGAAAGATAATATATTTATATAAGTTACTTGTCTCACTGTTGGGTATCAGCTGTCTCACTGTATGTGCCATAATGGCGTTATTTCACTTTTAAATGCCTAATAACGCCATAACCCATCTATGGCCTTATTTCACTTTTAACTGAGAACTAAAGTCATATGGTTTTAGTTCGTCTTAGAGAGTGGTCATAGTTCTCATTTGAATGTGGATTAAAGTCACTCGCAGAATTCTCAATAATTTAAATTATATAACTCCAAATAATACATGTTTTTTAATACATACATATATCGACATAGATGCATACTTAGGTATATTAAGGCCCATTTTATTCACTCGAAGTTGAACACAACTTGGGAAGTTTCCCATATAAAAATCCCAAAGTTGTGTTCAACTTCGAGTGAATAAAATGGGCCTAAGATTACGGCGAGTAAACAGTTAAATAGGATTGGGGTGGGGGTGGGCATGCTGCATAATTTGAAAGTGAATTTATGGCGGTAGTTATATTTTTGTCGTCGTCCTTATTGAGAAATATGTTCTGTGTAAGAAGTGGTCTTCATCGCCATGACATAGCCTAGAGGAATTATTTTTCTATATTCTCAAAACATACAACTTTTTTTTCCAGGTCTCCACACGGGTACCCACCCAGGCACATTCTCTTTACAATTTCTTCACTTCTCCGCTTTATTCGACACTTTGTTTTGCTGCGTTTCGTGATGGTAGTGAGTATTGCTTTAGTGTCCTACACTAACTTCTGTTGTTGTAGGATTTATCGTGAGCCGTCTAGATACCCGGATAACATTGCGATTGCAGCTTTTCGATGTCATATTTTCTCTGTTAAAGTATATTTCATTCACAACGTAGTATTTTCCGAGCCAATATTAACCAATGCGAAGGTTCAAGTTCTAGTCGTGCTTTCGTCAACCGCAGTGTATTTGAGTTTAGTAAAGAAAAATAAAATATTTGAGCAACAAACGCACTACCAAGCTATATGTCGTTTGATAACTTGTTGCAGTATTGCTTTCAAAAATTAGTCATACTAAACTAAAACAGTGGCTTAGTGGTTAGTGTGTTGGACTACTGAGCGAGGGGTCCAGGTTCGAATCCCGCAAAAACCACAATTCCAACTGAAGGTTTTTTCACTGCGCCACCTCTCGCGAACGTCTGACAAACATCCGAGAGTACAACTGTCTTGAAAGAGCTTCTCAATTAGCAGTTTGGAATCGGCATAAAATTGTAGATCCCTATCATTCGTTCCAAAAATGAAATCTCACACAAAACGAATGGTTGTGAGAAGCTAGGCCTAGGGTCCCTACGGGCCTGTTGCGCCAAAAATTATTATTATAAACTAAAACACCATACGAAGGTCTTCACATTGTGGAGGCAAAAACACAATCTACCATGCTGATAAGAATATGAGATTACAAGACACGTCCTCTCTGTTGGCAATTAAAGCAATAAAACTTTTTTTCACGACTTAATTTGTCTGATACTTTTCCGCTTCTGAGATATACACAAATTATAACTGATTTCGAATTATCTGCCTTTTGCAAGAAATATGAACGAAGTTGTTAATAATTCGCGATGAGTGAGTTGTTGAAAATTTCGAGCTCCCTCAGCAGTGCAATGCACGATGGCATGACACTCATTAGACTCAAGTAAAATAAAAGCTCTGTAGCCTGCAGCCTTTCATTCGTTAACATATAGGTATGTGGACTTGTGGAGGCTATAATTCAACTACATTCAACTGAGTTCATCTGTCAGTCAGTATTTAATTAAATATTTTCATAGCGCATTTGCCTGATACATCAACTGCGGAGCTCAGGACATAGTACGAATATACCTAGTGGGAAAGAGTAACTATGTAAATTTGTTTTTGTTGCACTGCTTTTTCGTTGAGGGGCCAAAAAAAAGTAATTTAAAAGGCTTCTTTCGATCAATTGCTTCGGTAATTGAATTTATATGGATCATGAAGGCTGGTTGGTGGCACTCCAGCAAGCGCTCCTGCTGCACACTACACATGAGTGTATGCCACGGTGAGATGAACAGTGTTTATATCGATGAGGTAAATCAATTTAATTGACTTGTTTACGTTTTTTTCGAAACCATTAAGGATATAAAATAATATAATATGCGGCCCTGCTGAACAACATGAATGTGTGTGTGTGTAGGTGAAACTGAAATTTATCGACGTTACTCGTATATGCAGCATCTCCGAATCGAATTACTTATTCGTCCCATTTGCAAATTGATACGATAAAACGACGTTAATGGATTTTGGTTTCTTACTTAATAAAACACTCAAAATAAGGCTGCAACAATATCGGAAATAATGCTGAAAATTTAAATCCGGGCAAATTATACATCAGGTCTCAGGTGCAGGTTTCTGTTTATATAAATCCAATTGAAAGCGTCGCAAATTAGTAAGGTAATAAAACAAATTAGGTACATAGCTGACGGGTGTTCCAAGACAAGATTAAATTGTCGCTTTTTGTGAATTAAGTGTTGGCAACAAAAAATATAGTGCACGACTGAGTCGAACGAAACTTTCTCGTTTAGTGCGAGTCTGACTGACTTTCAGAGGACACAATAGTTTTGAAAACATCCATTTGACTATAAGTTTGCATTTTGGTCAAAATCGTAATTGCCGTTTTCCGGTAAAGTGAAAAAAAAAACTTAAATTTAAAATAATACTTTTTTCAAAAATCCGTTGTACGATAGAAATTAATTTTTGTTACAATCGTATAGAGCGTTTTCGAGATATGCCATGGTAACCTCACCTACTTAAGCTTAAATATTAATTTTGGTTGAAATCGTTAGAGCCATTTTCGATCAAATCAAACTGGTACAAACATTTTATGTGGGAAGTAGGTACCAATAATGTTGAGGCTACCTTGCAAAAAAAAACACCTCCCGAACTGTAAGCCCAAAAACTCCAAATCTGAGGTTTTAACGTAATCCGGGAAGCCGTTTAGGCTGTAGTCCTGTGAAAGGACGGACAGACCGGACAGAATTTTGCGACCCACTTTTTTGAGTTCCTCTATCATCCTAATATCAGAATTTATTAATATCTCGAGTTCGAAATTATGTACGAAACCAAAATCTTTCTCTTACTACGTAATGGAGAAAGTTAAGAAACAATTCGACAGATAACAGCTTGGGCTTATTTAACTTTCGTATTTTTATTGTATTATTCTCTTTTATAGAGATATATTCCGGAGAGTTTTATGGCCGACGAACTCGTCAAACTTAGAACAAGTACATATTTTTCTAGAAACAAATACACGGAAAAAATTTTAAGATCAAATCAAAAAAAATGAGCGCAGAATCACGAAAAGTTTGTCTAGTTTTAGAGCTTAGCTCAGGATTTACTGATTCACGACTTCTTATTCGCAATTTTAGAAATTGTAAGAAGTGAAGATATTGACCCCCAAAAATCGTGAATCAACACTTCTCATTGTCAATAATGATCAAACGAGAAATACATATTGCCATAACCGATCGCAATTTTAAACAAGTACTAGTTCTAAATTTGATATTACTATGGTTGTGAATTGCAAAAACATTTCGCAATTTACCACTTCTCTGTAGTAAATTTGATTTCATCCCTTACCGAATTGCAACCATTTAGTCTTGAATTGCAACTCATTAGTGCTGATTTGCTACTTCTGTAGTTGCAATTTACAAATTCTTAATCGTAAATTACAACTTCTTTTTATCAATTTGCAATTCATATTTTGCAATTTACGATTCTTGAGTAGTGATTTGAGGCATCACCGTCTTAAATTAAAAACGTTTTATCGTGAAATTAGAAAACTTTATTTTCAATTTACAACTTATATCTTGTGATTTACAATCAGAGTTCATAGTCGTATTTTATATTTTTGTTTCCTCTTGATATCCTTGAGAATCATATGACGCCATATAGTCCGGAGACAACGGGATTTGTCTGGGTGGTTTTTCTGTTTATGCTGAAATTGTTAATACACGCAAATTGTTTAGAAGAACTTGTATTGATACGAACCTTAAAAAACCTTTTCGACTGCACACTTTAATATCCATACCAATTTACTTCTTTTCTAATAGCGAGACATATCTTCATTCTGAAAAAAATAAAAATACAGATTTATATACCTACTTTAGTTTAATTTTTTTCCATTATTAAATAGGTACTTACATGATATATTATATTCCAGAATGCTTTATAATGGTTAGTACACTCACTATCACTGAGAACTAGTTATACTTAAAAAACGACTGCCTTAAGCAAAGATTAAATACCGACTGTCTTTCGCTGTCGCTGCCCATGATTGCAGCTGTCCAGGAAGCAGCAACACCACAAACATATTATGTACCTATGTATATTGATCCATATAAAGAAAGGATTTCGACCCATGGACTATATCGTTACTGTCGACTACCTGTGCATAAAAAAATTTCACACGTTATGTAGTTAGTTTCCATGGAAATTACAAAAAATATTTTGCGATTCGTGAATTACAACTCAAAATGTTGCAATTGGTGATTTTCAATTCTTTCCGTGTAGGTATACCAATCGCCTTAGGCAAACATAAATTAAAACACGATGCCTACGAGAAAGCAAATTTTCAGTTGGCAAGTTATATAACGTGCCTGACAACAACACAGATTTGGCTAGATCTGAAAAGCTCAAATAGTTTTATCTCTCTTAATAGAGTGCACATTAGCACCGATACACAAAAAGGGATTTTCGATCCGATTTGTCTCACAATTCACAACCCAAGTAACAATTTGACTTCGGTGGATTTGAAATTGCAATAGCTTACGATAGAGCTTTCAAAGAAATTGTTTCGAAGATAACTTTTAAAAGGCCGACAGACTTTATAAAGGTAGATGGTGTTAAGTTTCGGTAAAGTCTCTGTTAGACTTCCGAAATGTGTAAGGATATGTGTGGGAAGTTAACCGTTTAAATAAGACTTCGCTGGTTCGAAAGCGCTGTCAAAAAGCTTTTCAGCAATAAGCATTTTAAATAAGACTTTCGGCAAAAAATCAACTCTTTGCCTAAATTATAAGAAATAAAGCATCAAATTTGACTTTCGAAATTTATATCTTTATCTATATTATAGTCACCGCTGACTAAGTCAAATCCGAATGGGTATTTGTCAAATAAGAGAAACCACAAGTGTTTTTGCTTTTTCGAATTTCCCCTTGCTTTATTTGGTTCACACCAACGAAAACTTGAAACTCGCCTTTGGTGAAACAACAATATTAAGTCACAATAGCTTGCACAATTTGACATTTGTTAAATCTGTTTCATTTCTATGAAATGCTAGGTAGAACTTAGAGCTCAATAGCAAAAGTGGACTTTAGAATCATATTTATCTATTTTCTATTTCTAAAGGCCAATGAATCTGCATGCAGTCAACAGCTTGCGATTGGAAGCTGTATAGAAGCACTAACTTCCTCCTAACGTACTTATGGAGGCTTTAGGCCAGTTGCTACTTTTGTCTGTCACATAAGATTTTAAGTGGAACTTAAATCACTGTAAGTTATATAAGCAAACTGGCCTTAAAGAGGTAAAAACTAATTTCATATGAAATGAATCACAGCTGCTAAAAATGCACCATTTTTGATTGAATCGGGGAAAAATAATAAAAAATAAAACACAGCACAGTGAAAAATATGTCAGTAATTAATGTGGTAACACTAAATGTATTGTTTAAAACCTCTGTTGAGTAACCTGTACGAGACTCTAAAATGTATCAAGTAATTCGGACTTACCACTACTACAGCATCATGACGATTTAGCCTGGGATATAGGGTATTATTCTATTATTCCACTGGAGATTATCTGCGAGATTTAGAATTATTTCCGTAAATCCTGCACAAATCTCGGAATTTATCATACAAAAGTTAATCTCATGAAAAGGGAGATTAGAAATAAATCTCAATTACCAACCAGGTTTCCATGTAGAGTCCGGTTTGTGAACACATTTTCCACAGCTCGAGATGTCAAAAATACCAAGCAAACAGAGCTGTATTTGACATTTTGTCATAAAAAAAAATATTCGCATTTATTTCTGAAGGAATTCAATTTTTAATAAATTTGGGACGAAACGAAAACAATCAAAATGTTTGTCTCTGCTTATGCTGCGATTTGTTCCCTTCTAGCTACCAGAATATGAACCAAACATTGATGGCTTTTTTGTTAATAGCGACTTCTCTTAGAAATGCAACAATCAGACCATTCATTTTATTTTGCAGAATAAAATTATAAGCTAACATTTCTGAAACTCATGTTTTATCAATTTAATCTTTTTACTTTTTTTTTTTTCCTATTATCACAATTTTGGGCTGTTCGATTTAACAGTAGTTGACAAAATTTGGTGAAACGTAAAATTCTTCTTCTTTTTTTTTTTTGGTGGAAGCACTTCAGGATTTATGTGTAATCTCTTGCCCCTAATCTTGCGATTAGTGTCTGGTGGAAACGTAGCATGGACACAACAGGGCACTCATGGTCGATTCAAAGTTCAATCAACGCAAGAAAATATTGTCATATGACTTTTTGGCATGCTCTTATAGATTTCGCCATGTTTGATCTTGGTTTGACCACCAAAACTTTCATGATAAGTGCCATTGTATAGAAAAGAATTGTACACATCCTACGAGAAAAATTTATGGCGCTTAGTTTAACTGATTTTGTCACTTAGAACATAGTGCCTGTGCCATCGCCATTTCACTCTGTATCAAGTGACAATCTTTAGGCCATAAAAATGTTCTAGGCAACAAAAACTTTTTATCTATAATTGAAATTTCGTTCATGGAATAATTAAAAACAATTTGCGCTTCAAATCTCAATCGAAATACCTATACCTACTTATTACTACAAAAACGCACATAACTACATTCACTGGTAGTTTTCTTTGTTTCCTGTAAGATTTTAAATATGTTGCTTAATTCTTCCGGGGAGGTATCGACTCTCAACTCTGATCGTGACCCTGCCAGGTTTCCTTATCTACTCATCTCTACCTACAGGTCCGTGTTCAATTATTGTTGCCTTATGGATAGTTTAAATATGTACATACACCATCTAAATTTCCCTTTCCCCAATTTTAAAATGCTATCCAAATATAGATACTAATATTTTGAGGACAATGAAGGGCAAATGCCAAATGTCTGGTCAGGAACCCTTCAGTCGGAGAAAACTTAAATCCCTGTCGCCATGTAAATCTAATCAAATAATCTTCCATCTAATAACTTAATTTTCACGAAAACCTATTCAAGGACATTGCTAAACAAATTGAAACACTCTGCAGTCTGTCTCCATGCACTGAGTCTACCAGCGTATCTGCCTATACCCTCTGCTCTAACCAAAAGTTAATTCGCAATCCATGTTGTTCGTAAAACCCAAAAATCTTAAATGCTTTCAGAACTTTAACAAAAGACATCCATATATTTTGTTAGCTTAGCCGCTTGTACAAGTTTATTCCTAAGCCGCTTCGTTTGTACCAAAAACGTGAACTGAAAGTGTGTTTCTCCTTCCGCATAATAACGAGGTACATGAAATTGTTTGCTGTGTTTTGTGCAAAGTGTTCGCACTCATTTTGTAAATGTCCTCCTGCAATCCTCGCTAAGCAGCGCACTTTTTTTTACTCTTTAGAGATCATCATCACTCGTTTGTCTTTTGTGCACACTTCCATAGTCATGTGGGACAGGACTTTCCGTTTCCTTCTGCAATTTTCGCATAAACATTCTTATGTAGGTACATGTATACGGGTAGACACAGACACGGTTTTAATGCGGAACCAAGTGAAAATGGAAGGACTCTGATGATTAATGTCGAGTGGATAGAAGTACGTATGTATTTTCTGCCACGCCCACCCAGCAATAACCTCTCCACTTTGCTTAAATACAACGAAATGCCAGTACACTCGCCTGCGTTTTAAACTTTTATTAAAACTTGTACATGTACATATGTGCAGACCTAATAAGATTGTGCATACTTATCCAACCATATACGGAGACACAGGGGGCAAGGCAATACAAATTCAGAAGGATATGCATTCAGCTGCGTCAGTTCACATCTGCGGAGATCGGATTTTATTCCGACATTACTCGTACGATGTTGAATATGAACCTAAAATTCTGCTTGCTCATTCGCATTTTGTTCCAAAGTTGATGTACAACACCAGAGAAAAAAAAATTGCACTCGAGGAGCGACAGAGCCGAATTGCTACATACAGCGAAGAAGCAGACGATGAGACGACACTGATGGTCATAATTGGAATGGTGATGATGATGGTGCATGCATATGAAACTTTTAAAACAGTTGCACATTATACGCCAGCACTCGAATGAGTTAGTGCAGAGCCTGCAGAATCTATATATACTTAGTCCTTGAACAGTGTGACTCTATATGGCGGGACTTGCACGAACAAAAAAGAAAGTTTCCAAGTTTGCATACCCTACGACATAGGGTATAATTTGTAGGATTACTCGTAAAAATTGTGGAGCTAGGCATCTTTTAGCATGACTGCTTAATGGTGTGTTTGTGGACTGCAGGATACTGTAGTATTAGACTGCGGAGATACCGCTATTTGTACTCGAGTCCTATCTGCGGGTAAATACCATCGAAGTATGGTATGCGGCAGACTTTTTTCTATTGATTTAGTGGGCGGCTGTATTCCCTGACAGCGTCTTCAGCTATACAGCTCCTGAAAATATCACGGTAGAAGCTATCGAACAAAAGCCTTGGATATCAACTACGATGACATTCGAATTCAAATGGGTAAAATAACCATGATGCATGATTTCACTTTCAAGTCTGTGGAACGGGAACGAAATAGTAAATGCCCTTAGCCACCCTATGCATATGAGGCGTAGGACGCTCTGCAGTATCCTTTTTATAAAATCGATAAAATGGGTTCTACATTATTTCACAAATGAGTCAGCCAAACCTATTAAAGCCAATATTTAAGCCACAAAATACACCAAAAAAGTCAAATGAAGACTGCTCAGAACTTGTCAAAATAATGCTTTTCGGAAAAACAAATAAAAAGGAATTGTGTCTGTTTTTTGAGAAAATTTATAAAAAAAAGGTTATAAAAAGAACAAAATCACATTTCACTTTGTTGAAAAACCAAAAAATAAATAATTAGATATTATTCTTCCTTACCTGCTTTTGATTTGGTCCTAGCGACATTTCTGGCTATGCTTTTATATTGTTCCTCAAGAAACGCTCGTTTCTCTGGAGTATTGGTTAAAATATGTAGGTGGTTTTAGTACTCTCCGCGAAACCTTTTACTTTTATTGGATTTCAGTAAGACCTTGCATCATCTGGGACAAATGATGCATTTTGTACTCCGCCTATTCGTTTATTTTCTAATTGAGTTCATTTTCCCTCAGGTTTAATACCCAAATTTGTTAAACTATATTTGGGGGGCTTCTATTGAGGTATTAATGGATTAATGGCTACATTTACTTATTTAGATCTGATTTTTTTTTCATATACCTACAAAGCTCAATTGCTATAATGCAACTAGTTATTTTGTTTTTCTGACCATTAATCAACTAGGCTTGGAGCCCTCAGCAGACGAGACTAGGTCTACGAATTTACCTCTGATTACGATTTTGAATATCGGTCTTGTTTTATCGGAATAGAATACACGCCCTATTGCTCATGAAACAAATGACCAAAGAGAGCTGGATTGAATATGCATGTGTATGGAAATGGACTAGTGAATTGACTACTACTCGATTCCATCTTGTGAGCGGTCGAGCAATATTGGAGACTTATCTGCTCAAACTCAATTCAAAATGAAGTTATGGATTTAAAAAAAACAATAGTGATAGATGAATAAATTACCCTAACACACAACAACGAACTTGGTCCACAAAGTCCGAGTTAAATCTCGGATGAGTGACGCCAGTGACACACTTCGCGATATCTTCCACAGTAATCAGAAGCAGGTCATACAGTGAAGACACTTAATGGTTCGGTCTGACTTAAAGTGACTCAACTGTCACCTAGAACAAGAAGTACCCAATTAAGAAAGCTGCTTATATCACTCCATCACTATAACACCGATGATGTTCTTCTTTATAAATTTGTCATCTTTAAATTCCAGCGGAGAGAATAACGCCCATCGTAAACAAGTAAGAGAAGATGAAAATGTTTTTTAATTTTGTCGTCGGGGTCTTATATTTTTTAACCAAAAAATACGATTATAATGTGTTACTTCTTAAGTGGCTTTGGTGTCTATGATGAAAAACAATTCAATTTGCTGTTCGAAACAGCAACGCTGGTACTTACAGCTAAAACACAACAAAATCCTTCATGGCAATAATGCAATATCTTGTTCGCTAGATACCTACAAGTAGAAGTTTTATATCCGTTTCCGTACATCTTTAAAATATGCGTTGTAACATTTTTATTACAAGGTTTGAAAGGCATGCGAGTCCCATTAGAACACACAGACAACATAATGCTTTCGTTACCCTACCTGCAGTAATCTAGAAGCGTTCGCTTTAATTTTGTACTCCCTTGAAGATGAGGCGGGTGCTCCGTCGTTACAAGTACACCAAACACCACCCTCTGCTAAATGATCGAGGGTTCACTCTTAGCGCAGGAATCAGAGCTCCTCGCCGAGAACAAGATATTATAAATTACTTTGCTTTCTTATCTTTGTTGCGTTCGGAAGCATAAGACAAGAATTTATTATCATTAGTTTTGAATGTCACATTCCGTAGAGGAAGGAGTAAGTTAGCGTTAGCAAGCACCCCAGATAAAATGGGAGATGAAAAGAACACACCACCAGTGTGTGCGTATGAGGGTGTAACGAATGAACCGAACCACCTAAAGCAGACTCCGTCCTTGTGTCGATTGCAGATTGTTCTCGTGTTAGTTGTAAATTGTAATGCGTGGATTTACTTTCCGAAGTTAAATTCCAATTTATCGGGAACACATTTTGTGTAGTCCAAATCTAGCAAAAGCTTTTGAGAGGATATCGCAAACCGATAAAATGTTCTACAAGGTGGGCCACCGTTTATTGGGAAATTTTTGCTGTTTACGGAGGTTTACTTAAGATTACAGAAGTTATGTACTCTATGCGTGTAGGATAGCTATGTATGTACTCATTTAAAATGTTTTCAGTTGCACACAACATATACACAGCTAGATGTTAAGTAGTACTTGCTTGGGTACTTGTTTTATTTTGTTACAAAATATTTTCAAATCATCTATTTCAATAGAATCACTAAAAAATGTTCTTGTGCTTATAAAGGGTTATTTTTTAAGAGGTTTAGAACTTTAAAAAAAAAAAACACAAAAAATTCGAAAAAATGAATGAAATATTTATTTGAATCGATAGTTTGAACCTTGCAATTTAATGTTTAAAGATAATTTCATGCAAATGTTGACCGCGGCTGCGTCTCAGGTAGCCCATCCGCTGAGTCCAATTTTGGCATACTCTTTCACACATATCGGCCGGTATCTCACGAATGAACGCATGGATGTTGGCTTCCAGTGCGTCAATCGAAGCGGGCTTGTCCCTATACGCCTTGACATACCCCCACAAAAAATAATCTAATGGTGTCAAATCGCACGATCTAGGCGGCCAATTGACCGGCCCGAAACGTGAAATTAACTGTTCACCAAACTCGCCTCGCAATTGCGCCATTGTTTCGCGTGCTGTGTGGCATGTGGCACCGTCTTGTTGAAACCACATATCATGCAAGTCAAGAACTTCCATTTCGGGCAAAAAAAAGTTTGTTATCATCGCTCGGTAGCGTTCACCATTGACAGTAACGCTGCGATTCGCATCATCTTTGAAGAAATATGGCCCAATAATGCCGCCGGCCCATAAACCGCACCAAACAGTGGCTTTTTCGGGATGCATTGGTAGCTGTTACAATGCTTCTGGCTGATCTTCACTCGAAATGCGGCAATTTTGCTTATTTACGTACCCATTCAACCAAAAATGAGCCTCATCGCTGAACACAATTTTTCGATAAAAAAGCGGATCCTCGGCCAGCTTTCCAAGAGCCCATTCACCAAAAATTCGGCGTTGTGGTAGGTCGGCTGGCTTTAGTTATTGCACCAGCTGTATCTTAAAAGGCTTTACGCCCAAATCCTTCCGCAAAATTTTCCACGTAGTGCTGTAACAAAGGCCTAACTGCTGGGAACGGCGCCGAATCGACATTTCGCGGTCTTCTGTCACACTAGCTGATACGGCCGCAATATTTTCTTCACTACGCACAGTACGTAAACGTGTTGGTGGTTTAATGTCCAACAAAGTAAATTTGGTGCGAAATTTGGTCACAATCTTCCGAATAGACTGCTCAGAAGGTCGATTCTCGATCATAAAATGGAAGCAGCGCGCGATGAACATTTCGAACCGAGCACGAATTTTGATAGTAAAATTCAATAATTTGCAAGCGTTGTTCATTTGTAAGACGATCCATGGTTAAATTGCAAACCAAACTGAAGCTGTTTGACAGTGACACAATGTACTAAACACACGTCAGCTGTCAAAACCAGTGTTGCCAAAACCAGCTAAAAAATCACCCGTTATCTTCGTCTTCTTCTCCACGTCTATAAAAGAGAATACATTTTCCTGTTTGTCCGCAAGTAGGGAACGTAACGATACCTCAACAATAGGTAGGGGAAGGTGGTGTACCTTGGTCCGATTGTACCTCGGTCCGAGTGCCAATTTTCAGAAAAGTACGAACCACGCAAAAACCGGTTCTTCTGTGAAATGTTACTCTTCTGTTCATTTCTCTTCTCAGTTTCTTTTTGAACTTATACAGCTGTACTAGTCGGCAAAAAAAAAATAAACATAGTTTTCAGTGAAAAAAGTATTTTTTGTATCTATTTTCTGAAGTTTTGTAGTGCTTAATTTTATGTCTATTTTCCGATACTTTTTGTATCGTAGCTCAGCGAAATTGTACGCACAAGAAGTATTACCCGTCACAATCCGGGGAAAACCAATTTAAACCATCAGACAAATAAAAGACAAGACAATTATAGTGGAAAAATGTTATAAAAAACCACTTTTGTTTATTAATCTCATACAACCTTCTCGGTTGGTTCCTGCTGAAAGACTGACCTTCGTCATACAAATCTCAGAACCTTCTCGGTCTTTCGTTAAGTTTATATACATATTTGCTTAATACATCGAATGCAGAGTTGCAATACTCATGCAGTTCGATACAGTCCCGGCGAAAACCTATGGTTTTCTACCCTTTCGCTTTTTATTTAAACATATTTCTGCTAAAGATAAATATAAATTATAGTAATTAGATAAATCATTTCAGCTCTTCGATTGGCAGGATACAGATCTTTTGTACTGGCCTCGTAAGTTGATTGGTTGCTGCTCGCAGTATAACACTCCTCTCTGCTTGGTTCTAATCGCAATATCCGCCCAATCGCTGGTGTCGATGGTGGGTAATTCTCTTCTTTATTACGCACAATTGTCCTTCTCTCAAGCCGTATTTCGCCATTTCTTTCTCTAATACAGAGTAGATAGTTACTCTTCCTTTCACCTGCTCCAGAATTACGCAAGCATAGTTTTACGCTCCTTCCATAATTTTATACCTTTTGTATTTGGCATCTCATTCGTTACGAAAGGTAACGGTAAAACGAGGGCCTCACCAACCAAAAAATGTCCCGGCGTAAACGCCTATAGATCGTTTGGATCATTGCTCAATGGATAAAGCGGTCTTGAATTCAAGATGGCTTCCATCCCAAGTAGTAGTGTCAAACCCTGCTCATATGCTAAACCCATCACACCAACAATTCTCGTCAAATGATATTTCATTGACTTTAGCGCTGCACCTTGATGTGGTGCTGCAGGAGCCATACATCTCCATCCCGTCTCTTTCGAACTTAAGTGTTCAAAAGTATCCTTCACTAGCCAACGCTCTTTTGCCTTCTGAAATCCTTCGCTGCACTGACAAATGCTGTACCATTGTCGCTACACAACCTTTCACACCTGCCCCTTCTCGCTATGAATTATTCGAAACAAGCAATAAACGCCACTGACGTATGATCTGATATCAAATCAATATGCACTGCTCTTATTTGAGACAAACAAGACGGAAACCCAACATTTCTGCTTTGTTATTTGCTCACCTGCTCTGTCGATCATTTTGATCTCAAACGGACCTGCGTAATCTACCCCTGAAAAACTTTTCCTGCTGTAACTCTCTATGGTGGCAAATCAGCCATCAATTGCATCTCAAAGCGACGGTTATGTCGCACACAAATCAAGCACTTATGTAGATAATCCCTCAGCTCAATTCGGAGCTTTGGATTATGTCCTGCCCTGCTCCATGCGTAGTTGCTTAATGAGCGCTATCCATGATTAACCAAGCTAATCGAGAACCATTTGGCACGATTGCTGGATGCCTTCTCTCATATTCCATCTCTGCTCTCTCTCTGACCTTCCCTAAACTCTCAGAATCCTTTCACCATCCAGAATTGGTTTCAAGGATTCTATCCTGCTCTTGTCCGGTAAACACCTGTGCTTCTCTATACAAGTAATTTCCTTCGCAAAATAATTTTCCTGCTCTTTTCTTAGTAAGTGATCAATTGATTCCATCTTCTCTTCGGAAGACGGTTGTTTAAGTACTCCTGCTATATTCTCTGCTCTATTTCGTGCTATGTTTCCTGCTCTTTCTCTCCTTTTCACATGACGTACAGAACGTCTCCGTCTCTTGCCATATCTCTTCTCATCATCCTTCCGTCCTTTTATCTTTGCTCTAGTTGCATTGACAAAGTGAAGTACATAGCTGATTATTTTTATAGCCTTCTCTAATGTAGACGTGTATTCGATGAATGGAATACTCCTTCTCCAGCACCTCATATAAATAGATAAATTGGCTGTGAATTTTGTGATCACAAAAACCTTATTCTCATCCCTCCCCCCATCTGAAACATTTGGCACAAACTTTTCAGATGACCAGCTCGACCGAGGTTTTGTCAACCATTCCTGCCCATGTCGCCACAACTTTTTTTTTCAACCAATGCTGATGAGTTTACTCCTCTACTTAGGAGATCAGCAGGGTTATTCTTCGCTCCAACATGTCTCCACCTTTTTACTTCAGTGTTTGTCTGTATAGACGAGACTCTATTCGCTACAAATGTTCTCAAATTGAATGGTAATTTTTTTTATCCAATGCCTACTCGATACCTTCACATTCCATTGTTTTGATGACGCTAACAATTAGTCGTCCCAACTCCCAATAGCTCCGCTGCGGCAAGCTCAAATCGCGGTGTTGGTATTGTCACTGTTTTAAGTGGCGCAACCCGTGTTATTGCTGTGAGAAGAATGGCTTAAATACAGCCATTTGCCTTTCTCACATTATTCGCTGCTCCATATGCTCTTTCGGAAGCATCCGAAAAACCATGAATTTCCTTCCGTGCCTTTTCCGAGGTACCTATCCATCTCTGAATTCTTACATTCTCTAAGAATGTTATTTCCTGCCAAAAATCTCTCCATCTCTCATCTATCTCTCTTGGTGATTTCTCATCCCAGTCAACGTTTAAACGCCATATGTCTTGGGTAAGAATCTTCCCTACAATCGTAACGGGAGCTATGAACCCATTAGGATCGTAAAATTGCACAACGCAGCTCACTACCTTTCTGTTCGTAATTGCCTGCATAGTCACTGGTGTTTTCACTGCAAGTGTGAATTGGTCCTTCTCTTAAGACCAAAAATCGACGCCTTTTCATCATCTTGAAACAAGATTGACTCCTGCTCTTCATAGTCCATGTCCTTCACTAGAGCCTTGGAATTAGATTTCCATTTTCTAAGCTCAAAACTTGCGCCTTTTTAAAACACGATCGATATCTTTCGATAATTCGATCGCCTTCTCTTTGGAATCCGCACGCGTGGTACAGTCATCCATATAAAAGTCTTCCATAATTGCCTTAGCAGCTTTTGGAAACTCCTGCTCTACTTCTCTGATTTAATGCTCTTACAGTGTTGTAAGCTGATAAAGTCATACCAAAGGTGACTCCCGTCAGCCAATATTCTCTCAAATTATTCTGCGGGCTTATCTCCAGAATATACGCTGCAAATCCCACTGCTCCTTCACAACCTTCACGATTCTGAACATCATTTTAATATCCGCACTAAAAATAGCAACTCGATGCCTGCGGAAACGCATTAAAATTTCGTGCAGATCCTTCTGTAGTTTTTCACTTAGCATTTGCACTTCATTTAATGAAATGCCCTTATTTGTCCTGCAGCTCGCATCGAATACGACTCTAAACTTTTTAGTAATGCAATGATGTGGCATGTGGTATATAAGCCTGCCATGCACTGTACCAGTTACTGGTGTCATGTGCTCTGCTCTTTCATACGCTCTTATGAATTCTGTCTTAGTTCAGAATCTCCTGCTAGCCTTCTCTCTAAAGCAAAGAAATAATGTCTCACTGTAAGCTCCAAGCTTCCAAGCTCCTTCTCTGATTCCTTCAAAGGAATCGTCACAAACAAACCTGCAGGAATTATCACGTGAAAACGTATTGATGAAATTCTGTTCCACATGCTCCTGCTCCTTTGACCTGCTTGATGACATTTCAATGCCATCCAACTGCCATAAACTCATGATGTTGATTGTCTTCGATGTACACAACATGTGACACCTGCTCAAGCTCAATGCCCATGCTATCCTTCTCGCTATCATACTTTCCGAGTATGATCCTGCTAAAAATAGCTTCCATCTCTAGAACATCATCAGGCTGATGCCCTTAAAAAGAAATAAATGTCTCTGCTATAAACCTTGGCAATAAATCTACGGGACCTGCTCTCCAATAATCTGGATACGCAAGTGGCGAAATGTCCATCCGTGGCGATCCCAAATTGTGTGTAGGCACAATTGGCTGCCATTTACTTCCCTTGGGCAGTACCCAGAAATCCTGCTCTACTGAAACCTGCGAATTGAACCATGCACCTAAAAGAAGTGTGGTTCGCCTTTCACGCCGATCACTCTCTTCGCTATTTGCACCTTTGGCAAGCCCAACTTTCTAGGTCAGGTTGTGCCCTTATTGGCCAAACTTCCTGCCATCCATCTCGATCATTACCTGTGCCGTAGGCATCAAAGAAAATTTTCGCTGCTCTTGCTCATTACAATTAAAATATGTTAAATAAATGCTACTTATAGCTTTATTTATCCTATGACTCACTCTCTGCTTCCTTCACTCCTGCTGTACTTGCTATTGCTTTTGTCCTAGTTTTGTCCAAATGAGGGCGTCTCTCGGAAGGGACAACTAGTCAATCTCTCTTCTGCTTGTTTCCGCCTTCCTGCTAGCTCCTTCTCTTTCTTCCCTTTTCCTGCACATGGAAGATCATTGCTTCAAACTTCTTAAGCTCTCTCATAGAGTACAGAGTACACTATTGTATTTGCTTCCCGGTGCACTGTACGCACGGTCCCTGGAAGCACTCCTTCGGTGCATGTCTTACATCAGACAATTCAAGCAGAGTGTTTTCTCCTTCACGAAGTCCTGCTTGGCCCGCAAGTTCGACACCGCAAACTCCGGGCAACGCCATATTGGATGACTCAAAGATTTGCACGAGTGGCTAGGTAATGGTTTTTTGTCAGCTTCTGCTTCCTCTCTCCGGGCATTGCTGCCACCTGCTCGCACATTCTCGCATTTGCGTAGAGCTGACCGCGCCTGCTGTATGTATGGACGACACGGCTGCTCAATTTTCCTGCTTGCTACTCCACCCAATGCGATGCCTTTAGATACGAAAATATGTAGGCGGTCGCTATTATATCATTGTCATAGATCGCTGCCACAAATCAATCTCAAAACCCTGCCATTTTATATAATATCACCATTGAACGATCGTCAGGTGTTCTACACATCGTGTTGGCAAATGGAAGACTAACCTGGACTTCGATGGGATACCCTGCTCTGACTGCTGCTCCTGATCTTGGAGTTCTTTCTGCTACCTTCTCCTTTAATGCTGCATAGGAGGCAAATATTTTGCCTCTGCTTCAGCAACCCTGCGTTGCATCTCAACGTTGATCAACAAATCGTTGGCCAACGCAATCCTGCTCTCGGTCACCTTCACCTTCGACCAAGCATCCTGCTAGGCTTCAAAGCTGACCTGTGCTGTTGCCATCGTGGAAATCCCAAAGGTTGGAGATTCCCCAAAGGCCAGCATCCTGATGCTCACCGAAAATATTCCGGCAACGTATATAATTATCGTTGCGTGCATGCTCTTTTTCCATCTCTTTCACCTGCTTGCCTGCACCTTTTTTATTATCAATAAAAAATGCCTGCTTGCTTTTCTTTTCCTAAAAAGTGTATTGCATTAGAAATCATATTTCAATAATGCTTTATCCTGGAATATAAATAAATACATAATAGTTCGCAGTAGGTACTAAGCAATTTGCATTTTCCCAGTATGCGATGGTAAAAAAAAATGTTGGAAGAAATAAATAAAAAATATTTCGCAGTAGGTACTAAGCACTTTTCTTTTCCCAGTATGCGATAGTTGAAATAAACAAATAAAAAATATTTCGCAGTAGGTACTAGATTAGATTAGATTAGATTAATTGGCGGAGGTGGAAGCAGGTTGCCATATCACTGCGGCCACGAGTGGGCCTATTGTGATTTCCTCCTTTTATAGCTCACTCATGATACCGGTGATAAGTCCTAGTAAGTCTTTGAGTGAGCTGTCAGATATGTCCTCTGCCTCAAGGTAAGGTTTTCCTAGATGGTGTTGACGTAATCTGACTAGACATTCACAGTGACACAGTATGTGTTCTGCTGATTCTTCGTCCTCGTTGCATAGTCTGCAAGTGTTGTTTTGTGTTATTCCCATAGTCATGAGGTGTTTTTTGACTTGACAATGTCCAGTGAGGAACCCTGTGACTGTGCGGATCTGACTCCTTGTTAAGTTTAGGAGTTGTTTTGTTCTTGTTGGGGAAATAGTTGGCATGAACATTTTGGCTTGTCTGTTACCTTCAACGTTGGTCCAGTAATGGTTTGCCTTGTTTGTTAGCCATTTTTTTATATAAAATTTAGCAGTGCTAATAGGTAATCCACAGAATGGTCTTGGCATCGTGAAGGTCGATGCTGATCCTTTTCTGGCTAATATGTCTGCTATTTCATTGCCCACATGTCCACTGTGTCCTGGCACCCAAATGAGATTTACTCTGTTTGTGCTGGCTAGTGATGTGAGTAATTGCAAGCAGTCCCATACTAGTTTGGATGTTATCTCGTAGCTATTGATGGCTAGGAGTGCAGCTTTGCTATCAGAGAGAATATATATGTTCTTGTTTGTTATGGATTTTTCTAGATTTTCTCTGAGACATAGTTCTATCGCAAAAATTTCTGCTTGAAATACAGAGTTGCACTTGTCCATGCTTTTGTAGATGAACGTTTTTGTACTGACCCCGTATACTCCAGCTCCAACTCCTTCATTTGTTTTCGATCCATCTGTGTACCATACATGAGAATTGTTAGCAAATGTGGGCTTATTCTGTTCCCAGTTTTGTCGATTTGGGAATGTAACTTTGAAGTTTCGGCTGAAGTTGAATCTTGGTAGACAGTAGTCTGTTATGGTAATTCCAAGTATTTCATCTTTTTGTAGTTCCATAACGATGTCTTGATGAATTAGCTTGGAGTTTTCGGTGTCATCAGATATGAGCATGAAGGCATTAGTCATGGCTTCTTTCTGTATCTGTAGATGGAGAGGTGGAAGGTTTAGAATAACTTCCAACGCGGCAGTGGGAGTTGTTCTCATAACGCTCGTAGTGTAAACACAAGCTAGTCTTTGGAGTTTGTTGAGCCTGACTTGTGTTGACTTTTGTTTCGTTTTTTGCCACCATGCTGGAGCTGCATATGTGACAATTGGTCTTGTTACGGCTGGATAAAGCCATAACATCATTTTGGGGTTTATACCCCAACTCTTACCAATCAGACTTTTGCTGGTCCACAGAGAGATCCTGGCTTTGTCTATGGTTTTCATGAGGTGAGAGTTCCAAGTGAGTTTTTCGTCCAGAGTTAAACCTAGGTATTTGACTTCTTTTGAGAACTCTATTGTTTCACCAAGAAGAGTGGGTTTTTTTAGTTTTTCCCTGCTCCTTCTTTTAGTGAACGCAACTATGGTACTTTTTTTGGGGTTTACAGTTAAACCGACTTTTTTGCACCAGTCAGCAACTAGGTTGAGTGCCCTCTGCAGGAGTTCCGAGATTGTATCTTCGAAATTTCCTCTGATTAGGATCGCGATGTCATCCGCGTATCCTTGGACATAAAAGCCATTGTTGCTGAGTAAGTCTAGTAGTTCATTCACTACGATGGACCATAGCAGGGGGGATAGAACACCACCCTGGGGGCAACCTTTCGCAGCTGTGACTCTTATACTGTCACTGCCTAGTGTAGCATTTATGTTTCTACTTTTAAGCATGTTCTTTATCCAGTTACATGTAGTACTATCTACGCCTGTGTTGAGGATGCATCTGTATATTTGGGAATGTTCGGTGTTGTCAAAAGCTCCTTCGATGTCAAGGAAGCATCCCACGGCAACTTCTTTGCTCCTGAGTGAATTCTCGATTCTGGTGGTGAGTTCCTGAAGAGCATGTGTTGTGGATTTACCTTGTTGATAGGCATACTGGTTTTTATGCAAAGGGTTGCTGTATAGTGGACCCTGCCTTATATGTCTATCAATAATTTTTTCCATTGTTTTGAGGAAGAAGGAGGTGAGGCTAATGGGACGGTAAGATTTGGGAAGATCGGTTGGTCTGCGACCTGCCTTCGGTATAAACTTGACCGTTACCTCTCTCCAGCTTTTTGGTATGTAACCCCATGCATAGCTAACTCTAAATATGTTTATTAGCAGCGGGGTTATTTGTGCACTGCCTTTTTGGAGGAGTGCTGGAAATATTCCGTCTTTTCCAGGAGATTTAAATGGATCAAATGAATTGACTGCCCATTTTATTTTATCTTCATAAAAGATTTCTTTTGCAGTAGGTACTAAGCAATTGCTTTTTCCCAATATGCGAAAATAAATAAAATAAAAAATATTTCGCAGTAGGTACTAAGCAATTGCCTTCCCAGTATGCGAAAATAAATAAATAAGAAATATTCCGCAGTAGGTACTAAGCAATTGCCTTCCCAGTATGCGAAAGTAAATAAATGTTGGAAGAAATAAATAAAAAATATTTCCCAGTAGGTACTAAGCAATTGGCTTTTCCCAGTATGGGAAAATAAATAAATAAAAAATATTCCACAGTAGGTACTAAGCATTTGCCATTTCCCAGTATGCGGAAATAAATAAATCAATAAAAAATTAATGAGGTGGCAAATTGTTGCTGCTTTTATAGCTGTTTTTGTTTTAAATTCTTGTTTCATAATCAAAATCTCTCACAACAATTTCATATTGTTTGTTGCTTTTCAGAACTCAATTGAGCATATTCTGAAATATTTGTTCCTGCTGCTTGCAAGCTCCTTCTCTTAAAAACTAGCACCGTCGTGCTTTGAGTTTTTTCCTTCTCCTGCTATGTCTCCTTTTTTTTTTTTGTTTATTTTCCTATATAAAAATTCAACTAATAAATTGATCTACGGCAACTGGTGCATTTACACTCAAGTTCCTCCTTCACTCCTTCTCTTTTATTTTTGGTAACTCGCACTCAAGTGCTCTGAGTTCCACCTGCTTCGCTGCTCACTCACATTGTTTGTCTCGACCATATTTCTCGCTTTGTAAAATTAATGGCGACTGGCACATTTGTGCTCAAGCCCCTCCTTCCCCTTCTCTTTCAGTGTCTCGACAAACTAATAACTTGGCCAGAAAAAAAGGTGACAACAAAAAAAAACTTAACTCAAGTAACCTGAAAAAAAATAAATCTTAACCTAGCAGCAACAACAACCACCATAATCCGATATTTAGGTTTTTGATAAATATAATTACATATGTATAATAATTACTCCCATCATACAAAAGTAGAATCAGAATATGGAAGTCTTGTAATTCCCCTATCACACAAGCACAAAACAAAACATGGAATTATTGTTGTTCCCCTTCACACAAGCACACAAAAAAAAGGAATACGCACACTCGCTTCACTCATTCGAATATATTTTCCTTCTGCATCTGAAACGTAAATGAACCAGACACCCTGCCCCTGCACCCTCGTTGTCGACACCAGCGCACATTCACTGAAAAACTAAGAAATTTTATAATACCGCAACCATCACCTTTTACTTGCAAACAAAAAATTTACAATATTTAAGAAATGTTAATTGTCCTGCTATCAATGTGGACTGTATTTTAGGCTTATCTAATAAATTTTATAAAAGAATTTTTGTTAGGTATCTATCTCTAAAAAATTTAGTATTGTTTCGGTTTGAATTTTTCTGCCTTGCAAAACTCGACCGCTCGTTGCCCTTTTTTAAGGTTCCGTACCCAAAGGGAAAAAACGTAACCTTATTAGTTTCGCTCGGATGTCTCTCCGTCTGTCTGTCTGTCTGTCTGTCTGTCTGTCTGTCTGTCTGTCTGTCCGAACCCACTAAGCCAATTTTGTTACCAGGTCTATCTCAAGAACCGATTGACATAGGAGGCTAAAATTTACACACAACATCCGGTATAACCTCTAGTTAAACGACAAATACCAATGGAAGGAATACATCGATTAGATTTCGATTAATTAGTAATCTGGTGAAAAAAATATTTTCATTCGCCCAAAAAACGGTTTATTTCTTGATTCACAAAAAAATACATAAATTCCTTTTTTGTAGATCATATTCTTAGCTATATATGTGCTGAATACTGTTTTGCCGAAAAGTTAATAGTTTACAAGATATTTTCAAAAAAGATAATTTTACCATGTAAAATACGTTGCTCTCACAAGTTTTAATCTCTACTACGCAGTTTTGCACAATTGACCCCATCACCAGGGCTACCGCTTGCTAATTTCGTTGGGGAGTATAATACATTTTTTTGGGGAGTACAGAACAAAATAAAAGTAATATATTTTTAGTCAATAGTTTTTAATTGGGACAGGTCGCATACAGAATGGAAAATTGGCGTGGGTTGGGTAGGTACTAGGTAATAATTAGAAAATGAGATTCATGTGCGAGTAATTTTTGAGAGTAAAAATATTAATTAATTAAATTAAACTAAATTGTGATGAATTCGTGAAGAATGATATTGATTGAATGATATAGATTTCAAATAATATCTGATGTGTTGGACTTTAGCCAAATATGGAACCTTCGGTGCGCGAGTGACACTCGCACTTGGCCGGTTTTTTTTTCTTTTCGTTTTTGACGAAACCTTCCCATTTCTCCTTCTCCTAGCTGCTGCGAGTGCGCGGCAGAATATTTTTGGTAAATATTTTTCTCGATTCTCGCTCGCTGCTCGTGGTAGTCGTGGTGTGTGTGTGTATTTTCGCTGTGGCGCGAGAACACACACACTCCTACCTGCTCCTGCTCTTAATTCTTGATGAAGAATTTGTATGGGTCGCTTCTTGTTGCAAAAGGGGTAAACAACGAAACAATGTCTATTCACTTACTTACATGCTGGTAGGTACAAAATGATGTACAGTGCTATTTTTTCGCACTGCCTGCTGATGATATGCCACTTCCTGTACGTATCATGTATTAATTTCCTGCGCGCATTTTTCTTTATTTTGCGACTGCGTGATTTTCATCGTAGCGCAATTTCACCATCACTGTATATTAGTGGACTGTAAAAGTAATTAGGAAAAATAAAACACGTTGCTTTTTTGTTTGGGAAGAAAGAGCTATGCTCTGAAAAAAACCCATGTTTATTGCTGGACGGTTGGAAGCGAAGTGTCATACAAAGAGAGAGACACAGTCGTACGCGCAGTAGTACGACGATGCTCTTTCTCTGTATTTGTGTATCAATACATATAAATTGTTTTCTTTCTTGAACTCGTATGTCAATACGATACAGTGCCACCGAAAACGGAATGTTTTCCTTTAGGCCTTCTTCTAGTTGTTCGTTTGCAGGGACTTTGCTGTCATCTTTCGCTTCTGTTGACTGGCTGCTCTAGGTGACCACTTCCGGTCTCTTGCTGTACTGCTCGCTTAATGCTGGCTAGGCTGTAGAATCGCTGCTGGCCGCGCTGCCAGATCACTGTCGACTGTTGGTTGTACTGTTTGATCGCTGTCGACTGGTAGTATACAGATCTTCTGTACAGGTCTTGCTAGCTGTCCTGTCTCGGTTTGAATCATGACGGACCGAACTAAACCATCTCTGCTTGTAATTAGCTGGCATACTCGGCCCATAGACCATTGCGCTGGCGGAAAATTCTCGCTTTTAATCAACACTAGCTGTCCCACTTTTAACGCTTCCTTTTCTCTTCTCCACTTCTTCCGCTCTTGCAACGTCACAAGATATTCTTCTCGCCATCTAGTCCAAAAATGTTGTAATATAGCTTGCCGTTCTCTGAACATTCTGATCGCTCTCGTATTCGCTGGCTCTGTTGTTGCCATCGGTGGTGGCAGCACAATTGGCTCGCCTACCAAGAAATGCGCTGGCGTTAACGCTTGCATGTCCGCTGGATCATCACTTAATGGATGTAGAGGGCGTGAATTTAATATGCCTTCTATGCTGATCAGCAATGTCGAGAATTGCTCGTACTCCAATACTCGTTGTCCAACTATCCGCTTCAAATGATGCTTCATTGATTTGACCGCTGCTTCGTATATGCCGCCTTGATGTGGCGCTGCTGGCACCATGAACCTCCATTCAGTTCCTTTTAAGCTCAGACGATTAAATACATCGTTCGCTTTCCATTCGGCGAACGCTCGCTTGATTTCCTTGGCAGCACCTACAAAGGATGTGCCGTTATCGCTGTACATTCTCTCGCATCTGCCACGCCTGCTAATAAATCGTTCATAGCAGGCAAGGAAAGACATCGACGTCAGATCCTTGACGATATCGATATGTACCGCTCTCGTTTTCAGGCAAACAAAAATTGCCACCCAAGATTTGCTTCGGGCGACCTGCCGACCTTCTCGATTCAACACCTTGAGTGTAAATGGTCCCGCGTAGTCGACACCAGTGTTTAGAAACGCTTTTCCCGCTTGCACTCTGTCCGCTGGCAAGTCAGACATTAGTTGCTGCTCAAGTCGGTAATTGTACCGTGCACAAATTACACATTTATGTAGGTAGTTCCTTAGCTGGCTTCGTAACTTCGGAATATCGCTGGCGGATGGATTGCATCATCAACTGCACTCCCCCATGTTTTGTCATTCGATGCGCTTGCTCAATAAGTAACCACGCCAATCGTGATGCATTAGGAATTATCGCGGGATGACGCATCTCGTATCCTCCGCTTGCTCTATGTAGTCTCCCACCAACACGTAGTATGTTTTCATTATCAAATACGGGTCTAAGAGACTCGATTTTACTGGTTTCTGGTAGTTGTCCGTTCCTTTTGAGAGAAGAAATTTCCCTCTTATAGCTTTCCTCTTGCGCTTTCCGGATTAAATACTGCATAGCAGATACCCTCTCCTGCGCTGATAGTGCCACCGAGGCACGCTCGCCCCTTAGTTGTCTTCTCGATTGCCGCTGTCGTTTTGCTTGCTGCTGTACCTTCGCCTCTCCCCTTGCTTTCAGAGTGTTCACAAATCGGAACACGTATCCGAGAATGCTTAACGCCTTTTCCAGTTTGCTCGCATATTCTGCTATCGTAATTGTCGCTTGCTGTTCTGGCATCCAAATGCCAATACTCTCCTTGAACTTTGTTACTATACAGACATGCATCTCTTCCGATGCTGCTGCTGGCTCTTTCTGCTCTACTGGGCAGGCTGGCCACTCGGTTTCCTCCTTAGTCAACCATGCTGGCCCGTGTAACCACAACTTATTGTTGCACAATTCTGCTGGCAATACTCCGCGACTCAATAAGTCCGCTGGATTGTCTCTTGTGCCGACATGCCTCCATTTGGTCACATCGGTATTTGTTTGTATTGCTGCTACCCGATTCGCTACGTACGTCTTTAAAGTCCGTGGGAGCTTTCGCATCCAATGCATTGTGACCATAGAGTCGGTCCACAATACATAATCCGTCGCTGTCCATTCCATAGCTGTTCGTAGCTCCATCATCAGTCTGCTTAGCAGTTCGGCTGCTGCCAGTTCCATACGTGGTATTGTCACTGTTTTGAGTGGTGCCACTCGTGTCTTAGCTGCTACTAACTTGCACGTAGTCTGTCCATTCGCTTGCTCCACCCTTACATATATTACTGCACCATATGCTGTCGTGGATGCATCTGAAAACCCATGCACTTGGATTTTCCCTTTTTCGCTGGTGCCTAGCCATCTGTCTATCCGAAATCGCTCCAGGTGCCGAATGCCTTTCCAAAAAACTGTCCATCTATGTTTCTTCTCGTCAGGTACTTCTTGATCCCAACTGAGACTTAGTCTCCACATATCCTGAATTAGGATCTTCCCCAGCACTGTTACTGGCGCTACATATCCGTTTGGGTCGTATAGCTGAGCTACACAACTCAGTATTTTCCGCTTGCTGATCTCTCCTGCTATTTCTGGTGTCTTGACTATAAAGGTGAATTGATCCGAATCGATCAACCACTGTAGACCTAAGACACTCGTTCGCTCTTCTTCCTCGAAAACCATTGTTCTTTCGCTGTCCGCGCTAAACTTGTTTGCTAGCCATGCGCTGTTCGATTTCCATTTTCTTAATTCAAAACCCGCAGTCTTTAGAACGCTGTCAACTTCGCTGGCTGTCACGAATGCTTGCTGTTCACTGTCGCTGCCTGATACACAGTCATCCATGTATAGGTCGTTCTCGATTACTCTCGCTGCCTCCGGGAATGATCCGCTTGCATCCCTTGCGCACTGTATGACAGCTCGTACAGCATTGTGCGCTGACGATGTCATACCATAGGTGACGACTGTCAACCAGTATTCTTGTAGCTTTTCATTTGGCGATTCACGCCAAAATATTCTCTGCAGATCCCATTGGTGGGTTGCCACTCGCACTTGTCTGAACATCATCTTGATGTCGGCACTGAACGCTATCCGATATCGTCTGAAACGCATCACTATCTCTGGCAGATCTCGCTGTAATTTTTCACCCAGCTGTTGTATTTCGTTGAGTGAGATTCCATTGCTGGTTTGGCAACTAAAGTCAAAAACCACTCGGAATTTCTTTGTAACGCAATGATGTGGAACATAGTACGCTTGCTCGCTGTTTCTCGGCTGTCGTTTTGCTTTCGTCATGTGTCCGTAAGACTCATACTCCCGCATGAAATCTACGTATTTTTCCTTTAATACAGGATCTCTCTCCAGTTTTCGCTCTAGATACATGAATCTTCTTAATGTTGTCTCTCTCGAACTTCCAATTCTGCTGGCATTGGGTTTTAATGGGATCGTGACCACAAAACGACCCTCCTTGTCACGTTTGGCCGTACGAATGAAATTGTCTTCGACCTCTTGCTCCTCCCTCGTTCTGGTTGGGTGAGATCCAATCTGGTCCATCTCCCAGAGTTGTCTCACTAGGCTGTCCAAGCTGTCCATGTCACTGCACCTTGCAACTGACATAACCTTCCCTGTCTCGCTGTCTAGGTACATCGGATGAGAACCGAAAACCACTGTTCCAAAGGCAGTTTTTATCGTCACCACGTCTCCAATGCCTCTTGGTATTGAACTGACTAACAATTTTGCGAAGAATCTGACACCCAGTAGTATGTCAAATGGGGCTCTTTTCCAATAAGCTGGATCCGCTAATGGAATCTTGGATGTTCCCGTTATTGGCTGTACGTTTGCTTGCGGAGTATAAACTGTCCAACTGGCTTCTTTTGGCAGAACCCAAAATTCATCATTAATGCCTGCGTTGGTATCAAACCAAGGTACTACGCATACCATTGCTCGCTTTCGTAATGTAATAGGATTGCCATCAATCCCTATTACCTTTTTTGCTGTGGAAGATGGCTGAATATTGCATGCTTGTATAACGCTGTGCAACATCAGATTTGGCTGCGCTCCCGAGTCCAACAGCGCTCGTATTGGATTGGAGAGCATACCTTCTGATCGTATCCTCACGACCACGGTTGGCATCAATGCTATTGTAGGCTGTGCTATGGGCTGACAGAAAGAATTTAGATAAGTGGCAAACAAATTTGTATTCAGTTTATTTTTTATGAATTCATTTTTGATTAATACAGGAATTGTATCGTTGATGGCTGGCCGGTTGGCTTGCTGGCTGGCTGGCTCGCTGGCTTGCTGGCTGTCTGGCTAGCTTGCGTCGCTTGCATCCTGGTTCGGCTAGTCAATCCTGATGTGGCCTCCTCTTGACACTGGTTGCTTCCACTTTTAGAACGGCTGCTGGCAGTTGGGACCCTTTGGCTGGACACAAACAGCTGTTGTGCTTCTGCTCACCAGGGCAGCGTGGACAACCGCTCTGGTAGCATTGGTGGATCCCGTGCCCAATCTTCAGGCAGTTCTCGCAGAGACCTCTGTTCCTGATGAATTCCTTCCGAGTCCTCAAGTTCAATCCGAGGAATTGCTGGCAGTTGTATAGCTGGTGCTCTTCGTTGCACACCTCGCAATGATGGCGGCGAGGAATGGCTCCGGTGCTGGCTCTGATCGGCTGCTTCACGATATAGCTAGCTGGTCGCACTAGCTCTTGTGGTCGTTGGCTCGTAAAGCTCTGGCGGTGTCCAGCCCGCTCCGTCAGGAATTTGCTGAAGCGAACTTCTGACCGCGCTGGTCGGGAGCTGCTGGCTGCTTCGGCTGGTCGGGAACGCTGGCTGTGGGGTTGCTGGGTCATCGCAGCCGCTTGCTTATCAAGAAACTCCAAGATCTCCTTTATGGTCGGCGTCTCAGAGCTGCGTTGTAGCTCCCAGTGTTTCGCTGTATCGCTGTCCAGTCGCTCATGCAACATGTGCACGACGAACATGTTCCAGTATTCAACGGGAATACCTTGTGCACGTAGCTGGCGTAACGTCTCATGGGTGACGTTGGACATCTTCTGTAGATCGTCCGCTTTCGGGTTCGCTGGCAAGGCTGGCAGGTCGGTAAAACGCCGCAGGAGCTCCCGGCATATAGAGTACTTCTTATTGTACAGCTGGTTGAGTCTGCTCCAGGCCTCAAGATAGTTTTCATCCGTCAGCTGCCACTCTCCCATCGTGCTGGCCGCTTTTCCCACCAAGGAGTTACGCAGGAACGAAAACTTGTATGCTGGCGTGATCTTCTCATTTCCGTGGATAGCTGCTACAAATCTGTCCCGGAACCCTTGCCATTTTGTGAAGGAACCATCGAATTCCCCCCACGAGTTCTTGATGTCCTGAATTTGCATTGGTAGCTCCAGCTGGACCGCTATTGGCGTCGGTGGATTCGCTGGCATCGCGCTGGCTTCGCTGGCTCGCTGTTCGGCTTCTCGCTGGCTCCTTAGCGTCCCCAGGCGGCGCCGTAGGGCTGCTTTCGTGTCACAATATAGTGACTCCGCTTTTATTAGCTTGGCCTCAATTTCTGCTGTCCGTTCGCTGGCTGCAGCCTCCAATAACTTGGCATGGATCTTGCCCAGGTGGCTCCATGCCTCTTCTAACCTTTCGAGACGGACGGTTAGTCCCTCGCTGTCCTCCAGTGAAAAATCTACGCTCTCTAGGTAGCTGGCTCCGCGCTGTATGGCGGAAATGGCCGCCGTAAATGCAGTCTCACTGGCTGTGTTTCTGTAACGAAAAAATATAATGTCCTACATAAATATATTGATTTAATTAAATTGCAAGCACAGGCTGGCAGAAGGCAAAGGCTGGCTGCGCTAGCAGAAGCTGTCAAGAGACTGGCTGCGCTATTTCCTCTTTCGCTATCCGTGGCAACGAGTTCAAGCTAATCAAAAACCCTTTCCTTACACTTTCAATCTAGCTGTCTGATTCACTGGCTTTTTCTTTCCGCTTATCTGTGGCAAAACGAGCATCCCTTTCCTGAATTTTCTTTCAATCCATCGCTGGCTGTGCTTTCCACCTGCAGGCACGCTTTCGTGTTTCATAACTTTGCTTGCCCTTGAACTTCATTTCTCTGATAATTCAGCATGCTGGCTGAGCTGTATGCTACCTAACCTTGACATGCGCATGTCAGAAAATAAAGCTGTCCCTTCTTTCTGAATGATACACCGATCACCGAAAATTTGCTTGCTCGCTATTCATGTTGCTATTCCGTATCGCTATTCATAATATATCACTATCACTTTCTCTATCGCTATTCTTCTCGCTGTCTACATCGCTATCTATCCAAAATTGTAACGCACATTTCCGACCTATATCATATCAAAGCACGCTGCTACTACCAACCCCCTACTCCGTATCGTTAAACAATAACACTATCCCAGCGAGGATTTTACAACCCCCGGAAAACAACAAAAACACCACTATAGAACTCTTTTGCCACTGCTCGCCTTGCCACTTTATTCACTTGCACATATCACTTTACTTACTTCTTATTTTTATTCATTTCGAATGTTCGTTATTTTCCTTTTTTTTTTTTTTTTATATTAGAATTTCTGTACTCGTTTTTCTTTTAAAAATCACACCCGCTCTACTTGCTATATTGCTATGGCTTGCAGTTGCTTGCAGTCGGAGATTTCAATTCGCAATGAGCGGCGTGGGTCTTCATCTACCTATATACTCTATTGAAAAAAAGAAAACAAGATAGAACAAGAAAAAACCAGTCGGCTGGCATACCTAATCGGTCTGCCTTTTGCTCGCTGGTCGCATACCTGTGTTTATTTACTTCTCTTTCGATGTACGCATGTGTGTGCGGTGGTGGTTGTGCGCTTGCTTCGCTGTCTGTTGGGTGCTGGCGGTAATTCATTTCTGCCTGTGTGCCGTTTTTTTTCCATCAGGCTATTTTTAGCTGGCTACACACATCTGCCTGTGTGCGGTTTTTTCTTCGGGGTATTTTTGCTGGCTGCAATTTTTTTATTGCGTCTTCACACTTTTCTGCGAATTCCAACGGAATTTTGTTTCTCTCCATTTCGCTGGCATTGTTCTAGAATGTTCACTTTTTATGGTTTTATTGCACTGGCACTTTTCACGGAATTTTTTAATTTCTTTCTATTTTTACTGCTGGCACTTTTCACCCCGGCACGCTTGCACTTATTAGGTTTTTAGGTTTTTCCACGCTGGCACTTTTCACTATCCCGTTACGCTTGCACTTATTAGATTTTTCCACTTTACTCTATCCATAGGTCGTTGGCTCAGAAATCCGGCTCGACATGGACCAAAATGTATATTAGTGGACTGTAAAAGTAATTAGGAAAAATAAAACACGTTGCTTTTTTGTTTGGGAAAAAAGAGCTATGCTCTGAAAAAAACCCATGTTTATTGCTGGACGGTTGGAAGCGAAGTGTCATACAAAGAGAGAGACACAGTCGTACGCGCAGTAGTACGACGATGCTCTTTCTCTGTATTTGTGTATCAATACATATAAATTGTTTTCTTTCTTGAACTCGTATGTCAATACGATACAATCACCATTTTAATTTCTCAAAAAAACGAGACCTGCTCACTCACAATGCACTTATATTTTTTTTTTTTTTTTCAAATAAAAACCTGCACCATCACGTCACTGGCACTTATCCGGCTCGACACGGACCAAAATGTATCGTAGCTCAGCGAAATTGTACGCACAAGAAGTATTACCCGTCACAATCCGGGGAAAACCAATTTAAACCATCAGACAAATAAAAGATGATGAATTCCTTCCGAGTCCTCAAGTTCAATCCGAGGAATTGCTGGCAGTTGTATAGCTGGTGCTCTTCGTTGCACACCTCGCAATGATGGCGGCGAGGAATGGCTCCGGTGCTGGCTCTGATCGGCTGCTTCACGATATAGCTAGCTGGTCGCACTAGCTCTTGTGGTCGTTGGCTCGTAAAGCTCTGGCGGTGTCCAGCCCGCTCCGTCAGGAATTTGCTGAAGCGAACTTCTGACCGCGCTGGTCGGGAGCTGCTGGCTGCTTCGGCTGGTCGGGAACGCTGGCTGTGGGGTTGCTGGGTCATCGCAGCCGCTTGCTTATCAAGAAACTCCAAGATCTCCTTTATGGTCGGCGTCTCAGAGCTGCGTTGTAGCTCCCAGTGTTTCGCTGTATCGCTGTCCAGTCGCTCATGCAACATGTGCACGACGAACATGTTCCAGTATTCAACGGGAATACCTTGTGCACGTAGCTGGCGTAACGTCTCATGGGTGACGTTGGACATCTTCTGTAGATCGTCCGCTTTCGGGTTCGCTGGCAAGGCTGGCAGGTCGGTAAAACGCCGCAGGAGCTCCCGGCATATAGAGTACTTCTTATTGTACAGCTGGTTGAGTCTGCTCCAGGCCTCAAGATAGTTTTCATCCGTCAGCTGCCACTCTCCCATCGTGCTGGCCGCTTTTCCCACCAAGGAGTTACGCAGGAACGAAAACTTGTATGCTGGCGTGATCTTCTCATTTCCGTGGATAGCTGCTACAAATCTGTCCCGGAACCCTTGCCATTTTGTGAAGGAACCATCGAATTCCCCCCACGAGTTCTTGATGTCCTGAATTTGCATTGGTAGCTCCAGCTGGACCGCTATTGGCGTCGGTGGATTCGCTGGCATCGCGCTGGCTCGCTGTTCGGCTTCTCGCTGGCTCCTTAGCGTCCCCAGGCGGCGCCGTAGGGCTGCTTTCGTGTCACAATATAGTGACTCCGCTTTTATTAGCTTGGCCTCAATTTCTGCTGTCCGTTCGCTGGCTGCAGCCTCCAATAACTTGGCATGGATCTTGCCCAGGTGGCTCCATGCCTCTTCTAACCTTTCGAGACGGACGGTTAGTCCCTCGCTGTCCTCCAGTGAAAAATCTACGCTCTCTAGGTAGCTGGCTCCGCGCTGTATGGCGGAAATGGCCGCCGTAAATGCAGTCTCACTGGCTGTGTTTCTGTAACGAAAAAATATAATGTCCTACATAAATATATTGATTTAATTAAATTGCAAGCACAGGCTGGCAGAAGGCAAAGGCTGGCTGCGCTAGCAGAAGCTGTCAAGAGACTGGCTGCGCTATTTCCTCTTTCGCTATCCGTGGCAACGAGTTCAAGCTAATCAAAAACCCTTTCCTTACACTTTCAATCTAGCTGTCTGATTCACTGGCTTTTTCTTTCCGCTTATCTGTGGCAAAACGAGCATCCCTTTCCTGAATTTTCTTTCAATCCATCGCTGGCTGTGCTTTCCACCTGCAGGCACGCTTTCGTGTTTCATAACTTTGCTTGCCCTTGAACTTCATTTCTCTGATAATTCAGCATGCTGGCTGAGCTGTATGCTACCTAACCTTGACATGCGCATGTCAGAAAATAAAGCTGTCCCTTCTTTCTGAATGATACACCGATCACCGAAAATTTGCTTGCTCGCTATTCATGTTGCTATTCCGTATCGCTATTCATAATATATCACTATCACTTTCTCTATCGCTATTCTTCTCGCTGTCTACATCGCTATCTATCCAAAATTGTAACGCACATTTCCGACCTATATCATATCAAAGCACGCTGCTACTACCAACCCCCTACTCCGTATCGTTAAACAATAACACTATCCCAGCGAGGATTTTACAACCCCCGGAAAACAACAAAAACACCACTATAGAACTCTTTTGCCACTGCTCGCCTTGCCACTTTATTCACTTGCACATATCACTTTACTTACTTCTTATTTTTATTCATTTCGAATGTTCGTTATTTTCCTTTTTTTTTTTGCAGTTGCTTGCAGTCGGAGATTTCAATTCGCAATGAGCGGCGTGGGTCTTCATCTACCTATATACTCTATTGAAAAAAAGAAAACAAGATAGAACAAGAAAAAACCAGTCGGCTGGCATACCTAATCGGTCTGCCTTTTGCTCGCTGGTCGCATACCTGTGTTTATTTACTTCTCTTTCGATGTACGCATGTGTGTGCGGTGGTGGTTGTGCGCTTGCTTCGCTGTCTGTTGGGTGCTGGCGGTAATTCATTTCTGCCTGTGTGCCGTTTTTTTTCCATCAGGCTATTTTTAGCTGGCTACACACATCTGCCTGTGTGCGGTTTTTTCTTCGGGGTATTTTTGCTGGCTGCAATTTTTTTATTGCGTCTTCACACTTTTCTGCGAATTCCAACGGAATTTTGTTTCTCTCCATTTCGCTGGCATTGTTCTAGAATGTTCACTTTTTATGGTTTTATTGCACTGGCACTTTTCACGGAATTTTTTTAATTTCTTTCTATTTTTACTGCTGGCACTTTTCACCCCGGCACGCTTGCACTTATTAGGTTTTTAGGTTTTTCCACGCTGGCACTTTTCACTATCCCGTTACGCTTGCACTTATTAGATTTTTCCACTTTACTCTATCCATAGGTCGTTGGCTCAGAAATCCGGCTCGACATGGACCAAAATGTATATTAGTGGACTGTAAAAGTAATTAGGAAAAATAAAACACGTTGCTTTTTTGTTTGGGAAAAAAGAGCTATGCTCTGAAAAAAACCCATGTTTATTGCTGGACGGTTGGAAGCGAAGTGTCATACAAAGAGAGAGACACAGTCGTACGCGCAGTAGTACGACGATGCTCTTTCTCTGTATTTGTGTATCAATACATATAAATTGTTTTCTTTCTTGAACTCGTATGTCAATACGATACAATCACCATTTTAGTTTCTCAAAAAAACGAGACCTGCTCACTCACAATGCACTTATATTTTTTTTTTTTTTTCAAATAAAAACCTGCACCATCACGTCACTGGCACTTATCCGGCTCGACACGGACCAAAATGTATCGTAGCTCAGCGAAATTGTACGCACAAGAAGTATTACCCGTCACAATCCGGGGAAAACCAATTTAAACCATCAGACAAATAAAAGACAAGACAATTATAGTGGAAAAATGTTATAAAAAACCACTTTTGTTTATTAATCTCATACAACCTTCTCGGTTGGTTCCTGCTGAAAGACTGACTTTCGTCATACAAATCTCAGAACCTTCTCGGTCTTTCGTTAAGTTTATATACATATTTGCTTAATACATCGAATGCAGAGTTGCAATACTCATGCAGTTCGATACACTTTTATCGATTGCGGTAAGTACCTATATTGATTATCTTTTGGTAGGGACAAATTGTTTCATGCATGTGCTTTAAATACTACGTCAAAATTATTATTTTTTGGTTAAAGTGGTGTTCGTGTATGTATGATACCTTGGACCTATCATAGCGCGTGTACCTTGGTCCGGTCAAAGTTTCACGTTATTAGATTTTTTAAACAAAATTGGTGTTTTGTATGTTTCAGGAAAATATGCCAAGAAGCCAATTAGGTAAATAATATTAAAGTCCTTGGTTAGGCATTTTTTTAGTTAACGAGAGTATTTTTTATTTAAAACTATTATTTGAAATAAAAAAAAAATGTCAAGCACACAAATTTTAAGTTGTTTTCTAGCTGCTTTCTTGAAATAAAATAAGAATGGTACCATTTTTACTATTTATTGAAAGAAAATAAAGTTTTCACCTTTAAACTATAGGAAAACCTTCAATAATATTTTCGGTCCAAGGTACAATACTCTGCGGACCAAGGTACAATCACGTCTTGTACTTTGGACCGCATTTTCATAGATAAGACTTCAGGTAATAACTAAAAAAACAAAAAAAAACCTAATGAAACAATGTTACATCAAGTATCGCCAAAAAACTTAAATCCGGACCAAGGTAGTTACATGACCTTCCCCTATATGTATCAATTTATTGATTTGTCGTGAGTAGCGGTATTACATAGGAGGGTTTTTAGTATCCTAAGTCCGTTATTGTTTTGGTTATTGGTTTTTTCAATGCGCCACCTCTCGCGAACGTCTGACAAACATCCGAGAGTATAACTGTCATGAAAGAGCTTCTCAATTAGCCGTTTGTAATCGGCATAAAATTGTAGATCCCTTCCATTCGCTCCAAAAATGAAAACAAACACAAAACGAATGGTTGCGAGAGGCTAGGCCTGGGGTCCCTACGGACCTGTTGCGCCAAAAATTATAAAAAAAAATTATATTATATAAGTCCGTTATTGGGCCTTTAAACCCATTTCAGATGATTTTTTTAACTAAATAAAAAACCATATTTTATGAATTACACATATTACTACGAAATGGCTGAACAAATTTGAATATGACTTTATTCATCGATTAGTACATTTCCCGGTGAAGAGATTGATGTACCTATCAATCATTAATTTGTGATACCTATAACGGAATACGGAAGTAATAAGCAAAAATGAAATTATTTGACACTAACATATTTCACAGATATGCGTATAGGTCATTGCAATCAACAGGCCAACAGTGGAGTGCGCACACGTCCACGTTTATCAAACAAACTTTTTCTTCTATCTTCTTTCTTTGGACTATGTATTTTATTTTTTTTTTATTTGTTTTATATTTATGTAAGACATAATATAAGACAAGTGTCTGGATAATACTTTTTTTAGTTTTTTTTTTTTTCTTTACAGTCAGTCGGGTTTTTTGGTTTTTAAATAAACTTTTTTTTTTTTCTTTTTTTATGCATCTTTTATGCTTTGTGTTGCTCTCTTTTTCAAATTGAACTGGAGTATTGTATTATAAATATGAATTGACATGTAGGCCGTAGGGCGAATGTGGCTACCGGTTACGACTTAGAAACAAAGTTTGTGTTCAAAATTGAAAATAAAAAGGACTGAATGTAACTAAAAATTACCAAAATAATTTAAGTCCGAAATATTTGTACACTGTACACACAGAACAATCTGACGAAAAGAAAAGCGCTATAAGTTGCATAAAAATTAAAGCCGATTGTCTTTTTTCATTTCATACAAAAAATTACCAAATGGCATAAGAAATGACAATGGGACCAAGAAAAAAATTAAGAATCAAATTTAGTCATAAATGACCACCGTGAATGTGGCGCATGGAATTGAAAGATATTGTATGAAATGTAATTGAGATTGCGAGGGAGTCATCCTCAATTGTGATCTAAAATGCGCTAGAGTAATTCCAGTTTGTATAGTTTCCATTCCTTGACTGATTTTCATATAAAAATACAACATACTATATGCCTACATAATTAGTAAATCCTATAAAACTAGGTTATTGTGTCCTCTGTTTCTGGCTAAACTTCACTTATAAACTTACCTATATAAGCTAAACCATGGAAATGGTTCTTTTTCTATCAGAAAATTTCGCGGAGTGGGTTTGTATGACGCTAATTATTTTTTTTTTAAATTTGAGAAGTGAAACTCTGGCGAAGCACGGGTCAGCTAGTTAATAATATAAAGCTTATCACATACCTCCGAAAAAAAACTATATTTCAAATTGAAATTCGAAAGCGATCTGATTTTTTTATGAAACCAAAGCTGTCGTATTACACATATGCTAGTCTTTTGAATAATATGTAGATACGGAATGGAAAAATCGATTTCCTTTGCGATGCATCGGGCCGAAAAACTAGCCCGTCTGTCCTTTAAATTTGATCACACTTACTCAAGTTTTTCTCCATGTATCACACGAAAAACCTGCGGAATAAACCCAAAATGGGTCATAAGTATTTAAGAGCATATTACACAAGACAGTATTGTATATGGCGCTGTTTATGTTCTCGGTCGTATATCTTGAGTCGTCATTAATTTAATATATTAAGCCTTTGTTCTTATTATTATTGCAAATAAAAACTGAGTATATAATTGAATTGAATATGCTCGGATAGAAAGAGAAACATTTAAACCGGTAAAGTAAGTAAAGAAATAAGAGAAATAGCAACTTGTATTAGGTTTCAAAATAGTATGGATTTATATTATACCTAACATAGCGAAACATTCAGCAATTGCCAAAGTTTTAGTAGCAAGCAAAATTATTATCTGGGACGAATGCACAATGTCGCATAAGTGTGCGTTAGAAACTCTGAATCGAAATATGAAAGATCTGTATAATGACGCAAGACGTTTTGGGGTGCATTAATTTTACTCTCAAGCGATTTCCGGCAAACGCTGCCAGTAATACCACGATCGACCGCTGCCGATGAGATCAATGCTTGCCTCAAATCATCGATATTGTGGTGTTATGTGAAGCAACTTCAGCTGACGACATCGCATGTTTGCTAAATGATCCATCTGCCGAAGTGTTGTCAATCAACTGCTAACTATCGGTAATGGTCATGTTCCTGTTGACGCTTCGAATGGATTGATTTCGTTGCCGCGGAATTTTTGCAATTTTGTCTCAACGAAAGAGGTATTTAAGCTTCTACATCATGCTTGGAATTATTATTTTCATTATATTAACGAATTTGGGCGGTACGAAGTTCGCCGGGTCAGCTAGTTATAATAAAATTATATGTAATATTTAATTGAAAATAGCACTAGCTGCGGAGACTTTGTTCTTCAAAATTTAAAAAAAAAAAAAAGGTAGGACTATAAATATGGCCTCCATTCCTTCCACTAACTTTCTACAGGACCTCATATGAAGGACATGGCTTTCAAGCTTCGCAAACAGGGTTTTTAAGTCTTAAAGACATTTTGTAATTTTATCACCATTAGGTCAATAGTTGTCATGAAAGGGTTAGTCCAGAAGAAACATAAATCTAAAGAAACAATTATTGCATGGCACAACGTAATTTGTCTTTCTTGACGTTAGTATGAGAGTTTTTTTTTTACCATTTAAGAATTTAATAGAATTTTAGTAGAAGTTAGATAGAAAATTAATAATATACTACCAGCCGTATTAATAATAGTCGCGTAATAGTCAGCGAGTGAGTAAATCGTAAAAAATTCGTTCCCGGCAAAATGACAAATAAATTAAATTTAAATTTGAAAAATTGTGAAACAACATGGCTGACCGTTTTTGCAGTGATTTTAAATAGTGTGAATCGTGTGAATATTTGGTAAAATATGTTAGGGGAGGATTCGGTTGTCATCGCCCCAACTCGAAAAAAAAGTGTACAAAAAAGAAAAAACCCAATGACAATGTTTGCAAATAAATCATTCAAAAATAAATAAAAATTTTCTGTTGTTTTGTTTTATTTTCTGTTGTTTTTTTTTATCGTTTCAATAATATTTCTTTAACCATTTTTGCACATAATTTACTAAATATCCACATCGCATGCGTGATCTGATATTTCTTTTACAGAAAATATGAACCTTTCTTCAACCAAATGAATTTATTCACTAACATTCGCACATTTATTCATTAAATAAAAGTAAACATAATAATACAAGTGAAATAACTAAATTATATACCAAAGGAGATATTTTAAAAGAACCTTGCAACATACATTGAGGCTTTAGGTTAAGAACAAAAAACTACTCTCTCTTTTACATAATTTTATAATCTTAATTTTGTAGTAGCTATATTGATTTATTAGTAGAGAGATGTGGCGTCAACGCATTTGCAATGTTTCAACAAAACCGACCGAATTTCCGACAACGGACAACCACTTCTACGTTGAAATGTTTGCATCTCCAAAGACACCTTTAAATCGTGATCGAGCTTTCATAGTGTACGGTTGAGTTTTTCCTTGAGTTCTCTAAGAGTATTATATATCATAATCAAAATGTCTAAAGACGAAAAAAAGTGCATAAAATGCTTAAACCCCATCCTTAATGACGGTATTAAATGCTCGTTCTTTTGCAATAACTCCGTTCATAAATTGTGTGCGAATGCTACCGAAGAAATATGCAAACAATTGCTAAAAAAAGGTTCGGAGTTTGTATATCGTTGTAACGAGTGTGAGAAATACCCAATAAAAAATCTCTTTTTTCGGGTTAATAACCTTGTGTCGGCTATTGACGTTTTAACATCAAAAATAAGTGATATCGACACTCTTCACTTAGATATTAAAAAATTACTAGCCGCTGTTGCTATACCCGCTAATGATAAACAAAAAACAATTGGGTTAAACAAAAACAATGCCATCGATGAGAGTGATACTATTTTCCTACCCAGTGAAGTTAGTGCAAATGGTTTAAATTTAACTAAATCACTTGATTCCGTTGAGTCTATGCTTTGCTCTTCCAACAAGCCCTCTTTCTCCGCTGTTGTTTGTTCCCCTCCGCAACCACCACCCAAGCCGACCGCTATAAAGATTACCACCAGTGCCCCGGATAATTCCTTACACCCACTGTCATCGACTTCTAACAAAAACACAAAAACTCGCTCATTTATTGAAACCAAGAGCGATAAACCGCTTCAAAAGCGCATCACCGGCAATAATATTAATGCGTTTGAAGGTATTGATGTAATGCCATCATACACTTGGCTTCATCTCTCTCGATTCTCACCGACAACAACCGCAGCAGCAATAATCAACTACACATCACAGAAGCTTAACACTCCATCAGAGCAATTAACATGTATACCACTCATCAAAAGAGGTGCGGACCTATGCTCTCTTAATTTTGTCAATTTTAAGCTAGCGGTACCCTCGACTACCATGCATGAAGCTCTAAATGCAAACAACTGGCCTCTCAATGTGCATGTTAGAGAATTTAAATCGCTTCCAAAAAACGAAAAGTTAGCGGCTTCACTACCAGCGGCATAACAACACAGTCAGCTGGTTCACTGACGCCACAGAGAATGTATAGCTGCTTATCATCGTTATCATCATCACCATCATCTGTTTTGCATTCTCCATCCCACTATTTCTCCGTTTACTATCACAATGCCAGCGGTATGCGTACAAAAACAAACCAACTTTACATTGGTGCTTCTACACATGAATATGATGTCATAGCTATCACCGAAACTTGGCTCAATTCTAATTTCTTATCATCGGAATTATTGGACTCACATTATGTTGTATACAGACACGATCGGCCTTTATCAACTGGCTACACAAAAGGTGGAGGAGTACTGCTGGCGATTCATTCATCACTGTCGAGTAAGGAAATCATTCTTCCAAATAATTCTGATGAGATAGAACAAATTTGTGTTTACGTTACTGATGCTATTGCACATAAAAATGTATTTATTATCTTATCATATATTCCATCTGGCAGTTCTTTTTCTGCATATGAACCATATATCATGAATATTGATCATATATGTAAAAATTTAAACTTTAATCAGTATCCAATTGTATTAGGTGATTTTAACGTAGGAAGTATTGATTGGAGAGAGACAGGAAATGATAAATTATTAACACCATTTAATGTAAAAACTGAAATCGAGTCGTTAGTAGTTGATTCAATTTGCTCTTTATCTCTCTTTCAAATAAATAATATAAAAAATGATTTAAATCGAATACTTGATCTCGTATTTATAACAAACGATTATAAATTTTATGTAGATAGAGACGATTTCTCATTATTACGCAATTCAATTCATCATAAAGCTATAATTATTTACCTGAAGTCCTATGAATATATAAATGTAAATAATAATTGCAATATACCTGTATTTAATTTTAAAAGAGCTAATTTTGAAGGCTTAAATAATGCTTTAAATTCAATCAACTGGCATAATCGCTTTTTAAACTTAAATCTAGGCGAAATGTACAATCATTTTCTCAAAATTCTCTTTGATACACTAAAGATATTTGTACCTATAGTAAAAAAGAAAGCAACTCCCAAACTGCCATGGTTTAACGCGCGTCTCAAAAATTTAAAAAATATTAAATCTAAATCATTTAAAAAAATGAAAAAATCAAATTCTACTAGTGACAGACAGAATTTTCTTCGTTTAAGGAAGGAGTATGATTTTTTAAACAGATTTCTGTACCGCAGTTATATAATATCTATTGAATCAACAATTAAAAGTAACAGTAAATCATTCTGGTCCTTTTACAATTCAAAACGTAAGGTATCTGGGTATCCAAGTGCGATGGAATATCTGACAGAAGCATCTCAGGGTGGTAAGTCCACTTGTGAACTTTTTGCCAAATATTTTTCAGAAAACTTTCTGACGTCTAGTATTTCAAACCCACCGAATTTTTGTAATGTTAACCAAATCACTGATATTGGACATTTAGAAATTTCGGAAAACGATATTTTGGAGGCATTGTTAAATGTTGATGCTAGTAAAAGCCCAGGTTTAGACACCTTACATCCGATCGTACTCAAAGAATGTGCTAAATCGTTAGTTGTTCCTATAACAAAAATATTCAACACTTCCTTATCAACTGGAATATTCTTGGATCAATGGAAAATCGCATATATCTCACCCAATCATAAAAAAGGCGCAAGGCATCTGATTGAAAATTACAGACCCATTACAAAACTTTCATGTATTCCTAAACTTTTTGAAAAAATAGTAAAAGAAATAATTTATAATGATATTAAGCAGCATATATCACCAATGCAGCATGGTTTTGTTAAAGGTAGATCAACAACCACAAATTTAACAATTTTTACGAAATTTTGCCTGGATACAATCGAAAGTGGTGCACAAGTTGATGTTTTGTACACTGATTTTTCAAAGGCTTTTGACAGAATTAACCATGATATCTTAAAACGAAAATTGGCAAAACTTGGTTTTCATTCTAAAATACTTCAGTGGTTAAACTCATATCTAGCAGATAGGAAATTATTGGTTAAAGTTGACAACTTCTACTCAGAAGTATTTACTGCGACTTCTGGAGTACCACAGGGTAGCCACCTAGGACCGTTATTGTTTACTTTGTTTGTTAACGAAATCCCGTCACTACTATCAATCAGTAAATGTCTTTTATACGCAGATGATATTAAGATATTTATGAAGATATCTAATAATAGGGATTGTATTCTTTTTCAAAATGAAATATTTATTCTCGAGCGCTGGTGTAAGGCAAATCATTTACAACTTAACCTGCCCAAATGTAATGTATTATCAGTATATAGATCGCGAACCCCTTTACAATACCAATACACTGCGAATCATGTTATTTTTACACGTGTAACAGAAGTTAAAGATTTAGGAATACTGCTCGATAATCAACTGAGTTTTAAACTGCACATAGATTACATTATTTGCAAGTCTTACTCAATGTTGGCGTTCATCAAACGAAATACCACAGATTTTCAAGATCCTTATACTCTAAAAGCACTTTATTGTTCTTTAGTTCGTTCTTTAGTGGAATATTGTTGTGTAATTTGGGATCCTGCTTACGATGTTCACTCTAACAGAATCGAGAGGATACAAAAATCTTTCACACGTTTTGCATTACGAAGGTTTAACAGAAATGATGAGTTACCACCATATAGATCTCGTTGCTTACTAATTAATCTCCAAACTCTTTTTGTTCGAAGAAAAATGCTATCATTAGTATTCCTTAGTGATGTGGTTAATAACCACGTAAATTGTGAAGAGTTGCTTTCTTCGTTACCTTTTAATGCTCCTTTGAGGTATCTAAGAGAACCAAGTTTATTTATTTCACCTTTACATAGAACAAACTATGGATCAGCTGAAACCATTACGCGTTGCGTTAATTTATACAATTCGGTAGTAACAATCGACCTAGATTTAACTTTAAATCGCGATTGCTTAAAACAAATTGCACTTGAAGTTTTAAAAGCCAAATATTCTTAAATTAATATTGAATTTTGTTGATTTTATTTATCATATTAATGCATGTATGTAATATTATATAATAAGTATAATTAAATTATTAAATTAATCTGTAAAGGTTCTTACCTGGTAGATAAATAAATAAATAAATAAATAAATAAATACAGACTGCTATACCAAATATCGCGCTAACATTGGGAGATGCTTTTGACCACGAACCGCGATACGAAGCCGTTGACATGTTTTTATGCAATTCCAAAGAGATGTCGATTATAATAATCTTTCAGTGGTTTTAGCCAACAAAACCAATATGGAATCACCAGTATGCGAAGTTGCAGACGCTAGCACGCAGACCATGTGAGTTTCAATGTTATTGTTGATGAAAACTTTGATCAAATGGGTAACAAATCTAAAAGACTTGAAAGTGAAATTGACGTCAAAAACATTGTCAGATGAAGCCCAAACATTAGTTGCCAATTTAAATATACAGATGATCTTTAAATGCTAGCACTTTCAATTCATTTTACTTCTCTGGCAAGTCTTCGAAAGCCCTTGAACCTTCCAACAATCACGAAATCTCCGGGCGATATTGACCTAAACGTCAACAGTTTGGAAATTAAAACATCTCAGCTACTCCCCAGTATATTTCAATTTCAGCTGACGAAATGTCTTTAAAATTCCACTATTGCAGGAAGAGCGATACCATATTTTCGATTTTGATAAAAATTTATTTGGAAGGTGATGCTTGCATTCGGAACAAAACGTTATATTTACTCAGTTTTTAGCTTAACGGTAGTTGAAGAACAATACTTTTTGAAACAAAAATTCCAGTAAGTTTAAAGGCAATTAAGACCTCAACCGATTTTTTATACTTTTTTATACTCTTTTCAGCCTTTGTTTCGATGTATTTAGTTCAGGTTTTACCCTCACAGACAACAATTTAATGTGGCATTCGATTGGACGCTCTCAGAGCACTTTTTATGTTCGTTAACCGTTTGGTACGAAAAAAAACAATATCTTTCATATTTTGGAGCACTTTTGCCAATCTGGATTTTTTCACAGATCTGCGTTTGAGTTTGACAACTGGTGGTGAAATTTTTCTACAATAAAGAAAGGTATATAGCATCGGTTGAATACATTCTTGTAAATTATTTACAGATGTATATTAGGTATATTTAGAAATCAACCGGGACGCAAACGTATAAAAAATTTAAGCAATGAATGGAAAACGCTTTGAAAAGTGTAGAAGGCACGAATCGCACGAATATCAACACAAAAAAAGAGCAAGGGAAGTTTTTATGTTCGCAATACACGCAACCTAAAATCTAAGCAAACCTGAAGAACCACATAAGTCTCTAAAGTACCTACCTATATAGCTTAGCGGTTCCATATTTTGTAAGATTTCTAAAATACTAACTGCAAAGCACTTCACTTGTTTGTAAAAGGTACTATCAGACGGTTTGTGTATTTTTTTAATAAATTGATGTATTATATGCTTTTCACACCAAGCCCAAAACCGGGTTTTCCTCGAAAACTCGTCGATGCATTCACACCGACCACCAACTCGTTTTCGTTTGACATTTCAATCAGCTGTGAGACACTAGTCGTTAAACTTCGGTGCAAACTTTTGTGGTTACAAATTTCGGTCGCATTAATTAACACACAAAATTAATTTAGTGCATTTAAAAACAATATTAGCCCATCAATTAATTGTGGAAATGATTTTAAGATGTGAATTGTGACATTTGTTCGGTCAGCCATTTTTCTGAACATTGCAAAAGGTGTGTTTGTTCCTACAACCCAACGATTGGAAGTCGTTTTCGTGGTGTTTTCGCGGAAAACGAGTGCAAACGACTCGTTTTGAAAACTGAAATATGTATGGGAAAACTTCTGTTTTCGATGAAGTTTTCGTGTGTTTTGGCGAAAACCCGGTTTTGGGCTTGGTGTGAAAAGCTTATTATGTACACAAACCGTCTGAACCACAAATTTGATTGCATCAAATGGGATACAAAAACGATTTGTATATCATTTGTGAATAGCATATACAAATCGAATTTGTGTATAAACTCAAATCGTCTGATCGGGTAAACAAATCATAATGGTTTAACTACTTATAAAATAAAAAGCAATAAACTAAACTGTTGAAGTGTTGATATGACATACAAACAAGAAAGTTTCGTGCTATCCAGTCGTGCACTTTATTTGTTCTGTACCTACTATTATACTTACCAGTACTCCATAAAAAAAGGTCTGTTATACTATACTCCACAATAAAATCATAAAACGGCAGCCCGTGCTATGAAATGCCAGCAACTGCTGCACGACTCTCTGCTGTCCCATATCCATTGCATTACTGCGGGTAATATAGCAACACATTTTTTCGGTTATAATAATTTGCCAGTGAATACACCACAGGGCCACAGGTGAAGGTGAACGCTGTCAAAAATGTCAGTGAAACAGTTTTGTGCGAGGCTATGATCGCGCTGTATATATAGATTTACAATTTACTACTGGGCCTTTTATGTAACATACATTTGTAATACTACATAATGTTCCTGACAACGTCCACATCCACAGACGATAGACCAACTGTGGATAATAATAATGTCATGTTAATGTCGCTCACAATTAATTTCTCGTATTTTGCGTCGATGGTCATTCCAGGTGAAAGACCTTTCTCTTTCCATACAGCGACTAAAATCGCTAGACACAAGTGGTTACAAAGTGTCATACTGTCATATACATAATATTATTCCAGGAAGCATATTCGCCTACAAAAATTATGCTCAATATCTGTAAATAATGCCTACCGCGTGGCTTATGACATACAGATCGATAATCTTCTCGTGTACGTCTCATCCCATCTGCCGACACCTTTATGAAATTGTTTTTGTCTTTCGCTCGTTCGTTCGTGCGGAGTTTAGCTCCTTGGGGAAAGATATCCCGATAATTAATTAGCAGTAGATCCATTAGAGAAACATGATCTGCATTTTCATGTCCCGAACATAAGACGACGGAGTGTTCCCTAATTAATGTTGGTATGCTATGGGCACGTTGCGGATACACTCACAGTAATATTTTGCACCGTGTATGTTATATTTTATTTCTTTTTTTACATTTTATTTCGTTGGGAACACATGCATGCAATAGCATCGCGGATGGAATTTTAAATTCGAATAAATTTGCTTTGAATAATTATTTGTATTGAACCAACATCGGATGTGTTTTGCGGAGATTCAGGATGAAAAGTTATAAATTTCTTACTGAAAGAGAGGCAGAGGTCCCTCAACGGAAAACAGAGACGGAAGTTAGAGCCCAACAAAAGCAAACTTGTAACAGATTTGTGTCAACGTTCAATCAACAACCGTGTCAACTGCATACATTTGCAAGAACGAATTCAGTGCACACTCATGAAATCAATTCAGTCTTTGAAAGCGCCACTTTTCCAAAAAATATTTGTCATAATGAGACGATCGTAGCGCATTTGAAATTATTACACTTTGCATCATTAACAATACAGAGATGTCAGCCGATATGCTAAACGGCACGATACCCTCACGATGTCAATATAGCAGGTATAAATATGATAAAATAATAGTCGAATCCCTCTAAGTAGAACCTCCTTTATCTCGAATTTCCCTCTCGAATTTTTCGACCCAATTTTTGCATTCCCTTTAATTGTGCATAGAAAAGTCATCCTCTAAGTCGAAAATCCCTCTAACTCAAACATATTTTTTGATTCTTGATCTACTATAATATCCCTCTAAGTCGAATTTTTCGACTAAAGAAAACTAAATTTAAAAAAAAAACTCGGATCTGAAGAAGAGTTTGGCGAAACCATTACCTACTAACCATATGCCGGAAAAGAATGATATTGAAAACGCAATTGAAATAAATTGCAAACTGCAATTGAAATGCCCCAGAGGAGATTCACTACTGCCTATTTAGAATAGAATCATTTATTGAACGATTGAACACTGGTACTTTCACATCCCAAACAACTCACTCGAATTTTTCCAAAAATCCCTCTAACTCGAACTTTTTTTTATCTCCTGTGCAAATTCGACTTCGAGGGATTCGACTGTAGGTATATTATTTTTTCCTTTTTTTTTTTGTGTAGGTAGGTACTTATCTAAAAATATAAAATCTTTTAAGCAAGGATATGTTATCATAGAATGTCACTGCCATAATTGTACTCAGTCCATATGTAACCTTTTGTTTCTTATTCTGAGGGTTCTAGTTTACAACATTGTTCAACAATGAATGCCAGCAGGAATCGGATCAAAATATTTATGTAGATTTCGTAGACACAAACATCGAAACTATAAAAATGGCGAATACTAGCTTTCACACTAATTGTGTGCATAACAGTCGGCCTCATACGCCCTAATTGGGGCAAATTAGAATTCACTATTTTCTATCTAAACTGAAAATTAAAGACCAGGTAATATTGGCAATATTCTATTGTAAAATTTCAACAAAAATAGTTTTGTTAGATTGAAAAAAAATTGTTATAATGACACATGAAATTTATAAATACAACTTAACTTTTATGAATTTGAACGATAAACAAAACACAATTTTCATTTTATAAATCGATATTGTATCAAATCAACTATTTAATTTTTGAATTAACAAAGTTTTTGTTTATATCCATAAAAACAGAACCAAAAATCATGTTTGTAAATGTTTGTTAAATGGACATAACTTATGCAAAATGTTTGTTAGCCAAACAAAATACAGATTATAAATAATATTCCAAACATTTTGTTGAAATGAAAAAAATGTTTGTAGATATGACTAAATTTTTGTTGAATTGATAACACACGTGTTGAATCGACAAAAATGCATTTTAAGCATTGCAATCCTTTGAATGCAATGCTATTGATGGCGTCATTTATAATTCACACGTGAAGTATTACGCACTCAGAAAGTTTGTTAGTGCACATAAAGGTAACCCGTGAATTCGAATCGAAAAAAAAGACAGGCACTCCGGGAGTGCCGACAGAAGTTATTACTTAAACAATTACGTATGCATTTTTCGAATGGTCAGGAAATACTTTTAAATGAAGTGTTTCTTTATTGATTATTATAAACTACTACCTACTACAAATATTACATTACAATTTTCACGTTCATTGAAAGCGCTATTGTCATGAAAAATAATGCATATTATTTTACATAAAAATATTGCAATCTATTGCTTAAAGCGTACTCCAAATACATACATGAAATATTGAATTTAATAATTAATTGGTATTCTTTGAAATGAATACCAATGAAATTTATCAATTTTCATCTACAAAAATTATACATACATATTTCATTTTCCATTTAACTTGTAATTGAAATATGCTATCTTTCTAGCTGCAGCCAACCATGCACACATACAAAGTTTCATTGAGATCGATCGAGTTTCTCAAAAAAATATATAACAGCGCCACCTATCGGGTCCAAAACTATCTTATCTTTCTAGCTGCATACAACTATGCACACATACAAAGTTTCATTGAGATTGGTTGATTTTCTCAAAACAGCGCCACCTATCGGGTCCAAAACTATCTTATCTTTCTAGCTGCATACAACTATGCACACATACAAAGTTTCATTAAGATCGGTTGAGTTTCTCAGAAAATGGACAACAGCGCCACCTATCGGGTGTCGTTTTTTCGATGACGATGACGCGGTGTCGTTTTTTCAGTGACGATGACGCGGTGTCGTTTTAAAGGTAACGCGAATTCACTAATTTCTTCCCATCTAAAAGTGCCCAACGCGCCTAAAGAAGTAATAACTTCAAAAACATCTTAAAGCTAAACAAATGGATGAGGACATAGTTACTGAACTAAATCTTGCTTCAACAAAAGAAAGCCGCATTATGGAATTATAGTGAAAGAAGTTAAATGCGATAATATACACCTATGTGTGTAGGTATAAAGCTAAAAATTGTTAACTGATTCATCTGCCAAACCATTTTTTATATGCTCGTATGATATTGCAACAAAAACATTTTTTTTCTTTTCCTAAATAGATGCCCGATTTGCCGCCGTGTTTTTATAGCGACCAGCAAGATTCCCAGAATGCCTTTATGATTTTTGGTGAGACATTCGACGAGGGGAAAATAATATTGATAAGGATGATAAAATATATACATAGGCATACATCAATTTGTATACCCATACCTAACAGCTTTTTTTTCAATAAATGTAATCATTTAACTTATTTCTGTACAACCAACAATATTTGCTGTTGAATTCAAATAAAAAACAGCAACTGAATTGACAAACTAAACAAAAGAATTCAATAAAACACCATCTTCGACCTGCAACAACTTGAATCTATCTGAAAGAAAACAACTTTTTCACGACACTTGCAATACGATTACTTTGCAGCGTTTGTAGCGCTAAAAAATGATGTTGAAAAGAGAAAAGGAGACAGCTGTGCTTTTGCAAATGAATAAATCATGCATAGTTAAGAACAATAATGCCATAACAAAAAACAAAAAAATCTAAAAACTTTTAGCCCCCAACATTGGAGAACATTATCCTTGCTAAGACCCTTAGTATAATTTAAAGATGCCTGAAAAAAAAAACTTTAACTTACTTGTTCTTTTTACTAAAACAAAGATAAGTTTAGAGTTCTGACGTTATTGTTCTCGACGTGCGATATGTACAATTGTACAATGTATTGTACATGCATCGTTATGTCAAGTCAATTTTGCTGGCGTCATGCGAATCGTAGTTACAATTTCTTACTCCATTCCGTTTACCTGTTTGTGCCAGTCAATCGATTTTTGTACACTGCCAGCTACTTATTTCAACATAACACACAGACACACTCTTAGCAATAAGATATCATCCCCAATTTTCAATGCTATTAAATTATACTTACTATACCAAAATACTTCATATATTATTCTCCCCAATAACGCACGGAGAAGAAAATGTCATAAACATAACACGTAACACGATACTTATCAAAATCATGCAAAACTTATTAAATTGAACCAAAGCCCAGAAAATGAACCTATGATGACGAAATATTACAAAATAAACCAAACAGATATGACAATGACATTTTGATTACCAAGAAGACGACCGACAACAGCAAAATGAAAACATGAAGTGAGTTTGATTGTGACAATGACACTCACATTTACTCTGCAGCCCTTAATAAAGCAACGAACCCTCGACTTACTTAACAACTGTTTGAATTGAAATGGAAAGTTCACCACTCTTGAAGTGGAAAAAAAAAACTTTTCGAATCTACGAATTTGCCGGAGTGCAGTGTACCTAGTCTTCAAGTTCCGATTCCCGTAATGAGAAACCCTACGCTCAGGTAAACAAGCATTGTAGATGTAGTAAAAAGTAAAGCGAGATATTTCTATATCGGATGTGAACTGAGTTGATGGCTGTCTCCTGCTACGGATGTACAGATATTGCAGCTCTACCTACCATTCCACCAGACCAGAAACTTTTTACAAATTGGAGCCATTCACACTTAAGGCATGAAATCTCATATATGGTTTAGGTTTTGTTTCGTTTTACTTTCGCATTTTAAGCTAAAGAATGTTCCTTGCTTACATTTAAGTTTTTGGTAAAAAAAAATAACAAAATAGCAGGAACTCCATTGGTCATTGTGTATGTTGTGTAGGAATCTTAGAGATGTATTCGTAGTTAACGAGTTATTTATAAGAACAAAATTTAAAGGACACATTTAATAGTAGGAAGTGGCAAAATCTTTTTTGGCGACTTTAGTCATTTAGTGCCGTTTTGGATTGATGAACTAGTGCTCAGATTATCTAGGCAGTAATTTTATCCTCATAGAAATTTTTATAAGCGCTGTCTATTTACATTTATATTGCAAAGACATTCACATACAGTGTTACCGCTGCAGAATTCCCAAAAACAAAATAAAAAAAAAGTTTTTGCAACAGGTCCGTTTTGGCTCCAGGAAATAACCCCCCAACGAAATAACCCCCCAAATAGAAAATGAAATAACCCCCCAAAATTGGGGATTAATTTCACTGTGAAATTATACCCCAAATCGAACATGAAATTAGTCCGCAAAATGGTATGAAATAAGTCCCCAAGACGGTATGGAATAAGTTCCCAAATAAGTAAGAAATCGGCGCGGGCGCCCTTCTCTCGAATTTATATTAATTTTTGAGATAACGGTAATTTGCGCAAATTATGAAATGTGTATGGGGGGGCTGTATGCTGCCCCCCTGCAACCCCCCTGCTTGGGTTTACTGTTGGATTACGGGGTGGGTGCGAGGTTTTTTCTTATATTTTTTGTTGAATTTTCAAATTTCATACTTCAATTTGGGGAGTTATTTCACTGTGAAATAACTCCCCAATTTGAAGTATGAAATAAGTCCCCAAAAATCCATGAAATAAATCCCCACCTCCATACAAATTTTGGGGGGCTATTTCATTTTTCTATTTGGGGGGTTATTTCGTTGGGGGGTTATTTCCTGGAGCCGTCCGTTTTATGTGAGTTTTCCATTTTTCGAACGAATGGAAGGGATTTACAATTTCAGACCGATTCGAACCTGTGACCCCTCGCTTAGTAGTCCAACACACTAACCACTAAGCCACTGCGCAGAATTCTAAAAAGTCGCAAGAAAAAAGGTCAATGAGAAAAAAAGTCATATATGAAGCTATTCTGCCCATCTAGTATTTTGGAAAAATATTTAAAAAGCATTGACTCATTGGACACTATATAATAATGAAAATTATCGGACAGTTAAACATATTTCATGAAAACTGTTTTTACCAGAATTAGTGGACCCTCGTTTTAATCGGGGAATGTACATAAGTGCGAAAACCACAATCACAGGCTACTTGAGGAGACCGAGTAGGAGACACTACATTTTCACAGTTACTTAGGTAGGTATATTTTATTTTCTTATTAAGTTCCTAAATAGAATAAATTAAATAAAGCTTTCAGCATTTTGAGCGAGTTTATATCTTTGGAATGGAATGTCATACGCTTTTATCTATAAAATCTCTAAGTAATATCAAATTCATGTTTTATATGTCAAATCCAGGAGTTTGGAGCGAAACCTAAAGCAATGAAACCAACATATACCTATAGCCATGGAGTGTCCTCGGACATATTGGGTGGGTTGGCCGTTCTTTTGCCACCAACAAAAGGCATGCCTTTGGTTCACGACGAGCAGTGACCTTGGAGAGAGACTAGGAAGTAAAAGTCGCGTGTTAGAGTAACCAATTTGAAGTATGAAATAAGTCCCCAAAAATCCATGAAATAAATCCCCACCTCCATACAAATTTTGGGGGGCTATTTCATTTTTCTATTTGGGGGGTTATTTCGTTGGGGGGTTATTTCCTGGAGCCGTCCGTTTTATGTGAGTTTTCCATTTTTCGAACGAATGGAAGGGATTTACAATTTCAGACCGATTCGAACCTGTGACCCCTCGCTTAGTAGTCCAACACACTAACCACTAAACCACTGCGCAGAATTCTAAAAAGTCGCAAGAAAAAAGGTCAATGAGAAAAAAAGTCATATATGAAGCTATTCTGCCCATCTAGTATTTTGGAAAAATATTTAAAAAGCATTGACTCATTGGACACTATATAATAATGAAAATTATCGGACAGTTAAACATATTTCATGAAAACTGTTTTTACCAGAATTAGTGGACCCTCGTTTTAATCGGGGAATGTACATGAGTGCGAAAACCACAATCACACGCTACTTGAGGAGACCGAGTAGGAGACACTACATTTTCACAGTTACTTAGGTAGGTATATTTTATTTTCTTATTAAGTTCCTAAATAGAATAAATTAAATAAAGCTTTCAGCATTTTGAGCGAGTTTATATCTTTGGAATGGAATGTCATACGCTTTTATCTATAAAATCTCTAAGTAATATCAAATTCATGTTTTATATGTCAAATCCAGGAGTTTGGAGCGAAACCTAAAGCAATGAAACCAACATATACCTATAGCCATGGAGTGTCCTCGGACATATTGGGTGGGTTGGCCGTTCTTTTGCCACCAACAAAAGGCATGCCTTTGGTTCACGACGAGCAGTGACCTTGGAGAGAGACTAGGAAGTAAAAGTCGCGTGTTAGAGTAACCATAGGGTAGTTTTAAGTTTAAAGTAAGGATATTTAGGGTTATTTCGTGAAATAATTTTCTTTTCCGCTGTCCTTTTTTTCTGTTTCCTTCTATCACAGTAGCTTTATTTCTTCTTTTTGTTATATTCAATGGCATGGTTAAAAGTTTGTAGAGCAGGTGGCATGAGGTAAGGGGTCCAGAAAACCCCCGTCCGACGAACTGAGCCGACCAACGACGAAAATGCAGCGCCCTCCTCACCTGTGCCGAAGCTACATTGCCAATGCCCAGCAGGAGAATTCTCAACAATTACTTCTTGGATGAACTAGACCAGGAGTTCCCAATTTTTTTCGGCCACGGAACCCTAAATGATCAAACTTTTTTTGGCGGACCCCCATATTGATATTAACAGAAAACATCGTTCCTTGAAGTGCGGTTTGGATATTTTTACGTTTGACAAGAAAAGAAGTAATAAATGATACAAATATAATTATTTTAAGTTTTATAAAACATTTATTGCACAACAAAAAATACGCTGCAACTTTTTAATGTGAGGAATGAAATTTTTTCACATATTTACATTTTAAGTAAAATTAGGCTTAATGTCCGACAACTGAATGCGAATGTCTGGAGCTGCGTCCGTTTTTTCTACGGAACCCCTTTTACCCTTCCACGGAACCCCAGGGTTCCGCGGAACACCATTTGGGAAACGCTGAACTAGACCATCTGAAGAATGTTGATCGCGAAGTACTCCAGAGGTTCATGCTCACATCTGTTTGGTTCCAGTAGATAGACTTTACATCATCAGTTTCCCTTAGGTAGGACGAACTAGAGGATCAGCTTCCCAAGTAACAATTTGACTTCGGTAAGGTTCAAGTTTGTAATTTCTGTAAGCAACCGTTTCGATAGAGGCTCAGTAGTATTTTTTAACCGAAGTAGGCTGATTTCGAAGCAATTGTTTCGAAAATAACTTCTGTACGTCCTTTGCGAACCATACACACAGGCTTTATAGAGCGATATGAAAATAAGTTTCGTTAAGATCTTTATTAGACGTATGAAAATGTGTGAGGAGATGTGTAGAAAGTGAACTGCTTAGTAAAGTGTGTGGTTCGAAGTGCATTCGAGAAGCTTCCTTAGTGCTTCTCAGAAGACATTATAGAAGCAATGAAATGCCATGCAATGAACGACTTGCGATTGGAAGTCTTAACGAAACTCTAAAATGTATCAAGTAGTTTAGATTTACCACAGCTATATTATTGTGATGAATTAGCCTAGGGGTGGTGTATTGGACTACTACGCAACAGGACTCATGTTCGATTCTTAGTGCGACCCGTTCCAAGTAAAATATATTTATGCACGAGTATGTAGTGAATAAACATTGAAAAGTCAATTATTAGAAAAAAAAAATTTTTCTTTTCATATTTTGTGATTTTGTAAAGCTTCTATAAGGCTTCTATAAAGTTTCGGTAATGCCCTACCTGTATAAAAGTGCGTAAAAATTCTTTCCTTTAGGCCTTATGCAGTTAGTATTGCGTGACGGGAAATAGCCTCGATAGCTCCTTACCGAAGTAAAATTGCTACATGGGTTATACTATGGAAGCAACTAAGTCTTTATTCCTCCAATATGAAAAGCTGTTTATCTCTTGTCTTTCAAAAGGTTGCCATGAATGGTTCCCGTAACTGGATACAATGAACCCAACTGATGGTCTATAGGGTCTAGTAAGGCTGTTGCTTGTTGCAACCGCCTAAAAGAGCACCAATTTGTATACCCACCATCTTTGTTGTATTATTCTTTTTTTTTTCAAAAATATTTAAGTGTGGCGATAAATCGTTTATATGTAATACAAAAATAAGCTTCCACAGTCGATCAGGTCAGAAATAACGCCTGTAATGCACTTAAAACTTTTAAAGCGTTGGCTTTTATAAGTGAATTTCTAATCTTCCCTTTCTGGCATTCTGGTATCTGGTTCAAAAGTAATTTACTTCTTTTGCAGTAAATATCTATAAAGTTATTATTTTTTCTTCAAACAGTATGTATTTGTTATAGAAATTTTTTTTATTTAAATTTTGTAAATATAACCCAAATTATCTATAAAGGGGCCATTTAAGTGACGTGCAAGTACATAAGTAAGAAATATTTGCTACATTTTTATCTAAGAATTGTTAAGAAAATGAAATTAAATCAGACAATCAAATAATTGCACGTGGCTTTCTACAAGGTTCAGTTTTGGGTCCGATATTGTTCTTAATTAATGTAATTATTCATTCATTATTGGAACAACCTCTCAGATATAAAATCACAACGTTTGCTAATGATACTGCTTGATCTTGTTCAAGTAGATTGCTTAATATATTTTCATCAGAACCTAACAATGACAATGTCTTGTCACCTTTGAACCTTTTTATAAAACAGGAAATAGAAAATATATATATATTTATACGATCGTGTATCTGTATTCCTCTTTCCTCTATGGTCTGAATCCAGTCTGAGCTCGTCTAATACCATGTTCCCACTAACGTGATTTAGCTCATGTGATTTATAAATGAAGAAAGGCGTCTCCACTGAGCTTTACGTGTTTTAGTTTGACATCTAGGAGAAGAGCTCATCCCCTTCGGACCAGGTATGATTGTATGTACTTAATAAAAATACCAAAACTCACCGAAACACGAAGAATATTGGATGTAAAATAATTTTTTTGACATTTGTTTTCTTGTTTTTTTTGTTTGTTGAATAAAATTGAATTGAATTGAAACAATAAAGGTTCGATTTTAGTTTGTGTGGATTTGAGATGACGGATACGCAATTAAAATTTAAACACGTAAAAATCATGTATATAGTTAGTAATCACGGAAATGTATGGTTAATCACGTAACTTATGAGATGATTTACCTAAATCAAGTGGATTAAGCTAAATCACGTTGGTGGGAACATGGTATGAGAGACGTCAGCCAGCATGCTCACATATAAAAATTAACAAGCTTATACCTGAGCAAAACGATATGACTATACAAGACGACTATTCAAAATGAATACACACGACTGATTCGATAAAACAACAGATCTTAAATAACTAAATAATCGGCGACCAGTAATGGGCCCACTTGTGACCTCAGTCATACGAAATCAGCAGATGACCTATTCTATTACTAAAACATAATCCTTTGTACCAGCACTACGATAGCCCTTCTAAATGCGCCAGCTCTGTTGTATGTAGGAACATCAACTGCTACCTTTGTGGCTGCTATAACCAAAAGTTAGCACATAAACAGAGCTGTGGTGCCCAACAAAAAATATTTGAAGACATCCAAGTTAACTATTAGACGTAGACCCGCATATAAAGCGGTTAAAACCTCTCTACAGAGCTTATGCAGTATGCACCCGGATTGAAGGCTGACACGGCCGCTCAAAAGATTTCCGACCGCCATATGCAGAGCTGTCAGATCATTACGAAGGCTGTGGGAAGCTAAGATAGCCTAGTAAAAGTATTCTAATAACCTCATAAAACTAACTCTGCTGTTTTAGCCTCTTTGACGCATTATAAGGTACAAGCCATTCATACTTAGCCTGACTTCTTAGAAATTTGGAATCCTCACAGTAAGGCAGCTATATATTGAAACCCTGTTCAAGTTCATACCTATATACAAAATATAAAAAAAATTTAGAAATAATCTTTTCCACTTTTCTAGAATACGTACAAAATTTTGGAAAAGTTTAAAAAAAAATAAGAACTCTTACACGTCTGAACACCATGATTTCTTCGATACTAATGGCAGTAAAAACAAAGATAGAGGATTGCTTAGACCAACATAGAGCTGTCATAGCCGCATTTCAGTTGTTAATGTAATACCTAAAACGACTCAGTTGTTACTTATTCTACGAGCCAGAACAGCCTTACTCTAAGCAAACCTTTACAGAAAAGAGGTATCATAGCCGTATGGCAGTGCTAGTACCGTAACGACGTGTTATAATTTGTAAACAAGCATAACAGGCTTAGAGGGTAACAGGACTTGGGTGTACTGTATTCATACCCGACCCAAATTAAGTTCGTTATCAAACACGCCTTAAAGAGGTAACTCGTTGTTCGCTACAATAGCCTCGATTTGTTGATGACATCATGGGTGCGGGAAACAAATCTTCGGTCTTGGTACCCCTATTTTAAAATTTAGTTTTCTCAATGTGAGTTTATTTATTTCAAATTACATATATTGAATAATATCCAATAAGGTCTGTTTTCGAACGCAGTGACTAAGTTGGCTTCTCCACCAACCAACCGATAGATACACAGAAAATTCCATTCGCAAAATATCTTCCTTCTTCAAAAATATGTAGTTCGAAATATTTGATAGGTACAAATATTAGGTCTGTCACATACAGAGCTGCAAACCAATTCTTAGGATGTTAATTTCCAAATTAGTGCACTTATTATGCACTCTATATGTGTGACCGTATTCAATCCAAACTGGGTAACTGTCCAGTTTCAGACAGTGTTCTGTTTTAGTCTTTGGATGCAAATTGAAAAGGACGTACCTTATCCATTTCTATCCCTAGACCAGCAATAAATTCTATTTCCTCCAACAAACTCTCTTGTATTTGAAGTTTCCGAATCACGTTCCAATACCAACAGGCAATGTATTTTGCCACCAGCAAATGCCAGTTTATAATTGGCTGTCCTTGTATACTCGATATACATTTTATAGAAACCCCTCCAAGTCCATGCACAACCATCGTGCTCCGATTCGATGTCAACATTGTGGAAATTTGTATACCCACCGCTACCACCAGTGTATCGAATGAAAAATAAAACTAATTACATATTGCCACTCAGGTGTGTACAGTGATTGAAGGGCATCGGAAATAATTTTGTTCACCATAGGTACGTAGGTACACAGTGTACCTACCTCTGCTGCACTCAGTTCTTCAATGTCTATAAGAAAATGAAAATTTCCACGTCCCAGCCTTAGGCCCATTTTATTCACTCGAAGTTGAACACAACTTGGGAAGTTTCCCATATAAAAATCCCCAAGTTGTGTTCAACTTCGAGTGAATAAAATGGGCCTTAGTCTACCTTCTACCATATGTTAGTACAATATTTTGACCAAAGCAGTCCGCCTCCACTCCTATGGCACCACTCCCTGTCTTTTGACATGGACGACAAACTCAATATGTGCATTTGAGCACTATAGTGCATCGTAGTCGGTTCGTAGTCATCACCATACCTAGTACAGCAGACAGCACTGGCAGCAAGTAGATTTGGATAGACAACGCAGCAGCTGCCACCAGATTGAAATTCAAACCAACATTTCTCATCATTCGAGTATTTTATTTCAGTGGAAAACACATGGAAGGACAGGGTAACGATGACTGCTGCCATATTGAAATGTAAAGAGTGGGTGGATAAAAATACGAAGAAATGTATTCGTTCCACATCAAAATATGGCAGTGCTCTGCTGCTCATAAAATAAGACCGACATTAAATCCTTTTGTCTTTCGTGTAACGTTAAATTTCGGATGGATGACATTTGTAAGAAATTTCTTGACTCACATAGTGTGACCGATGAAACCAGAATGTCTGTGGATAATGAACTTTGGCTGGCTCCTATTGTAAATGAAAATTTTGTTGTCCTATGTCGGTTTTATGAAGTTTTTGTGTACCGACCGCACTCTGCTTATGGAACCTGTGTGCTGGGATGTGATGTGTATGGTGACTGAATTTCATAGGTAAGTAGGTTAGGTTAGTTTGAATACACGTAATATGCAATTTCACCCAGAAGCTATATAGACTTACCTATATTTATATAGTATACATGGTAGAACATGCAAATAACAAAACCATTCCTGTCTGTTGATGAACCTTCTTAGATCTGATAGTGGTATCGTTGCTAGATCTTCTAAGCCTTCGAAGAACTGTGCTCCCAAATATGAGTAGTGGCATTCTTGGAGGGCTGGGCAGTGACACAGGAGATGTTTCACAGATCCTATGTCCTCTTCGTCTCTGCAGATTCTGCAGAAGTTATTTGTATAAAGATGCCCATCCGTTTGCCAATGTTTTCTATCAAGATATGTTAATATATTTGACTTTTTAGTTTCAATCGTGGGCGACAAACTACAAGTAAGTTTTTTTCCATCGTTCTTTTGCCAATTCTTATACGGCTTTATCAGTGAAGTTCGCAGCTGCCGTGAAGACTTCTAGTACTTGTCAGTCAGCTAATAATATGTCCATTTGAAAGTCACATTTGGCCAGTTTATCCGCAGCCTCGTTCCCTTCCACACCACCATGTCCAAGAACCCAGCATAGCAGTATTGATTGATGGTTTATCGCTCTGTCCACGCATAGGGTAATTTCCATTGCTGCACTCAGAAAAAAAAACGAGCTAAAATCAAGAATATCAGTGATATTTCAAGCCTATTCGTTGACGAAAGTCTGGTAAACTCGAAAAATCTTGACCCAAGTACAAAAATCTAACTTTAAGCTCATTTTTAATTAGCTTAACATTCTTACTTTAATACTATTTCGATATTATTTGAAGAATGTGGTTCTAAAATGATGCCTAAACAAATTTATTTTAAGATAACAAAAGCTGCGTTTTGCGCCATTGTTAACTTAAATTAAGCTCGAAAACGCTGGGAATGAGAGTGAATCCACCTTGAAATGAGTATGAAATTCTTTAAACAAGAGCATAAATCGAATTTTAAATTTAAATATTTCCTGCGCAATAAAATATTTCCTGACGATTTGAAAAATACGCTCGTAATTGTTCAAGTAATAACTTCTGCCTGCACTCCCGGAGTGCCTGATGTTTTTTTTCTTTACAGTTAGTTTTGTTTTTTGGTTTTTAAATAAACTTTTTTTTTTCTTTCTATGTTTTATGCATCTTTTGTTGCTCTCTTTTAATCTCTTTTAATAAGTCTCTATCCCTAATATTATAAAACTAAGTTATTGTTTCTGTTTCTGGCTACACTTCACTTATAAACTTATATAAGCTAAACCATGGATATGATCCTTTTTTTATTAACAAATTCCGCGGAATGGGTTTGTATAACGCTAAATATTTTGTTTTAAATTTGAGAAGTGGAACTTTGGCGAAGCAAGGCGAGCACGGATCAGTTAGTATTTGATATAATTGCATTAAAATGAAATGTAATATTATTTGTATTGTAACTTGATATTGAACGCATGTTGACATTAATCCGTGTTGAAGGATCTTCACCCACTTGATATCAAAGATCATATAGTTTAAATTCAAATTGTCTTGTGCTGTCCAATGTCACTATAAAAAAGGACCCAGTTGTAGAGAGACGAAGTGAGGCATTGTGGCATATCCATGATTGGAAATTTTTTTTTTTCGAAAGCGATAGGTAGTCTCAATATTCACTTCATTAGAAAAAATTGCCCTGGGCTGCGAGCCGCAAACTTGATCAAAATCCGTCAAGCCGTTTGGGATGTAGGCCTCAGGAAACGACAGACAGAAGTACAGACGGACAGAAATTATAAATTTCATTCATATTAGGGGTATTCACGATTCGATGCAACTGGTCTTGTAGCATTACAACAACAAAATATACAGAACAAAATATCGCAGCACTTTTGCACTTTATCTATGCCCTGCCCTGACCCTATTGCAACCGAAGAATACAACAGAGCAGCCTTATGAAGTTGACAGTTCATTTAAATTCTTTATTCTTGTATCCTGTGTGTAGCTATCAGAACAAAATAAAGAAATGGAAAACATAGTAAACATTTAAAAGCAAATTTTCCCCTATCAAAAAATTGTAAAAGTTTTTTTTTTTTTCAAAACCAATGTCATTTGTCCAACTGGAACTGTCATTTGTTTCAGTTTTGCTAGACATGAGAAAAAGTGTGTTCACGATCTGATAAAAAAAAAATTCAATTTCGCAATTTTACTAGGCCTGTTACATCGAATCGTGAATACCCCTATTGATTTTTATAACGAAGCAACATTGGAAAAAAAATCATTTTGAAAGTGTAATTTTTGTATTGACTACTGTGCTATATTGGACTTGTTGAATGTCACTTTTTGACTTGTGGAGGTGCACCACAACTTCACACCTACTTACAGTAAGTGGTGCATAATAGGATACAAAAGTTAGTATATACCGGACGCAATCAAATACGGCAACGTAGCTATTACCAATGAGTAAGTAGGTAATCAAGCCGACAATTAGTTGGATGTCTGCTTTAGTAAAAATGTACAGCATTTGTGAAACGGTACCAATAAACAATTAGACCTCCACATTTACTAGTGCGACAAGTTTCTTAGAATCGATTACATTTGTTGTCATTGCAGAATTAAAATTTCATAATTTGTTTCCGTGAAAAACAAGGTCAAAGGTCTCTTTCACACCGAGGATTTTATTCAAAAAAAAAAAAGGAATACAAAAATTGCAATTATATTTGCCCAACAGATATCTTTCAAAAGCTTTTTGAGGATTTATTATAAGCAAAAAACCAAACACAGAATAAGAAATGCACAAAATATCCGCTGATCTGTTAAATATCGTATGCAAATCAGTAATGCCCTATCATTCAATCAGAAACAGTTTTTAATAACGATTGATTTATGCGTCCTTTCAAATTACATTTTCAATATACCTACGGAACACAGTTAATTTGAATGCTTTCATTTATTCGTAGGCTGACGGTGCAAATCAAAACTTATTAGTGGTCCAAACCAGTGTTTTTCAAACTTTTTGAGTACGCGGCCCCTTTGTTAAGAAGCAAATTTTTGCCGACCCCCCCACATTATAATGTGTTAGCTATTTAAAAACCTTTTACACTGAAGCCTTTCCAAACCCGGTTTAATTACACAAAATTTAATACGTGATGAAATTTTTTCCCGTATTGCCAAAAATAAAAAATAAAAAAAATTTAGCTGTTGTTGAGGATCTTATTTTGCCTGCGTCGCGTCCTTGGATATGGTTGAAATTATTTTGGGTAAACAGGAGGCAGATGAGCTTAAAAATATACCACTTTTTGATAATACAATTGAGCGGAGAAAAAGTTTTGCAGAGTAATTAATCGAAAAATTAAAGAAGAGTCCACATTTTGCGTTGCAACTAGATGAATCTAGTGATTTTGCAGACTGTGCACAGTTTGTGGCATTTGTTCATTTTGAAGAAGAAGAAAACATTGAAGAAGAAATTTTATTTTGCGAAGCTCTTCCTGATAATACTACTGGCCAGTGTTTGTACGAAGGCTGTCGCGACTACGAGATTGATTGGACGATGTTGTTTTGCTATTTGTAGCGATGGTGGCAATGCTTTGTGAACTCTATTAAAGTCGGCTGTTTAGGATCATATGCGATGAATGGGTTCACTCCATCAAAATCTCCTTTATCACACAGAGGTCAGATGGCTGTCAAAAGGAAAGGTATTGACACGCGAGTTCTGGAATTAAAAGCTGAATTATTGATGTTCTTATACAAGTTCCAAAATCGGGAAATTCGAATCATTTTTCTGACCCCCCCTGGCTTTTAAACTTATCATTTCTCGCTGATCTTTTTAACCACTTAAACATATTTAATAATGGACTCCAAGGGAGGGATGAAACCATTATAACTGCAAAAGACAAAATCAGAGGATTCCACGCAAAACTTCCTTTGCGGTCAGACTTTTTACAACAAAAAAAAAAAATCGATTATCATCAGATGAATCGATTTCAGTAAGCTCTCATATTCGTCTTATGGTACAGAGTTTACATAACTTAGAGAAGGCATTGTTAAGCTACTTTCCAGAACTGGATTCTGAATGTTGAAATGAACAAAGATAATTATTAAATCTATTTTTGACTATGTATGTCAGTCAAACTCGCCGATTTACCATCGTTAAAGATGAAAGAAAACCTTATGGTTTTAGCCGCAGATGGCATGCTAAGAATGAAATTATATTTAGAAACTATTGATAATTTCTGGATAAAGAGAAGAGAAGAGTATCCTCAGCTGAGATAAATAGAAGAGGATTGTATCCTGAGCTGGTAAACGAGGCTTTGAGGTTGTTACTGACATTCGCCACTTCATACCTGTGTGAAGTCCCATTCTCTTCAATGTTTGGCATTACATAATACTAAGAAGAGAAACAGGCTAAATTTGGAAATTGATTTAATCTTAGATACAAGATAGTGTCAAAGATTAATCCAACATTTCAACGTTTATTAAAAAACAAACAGGCACATGTCGCACGAAAAAAGTTTGTGTTTTATATTATTTTTTTAGCACAGGACTTTTGTTTATTAATCTTACCGACCCCTAGGGGGTCGCGACCCACAGTTTGAAAAACACTGGTCTAAACAATACAATTGCATCGTTAGCAAGTGAATATTTTAGAAAACCGAAATAATAGCCGGTTCATTCACTTCAGAATGAAATAAAATCTCACGTAGGAAGCTAGGAAGCGTGTTTATCGCTTCCGGTTTGGAAAATAAATACAATTTGATCTATTAAAAATTGCATGGATTATAATTACCTAGTTAATTCGAGAAACTTAGAAACCGACAAAAGTTTAAATTCTCGCAGAAATATAAAAGCGCACGTTTTTATGCACGAAAGCTGTCATTATTTCCTCTTCTATGAATTCACACATATTCTCGTATTAGTCCTATAGAAGTTAATAATTTTGTTATTTTACGACAACTTTGAAGAAAGAATCTATTCGTTGCTTGCAAACTATTAAAAAGGACTTAAAAGGAAAACCGATTAAAAAACAAAAACTTCAGGTTAAACAAAATAAATCAGAGAAAAACACGGAAATATAATTATGTTTCAAGTTTTTAGAAATAAAACAAAAATGCTAGGTAGCTATATTTTTAAATTTGTTTGCATACATTACATTGTTGATATTTTTATAGCGATGGCTAAAGAGACTCCACGTTCCTATAAAACAATAGGTATGGTTTCCGGAAATGATGTACGGACAATTTTTTTTTTTTTTTTTGGTATAACTGATTACTGATTGATGGCTGGTTGAAGGGTTGTGATGCGTTTTATGAGAACACAAGCGTTCTCACTTAGCCTCTCACAATCAACTCCTACTCTCACGTTGGTGACCGGTGGGTGCCTAGTACCTCGACTGGAGATTTGGTAACCAACCCCTTTGGAAGGTCGTTGGAGGCAGCGGACGAGAGAGGGGGGTGGAGTGTCTCCTCACTAATACACTTCCTCCTGTTCCAGACGGCAGCGGACGAATTCCCTAGATGGAGTCAACGGTGGCGTCCACAATTCCAGTTAGGCCGAATTACTTAGTGATATCCCTATAAGAGCTGCTTCGACGTACTCGGACCCCAGGTCTATAGGGATCTCCAATAACACGCCAGGTTATTGGAAAAGAGTTGGTGTCGGATGAACCCTTAATGGGTCAACGGCAGCGCTCATATCCCGAAGTGGGTTACTGGCCTCGGATTATCCGGCCCGCTGTCCTAGGGTGAAAACAAGGACCTGGCCCTCCAGGTTGGGGGTTGTGCCGTCGGGGTAACTTCCCGACCATGGAAAAAAGCATTAGTTATGGGAGAGACACGAGGAGCCTCGGATAACTAATTCCCTCAAACGGCAACCAGACCCGGAACGTCAACGGACAATGACCTAAGGCCCATTTTATTCACTCGAAGTTGAACACAGCTTGGGGATTTTTATATGGGAAACTTCCCAAGTTGTGTTCAACTTCGAGTGAATAAAATGGGCCTAAGAGTATGCACCTGGAACGTGCGGACGCTTTACACTTCAGGTGCTACTCAAAAACTTGAGTCTGTCCTCGCGCGGTACAAGGCAGACATTACCGCGGTCCAGGAGATACGATGGATAGGATCAGGTATGATGAAAAGGAAAAATTGCGACATTTATGACAGCTGCCATAAAAGATTGCATGTATTAGGATGCGGATTCGTCGTGGGAAATCGGCTTAGGTCAAAAGTTATTGACTTTAAGCCGATAAGTGATCGCCTGGCTGTGATCCGCATCAAAGCTACTTTCCAAAACATTAGCCTAATATGTGCACACGCCCCTACCGACGAGGCTGAAGACCCTACCAAGGAGGAGTTCTATGACCTCCTTGATAGAGCCTACGGAGCCTGTCCGGAGTATGACGTCAAAGTTGTGCTCGGGGACTTCAATGCCAAAATCGGTCAGGAAAACATCTTTGGCGGGTTAGTTGGTAAGCACAGAATCCACGAAACGACAACAGACAACGGCTACCGACTAATTGACTTTGCAGCAGCTCGTAATACGGTGATAAGTAGCACGAGTTTCCAAGGCTAAGGATCCACACAGCAACCTGGCGCTCTCCAGACGGTCGAGCCGCCAACCAAATCGACCATGTGCTAATCGATGCTGGGCACGCATCCAACATCCTCGACGTGCACACATTCCGAGGGGCAAACGTCGACTCTGACCATTTTCTTGTCGCTGCTAAATTCAGAGCTCGACTGTCCAACGAGAAGAAGCTGCGAACCGCTCAAAAGAAGAAATTCGACGTTGGACGCCTAAGCACACCTGGAGTAGCCAGTGTCTACAGAGAGCGCTTGAGTGAGAAACTCCCCACTGTGCATTCACCTACCACAGACGCCAACAACCAGTGGTCCCAGTATCGCGACATCATCAAGGAGGTAGCCGAAACTACTATAGGGTACCAGCCACCCCAGAGAAAAAGCCCGTGGTATGATGATGAATGCGTACGTCGGAAAAAGGTGACAGAAGATGCACATATGAAGATGCTGCAGCGCAAAACAAGGGCAGCGAGGGAAGAGTATCGAGCCATTAGGAGGGAGGAGAAGAAGATACTGCGTCGAAAGAAGAGGGCTTACGCAGCCTCCCAGCTCAAGGAGATCGAAGAGTCTCGCGATCGAAACAACATCCGGAGATTTTACAAGAAAGCCAAGCAACTGGCTGCTGGCTTCAAGACCGGAACGCAGGCTCTTCGAAACAGCGAAGGAAACCTAGTCACCGAAGCGCAGGGAATAGTAGATGTGTTTAAGCAGCACTTCCAGCAGCTGCTAAATGGGCATCATGTAGAGAGAGTGATAGGGCAGGAAGAGAACCCACGTCCAGTCAATGAAGAACCAGTTCCACCACCCAGTATAGAAGAAGTTGGCTTAGCTATAAAAAAAGCTGAAGAACAACAAGGCCGCAGGCTCTGATGGTTTACCAGCGGAGCTCTTCAAATACGGTGGTGATGTTTTGGTAGGGCGCATGCACCAAATCATCAACCAGGTATGGATGAAAGAAAGCATGCCCGATTACTGGGCTATCAGCTCCATATGTCCCATCTACAAAAAAAGGCGATCCTATGTCTTGCAAGAATTACCGAGGCATATCCCTGCTTAATGTCGCATACAAGATCCTATTCAACGTACTGTGTGAACGTCTTAAACCGTTCTGCAACACACTGATCGGCACATACCAGTGTGGCTTCCGGCCCGGCAGATCGACCATAGACCAAATTTTCACACTGAGGCAAATCCTGGAAAAGACCAATGAATTTCAAGTCGAGACTCACCACCTATTTATCGACTTCAAAGCCGCATATTATAGCATTCATCGTCAGGAGCTCTATATGGCGATGGCCGAATTCGGGATCCCGGCAAAACTGATCCAGCTGTGTCGCGTAACGCTGGAGAACACGCGCTGCTACGTGCAATTTGGAAGTAGCTCCTCCGAACTATTCCAAACATGCACCGGATTTCGGCAAGGAGATGCGCTATCATGTGACTTCTTCAATCTCGTGCTGGAGCAGATAGTGCGCAGGGCAGGTGTCAACACGGAATGCACTATCTTTAACAGATCCGTTCAGCTACTGGGGTATGCGGACGATATCGATTGAGGAACAGGCGAAGTTTGTTGGCCTTGAAGTAAACGAGGACAATACCAAGTATATGCTATCAACAAACAAAAACGCATCTGTCCACCGCCTAGGACAAAACGTCACTCTTAATAGCAACAATTTCGAGGTAGTTAAGGAGTTTATCTACCTCGGTGTAAATATGAACTCCACGAATGACACCCTAGTGGAGATCAGGCGAAGAATTACCCTAGGAAACCGCTGCTACTTCGGTTTGGCAAAACAATTGGGTTCAAAACTCCTAACTCGAAGGACGAAATGTATGCTCTACAAAACACTCATCCTGCCAGTTCTGCTTTATGGCGCCGAGTGCTGGACGATAAGCAGGAAGGGAGAGCTGATATTGGGCTCCTTTGAAAGAAAAATTCTTCGTCTGATTTTTGGTCCTGTGTGCGAGGAGGGCGAATGGAGGAGAAGATACAACCGCGAACTCTATGAGCTGTACCAAGATGTGGATGTAGTCCAAAAAGCCCAAACACGTCGACTACATTGGCTCGGCCACATCGAGCGAATGGACGACAATGCTCCAGCTAAGAGGATCTTTGAATCCCAGCCCCCAGGTTCGAGGCGACAAGGAAGACCGAACCTCCGTTTTAAAGACCAAGCCATCGCGGATGCCAGAGCGCTTGGTCTGGCAAACTGGAATCAGCGTGCCCGGGATCGCAGAGGATGGAAGGCTGCAGTGTCTCAGGCAGAGACTCTTCACGGGTCGGGAGCCCGTTATGTAAGTAAGTAACTGATTGATGAATTGTTGGTTTAATTTACTGAAATTAATAACCACTCTCATTTCACGTCTTTCAAATCAGAAATAGAAATGTTTTTTAACAATTGCAGAAATGAATGAAAATTTGTGGATGGGTATGGTTGGTTCCAGTTTTAAAGATAAGATAGATAGACAAGTCCAAACGAAAGGCACGGACAAAACCGGGTGGTTGCAGCTAAGTATATAAGGAGACTGACGTACGCGCTTTATATAAAAGAGAGGATATTATGCTACTTCTTGTCGTGAAAATAATAAATTCGAATTCATCTTAACGCTACACCCCCATTGAAAATAATTTTACTGATGATTAATATTTTGAATACGTAATGGAAATTTAGAGCAGCAAATTGATGTAAAAATGTAAAAAAAAAAGCTGAACTAAAGTTAGGTACAATGTATTACTTACTTTTAGGGGTAGGTAAATTGCATTCCTCCAAAAATAGGTTCTAATCTAAGATAATATATATTTGCATAGAATAGAAATAGACAATAGGGTAAAGATGTTATTATAGCGGCGAAAAATTGAATGTCACTAAAATGCGTTCAATTGAACTGATAACCATGGGAAATTCTTAATTTCATTTAACCAGTCTTAATGGCGACATAATATCAACGATTTCACATATTTATATAATGATTTTTGAAGTATTCTGATTACTAAACTGAATAAATTGAATTGAAATTGAGTTAAGCGGAATCGTCTGTATCAATTTGTACAACCCTAAGGAAATAAATGCCAAAATTGTCAATATACTACGGTTTCGCCAATAAAATTAACATTGCCAGTTTACTGCGCCCCACTTAACACATTTTTATCACCGCCCCAGACACATTTCAATTATGAAACCATGTTATGATTTATGGATTAAGCAATGTACATTACAGCACTGCAATGGAGTTCAATTGGAGTTTAGCCGCATACTTATACATTGCAGTTACAGATTGAAACAATAAATTTTTTTGACTGTCGCTACTGGTATTTAAATCAATTTTGATTTGCACTTCTCGGCCAAGATTCATGCGAGCAAAAGTAATAACATTCACTCACGACTCAGTGTGAAACTACTGCACTTACCTTTCATATATGAGTATAGGTATTGTAGTGTTACAAAGCCATACAATTGAAAAGCGAAAGTAATAACGGCTTGCAGGAAATTTTGCCATATGCGCCAGGGAATTGAAACGCGAAAACTACTTGAAGCATGCATTCATGCGACTTAAGTGCCAGGACGGCACACCATGTCGCATGTTCTTGTTGGTTGATGTGGACTGTGGACATAGCCATTTCAAGTTTATGGATGTGTCGCAACTCGCAACAAATCTCATAATTTTCCTTTGTCGTTATTACATTGGCTACAATGAAAATGAAAAGGTGTTGGAACGGCGTCAGTTGGAAAGGAATTTCACACGAGAAACTAAAAGCAAAAGCATAAACGGTTACGAAGAATAGTAGGTAAGCAGGTAGTAGGTAGGAATACAAAGTCGCAGCTTAAAGAGTTTACACCGTTTCGTTTTTATAAGTGGTAGCATTTAATTAATTTGTGACCAGATACCATAGGTTTAAATTATAGAAAAAATGCAATTGTGGCTACCACTAAACAGGATATGCATTTTTTTTAAATAATAACAGCATTACTGCCCGAGTGAATGTTGCACACATTTTAAATTCATTCAACACATCTGCATGCAATTCGCAATCAGGAAGTGCACAATTAAAAATTAACTGAACTGAAAAATTAATTTGGGTTAATTAAAATGTGAAGTGGACGCAATTTTGGTGTAAACTGGCGTAAGGACTCAATAATAATAGCAATTGCAAATATTATGTTTGTGGAAAGAATGAGCAATTTAAATGCCTACATTTAATGATGTCTGCGTTGTGGTATTTTTGTTTTGTGGTTGTGCACAATTATTATTATTATTATTTACATAGTAGATATCGCCACTAGGGTGCATGCATGTAGAAGTACATAATTATTATGGATGCATATCAATTTAATAAACAAATGATTCTACCGAGCAGCTTGGACTAGTAAGAGAATGTGTAATGAACTTGTTATTTGATTGCAGTTAAAATGTAAACTTCCAATATGAAGCAATATTATGTAGTTGGTCGAGTTTGGAAATCGAAAATGATAGAACTGTGAGTACTTACACACTTATATGGGTATTTTTTTTTAATTTTTTCCTATACAGTTTGTTTGGACTTATGTTTTTAAACACAGCATCAATCAAGTGCGGCCGCCTTTATTGATCAAAGCAACATATCCCTTTCCGCTGCGTTTTTCATCACTTTTTCGAGATTCTCGGGCGGTATAGCGATGATTTTGCAACGAATGCTTCTCTCGCAATGAGCTTCATTTGCTTTTCGAAGATCTCCTCCAAAATAATTCCAGAAGGGTGAAATGTGAAGATCTGAACTTTCCTACAGTTAGGTGTTACAACTTACAAGGCAAATTCAAAACATATTTTGCATGTTTGTTAGAACTCAGTATGCAGTAACTTTTAGCTTACATTTTTTTTTTTATTAAATCATTACACACTTCAAATTAAACGTTTTCATATTGGATATAGGTTGAACAAAAGTATGAAAGTACGTAATGCAAGCTTGAACCCCATAAAAAAAAAGTTACAATCCCCTCCTACAGCCTGTTGTGTTAAAGAAAATACTGGGGGCAGCTTATCTTATGTATATAAATACAAAATACAAAACGTCCAACAAAATTTTTTTTGTTGTAAAACACAAATATTCGGGATCTGATTACACACCAAAAAAAAATACCTGTTATATTCACGATCGAAGAAAAATGTGAAACTTTTACTCTCGTACTAATTACGGTAGATCCTCCTCCTTAAATGGCTTAATGTTACTGTATAATGATTGTGCATCTTTAATTGGCATTAATAAGGCAATACCATTAATAAAATCCATCTTGTTCAATTTTTTCCAGTTGTAATTGTATTGCTCAAATTTTAATTAGTTTTTTACTTGCATTTTGTTTCTGTACTAGGTATGCTACTTATTTTATATTCAAATTTTTCTTTTTTTTTTCTTCATGTCTATAAAAGGCTTAGTAGGTAGGTACCTTATTGACAAACAAACAAATAAATAAATAAATAATTAATTCATTGAACATACTGTTGGAAAGATATATTTGTATACCATGTACCCAGCGAAGCCAGATAAAAGTTTTCACAATCTGCATTTTCTGCTTAAAATATCGTCTTTACCGTAAAAGCAATAAATTGGTTTAATAATCATAACTAGTACGGCTTGTGGTCGAATATATACCATACCTTTTATAAGTATGAATACTAAAAAATGTACTATAGACTATACAATTATTTTCTTTCATATTTTTTTTTTTTTATAAACGAAACGAAAAGAGCGACATCTATGTATCGAGATCTAAAGAAATACGTAAATGAGCAGCTCCATCGGAAACAGACTTTAATCTAAGATGATTTATATTTAAATAGGTACTCTACTATGGTAATATGGTGGCGACAAATTGGTTGCCGTCAAAATCCTTTTATAACCTGTTTCGTATGGGGAAGTCATAACTTAATTCGACCAATCTTAATTGCGACATATACCCACGGTTTTGTGTTTGCGCACATCTTTTGCAAAACCTTTCAAATAACATAGGTCTCATTCTCCTCATTTCATATTCAATACAGTAAAAGTCCTTTCATTCGGAAAAGGGAACGCGTTTGAGTGCATGCAAAAATTCTCTCATTAATTCGGAAAATTCGTTTATTCGGACTGGCCTTATCCCCAACCATTCCGAATTAACGTGCTTTTACTGTACTTAAAAAACGTACGGAAAGCTCGGATGTTCACGTATTAATGTATCTAATGATAATGATAAAATAACAATTTTTTTTTCAGCCTTCTGCTGAGTAGGTACAAAAAAAAACAAAAAAATTTTCAGTCATGTGATGTTTGAAATGTAAAATTCGAAACATTTTTTTAAACATTATCATCAAAATTTAAGTTTTTAAAAATTAGTGAAAAGTGTAAAATTAAATGCAATTTTGTTGAAATATTTTTTTCTCATCGGCGTACAATTCTATGACATCGATTCGGGAGTGAACTTCAACTCCTAAATAAAGCGCGTTTTCAATAACTATAATTTGGAGATCTTGAAAATCAATGTTTTGAAATTGATGAAGATATTTTCGTATTTGACTTGGATGTAGCATTTTTTTTTATGTTTAACACCTAGCAGACCAACTTGATCGTCTAACTGCGAGATTCTCTTTGGATTGTTCCCTAAATAGTTACATAAATTTCGAGCCATGGATTCGACCGATGATGCTGCAAAAAAAAAAAAACAAAACAAAATTGGGATCAATGCTCATAAACTGACCATTAGTAACAAAACAAAATTTATGGTATTTAATATCAAGGGTGTGGTATGCGAAGAGTTGCCTTTATATTATCACTCACCAAGCTGTTCTCGATTTTGTTTGGGAAATGCATATGATCATATATCATTCGACAGTCAAGTAAGCTGTAGTGATGGTTGCTTTTTAATTGAACGCGTTGACAGCTTTAAATACCTAGGCATTACATTGGACCATAAGTTTAGTTGGAAGGACCATGCATCCTATTTGAAAAGGTATCTAAATGGAGTTGTAAGACAATTTATTCACCTTAGCATGTACTGCAAACTACCTATTTTAAAATTAGTTTATAATGGCATATTTAAATCGAAACTGCAATATGGAATTTCTTGCTGGGGTGGCACTTATTTCAATACAATTGTAACGATGCATATCGTTACATATTTTATTTCGACCATTCCGCCCCTCACCCTGAAACACACGAGACCCCCGCATCGGTCTACCATTCGTTGCCAAACAACAACTGGCAAAATATTTATGCTCGTGATAGAATTCACACCGGCTCGTTGTTAAAAATACAATGAGACCACCAGCAAAAGCCCAAACGAGCGAGCAACATCCCACAGTGAACTCGTACCAATCCAGCGTACCGGTGATTTGTTCCGCAAGTAGTTTGCGAACTACTTGCAATTTTTTGTCGCTAACAAGCCTGCGGGTAGTTGGCAAATTGCCGAATCCTCCGCAAGGAAGGTTCGTAGTGCCGGGATAGCCGCAAGACAAACCCGTAGTGCCGAGATAGTCGTAAGACAAACTCGTAGAGCCGAGACAGTCGCAAGACAAACTCGTAGAGCCAGGACAGTCGAAAGACAAACCTGTAGAGCCGGGACAGTCGTAAGACAAACCCGTAGAGCCGAGACAGTCGCAAGACAAACTCGTAGAGCCAGGACAGTCGAAAGACAAACCTGTAGAGCCGGGACAGTCGCAAGACAAACCCGTAGAGCCGAGACAGTCGCAAGACAAACTCGTAGAGCCAGGACAGTCGAAAGACAAACCTGTAGAGCCGGGACAGTCGCAAGACAAACCCGTAGAGCCGAGACAGTCGCAAGACAAACTCGTAGAGCCAGGACAGTCGAAAGACAAACCTGTAGAGCCGGGACAGTCGTAAGACAAACCCGTAGAGCCGAGACAGTCGCAAGACAAACTCGTAGAGCCAGGACAGTCGAAAGACAAACCTGTAGAGCCGGGACAGTCGCAAGACAAACCCGTAGAGCCGAGACAGTCGCAAGACAAACTCGTAGAGCCAGGACAGTCGAAAGACAAACCTGTAGAGCCGGGACAGTCGCAAGACAAACCCGTAGAGCCGAGACAGTCGCAAGACAAACTCGTAGAGCCAGGACAGTCGAAAGACAAACCTGTAGAGCCGGGACAGTCGTAAGACAAACCCGTAGAGCCGAGACAGTCGCAAGACAAACTCGTAGAGCCAGGACAGTCGAAAGACAAACCTGTAGAGCCGGGACAGTCGCAAGACAAACCCGTAGAGCCGAGACAGTCGCAAGACAAACTCGTAGAGCCGAGACAGTCGCAAGACAAACTCGTAGAGCCAGGACAGTCAGTCACAAGACAAACCTGTAGAGCCAGGACAGTCGCGAGACAAACCTGTGTGAAACGCCAAGGCTTCCCCGTCGCCCACCAGCCGAGACCGAGCCGTAAAGGAGTACTTAAGCCACCACCGTTGCCGTATAGTTCCAGAGCCGTGCCGAAGTTTATATTAAGAATCCATTGTAATAAAAATATGAAAGCTTGTAATTAATGGTCAAATGGAAGAATTATATGTATTGTAACCAACAGTAGTTTGTAATAACATCACACTTTACATAGATAGAGGTAATAAAGGAAACTCCCCTGTAACCAAAGTTCGTGTTTCTTTGGAAAGGACCCTGGCGATCCGACGAGCTAACCTCAGCCCAGACAAAAAGCACATCACATTGGCGCCCGAGCAGGGACTTCAACAGAAGGAGGCCCAGAATTATTACGTCCAGAAGGAGACCACCGAAGGAGGACCAACGAAAGGAACTCAACCCGAGGAACCTCAAGAAGGAGGACCTACCACAGCCGAGAACCAGAACCGAGTTTCCCCAATGTCCGAGATGGACAAGGAAAACCAATTAGCTGTTCCAGAAGAACAGACCGGAGATACGACCATAGGCTGGATCTATCTACTGAAAAGGACCGAGTTAATCGACGTGATGGAGAAAAAGGGGCTAAAGACCGAGGGAACAGTTGGACAACTTCGAGCCCGACTGAGTGCCTACTTAAAAGCCACCCGAATGCGATCCTCGACACAGAATCTCTGTGAGGAACTCGAAGCCAAGGCAGTGACACGAGGATATGGGGACACATCATCCGACGAGGATAACAAATCAACCACGACCGAAGGGACCACCAAATCCCCAGCATACGTGGAAATCCCCATCGTTGCCTCTCAGCTCGCCGCCGTGCAACCTCTCCCCACCACAGTTGCGAACTATAGACCAGCCACCGACTACCGACCAAACCCAACCACGTCACCTTCCAGGGGCACAAACGAACAACCAGTCCTGACCACGACCACACGCGCCATAGCTAGGCCAAAGCTAAGCTACGAGGCCGAGGTAATGGATACGGTCCGCAAGTGGGGACTAAAGTTTGACTCCTCAGGAAACGCTCTGGAATTCTTGGAGCGAATCGAAGAGCTGACGCGTTGCTACGACATTCCACGCGACTACATGGTACGACCCCTACCAGAGATTTTTCGGGGTACGGCCCTAGAATGGCTTCGAATCAACCGTAATGGCTTCCAGACCTGGGAGCAGTTCCGACGAGCATTCCTGCGCTACTTCCTCCCGGCACGCTATACACATAAACTCGAGGAGGAGATTATGAGAAAAAGGCAAGGGCCCAGGGAGAGAGCTAAGGATTACATTCGAGCCATACAGTATTTGATCCGACAACACCCTCGGATGAGCATACAGGACAATATAGACCGGATATACGACAGTATGCGACCCGAATACCGCCTGTATATAAAACGTCGGGACTTCTCGACACTAGACGAGCTTATGGAGTTGGCCGAAGAATTTGAGCATGTCAAAAGCGAAGAACGAAACATCCGTCCCGCCAACCCTGTCCCCGGGCCAGCTTCCCGACCACCAGTAGCCAATACTCCCTACAATCGGGACACGCACTGCTGGCGCTGCAAGCAGAGAGGCCATCGTCAACAGGAGTGTAGAAGACCGTTCCGCTTGTTCTGCTCCTATTGTGGGGAAGATGGAAGACACTCGAGAGATTGCGCATGCCACCAGGACCAAGCGGCCGCAATGGCCAATGTCCGATGGACTGACCCACGGTACTTCATCCCAACACACCTGCAAGGGCAGACCTTCCAATGCCTTGTGGACACTGGGGCCTCAAAGTCATTTGTCGGCCCAAAAATGAGACAGACCCTCCGGAGGATGAACACTCCCGTGCGATATCACAGCCAGAAGATCCAATTGGCCAACGGAGAAACTACCACGACCAGAGAGCATTATACGGTAACACTACAGTTGGGTGACCAACCTCTTACCAGCGAGCTCACGTTCATGAAAACATTAGCCGAAGACGCAATCTTCGGCATAGACCTACTCAAGAAGGCCAAGTTCGAGATGACCCTAGGAGGCCAAAAATTGGCCCATACCGAAGTAACACGCACCAACCCTACCCTCAACACCTGTACCCTACCGAAGGAGGGGGACCGCTACCAATTTGTCCGACAGAATGTTGCCACCGAAATACAGAGCAAACACCACAACTCCAGTGATACGCTACAGCCAACCACCAATCACCACGCGACCATGGACCGATCAAGACCTTCCGGAGCGCAAAAACGGAAATGTGCTAGTGACCCACGTACTCGGCAGGTCACCGTCCCAGGAAAATTTCCCACGACACGACAGCCAGCAGGTGAGACAACCCGAATAGAAAGTCAACCACCGATAGGAGCGATCTCGAAGATCTCACCTCGCACTGATCCGATGGAAAAACTAGCCGTCTTTCGTCGCGTCCGGCAAAAGGACGACCACAAATGGTTCAAGCGAATCGCCAGCCCACCAAACATCACCGCCCGTACCAGCAACAGTACCAACAGCTCCCGTATCACTAACACCGCCAGTACCAGCAGCAGTACCCACAGCACCGCCAAAAGTTCCTGTATCGCTAAAACCGCCAACACCATCACAACCGTCAACACCGTAAGCACCGCCACCACCGTCAACACCGCACACCCCGCCAACACCGTCAAAACCGCCAACACCGTCAAAACCGTCAACACAGTAAGCACCGCCAAAACCGTCACTACCGCCGTTCCAGTGGTTTTCTCCATAGCCACCAGTAGCAATTATTGTTCGTTGTTAATTTGGAAAAAAAAAAAAAAAAAGAAAAAAAATAAATTACGAATTTAGAGACGAGATGGTTCTCGTCTCAGAAAGCAGGAGGGGAATGTAACGATGCATATCGTTACATATTTTATTTCGACCATTCCGCCCCTCACCCTGAAACACACGAGACCCCCGCATCGGTCTACCATTCGTTGCCAAACAACAACTGGCAAAATATTTATGCTCGTGATAGAATTCACACCGGCTCGTTGTTAAAAATACAATGAGACCACCAGCAAAAGCCCAAACGAGCGAGCAACATCCCACAGTGAACTCGTACCAATCCAGCGTACCGGTGATTTGTTCCGCAAGTAGTTTGCGAACTACTTGCAATTTTTTGTCGCTAACAAGCCTGCGGGTAGTTGGCAAATTGCCGAATCCTCCGCAAGGAAGGTTCGTAGTGCCGGGATAGCCGCAAGACAAACCCGTAGTGCCGAGATAGTCGTAAGACAAACTCGTAGAGCCGAGACAGTCGCAAGACAAACTCGTAGAGCCAGGACAGTCGAAAGACAAACCTGTAGAGCCGGGACAGTCGTAAGACAAACCCGTAGAGCCGAGACAGTCGCAAGACAAACTCGTAGAGCCAGGACAGTCGAAAGACAAACCTGTAGAGCCGGGACAGTCGCAAGACAAACCCGTAGAGCCGAGACAGTCGCAAGACAAACTCGTAGAGCCAGGACAGTCGAAAGACAAACCTGTAGAGCCGGGACAGTCGCAAGACAAACCCGTAGAGCCGAGACAGTCGCAAGACAAACTCGTAGAGCCAGGACAGTCGAAAGACAAACCTGTAGAGCCGGGACAGTCGTAAGACAAACCCGTAGAGCCGAGACAGTCGCAAGACAAACTCGTAGAGCCAGGACAGTCGAAAGACAAACCTGTAGAGCCGGGACAGTTGCAAGACAAACCCGTAGAGCCGAGACAGTCGCAAGACAAACTCGTAGAGCCAGGACAGTCGAAAGACAAACCTGTAGAGCCGGGACAGTCGCAAGACAAACCCGTAGAGCCGAGACAGTCGCAAGACAAACTCGTAGAGCCAGGACAGTCGAAAGACAAACCTGTAGAGCCGGGACAGTCGTAAGACAAACCCGTAGAGCCGAGACAGTCGCAAGACAAACTCGTAGAGCCAGGACAGTCGAAAGACAAACCTGTAGAGCCGGGACAGTCGCAAGACAAACCCGTAGAGCCGAGACAGTCGCAAGACAAACTCGTAGAGCCGAGACAGTCGCAAGACAAACTCGTAGAGCCAGGACAGTCAGTCACAAGACAAACCTGTAGAGCCAGGACAGTCGCGAGACAAACCTGTGTGAAACGCCAAGGCTTCCCCGTCGCCCACCAGCCGAGACCGAGCCGTAAAGGAGTACTTAAGCCACCACCGTTGCCGTATAGTTCCAGAGCCGTGCCGAAGTTTATATTAAGAATCCATTGTAATAAAAATATGAAAGCTTGTAATTAATGGTCAAATGGAAGAATTATATGTATTGTAACCAACAGTAGTTTGTAATAACATCACACTTTACATAGATAGAGGTAATAAAGGAAACTCCCCTGTAACCAAAGTTCGTGTTTCTTTGGAAAGGACCCTGGCGATCCGACGAGCTAACCTCAGCCCAGACAAAAAGCACATCACACAATAGAACCATTACTTATCAAACAGAAGCATGCAATAAGAATTATGTGTGGAGTTGATCGCCGAACTCCTAGTTTTGAATTGTTCAAACGTCTCGAACTTCGACCTTAAAGGCGCCTGTACTGCTACAAAGTTTTAAAGATTTTTTTTTGATAATTCGGGCTATTATGAAGTTAGAGTTCACGATAGTCACAACTTGCGTGTCAATACCAGAAATTTCGTAAATATACCAACATTTCACAAAATACATTTTTCTCGTTTTTATTATGTTACTGCTCCTCGTCTGTTTAATAATTTACCAGAACACCTTAGTTGTGAGAGAGTGAAAACAGTATTCTTAAATAATATAAAGAAATGGCTTTTTTCGTTTAACCATTCGGAAATAGAAGCTCTTTTAACACCAATGATGTAAATATTGTCTGTATATATATTCTCTTTATAATTACATGTAGGTAATTATATTATAATATTCCACAATTTGCAATTTCCAATTTTTCTTTTTTCTTGTTCTTTTTCTATTGTTTTCCCCATCAATAGATATTTTTTGTATTTCATTAATATAACTGATAGGTACTTTCGCCTCTTGTCATTTATTAGACAATTATTATTATTATTATTTGAGAGGGGTTATTGTACTGCGACCTTTTGGTCTATTGTACCCCCTGCTTACGCCTCAGAGTGGTTTATTCCCTCAAAAGAGTTCCCCTCATAGTATAATTCCTTTCGAAATCATTCTAGAGGTTTTAGTACTCTTCTTTCTCCTTGGCGGAAGAAATTCGGCCTATAGCACTCTCTCCAGTCCAGTTTCCTTTAAGAATCTAAGGATGAGAGCTGGCTCTAGTGACTGTATTTCCTCATCAGATAGTTGGTACTTGCCCAAGTATTTCAGTCTTTTGTGGGTCAGTGCCCCACATGATCCCAGCAAGTGTTCTGGGATTTCACTGGACTCATCGCAGAATCTGCAGAGACCTTCTTCAGATATACCCAGTTTCCTGAGGTGTTCCTTGAGTCTACAGTGCCCCGTTAGGAAGCCCGTTAGGATACGAAGGTTATTTTTGCTCATGCCGATGCAAGCTTGGAATCTCTTCCGGTTGTATTGCCCCAGAAGTTTCTTGGCCTGCCTCATGCCCTGAGTGTTATGCCAGGTTCTTGCCCTGTTTTCTTTCTCTAGTTTCCTAAATTCTTCTTTGAGGGTGTGATCCCCTATTCCGCAGAATGGTTCAGGACCTATGAAAGTTTCTGATGCTCCCTTTCTTGCTAGGGAGTCGGCCATTTCATTCCCCTCTATTCCTAGATGGCCAGGCACCCAGCAGAGAGTTATTTTGTTCCTCCTACCAAGTTCATTAAGTTTTTGTAGGCATTCCCATACAAGTTTGGATTTAATGATGTAGGAGTTAAGTGCCATAATAGCAGCTTGGCTGTCTGACATTATAGCTATATCACAGTTGACTCTGTTTCTGTCGAGGTTAATTTGGACACACCTGTCTATGGCATAGATTTCAGCCTGAAAGATGCTGGTACTTTTTCCCATTGGTTCAGAATATTTGGTTCCAGGCCCAAATACTCCCGCTCCAGTTCCCTCATCAGTTCTCGACCCATCTGTGTACCACTTTGTTGTGTGATTGCTCAGTCTGTGAATTGTGGATTCATTGCTCCAGTTCTTCTTATTGCTGAGCTTAGTAACAAAGTTCTTTTGAAAATCAAATCTTTTGATGATATCGTCTCTAGGAAAGGCCAATAGTGGTTGTTTTTTGAGTAGTACGTCAAACTGTCTCAGTGTGATGCACTTTCCTCTTCCTATTCCTTCTTTGGCCATTCTTAGGATCGTTTTACTTGCACATTCCTCAACCATAAGGTGCAATGGAGTTAATTCCAATAGCACTTCCATAGCTGCGGTTGGGCAAGTTCTCATAGCCCCTGTAATACACAGGCACGCCAGTCTTTGCACTTTATTGAGTGTCTTCCTTGTGGTGGAAAGACTGGTTCTTTTTGCCCATGCAATCGCTCCATACGTGATCATTGGTCTCACAATAGCAATATACATCCATCTGAGGATGGTCGGGCTACATCCCCAGGATTTGCCAGCTAGGCTCCGGCAAATCATTAAAGCACGCGTTGCTTTCCTGGTTATCTCTTCTGTGTGTTTTTTCCAGATGAGTTTACTGTCTAGGTTTAGTCCCAGATATTTAACTTCATTGACTGTTGTCAGTGTTGTACCTGATAGCCTTATCGGCCTTAGTCGTTCAAGTTTTCTTTTCCTCGTGAATGGTACTATTGTTGTTTTTGCCGGATTAAGGCTAAGCCCAGCCGTTACGCACCAATCTCGAGTTATTTTGAGTCCCCTTTGTATAATGTCACATAGGGTTCCCTCAAATTTACCCCTGGCAATAATTACTATGTCATCAGCATATGCTTGACAATTGATGCCCTGGTTCGTCAATTTCTCAAGTAACTCGTCCACTACAAGACTCCACATTAGGGGGGATAGAACTCCTCCTTGCGGACAGCCTCTTGCTGTGTTAACCTTGATAATACCTTCTGATGTGTGAGTCTCTGCTGATCTTGTGCTCAGGAGTTCATACATCCATCTTGATACTGTGTTATTTACTCCTTTTCTATCAAGAGCTCGAATAATTGCATCATGCGATGTGTTATCGAATGCTCCCTCAATGTCCAAGAAGGCACACAATACTATCTCTTTCGCTTCAAAAGCGCTTTCAATAATCTCAGTTAGCTGGTACAGAGCAGTCTCCGTAGATCTGCCCGCTCTGTAGGCATGCTGACGATGATGAAGAGGCGATGTACTTAGTACATCTTCTCTTAAGTAGTTGTCCACAGCCTTTTCCATCGTTTTAAGAAGAAACGAAGTAAGACTGATTGGTCTATAGGACTTCGGTAGACTTGGGTCCTTTTTTCCCACTTTCGGAATGAACACTACTTTCGCTCGTCTCCACTGGTTTGGTATGTAGCCCAGTGCCAGACTGCTTTTTAGAATTCTTGCCAAATGTGGAAGCAATTTACCTTGCCCTTTTTGTAGTAGGACTGGCGGAATTCCGTCCACACCCGGTGATTTATAAGGCTGAAAGGAGTCAATTGCCCATTCTAGTCGCCCTCTGGAGAAGATTTCGGTTGCTATTTTCCAATCCTCTTTCCGAGGTCTTCGAATATTGGTCGTGCTCCTTTCGTCTGTGCTCGGATGACTGCCAGGGAAATGAGTTTCTAATAGAAGTCGTGCCCTCTGTTGCTCATTTTCTGTAAAGCTGCCATCCGGTTTTCTGAGAGACATTGAGATCCCTTCTGTTTTTGCTAGTGCTTTATGCACTCTGGCCGCAACAGGAGTATGCACAATTGTATCGCAGAATTTCCTAAAGCTTTCTCGTTTAGCTTTCCTTATTTCTTTGTTGTACGAAGTCAGTGCCATGCGGTAGCCCTGCCAGTCTCCAGTCCGTTTCGCTGTGTTAAACAGTTTACGTGTTTTCGACCGAAGTCTTGACAGATTGTTGCTCCACCATGGTACCTTATTCTTCTCTGCACTTCTGCTTATTGGGCAGCTAGTTTCGAACGCACTTGTGATGGCTGATGTTATGCCCTCTACTGTGTGTTCCAATTCTAGATGATAAGCTGGAGCTCTCCTAGTATGTACCTGCTCCAAATTATTTTCGAGAGACGATTCAAAGAGATCCCAGTTTGTCTTTCTTGGATTTCTAACTGGGTTACATGTGATGCGAGTGTTATCTAAATCAAAGGTAATAATCCGATGATCAGACATAGATGGCTCACTAGATACTCTCCAGTCCCTAACAAATCTACTCATACTACGGCTGCCTAATGTGAGGTCTAATACCTCTTGCCTAGTTCGAGTTACAAAGGTGGGGGTATTACCTACATTGCATATTTCAAGAGATGAGCTTAAAATAAATTCCAATAATGACTCACCTCTATTATTAGTGTCGGTACTCCCCCAAATGGTATTGTGAGCATTAGCATCACATCCTATCAGCAACGGCAGTTGGAGCTTGTTTGCATGCTCCACAAGGCGTTGCAGTGCCATTGATACTGCTGGTTCGTCCCCAGCGCAGTAGGCTGATGCGATGATGATGGTGCGGAGTACTCCTCCCAGTTCAAGGGTTACTTGAAGTGGCACCAAATCTCGCGTAGCATGTTCTGCAAGTAAAATAAAACTAAATTTTTTATTAATAAGAATGCAGGCCCTTGGATTAAGTACACGAGTGTCCCAAATTACCTTCGCATTCTGGCATGCCAGTCCTTTGACTGCTCCTCTCAGGATCCACGGCTCCTGAATCAACACAATGCCCAGTCTGTTAGCTGTGAACATCCGTGCTATTACGGCGGATGCCGCTATAGCATGATGGATGTTCACCTGGGCCATTTTCAGATTGGGGGTCATTGCGTAGGTGGGGCTGTTGCCCCATCATCCTCCCGAAGTAGGATGTCCTCGTCCATCTCTACAACCGTCATGTCATGTTCCTCATCAGAGAGCGAGCTCTCCGAGAGGGACATATACTCCTCTAGTGTCTCTCCCTCAGTTACCTGTTCAGCAGGAGGAGGAAGTGATACAGCCTGCTGTGGATCAGGTTGCTCCACTGCGGCTTCTGTACTCTGCAAAGCTGGATTCGAGAGGGTCATTTGCCCCTTACTCTCCTCCGACTTCTTAAGTCCAGACACTGCAACCTTGCCGAACCTATAGCTGAGGGAATTGTTTTGAGCCCTTATGGTGTCATAGGACTGCTGGTCGATACCGAGGCCCAGTACTTGCCCGGTTCCCTCTTTACGTCCATTCAATATCTTCCACGTTTTGATGTTCAGGCCATCGTTTTGCGCTTCGAGGAGTGCCAATGTGGTTTGGTGCTCCTGGTCAGCGCTTCGTGGGAAGTATATTGTAATTGAATGGGCGCGTGGTATTTCCTTCCCGCACATTGCAGTAAGGCCCACTCCCTTCCAATTACTAAGTTTGGGTGCCACTGTCTTCAGCCATTCCACAGTTTGTGGAGTCTCACAGTCGACTAGTAGCATCCCCATCTTGAAATGTATGCCCTTGAACTTGAGCTTATGCTCCCATCCACGGACCATTTCATCCACTAGAGCATTCTCTAGATCCTTGAGCTCGTCGGTATTCAGCATCTCCCTAGGATAATCGCAAGGGATAACCGCCACCTGCTCGGCCGTCACCGTCATGGCACGACTTCCACCAGCTGCAGCTGATTTTGCAGCCGCTGCATAGCTTTTGCCGTGTGAGACAGCAGCATGCTTAGCAGGCTTTGCCCGCGACCTCTCCAGTTTTTCAACTACCTTTGGCTTCTTCTGCGCATTACCTACAGAAGGTGAGATGGTGCTGCTGCACCTCTTTGCCGCGGGTGTCGGACCAGAACCAGGCTTAGCCTTGTGTTCTTCGGCCTTCTTCCTTGCCTCCTCAGGTGCAAAGCCCTTTTCGAGGTAGCGAAGGTACCATCTAGTGCCTGCACCGCTCAGCCCCTTCCGAAGAGGGTCATCCTTACCACCAGGCTGGCCCGGCGGTGGCATCGGTGGGCATAGGCGCCCTTTCCTTTTAGCCGTAGCTGCCGCAGGTTGTACAGCTTCAGGTATACGAGCTTGGCTCGTTGCCGTCCCCATACTTCCCACAACAGTCTTGGCCAAAGGCTGAGAAGCTAGAGCTTGGCTCCCACTTCCCAGTCTGGCAGCTTCAAGGCGTTTAGCCAACAAAGGTGTCGACACTGGAACATTGGATTTGGCAGTATTTTGGCTGGTGCTTGGTTGCACTTGCCTAACACTGCTTCCTCGGCTTGTTCCAGGCTGACAGTTAACCAAGTTGTCACTGAGCCTTTGCTCTACTTGGTAAACCAAACCAGATGCGGTGTCACCCCGCAATCTGTTCAGTTCATTTTTTTGTTTTTGTTTATTTTTATTATTTTTTGGTTTCATATCCCACGAGTAACGCGGGAAAGGGTCGTCCGCCACGCCAGAGCCCCGTATAACGTGGTAAGGCCAAAGTTACTCCCTGAGGTGGCCCGGTATCAGAGAGGCTCCGTTATAATACAGTCGGTTACCCCTGACTGCAAACCGTATCCGATAAGCACGGGTCGCATGACTCTCTCGGATTAGGGGTGGCAGACTTAGTTCACCAACCCTCATCCCCCTTCGACCGAAGAAACCTCACCAGTGACCGGTATACAATAAGGTGCTCCGATGGCTGGTGGTGTTGATCCCGTCGATGGGTTCAGTTGAGTTGGCTTAAGCTCCCGCACCGACGTCAAAGTGACGCCATTCGCCAAGGTGTCTGCGCTTGCGGGAGACCTTCTAGACAATAGATTGAACTAAGCTATTTCTTTCAAAAAACTTAAAGCTTAATTTAACTTGAATTACATTGTACTAATTTGTAAGTTTCTTGATATGAAATAAAGAAAGAATATATATATAGCAGACCAACTTGATCGTCTAACTGCGAGATTCTCTTTGGATTGTTCCCTAAATAGTTACATAAATTTCGAGCCATGGATTCGACCGATGATGCTGCAAAAAAAAAAAAAAAAAAAACAAAATTGGGATCAAAAGGGTTCCGAAGTCCGAATCAAAAAAATGGCCCCTACATCGAATACAAAAATAAGCAAACAATTTTGCATTATTTTTCGTTCAATAAAGAATAGAATCTTTCATAAACTGTAAAAATAACCATTTTGAAAATCTATATATTACATAAATGTGTATATAACTATGCTTCTTTATTTTTCATTGACAGCATGCTGTAATCGAAATGGAATATTATTACGCCAGATCGCATTAAGGACACCAACATTTTCAGCGCAGTGCTTTTAGCCATCCACTATAGGTACCCGGTGTAGGGATCGCATTTGCATTGACTCTGCTCTACTCTAATTCAATGGAATGGGTAGACAGCTCATAATGTCCCATTGCTGACGACAGGAAATAAATTATTTTTTTCCTTAATACAGGTGGTATATATTTTTCATAGAGCCAGGCAATTATTGACGTATTAACCTACACCACTTGTTACATACCCATTCCTCACTGGTAAGAAATAAGAATACAATATTCAAACTACTCGAGTGGCAACACTCCGATAAGTGTAACAGTAAATAAGTAATCAGTAGACAGACTGCTCGATTGTTCTGAATATTGATTTTATTTCAATTTAAAGCCAGCATGCCATTGATTGTAGGTGGAACAATTTCAATGTGTTCCAGTACTAGCTAGAGATAAATAATTCGCATTGCTTTACATAGACTCTCACAGGCAAGAGACTTGCAGTAAGGACAATATTATTTAGTAAGACAATTAGGTCCAAATCCAACAGTAAACCATTCAATAAATAAAGATAAGGCTGGGTTGTAGGTAGGTAGGTGCAGTGGTTTCATGTTTTTTTTTTCCACTGTGCCACTTTTCGTGAATGTCTGACAACCTTCCGAGAGTATAACTGTCATGAAAGAGCTTCTCAATTAGATATTTGGATTCGACATTAAATCATAGATCCGTTGCAATCGTCCCAAAAATTAAAAACTCACTCAAAATGAATGCTTGTGATAAGCTAGGAATAGGATCCCTATACAGACCTGTTGCGACGAAAGTATTAATTTTTCTAAAGCAAAACTAATTTTACATAATGGCTAGTATCAATGACTAAGGATGTACATGTACAGTGCCGCTCACTTGAATATTCCCCACCGTTGCAATTTATGAAATACATGCAGGTATAAATAAAGTTATTAAAACTTTTGAAGAAAAATATCATTTCACAAATTACGCAAGGTTAACACACCTTTTAAATTAACGTCACCAGTTACAAAAAGGCGAGAGAAATTTCTAGCAGACATCTGGGTCTGGGTACAGCAAAGTTATTTGACATGCATTATGATCTCTATTCAAAATATGCAATGGTAGAACACATAACTTCACGTAAATGGCTAGAATCGGAAAGAAGCCTTGTTAAACAGATTTAATACAATGGTAATATCAACAAAATTAATAAAGATCCATTCTTAATAAGTGATTTACTACAAAAATGGCTAAAGGAGTTAAAAATAGAATTAGAAATTACAGCATGAAAGACAGGTATATAGCTGATATTGACAGACTACATGCTAGTTTAAATGAAAAATTAAAGTTAATTAACATAGGATCGGATAGAGAACTAAAATTAATTGCAATAGAGAAAATATTATTTACATATAACCACACGTTCATACATTCCTCAACTAATAGGTAGTCGACCTTATGAAATTTTCTTTGCAAATAAAGAACCAAATATCGACCCACAAAGCATTAAAGAGAAAAGAAAAGGCAACATAAATAAAACTAAGAAATATTATAACGTAGATCTGCTACCTATATATTATAAAAAAAATAAATCTAAAATCAGATCACCCATTTTTTAGAATAAAAAAAACAATTAGACAAGAAGGAGACCATTTATAAAAGTCAGAATAGATAAGCAAGGCAAAGCCAGAAACAAGTTTATATACGATTTTCGCAAAAAGAAGAAAATTGAGCATAAAATACCACCTTTTCTAGGGAATCATAGTCTCTATATACAATGGCTGTACTACTTCGGAGCATCTCGCTTAATTTTGTAGGAACTCGTCAAATTGAGCATAACTAATCTTGATCTTCAATAAATAAATAAAGTGCACGACTGGTTCGCACGAAACTTTCTCGTTTAGTGCGAGTCTGACTGACTTTCAGAGTCTTCAGCAGATCAAATTGAGGACACAATAGTTTTGAAAACATCCATTTTGGTCAAAATCGTTATCGCCGTTTTCCGGTAAACTAAAAAAAACAAAATTTAAAAAAATGACTGTTACGACAATATAGAGAAAAACTGAGTTTTCTATTAAGTTATAAATGACCACATTACCTTAGAAATTAAGTTTTGTTATGGTATGTCGAAATTTCAAAAGTACCGTTGTTCGAATTTTTTTTCCTAAAACTGGGTACTCAGTCATGGTAACCTCACCTACTCAAGCTTAAATATCAATTTTGGTTGAAATCGTTAGAGTCGTTTTCGATCAAATCAAACTGGTACGAAAATTTTATATGGGAAGTACCATTAATATTGATGTTACCTTGCAAAAAAAAATACCTCCCGAACTGTAAGGCCAAAAACTCCAAATCCGAGGTTTGAACGTAATCCGGGAAGCCGTTTAGGCTATAGGCCTGTGGAAGGACGGACAGACCGGACAGAATTTTGCGATCCACCTTTTTGAGTTCCTCTATCATCGTAATATCAGAATTGATTATAAGTTCGAAATTTTGTACGAAAACAATATCTTTCTCTTACTACGTAATGGAGAAAGTTAAAAAGCAACTGTTCTTATGGATATGTAATTCTATTATAAGTTTTCTAATATACATACGTCTTGCATTAGTAACATACCTATTCACAATTTCATTGCATGCATTGACTAGGTTATACATAGATATACATGTATTGACTATAACTAAAGAGCTGAAAAAGCAACTGTGAATGGGAACAATTTTTTTTTTTTTTATTTTAAACAACTGTTGCTATCGGCGACCTGTGTAAGTATTGTGGTGCCGTGCCTTAAGATTAAGGTTGTCATCAATTGTAGTCATATTTGGGTTTGTAAAGTATAACAAAATGCTGAAACGAAAAGAACCACTGGCCTATCCCTTACGGCTAGTATATAAATATCAAAGCGCTGTTACAACGATGTTCTAAGATGTTCTGATGTTGTTTTTATTTTCGAGTAGTTTTTTTTTATAGATGCGGCCAAAGGGTGTGTAATCTTCAAAAGATACCAGTAGTCCGTACTAGCTGGCATGCACGATTCGCGGTATATGTTTCTCTGGTGCCACGTGCCACGCGCCTACGTACTAAACCACACCTCCGCTCTACCACTCTCCGCCGCGGGGCTGGTAAGTTCGGTTGTTGTTGGTAGTGTTGTCTTTCAAACTGTTAATGGGATATTAAGGTTTATATTTAATTTAAACTTGATTTTGCTCACAGTACTTACATATTTCCTGCGTTTGGGACAAAACCATGGATCCTAAAAAGGTGTTCGCTTCAACAATTCACATGCGAAGTCATGCCACCATGATGGAATTCTTTAAGTCATTATGGCTAATATCACACGTGTATGCGGACTCTTCCGTCATGGCAATAATTTTCGTTTTAATGGAGTCCAATGTCCCTTCTATCAGATATGACTTTATCAAATTTATATCCACCGAGTTGTCGAGAAGCGAGTCTCGAATCGGAGAAATCTAACTATTCGAAGTCGTTAGTCCGAAACTACCCACGATCACCAGCTTGGTTCTTTTTATATCTGTTCTTACAATTAGGAGAATTAGTTTTATTCGAACTTTTTAAAAAAGGAATTTAATGTTTTTTTTTTGTAATTTTAAAATTGTCTATAATTTATAATTTAGGAACATTTTTTCAATATTTTTATTTAAAGCTCCTCTTATTTTTTTTTTTTTATATTTCTGTTGTTCAGCGATGGTATATATTTATCTCTAAGGACTTTTTGAATTGGCTATATTCGTCGAATTTTTGGCCGATATAAATACTGTTGCTATAGATTAATCCATAGAATCAAATTGCAAATAGTTAAAATGAAAAAAAAAAGCACGAAAGCTGAAGACCGCAAAAGATCTTTCATAATTCATATTATGGCAAAAACAGCATACAATGAACATTTCGCTATTTTCTAAGCTATATAAGCCTATTAAAGCACATCTTGTTAGATAAGAGGGTATTATATCAAGGTTCCATTTCCTTAAAACAAATCTTGTATTATAGAATTCGCATGGTATTCAATAACCGATTTTAAAATTCCGTCTGCAATGATCTTCATTAGGTTGTCGGGTCTAACTGTCTAAACACAATGAGGCCGCTGTAGAAAGGGTATGCGCGGTAGTACAAGCTGTCAAAGTCAATTTAAAATAATTGTTTTCTTGAATAAACATTTTTTTTTTGTAAAGACTTCTATCAATTTCTCAACTTCGAAATCGTCCACCTGCATTTTTTAAAAGTATTACTTATAACCGCGACGTAATGGACCGCTAGTGCGGGAAAGTAAACGTTGTCGAATGTCGATTCTTCGGCTATGAGCGGGTATGCATGCACATTGCACACCAAGCAGTTAAAAAAATCGTATTCATTAACACCCGATCAAACTTGCACGTAATGAAATTTACCTAGTCAAAAGGTTTCTCAGTTATAATTTGACTGTAAGGACCCGTACTACGAAGGGATCTGAACTCTCGACTAATTCATTAAAAAAAAAAAGGAAATTCACGACAAAAATGCTGTCTCTATGCCTTAATACTTAACTTCGTCAGCGCTTTCGTGGTTGCACATGATACACAATCACAAAATACGTTCAAAAGAAAAGCTAAAATCTCCTTTTACCTATTTTTCCACGATCCTAAGTATTCGCTGATGAATAGAGCTAATGCAAAAGAATTTAACCTGCAGCTAATTATTGAAACAGTAGGGTAGATTATGCGTGCAGATTATGCTTGATTCCAAATACATTCATATATTTTTGTTTTTTCTTTACAAAAAATTAAGGATCTAAGGAACGATAATTACCGATAATTACTTGACTTGAATAAATTAGTTTTTTGTTAAAAGTGAGTATACCTATTTCATGTGGTGGCCGCCTTTTTTCGGCTCGGGCCCCTTTTTGATATTTTTCATTGGCAACGCTGTCACCTAGCATCGCCCCACGTTACGCCCCACTCACTACAAACATCACCAACAAGTTAAGAAATATTATTAATAATTATACAAATAATAATTATGTGATCTGTGTACATGAAGAATGTGTTGAAATTAATAAGATGAATTGATTGATTTGTTTTTACAAATATTTCGGACTTAAATTATTTTGGATATTTTTAGCTACAATTTTTTTTTTTTTTTTTTTTTTTTTTTTTTTTTTTTCCGAGGGTAGGTGAAAATCTTCCAAAGACACTATGAGAATAGCAAGCGCGTTCTCATAGTAGTGTCAGATTTTTACTGACTAAAAACACCACCCTTCTAAAGATTGTTAGATACTGCAACTAAGATATAACTTATCAAGCAATTTTTCTATCATTAAATAAAAACTTATGACAGGTTACTTTCCAATGAAAGATCCTGCGTGTTCCGCAAATTAAACGCGGTTAATCTTATCTTGCCAAGTCGAACGGTTTCGTTCTTTGTAGTCGGCGCAATAAATTGCTCTCGTCCAAGATTTGTCGGACTGTATTGTTGATATGTCCGATTAGTCGGTTTCTATGCTTTCTCGCGAAGCTTCTAGTTTCAGCTTCGATTGTTGGAATTCCGAGATCCCTATGGATATCGTCGTTTCTAATATACCATGGTGCTTGTACAATTTCTCTAAGAACTTTATTTTGAAAAGTTTGTAGAATATTGACATTTGTTTTCTTGGTACAACCCCAAAGTTGTATACCGTAGGTCCACACCGGCTTTAGCACTTGCTTGTATAAAAGCAGTTTGTTCTCAGTACTGAGCTGGGAATGTTTTCCGAGTAACCAGTACATTTCTCTATATTTGATATCGAGTTCTTTACGTTTCATTTTCACGTGCGAGCTCCATTTCAACTTTGCGTCGAGTGTCATTCCCAGGTATTTGGCCTCGTTTGCAAAGGGTATTCGGGCCAAGTTTAGAAAAATTGGCAAGTCATTAGTTTTCTTATAAGTGAAATTCACGTGAACAGATTTAGTTTCGTTGAGGGCGATCCGCCAGTTCCTTGTCCATTCATTTACCTTATTCACTGCGGCTTGCAGTTTTGTAGTCGCTTCTTCGATTGTATTACCTACAGCTAGGATAGCTGTGTCGTCGGCGAACGTAGCAAGGGTAGTGCCATCTTCCCTTGGTATATCGCGAGTATATAACACATAGAGAAGCGGACCAAGGACGCTTCCTTGCGGTACCCCGGCCGAAATTTCTTTTAGCTCCGAGTATTCGTTTCCATTTCTAACCCGGAAGAGTCTATTCCCGAGATATGATTCTAGAATATCATATAGGCTTGCGGGGAGAACTTGTCGTAATTTAAATTTCAAGCCGTCGTGCCACACCTTATCAAAGGCTTGTGAGACGTCAAGGAATACGCTTGAGCAAATCTTTTTTTCTTCAAATGCTTTCTCGATTACGTCAGTAGTTCTATGTACTTGGTCAATCGTCGAATGCTTGGTTCTGAACCCAAACTGGTGGTCAGGGATAAGATTATTGTCTTCAATAACCGGCTGTAGGCGCCTAAGCAATATTCTCTCGAAGACTTTGGAAATGACCGGAAGAAGGGAAATCGGTCTATACGATTTTACTTCATTTGGCGGTTTTCCTGGTTTTAACACCATTATGACCTCCGCGACTTTCCATTGACTCGGCACATGTTTTAGTCTGAGCGCGGCATTTATAATATGAAGAAGCTTAATTAATGCTTTCCTTGGTAGAACTTTCAGAACTTCTCCGGTGATCAAATCATAACCAGGAGCTTTCTTAGGTTTTAGGGATTCGATTTCACGTTTTAGTTCACTTAGCGTTGCACTAGTGAGTGTTGAATCGTCAGATTGTAATTCCGCCCTATTAGTATTGTCGGGGATCGCTTGGCCATCGTACGGTTTAAAGGTTTCTTCTAGATGAGCGGCAAAAACGTCCGCTTTTTGCTTATCTTCCCTTGCCCATTCATTTTGATTTATTCTAATTGGCGGCGCGGGGATTTTGGGCCTTTTGGTGCCTTTTACAGCTTTCCAAAGTGAATAATTGGAATCTTTTTTCGCTGTTAAACTTTCAAGGTAAGAACCTATCGCACGATTTTTAAAATCCTTAATGGCTGTCTTCAACAAATTGCACAAATAATTCAAATGTGCTTTATGTTGCGGAGCGCGACTCTGTTGCCATTTCTTACGCGCCTTCCTTTTTTCGTTGACCAATTCTTTTATTTCGGGAGGATATCGTAGCCCGTATTTGGCCGGCGTTTTCCTTGGATTAGGCGTATTATTCCAGGAGGCGAGCTGTACGATCTCGACGAAGCGATCAACTTCAACTTCAAGTTCATAGGGTGTCGTAAGTGGAACACTCAGTTCAACATTCTCTTCTATTTCGTTCCTAAAGCCTTCCCAGTTAGTGTTTCTACCAGTTAATCTCGCTGGCTCTAGGTTATTGGCTAATTTTACACTCAATGTTAGAATAACCGGTGAGTGGTCAGATGATAGATCAAAGCTCTCTTCAACTGTAATGTGGTTGGTAGGTATTCCTTTCACGACGAAGAAATCTATCAGATCAGGTAGTTTTGAAGTATCAGTTGGCCAGTAGGTCGGTTTGCCCGTCGAGAGGAAATCGCAACTGTATTCCATACCTGCCCCATAGAGCATTCTACCTTTTCGCGAGATGTATCTGGAGCCCCAGAACGTGTGCTTCGCATTAAAATCGCCGCCAATAATGAAATTTGGTTTGAGCGATTTAAGCAGGTTAGTAAAATCACTTTTTTCAAGCGCGGAACGCGGTGGACAGTAGATAGATGAAATTCTAAGAGTACGCTGACTATTTTTAACTCGAATCGTGCACAGTTGCATAGTTTCGAGCTCTATCTTCAGGTCTTCGTATTGTTCAATGCAGTCTTTAATAAGCAATGATGATCCACCTCTGGCGTTCCCCGATGGGTGACAGGCGTGGAAATCATTATATCCTTTTATTTTTAAATTCGATCCCTTTTTCACGTGAGTTTCAGAAATTAAGCAAATGTCAATATCTTTCTCGCGTATGAATATTTCCAATTCGCCGAGTTTTTGTAAAAGCCCGTTTGCATTCCAAGTGCATATTTTTAACATTGGTTTTTCATTCATGTTATTTTTGAAGCACGCGTTTTCCGTGAATTATTTTCGAGCTTAACCAAGCGATCGAGAATAATTTTATTTATTTTGCTTTGTTCTTCAAGTTTCTCGAGAATAATGGAGAAAACATGAGAAACAGGGTCCGGCGAAGTTTCAACGTTTTTCGCTACTTCGAATGCCGCGGCCTGAGCGTAGGTCTGCACTCTGGCTGTTCGAGGGCCACTATTCGATGGCTTTCCTGATGGTAACTTTTCAGTAGCGTTTCTTTTGACAACAGAGGTCGAGGGCCTTTCTATTGTCTCTCTTTCTCTGACAATGCTACGCTTTTGAACCGGAGGTTTTATATTGCCTACTACCTCCTGGGCGGTCCTACGCTTTACCTTGGTAAGCGGCTTTGTTTTTTTATTTTGGCTTTTGAGTAGCGCATCTCTCCGTTTTTGCAACTCCTTAGCTACTTCACAGCCTCTATAGCTACAATTGGTAATTTTTATTTCTAATTTTGGACACAAACTTTATTTTCAAGTGGCAACCGTGTACATGAGTACACGATTTAAGAAGCGGAAGGTTTGCCCACAGGTTAGCAGTGAACACGCCACATACAATTTATTGACCATACCTAATGAGAAACATGGGAATTTAAGATATTGATGTCACAAATATACAGCGATTGTTCTTGCGACTTATTAATTGTTATAGCGAAAGGCAGACGCACGGGATATTGAAGACTCTTAAATACTAATGGCATTCGGAATAAGCGGAATCCGCCTTTGAATTCTCCACTCCGAATCGTCGATTGCATGACATTTGATTCAAGATTCTTCACAATGAAATCAAACGCGTTCCTTTGCCAACTTTTGGTGCGTTGGGGTTGGGCAACGGAGTTATAACTGAGCCGACTTTCAATTTCACCCGGAACATCCAAACTATTTTTGTTTTTCAATACAACTTTTACTTATAAACCACAGATCGTTCGTGCATATCCTATCAAATGTCCATCATACGGAAAATACGGTTTCCGGAAAAGTAGTTAATTTTTTTTTTTTTCAAAATTTGTTTAAACTTAAATAACCTTTTCCAGAACAAAGCTTTAAAATTTGAAGTGACATAAATTAAAACGTGTGTATTCCATAAACATCAGAAATATTTCGTGTTCCTAATAAGGTAAGTACATTGTATGTCAAAATAATGGATTTTTGATCATGCTATTTTTATTTCGGAAATAAACTTGAATTTGGACCACATATTATTAGGTAACGCTTCCTTTGTCAATAGATATTCATTCATTACAACCAATTCACTGCGCCGACAAAGCAAGGTTACCTATGTTAAAAAAGGTATTAGAAGCTTGCTTAGGTTAGCAAGCAAGTGATGGATGAAGTATATATATAGTAGGTATATATACCTTCCATAGGTTGCCGGATATTGCTTTACATTCGCTCTGTTTATTTGAAAAATTTCCTACAGAATCTGCATACGTTCTTGACTGCCAGTTCAAGCCTCTTAACATTCGTTCTAAATATATAGTATACCCGCACAAGAATCCGAACAGTTTACTGAATTGCTTCCTCTCCAGTTTAAGAATTTCCCTTGATATATACTTGGATGTTAAATTTGGTCAAAGTTATAGCCCCATACCGTTGGCTTTCCCAAATTCATTTATCTGAGATCTCCACTGGAACTATGGTGGGCCTCTTCTTTTCGCAACATTTAAGTACTGCAATTAACTTAGATTGAGATTTTGTTAGGAGTTCTTACAATAATTGTAATGAATGACATACGCTCTAAATAACTTCCTTTCATTATAATCCTCTTTGAATAGTAATTAACACTGTCACTGTCATTACCATCAAATTAAAGTGCAAACTTCTGAATTATAGTACACTGCTCTTCCACGCGTGCCACTATAATCATTTTAACTCAAACCAGTCATCTATAAATAATTAAATTATACAAGTCCTTGTTAACATATCGTTGCTGGTGCAAGTTTCCCCGCGTCATGCATGCATGACTTATAATACGCGATAGCAGCTCATGCTACATTTTAAAAAGCACTCAAAAACAATGACTCCTACTAAAACCTACGACTCACTAAAACAAATATTATCCTTATCCTTATCCTTATCCTTACTAATAATAAAACTGTAACTTTTTTCAGGCTTGAAATAGTTTGTGTGCTAAAGGCACAAGAAGTACTGCACGAAATTGATTTCGGTTTTCACAATTGCATTGGAAATTGTCGATATTAGAATTTAGGATAATGTTTAATCATTATCCGCTGTCCGGAAGCGGAGATTTAAGCTGATATCTAACAAAAGTTGTAATTCTCGAATGCCTTCTAGCTCCTAGCTTTGGAATGACTCAACCGAATAAAATAGGTTTTTTTTTAATATAAAGCTCAATTATGTACAAAGATTTTAAGATATAAATCATCTTTGTACGTAGTCCTGAAGCTGTACAATAAGCATTAAACTATAAATTTTATACAGCTCAAAAAAGTAAAATCTTCGATTGAAGCTAGATCGTTGGATTTGCCCGGCATTCAGTGGAGGAAATGTTGTGTGTGTGTGCGGCAAAACCTGTTTCTCTCTCTGCTGAATGCTGTATGCTTTTTGTTTCTCTTTTTTTTCATACACCTTTTGTGCTTTGTGTTGTTTTTTTTTTTCTCACTTCTTTTAAATTGAAATTGAACTGGTGATAGTGGAGAGAGTGGAGTTGTGGCCTTATGGGTGGAGTATTAATGTGGTGCATGGGTGGGAGGGAGATAGGTCAGGTCAGGTATGTAATGTAATTGAGATTGGGAGGGAGTCACACTCAATTGTGATTTAAAATGCGCTATATTGATTGTGATCTGATCTCTGATGATGCATGCCACGAACGAATCCCGTTTGTGCTCGGTATTGTTTTTTTTCGTATGCATGCATATGCAACTGCACCTTTTCTGCCTTATGTTTTTTTGAGGTTATTATTTCTTTAGGCACGATTGGGCACTTTTAGATAAGAAGAAATTAATGAATTTGGGTTACTTTGAAAACGAAACCGCGTCATCGACACCGAGCGACCGACACCCGATATGTGGCGCTTTTGTCGTTTTTTTTTTGAGAAGCTCAACCGATCTCAATGAAACTTTGTTTGTGTTTGTGGTTGTGTGCCGCTAGAAAGATAGGATAGTTTTGGACCCGATAGGTGGCGCTGTTGTCGATTTTTTTGAGAAACTCAACCGATCTCAATGAAACTTTGTATGTGTGCATGGTTGTATGCAGCTAGAAAGATAGGATAGTTTTGGACCCGATAGGTGGCGCTGTTGTCGATTTTTTTGAGAAACTCAACCGATCTCAATGAAACTTTGTTTGTGTTTGTGGTTGTGTGCCGCTAGAAAGATAGGATAGTTTTGGACCCGATAGGTGGCGCTGTTGTCGATTTTTTTGAGAAACTCAACCGATCTCAATGAAACTTTGTATGTGTGCATGGTTGTATGCAGCTAGAAAGACAGGATAGTTTTGGACCCGATAGGTGGCGCTGTTGTCGATTTTTCTGAGAAACTCAACCGATCTCAATGAAACTTTGTATGTGTGCATGGTTGTATGCAGCTAGAAAGATAGGATAGTTTTGGACCCGATAGGTGGCGCTGTTGTCCGTTTTCTGAGAAACTCAACCGATCTCAATGAAACTTTCTATGTGCGCATGGTTGTATGCAGCTAGAAAGATAGGATAGTTTTGGACCCGATAGGTGGCGCTGTTGTCGATTTTTTTGAGAAACTCAACCGATCTCAATAAAACTTTGTATGTGTGCATGGTTGTATGCAGCTAGAAAGACAGGATAGTTTTGGACCCGATAGGTGGCGCTGTTGTCGATTTTTCTGAGAAACTCAACCGATCTCAATGAAACTTTGTATGTGTGCATGGTTGTATGCAGCTAGAAAGATAGGATAGTTTTGGACCCGATAGGTGGCGCTGTTGTCCGTTTTCTGAGAAACTCAACCGATCTCAATGAAACTTTCTATGTGTGCATGGTTGTATGCAGCTAGAAAGATAGGATAGTTTTGGACCCGATAGGTGGCGCTGTTGTCGATTTTTTTGAAAAACTCAACCGATCTCAATGAAACTTTTTTTGTGTGCATGGTTGTATGCAGCTAGAAAGACAGGATAGTTTTGGACCCGATAGGTTGCGCTGTTGTCGATTTTTTTTGAGAAACTCAACCGATCTCAATGAAACTTTGTTTGTGTGCGTGGTTGTGTGCCGCCAGAAAGATAGGATAGTTTTGGACCCGATAGGTGGCGCTGTTGTCTATTTTTTTGAGAAACTCAACCGATCTCAATGAAACTTTGTTTGTGTTTGTGGTTGTGTGCCGCTAGAAAGATAGGATAGTTTTGGACCCGATAAGTGGCGCTGTTGTCGATTTTTTTGAGAAACTCAACCGATCTCAATGAAACTTATTATGTGTGCATGGTTGTATGCAGCTAGAAAGACAGGATAGTTTTGGACCCGATAGGTGGCGCTGTTGTCGATTTTTCTGAGAAACTCAACCGATCTCAATGAAACTTAGTATGTGTGCATGGTTGTATGCAGCTAGAAAGACAGGATAGTTTTGGACCCGATAGGTGGCGCTGTTGTCCGTTTTCTGAGAAACTCAACCGATCTCAATGAAACTTTGTATGTGTGCATGGTTGTATGCAGCTAGAAAGATAGGATAGTTTTGGACCCGATAGGTAGCGCTGTTGTCGATTTTTTTGTTCGCTAGGGAAATTCAATAATTTGAATGTAATGTGGTATTCGATTGGGCGCTCTGAGAGCACTTTTTTTCTCTCAGAGCAATTTATATGTTCGCTTGGTACAAATAAAGCAATCTTTTTCAAATTTCAGAGCACTTTTGCGAACCAAGATATTTTTTCAGATTTACCAATAACAAGTGCGTTTGAATTTGACAACTGGTAGAGTTTGTTTACATTTTAGTGATTTTTTTCTCCAGCAAAGAAAGGCATTGCATCGAGTGAATCAATTTTTGTAAATTATTTATGTATAAATATTTAATAATCAATCGGGACGGATATTTCTAATGTTTTAATACAAAATTTAACCAGTGAATGGAAATCGCTTAGAAAAGTGTCGAAGACTGTACATATTCAAATCGCACGAATAGGTATCAACACAAAAAAGAGCAGGTGACGTTTTTATGTGCGACAACTACATAATTAAAAAATCCCTACTATTATAAAACTAAGCCATTCTTTCCTTTGTTTCTTGCTACACGTCACTTACAGCACCGAAGTGGGTTTGTATAGCTCTTATTATTTTGTTTTAAATTTGAAAAGTGGAACTCTGGCGAAGCAAGGCGAGCACGGGTCAGCTAGTTGCTAATAAGGGTGAAAATGCAACGCAACATTCACTTTCTGCTTGCCCCATTTAAAGTGTTAAGAAGTAGAGTGAAAAATATCCTCACCATGTTCTCCTACACATTCGCAAGTAGATATATAAATACGTATCCACTTCCGTGTCCCGTATACGGAGGAGAGAGTTTAACTTGAGAACAAATATGAAAGCTGCCATAATTAAAGCCGTAATCCACTCCTTTAACAGATCAAATATAGATAGATACACTATACAAGGCATACTGTGGAGCAGTTGTATATTTATCCATTATGTCGTCAATGTTCACTGCAGAGTCATAGACGCGACGCTAGGATTGCCATTCAATTAGTTCTCGGAACAGGAAGATGTGCGCCCTCGACACAAGAGGAGAATGGATCCTGTGTATATAGGTATGTTGCCACTATGGCATAAATGTTTGCTTTCAGCAAAGCCAACGGATGGGGGAGGGGGTGCGTTTGTGTTATCCACCTAGTTTGGCATTAGGAAACAGTCTTTGAGCTGCGAGAGCGGAGGAGTGAGCATGATAATCCATTCGAATTAAAGTAATTTATGTTCATCGCACTCACATGCTCGAGATGCGATTACTGCTTTTAGCTCCTTTTTTTCTTTCTAACGAGTTTCTTGGATAAAAACTGTATACTAAGAGAACTTACAATTTTCAAATAACGATATAATAATAGTCAGTAGTTCGTTGAAGTGACACTTCTATTGGAAGTTAGGCATTTATTTTACATTGTTCGGTATATTTTGATTTCGGGTAACTACTATCTTGAGAATCGAACAAGTGCTGAGATCATATCGCCTGTGAAAACCCAAAAATGTTCACTAAACATAAATACATAGTATACATAATACATATAGTATTTATTTTTCTTGTCAATCGAAAACAGCAATTCCCAACCAATTTGATTTTTTTTTTTTACAAAATGGTTAACTTCACGTGCTGTAAAAATCTACCTCATTCGAAAGGTGAACATAATTTTCGCTCGGGTGAAAAAAAAAAAGAACCGAATAGCTTTGAGCATAGCAATTTTGTTCCTATGTGAAAATTTCAGGCTGATTTGCTCGTATACGAATTATATAATGCAGAGTTTGAGAATTGAGGACATGTGCCTCAATAAGCATGGCATCTCCAGCCAACTCTGTCCACTGGTCAGGGCCTTTGGCTACGCAAACCTGGTAAGGTCAAGAGTTTCGTTATGGCTTCGCTATTGCTTGAGAATCGAATGTTTTCACGTATGGCTAATTGCAAAGGGATTTGTTGATAAGACAACGTCGTATTAAATACAGTTCTGTTTCTGAAGTAGTGTAGCTCGCGACATCGTCAATGTCCCAAAAGAAGAAGAAGGATCCAACATCCAAATGACATCTAAACAACTTTTAGCAAAACAGAACATATTTTATATGGTTGTTGTACCTACAATTCTGTTAAAAAAATACTGAAAAGTATATAATAAAGTGTAATAAACATTGCAGAATTGAGAAATAGCTTAGAAATAGTTTATCAAACGTAGGTATTTGGTAACAACTTAAATGAAGAAATTGTGCGCTTTTTAACAATATTTGAATAAAACACTACTTATTTCAATCGTTGAAATTGGGTCGAAAAGAGCAAATATCGGAGCGTCGTATAAACGTACGGAAATCGTTACATTTACGATAAATACGATCGCATAACAACGATGGTCCCTATACAAGATATACGATAATTACGACTATGAAAAAAAATAAAAATATGATTAGGTATCGTAAAATTCGTATAACAACTCTATCACTTTGTAACAAAATTGCACAAGTATGTCATGACCTTTGAATTTGAATTGCATGTGGGCTGTGCCTGTGCGGCTGCGGCTGTGCGAAATGCAAAAGTTTAATTAAATATCTGTACTCAATATCTAAAAAGTTAAAATGTAATTTGGTGACTATATTGTTTGCTATTGTGTTTGCAAGTTTCAATAGTTTTGTGTATTTGCATCTAATTTCTTGAAATTTTCGTACTACATTAGTATACTAGGCGTCAAAATATGTTTGTAGGTATATTTGTTAAAAATGTGAATGCCGATCGTAAATTGTTTAGGCTAAGTGAAAACTTAAACCAAAAAGGTAATGTTATTGTTTTTTCATGGTAATTTATTAATCTTTTCTGTAATTTACGCTCGTCAAAACGCCCTTCCGTATAATTGTGTGTTTTTTTATATTATTTTTATTTTATATTCATAATATAAAAAACCTTTGTACAAACTGTGCTTTCGTACATTTTTCTTAATATTTGCCTTAGACATTTTGCCGCCATATTTAAAAAGTAGGTACGAATAGAGTTCATACTATGTACCAAGCCTTCGTTCATTTTACGAATGGCTGTAATTTTATATTTCTGCGTATATTTTAGTTGTATTTTTAAACTTTGCATCCTAACGATTCTGATCCCATTTACATTTTACGAAGGACCGCAGTTTCGTATAATAAACAGTTTCGTAATAAGAACATGTTATGGTATAATGTTCAGATCAGAAAACAGAAACTCTTTTGCCTTGTACTAAAAAATTCTGTTACAATTCTCTAAGTAGAACCTACGGAAATGGCCTTTTACTGAGAGCTTAATGTTATAAAAACTGTAGTAAATAGATACTTTATATATAAATAGGTACCTATATAATATTATAATTCATTATGAAATTTGAAGAAAGATGGAAACACCAGCAGTCAATGACATTGTAGCAGGGGAATAAATTCCGCAATATGTTCAGCATTTTAGTGCAGAGGATGTTATGAACAATTGAACATAAGTCAACATTTATATAGAGAGCCGACTAATATTGACTGAACTCAAGCATTTTTCGGAGAACTGGAATTAGTCGAATTTATTCTACTACTTCGAAAGTAGGCTTTGTACTTATTTATAGTTTATCTAGCTTATTTATATTTTCTAAATATATAATAAATTATCCTTAATTTGCACAATAGAGCAACAACTTTATGTCGGGGTGTTAAAACACTTCCCGGACGAATTGGCGGTGAAATTGTTTAAGGGCACAACTTTTCGCTTTTCGTGCAAGGAGATTTGTATACAATTGGTCCATGTGGAAGCGCTGCCAGTCATGGCCTGCAATGGACTTGCAAACAATGCACTCAATTAATATCCGTAGCCGTAACAAATCCCCGCCTCGTGTTTCGCAAATGTTTGTGCAAAGCACAAAAATAAATTTGCGCACAATTATTTGGAGTTACAGTACAGTCCGTACGGACAGGTTATATGCGAATATCAGGAAACGCACGGTGAGCTGGATGAGAGGACGCGCAAATTGCTTGTCGAAAGCATTTCTTCAATACTGTCTCTCCAACAATATAGAAAATGTTTCCAAGAGCGAATTCAAGACCCTCGCACAAGAAATCGTATCAACATTTCCTAAAGAAGCTTTGGTCACTAAAATCCCTCTGTATTCATAAACCAAAATAAATTAACGGTACTTTTCAACGCATACATACTCATATTACTATGTGGAGAGATCTGGTGCTCCACTAGGAAAATTATATAACGAACTAGCTGGCCCGGCGAACTTAGTTCCGCCCCAATTCGTTAATGTAATGAAAATAATAATTCCGAGCATGCACATTGCACATGCCTCTTTATGCAATTCGGTCAATTCAAATTCTTTATTCAAAAGTTATTCTAAATATCTACTCTAGGTATGACACTTAAAAAGAAAAGAAAAATAACAAAGTTCGGTCCTTAAGTCCACTTTTGCTCTAAATAACAAAAATCAACTTCTGCTAGCTATTGTGACTGAATTTTGTTGTTTCACTTGAGGCGAACTTCAAGTTGTTGATGATGTGAACTAAATAAAAAAATGTTATGATTTAACAGATAAAGCAAGAGGAAATTCGAAAAAACGCTTGTGACAAATGAGGCTTTATATTTGCCTTAGTCAGTGATGTTGATTCCAATACTTGAGCATTAAAAATTTTAATTGACAACTGTGCGCCGTGCTTATTTTCCAATAACCTACTTGACTTACTCACCAAATCAAAACCTTGGATTATAGAGATAAAAAAAGATAGAATTGCCTATCAATCGACCAAGGACCAACATTCTGATAAAAATTTCTTGAATCACCTTGTAGGTTAGTTGCAGTTCCTTTTTAAGATATGCTATTTTTATCTTTTTTACCAAAAAGGCATGATTTTTCGAAAAAGGCATAATTTTTTAAGGGTTAAGACATGAAAACTTAGATCCGGCTTTGCATCACTGGCGGTAACTCCAATCTAACTATTTCTCAACTTAAAGTCTAATTTAGACTAAAAGTTAATTTGTTCCCAAAAGTCGCGTCTAAAATGTTTTATTGCTAAGGGAATAGAAATAACTGAAGTATATCAATATCGATGTGTGTCAATCAAACCGCAATGATTGACGTGCCACCTATCGGATCCAAAAGTATCCTATCCTTCAAACTGGAACCAACCATACGCATCCACAAATTTTCATGGAAATCGCCTGAGTGGCTTTGGATATCGAAAACATTACCTATTGAGTCTAAAAGAATGTTATCTTTTAAGTCTTGCTAAACCTTAAATACATCAATACGAACAAAACCAAAAAGTTTCATGAAAATTGGCCCATCAGTTATCGAGATATAAAGTCATCGAGTTTCACACCAAAGGAATTATATTTATAGATTATTGTTAATGTATTATTATATTTTAGAAGTTAATTGAATTTAAGTTAAAAACGAAGCGTGTGCCTACAACGCCACCTGTTGAGAATTTTATGAATTTTTATAAACCATCTCTGTTTCAAGACGAACAAAACAGAACAAAAATCATTCAAATCTAACTAACGCACATATCTATTTCCTTCTACATTTAGAGACACAGGAATCTCAATTTTGACTTCAGTGAAAGGGTTGTAGGGTCAACAAAGCAAGGCAGACATGCTTGCTTAAGCCTGTGCTTAGCTCGTCGGTGGAGTGGGATCTTCTGCTTGGCTTGCGGACTACCGTACTTTTACATGCCTGAATTTTGATGCGAAATTTTAAAATTTGTTCACATTAAAGGGATAGGAAGAAAATTGGGAAAGAATTAACTCTAAACGAAATATTTGTAACTTTAATAGCCAAGAAGAAAACTAACCCCACCTATCAACTTGGTTGGTAAGCCTTCTCCATTCTCTCTCCACACCAGTACCGAAGGTGTTATGGTATCTTTGAGCTGCCCTCCCCATAATCATGCTCACTAATGAGCATAGTACCATTATTGTGAACACTCAAAACGCTCAACAACTCCTGTTGCCTGTTATCATTGTCCTCGTCATCTCAATCACCCTACATTTCAACTTACTCACACATCAAACAAATCAACGTATCTACTCCATTTCAAAAACTCACTGAATGTAACATAGTAAACATAAATAAATAAAAAATAAATTTTGACAACAACAATTTGCTTGGAAAATAATCAAAATAATTGACAACAACAATTGCTTTTAAAATCTAAAACATTTTTTTTTTTTTGTTTTGGAAATTCACTACTGTAACAGCCATCAATTCAATCAACATACATATTATATAAATTCATTATTATTTTCTTGTCTTTTAAACTTTACTTCAAAATTCATAAATTCACATTTATTCATTTTAAAATTCAAATAATTTTGCTTACTACTTTTAACGATTCACCAAAATACAACACAAACAATTATTAAACTCTGTCAAAACATTTCAAAGTAAAATTGTAACGTGTAGTTCTTTTACATGCAAAATAGTCGGTAAACAGAAATCACTAGAAATTAACCGCTACTATTTTGGGTATAAAAGGGCGACGCGAGATTAGTCTAATTGCAGTCTATTGAATAAACGCATAAAGTGAACACACAACATAGTTGGAGTCTCTTTGTTATTCTTGAATAGCTTTCACTTGCATTTAACCGAGGGGGAAGTAATCAGGTGTATTCAAGGTACTTTTCTGTGCGTATTCATGGTGAATCACAGTGTATCACAGTGTATTCAAACGAATTCATATGCAATCACAAGTAGCAAATCTGTATTCAAGGACCACTCAAAAATATTGATTACTTCCCCCTCGCATTTAACAGAAGACAGGCTGAACAAGAAATTGGTCCCCTGGCTCTGCTCGTTTGGTCGCCGTTTATCCGCCGCTCTTCACCTCCACTCCACGCTTCGATCAGTAGACAGGCTGAACAAGAAATTGGTCGCCTGGCTCTGCTCGTTTGGTCGCCGTTTATTCGCCGCTCTTCATCTCCGCTTCAACAGCTCTATACGCACCCACGCACACCACTCACCCCCGCAAGCACCCCGCTCGCTTCACTACTCGATTTATATCCAGTTTTTATTTTTTCAAAGTGCTTTTCCCCATGGAAATCGAAATGTGTGCCTGCAACGCCACCTGTTGAGAATTTTCCAACTTTTCTTTTTTCCTAAACCATCCTTGATTCAAGACGAACAAAATGAAACAAAAATCATTCAAATCGGTTTAGCAGTTCTCGAGCCTTTACCCGACTAACACACAACGATTGATTTTTATATAATAGATTCCATAATTGGAAAAGCACCAAAATTGGTTTCGGTGGGAGTATTCGGCAGCTGCGCGATTTATGTGGCAGTTCATAAACTCACAGTTTTACGTACTGCCAGACGAATCGCCAAGTCCGGTCGTTTAAATATTGATAAAGAATATAAAAGGTAACTTACCCCTTTATCCAACAAATAATAATAATAAAAATCATAATCACTATTAAATATATATAGACGTGAAGCAGAAAATGGATGCTGCAATAAAAAGTACATCTACAGAAGCAGCTTTGGTAGAAGCAGCAAAAAATTACAAAAATTAATAAATAGGTACAAATCCAACAATTGTGGCTATTCTATTACAGATGTTTTACTGTTTGCTTTTCATCTTTTCTCTTTCAGAAAATACAAATGTTCTTTTGAGAACTAGTCCGATCGTTACCCAGGATAAACATTTTTAAAGTCGCCTATATAAATTTTGTGGATTGTCACAAGCCAAACAAAAGACTGAGTGGAAATGTTTGGCTGCAAATATAAAATCTCGTATCGATTTACAAAATCATTCCTAATATTTATAAATATTTATTTGTACATAGGTAGTACTTACAAATATTATCTGTCCAATAAACAAATGGATTCGTATAATATAATATAATTATTACGAATGCATTCGTCGTACTTATTAATGTTTTTTTGTAGGTTAGAACTTAGAAGAATGAGTTTGTAAAATATTTTATCGGAGAATGCCTTTAATTTCGGCAATCAAAATACCAAGAGGAATATACCGAAGTGTAAAAATTACTTAAGAGTTATAAGATCCTATCCCGATGACGTATTTTTTACTCTTTTCCGTATGAATAAAATTACATTTTCAGTAAAGTTAATTAATTTCATCAAAAAAATGTTACCCTCTATAATATTTCATATTCTCCGAATTTTGAAAATTCCCTGGAACAATGCCTATACGTAACGTAACACTGTGGAAGCTTGCAGGTCAAAGTAGGTGCTGAAGAATTTGAGCGCAAGCGCTCGAATCCATTTCCATTTGTCGTGGGATGACTGGATGAGACTACACACTTCAAAATTCCAGCACCAAAAAAAGATTCGTTATTACAACAGAGAAGGAACCCTTTCTATAATTATGCAGGTATTTAGAATGAAATATAATGCCTATGACATTTTTAATTCTGTTTGTAGGGTGTATGTGAGACCAAACTAAAATTTATTGATGCGTTTGCTGGATATCCAGGTTCTTGCAATGATGCCGCTGTCTGGCGTTAAATTTACTTACAAGGCCGTCGACACTTCCATTTTGTTTTGTTTGCTTTAATTTGCGCAGTTGATTCATTCACAATACATGAATTGCATGACTGTGATATTTTTATGTTTTAGAACTCTTGTCGTTGCAGTACTGCGATTTAGAAGCTGAAAACTTCATTGCCCAAGCTATTCCAGCGGAAATATTAACAGTAGGAACGAAAATAATCTGGGCAATTAACTCTTTCTTATACTGAAACTTTTTTTATTAAAACTCGTCCAACTAACAAGTTTCTTGGGACAATGAAGGGCTGTTTATTGATTTTCCCAAAATTTTTCAATAATTTTTATAAAAGTTTATAAAAAAAGTTTATTGATTTTATAAAACGTTTATTGATTTTATAAACAGTTTATTGCGGCAACAAACTCATTAATATGAGCAATAAACTCGTTTATTGACGAGATAAACTTGTTTATTGGCGCAACTCATTAATTAGAGCAATGAACCCGTTTATTGGCGCAATAAACTCATTAATTGGCACAATGAACTCGTTTATTGGCGCAATAAACTCAGTTTATTGCCACAAATAACGTATTGATAAAAATGTCATTAAAATATTGAATTTTTTAATGATTAATAATAAAAATAATTAAATTATTGATATATCTATGTATATAAATAAATAAAATCTTTAATATATTTTTAAAATTTCTATAAATAATTTATTGTACATGTTCAAGTACATGTTAAATATGCTCACATTCTTTTTCTTTTTTTTCCAAACTTTTCCTGAAATTTGTAAGAATTTTAAGTTCAAAAATGAAACATTTTAGTTAAATGTTATATGATACCAATGGTGTCGCTCCATTGAAATTTTAAAATACTCATTGCTGTCAAAAAGTACTTCGTAAAGTTCAATCGGACTCACATATTGTTTAAGAAAGATATGTCAACAAGTGATTAAATATAAGACTTACCCAATTCGACTTCAACAACTTCTTTTTTACAACTTTTTGTTTATTTGACGCTGGGGTATTCATTCCTTCAAAGTGAATTTTAAATTACAATATTTATTGTAGATCTTCGCCCTCTTTCCAGACCTGCAGTAATCTTGCAAAACATAGAATAACTACTTTAAAAATATTGTTTTTCAACAAATTGTTTGTGAAATTTGAGTATAACGAAAAAAACTTTGAACGACATATATTGACATGATATTGACTTAAAAAAAAATAATAAAAATTAATTTACACTTTCTTACACTTTGTTACACTTTTTTACAACTTCGTCAATAGATTCGAGGACGTCTGCTCACGACAAGAACAAGGAATAGACTGAATCGTCAGCCAATTCTAATTGTACGTTCAAGTTAACTATGGTAATAAATAGTGGTTTTCCCCAATAAAAAGTTTATTGCGTCAATAAACAGTTTATAAGAACAATAAATGGTTTATTGAAAGTTGAAATGGTAATTCGGATTTTTTGATAAGTAAATAACTTATAATTTTAAACATCTTATCTTTATCTTTTTTCAACTAAAATTAGAATTAGACACACAATACCATTAGATACATTCGATTTTGTCTTGTTTTATGAAAAAAGGAATCGATCCAAATTTTGAACTTGTTTATTGTGGAAAAAATAATGTTTATCTAAAATTTCAACTGGGACTTAGAAAAAAAAATGCAATAAACTATTTATTGCCACAATAAACGAGTTTTTAAGGCTCAAAAATTGTAAATCAATTAAAAAGTTTATTGCGACAATGTATTAGTTCATTGGGCCGATAAATAGTTTATTAATTTTCGGATTTCCAATTCAATAAACTCAAATTAATTGGGACAATAAATAGTTTATTGATAACGGAAATCTGAAATCAATAAAAGTTTATTGGGGCAATGAAATTTAAGTCAATAAACGGTTTTTATAATTTTTATGAACAGTATTATTTTCTGTGCAGTCATTCGACCGCCAAGGACCCTTAAGCCATACCTCATTTGTTCTAAAAACATTTGAAAGACTTATTGATATCAACATCCGAAATCATTTAAGCCTGGATGATCTATCTCAGGCTCAAAACACTTATATGAAAGGCAAAAGCGTAGAAACAGCATTCCATAACGTAGTCAGCATAGTGGAGAAATCTCTAAAAGTAAAGAAATACACTCTCGCAGCGTGTCTGGGCATTAAAGTAGCTTTTAACAATGTCAGATCAGACCAAAGAGTACTATAGTCTTAAAGTAAACCACACTATTAACAAAGTAAACCACATTATTAACAATTGGATAATGTGCGTGCTGAAAAACAGACTAATCAGTTCGGAAATAGGAGAAGCAACAATTCAGGCTTCAGCATCTAGAAGCACTCCTTAAGGTGGGGTTCTTTCCCCACTTCTCTGGGTTCTCGTAATAAACGAAATCCTGATTAAACTAGAATTAAGTGGAGGCAAAACAGTCGCCTACGCAGACGGCCTAGCTCTGCTTGCAACAGGCAAATTTCTCTGCACTATTTGTGGCAAACTGAAAGGAGCTCTATCCACAACAAACAGATGGACAAAGAACTGCGAGCTGGCAGTAAATCCGCAAAAGAGTATATTGATGTAATCCTAGACCGTTAACTGAATTGGAATCTTAACACAAAGGAAGGCATTTTATGCCTTCAGTAGAATTTGGCCGTACCTGAGGAATTGTGACATCAGCTGCAAAACAAGTTGCAATGATGGCGATACCTCATTCAGATTACAATAAAACTTAACCAGGCCGTTACTACAGTATTGACCCTGACCCCTCCCTGCAATTTCAAACGAATTATAGATGGAGTAAACTCGAATCCCCTCTCATAACCATTAAAATGTGACCAATCTACAATAAACAGAAGACAGAAAGAATTATACAAATGAGAAAACAATCGTTATCCTCTCACTTGTTGGCATTATTGCAGGACACATCATACTGAAGTGTCACACACCAAGAAAATGGAAATCAACACTGATGACCTGTGCAGAAGATGCGGTAATGAAGATGTGCATGAGGACACTCCACTTTTTCTTTGCCACTGCCCGGCACTCTGCTACATCATATTCAGAATTCGTGGAAGACGAAGATTTAGAAGACCTCTCTGAGAAGTCCATAAAAGACTTGCATAGATTTGTATTATCCTCGGGCTGACTCGACTACCCGGTTTCATAGGTTTTCCCACAGTAGGGGTAATTAGAACCCCAACGGCATCATGACGGATCTACATTGATCTTAGTGTAGCGGGTGCACTGCCTCCTGTCTCACCAGCCCGCTAACCTTACCAAACTTACTCCTTCGTTGTAAGTTGTTGTTTTGTTAGATTCCCTCTACCTATATCCCCGTAAAGCTATAATAGGTTAGGTATAGATGGATTAGGAATGTAGCACCCTATAACCTGTACATAAACCTTTCTTATTATTCCATAGCTCAGAATAGGAACTTAAAAAACCGCACTCCAACAATCAGTGATTGCCATACTGATTTCACTCTGATGTGAGGTGCACTGATTTATTTCTTGCAATATGGACTATAATGACTACCTACAGGTGCATTATCAATCATCGCGCACACACAATCACCTCATATCGTGCTAAGCCTCAAGGGAATGATTCCCTAATCGCTTCCGTATTCGAAAGATGCGCCGCGTCTGCAAACAATTTATTCCTCCCACACTCAGTCTAAGTGCACTTTCTGATTTTTCGTTCATCCTCATCCAGTAGTCGAATGGAGTGTTTGATTCAATGCAATGAATTTTCCACAAGCCTGCTGATGCTTGATGTCTTCTTGGGTCTAGTGCAAAGTCCATGGCCAGGAAAAAAAAGGAGCTTTTAAGATTTCGCACAACTGACATTCGAAGAAAAGAAAAGAGATGTCTTCTACCCCCTCTGCTACTACTTCAATAGATTGAACTTGCCCTCAACTTCTAATGGATGATGGGGGCTCGGGGAAGCGCTTTGCGCTAAGCTACGACTTCGAAAAAAATGCTATTTGTTGATCGTTGAGTAGACAATTTTATTCAATTTCAAATCGCATTAAAGAAAGATTTGTGCGGACTATTATACAGATATTTTTCATCAATTCAATATGTTGGTGTCGCCAATATATAAGTGTTAATAATATACTCAAGTACTGCTTTGCTCATACATATGGACTTCGTGCTTATTTTGGAATAGGTGCCAATATACATAGTATATCCTTCAACCAAAATTCACTTGATAAAGATTTGGAATTGACCTACTGAGCCAGAGCGTTCGATTCCTAACACCTGTTTATGGGATATACTCGTATATTTCATCCACTGGTTCTCGATCCAATGATGTACCAACACCCTCATTCCAAGGCCAGACGAGTCGAAGGATGGTGAAGTGTTTTACTGTAAAATGAATGGAGTCTGGAAACGTTGAAGTATGGTTCCACTAGATCTTACTTATGAACATAATCTCATGCATATGCGTCAAATGATTTAGATGACCAATTCGACGTCAATTTAGTCAAAACGAACACATCGACCGATAAGTTTGATCTGTTATATCGAGAGAGAACTACCTACTTTCACTAACACTAAAACATTTACAGCCGTATTAATAATTGTCGCGTAACTAGTTACATGTTAAGCCTAACTATTGGCAAACATATACGTTAAACTGAAATTGTTATTTATAAACATTTTTAGAAGATAACTAACGCTCCGTAACTTTCATATAACTAACTAACTGTAGGAGGTCTGTTAGCGAGTCAATAGCTCTTAAAAAAACATCGCTCTTGTCAAAATGACAAATAAATTAAATTAAAAAATTTAAAAATTTGTGGAAAAAATGGCTGACCGTTTTTCAGTGTTTTTAAATAGTGCAAATATTTGGTGAATATGTTAGGGGTGGACTCGTTAACCATCGCCCCAGCTCGAAAAATAGTGTAGGAAAAAAGAAAAAATTGTAAATTCTAAACGAAAATATTGATTGACATATGACAATGTTTACAAATAAAACATTGAAAAATAATTTCAATATTGTTTTTTTCAAGCCTAAGACCAATGTATTCAGTCCTTTCAGTTTGAAAATTAAACTAAGGACGAGTAAACTGCTCTACAAGAAATTCATTCCAATCACGTCGAAGAGAAAGAATTATCGCGAAAACAAAAAGAACCAGACAAGAAAAGATGTGAAAGGTGAAAGAAACAAAAGTTGTTTGTATGGACTTGCAGGCCCCCGCGCCCCAGGCGATAATGCCAGTACCATGTGGCAATGTCTCATCTTTTTTATAATAAAAGGAGGTTGCTTTAGGGTAAAGGTGTCAACAGTGAATCAGAGTACACAGTGAATAACTTGCTCTCATAACGTCTCTTTTTATTTTAAAATAAATCTAAAAAAGGGAAAAGAACACATTTTTACTTCCCCTCGCAACAGACTATCAGTCTGCGCTATTGCGATGTCGAAGATGGCTATACTCGTATATTTGTGTTTTCTGCATAGGTACCTAAGTAATTTTTTTTCCTGTTTTATTTTTTATCTTATTTAAAAAGTGTGTATATTATTTGTACTTTTGCTTATATATCCTTGGCAATTCTTTTCGATTTGATTAATTTGGTGAAATATTTTATAAATTATTACCATGTTTTTTGTGAAATGAGAGCAGTGTACCCAGTGAATCAGTTTGAAGTGTTACACAGTAAATCCTTCGATGCTTCAAAATTTTGCATTCCATATGTTAATTTTTCAAATACGGATGTTCGATTGAAGCTTACAGCAATAACTTTTTGCAACTGTTAAGTTTTTTTATTTATTTTTATATTATATTTGAAGAGTTTTGATTTTGATACATATGTTATGAAAAAAACTTGTGTTTTTACTGAATAAATTGATTTTAAATATCCCTGTTTCACTGTGTATCATGCACTGATTCACTGTGTACACCCATAGCACACAGTGGATCACATACGAAGGGTAATTTTAAATATTTTTTTTATTATCTCAGCATAAATAAAGCTTCGGGTTCTTATGATAAAAATGAGGATAAAACATTGAAAAAGCTGTGGAAAAAAATGAATAGCTATACTACTATAAATGCGAGCTCTACGGCGCAAGAAGTAAAAAATGATCCACTGTTGACACCTTTACCCTACTCTTATTTGAGCTATTTTCAAATGAAGGGTTTTGTTTTCTGTGGCATGAGGGCATAGCACACAAAGGATCTGATGAAATTCAATCAAATCTTATGGTAATATGGTCGGACCATTGCTCTGGACAAAATAAATGCAAGTATATCCTGTCTTTATTAATTCAACTGGTACAGATTTGCGATATTAAATCCATAACACAAACATTTTTGATCGTCGGCCACACCCAAAATGAGGGCGACAACATGCATTCGCTGATAGAAAAGAACAAAGCCAGGTGCCTAAAATCAGGTCCGATTTTTACTTGCGATCAGCTTGTAGATACCTGTCATTCAGTTGCCAAAAAAACCAAACCACTTTATAAGGTCCGTCAGCTGCAAACGAATGGGGTGTATGATCTCAAAGATTTGTGCATAAAACAGGAAAAAACTTCCAGAGTATGGGCTGACATTAAGGAACTTCTGGTGGAAAAAAAAGAAAATCCTAACATAGTCCAATACACAACTTCCTTTTCGGACGCCTGTTATAAATGCTTGAACCTAAGTTTATTACCTTAAGGCCAGCCTACCCTAATGGTTCTCCAAAGATACCAACAGCAAAGAAAAAAGATTTAATGGACTTATGTAAGCAAAACGCGACTACAGTTTGCCATCATCAATTTTTTAATAATTTGGAAGGTGAAGAAACAGATAGACCCAAGCCGTCTGTTGTAAAAAGAAGGAAACCTTGAGCCTAAATGTACACTTACTCAGATTATTTATTCATTAAATTCTTTAAAAATTCGTTTAGATATTTAATTTAGAATTAGTCCTGTATGGCACTGGAAATATTTAAAAATCAGAGGGAAACACTTGGACTTATTGCTTTATTGCACTGAAAATATTTTTAATTACCACAAACTATCTTAAAAAAAACTACTTTATTTATAGTTAATTAAATCTTTAAATAAAAAATGTTGTTAAAAATTCAAAGTTCTTCTAATTCCGTTGCAGATTATGAAATATAACTTTGTACGATTAGTTACAAACAAAAGTTTTATCTTCAACTTTTAGATAGCGTTTTCTCGAAAATGTGTTTTTTGATATATCGCTGTATTGTACAGAGGGTGGCTATGATACTTTTTGTCGAGAAAACAAAATACATTATGGGGAATAGATTGGGGATAGAAGTTAGTATGGGACAATCGCATTTGGACAAAAATGTACTGGATAGTGTTACTTCCAATAGGTACAACAAAAAATATGTAAAATTTAAAATTTTTGAATACTTTAGATATTCCGTGCTTACCGCTACACAATTTGAAATTGTGAGTCGGTCCAGTTATAGTTTTGTTGTGAATCGTCAATGCACCGCAAGTGTGCGAATGAAACACATCGACATTGCTATATGTACTTCAGTTATTTCAATTGCATAACTCTAAGTTTTGAATAAGGAATTTTAATTGACCGAGTTACACCCTCTACTGCATGCATTATGATTCAGTGGAGAAAACAAGAAAATCTATTTTTTTTTGTTTTTATTTTAAAAAATTTAAGGATTTAAAAAAAAAATTTACTTATAAAAAAAAAAAATTTTTCCGTTAATAATCGGTATAATATATGGACATTTCAGAAAACGCATTGTACCATGAACTGCACACTTATAACTTGGAAACAAATTCAAGCATTTTACTTACAAATATGTAATATTGCAAAAAAGATTTAATATCTCCATATTGCAACCATCAACAATAGAAAATAAAATGTTTTTTTTTTATTTTTTATTTTTTTGCTATTTCCTAACGATGCGCGCATTGGAACGTAGAACTTGGGTCAGCTAGTACATGTATAAAAAATCAAAAAAATTAACTAACAAGTACATATGTACCTACATATACCTATGTATTTTTACGTATTAAATACAGATATACCTCAGCATAATAATAATGCAAATACATACCTATTAAAAAGACAATCCTATAATCGATTATTCAAAACTATCCAAAATATTCAGAATTATTTTTTTAATTTTTTTACTAAAGTTAAATACATAAGAAATTATACCGAATGGCATAAGCAATATAGTTTGGCAACACAAAAAAAAACCGGCCAAGGGCGAGTGTCACTCGCGCACCAATGGTTCCGTATTTGGCTAAAGTCAAACACTTCAGATATTATTTCAAATCTATAATATCATTCAATCTTTCCCCTGTTCATGAATTCATCACAATTACTTAATATTTTTACTCTCAAAAATTACTCTAAATGTTGTATTAAGATTTTTTTTTCGCCATTGTTGATTTTGTTACATTCGTGTCGTAACAAACAATTGCGGATCCTGTAAATTCATTAAGGATAGGTAGATGTTGAAATGGTGTTAAACAAACTGATTGTTGATTGCACTGACGAACACTCATTTTGATAATAAAGTCTTATGGCGTGGTGTTTCGGCATCAGTGACTGAAATTAACACCAGATTAGACAGACGCCACCAAAACAACATAGCCGCCATAGGCTGTCTAAAGCGAACTGTCTCAATTGAAAAACTATTGACTAAAAATATATTACTTTTATTTTGTTCTGTACTACCCAAAAAAATGTATTATACTCCCCAACGAAATTATGAAGCGGCAGCCCTGGTGTATACCACCAGTGACTCTCTTCTGTCTTTGACAGGGGGGTCAATTGAGCACAACTGCGTAGTAGAGATTAGAACATAATGAGAGCAACGTATTTTACATGGTAAAATTATCTTTTTTGAAAATATCTTGTAAACTATTAACTTTTCGGCAAAACAGTATTCAGCACATATATAGCTAAGAATATGATCTACAAAAAAGGAAATAATGTATATTTTTTTGTGAATCAAAAAATAAACCGTTTTTTGGGTGAATGAAAATATTTTTTTCACCAGATTACTAATTACTCGAAAACCAATCGAAGTATCGCTTCAATTGGTATTTGTCGTGTTACTAGAGCTTTGTGGGTACGGACAGACGGAGAGACATCCGAGCGAAACTAATAAGGTTCCGTTTTTGTCCCTTTGGGTACGGAACCTTAAAAATAGTCTTCCTAGAAATAAATTCGAGCTATTCTTCAGATACTTCAGGAAGTAACCTAATAGAAAATAAAACCAAAAGAATATATACGGAGACAGAGAATGGGCGACATGAATATTCATGTTGCCATAGGGTAAGGTCGGGTGATTTGGAACCATGGATGATTTTATTTTAAAACAAAGACATCTAAATAATCATTTAGTTTTACGTTCCTGAAGGGTGCAGTAGCGACCTGATTTGCTGGTGAAAAATTGGACTTACAAACGAATAAAAAAAAGTGAGTTAATTCGAAAAGTAGTGCACGCTGTTCATTGTTAGAAACAAATTAAGAGCGTATCGTGTGTTCCTGTTTCCACTTACAGTTATTACTGTGGCTTTACGTTTTTACAAATTTTAGTATGTTTCAAGCTATGAATTATTGCATTCAAGTTACAACTTTTTGTTTTTAAATTAAATAATGTGGTAATACATATATTTATGTTTTAAATTAAAATATATCTACCTACATTATTTTTTGAGTTCTAACGAACACAAAAAAATGGTAGCGAATTCTCCCCACTTTACCCAATGGCATCAAAATACCGAAGGGGCCTAGTTGTCCGATGGATAATTGTGATTAAATTTATTAACCCCCTGCAGTGTTTTTGACATCGTCCGTTTGGGGAGTCATTTGGTAGGAAAATTTCATAATCAGTAACGTGCTGTGCCCGAGTAATGTGTGTTTTCGTCGTTTCTCATAAATAGTTGGGCCTTCACAACTTTTACGGCAAACGTTTGAATCCGACAGACTCGTGATGTATATACCTAATACAGGATAAGGCAAATGAAAGAATTGCTACAATTAGCATAATAACATATTATTATTGCTAAAGCCAAAAGCCGATGAGGTGTGACTATTAAATATGCGTATAAGCAGTTATTAATTCAGGTATGTGGTATAAATGTGGACCGACCTCGGACAATATTATCCGCGCAATGGCTTTGAAGCATTGAATGGTTTATTTTTTTTATTTTTGAAAGGGAATTGATTGTACTCGAGGCTAATTTTTGTTCACTCGAGCCATTGTCCATGTTGACAAAAATTTCACAGCCATATAAGATAATCGGTAATATGAACGAGCGATCGATTTTCAATTCCAAATTTTTCGATGACACCGATATACATATGTACATCCCAACTAATATTTGTAGGAAAAATTAGCCCGAAGTTCTTTCAACTATAAATTAACATTCTTTAGGCTTAGGATGTTGTTTCGATCGGAACAATCTTAGATCTCTTTAAGCTGGGAAACTTCGTAGACCCATTTGTTCAAATTCAAATTTAGCATTTTTCGGTTGAACGTAACTCACAGAACTATTGAATAAATTTACAACGTTTTTGAGGCGTTAATACCATCGTACACTTAACCAAGTAGGTATATCATTAATTGACCGAGCCGTTGAGCACACAAGGCAGCTACTCACACCTTTATGAAATGATTTGTTTAAGGCACTGAAATGGAAATGGCAAAACCCTTCACAATCCATGAAATGATTTTTGTTGATTGATCCTGAGAAATTTAAATAAATCAACCAGCATCTGGTCATGCATTGTACGGGCCGGCACACAAATCCAACGAGCTCTTATACTTCCCTTACAATAATTGCTGAGGCTAAATTATTTTTTAACACATTTTTTTTGACATGAGATCAATCACCTTATCTGGATCCACATTAATATCCGAATGAACAGATATCATAGCAAGTGAGCTTAATCTGGCATTCCTCATAACATAACGTTTCGGGACACTGTTTTTATCCTTTTCATAGTTGAAAAGCTTCTTTCAACATATTAGCTTTTCTATTTCGTTCACTCGCTCAACTACAGCAAAACCTGCGAGCAGAGCTTGAAACGATTTGAAACGATGGTAGAACGTTTTCATTGACCATGAATCTGTCCGTAATAATTCGTATTAACGAATCTATGCAAGGAATCAGTAAACCAATCTAAAATAGGCTTCAGTAGAAGAGGTTTCTGGATTGGAACGCATTGTCTGTTTTAATGAAATTCTTGGAGCTCTTAATTGAACTTCAAATAGGCCCTATCGGCAAGTTGGGATGCGGATTGAAAGGCATCTCTGAAGAAATCGTCGGCATTTTCTCTGATGTTCTTAAGAGAATTCAGAACTTCTTTTGTGCTGTTGATTGCAGAAATGAAATCCAAGTATTTGTTCTGTAGGAAAACTAGTAAGCAGCGTTGAACTGAATAGTTTTTAGGATGCAATCAGTCTTAGGTTAGGTTAGGTTTAGAGTGGATACGGCAGAGCGACCCCTGCAGTACCCCACTTAGGTCCATATGGACCCCCCTTGTTGGGGGGTAAGCCAGCGTGGTTTTCGATGGTATTTATTCCTTCCTAGTTACTCGACCTTGTCCAGCCATCCAGATGTATTTATGAACCTGCAGGGAAATTACTTTTTTTTGCTTTCGAAGACATCGCCTACGTTCTGCTTATTATTTTTTCAAGACTTATTGGGATGCATTTGAAGAGCTCTACAAATTAATTAATACTGTCATGATCATGACTTTCAATAAATCTTGTTTCACAAAGGCGTAGAAGTCGAGCTTTTCGGCTCTCTGGTGCGTGTTTTTTAATGAAATTTTTAAAAGTTTAATTTGCATTTGAATGGTTGCGGAAGAAGTTGGCTATTTCACTAACTACACCAAGGCAATTGCAGAAGTTGACATATCATAAGACAGAGCCAGGTTCAACGATTTCTTGCACAGTGTATATACCTAGCGTTTGGATACTATTGCCTAATTCTGCACTGTACTCCACTTAAGTGACCTGCCATATTTGCAGCTCCGTCATAGGCCCACACAATAAACTATACCTAACTGGATAGTCTCCTTATTTTTGTAAATTTGAATTTATATTATAGAAGGTTTTAGTTTTTATTTTTTCATTCCCTCAAGCCTGCCTAGGGTCCCTTAAAGATCTATAATTATCAACTTGTGCTTCCTCTAACAACTGGTGATGCATTCAATAAAAGCGTTTGCTAAAAGTGTGGAAAAAATAACAAATATGCTCTCAACCAACACTGTTACTTAAGAATCTCCTCAACGGGTTTTCTTTTCTTCTTCGCCAACCATTTTCAACAAATATGACGATTAGAGCTTTCCATTCACAATATTATTATAATACCTACATACATCATTTTCGTTGCCTCGAAAATGCTTTCCATATGGCCGTGATATTTTCCATATAGGTTTATAGCCCCAAAAGAAGCTCTATACAACTCCAGACACCTTCTCATAACCTTCTCTGGTAACATATTTCAATGTCATACCTACCCAGGATATTATTGTTAGTAAACTATGTGAAAATCGGCCATAAATATCTAATGTATTGTAATTATCACACAACGACCTATTGCATGCGGAAAGTTTCATGTGAGCCATAAAGAAAACGAACTACAGGACACCCGCACTTGCCCGAAACGCCTTACATTTTTGACACACCAGTTGGTAGATAATAAATTTCTCATAATTATACTATTTTGCAGGAGATTAATATGCATTTTTAATTACACGGCTTGGGTTGGCATTAGCGCGATGCTCGCATGAAAATGTTACTGCCTGGGGTGTAATTACGTTTGGAAAGCCTTTTATTACTTTTATTTATTAAGGCAAGAATGGTCCAAAGTTTACCAAAAGCCCACAGAATCCGGACAACGTACTTTGTGACACACTTATCACTCCTTCTGGAAACGGCTTACATACGGGGTGATAATTTATATCCGCCCTAGGATACACAACTAAAGACTTTGAATATTTTAGAACGGTTAACCAAAGTATTAATAAGTTCCTTGTATAGGTATGTACGTAAATAGAGTAGGTAGATGACGTAGTAAAAAAGTACACATTATGTCATAGGGAGGTGATTGTTTATGGATTCATTAATGAATCAGCAAAGGCAAATGATATGAATTCCTATTAAAAAGTACGTATCAACAGTAAATCAGCATTTTAAAGAAGGGACTGAGTCCATCTGGTATCACCTTTTGGAAAACGTTAACATATTTTACCAATTTTAATTCTCAAATGTTTTGCTTGGGGACGAAATGAAGTGGATGTCAGGTGTGCCCTGTGTCTTTTTGTCCTTGTAATAGATTGACTCTTACTTATTTCCTTCATAAATGTTTTCAATATGTTAAAAGTATGAATGAGAGCTTACTTACACTTGAAAGAGTTTCTTTTATTTATTTATTTATTTACAGTACCTACCATTCATTGAGAAACCATTTCACTATTCTGGGGCTGGGGTTCAATTTTGTCGACTTTTTCTAACAAAAGGGAGAAAAGGGGGAAGGGATTTTTTGGGGGAAAACAATTTAAAAAGGGGGAAAGACATTCAAAATTTTATTTAAATAAAGTCTTCGAAAGACTACACTAATCTTTTTGGCTGGAGTTTTGTACACACTAGATTTATTTAAAAAAAATGATTATTATGACTTTGTTTTAGAAAAAGGCTGTTTAAGACTTCATAATCGTGCAATACACAAACTTTGTACTTTAAGGTATGTACGTACATATTATATTTTTAAATATAATTCCTATTATTTTTTGTTTGAAACTTAAATAAGAGCTTTTGTTTTTTAAGAAAAAAAAAAAGGATTTTTGTTTTTTTTTAAAGGGGAAAAATATCGTTTTGGTGTTAAAAAAGCGGAATTTTTTTTCTTTATTCTGGGATCCCTGGGTTAATCTGAATCTATGAATGGGAAACAAAAGAGAAAATAAAGAGAGGAGGTTTTCAGTACCGAAAAGTAATTTTGTTGTGACCGTCTCCTTAAGACTGAGACCATTTCACAAAAACACACCATGAAAATAACCACTTGTGTGGGAGAGCTACATATTAAGTTTTTACTGTACCTACCTATCTATAAAACTTCTAAAATGCTCATATTACGATTGATTGAATTTACAATTTCTTCTTTTTTTCTAATTATTATCCGAAAGTAATCAAGGACAGGATCTAATATACAAATTTTTACAAGGAAATTTCAAAATGCATATCTTCTGGCACATCAACTATTCCTAAAATTTGTCTGCTCTTATTTCAAAATTGAAAAAGGAATATATCAAATAGTTGCATGTTTTAAGAAATCTTAAAGCTTCAAATTGGGGCACTAGCGCTATTTAAAATAGCCTGGCTATATCAGATATCTGCCGCAAAGTGGTATTCGACATTTGCCACGACAAGTTTTTGGATTGTGGTTGCTTTTAAGTGCAAACTCAACTTTTGGTTGTTCATAGCTAAAGCAGGTTTGGGCTCAACTTAGAATACTTTTCACTTTTAAAATGTCTCCATGGAGAACATGAAATTTGTCTGTTAAAGTTTGCCAAGCACATAAAACTTTCTTCCATTTGGAGCGATACGAGATTCAGTGCGGGATAGACAAAGATATAGCATCATCGTTAGAGGCATCATTAATATTATCGGCAATTTGTTCTCGATGATATAATTTTCTTCAATGCCACTCAGATCTAATGTATGAAATATTAATTATTATTCGCGATGAAATATTAAATATTATTCACGACTATCCACCTCTGCGGATTCTGCGTAACTGCTTTTGGTCCTAGTCAATACTAGAAAAGACTCGCAAAAGCGCAGATTCCCCTCTTTAGAAAGAGACAACATTATCTTCTTCTCTTTTGTCAGCTTACCTGATCATACTAACAAATAGTCAACTTTCCTTGATTATATCATACCCTTCATAGCATAAGGAAAATCAAAAGAGAAAGAGAACGCACATACGTTTAATACGGTATCCTTTGTTTATTTTATTTTTTATTTTTAAGAACTTGTTATCACTCTAACACGGCCATCCTGACCTCTTCATCGCCCTCGATGAATTCTTCACCCTGTTTGTCGGTGGCTTGTCCTTTGATAGTTGCTATAGTCTCTGTAAACAAAGGTAAGCAAACGAGAACTATCATAGAATCATGTCTCAAAGCTTATCAGAATAATTATGAAATCAGTCCCATCAGAGAATCACATCTCAAGACTACCAAAATATTTTATGAAATCAGTCCCATCAGAGAATCACATCTCAAGACTACCAAAATATTTTATGAAATCAGTCCCATCAGAGAATCACATCTCAAGACAACCAAAATATTTTATGAAATCAGTCCCATCAGAGAATCACATCTCAAGACTACCAAATATTTTATGAAATATATCCGAGAAGTATATGCCTACCATTTACATTTTCCACGGTAGAATCTGTATTGCTAACGTCTATTGGACGAAGCAGTTCTCTAGCCGCTACTATAATCGTCCTGCTGTTTCTCTTCAGAAGTTTATACCTATCATTGGGTAGAATACCCACAACCTCATAGGGTCCTCGGAAGTGTACATCTAGTTTTGATTTTCGAATTTGATTACTTTTATACAAGACCATATTACCAATTTTGAGTGTTGTCGGTTTGCATTTCCCCTTGTCAAAACGTATCTTCATTTTTTTGGCATTTTCGTCTATTCGTTTTGCAGCTAGGGCTCGTATTGCCTCAACATCGTCAAACATCGGTTCTATATTTAAATGGCTTAGAAGGGCACTAATCTCCGGCGTGCGGCCATCAACACCGGTTAGTATTTTCATTGGTGAAAGTCCGGTGGTTTTATTAACTGTAGTATTTAGTGCCAGTTGCACTCGGCTAACGTAACTAGTCCATTCCAAATTAATATTTAAATTAGTCCTCAACAGGTTAGCGACGGTATCCACGAATCGCTCGACCTGACCGTTAGCTCTGCTTGTGCCAGGAGCAATTGTATGGTGGTGAATTCCATATACCCCACAAAACCCTTTGAATTCGCCACTAGTGAAATTAGTTCCCTTATCACTGATGATACGACAGGGCACACCGAATAATGTAACAAAATCATTCATTAAGCGTATGGTTTCAGTAGCTTGTAGTGATTTGCACGGTGATAAGATCACAAATTTCGTGAAAGAATCAACGATAATTAGGATGTACCGATTATCGGTTCTTGCAACCCCTTTGAATGGACCCATACAGTCGATGTGTATGGTGTGAAACGGTATCGGCAATTTATCGATAGGATGCAACTCGGATTGCTTCTTTCCCGACGGTCTTTTCGCAACCAGGCAAATAAGACAGGATTCCACAAATTTTTTTACATTTCTTGTCATGGAAGGCATCCAAAAGTATTGTCTCATTTTTGCTAGCGTCTTCTCCCATCCGATATGACAATTGTCCTCATGACAACGTCTCATCAACGACAAACGGCATTGTTTCGGGATATACAATTTTTTACCTTCTTCAGTATTCCGATAAAGCAGACCATGTTTAAGTGAATAGCGAACATTTGCATCTGTGTCGCCAGCATGAATTTGATCAATAATTTCCAGAACCTCTTGATTCATATTTTGTTCGATGTTAAGCCAGTTTTCAGACAGACTGTTCAATTGATGGCAAGTTCGTACTGGTGGGTTTCGACTGAAATAGTCAGCATGTTGCATAACCTTCCCCTTGCGGTACTGGATTTCGAACTCAAAGTCCTGGAGATAAATCCACCATCTGGCTACTCTAGGTAAAATATCCTTTTTTTCCTTTGTCGACCTCAAAGCGTTACAGTCCGTAACTATAACGAATTTGATACCAAGCAAATAGGTACGAAAATGTTTGACGGAGTTGACGACTGCTAACGTCTCTAGTTCGTAGCTATGATACCTGGTTTCATAGGGTTTTGTAGCTTGACTGTAATAAGCAATTACATGGCGCTGTCCGTCTATTGCTTGCATCAATATTGCACCAAAACCAATCGAACTCGCATCGGTATGAAGCTCCGTTTTCCGTGTTGGATCAAAAATAACTAAAACTGGCTTTTTAGTGAGTTGACTGATAATATAGTGCCTGGCTTCCTCACACTCCTGAGTCCATAGAAATTTTACTCCTTGTTTCGTAAGTGATGTGATGCAATTTGTTTTGGCTGCGAACCCGGGGATAAATCTACGAAAGTAGTTCGCCAACCCCATAAATTGACGGATCTCTCTTATGTTTGACGGAACAGGTGCCCGAACAAGTGCATCTACTTTGGATGTTCCCGGCCTTATTCCTTCGAAACTAATCTCACGCCCCAGGTACTCTATTTTTGTCTGAAGGAAATGACACTTGTCGACATTCAGAGAGAATCCACAATCAGTCAGTGCTTTCAGGACGGTATCTAGTCTTTCCAAACCCTCACAAATCGTTTTTGATGGAATTAATACATCGTCTAGATAGACAAGAGCAATGTTATCCTTGAGATCGCCAAGCGCTTTGTTAATAGCTCTTTGAAACACTGCGGGGGCGTTTGCTAGGCCGAAGGGCATCCGTAAATACTCATAATGCCCGTCCGGCGTTACGAAAGCTGTTTTTTCTATTGCATTATCGGCTACCGGAATCTGGTAAAAACCAGAAGCCATATCCAGTGATGTGTAGTACCGATATCCAGATAATCTATCAAGCTGGTCTTCGATTCTAGGCAATGGAAAACGATCCTTTACCGTAATACGATTAAGGGCCCTGTAATCTACACACAAACGATTTTGGCCGTTCTTCTTTCTAACCAGTACAATCGGACTAGCAAAAGGTGAATGACTATCCTGTATAATGTTGTGTGCTTTTAAATCAGTTATGATTTCGTTTACAACCTGGCGCTCCGAGAATGATAATCGGTAAGGCCTATAATTAATGGTGGAATTTGATTGCAGTTTTATATTAAGTTCTCCAGACGATACGACTGCCGATGGATACCCCTGAACAACAAAATCTCTATATTTATCGACGACATGATGAACCTGTTCTTTATATTCATCCGGCGTGTTTAGGACTCTTGTTGTTTCAACAACATTGACAAAGGATTGGCTTATTGGTTTTCGTCGGATTGTGGATCCTGTGCTATCAACTTTTATTTCCAAGGCAGGGTCTTTGAATACGTCACGACCTATTAACATGTCACAGCTCAGGTAATTTGAGTCAATAATGTGAAAGTTAACCTCAATTATTAAATCCTCAAATTCTACTAATAGATCAGTCTGCTTTGTCAATAGAATGGAACTCAAGCCAATACCTTGAACGGTTAAAAAGTGAGTCGATGTTCTTGCACACAGTTTTTTAGCCGTATCAGCTCTGATTAGGGAGCAATCTGAGCCGGTATCAAGAAGGCAACGACAAACAATACCATCAACAACAACAATGGTATCACCACTGGACTTCACAGTATTACTGCACAGGCTAACTCTTTTCCTATCTGCCCGTTGTTTGGCCCAACAGGTATTCTCTTCGTGTCCCGCTTTGCCACAGAAATCACAAATGTTTGAAATTGTTTTTTGTTCCGCTGAATTACTAATATTCTGTGTTGTCTGTGATGTGGGTGACTGTGAACAATTTGCTTTGATATGCCCTATTTTACCGCAACCAAAACACTTCTTGTTTGCAGCTAAGCGTGGGCGTTTGGGGGCAAACATTGCTCCATCAGCACGCTTGGAAATCGAAGGATCTTTAACAGTCATGTCATTTCTGTTATTGTAGCTAGTATTGTTAAATCCACGTTTGTGCAGAGGAGATTCAACTATAGACGACAGATGATCAATAAGAGTTTGCACAGTGGGTGGCATAACAAAAGTTAGTGAATTTCGAAGGCCAACGTTTGCAATGCACCCTATGACTATTCGAATAACTTTGTCTTCAGGTATCTCAAAAGGCAAGCGGCTAATCTGAGATACCTTCTCCATAACAAAGTCCGTATATGTGTCGAAGTTGCTGCTTTCAATATTTGATACCTGTCTCAACTGTCTTACAATATCTGATCCACTTGAAAAAGTATGAATAATTGAAGCACGTAAATCACTCCAGGCGTAGTGCTGGTATCCATACTTTTCATACCAGGACTTAGCTCTACCGATAAGGGCCATCTGCACCCGAGGGAGGACATCAAAATCCTTCAATTTATCCCTATCAATTCGAGTGTCCACGTCCTTACACCACTGTATTATGTTTACCCTTGAATGGTCGGGATCGTAGGCTGGGAATCCAGCAAATTCGGTGGAATGACGTTCTGTTTTTGTCACTGCGGCGTTAATAATGGAGTTAAGTGCATCAAGCGTAATGAGTGGATAATTACTTCCAGTGGACGGAGCACTAGGTCCTGCTCCTGCATTTGTTTCAGACATCCTCTCGCCTGTTTCTGACTCCCTTTCCGTGCCAACGATACTCGATCCCTCAGCCATTAAAATTAATTAAAATAAAATCACTCACCGTTTGAATCCAACGGTCAGTAATCAAAGTTACCCGGTAGCCAGACCACAGGCACACGAATACTGTTACTGTAGTAGTGTAGTCTCTTACACGCTAGGCAGGCTCCGACTTAGGCACACTAACACAACGATCAACACTAATATTATTTTGTTACTGTTACTGTAGTAGTGTAGTCTCTTACACGCTAGGCAGGCTCCGACTTCGACACACTAATACAACGATCAACACTAATATTATTTTGTTCAAACAAATTGATGGGTACAGTTTCATGAACACTGTCTGTATACAGAACCGAAAGCTGTATCTCACTCACACGAACGCTATAAGGATAGTCTCTTACACGCTGGACAGGCTCCAACTTGGGCACACCAATACAGCGACCAACAACCGATATATATTTTTTTTTTTTTTTTTTTAAAACAAGTTTATATGCACAATTTCACTAAAACTTTAATTATAAAAATTTCACATATGCCAAGGCATATAACCATAAGCACATTTGCTTGAAAACATATAATATGTTTAATATGTTTATTTATTATTGTTTTTACTAAATTTGCTTTACGGTAGGGTCTATCCCACTTCTGATGAAATATTAATTATTATTCGCGATGAAATATTAAATATTATTCACGACTATCCAGCTCTGCGGATTCTGCGTAACTGCTTTTGGTCCTAGTCAATACTAGAAAAGACTCGCAAAAGCGCAGATTCCCCTCTTTAGAAAGAGACAACATTATCTTCTTCTCTTTTGTCAGCTTACCTGATCATACTAACAAATAGTCAACTTTCCTTGATTATATCATACCCTTCATAGCATAAGGAAAATCAAAAGAGAAAGAGAACGCACATACGTTTAATACGGTATCCTTTGTTTATTTTATTTTTTATTTTTAAGAACTTGTTATCACTCTAACATGTATTTAGTTTGTTTTAAAACGTAAACTGGAGGAACACCTTCAATAACTCGAAGTAAGAACAGCATAAGTAAATTAAACACGCCACTCACTGGCAGATGAGACTGATGTTTTTTGAGATTACTTTGACTGGCGCCAAAATGCTTAAAGTTTCAGGAATTATGTACTTTCGAACGCTTAAATTGTGCATAGTGACCCAGGACTAGCTGGCTAAAGTGACGATAAATGAATAAATACATAATAGGTATGTAAGCCAAGTGACGATTGTGAAAATATATAAACTAAATTTATTTGTTCCCTCACTGATTGACCGAAAACGAAAATAAAATAACATCCGCAAAGGTTAGTCCGCTGACACATACGTATTCCGCTACTTAGTGATCCTATTTGTAGATTTCAACAAATGAGAGTAAAGCGAAGTGTCAATAAAAAATAAAGATAGATTATTCCGATCTCTACTTTTAAAGATAATAGACCGTTCTTTCTAGCTGTACGGCGCTAGTAGTATGTGACACTTCATTTTAAAATCATCGAATGTCTGCCATGGTCCGTTGCGACTAGTTTTCTGTGCTAAAATTCAATGTCAGTCTATCGATTTTGATATGGATTATACATTACTATTGTTCCATTATTTTAACCAGTACTCCAGCCCTGGTCTAACCTATAAAACGTCACTGTAAAAGGCGGTACAGGAGCAACGATGAATAGGAACAGATTAAATGGAAGAGTTGGCATATATGTAAATAACTATGTCGGTATGTGAATATTCAATAACTTAAAAAAAGAAACGAACAGTTTCCATTGTAGAGTGTTTTTATTTGGTGCATACTTTACAATTTATTTCTTTTCAAATAAGTCATCAAAGAAGTGCAGAATACACCTTCTTGATGAAACCAGTAACAACCTTTTTCACACATTTGTTGCTAACAAAATGAGCCAACATTCACTGCTATCGACACCGAAAAGTGTTATCAGAAGATTGCTTTAGCTTCGTTCTGATTTTCTTAAACAATTTATTTATTAAAAAATTCAAAAAAATTATGTTGTTTTAAAAAAAAAAGTAAGCCTTAATATGGCTTCATATGCAATAAGGATTACATTCATTAACTGAAAATGGAAATATTAGATAGATAGATAGATTAAGAGGCGGGAGAGCCTTCAAAAGTGGCCTATTGCGCCTTCCCAATTTCCAGTGACAGTCAGGAAGACAAAGATCTTCTCTGGGTGTAGATATGTCTCCAAAGGTTGCTGAATTAACAATTTCATCCCCTAGGATGTTTTTCTTAAGGCGACATAAGGTCGGACCGTCGGACAATCTATGAGTATGTGAAGAGAGGATTCGTCACTCTCAAGACAGTATGCAGATAGGATCTGGTGAGACCCCAATGCGGTGGAGATGCCTTTTTCACGTGACCATGGCCACTGATTATTCCTGTAAGTTTCCTCAGACTATTTTTGTTCAGATTCATCAGGAAGAACGATTTTCTGGTGGAGAATTAATGAAACAAAATTTTGGTGCAGTTCTGCCCAGCTGTATTTTGTCAATTCTCGTTTGACTCGATGCTAGATAGGTTCTTAATGTAGTTCCTGAAATTGTTTCTATTGACTCCGCAGAAGGGTTCATGTCCGATGGTTGCTCCGATTTGAGCCAGTGAGTAGTCAGCTGATTCATTACCTATACCCTCAAATCTAAGTTTTTCTTAGAAAGTTCGTAGATGGCTGTGAATGTTTCTAAGATAAGTTTAGATTTTAAGACAGATGAGTCAGGAGCTTTGAGAGCTGCTTGGCTATCTGAAAAGATAAATGTGTTTTTCCCCCGTGTGTTAGAACTTAAATTTATTCTTGTGCAATGGTAGATTGCAAGGACTTCTGCCTGAAATATGGATAAGTTTTTCCCAAGGCTGACTGACAAGTTCACCTGGGGCGACTCACTATATTCCAGTCCCTGACTCCATCTTAGAACCCTCTGTGTACCAGATGACATCAAGTCGTGATGGATTGGGTTTATAATTTTCTCATTCTTCCCTAGTTGGAATAATTATGGAGAAGTTTTTATAGAAGCCATATATCGGTAGCATATCATCAAGAGGCATGCTGAATGGGCTTGAAGGCTCCATGGTGTCAAGTAAAGACAGATGACCTCCATGATAGCAATAGGGGTCAAAGTTATTCGAATGCACCAGACGGTAATATTAAGACGTCCATTACTTTAATTATTTGGCACCTTAGATAATTTCAAACAATGCATAACAATAACAATAAATAATTGGCGCAACAGATCCGTAGGGCTAGGGCCCCTAGGCCTAGCTTCTCGCAACCATTCGTTTTGTCTGGGTTTTCATTTTTGGGACGAATGGAAGTCATCTACAATTTTATGCCGAGTACACTATAATTGAAAATCACTTTCATGAAGTGAAAAATAGCCTTAAGTTGTTTTTTTTTCGGGTTTTGAGCCTAGTACCCCCAAACGGCTTAAAATCATTAGGTATTATTATAGAGATGAAGGAATCACTTAATGGTTTCCCACATATTGCAGTGGCCTCGATGAAGGTATTTGGACACATGACGGTAAATTACAATGCCGACAAATTAATTCATTTCGTTTTCTTTTAATATTACTCTACAATAAATGTAATTACAACAAAAATCAGCTTTGTATTCAAAGCTTTCACGATTTTTGGCTATTCGGTAACTGCCATAAAATTTAAATTTTCCAAAAAAAAATTGTTTTCTTAAGACCTGTTTTTTTTTTTTAGGTTGGGGCAACGACGGCTTCGTTTTCGAGTTCAGACTCTGTGACAGTCTGTTACATTCACTGTAAGGAAATCGCTATCACCATTTTCAGCATTTAGTTGGGGCTCAAATTCTATATCAGAGTCTGGTGCTAGATCGTTATCACTCACTGATAAATCCCCATGATTTCTAAAATTCATTGCTGAAAAAAAAATTGAATACGGCACCAAAAAGATAGAAATCAGTTACAAAGAAAGAAATATCCACAAATGCATACGAAGCCATATATGGAGTAAGTAATAGAAACGCTAATAAAGCTATACTAATTTTTTTTTTTTTCATTCAAAATGTATTGGTAACAATTAGAATTCAACATTTTTCCCAAAATAAACATCTTTATTCACTTTACTTACCAAATAAACACAGCACTTAAAATGATAATTTAAGACTTAATTGCAAAGATGAATATTCCTGTCGTAGTTGTTTGGCAGATACCTAGAATATTTATCGTTGTGTGTGAAGAATTTACAGGGGAAGAAAAAATACATCACAAAGCCATAAATGGCTTCGTATTCGGTAAAGGGTTAAAACAACCGCATACGGTGCCGTGACATAAGGCCAAGCGTCGTAAGGCCAAATCTCGAAATTTGGCCTTATGTCCCTTTGTGAAAGTGACACTAGGCCGAATTATTGCATTTGGCATAATGTCGCTTAGGTAAAGTGTCATAAAGCCAATTTGGCACTATGTCACTTTGGGTTTTGTGATTTTTCTTATCATCGTACTATACAATTAATAAACAGTGGAAAATGTATGGGGGGGGCATTCTGCCCCCCTGCAACCCCCCTGCTTGAATTCTCTGTTTAGGGGTGGGAGTAGTTGCGAGTTTGGGTATATGCAAATAATTTGATTTTGTTTTCCAGTTAACATCAACAAATTCTCGAATTGTAGGTGGGAAATAATTTCATAAAATGTTGGTGATGCTATTACCCACTTCAAGTGGGTTGTTGTTGGTTCATTTCGCCTAATGTCACAAACTAGTTTGGCCTTATGACACTTTCTCAAAGTGTCATATTACCAAATGCTAGAATTTGGCTTTTTGTCACTTTCACAAAGGGACATAAGGCCAAATTTCGAGATTTGGCCTTATGACGCTTGGCCTTATGTCACGGCATCACCGCATACCATTTACCAGGGGTCGAATCGCCACTTCCGTGAACGAGCTATGTTGAATTATGTTTATTATATATGTGAAACAAAAACAAATTCCGTCTCGTAATGCTCGTTCACGGACGACGCGATTCGACCCCATGTTTTCTGCAGGTTATGTTTAAAATTGTTCTGAATCTACGTTTCAAAAACATGTCTACTCAAGACAAATGGTTAATAAATGGCAAAGTGATTCGATTTTTACTAACGACCCTGTATAAGTATATACAAATGGCAAATAGTCTTACGAGTTATGTTTTATGTATGTATATGAAAGCGGACACTTGATGAGAAGTTTCTTCGGACAATATTTAGTAACTTCTAGATTGATTGAACAGCTCGCTGTAATCAGAATCACACCAAAAACATAAATGCAAAAAAAAAAACGAGCTAAGTTCTTCTATGAAAACCTCTATGTAACAAGTCAGCCATGAAAAGTAGATACTGAAATCTAAAAGTACGCAAAGTTTTTACTTTATGAATATTTAATACCAAATATTGAAAGTAAAACAATACCGAAATAACTACAAATTAACGGAAAAATTGTATTATTTAATGATTACTGACTAAAATCGAACCAATAGTGAAATTCGGTGAGGCGCCTGTGTTTGATCAGCTTAGCAAATATTCCGAGTTTGAAGTTTCTGACTTCATTTGTGCTGAAGATGGAGGGGGGTAGAAAATCGCCTGAATTTGTTTCTGTGAACTTGGCTTGGTACTACCGTGACCTTTGATCAAAGTATCGGCCTCCAAAACAAACGATTACACACGTCCCCAAAAGAAGATGTTAAAAACCCTATCAAAGAGGTGTTTTTGACCTTCCGTACTTGAAGATTCAACCTCTAACATTGAAAGAGATAACATAACATTGTTGGTAAGCATGAAACGGAAAGATAACGACTAGGTATCAACTAAATGATTTAGCAGTAGTCGGTGGTACCGTGATAAGTAGCAGTTGGGATCCACGCAGCTCAGAGACCGCTAATCATTGAGCCGCCCCCTCCTAACTTTATAATACGAGGAAGATATTCAACTTGCTAAATCTCTTTAATGGTCTTCCTTAAAAATTAATAAACTTCCCTCGCGTGTCTAAATACATATTTCCGCTATCTCGATCCTTTGAAGAAGTTCACTGTAGCACCGGAAGCGAAATCAGCTAAGTCCTTTGAAAGAATTTATAGATGTCTTCAAGGAAATTCCACTTAAAAATTAATTTAAATGTCCAAAACACTGTTGCAACCAATTATCGTAAACAGTCATAATCGTTTTCCTGTTTATATATTCTTCGTAAAATCTTCTCTTATTGAAGTTCTCAAAGGAGATACAAATTACAATTGACAAGGAGCAAGCAGTCCATCCAATCACTCTCCTCCAGCCTTAGTCGCATCTGTTAAAAGCTCATCCGGCGAACGATACAAATTTGCCAAACGACTCATCCCACAGACGGATAAAGGGCGTAGCTACTCTTAGTCAATATTAATAAAATATGATTAATGAATCTTTTCCAACGGAAAATAAGACAAAAGGCAAACAACAAGCCAAGGACGAAAATTTCGATAGTATAGTCTGAACTTTTCATCCGCCATTTTGAAGTGTCAGACGATTTTTTTTTTTATTTTTTTTTTCAAAATATCCCAATTACCACAGCTAGTGTGAACTTATTTCATATAAATTTTTAATATCTCTAATTTTAGTTGCCTCTGTTTAATGGGTTAATTATAGAGCAGGTTCTGATATAATGGACACGGAGACTGGTTCACTGATGCCACAGTCTGTCGCACGGATGTAGTGCGCTTTGGAGTAGTATCCGTTTTGGCCGAAAGCCAACTTTTAATGGCCTGTGAGCAATGTCGTGCCAGAGGACGTGCAACAATCTCATCGTCCTGCAATTTGCACTATACAACAAAGAAAAGAAGACGATGGAAAAGGATTGTGAAGACAGACCCGAAAATTGGCCAAACGGAGGAATGCGATTCGGCAGTTTTGTGCGATTTCTTATTGTGTCATGAAAATTTAAGTTGCACTTCTATGCGGATTGGCAGGAACGTCGAGCTGTTGCTTGCCCCGTGCATAGTAACTGAATAATTTGCGAATTCATCCCTTTTAACTGTGAGATAAGCAATGATTGTTGACTGTCACGAGAGCGGTTACGTTTGTTGCTAGCCCAACGAATTGTAATATTCGGTACACGTTGCCTCGTAATTGGTAGTTAATTTTATTTCAAGCTGCCGAGTCTCGGTAATTAATATAATTTCAGCGCTAGTCACATAACTTTAGATATATTTATCAGATGCTTCATGAATAATTGCTGGTCTTGTTCGAAGAGAAACCAATGGGGACTCGATAACTCAGTTTGTGGCTGTTTATTGTGTATAAACCATTCAATGGGATTTCTACTTTTTACCGCAGTTAATTTTTGAAAATTAACATTTTACATCATTTATCATTTCGAAGTTGTTTGTGCCGTTTTGCCGGGGGTAAAAGTTGTGAAATTGTTTCCAAGAGACTATCACTATAAATCGTTCTCTTTGAACGGCTTTGTTTGTTTTAAATAATGGATGAAGTCGAATAATAACTTTGTGTCTTTCGGTGGTGGTCGAGGCATCCGTCCCTTTGCTGCTCACTAAATTTGGTGGGTTATTTTAAATTATATATTCGAACTTTGACTGCAGGAAATGAAAATACGAAAATTATGTGTTTTCGGCATTCCGCACCAGAAGCCATTATTACAAAACATCAATATTGTGTTTTGTATGAATATATGTGATGCATCCTGGTTTTGAATGCTTTACTGAGCTTAATACTTTCGCCCGTAACTATATAAAAACTATAGTATAGCGTAGGTTAGGTGTACAAAAAGTATACAAATAGGAAAATTTGATTCAGCTCGGTAAGCAGTTAAAATAAAGATGATAACCGCGTAGATATTTTATTTTTCTGGGCCCTATTCCACAAAACAATTTATCAACTTTTCACTTTGCAATTAGAAATTTGTACGTCAATTTGCAAAACTTTGTGTTCCTCAAAACTATAAAATTTGAAAAGTGTCAAGATGAAATTGAAAGTGTAATTTGCAAAGTATTTGCATTTTTTATATTCTCTTTGCAATTTCTGTTCCACGTACGTTCTCGGTTGTAAGAAGAAATTATAGAGACCAAATTAATTTTTCGGGATTACAGTGTAAATGCAAGTTGGTGGGGCAGCGTTCACGACTCAAGGGTGTTACGGAATGCGGCTGTAAGTCAAAGATTTGACAATGGATGTAGACCATTCCCGAATACTGTTGTTTTGGGCGATAGTGGTTCCGGACTGAAAAAAACTGGTTGATACCACCATAACGGCGAAGTCCAGATAACCCTGCTGAAGAGGTTATCAATCGTTGCATCGGAAGGAGTAGCACATGTAGCAAAATAACATGCCTACAAAGCGGCGAAAAAGAAAGAGCAGGAACAATGCTCGGAAGTTTTACCAAAAGGTAAAATAACGTGTCAAATGGCAACAAGACCCGATCAGAGGTCTGTATAGACGAACAAGGAAAACTTGTAATAGAGTCACAGTCGGTGCTGAGGACATAGAAAAACTATTTCTGCAGACTGTTAAACGGCGAAGACGACAAAAATTACGCTGTCAGGAAGAATGAACCATTCAACCTGTGCGATGGAAGCCAATATGAGGATAGCAAAATTCAAGCGGAAGTCCAACAAAGCTACCGGACCGGAAGGCTTATATCTGGCGAGCATTTTTCGCAGTTTGAGATGACTTGGTAGAATGCATACACCAAATCGTCTATAAGATTTGGTTAGATGAAAGTATGCCTCAGCATTGTTTGCCCGATCCACAAGAAAGGATACCCTCTAAACTGCGCAAACTACAGTGGCATCTGTCTCCTTAACATCGCATATAAGATCATATCTCCCGTACTTTGTGAACGCCTGAAACGATACATCAACGAGCTGATTGGACCCTATCAGTGAGGTTTTATTCCCGGTAAGTCCACAACCGACCAATATTCACACTACGGCAGATCCTGGAGAAAACCCAAGAAGTCGATGTCGATACCTACCACCTGTATACCGATTTTAGCTGAACTTGTTATAGATTGTACGGAATGACGATGGAGAACGATCGCTGCTTCATAAAGGTCGGAAAAAATCTCTGCGAGACCTTTGATGTCAACTTTTCTACTTCATTCTTGGGAAAATTGTGCGAAAATCACAAGCCAACACCAGAGGCATAATTTTCCAAAAATCTATGCAACTACTTGCATACGCTGACGACATCAACATAATTGGCAGAACACAACGAGCTGTCACTGGTGCGTTTGCAAGTATCAGTACAGTACAGAAGCGGCAAAAATGGACTTGGTGGTGAATGAGGGCAAAACTAATAGGCCTATTATCGTTAGCGAGTCGAACAATTCGCGTAAGTCGAGTTACTTGTCGAAACACTCGCCTTGTACGATAATGGTAGGCGAATTAATTCATTCGCCTAGAAATCAAGTGCTAGGTGCTACCAATATAATAAAAACGAAAATGACGTCAATTTAAACATTTATGTCAACACAAAAAAAAAAAAAATTGATAATGGATAAACCCAGAAAAGACCGGAAATAAAAACAATCCATGAGCTCCTTTCCTCATTTTTCGTTAAAACTGGATTTCCTGGGGTGGTTGGCTTAGTGGACGAAACACACATTGGAATGGCTATATTTGTTCCATGAGCTCAAATAGCTTCTGGATTTGGCTGGAATTGTTTTTTTCGAAACTATCAGAGGCGATTTTCATTAAAATATATATTTCTAGATGAATTGAATTTCTTTTATACATTTTTCTTGAATTTCCATTCATTTTTCTGGATTATAAATTCCATTCGCCTGTGGTTTCACCAAATAATTTTGTTCGCTAAAATTTGTCGTTTAAGGCGAATGAAATTTCACAAATTCGCCAACCGCAATAAGGCGACTTTACGTTCGCCAGCGGTTTGACAGTTCAGGCGAATGAATTTTGTTCAATTCGCTAACCATAATACAAATAAGTCACATTCGCAGGATTTTTTGTTCGACTCGCCAACGATAATAGGCCTATAAATATATGCTGTCAACAAGAAAGCACTCACATCATAGACGAATCGGACAGAACGTCACCCCAGAAATCAAGCGAAGAATCACATTTGCCAACCGTTTTAAATTCGGTCTACGAAGGCAAATGATTGTCGAGAAATACTAAGAAGACTGTCCCTCCTCATCCTAGTCCAGCTGTATGGTGCAGAAGCATGGATGAAGATCTCCTTGGTCGCTTGGAACGCAAAATTCTTTGTGTGATTTCCGGTCCCATTTGAGTTGACGGGATCCGGGGAGGAAATTTAACAGCGAACTCTACGAACTGTACAGCGAAATCGACCTAGTCAGAAAATTATGCATCAGTCCTCTAAGATGGCTGGGACAGGAAGAGCGTATAATGCGTTTTCCAGTAGTTTTTCATAGAAATTTTCATGTTCAAAGTCATAAATACTGTACCATCTCCATAAGCAGTTACTTTGACCCCCACATTTCTCCCTCATGAAAAAGTTATCCCTATGCTTATGTAGACTTCTATGAATGCAATGTATTTGTAATTATGAACATATTCATCTAGTCTGACTTTTCGGAAGACGTTCATATGGTTTATTTATTTATTCAACGAACCTATGCACAAATTTAATGAATTTATGTAAAATGTCATAGTATATACTCGTATTATGAACAAAGACTTTAAGTACTCGTACCTACAGGAAGCCTCTCATTACCTTTATAAAATGTTTCTATGTACATTTCCATACATTTAGGTACAAAATTATTTAAAGTGTATAAATAATATTGAACCTAACACAGTATTAGAAGTAAAACTATGATTTTTGCTTGTATTTGGTGTGTTTGTTTATTTTTCTATAAGTAATTTTAGCTATTTAACATAAAATACAAATCTTCGAACATCAATAAATGGTCATGCATCTCCTGGACTCTGGAATACCTCCTGCGAACTATCCAGTGATTTTTTACAGCCGAAATTTGCGTGCAGGCACCATATTAACTTCACTGCTGCGTTATCTAAATAAAAAAAAAATACAAATGGATATGAGTTCAATGTGTACAGTATTAAAAGAAACTATTATGTAGATGAGAAAACAAATTTACACAAAATTTCAAAGTCCTTGTTAATCTTATACAAAATAGATATGGGTGTTATTACAGTTGTAATATTAATTTAAAAAAAAATAAGCTTACCAAACTACATTATGTCCACTTCGCTTCTTATACTCAGGCCTATAGTGACCTATAGTATAGTGACCATAGGTCTCTGTCCCGCGGCCATAGCTGTCCCGCTAAACGTCCCGCTTTTCCAACTTTCGTAAAAAATGTCCCGCTTATAGGTACTACTTTTGTAAAAATGTATGTATGTTTCTACAATTCTTAAAATAAAGCAATTTTATGATTACTATTTATTATCCCTGTGCATATAAATTGGAGTATATAAAACAAACGTAAGAGCTGTTAAAGGAAGAAAATGAGCTCATATAGGTATACTCCATCTTAAATGAATTGTCAGTTTTGTTGCTTGTAGTCTGTCACTTTTGAAACGAAAACAAAACAATTTGCTGTGTAGTGAAGTATATTGGAGGGATATTTGTAGATAGGTGCGTCGGGGTAACTTCCCTACCACGGAAAAAAAATTTAGTTCCGAAACGACTACAAGCCTCGGATATGGATGATCCAAATGTTGACGACCCCTGCAAACGAATTAAGGACAACGAACTTCGGATCTGCACGTGGAATGTCCGGACCTTAAACAGACCGCGTGCAGCCGAACAACTAGTGGAGACCCTGGATAGGTACAAAGCCGAAATCACAGCCATCCAGGAAGTGCGATGGGATGGAGAAGGCACAAGAAGGATGAAAAACTGTGACATCTACTACGGCGAGTGCCGCAGAGAGCAGAGTCAGCGGCTATTTGGATGTGGATTTGTGATTAGAGGAAGACTTAGGCAAGAAGTCTTGGGATTTCGCAATATTAGCGACCGCCTAGTTACAATCCGCATCAGGGCCAAATTTAAAAATATTACGCTGATCTGTGCTCACGCCCCGACGGAGGAGAAAGACGATACGGCCAAAGAAGCATTCTACGATCTTCTTGAGAAGACGTATGATAAGTGCCCGAAGTACGACGTCAAGATAGTTCTTGGCGACTTTAACGCCAAAATCGGAAAGGAGGGCATCTTTGGCTCTACAGTCGGAAAGCACAGCCTGCAAGACAACACCTCCGGAAACGGACTCAGGCTAATCGACTTTCCGGCGGGGCGAAATATCATCATTGCCAGCACACGATTCCCACACCTCAACATACACAAAGGGACTTGGCGGTCTCCAGATCAACAAACCGTCAACCAAATCGATCATGTTGCGATCGACGCCAGACATGCCTCCAGTATCTTGGATGTCCGAACGTTCCGAGCGGCCAACATAGACTCGGACCATTACTTGGTAGTAGCCAAAGTACGGATGCGGATATCCAATACTCCACAACACCGAGAGGATACTGTGAGAAGATTTGACGTTGCAAGGCTACTATCGCAGGAGACCGCCAAAACCTTTGCCGACCGCGTATCCCTAAACCTCTCAGCAAGTTCACCCTCAGCTTCACCAGAATCAAGCACAGAGGACCAGTGGCAGCACTGCCAGCGTGCTATCAGGACTGCCGCCACCGAAGTGCTGGGTTTCACTAGGCGACCACAACGAAACCCTTGGTTCGATGAGGAATGCCGCCAGGCACATGCAGCCAAGAACGAGGCCTACCAACTAATGCTGCAGACAAGAACCAGAGCGGCTGAGAGAGCTGCCCGCGAGCTCTATGGGCAAAAAAGAAGGGAGGAACACCGTCTTCTCAGAAGGAAAAAGAAAGAGCACGAGAAGCGAGCGGTCGAATCAATTGAGGGACGATACTGCAGAGGCAATGTTCGAAAGTTCTACCAAAGGGTAAAACGATCCACCCAAGGATACAAGGCCCGAACAGAAGCCTGCAGAGATGAGCATGGGAATACAGTAGTAGATTCACAGTCGGTGCTGAGGATTTGGAAAGAACACTTCTGCAGACTGTTAAACGGCGGAGACAGCCAACAACCCGCTTTCAGGCAGAATGATCTGTTCAGCTTGGACGATGATAGCCAAAACTTCCGTCCACCCGACCTACACGAAGTGAGGATAGCAATATCCAAACTTAAGTCCAACAAAGCTGCTGGAGCGGATGGTCTTCCGGCCGAGCTTTTCAAAGCAGCTGGAGATGGCTTGGTAAGGAGCATGCACCAACTCATCTGTAAAATATGGTCGGATGAAAGCATGCCCGATGAATGGAACCTCAGCATCGTGTGCCCCATCCACAAGAAAGGAGATACTCTGAACTGCGCCAACTACAGAGGAATAAGTCTCCTGAATGTCGCGTATAAGATCCTGTCGGCTGTACTGTGTGAACGCCTAAAACCTTTTGCCAACAACCTGATCGGCCCATATCAGTGTGGTTTTAGGCCAGGAAAGTCAACCATCGACCAAATTTTCACACTCCGACAGATCTTAGAAAAAACCCAGGAATTTCAGATCGATACACACCATCTATTTATCGACTTTAAAGTCGCATATGATAGCGTATATAGGGACGAACTATACAAAGCCATGTCAAGTTTTGGCATCCCCGCCAAACTCGTCCGTTTGTGCAGGATGACGATGGAGAAATCCGTCAAAGTCGGCAAGAACACCACCGATTCATTTGATGTCGAAAAAGGTCTGAGACAAGGCGACGCGCTATCATGTACATTCTTTAACATCGTTCTTGAAGCAATTGTACGAAACTCACAAGCCAACACCAGAGGTACAATTTTTCAAAAGTCCGTTCAACTACTTGCCTATGCTGATGACATTGACATCATTGGGAGAACGCGGCGAGCTGTCAGTGGCGCTTTTGCAAGTATCGAAACGGAGGCGGCGAAGATGGGTCTGGCTGTTAATGAGGACAAAACGAAGTATATGCTATCAACGAGAAAGGACTCTCAACATCGGCGACTCGGACAAAACGTCACGATGGACAGATACAACTTCGAAGTAGTTAAAGACTTTGTATACCTGGGCTCCACTATCACTTCGCAAAATGACATCAGCGCAGAGATCAAGCGAAGAATCACTCTTGCCAATCGCTGTTTCTTCGGTCTAAGAAGGCATCTAAGAAGTAAAGCCCTCTCTCATAGAACCAAGGAGGTACTATATAAGACCTTAATCATCCCGGTCCTGCTATATGGTGCAGAAGCATGGACCTTGTCAAAAGCGGATGAAAACCTTCTGGGATGCTTTGAGAGAAAGATTCTTCGAGTGATATTCGGTCCAGTTTGTGACGATGGAGTGTGGAGAAGAAGATTCAACGACGAACTATACGGGCTATACAGCGACGCTGACCTAGTCAAAAAGCTGAAAATACAACGGCTGAGATGGCTGGGGCACGTGGAGCGTATGGACAACAACGCACCAGCCCGACGAGTCTTCGAATCCACCCATGAGGGACAACGCAGCAGAGGAAGACCCCACCTTAGGTGGCGCGCACAATTGGAGTACGACCTCAACCAACTTGGTGTGCGTAACTGGAGGCAGCTAGCGAGGGACCGAGCTGGCTGGAGGGGCTTGTTAGTTGAGGCCGTGGTCCACCCCGGACTGTAAGCGCCACCAAAAGTAAAGTAAGTAAATAAAAACTTACTTAAATGTTACCGCATTAATAATATTATCGCATCATTATACATAAATAGAAATAGAATGGCATCCACTTCAGCAGCAGCAAGCAAAAAGTGCGAATGCGAATTTCCAATATCTGCAGGAGGACAAAGTGACATAATTCGCCATGTCGGAAGACAAAAACATGAGTCCAAAGTAATGGACTCGGCCGCATCAATACAGTTATGAAGTCAAATTTTTTTTTAAATAAATATGTCATTTGACGTTTATTTTACGTACTATTCTATTGTTTTACTAAAACATAACCTAATTTCAACTCCCTTCGAAATTTTGGAAGTGTCCCGCTTTTATTTCAAGTAAATCTGGTCAATTTACTCAGGCCAATAAGTAAAGTTAGTGAAAGACAGTTTTAATAAACTAAAACTTAGGAAACTTTTCAAATATTTTTTTAATGAACATGATTCTAACAATGATAGTGCTTACATGAAAACAGTCCAATAACAAATTGAATTTCTTAAGCTCCGAACTGAAAAACCACCAGGAAAAAACTGACTGAATAATTAGTAGGTAAACTCTATCCCGAATGATTTACGAATGAATAGAAATCAGCAACAAGTTTGCGTACGACCCTAATTGTTTAAGTTTTTACTATAAAGAAATTTTACATTAAATCAAATAAAGCAAATATGAAAATATTCATTTATAAAATCAAACAATTTTTCATATGAAATATGAATAATTTATTCTTAAAATTTGGTCGCTGACAGAATATGACAGAATCAATCCTAGACGCTTTTAAGAATCGTTCACTTATAAAAAATTTCATTGAAGTTCGGACACATAATTTTCCAATAACAATTTAGAAGCGCAATTAATAATGAATCCAGTTTTATGAAGTCAATGTTGTTTTCATAAAAAGAAGCGAAGTATTCAAGAATTTTTACATTGCGTTAAAGAATATTTCATCATTTGTAAGTATTTCAGCTCCATGAATGACATTCATTGATATTATGTACGAGAATTATTTCAGTGTAGAGCCTTCCAAAGCGGGTAATTGCCTTTTAACTACGTCCGATATGGCTAGAAATTAACATTTTGGATATGGATATGTCCATTGGCTTCTTGTGGTTCAACGTGAATTAACTACAGTTCATGATTCGAATTGCGTTAGGTATACCTATGTCGGACATTAATAATTCGACGTCAACAATATGTTATGTCAGAAGAGTCGCAATTGCTTGGACATAAATAATTCAAACTCTGTCGGGCTTTAAAAAAGGTATGACTTTACATGTCCCTACATTCCCTTTGAACATATATTTATCCACGGTTTTTCGGATAAAATGTTGTTGTTTGAGTTGTTTTCTTTTATTTCCATGAATTCTGTACCTACCAGTGGCGTGGCGTCCATATAACTCGATTCCTACCGAGTTACCTTTTGAAATCTCCACCAGGTAACACTATCTGTCTACCAAAAACCGAATATACATGAAACACTACCAAATGAATTTGAATACTCACAAAATGGTATACACACAAAAGCACTCATATAAAAATTGTGTGTGTATCCATTTTCATACAACATCGTCATCGTCTCGTAGCGACAAAGCGAAGGTAACCCAAAATATGTCGGGTTATTAAAGTTCTCACTTTATAGTACATTTTGAGAGAAAATTTGCTTGTTATCTCTTTTTTTCTTCCCTGAGTACTTTGTCTGAGTCTGACACCTCTCTGTTCAACACCCATTGTAGAAAATAACCCGCTTTTCTTCGAGTTATAAGCTCTCACAAATTTCATTTTGACTGCCGAATCTGAGTGAACATTTGTTTGTATCTCTTTTTTTCTTCCCAGAGCTGAGTAGGAGTACTGGTACTGGCCATGGCCACTGGGCACTGGCCATTGGGTTGTGTTTTGGGTATATCGTATGTGTTTGTTTGGCATTGGCTATGACTATGATATGAAGAAAATAACGCGCTTTTCTCCGAGTTATTCGAATTTCTTTTACTTCTTCTTTTCTCATTGTCTCTTGTGTGAATAATTGCAGGTAGTATGTTGAGGTAGGTAAGGGTGTGTTTTGGTTTACAAATTCAGTTGGCAGATTGCATGACTTAAGTGAATTTAGTATAGGTACTCTGAAAACGATTTTGCAAATGTGCAATGTATGATTTTGTTTCAAGTTGCACAGGGTCACAGGTCTAAGGTTTTTTTTAGATTTATAGGTATATGATAAATTTTTGCTTCGACTTCCCATTTTATAATGTTCACGCCACGCCACTGGTACCTACCAAATATACGACATATTATTTCGCTAACGAACCGGTCATTTCGGTACAGCTGGCCCATATATCTTGTTTAATACGAACTTTGTGTATTTTCCTTAGAAGGAGTTTCCAGCAATTAGAATAGGAAGAGGATGCTTATTTTATAGTGTATAGAATGAAGTCTTGTATATCGCCAGAGTGTAACGAATGCCCACAAAACTTCCTATATATCTGTATTTCAAACTTTAAACTCAGTTCATCGCGTGACTTGGTCTACAACCTACAAGTTCCGTAACAAACGACATGCAGGAGACGTGCTTTTCGTTTCAAATTGTTCGAACTCAAGGCATGTTAACTTCTCAGAACTTTTCGTTTTCTTACATCGCAATACTTTTTTTATACAAATAATTATTTGTGTGTGTGTAAGGAACCGATAAACAAGACTAATTGAGAAACTACTGTTTTATACCGATGGCATACACACAATTTAATTCCGATTAATTATACTCCACTTTCACCATTTATTACGAGAAGTAAAATATCCTTCGCTTCAAGATGCAACCGCTACACGCATGATGATTTCGCATGTTACACAATACACACACACACAAAATATTAATCACAAGTTGCAAGCATAGGTATTTATTTTCCTTTCTTCAAAGACAAACTCGAATTTTTGTAAAGTTTTTTCCATGAAGGGAACAGAACTGAATGTTTAATCAAATGAAATACTCAAACACAACTTCAATTTCGACATCCAAACCCACTTTGCTCGTACTATCCTATGGATATATTCTTTTTCATAAATTATTCAAATCAAGAAAAAGGGTCAACTCTTTCCGCCCGCAAGAGTATACTCTATGGAAAACTGTGGTTGTGAAACAACCATTGAATGTCAAGTGGAATATGTAAATACATACATACAGCCAGTGGACAATAGAACTAATGAAGGTACAAGGTACAGCTGTATGACATCAGCTCATCCCTTTACGTAAACAAAAAATGACTGACCTTCATTAAAGTCTTAATCATAATTTGCCCTAACATCTTATGGGACCCTACATTTTTTTTATTATTACGCACTTAGTATGGCTTGCCTACAAGAAATGCACCCTGCAAAATATCGAACGGCATAAAAGAAAAACCTGGGGGAAAAGCTACCAGGCTGTCCCAAATTTTTGGAATCTGGAATAGAGGGGAGCTAAATTCCTTTCCACGCCCAAACCCTCTTACAAAACAGCTCTCTGTTGAGAGTTGAGACACAAACTCAGCACAAAGCAACAATTGCTTTCCATTTCACTTGGCCGAGTTCCAATCGGAGAGGTAGACAAAAACTGAACCGATTCACGGGAACAGTCTTGCGCAGTGAAAACACCCAGCAACAGGCAGTTGAAAAAGTTGACGCTTTTTGCATCTACAGGCTTTCCCTTCAATTATGTATATTCACTTGTGATGGGTCATGGGACTATGGGAGGATTGTGCAAAACTATCCAGCTGGTATAATATTGGAATTTTAATACTAAGAGCGCTTTCGCAGCTACAGGCTACATGTATATTAAAATCATGTAACTCTGCATTCTCACTCATGTAAAAACTGAAATTCCTTGTGATTTCAATATAATGTGAAGTCGTAGCCATCACGACTGCGAACCGTTATATCTGATGGGGAACTCGAATATCAGCTGAGCAAAATATATATAGGGAACGAGAGCGTTTCAATTATTGTGATGCAGTAAAATGAGAGGGCAACTGTCTAAGGACTTTCATTGTGTAATCACTTTGTGCAGGCATTCAGGAACATAAAGGTATAGGTACAGGTAGGTACTTGCGAACAATGGCGAGAGGTCTGCATCTGTATTATAGTAGTTTTGAACAGAACATTTAGCTTTGAATAGCTTACGATGTCGAAAGGTTGACCGTTTTAATATTCTGCTTCAAAGTTATGAGGGAAAGAGTCCACAGTTTGTGGGTACAATAAACAGAGACAATGGATTTAGTAGTTAAAGATATAACAACGGTGGTGTATCTGGATTTACTTATGAATGACACTTAAGTTAATACTAATAGAATAAGCATTTTAATTATATACCTGGTAGCTTTTCCGAGCTTAGTTGTTTTTATTTACATTCATCGAATTCTAAAAGACAAATATGCACAGCGAAATCTCCCACTGCAAACAGCTTCCTTGAACAGACCGATCGCTATTTCTGGTTAAGCGACGGTGCTCTTTTATCAACCGTCATCGCTTAGACAATTATTTATGAAAATGACATTGTCCCTGCGGTTGGTCGTAGTATTTTCTTTAAAATTGGTTTCCATATTGATAGATTCACTAGCTTCTTTCGATTGTTCTATTAAGTATACCTATAACAAGTTTGTACATAGAAAAATGTGTCTAATTCATTCCCTTCTTAAATTTTATAACGCATGAAGAAAGCCCGTAAGGCAGGCCATAGAAGAAACAGAGTGGTATTCCCTCAAAGCCATACCCTAGTTCAGTGATTGGCTCCAAACCAAATCCTCAACCAGATTATTTAAAAGCCAGAATAATAACGGGTGATTTCTTAGCTGGTTTGGTTTTGGCAACACTGGTTTTGACAGCTGACGTGTGTTTAGTACCTTGTGTCACTGTCAAACAGCTTCAGTTTGGTTTGCAATTTAACCATGGATCGTCTTACAAATGAACAACGCTTGCAAATTATTGAATTTTACTATAAAAATTCGTGCTCGGTTCGAAATGTTTATTTTCGCTTTTTTATCGAAAAATTGTGTTCAGCGATGAGGCTCATTTTTGGTTGAATGGGTACGTAAATAAGCAAAATTGCCGCATTTGGAGTGAAGATCAGCCAGAAGCATTGCAACAGCTACCAATGCATCCCGAAAAAGCCACTGTTTGGTCCGGTTTATTGGGCCATATTTCTTCAAAGATGATGCGAATCGCAGCGTTACTGTCAATGGTGAACGCTACCGAGCGATGATAACAAACTTTTTTTTTGCCCGAAATGGAAGTTCTTGACTTGCATGATATGTGGTTTCAACAAGACGGTGCCACATGCCACACAGCACGCGAAACAATGGCGCAATTGCGAGGCGAGTTTGGTGAACAGTTAATTTCACGTTTCGGGCCGGTCAATTGGCCGCCTAGATCGTGCGATTTGACACCATTAGATTATATTTTGTGGGGGTATGTCAAGGCTAATGTGTATAGGGACAAGCCCGCTTCGATTGACGCACTGGAAGCCAACATCCATGCATTCATTCGTGAGATACCGGCCGATATGTGTGAAAGAGTATGCCAAAATTGGACTCAGCGGATGGGCTACCTGAGACGCAGCCGCGGTCAACATTTGCATGAAATTATCTTTAAACATTAAATTGCAAGGTTCAAACTATCGATTCAAATAAATATTTCATTCATTTTTTCGAATTTTTTGTGTTTTTTTTTTAAAAATAGTTCTAAGCCTCTTAAAAAATCACCCGTTAAAACGTGTGTGTATGTGGAAAAGTGTGTATATTGCACACACTTGCACACAGTACCTAACCTGGCAGTTCTTTCTGTGGTAACTTTGAAAAACTTCAAACAATTAAGATAATTGGCCGTTATCGGGACTTGTTAAGACAACGGTGGGTATGGTTCGGCGAAATTATTACATACTTATATTTCATTAGAGCGTAGGTATATAAGGATTAATTTTATATAATCTTTATATATGTAGTTCGGATTGCTTACATTTGTTGTTGTTGACAGTGGAAATCGACGATTTATATGGTTCATTAATACTAATGGTATGAATTCCAAAAAAGAAAAAATTTTTTCGAATCGAAATGGAAACAAAAACATACAGAACAAATGACAAACACTGTCAATCATTCCAGATCATTCGGTCATCATTGACAACACGGAATGAATCGAAAGACGAGCTCATCAACAAAGTATTTCTGAACATCATTGCTAACCACAAAAATAACGAAAGGTTGAGTGAGCAATTACAACAGCTAAGAATAAAGATGTGTATATGGCTAACCTATACTTAGTAACTCCGAATCAAATCTTTGGTACTCTTCATTGATTCAAATCTGTTGACTGTGTAAAAAACGAAGACGAAGCCACCAACTATCTAACAGCCCTATTATAGCTATCAAATATCAATTATTTGATAATTGATAAAATCTATCAATTCGTCGATATTTTGGTATTATGAGAATCAATTGATAGTTTTTACCCCATTGTGAATACTGATCAAAAATATCATTGAACATTGAGAATGGGTTCTGTTTTGAAGTTTGACGTTTCTGATTTGTATGACATACAAAAACCAAACCAAACTACTCCATCACAATACATTTAAAAGCAAAAACTACCGATTACATTTCGGTCTAAAGTCGTTTTTTTTAACAATAAAAACAAAGGAACTACATTTTATTACTTGATGCTAAAAGAAATTTTTAACCGCCTCAATATTTGATACGTATCAACAAGAAATTTGTGGTTGATAGAAAATTTTGACAACCGTAATACCAAGTTTATCGATAAAACCATTCACAATAGATCTTAAATCTAACATAATTCACAATTCATCAAAAATATTAATAGGTTGATAACCATAATACCGATTCATTCATTTTGTTGATATACGTATCAACTTTGTATATACAAAGTTATCAATTATTATCAAATATCGTGTTGATATTTGAAAGCCATAATAGGGCTGTAAGTGAAAACTCCTTGCACGTAACTGTCTTACCACCGCACAATTTACAACTAAAGTTTGGCTCGGTAGCAGTGTTGCCAGATGCTATGATGGCAAATCCCAAATTGACCGTTAAAAAATATCTTTTTGATGGAATTTACAAGAAAATTTAGGAAACACTTTTACACAAAAATTCGCTGAAAATTCCTCAAAATAGCATCACTGCTCGGTAGTCGCATCACTGCTCGGTAGTCGCATCATAATTCCAAATAACCAACCAAAACTAGACAATAGAACACGGAAAGAATTGAAAATCACCAATTCACGAATCGTATATTTTTCGCAAATCACAACGATTTTTTCTTGAATTGATATAAAAATTTGTAATTTGTCAGTGAAAACGGCGAAAAATATCAAATTTTGTTTGTTGCAGCATTTTGCGATTAAAAGTATTAATTCGAGCTTCTTTAATTTGTAGTGATTTGCGAGATTGTTTGGAGCAATTTACCACTTCAATAGGCAAATTTCGTAAACACCACTTTTCTATCTCAAATTGCGAAAAATATTTGGTAATTTACCACCACTGAATTATGAATCAATAAAATGTTATAATAATTTACCACATTTAAATCGAAAACGTAAATTGACGTAGAGAAGTCGTAAATTGCAAAATATTTTTTGTAATTTCCATGGAAACTAACTACATAACGTGTGAAATTTTTTTATGCACGATATAGTCCATGGGTCGAAATCATTTCTTTATATGGATCAATATACATACATAATATGTTTGTGGTGTTGCTGGACAGCTGCAATCATGGGCAGCGACAGCGACAGACAGTCGGTATTTAATCTTTGCTTAAGGCAGTCGTTTTTTAAGTATAACTAGTTCTCCGTGATAGTGAGTGTACTAACCAACGGATTATAAAGCATTCTGGAATATATATCATGTAAGTACCTATTTAATAATGGAAAAAAATTAAATTAAAGTAAGTATATAAATCTGTATTTTTATTTTTTTTTCAGAATGAAGATATGTCTCGCTATTAGAAAAGAAGTAAATTGGTGTTGATTTTAAAATGTGCAATCGAAAAGGTCTTTTAAGGTTCGTATCAATACAAGTTCTTCTAAACAATTTACGTGTATTTAAAATTTCAGCCTAGACAGAAAAACCACCCCCAGACAAATCCCGTTGTCTCCGGACGATATGGCGTCATATGGTTCTCAGGGATATCAAGAGGAAACAAAATTATAAAGTACGACTATGAATTCTGATTGTAAAACACAAGTTATAAGTTGTAAATTGAGAATAAAGTTTTCTAATTTCACGATAAAACGTTTTCAATTTAAGACGGTGATGCTTCAAATCACTACTCAAGAATTTCAAATTGCAAAATATGAATTGCAAATTGCAAAATATGAATTGCAAATTGATAAAAAGAAGTTTTAATTTACAATTAAGAATTTGCAACTACTGAAGTAGCAAATCTACCCCTGTTAGTTCGCAAATCAGCACTAATGAGTTTCAATTCAAGACTAAATGGTTGCAATTCGGTAAGGGATGAAATCAAATATTTACTACACAAAAGTGGTAAATTGCGAAATATTTTTGCAATTCACAACCATAGTTAAATCAAATTTATAACTACTTGTTTGAAATTGCGATCGGTTATGGTAATATGTATTTCTCGTTTGATCATTATTGACAATGAGAAGTGTTGATTCACGATTTTTTAGGGTCAATATCTTCACTTCTACAATTTCTAAAATTGCGAATAAGAAGTCGTGAATTAGTAAATCCTGAGCTAAGCTCTAAAACTAGACAAACTTTTCGTGATTCTGCGCTTGTTTTTCTTGATTTGATCTTAAATTTTTTTCCGTGAACGCTATTGGTGACAAGAAAACTAATGATCAATGTGATTCAAGCGACGAAAATTAAAGGAAAATTCAACCTATTAACAATAAATCACAAGGCCAATCCTTGGGTATTTTTTTCTGCCCTCTTCGATCTTTTAATCGACTTATAGTTGCATATTTAAGGTAGGTGGTCCAAATAAGGCCCATAACCTAATAAGGCCCAGTGTGCAAAAGTCGGCACAACCGACAAGCTACAGGAATTATATTTTAAATGTGCTTGTGGCCACCTATGGCTACACTAAAATCGAATGAATTTTCCGTTTTACGCAATCGTGTTTTATTTTACAGTCGATACAATTTAGTGAATGTGAACGCACGCCCTTTTTATAAGAAACAGGATTTTGTATAATTGATTTTATTGCAAATAATAATTCGGCTAAGTCAAGTTCTTACACTAAAAATTCCACATATAAAACCAAGGTTTAGTGTGGTTTAAGTATTATTTTAAATCATTCAGTAGATTTTCGTTAAAATTTTTGTAAAGAAAAGTTTTTCATGTTCCTAAAAAGGCCCACCGAAAATATTATTAGGAATATTAAAGTAAATTTTTTTCTTTTGGTTGTTTTTAGATAAAATGTCAAAGGCGAGCAAATTAGGGAACAGAAAGTGGGCAGAATGGTCTACAAGTGATATGAAAAGGGCCTTGAAGTTATTTTTTTTTTTTTTATTTGAATTTTTTTCCATTCTTGTCAAAATGGTTTTGTATTAATAAATAATACAACTATAATATTAAATCAATAATAAACTACGTTGTTTTATTTCTTTCATGACAAAATTTTCAAATTATTTCAGCAATATAACCAATGTAACTGAACAAAATTATGTATGGGCCTTATTCGGAACAGGTGTTAATAATAAGGCCCAAGGTAAGGTTTTTAAAAATGGTCTAAAAATATATTTTAAATAGGGTTTTAACAGATAAACGTTGCGTTTTTATATAGATAACTGAACTAAGGCTTATGCTAATATCAATTTAGTCAAATTCTTTTAGGCGTTCGAAAGTTATTAACGAGAAACTATAAGGTGGGCCTTATTTGGGTCACCTACCTTACATTCGTTTTATTCAACTTTGAATTCGACACAACCGAGCTCAGCACAGCGACAAAAAATCACCCAAAGTGACATGTTCACCGATGCCGACGGTATATAACCCAGACTAGAATTAGGTATAGGATAACTTAATCCTTTCCCTGACAATGAAGCCATTCTTAAAGTAGGAGGGAGATGGGGAACATTGACTATAATCATGCCAATGGTTTCATCACCACACCCTTTACCAAATTTAATTATTCAAGACTCCTAACTAACGGGGGCTTCATGGCGGATGTCAACAAACAGCGGTTTATCTACTATCTCTGTCCAACAAAAATTGTCAGTACAGGGAAGATAGAGGATGTTTGTCTCTCAGTCTGGTTGCAAAGACTTACATAAATCGGTCCCTCTTTACAGCTCTCACAGGGTTGACGTAGTTTGTTTGATGATTCGCCATTAACTAGTAGGTCTACCATCTTCCAATTTAAAATAAAAATATTGCAGAACGAAATAAATTCCGTTAATCTTTTTATTTTTGTTTAAGGGCCTAATCGCTTTAGTTTGTATTCCAACAAAAAATAAAAATTTCTTAACACACAATGACACTGCAATTTTTTCATCGCATATATTCGCTCTCAACGTTGAGAGGAATCTACAAAATGCGATGGAAATATTAGCAAGTTATTATCAAAAATGGAAAATCAAATTAAACGCTAAGAAAATACATGCCATCTTTTTCACCAGAAAAAGGAAGTCTTGCAATCTACCAAGCAGCCATATAAATATTAACGGGTCTAATATTACCTGGGCACCGTCAGTGAAGTACCTGGGTGTGCATCTTGATCCAAGGTTAACTTTTCAAGATCACACCAGCAAAACTATAAAGAAAATTAACATCGCCATTAAAATGTTATACCCCTTTATCAACAAAAGATCAAAACTATCTACTGAAAACAAATTAATAATGCACAAGGTTATTTTTCAAGCCATTCTTCTCTATGGGTGCCAAGTATGGGGTAAGTGTGCAAAATGCCACATTAAGAAGCTGCAAATAGCTCAAAATAAAATATTAAAAATGATGTTGAATCTACCATGGCACTACTCCACCTTGGACTTGCACAGAAGAGCGAATGTTGAAATGATTGGTAATAGAATTCTAAAACTAACCGATAAATTTAGAAGTAAAAATTGCTTTTCAGAAAATCCCCTTATCCAGCAAATGAGTCTTTAAATTCCATTTTTTGTTTTTCCTGTTTACGTATTTACTTACTTTTTTGTATATCTACTCATATATATCTAATTGTTCGTTTATTTATTAATTTGTTCTTTTATTTTTGTATTTATTAATTTATTTATTTGGTTATTTATTTATTTATTTGTTTGATTGATATTTATTTACTTACTTACTTTTTTATTTATTTATTTAATTATTTATTTATTTATTTATTATTATTATTTTTTTTTTTTTATTTATTTATTTATTTAATTTATTTTTTTTTCTTTTTTTATTAATTGGAGGTTTTTTACGCACTTTCCTTCAAAAAGATTGCTATTCGCTAAATAATAATTTCTTTCAGATTTGTTAAATATATTGTTACAGTAGTAAGATATAAATATATCATATCTCTGTACTTCATGTAAAATGTGTGGTAGCTTACCGAATGTAAACCAATATTATGCGAAATAAAAAATATATCTATCTATCTTAACACACAAAAACAAATCAAAACGAAAAATATATCACCGTAATCCAATTCACTATAAATATTGTAAAACATAAAATACTAATTTCTAATATCACTTATTATTACCCGTCAGTGCAGATCTTCGCGGAAACAGTAGCAAAAAAAGGATCATAAAATCTTTTCAAGGCATTTTCTTTAGGGGAGGAGTGACCGGATGTGGTAAAATCCAACGACCAGCAATAAATCGTATAGGCTTTGTCATTTCGATATTTCAGTGCGAAAATTTATTTGATAAAAAAATAGACAAATACCTATGCAAAAATATAACAAAAATTCTAAAATATGTTATAAGAATGGTCTAGAAAGTGAAATATGCATTTATACCCACATATGCCCTAACGAACATGGCTGAAAATACGTACTTAGTTCTGTATATTAAAATATTTAATAAGATATCCCCAAAAAATGATTTTACATGAATTCGGTTCCCCTAGTAATCTCTATTAATTTATAGCAATATCACTACAATGCACTTATGATCTTTTGTTGCGGTAATGAAATGAATGTATTAAAACACCACACGAATAAACAAGCTTCAACGCACCTACGAAAGTAAAACAAAAGAAGACAATTTCCATTATTTTACTGGGCTTTTCATGCGATGTGTTGTGCAATCGCACAATAACAGCATAGTATAGATTGTATGGAATTGAAAGGCTATTTTATTATTCATTATAGGAATTATTGGTAATTCTCTAGTTCCTTATTTGATGTGCATAAAATGGGTTTATTATATTAAAATTTATGTGTTTAAATTTTGGGTATGGCACATCCAACTGAGGGAGATCGTCACTGCTAGCTACTAGTCATTGTAGGTACTAAACTAAGCCTTTCATAACTTTTCATTCTAAACTGGTAGTTTCTGAATTTACTATGGAATTTTAAATTACGACAAACCAAATCCCGATGATTTCGGAATTTATGTAAAAAATCACATTTAGGATATAACTGTAGTAAACTACTCCCACCGTATAGCGGTATACAATGCCACGCATTTATGGTAATCGTGGATGGATGCAAGGTCGCCCATCAAAAATTATATAATCGCACTAAATCTATGCTTTGATATTCAAAGATCAGTTTATAAATTCCTTCATATACCGGAGACTAAACATTTCGAAGATGCGGTCCTCGGTTTGGGTGACAATATTGCAAGCAATTTTTCCGTGGATGTTGTTTAAAGGGCTATGAAAAGCACTCAACCCAATCCCAGCGATTGGATGTTGCGTTTAAGGGGATACGAGCAAAAACTCGCAAACGAATAAATTCTTAAACACTTTCAAAAGATGAACTCTACTAAAAGAACTTTGTGAATATTTGTTTAACGAAAGTAGGATACCAGTGCCCATGTTCTGTAACTCATGCGATAAATTTTCGCATCCAAAACATATTAACATGTTTTTTAATTTATATCGTTTTAGTGATAAATATATCGATGTGATAATTACAGAACATGGGCCCAGAAAAGTGTGGAATCTTGCCTTGAATCAATAGGAAGTTGTGGGCCGTTTCTCATCAAAAAGGTCCAAAACGATCTTACAGGTGCAGTTTCATCTGCTCTGTTATCGGTTTTGCATACAATGCGCAATGGCAGTGTTCACGCCGACTCACGATAGTCTTAGTTACAGGCAATAGGCTTGTTTTTTTGAGCTTCAATCTCAGCAAAGCAAAGTAAAGTAGGAAAATGTGCACTTAAACGATTCCCAGCAGCTTTCTGAACAGTAGGTTTTATCAAAAAAGGTGGCAGTGTGGGCCTGTTCAGTAGGTAGCATGATACAACATGATTGGGCACATCACAAGAAGTAACTTTTTTCAGTCAAAGAAATACAATTTTTTTGCATAAAATTTTCCAATGGATATTGATCCTTCCTCATATTTTGGGGTTTAAAAAATATAAAAATATATATCTCAAAGATTAATACACTAATATCTTACGATTACAAGTTTAATAAGGTATATTTGTCTAAAACAATATTTGCAGCTTACATAAAAAATAATTTATTGCATATTATAATAAAAGCCCTTATATTTATTTGTTATTTTGAAAATTAGTTCACTTATGCATTTCTTTATGAATTTCCACCAATCACAACCAACGAATAGTATGTACTGTAAATAGAGAAACTTTGTGAACAGATTCATATTATACAAGGAGGGCAACAAAAATGTTCTCCCCCTGGTGTTCAGAAGTATACATCTACTCCCAAGTGAATCTTGCTGGGAATGAATACCTAGTGTGAGTCGTCGAAGTGTCAAGTAGAGCGTAGTTGTTGTAATTGCGTGCTGAAAATCCTACTTTACTTTGCTTTGCTGAGAACGAAGCTCAAAAAAACAGGGCTAATGTAGGAGCGGAGCTTCATTTAAATCCACTGTGCTCAATTCGACCTAGGGACGTTGTGTATTTGTTTTCTTTTAAAATTATTTCTCAAAAGAAATATTCTCGGAAGCAACGAAAAACAGATAAAATACAGTCCACAAGACAAAACTGACTATTGAACAGCCAGAAAAGAGCCATTGTGAAAGTAAAAGTAGTCGAATAACTTGAAGAAGTGGAATATTTAATAAATGCTGATGATATAACAGACCAAAATAATAATTTCGAAGGAAAAGAGATAAATGTGGATGAACACCACTCAACTGAATTTGAACAATTTCTTGGTTCTAGCTGCTACTTCTGAGAAGGTGGGCTCTTTTGCAGTTTCCAATTCAAATTTAAGTTGTTGTCTAGTCCATTCATAGTACATTATTGATTTAAATACACTTCGCGTTCATTGCATGTTTTATTTAAAGAGTTTAGTTTAATTGGTTTAAAAAATAGTTTCAAATAGTAAACTGATGTGAAATAAAAAGCGTAGCTAAGTAGATATTCAAAAAAAGTGATTAAATTTGAGGTATAGCAAACACTTCATCTCACTTGATTACAAACATGTAGATTTTTGGTTTAATTTATTTTTAATAAGATTTTTAGTGTGTTTGCGGGTGCACTTATCGGCACGGTAATCGAATAACCAATTAACAAGAAAAAAAAATTCGCTCCACCCTAATGTAGGTGTAGGTATCCGTATCTATGAGAAGTTCTTCAACAATTTTAGTTTTTCCTGAACCTTATAAACATATAATATCTACCTTCGTTTGTTCAAGTGTTTGTTTGACACCTGCTAAGATTGTCCACCGCTTAGTGCACCATTGTGTCTATGAACCCATTTTTAAACTTTTTTTTTCATCTGGCTTCCTTTACTTTACTATACACTTTGCTAAGATTTGTTTTATTTTTCTTAAGTACGTATCTAATGTTCAGTGTTCTTACTTAGATTAGCAATGTATTATTCTGAATGGTTATGCTCGACTCACTGATGAGTAGTACCTACATTAACCGGGGAGGCGGTACCATAAAACTTTTGGTACTGGTGTGCCGGGAGAAGAATGAAGACAATCAATGAAATTACAGATAATTCTTACGGAAAACATAACGACTTAGCGTTTTGAGTATGCAAACGAACGTGGCGCATCAAATCATATGAAAATGCCTTAATCTTTTAGAATTAAACTGTGTACATCTAGCTTACTTGACTTTCGTTTTAACTAATAGAACTTGATTCAAATTGTTCTCTGTATATTGCGCTTAGATATTAGTATTAAATAGTAGTTGTTCTAATCAAAATCATTCCCTTCCAGGTTTAAGAATTTAATTTTTTTTTATTAGGATAACACTTTGACGCAGGCATAATCACGCTGACAAATGTTTTTGAAATACAAATGGCTACAATTCTCATGTCTACCACAGTTATTCCTACGGTATAGAAATAGAAACTGTCAAAGTTGTATCTGTCAGAAAATCCCACGCAACCTTTAATAGAGTACCTAACAATGTACGAACGCAACGAAAAAACTCACACAAATCCTCTATGACGCACCGACCTGCTTCATAAATTAACAATGTATAAGCTGTCTGTTTTGCATTCGACGTCATGAAATTTTCTTTTTTCTTTTGACGACGGGCAATATTTCAATTTAACGTTTAAAATCAACTTTGTAATTTAAATCTACTTATGTTATTCTTGACCCGACTTTAAATTTGTTAAATTGAAGATCACACGTGTACATAAATGTTCATTTTTTACACACGAATAACAGCACGATAAATGGGTCACAACTCACAACACAATTTTTCAATTTTCTTTTTTCTCATCGCTCGCAGTCTAGTCTTTAACGTTTGACCCACAACATTTTGAGTGAAGATAATATAACCCTTAAAAAATAATTCAATTGGATTAGCTATCAGAGTGCACTTATACTTCCATGACGATGTCGTCCTTCAGAAAGGCAATTTACTAAGTATATATACCTACTATGTAGCATACCATACGTAAACGTACTTTGTACATGAATGGAATGGAATTACTTGGTATTGGGTTACACAATACCCTACCTACTGCCTGAAGCATGTTTTTTTTTTTTTTTTTTTGATAAAAAAATGCTGACTTTCTGAAAATAAAAGTAACACCAAATAGACAATAATACGTGGTGTACTTGAATGGGTTTGTAATATTGTTGCCAAAATTGAGTACCTTATCAGTAAACAATTGTTTATTTTTAGGCATAATGTTATATTATGGTAAAAGAATCTACTTTGGTACCTAGCTACGGGGGTTTTCTTTGGCGACAAAAAAACTCACACTTTGATGTTTGAACAAGTAATAACACAGCTAGGGGGTACTTGCAAAGTTCCATTACTTAAAAAGTTTCTCAAGGTGAAATGTTTTCCATTGAAGCGGAAAAACAATTACACTCATTGTTATCCTGTGTTATCTATGATAGCCCTTTACATTGCATATGACCTTGTATGAGACATGTGCATTGTACAATGATGAAATTGTCATATTCGGACAAACTCATTGAAATGCCAGATGTGCAGAAATACGAACCATCAGTCCAAAATAAAGAATATTCAACATCAGTAGAGGAATGTGTAAGCACAAGCAATCTTTAATGACTTATTTTGTTTAAGCATACAAAATCGATTAATATAACGAACGCACTCGATAGAGTGAACTATTATTATCATTCATTTTACTGGTGAGTCCACCTCGAGCTGACATTGAAAGATGTTACGGCCAGTCTTAATTGTGAAGTATGTGGAATTAGAATTCGAGGTTCTGAATTAAGAAACTTTCTCAGCATAGATTTATGCTCGCGGATGTTTGTCAGCCGTTTGGTTTAGGTGAGGAAGTGGAAAAAAACTTCAAGGTCCATAAAATATCTGTTTTTTTCCCAGGGTTGAAGCGGTTGACGTTGGCCAGTATTTCAATACACATAATCAGTATCCCATACACAGTTAACAATACAGTAGAACGGCGACGACTGAGTTCGACATTTTTGGTACCCTTAAGTTACATGGCGTTCACATCGCAGTTAGTTTAAAAGTTTTTATAGTTTATTAAATTGTTGGAAAATGTAGATAAATATTCCTGATATGTTTTTTTTTCAATATCTACCTAGCAGAAATCCATTTCATGATATAAATAAGGCTGTTAACTGTTCTTGCACTTTTCAAGAGATTTTATAAGTTAAAGCTTTTATGGTAAGTATATTTAAAAGAAAAAAAAAACACGTGTTTTTCGTTGCTCTTAATGTTTTTCATTTAATAATAACAATAATATAGTAATAATATAAACAATAATGTAATAATAATTTTATTTCAAAATATTCAGTACAAATTCAGTTCATAAATTTAAGTCTTCTATGTTATCGCCGTCATAAATAACACGTTAGGTGTAAATCCAAAGAAATGTGTATGTACCCTAAAATATATTTTTTCTTCGAAAAAAATAAACACATCTACCGATCCGTCACATTTAAACGTTTTCCTGGAATGCATTTCCTGGTTCTTTTTTCTTCTTTTAAACGGCAGCAGGAAGACATTCGCTATTCGTCCTAATAAATAATTTTCCGCGGTTTATATTACATTATATTGTAGTTATATTACTTTAATTACCAAATAAGAATACCTAAGGTAAGAAAATGAATTTAAATGTACCTATTACGAGAATTGAAGAAATTTGTTGTAGATTTTTTAAGCTGAGAATAATCGAATTACGATGTAAAAACTTGGGTGTAACATCTATCTTCTATATAAATAATTCTTTCGGGGTGAAACTCGATGATGTTATAACTCGATAACCTCTCGGACGATTTTCTTAATTCTTTTTTTTGTGTTAGTATTGCTTTATATCATTTTTAGACAGAAAGAAAATTCCGGAAAATCGCCGTGCGGAATAAATATTTATTTTGACTTTTCTACGTCAAAAATTGATTAGAAAAACTACGTATTTGCGGTATTATTTTGTTTTCAAAAAGTAAATTGAGAACATCGAGATTTTCAGAATAACGTATTATCAGTTGTCACAGTGCTGGTTCCTTTTTTTATGCATCGCTTCAAAAGTTTCATCGCTTTTATACAGTTGATGTAAGCACAGAACAGTGATGCCAACCCCAATAGAAGTTTTTATGACTAAACATGAACTTATAGGTACCTTTTTTAAAAAATTGCAAATTTTACCATAAAAATAACCTATCATAAAAGGTGATTAAAATTTGGTACATTTCGGTTAATCGATAGGTAATTAAAAGTATTTCGTTCTCTGCAATTCAAGAAGCCCAGAGGCCCAGGTTAACTCCGAACTGAAGCGCCGCCTAAAATAGACAAAAATCCAAGAAGCTAACAGAGGATTTTCTTTCCACACTCAATTTATTTGTATGGATTGATTGTATGCTTTTTCTCAAAATTATTCCACAATGCCTCAAGCATCGAAACTATGCCTCAAAGCCAAAGTCATAATTGTGCATTCAAACAAGAATGAAGTGAAGTGAGTAGGCATACCTTTAATGCAAGATTTATAGGAAATGAATCTGAATACGAACCGCTATGTTATTGCATATTATTTCTCTTAAGTTTGGTTTTTGTTATTTTTGTTGTAAAATTTTGTGTATTGGAGAGAGAAGAGAAGAAGAAAATAAAAGGTTGGGTTCGATATCCCGCTTTTTATAATGCCGATTCTTAAAAACCCGCTTGAAAATTGCGCTTTATATAAACCCGCTCTTATAATCCGGTTTTTTATAATCTCGTTTCTTATTATCGCGCGATTTTTTAAAATAAAACAACTACTTTTGATTGTAAAAGTTGTAAAAGTGGGATAATAAGAAAATTAAAATAAATTAAGCAATGAGTGTTTTTTTGAAATGCAGTTTATTAACATTTGTCATTTTTAAAGGAAGTAACAAAATAAGAAATAAATAGTATCAAAACAAATTTTTAAGCAATAACTATGACGATCTTCAATAATAAAAAAAAAATATAAAGTAAATGTTATATGATATTCTGCAAAAGAGAACAAAAAAAAAACATCAAACCATTTACAGCAGTAAATGATAAGGGTAAAACCGGTAGCAATGCGTAAAAACAATGGAGAATATTATAATGAAAGCAAAAACAAATGTGTGCTTACAGTAAAAACATTCGGATGCATTTTCTTTTTGGTCGAGTATTTTTAATATTTTTAATATAATAAAAAAACGCTTATAACCAACATCTATTTTTTTGATAACAATGTTTTGTAAAAAAACGGGACTAGCGGGATTTGGCGGGATTTAAAAAAGCGGGATTATAATAGATCGGGATTTTGAACAAGCGAGATTAAAGAAGACGGGATTAAAAAAAAAAACAGTATTTTAGAAGACGGGATTTTAAAACTTTGTTTTTTTTGGGGATTTTTGAAAAGCGGGAAATAAACGCGTTGAAAATAAAAAAGGTGTTGGATATTTGGCTTTGCTTTTACGATATGCAGTAGTATGAACATTTGGTACCGACACAACATTTGAAGAGTTTCGAGGTAGATTGCAACTCGAAATTTAACGATAGTTACGATTTCCGGATTTCATCATCATCATCATTATCATTATCATCATATTATGATATCATGTAATAAGAATTATTTCAAACGAATTGAAGAATTTTAATTTAAATTTTGTTTCTCTCTTAAATATGGTAAATACCAATGAATATATTAATTATATTTTAAATTTTAATATGGCAACACCCTAAAATAAAAAGCTTATTCATAACATAATGGAAACAACAACAAACATTGTAAGCAACTAACATGCGATCATATGGCGGGATTAGGTGTATATTTTTTACTTGCTTGTGAGGATCTAAATATTGTTATGGCGAAATAATAATTTCAACGAAAATACTTGACGAAATTTTGCCAAAAACCATTTTTTATACATTTGCCATGTAAGATATTTGCATTTACCAAATAATATCCAACAAACAATTTATTCCGAAGCCGAAATGAACTGACACCTGATTTCCATTCAAAATAAACATCACAAGTCAAAATGATTACCATGGCACAGACACAATACCAACAATCATCGTTCGTTGCTACAATGAGCTCGTAAGTATAAAAAACGAGCAACTAGAACGACCTACGTATGAAAAGGACGTATGGTGAAAAAGAAATCCTTAGCGAAACAGAATTATAATCCCCCTCACGCAAACAGGTGACACGATCCAAATATGTACCGCTATTCGCACGTACGAAAACGCAACGTGCCCTAGCGATGCCTGCAGCATTGGCTGCACGCACTTTAATATACTTTCCGAGTTCAGCAGACGTGACGGTATTAACAAAGGAGCGCTCCCAACCCATAGTACACAGCACTCGACATTGAACATTTTCTTAGAATATTCAATATTCAATATCAATTCAAGATTATTATAACTCATGAGCTGGGCTGCACCTCTCAGAGCTCACCACCCATCGACCTTTCACGGTTATCTCCTGGCACCTATAATCGAATAGAAAACTCATCTCCTTCGACCTATTCTATGGTTTTCTTGTTGGTACTCTTGCACACGTTCTACGTCTGCCCTTAAGTATTGCACTCTCAGAATTTGAAAATGGGAGGTATAAATTCCATTTAGTGGAGCAAGTGCGGGTAAATGTATCTATTTCACATGTAGCTACTACTTACTCACCACCGTTATCCTGGCTATAACCTAACATTTACCGAAATCCCGCTGGCGGCTGTAGCACCGAATGTTACTCCAGCGCACTGAGTAAACGAAGATGAGGGTGCAACAACTCGGTTTATCGCTCGAGGTGCATATTCGCGTTCTGCTTGAATCGGCACTTCATGGGCGTAGCGTTGAGTGAAGTTGCAGCAAGAGAGGCTGCTGCATTTTCAGTTTTGCATAAAAATGGATTTACGTGAAATATACTTTTAAGTACTAACTGAATGCGCCATAAACTTACCAGTGCTACGAGGACTGGCGAAACGCAGCCACGGGTGGGAAATAACGACTTGCGAGGAGAACATCACGAAATTATTCTTGTAGATGGGTGTGTGCTTTTCAGGAGTCGTAAATACTACATCCATGCTTATTTAATTTTTTTTTTACACAGAATGGTGCTGTTTGACAGTGGAAGATTTATTTTCTCGTTTTGTCAACTTTGGATATCGCTGGGTCGTCGCATCCTTCCTGTGATGTATCAACAAATGCATACGCCGGAGAGAGATCGTTGCTAGGGAAGGAAGAATAGACCGAGTGAATGAATAAAAAAAGAGATATACATTATACAGGTATTTGTTAAGTAATCTCGCCGCCGTCTGCGGGCGGCTTCGCATGTACATATAGCTCTACCCAATCCACTCGGTATGTAAATTTGAGATTTTGTAATTGCTTTGCAGCTGTTGTTGTCGAAAATGGAAATTATGAATGCGAAATAAGGTCCCTTCTGCCGTCGGCGTTATATGGTTAGCTTATCTGTTGGCTGTTCGGTTTCGTTGATAACAATCATTGATATTTGCATTGTAGATGTAGTCTCCAGTGAGTTTTAAACTGATCGCATAAGTTAAAAATAATTGGGACGATTGCGTTGAATTATGTGACACTTTTAAAATATTTTAATTTATTAAATCAGTTGAGTAAAATACACTTAACATATTATGATCTCACAATTGAATTTTCAAAAAAAAAAAAAGGTAGGTACTTGGGGAAAGCCCTTCTAATGTAATCGGTTTTGACCTGGAACCTCTTTTAGTTCCAGAGTTGAGTTCAAATGCTCCTTGCCTCTGGTGGGGGTAGCAAATAAAATAAATGACTTCTGAGAGTAAAGTGATTTTATTTCCACATTATTATGGCTATTTATGCTCCTTTTACACTAGAGATGAACTATTCGCAATCACAGGTCAAACTGCGACAGTGAGTTTCAAAACACAGTGAATTTAAACTGTGATTGTGATTGCTACTCGAAAACTCACTGGGCCTTACCAATAATCATTTTTAACCTTCACACTAAATATTTCCTAGGTCACAATATGCAATTTTGTATGGATATTTTCGCCATTGTGAGCTCGAAAAATTTAGCCTGGACACTAAAAATGATTATTAGTACCGCGGACTGTATTTTCAGACAAATATTGTAAACTAAAACATATACCTACCTATAAATGCACTCGAAAATTCGCGAATAATACTCACTTGTACCTTGAACCTCACATTATAATTACAAAATTAAAAAAGGAGCAACATTCTGCTGCGCTCATACCCAACAGGAAAATTAAAAAAAAAAAATACCCCAAAAAGTTACATTAGCAATAACAGTTTTAGCATAATTTCTTATCTAAAGCAGTGAATCATGGAACACAGTGAATAACTTGTGCTCATAATGTCTCTTTTTATTTTAAAATAAATCTGTAAAGAGAACACATTTCGCGATGTCCAAGTTGATTTGGTATCCTCATGTGATTGTGTTTTCTGCATATAGTAGTAGGTAATTTTTTTTTCTGTTTCATTTTTGATCTTATTCCATAAGAGTGTATTGTACCTAACTTCATTTGAGTCCATTATTTGCACGTTTGCTTAAATATTTTTAATAATTTTTGTCGATGTGCTTACTTTGGTGAGTTGTCTTATAAATTATTAACATAAATAATAATAATATAATAATAACACAAATTTTCCATTCCATGTTAATTTTTCAAATATGAATGTTTGAAGCTTATAGCAATAATTATGAGCAATTTAATTGCCAGTTTATTTTAATTTTAATTTTATTTATTTATTTTTGTGTTTATTTTTTTGCTTATCCCTAAATATCATAATGAAATTCATATAAAAAAAACTTGTGTTTTTACTGAATAAATTGATTTTAAATCCCTGTTTCACTGTATACCATGCACTGATTCCCTGTGTACACTGTAGGGTAAGGCGAGGAGGGTTTGACAAAAAAACGATGATACGTCATTTTGAACCAAAATTTAGCACACCGTTAAAAATGTCGGGGTATGAAACTTTCCTTATATATTTGACTTTAAAATGGTGTATATTACAATTGTGTAATCTAAAGGGTTCTCATGATGTGGAGCGAAAAAGAAATATAGTAAAAGTGTACTTTTATAGGAGGATTTAACATTGCCTTAGGAGGTTTTGACAATAGGTAGGAGCATTTGCCAGTGTACGAACTTTCATTTAAAAAGGTAACACAAAGATCATTTTGTTTTGAAAAAAATTATCAAAATATACAGAATAGTTCACAAATTAGGTTGTAATCAGTTATTATAAATTAAACTTCAAAAATAAATATTAATTCAGCGAACATCAAGATTAGAAAAATCTACGTTAAATTTAAGTTTCTCCTTGGATCTGGAGGTTCCAGGCATTTGCACAGGGCTTGGAAGTTTTGCTACTAAGTCCGTTGAAAGTGCAAGCTTAACGTCTTCCACTAACAACTCATAACAAAATATATGATTTATTTTGTCTCCTAAAATATTTCGTTGTGTGCGGTAAAGGGGTATTCTCTGCAATCCTCCGTACTAAGTTGTTAAATCCTCCTTTGATCGCACTTTAACTTTATATATCAACTTATCAAAATTGTGCAGTATTTTGAATAAACAATGTTGTTATGTTTAATAAGTATGTTTTTATAGTCACAATCACTAAAGTTACAAAAAAAAATATTGGTATTTACACGTGGTTTCCCAACAAAGAAAATATACAAAATTACCAAAAAAGTCGACCAAAATAAAAAAAAACGTGCGTTGGGCTGTAAGGCGGAGATACAACCGACCTTTTCATTTGTGTAACTCATAACATAGCAGGCAATGCAAATTCGGATTTTGGCTCTCTTTCGCGTTCTGTTCTGTGTGACTTTGTAATTGAAAATGACAAAGCCTCCTTTCGTCAAATCCTCCTCGCTCTACCCTACGCCCATGGTACACAGTGGATCACATGGGAAGGGTAATTTCAGATATTTTTTTTCATTACATAAAACATTGAAAATTGAAGTGAAATAAGGCGTGCTTTTTTTAGCTTCGAGCTCCGCAAAGAACAGTAAAGTAAGATTTTCAGCACTCAATTACAACAATTACGCTTTACTTGACACTTCGAGGCCTAGCAAAAGTTGTTGTATCTAGTTGCGAGTTGAAAATCCTACTTTACTTTGATTTGCAACTACGATGTTAAAAAAAAGATACCTACATATACTAACTCGAAACAATTTCACATTTTGTATTTCAAACACACATATAGTGCACTTGTTTTTGTTAATTAATAATTTAGAGATTATTATAAAAATATCAGTGGATATGGACATTTCAAAATACAATTATAAAATATACAAAACATTTATCTAAAAATTAACAAAACAATTTAAATTCTTACGTTCGGTTGAATACGCAAAATCTGAAATCGGATCATATCGCAGAATCCAAATAAATATAAAAGTATTATGACTTTTTGTTAGGAGTTTAACAGTCACTTCAACCTAGGAGCTTAGTCATATTTGTATGTATACCTACTCGTTTTTACCAAGAAGAATATTTATTTTTGAAAACACATTTAAAGAAAATGAAAAAAACCTGAAATGTGAATGGATGAACATTTTTTGGCGCGTAAGATGGATAGAAAACAAGTTAAGCTATTTAAAACACCATACTGAACAATTATTATTCTTCCATTTATTGTTCGAAGTTGACCGTCTAGTTTGGATAGTCTCTGGTGTTGTCGGATAAGCTAGAACTGCACTTATATTGCGCTTTTCCATCATTGACTGGAAATCGGACCTGCACTATTTCAACACTTCCATCTAGAAAAAGAAACAAATTATTGTGGTTTCACACTCATGGTGGAAATAAGAAGAATTAAAAAAGTGATCAGCTGACAAAAAATGGTTAAAAAGAAATCAGAATCGTACAGGCACAATTTCCAAAAATGAATAGGATCTCTTACAGGACACCACAGTAAGCGATATAAATAAATAAAATATGTTAAGTCGACTCTGTGTAGCTATGAGTTGCAGCAATTTTCAGATGATTGAATCGAAGTTTGATTCCCAATTTTTACAGAATATTGTCCAGCACGTGCACGACATTGAAGATACCATAGGTTACTACAAGGTTCTAGTGTAGATTTTCAATCGCATTGATCATCAATCTTGCCCGTCGGTAATTCTTTGGAGCTTTGGATCATTATAGGAACAAACCCCCACAGTTTGGGTTATACATAAACACTTAATACTGATTTTTGTGAAATAAAAACTTTTTGATAATAAGATAATTTCAAATGTAAAAAGTTCACTTTTGACCAAAACTCCCGTATTGCCTTTCTTTTTTCCAACTGAAGATATTTACCTACCATCCATGGACATGGATGACTTCAATAAGATTCTTCTGAGCGAGGACGAACTTCTTGGCTGCAGTTTGTGCAGATTAATCTACACCACTCCATAGAGGCTTCGGCCGCCCTCATCCTCCGACCTCTCAAAGGGTGGAGAAGACATCGTCTTGATTCAGGAAGCATGGTTTGACAACATCGTGGTTCGTGGACTCGAGGCTCCTGGATACGAAAAGCTGTATGTGACTCCCTAATTTCAGCGATCCAAATTTAACTGTAGCTAGACTACTGACTGCGAAAAGCACCTACTGGATAGCATCGGCATATCTGGCCTATGAATACACCGGCCCTCTCCCTGGGGATAAACTAGAGAGGGTGATCGCGGAAGGAGAGAGAGGACTAAAACCAACCTCTTAATCGGTTGTGATGCTAATGCTCATCACTCGGTATGGGGAAGTACGGACATTAATGCTAGAGGTGAGTTACTTTTTGATTACATTTTAAAAACAAACCTTATCATAAGCAATGTAGGAAACGAACCTACTTTCGTAACAAAAACTGACAGGAAGTTTTAGATATCACTCTTGTCTCCGACACCGTTAGCCAGTTAATTACCAAGTGGAAAGTATAAGCTGAGCACTACTTTTCAGATCATCGGTATATTCAATGAACCTCCTTGCCAACTTCCTTTCAGAAATCTTAGGAAAACAAAATGGCTAAAATATAGGGATACTCTGGAACAATCTATTACCCCAGAGCTTCAAAGTCCCCCCTGTAATGCTAATGAGCTTGATCTTAAGGTCAAGAATCTTACGTTGGCTCTAAAAAATGCTATGTCCTTCTCATGTCCTCTTATTCTGCCAAGGGGGTAAGAAAAAGCCGCATTGATGGACTTCAGATTTAGGTCTGAGTAAGTCAAATTGTAGAAAACTTTTCAACAGTGCTAAAAACACACGGAAAGTGACCGACTGGGATTCCTACAAGGAAGCCCTTAAGATATTAATATATTATACAAGGAAGCCTTTAAGATATTATATAAGAAACAACTTAGAAAAGCCAATGGAGTATCTTGGAGGATCTGGTAAGATAGAGGGATCCTCCGAGGCATCTAGCCTTGATGATGAAAGATACTCTCTACAAACCCAACTATGCCAATTTGTCTGAAAAAGACAGATGGCTCTTGGACAACTTCTAGCGAAGAATCGCTCAATCTGCTGCTTGACACCCACTTCCCAGGCAGCTCAAATAGTATTGCCCACAAAGATCCAAACTGATCAAACCTGCAATCTACCTACCTACACGGTCTGATTACTAGAGACAGAGACAGCTCTGGGCGCTACAGCTTCAAACCATACAAATCCTCGGGACCAGACGGCATAATACCAGCTGAGCTACAAAACACCTCGGATATCATCTTGCCAGTGCTAATGAACTAAGAGGCTGTTTGGAACTGGTGTACCTGTACATTCCATTGCTATGGAGAGAAGTGATAGTGGTTTTCATACCCAAAGCAGGTAAATGCTCTCATGTGAGTCCGAAAGATCTCAGAACTATTATAGTCTTTCATGATTTCTTCTAAAAACTTTAGAACGACTGATTGACATCCATTAACGCAAAAGCATTGACAAAAAACTTCTGTCAACGGCTCTACACACGCTAACTCGCTCTATAGAAGATTCCTTCCGCCATACGGAGTATACAATGGTTGCATTCCTAGGCATAGAAGGCGCTTTCAACAACTTCGACTCATCTGCGATCGCTGGGGGACTGGCAGCTCTGAACGTGGATGCCTCACTTTGCGAGCTGATTAATTTGATGCTCAATAGCCGAATTATCAACTCAAGTCTCGGTGAGATATCTACCAGAAGATCTGTCAGCAGAAGAACCCCGCAAGGTGGTGTAATATCTCCCCTTCTCTGGAATTTAGTGGTGAATGAACTGCTGATATGCCTGGAAGCAGGAGGTCACAATGTGACCTGGAAGCCTAACATCCAAGAAAGCGTTAAAAAAGCCATTGTGGCACTTTTCTCTTTCAAAAAAGCCATAGGAAACAAATGGGGTTTACAGCCTCGTATCACTCACTGGCTATTCGTCTCCATCATAATACCGATACTCACGTACGGTGTGGTTGTCTGGTGGGCTGCTTTGGACAAAGCGATCAATCGCGATGAGCTAAGCAAAGTCCAAAGAATGCAATGCTTGTGCATTGGCGGGGATCTCCGTACTACCCCCTCTGCTGCACTTGACATCTTCAGCAGGCAAACGGCAGCTTCTGCAGCCGTACGCTTCAAAGCTACCTCACAATGGACCAGTAGAACAACTGGCCATGCCGCTATCCTGAACGAATTTAAGAAACTTCCAGGAAATATCGACTACACCACACCAGGGGTGGAATCGGCTAAGGTGATAGTTGATAGTTGACAATCAAAATCATAGCATTACGTCCACGTAAGGTGATTATCAAATTGACAATCGCTTTTTTGCGATCAATTTCATGTGACACCTATTTAGGTGTCGTTTTCATACATTTTAGTCATTCTCATTGGTATGCACCTCGGCTTCGACTCCAAATAAATTAAATACGTTCGTGAAAAAAGAATATGGGTAGGTATATTAAAAAAATTAAATTAAAAAAGTGAAATTTTAAAATTCGTGAAGAGCAATGTTTACTTCATTGAAACTTTTCTACAGAAATGAAGAAAATAATTATATCAAAGTCCTGCTATTAAGCTATTAATTAAGAACAAACCTGAAAAATAAAACAAATAGGTAGGTATCTTGGAACTTCCAAACGCGATGTAAGAATGCATTATCTATAAATTTTCATTGTTGATTGGTGGCATTTATTATTGAGTATTTTAGATTTTTGGAAATCTTTCGCTTATCGAAAAAAAGCGTTTGTGTTTGTTTTGAGACTACCTGATTTACCAACTTTAGTAAGGTCAACGCATGTTCCAACCATCTTTCAATTGGCTGCAAATTTAAATCTTCTTTAGGGGTGGCTGTTTTCAATTTTCCCTTTAAATTTTGCAGTTAAAGGGTTGATGGAACTAATAATACCTACCTATCATGATTATAAGGCCAATGGAAAATGAAAACATATTCTTCAATCGGAAGCATACCTAAATGTGCTTCCCTAAAAAAAATAAACAAATTTATTGCACTTTGTGAACATTATTATTATTATTCTCAAATTCACTTAGGTACAATTTTCACAATAAAGAAGAAACACTTCGAATATGTAGGTATCATCTGCACGAAATGACAGCGTCGGCAAGGAAGTGACGTTTAAAACTCTAAGTGCTGCCAATAATCAATCATTTTTTAGTGATCGCTTTACACAGAGCAAAGAAGAGCTGATAATCAAAAACTACAATCAAAAATGCGACAATCAACTATCACCTTAGCCGATTCCAGCCCAGATCTACAGTTTTTCGTTCTTCCAGGTCTCAATTCCTACTAGAACATTCTAGGGGGAGGGAGGAAGCACTCCTACCTACGTGAAGTTAGCCCGCACATTTTCTAGAATGAAAAAAGTGAATTGCAGTTCGATAGACATTCGTCTCTATTTGTTTGTAGTTTTTTTTTTGATGTGTAAACATTTATGCGCGCGTTATTGGATTCTGGTAGAGTAATTCCAAACATAGAACTTGATGCAACGGATATGCGTTACGGATATACTTATACATATATATATTGCGCGCTGTTGGAATCTGTTGGAGTAATTCCAAACATTTAACTTGCCGTTACGGAAATGCGCCATTGCATATATTTTATCATTGCATATGTTTTTTGCATATGTTTTTTGCATATGTTTTTATCATTGCATACGTTTTTATAATTGCATACATTTATGAGCTGAAATAAAGCATGTTTTTGAAGTTATTACTTCTTTAGGCGCGGCGCGTTGGGCACTTTGGATGGAAAGAAACCAATAAACTCGCGTCACTGTTACCATCACCGTCACTGTTACCGTCACCGTCACCGATCCCAATGAAACGTTGTATGTGTGCACTACGTTTTCTGAGAAACTCAACCGATCTCAATGAAACTTTGTATGTGTGCATGGTTGTATGCAGCTAGAAAGATAGGATAGTTTTGGACCCGATAGGTGGCGCTGTTGTCGATTTGTTGGTATTTCATAATATATTAAGAATACGGTTATTACAATTCCCTCTTTTCTCAATGACGTGTATCAAGCCACACACATACCGCACGCACGGTGTTTACACATACATATTTCGGGACTGTTGGATACAGTCGCACAGTTTTTTTGTTTTATTAGACTGTTGAGGTGTTCAACAGTTGAAATAGAAAAATCGGGGTTTATTGATTGGTTGTTGTTGCTAACTGACTCATGTCGATGGGAACAGATGACTGCTTCTCGAAAATGTGTTTGCCGTTTATTTGTTGTTGTTGGGAAACTCATTTATGGATGCAACTCTATGGGGTTGTGTTTTTTTTTTAACTATCAGCTAGGTTCCACATTTCACTTTCACTCGAAATGAAATTGAAATCGATCGAAAATAGAATTTTGTGTTCTACATTTCACTGTAATCGATTTCGATTTAAAATTTTTCGGAATCGAGTGAAGTGAAATTGTTGTGTTCCATAATTCGATTTTGCCGATTTCAAAGTGATTTCAAATCGACCTGGTCATTCGATGTGAAATAGACATTTGCACAGGATTATTCTTACAAGACGATATGCGAATATGGGAATGGGGCAATTGTGGGGTATTCTGATCCATTCTGAGTTGAGAGGTTGAAAAGTCAACATTAGCAATGATAGTTCATTTCACAAAAAATAAATTTTAAAACATAAAAATACTGCCCAGGAGGCAATTTGCAGCACCATTTATTAAGACGGTAGTTTGAAATTAACCAATATTTCATGACAAAATTAATAAAAATATAACTGTCCGATTTCGCTTAACATACCCATTATCCACTTCAAAGGGATTTGATGAAACTCTCAACCTTCGTCTTTTTTTCTTCTTTTTTTTTTTGTGCATATTATTTACCTACACCTTTCTGTTTGCAATACCGCAGCAATTAACACAACACGCATTATAACAATTCCTCTATCTTTTATAATAAAATAAATCTTCTAAAACGCGAGAACAACAAAATGGTTTACCAAACAGACAATTTTATCTATACAATTTAACCCAAATGACAGTTGAGAGCTGTTTTCAATTTCACGAAAAGTGATTTCGAAAAAATTCGGATTAACCAAATCGGTCGAAATGCAGAACACTGAAAAGGAATTCACTCGATTTACAATTTCGATTCCGATTTCATTTCACTCGATTTCTGGAACCTAGCTGTTTAATTGCGTTTTATTAAGTAACGCTTGAGTGAATTCAAAAATTTTAAATGCAGTTATTTAAGTTAGGATATGCTTTATGCACCAGTGGTTTCAAATTAGTTCTCTCTTTTGGAAATTCGAAGTTACATGTGCAAACACAAATGTCCTTATATCTCGGAAATAGGAATTTCACTACAAACAACTACAAAAGTTTTCCAGTGCAACTAGCTAGTTTTTATTTCAAAAAGCTAAAAGTGCTGGCTGAAATTTTTCTAACTTTGGTTCTGACTTTCTAACGGTTGAACTACAAACGAAAAAAAAATTCACGACAAACAACTACAAACGAATGTCTATCGAACTTCAATTCACCTTTTTCATTCTAGAAAAAGTGCGGGCTAACTTCACTTAGGTAGCATTCCTGGATGATGAATCGATCCACTTCTTCACAGATGGTTCGAAGACTGTGGACGGGGTTGGTGGTGGTGTCTCCGACAGACTAAATCTTAGTCTCTCCTTCCGTCGTCCTGATCATTGTAGTGTTTCTCATGCGTAAACAATGGCTATCAGAGGAGTCTTATATTGGCTAAAAGAAAACGTGATATCTGCTAAGGATATCCGTATCTTCCCGGATAGACAAACTGCTTTCAAGTGCTTGGAATCAATCTCTACAAACTCCATAACAGCCCAAGACTGTCGTTCGTCTCTCAGAGAGTTGCCGGAGCAGTTCAATATTGACCTCTGCTGGGTTCCGGGACACAGGGACATCTCAGATAATGGTAAGGTTGATGAAACCGCCAATCACGGAACTACACTACCTATGCTTCCATTTACGGATTCCATAGGTATTCCGATCGCTACTTGTAAAATCATAATAAAGCTGGATGCAATCAATAGAACACATCTTAGGTATGTACAACCGGTTCGACATGTCTAGCGACAAACCAGATCTGGCCAAAGCTGGATCTTAAACGTTATAGATACTTGATCTCATTTGCTAGGAAGCATATCATTTGGATTTCATACTTCTCTGCCAGAAACCAAAGAATTTTGTATCAAACTACGTATGGGAGGACATCGTTTTCTTACATATTTTTTAAAAATCTTTGCATGCCCAAAAGGCATTTGTTCCAGTTTCGAATTCCTAAGCACTTGGAAGCACTGCTGGATATTTTGTTCACTTGGGATACATTTCGGAAAGTCTACTATTAACATCTTTGAAATATCTTGTAACAACTTCAGGTTTCTTCGAACTATTATTATACCTTTAGCTCCCTAATGTCTGTGTTATTATCTGATACATACTTACGAGCATAAGAATAAGTTTATTTTTGAACTCAAATACAGATTTTACAATTTTCGAGATATAACAACATTTTTTCTTGGTTTGAGGCCCTCTGTAGATGCCAAAATTTGTTTAATAATTACATTTTATGCAAACAAATAACTTAACAAATAAAGCGCATGCCTGTTCGTTTAACTCTAGTTAATGCAGTTTTGAATTGCCGCTGGCTGACTGTTTTTAGCCTGTATGGGAACTTGTAAAGCAGTTGTCTCTATTCCGGCCATTCTTCACTACTTCTGTGAAGAACAATGTCAGGTGCCGTCATGTCATTATATTTATAACACGGATGGATACAAACAATTCCGATTTTTAGACTGATGCGAATGCAATAGGTACCAAGGATAGCCTAGAGAGTTGTGAAACCACAGTTACAGAAGGCCAGCCTAACCTCCAATTCGAACGTCTCAATTTACCTCAAAAGTCTGGAGTTCCCCCGAATTCCTTAGTATTCAAAATACCGAAACTCGCTTTCTTTTAATAGACACAATTAATGTATATTCCCAAGCGGCAACATAAACCGAATGTATAATGATATCGCATTCATGTTCCATAAAAGCTCCCCCAATCAATATAAATTGCTCCACTTGTAGTAATCTGTGACGGTGAAACCATGTGTGACATTAGAAAGACTTCGCTGAACCCTTCCCATCAGCGTAAATCATTTATGTCTGCCCGGAATACTTCTACTTCCGTTCTTTTTTTTTAACAGACTGGAATGTCAATCAAAAGTTTATGACAACGAACACAAAAAAAAAAATATCAGAACGTTAAAGTTAACATCCCCTCAAACGAAAGGCAAATGGAAAGTCTTTCAAAACAATTTCAATATTTCATCTGGGAAATTGAATTATATTTCTTACTAAACAATTTGCTGCATGCCGACACTGATGTGACGACACTTTTCCGTTCGCAGTTGATGAAGAAGCGGAAGTAAAACATTCCTCTACATTTCCCCTTTTATTTTCTCGATGACACGTTATTATAAAGCGTCGTCAGTTTGGACAGTTAAAATTAAGTTTGTAAATTCAAAGTATTTCAATTGGGAGGGCATTTTGTCCTCTTGCCTTGAGAATGCCTCATTTTCAATTTTGTCTACTTGTTCTTTTGCGCATCATATTGAAACATGGTGGGAATAAATACACTTACAGCTTCACGTACTACAAATATTTATAAGCTATAGGCTTAAGTGAAATTATGCAGAAACCTGTATAGAAGACGCTGAAGTAGATATTGTGATTTTACTTTCTCTTGAAAGGATTGTAGATATTTCAAAAATCTTAATTGCAAAATAAACATTTCAACAGCCTCTAATGAAGTTATTAAAATTCCAATCAGCTGTATTTAATATTTTCCTTTTAAATTGAAAGACACACGTGGTCTGGTTGATTTGAATGGCAAACTATTTTACAATCATCAATTACGTTCACACCCACTCTACTATGCAAAATATTGTGTTTGTAAGAGAATCTTATTAACTAAAAGCATGCGGCAAAAATGTTAGGTGTGATCAGATAACCAACAACGATTTATGATATCACACTAAATATGACACTGAGCTCATAATGCGATTTGTTTGTCAGAATTGACGAACAATTTAGTACTGTTATCCTGTTACAGATTTTAATAAAAAAAATAATCCTTTTTCTTAAATTAATTTCTAAATTTGTAGATAAGAAAAAACAAATAATCCAGACTATGTTTTTATACACTAAATAAACAACATTTGGTACTTATTTAAATAAAACAAACCTTTAAAACACAAAATTATTCTTCTACCTAATTAATAAATGTTGTATGTTCTAATTGCACTGTCATAACACGCACCAAATCAATAAATTTGCTCATAACGTTATTATACAACAACATTCTGTTGGGTCTTAAGATAGGTACGCATTTTGCTAAAATGCAAATATCCTAAACTCTGGATCTTATTAGGTACTTCAAAATATTGTTAAATTAAGGAACTGAGTTGTTTTAGTAAATACGAGGTCGCATAAGATTTTCATAATGATAACTGTAATGTAGACGTACCTACTGAATGGACAAATATGTCAAAAATTTAATTTTTGAGTTTTTGTCTTTGTGAGCGAGTCGAACAAGTACAGAGGAGATGGAGTATGGTTTCTTCCACCTCCTCGTTACGACAGATTCTGCAAAAATCGTTTGAAAATACGCCAAGCTTTGTTGCATGCCTGCCTATGAGACAGTGTTCTGTGATGATGCCAATTGTACACTCAAAAATTGGACGAGTTGAAAAGGAACAAGGATTCGCTGTTCAAAATTACCGAGATTAAAGTTCAAGTGCAATCTGTTAAAAAAATAATACTTTATCAGTTGAATAGAGTATGGGGGGACTAGTTTTTACAATTGGACTTTAACTGGTCCATGGTGAGGTCCTTGATTTAATAATAATCGTGGTACAGTGTTAGGTGCAATGTTTTTCGTCTATGCTGACACATATTTGTTATCACCTTATAGAATTGTTTTGTCCCACCAAAAGGTGTGGCGTTTCCGGGTTAGGTCGAGCAAGTAAGTTGGCGAGACGAGAGGAAACCTATATACCCGCAACACTTAGACCAATGTAGATGCATTGTGATCCACTGTCCTTGTGGTTTAATCGCGTTTCTTACTCGTATTTCCTTTTTTTTTCTAATGAAACAAGCTTGCACGTTACATTGTAGCTTTTTTAACTTTCTCCATTACGTAGTAAGAGAAAGATACCTATTGGTTTCGTACAAAATTTCGAACTCGAGATTTTAATCAATTCTGATATTACGATGATAGAGGAACTCAAAAAAGTGGGTCGCAAAATTCTGTCCGGTCTGTCCGTCTGTCCGTCCTTCCACGGGCCTACAGCCTAAACGACTTCCCGGATTACGTTCAAACCTCGGATATGGAGTTTTTGGGCTTACAGCTCGGGAGGTGTTTTTTTTTTGCAAGGTAACCTCAATATTAATGGTACTTCCCATACAACATTTTCGTACCAGTTTGATTTGATCGAAAACGGCTCTAACGATTTCAACCAAAATTGATATTTAAGCTTAAGTAGGTGAGGTTACTATGACTGCGTACCCAGTTTTTGGCTAAAAATTCGAGCAACGATACTTTTGAAATTTCGACATACTCAAAAACGGTCTATACGATTGTAGCAAAAATTAATTTGTAAGGTAATGTGGTCATTTATAACTTAATAGCAAGCTAAGTTTTTCTCTACTTATATTATCGAAATAGTAATTTTTTAAAAATATAGTTTTGTCTAGTTAACTTAAAAGCGCAATAACGATTTTGACCAAAATACAAACTAAGTGTCAATTGGATGTTTTCAAAACTATTGTGTCCTTAATTTTCAATTTGAAGCACCGAAAACGCTAATTTTAAAAACTGTTCATATCTCGAAAGCCCCATCTTCGATTTCGATAAATTGTCAAAAACGAAGTATTTCTTTTATCCGGAACAATATCATACAGTCAGTATTCAGCTTAATAGTTACGCAATAGTATTTTTCCAACTAAACATTGCAATATTTGCAACTTATATTTTTATTTTATATAACTGCCATATGAGATGAATATCCAAAAGAGAATTTTGTTTTCTTTTGTCTAGTATCGAGAAAGTTTCGTTCGACCCAGTCGTGCACTTTATTTTTTTTACTGTGGTATAGAGTTTTAAACAGGGTTTGTGAATGTAGGTACATTGTTCTATTGTTACTCCAGTGTCCCTTTAATATACATATAGGTGTTTCTCTCCAGAGCTTGCCAAAGCGCTGTAAAAGCAGTTATACTGACTTGAAGGGTCTATTTGCTTGTCTTCACATTATAAAAAGCCCTCTGACTTAGATGAATGGCGCTATGAAGAAACTCGAGTGGACCTTGAGATTATAGATAAGCATCTTCGTCCTTGCAGAGATGCTTTTTAGGCCACTAATGCGATAATTCTTATTTTGCGGATGGAAACTTGTAAAGTATGTGTTTGCGGATGCTTTCCTTAAACTAGTAGAGGTAAGGTGAATTTGTCAAAAGTGAATTGATTTGTTTATTATACTGCTAAGCAGGTTTCCAATGAAGTGACACATTGCTGTTTGACATGGTATAACAGATAACAATGTTGATGTTATGCTATAACAGCGAAAAATCCTTTTGTGGCCCCGTATACGTACCTTCAACAAAATAAAGCACAACCACGTTACAGAAAGTAAATTTTATTTTTCCTAAATTTAAGTTCGCGTCAATTGAAAACAACATATAAATTTATTGGTCGTAACACCGATTTGTCACTACCTATTCGCATAAAATCTCATTAAGCAATCATATAAACCTTTGCTGCCGTTTTTTTGGATTTTTTTGTTTTCGCAGCACAGATTCACTCATGCATACAGAGTACCTCCAAATTATCGCCTTCGGATAGGTATACGCTCTTTCCTGTCGGTTTGTTTTATTAAAATCTCCTCCAATTTACGTGTTGTATCCACTCCAACGATGTATCATGCCGACTCTGCATTGGTTTTTCCAATTATTGTGCGTACATGTTTATGTGCATATAAAATATAGAAAGAAGAAAACAGAGAATAAAAAAATAAACTTGGAAAAACTTATTTACATATAATCGTACATTGACAATAAAATTAAAATTTAACTGTGGCAATTTTTCCTGAAGAGGACCAAAATAAATATCCACTCCCGTTCTTATGGAAATATGCTGGTTATTAAACTTTAGTCATTCAAAGGGATTACGCCGATTACGGCATGGTATTTTTTCTCTTATTTTTGGAGGGCCAAGCGTGCACAACATTAAATAAATCCTATCTACTGGAAAGAGGCAAGTGTTCCGTTCTTCGCCAGCGAAATAAGCAAGCGAACTGTTTCATTGTGTAGACTAACTTACTAGTACTTTTGTTATGGTAAACTTTTTTTTAATTGAGTCATTTTCGGACTTGTGCTTTTTAACTTTCTCGATTCCTTTGGTACAGAAAGATATTGAATTCGTAAAGAATTCAAACTCGAGATTTTCATAAATTCTAGCATTACGATGATAGAGGAACTCAAAAAAGTGGGTCTCGCAATTCTGTCCGTCGGCTCCTGAGGTCTACAACCTAAGTGACTGGACGGATTTGGAATTTTTGGTTTTGCAGTTTGGAAAAAAATTTTTTGAACAAGTTATCCCCATATATAACGGTACCTACTTTCCATAACAGTTTTGTGCAAATGGCTGCATACTCAATTTTTCGCTTAAACATTCCTTTTGTTTAACGGTACTTTTGAAAATCGGAATTGTACCGAAAATGGTGCAAAAGATTTTTACAAAAATTCATTCTTAATGTATTCCTTACAAGATAGCAAGCTCAGTTTTGTCCTAACTCATTGTAAAAAGCACTTATATTGAACAAAGAAATGTCAATTAAGTTCTGCAATAATTTACATGAAAATGCCTTAACGATTTGAACAGAAATTTATATTTGAACTTGTGTAGGTACGGTAAACATGGCTGCATACCCAGTTTTTCGCTAAAAGATCGAGTACTTCTGAAAATCGGTCTATATATATATATCGGAGACTATACACAGATACTTACACAGTTAAACAACCGACTGCGACTACTATGATTCAACATTTTTATGCGTTATAATATTTACTTTAACTGCATTAAATGGGACTTAACAGTTCATATACTTACATTAGCTACTTAATCTCCATGGTTGTAATGTATCGTAGATAGTAATCTATATTTAGCCCGACACATTTACAATTTTATGTTTTTTGTAAATAAATCTGTGTATACCAATATTACATTTACATTTATTACTTCTACACGTACTTTCAAAGTCGGGTTTTTTGGTTTTTAAATTAACCATTTTATTCCTTTGATGAAAAGTTCCATAAATTTGACCCGTCAAATAAGATTGATTAAGGGGTATGGAGAAATGGCCACCATTGATGACATTTGTAATGTGAATGTTGTATCTATAACCATTAAAGGGTGCGGCCGAACTAGATCTTATAACAAGAATGCTAATCTCTTGTAAGCATGCTGAAATGTATTTAAGGTAGGTGACCCAAATAAGGCCCACCTTATAGTTTTTCATTAATAACTTTCAAACGCCTAAAAGAAATTTACTAAATTGATATAAGCATAAGTTATCTATATAAAAACGCAACGTTTATCTGTTAAAACCCTATTTAAAACATATTTTTATAACATTTTTAAAAACCTTACCTTGGGCCTTATTATGAACACCTGTTCCGAATAAGGCCCATACATAATTTTGTTCAGTTACATTGGTTATATTGCTGAAATAATTTGAAAATGTTGTCATGAAACAAATAAATCTACGTAGTTTATTATTGATATACTATTTTAGTATTATTTATTAATACAAAACCATTTTGACATGAAAGGAAAAAAATTCAAATTAAAAAAATAGCTTCAAGGCCCTTTTCATATCACCTGAAGACCATTCTGCCCACTTTCTGTTCCCTAATTTGCTCGCCTTTGACATGTTATCTAAAGAAATCTGTAATCGAAATAGGAGCACAAGAAATAAAACACCGAACACTATGGAATAAGAATAGAGAAGATTTAATAATAATGACGTTTTGAAGTAATTCACAAATGAACAGAGTTGCCTGAGTAAAGGGCATTGCCAGTCTTAATTATAGTTTCAAGTTTTCTTTACAATATTATCTAAAAACAACCAAAAGAAAAAAAAAATTCTTTAATATTCCTAATAATATTTTCGGTGGGCCTTTTTAGGAACACGAAAAACTTTTCTTTACAAAAATTTTAACAAAAATCTACTGAATGATTTAAAATATATACTTAAACCACACTAAACCTTAGTTTTATGTATGTGGAATTTTTACTGTGAAAACTTGACTTAGCCGAATTATTATTAGCAATAAAATCAATTACAAAAACCTGTTTCTTATAAAAAGGGCGTGCGTTCACATTCACTAAATTGTATCGACTGTAAAAAAAACACGATTGCGTAAAACGGAAAATTCATTCAATTTTAGTGTACGTATAGCCATAGGTGGCCACAAGCACATTTAAAATATAATTTCTGTAGCTTGTCGGTTGTGCCGATTTTTGCACACTGGGCCTTATTTGGACCACCTACCTTAGTGCAAAACAAATTCGAATAGCAGAAAACATCTTTGCACGCTGTCTCCACATTTAAAAAATTTTTGGAGAATGACAATTCATCAATTTGAGGAAATCCTTGGACTTGTAAGTTCGAAAATTTCTTACTATAAATTTTTGTGTTTTGTTTTGTATATAATACTAGCGGATACCCTGCGTGTGCTACTATAATAATAATAGTTGGCGCAACAGGTCTGTAGGGACCCAGGGCCTAGCTTCTCGCAACCATTCGTTTTGTGTGAGTTTTTAATTTTTGGAACGAATGGAAGGGATCTACAATTTTATGCCGGTTCCAAACGGGCTGATTGAGAAGCTCTTTCATGACAGTTATACTCTCGGATGTTTGTCAGGCGTTCGCGAGAGGTGGCGCAGTGAAAAAAACCCTGAGTTGGAATTTGGGTTTTTGCGGGATTCGAACCTAGACCCCTCGCTTAGTAGTCCAACACACTAACCACTAAGCCACTGCGACCACTAGCGTGTGCTACTACGCTAATAAAATGAAATAAGTGTGTTTGCAAAAAAAGAAAATGTTGTTTATTTATTAACTTCTTTATCTTAATGCTAGCGGATAAACAATATTTTGAGTTTGTTCGGTAGGTGTGTAAACATAAAGATTTTTTGGCGTTCCAACTCTAGAGCAAGCAACATAATTATAATTAGCCGTGCGAAAAACAGGAATTTTCTAAGTTCAAATTAGCAGAACTTAGCGATTGGCCTTGAGCCTTATTCGCTTATTGATGGTTATGGCGAAAGCAAGACGCACTGGAAACTGTAATCGCTTGAAATCGAAGGGTAAATTGGTTGAAATCATTGGAATTCGTGGTATCAGCATCAGCACTTCTTCTCCTTTACATTTTCCGCTGACGATTGTGGCTTCGACTAAGTTTGGAGATAGTTTTTTAACAGCAAGTCTTGTATTAAATATTTACTTTGTATGGGAGCTGCCACTCCCACTGGTCCGATCCCGCCCATTTTTTTTTCCTGATTATTCAAATCAGTAACGTATGGGATACTGCAATGTTTCAAAACTCTTGCTATCACAATAGTTAAGATATATGATGTTATTCAATTTATATTGAATATATATAATTTATATACACCTATTAAGATAAAAAATTTAAGATCAAACATCAAGTCGAAAAAGTCGATACATATATGAGATATGCAATCACGCCAAGAGTTCGTTTGGCAATTACTTTGAGATATATTGCATCTGGTGATTCATATCGATCTCTAGAGTTCTTATCTCACATATCACGGAAAACAATGAGCAAATTTATTCCGGAAGTTTTAACTGCCATTGTCGAATAATAAAAAGGTGAGAATTTTTGTTCAGTTACTGGCATTTCTACTAACATTTTATGTCTTTTTTTTTAGACACCGAGCTCTTCAAATGAATGGCAGCAAATAGCAATGGATTTCTCGACAATTTTGGGCAATTTCCACACACGCTTGGATCTATTGATGGAAAACATATCCGTATCAAGGCTACACCGCATTCGGGATCTGCAAAATAGATAGGTATAGTGTCTTGTTCATATTTTTTTCTTTTTTTCTTTACAGTCAGTCGGGTTTTCTGTTTTTTTTTTTTTAATTAACTTTGCACTTTTCGGAATATGTATACAAAATTTGTTCACCATCCTATTGTTCTATTTTGACCACGACTATTTTTTCCAGGACATGATAAAATCTTGAAATCAACGGATTGACCACGGAACAATCATCATTATTGTCGATGCGTGGGTAGGTACTTACTTGAATTTTTACTGTTTCGATTTTTCTTACAACTTCACTTACCATTCACCACTGATAGTACCTACATATAAGTACTACAACTTTTCATACAACAAATGGGAATAACAAAAATTTCTATTAAAATGCAATTTATTTTCAAATATTCATCTACGTACAAATATCTAAAATATTTAAATAAAATAGCTATATGAAGAAACATATAACATCGGTTTGCTTATATAAATACAATTTATTCGTAAATGTTGTGTATAAAATATGTGTAATTACACTTAATGCACTCTAGTTTTGCTTTTCTAATTAGTTTAAAAAAAATTATTATGCTATATTCATATAGTTCAACTTTACATAGTTAATATTTAATGTAAAACTACTTTAAAAAATGCAGCAGCTTCTAGCTACGTTGATCTATATGTATAATGATTTTGTTTTCTATTATAAACTAGTGGAATGTTAATTTTCAAATTAAATTAACACAATAGGGGATATGCTTTTGTTTTCATATTCGATATTGGTAATAGGACGCAATCATTTTTACTTGTTACTATTTTGTTTTTAATATTGTGATTAACACCCATGGCCCTACAGTATAATATAAACAATTTTACAAAAAATGTTATTAATAAAACTATAAACTTCAACAAAATGTAAACGGCGGAAGTATTCCAGAATGAGGAGTTGTTCTTTGTCCTTGCGTTTTTGGATGCTAGATCTATGACAGCCTTTGACGATCTCAGCAAGTTAGGACCGCTAAAATTGAAGTTATGTAGTTTAGAAAATGGAAAACGAATGTAAATTCTACATAATGTTGATGTTGAGGTTTGTGTGAAATGTAGATATGAGAAAGGAGAGCATACGATATTGATAGCTTAGGTTGTTATTTAAACAGGTGCACGAAATTGGCGGACTTTAGTCATACATTAGCTTACAATGATTCAGGATTGACAGGCCTTGCATTATTTTTAAATTTTTCTAGTCCAAGATCTGAGAGAAAGAGGAGCATAATCACTAAACAAATTTTAACGCTTAAATAAGAATATAGTTTTATTTGCAAATTAATTGAAAATAAACGCATTCATAAAAAAAAATTTGAAAAATAAAGTTGTAATTGAGTGGGGGAGAAAAACCCAATAGAAAAATAGTTGCAAACGATAAGAATGCATGGTTCTTCTTATCATACAAAATTTGTAGTTGGAGACTCAGAAAACCTATACATAACAAATATTTTGAAAAATTGCTCAATCTTTCAAGCTTGCTATGACTTATTATTTAAATATTTGATTGCTTGGCAGCTATATTAGTGTTAAGAAAAGATTTCCGCTAAAGTAATTTAATTGGAGTTACACCAAGCTTTTCTAACCAGTAAGGATTTTTTGTTTAAACTGCTTTTAAAACAACGTTGGTTTTGCAATGTGGTACAAAATTTACCACGGATTTATATATGGTGGGTACAGCAGAACAACACAATTTCCAAACTACAACTCAAAAGAAGTTCATTCAAAACGCATTTCCTCATCATTAACTTCAATGTCGCATTTGATTGTTTTTATCCTCATAATTGAAAATTGGTGGATTAAGCTAAGATTACGAGTGCCATTTTTCGAGGAAAATTTTGACATGTCGACGTCATTATGACGTAAACAGCGCCAATTGACAAATTTGAATAAAATATCACGGATTTAGTGGCATTTCACGAATTTCTACATTGTCATGCGTCTCTCAATTGATTAATTTTTACCATGTTGTTTTTGTTGTCTGCGGAAAAGACCGCTCTTTCCAATTTTTGGGAAGCATTGGGCAAGACTCGTGTGTGTGAAAATATATTTGTAGTTAAAAAAAAATTGTTGTCTGTGTTTGTGGATTTAGAATTGCGATCTCTTGTGCATATTGCCATTTTTTGGGGGTGTCGTGTTTAATATTTTTGGATTCGAGATCGGGCTTTCCAAACTCGAGTCGTTGTCGCTCGTGTACTAAATTACAAAACGAAATGCAAAGTAAATATGTATTATTATTGTATGTACAAAAGATTGCCATTCCAAATCCACAAACACTTAATAGAAAAAGAACCGTAGATAGGTAGTTTGTACCCTCAAATCGTTTGATTTCACAAACGTGTCCAATAACTAGAATGCTGACATTTAATAACCCTTTTTTTACAACCACAGTATGTTTTCCGCGAAGAGTTTAATTTAGTTAACAATAATAAACAGAGAAAATCATTTTTTTTTCTTCGATACGGAATGATAAATTTGAGAGCAGAATCTGAGAATACCAATTAAAACACACAACTATAAATTTCAAGACATAATTTATAATTCAACTGAGTAAATTGTGATTGCAATTTTGCAGTTAACGCAAACATACAGGCATTAAGTTTAATTATCATATATTATATAAATCTTTGCATCAAAAATGTCATGAATATGATTTTCTTATGTATGTTCCACCATGTGATCGCCTGTCCTTGCTTTTGTCACTTAACATTGTCACGACATGGCAATTCTATTTTGTTACAATAAAAAAAGATTATTTTAATGTCTAAATAATATCATACCCGATTCGGCGATTAAGCTACCGAGGCAGCTAGCAACCCTTACCTCAATTTAAAGAAAGGCTGTGTCTTGCTGTGGAAATATTGGGTTGTCACAAGCCCATACCAGAACTATTCTCTTATTCTAGGGGCGACTAAGAAGGGAGGATGAATGTGGAAGTTATTACAAAAAAGGATAAACGGAGTTGGCAAGACAAATGATAAACATTCTGAACCTGCAAAATTTAAAAGTAGGATCGTTGCGGAATGGGAAATACCCAGATCCTTTGATAAAATTTTGTTCAAAGGAATTGAATAAAATTATATCTCGAAATGAGCTGTCTACAAGACAGACAACTAATGCAATTTTCCTCTCAACACACTTGACAAAGTCGACGTTATCACTTTTTCAAGGCTCTTTGGCTACAGAACTACATTCAGCCTTTTCTGAAGACAAAATTACAAAGGACTCCAACAATTTATGCGCTGAAATAGTACCAACTTATACAAACATCCCTTGTTGGGTCGCATTTCGCGAGACGGAGCTATATAAAAATCCACTCTAGCACGGCACACTGCAAGTTGTACAATTTGCTAAGTTGGAAAAAAAATCAGTAAGGCTGGTAAGAGAGATGAGTTTAATGTTCTATAACCTCGGCCTCTTGTATCACAAACAGGAAAGGAAACCTGAAGATCACTTTCAAAAGTATGGGACTTTATAAGATCTCTCTGGAAGAGGCATTCCAAATAGAAATGTTGAATTTAGTTATAAAATCAAATACAGACAAGCGGATGAAACTATTTACCTAGTCGACCTTCGCAAAGCACATGCTGATTGGGTTGTAATACTTAAGTAGGTACATTGGACGCGTACTAGGATACGACACTAATGCTTTTAGTCATAATAATAATAATAATAATAATAATAATAATAATAATAGTTGGCGCAACAGGTCTGTAGGGACCCTGGGCCTAGCTTCTCCCAACCATTCGTTTCGTGTGAGTGGGAAATTGGGTTTTTTGTGGGATTCGAACCTGAGACCCCTCGCATAGTAGCCTAACACACTAACCACTAAGCCTACATGCTTTTAGTCATAATTCTGTAAATTATCTGGTGAATCCTGTGTACAATCAAACACTTCATAATTTTTTATAGAATCTAAAAAATATTGGTTCAAAAAGGAAAGCTACCTTCGAAACGACAGTCTTAGATTGTTTGATACGTATTCCAACAAAAGTCTAAAGAACGCGTTATCAAAGTGAAAAGAAATCCAATTTCATCGATGATATATTTGCGTTTTGGACCACATAACACGTTCAATAGGTTATCAACATCTGCCTTACTTCTTATATGTGTGCCCTAGTATCGAATACGAATATGGGTGTGCAAGTTATCAAAGTTAATCATTCTATAGTCAATTGAACTTCCATGAATACATTCAGTAGTAACATCGGTTACGGGCCATATACTCTTTGTGGGAATGCCACTCAATCCTTAGTGCTAACATGTATGCGGCAAGAAAACCCATGGTACCTAACGATGACTACTTGTCAGAAGCCGAATCAGCGAGGCGCTGTTAGCCCCTCGGGCTCCACTAAATCAAGAACTTTTACGTATGTTTGTTGAAGAGAAAAAGAGGAACAACAAAAAAAAATAAAAAAAAAATAAAAAGAAAAATCCATTTTGAAATGACTCACTTGATTCGCCTGCTCACCGCTTGGGGGATAACTCCATTTTCGTTTTGTTTATCCCGTTTGATGCTAACAGATATACGATATGGATATATGCATGTTCTCTGTCTTGCTGTTTTTCTTAGTTTCCATCTATTTATTTATTTTTTCGTTAGTGCTCATTCTTTTTGTAAAATTGTTTACATCAATTTCTGAAATGGCTTGCATTTATCAGATAGTATGTGTATGGTGTATGGGGGCGGGTATCTGTGCTTTATCCTTTCGAAAATATTGAATTGCAAGAGTGCGAGAAATTCATTTACCCTTGTTTTTACCCTTTCGTTTTGCTTTGTTTTTTTTATTAGAATTATTTACCACCGAAGACGCAGATATTGGCTGACTACTTGCAGAGGTAGTCTTGCTGGCTATGCTTCGTGGTATGCCACTGGTTATGATCTTTGTTACCGTGGTTGTCGTTGTCGTAACACCATTCGTTGTGCTTGACGACGTGGTGGTTTTTTGTGTTTCGGATGATTCGTAATCATGTGCCTCCTGGTCGGTATCCATGCCAGCACCGACGACTTGATATGCGCTGGTGTTTATCTGGATTTCGGAAACTACCACGTCTGGTTGACGGGTATGAGTATCTACGGCATTGTCCTGAGATTGAATGTCGTCTGTCACTGGCACCAATGGGTGTTTTTCTTGAGATAGGGAGGACACAGATGGAGATGTGGACGTATGATGTTTGTTTTCTTCGTTGCCATTGTTTTCGTCTGTTTCCCTACGGTTGTTGTTTTGGTTTATTAGATTTCCGGAGTGTGGTAGCCTGAGATCGAGAGGTTGTTCTTTTTCTGTGTCATCCTTGAGCTGTCGGTGTTTAGTTTCACCATCTGCTTCAGCGGTGTTTGCGCCCAATGTCACTTGCAGTTGAGGCGTTATAACTCTGCTTAGATTTGTTGCAGTGCGATTCGAATTCTCGTCATGCAATTTATTAGCGTCGAGTGGTGGAATGCTTGTTGTTGTCGTTGAAAGTTTCAAATGGAGTGGTGTTGTTGTATTTGGATTTGTGTACACTTGACAGCCGTCTATTGAAGTTTTGTTTTCAATTTCTTCCCCTTCGTCCTCTTCATCTTCTTCGTCATCGTCGTCGTCCTCATCATCATCGTCGTCTTCATCATCATCGTCGTCTTCATCATCATCATCATCATCTTCATCATCGTCCTCGTCATCGTCGTCATCGTCTTCGTTGCTTTGAGCTAGAAATTGTTTCAACTTCATTTGAATTTGATTCCGATTTGAATCCTCAGGATTTGTGGATGCCGTTGTTGTTGAAGAAAGCACAAAGGTTCGATTACCATTTCCATTGTTGTCCAGCTTGTAATTGGTAAAACTGTCATCATCATCATCATCATCATCATCATCATTCTCTTCATCTGATGACCTTTCTTCTTCAATAAGACTCCTCGATAAATTCAACTTAACTCTTTCATTATCCAACAGCTCCTGGAGAACATTTTTCATTTTTGCATTTAACGACATTTCAGGCTCATCATGGTCATATACTTCACTCAAAGATGCTGCGGCACGGGGGTAACTTAAATCCCTGGGTTGTGAAATTATTTTGGTATAAATTTCAGGGTGTTGAACAGACTCCTTGTTCTCCTCATCATCGTCGCTCCCGGTTTCCTTGTTTTTGTCTATGGTTTCCGCCCCATCGTTATCGAATGATGGATAGCTACAATCTGTTGGTCGACCTACTGCTATGCTATGGGCAGAACCATCTCCAGCTATGATCGGGTTTATAACTTCGACGATTGTGTGCTTGGGAAATGAGTTCCCATCAACGGTGGTTGTCGTCAACGTCGTTGCCGTTGTCCTTGTTCCTGTTTCTGCTGCTGCGGGAGACTTGTGAGGATTTTGATGCATTGTTAATGTGGTGCGAGTAGTTGTAGTTGTCGTTATGGTTGGTATATTGCTGTTGCTGGCTAGATTTCTAAATATTTCCACCGAATCATCTTGTCTGTCTTTTTGAATGGTATCGCCATTCTCGACAACATTATCATCATTATCATCGTTGTCGTCGTAATTGTAATCTTCGTCATCTGTTCGCAGGAATAACTTTTCGGAATTAGCATGAACTGTTACGATGGACGAAGCATCGTCATCGTCTTCTTCGCTGGCCGATACGATAACTGTTTCCTTCTCAGGATCTTGTAATTCTAAGGAGATAATTTTTTCTCGACATGTTTCCACCTGAATAAATGGGTGAAATATACATAAAATATATTTTTGTCACTGCAGTGTGATGAAAAGCATTGCCCGAGGCCATAGAATAGAGAACGTTCCAAAAAATAAGCCAAGTGACCAAGTTTTACCTCAAAACCAAATCGATTCGTTGCAGGAGGAGAAGAGAAAATATTGGTAATATATTTACATAAAGTGGATACATGCTAGGAAATTGATGTCATGCAAACAGCTATAGGTAACCAAAAAAGCAATAAATAATAAATAAAAATCATTATCCAATTACCAGTTTACTAAAACAAAATAAGTATTTATCAAACTCGATATAGGAGAAAAAGCCATATTTATAAAATGTATCTGTGCCTGCAGGTGTAGGTACCTATCTACAAAGAATATTTGGAAAATATTTGGACTTCGCAGAATTTTTTTTAAACATATTTAAAGGTTCAGTTAAAAACGACAACCCACACAAGTGACATTTTTAGTTATCTTATAACTAATTAGTGATCTTCTAAAAAGTTTGTAAATTCAAAACATCAAAAACATAAAAATGTTTCTTTATTTAAACAAAAACACTTAGTAGATCTAAGAGATAAGTAAACATTATATACAATTTGAATATCAATTGTGTTTCAGAGAACTCACTTCGAAGCCGAAAGTTCCATTATGCCCTTGCAGTTTCTCTTAATATACACGCATTTTACTGTCGTAGGATGTTCTTTCCACGTTTTTAAATATAAGCCTATAGTTTCCATTTATTTTTAATTTAATTTCTGTAAACTAAATTTTAAATTGTTTTGCTCTATCTCTGCAAAACCGCTGATTAGGCGACCAACTTTGAATGAAAATACCAGTCGATAAGGAAGTCTCTACCGGCAGATTTCACGATGTATGAAAAGTGAAAGTGAATCTAGTATTTGAAGTGAATCTCAAATACGCCTATAGGGGTGAATATTTCGGCTTCTTATATACACAGTTTTATATTTCACGTTTTTGTTTTGTATGGCCTGCTCTCATGCTTAAGACAAAAAAAGCCACTTGAGTAGTTTGAGTTTGATACCTAGCCCTGAGGCCATCCCAATCGACGAAACTGTTTTCAACTTCTGGGCGTTTATTTTGAAATATTAGCTTCCCTGTTATTGTTTGCACTTTCACTTCGATGGAAATTTTGTTTTTCACTACACAAAACAATTTTAGTTTTATCTATCATTTCAGATTAGGAACAAGGTTAAAATTGTATGGATACTTATGCTGCAATGCACTACTACACACATCATTAGTTTAAATGCAAAAGTAACTCAATCTGTTTATAACATGTTCATGGCTAGCAGCTGAACTAATACATACCTACATATGTTTTTTTTGTTTAACTGAGAACATCAGTATAATTTAATCAGATTAAGCAGAAAAAATCCATTATGAAACTTGGATGCTCATTGGCTTTTAAAAATAAATAAATTTAAGCAGGATTTTCACTTTTATATACGATTAATTACACTACGCCGTTTGGTCGGTTTTTATCACGCTGGCTCTACACGCATTTGAAAGTTAGACACCGCCGGGTAAAAAATAAAATTCGCTTGTTTTTCCTAGCTAATTTTGGTTCTGTGAAAGATTGAATTGAAAAAATTGTGTTTACATTCGCTTTCACGCATTGCTTTTTTTTTGGATTCACTCGGTATACTAAAAAGGGAGTCTCGTTCAATAAGTGAAACTGCCGTAGTGAATTCAATATCGCACACTGTTTTGGGGCCGTTTAGCCCTTTTTGAGCCTCAAGAGTGGAATTTCTTGAAAATTGTTAAAATGGCCCCTTTTCCAGTTTAGGTAAGATTTTATTCTTTATTGAACGAAAAATAGTATAAAAAAAAATTTAATAAAACTGTCTCATAATGAATACTTTCTTTTTTTTCTATATGTGAATTTGTTGTGGAGTTGGAGAAAGATATTGTTTTCGTACAAAATTTTGAGCTCGAGATATTAATCAATTCTGATATTACGTTGATAAAAGGCTTCCCGGATCACGTTCAAACCTCGGATTTGGAGTTTTTGGGCTTACCTACAGTTCGGGAGTTATTTTTTTTGCAAAGTAACCCCAAACGATTTCAACCAAAATTGATATTTAAACTTAAGTAGGTAAGTTTGCCATGACTGCGTACCCATTTTTTGGCTAAAAATTCGAACAACGGTACATTTGAAATTTCGACATATCTCGAAAACGGTCTATAGCTACGATTGTAACAAAAATTAATTTCTAATGTAATGTGATCATTAATAACTTAATACAAAACTCAGTTTTTCTCTATATTATCGTAACGGGTGATTTTTTAAGAGGTTTAGAACTTTTTTAAAAAAAAACACAAAAAATTCGAAAAAATGAATGAAATATTTATTTGAATCGATAGTTTGAACCTTGCAATTTAATGTTTAAAGATAATTTCATGCAAATGTTGACCGCGGCTGCGTCTCAGGTAGCCCATCCGCTGAGTCCAATTTTGGCATACTTTTTCACACATATCGGCCGGTATCTCACGAATGAATCCAGTGCGTCAATCGAAGCGGGCTTGTCCCTATACACATTAGCCTTGACATACCCCCACAAAAAATAATCTAATGGTGTCAAATCGCACGATCTAGGCGGCCAATTGACCGGCCCGAAACGTGAAATTAACTGTTCACCAAACTCGCCTCGCAATTGCGCCATTGTTTCGCGTGCTGTGTGGCATGTGGCACCGTCTTGTTGAAACCACATATCATGCAAGTCAAGAACTTCCATTTCGGGCAAAAAAAAGTTTGTTATCATCGCTCGGTAGCGTTCACCATTGACAGTAACGCTGCGATTCGCATCATCTTTGAAGAAATATGGCCCAATAATGCCGCCGGCCCATAAACCGCACCAAACAGTGGCTTTTTCGGGATGCATTGGTAGCTGTTGCAATGCTTCTGGCTGATCTTCACTCCAAATGCGGCAATTTTGCTTATTTACGTACCCATTCAACCAAAAATGAGCCTCATCGCTGAACACAATTTTTCGATAAGCAGCGCGATATGAACATTTCGAACCGAGCACGAATTTTGATAGTAAAATTCAATAATTTGCAAGCGTTGTTCATTTGTAAGACGATCCATGGTTAAATTGCAAACCAAACTGAAGCTGTTTGACAGTGACACAAGGTACTAAACACACGTCAGCTGTCAAAACCAGTGTTGCCAAAACCAAACCAGCTAAAAAATCACCCGTTACAATGGATTTTTGAAAAATGTCATCATTTTTAAATTTAGTTTTTTTTTTCAGTTTACCTACTGGCAAACGGCGATAACGATTTTGAACAAAATGCAAACTTAGAGTCAAATGGATGTTTTCAAAACTATTGTGCCTTCAATTTTCGATTTGCTGAAGACTCTGAAAGTCAGTCAGACTCGTACTAAACGAGAAAGTTTCGTGCGACCCAGTCGTGCACTTTAATTTTATTCGTCTACGTAGCATGTTGCACGATATTAGGTTCCCAATTTTTAAAACCTATTTCACTAAAAACATTCACTTGCAAATTAGTTTGATTTCACCGTTTGCTAGAACTAGAATCAAAATTGCGGTGAAATCGTGAAAACATTTTCTATTCACTTTTCCATGCAAAGAGAATAAATAAAAATAATTAAGAAATTAATAGGCGAAGAACTCTAGATCCATATGTTTCAATTGGGATATGACTCATTAGTTCATATATATGTGAATGATATAATTACAATTATGCCCTAACTTAAGTCAACCCGAGGCAGAGCAATCCTGGCAGAAGCTGAATATATTAAAAAAAAAATAAAGAAGAAGCATTTCCCACACAGAAAGCAAGCGCTAATTAAAGCCCTTAAGAATAATCCCGATAAATGGTCGCTGATTTTTCAAGCAAAAACTCAGCTGGAACTTATTTTTAAGTTGATGGCTTTGTCAATCGTCAAAATTTCCGCATTTGGGGCTTCCACAAACTGTCTCTGGTGCGGATTCTGGTCTGGAAGCATCATTGGATCATATTTTTTCGTTCGATTGTTACTGGTGATCGATATCGCGACATGATACCCGAGTTATTACCTACCATGCTTTTGAAAATAGAAAAATGTGTTTCCATTTTAATTCAAATCTTGCTTGAATTTTGGAACAACTTATATTACTATTGCTGGCTGTTTCGCAAAATGAATATAGGGTGTCCCAAAATTCCCGCCCGGGAAATACAACAAAGGAATCACATAATGGCAGCATATTTGGATAAGCGGGATCTGTTCATAAGGATTTAAAAATAAAGTTGAAATTATTACCGAACCATTAGGTCGGCAGCAAATCACTTCCAAAAGTCCGAAAAAAATACATTGGAGTCATATAAATGCTTTGCTGTCACTTTAGAATAACCTTATGTCACGTGATGAACAGGCGATCTGCTAGCTGTAACTATAGTTTCTACCTAGATTGCGTAAGTAGCAGAGCCTTGAATTTGAAGCAGAAAAAAAAATTGTAATGCCAACACTTTTCGTTGGTTTAAAATGAACCCAAATATCAAAATTTATGATTTAAGAATTATATTGTTGGCGATATTCTAAGAGAATTGTTATGGAAAGCATATTATTCTTAACCTGAATATTTGATTCTTGAAAAATTTTAAAAAAACCTGTTGTTTTTATAAGAAATCATTGTTACCTAAAGCAAAAAAAAAATTTCTCAAAATTCTTTAATCAACAATATTTCTTTTCTGAGTGTAGGTACCCATAGTTGTCGATTGTATGAAGTTTTTTCTTGAACTAAGCTCCCTAATTCTCAAAGTATTTTTTTATTTTTATTTGATTTAAAACATGGTATCATGTACATTAAGCTAGATTTAGCTACTCTTCAACTGAGACAAGAATAAAACAATTGAATTTTATGACCTTTTTGAAGAAAAGTATCATAAAAGTTGCATTTATCAACTTAATCACATAGTCTATCAAATAAACATAGTCTATTCATTCCTAGTGCAATTGGTGTTTCCCAGATTTGCGAAGGGTTTGAAAAATATCGTACAATTAAAACAAAAAAACTGTCTCTTCGTAATCAAGTGAGACGGAGTGTATTTTCAAACAACATATTGCAACACATATTATTGGACCAAGAAAAGTAGGAAGCTGTGAATGATTTTCTATTTACCAGAATTGAGAAAACAGTTTTATTGAAAAACTATGGTAGGAAGGAGTATAAACTTCAATCAAGAAACCATTTCATTAACTTTGAGTTCTGAATTGTATTATGTTTTAAGTCTGGAAATCATGGAGTGCAATAAATATTCATCCTGAACTGCGACGGTACTATATGGTACAGAGTGCTGGACCATTGACATTTAATTAAAAACGTTCGTCTTGTGTGTTATGGAGGCGAATGGAGCAAGTGGCAAAAAATTAAATCTTCTAGCCGCGGTATGGTGGCGATGCAATGCAAAAAAGAAAAACTCGTCGACCCATCCACGTGCAGCGAATTCAATAATTCAATATCCGACCTCCGACGAAAATGCACATTATAACAGTTAAATGTCAAGTAGCAACAAAAAGGAAAGTATGGAGTTGCTTGGATAAGGACGTTCCAAAGCTGCTGTATATAAGTTCAATAATGCAACTGCTAACAGTCATATGTTCATTTAGTCATTGCAGTCAGAACGTTTTTGAAAGGCTGTCACTACCTATCCCTGTGATAGTAACAATCTGAACTTTAGAATTCTACTTTGATTAAAGAAAATTGACAAAGTCAAGTGAATTACTTTGTCTTGAATTTCTTTAATCCCTTTCGTTATTATTTTTACCAGCGGCCTCCTGGAGAAATGAAATAATTAAAGACAGCCATATCAGGTGCACCGTGCACGCAACCCTTCAATTTTACTACCTCGCTCGAACCAAGTTGTATTTGCTTTCTACAAAAAAAAATTTAATACTGAGCCAGCTCTGCAGAGGAGAATTAAAAACATCAGCCAAAGTGCCAAATCCTTTTAAGCACTTTATAGCTTGTTGTTGTACGATATTCCTTTGTTCACCTGTACCCTCTCCTCACATTGTTCCTTGGTCTTACACAATAGGTATTTCTGCACCATCCAATTAAGCTGTTTTTTTTTCTTCCATCGACCCAGTACCTAATGCAAAAAATTACCACCACAGCATTTGATCTGATGGTCTGAGAACCATTTTAAGTCCTTTTTTAGGGGTGGTAGAAATAATTACGCTTCGAAAAGGTCTTTGGTTTGTGATTTTGTTTTGTTTTGCTAAAAACCAAAACAAATTTGAAAATAAATGAACTTCCTTATCGCTCTGATAAGTCCCAAATTTTTTATTTATTGCCCCCCTCTAAACAGACGCTCAGTGGAACTTTATTTATAAGCCGGCCGTACAACAGCGGTGGAATATATAATATTTTAGCAAACAACGTTGCAGAAGGAGACAGCACGGGGGCAAGGCATGGAAAATATGGGAAAACGGATCCAATGAAAATTAGTTAGATGGCAAGTGAATTGAAAAGGTTGATTCAAATTGCGTAATCAATGAGGAAAGCTACGGCGAGTGAGTAAAAAAATTAAGGACAACTACATATTTGTTCAGGAGAAAGGATGAAATATTTTCTTTAAATTTTGATGTTGTATTCTGTATACGGCAACTGGATATGGGTCTATTCAGCAATAAAAACAAATTCATGCGAAAAGGATATAGACCGGCGGCATTTGTCATAAACATTCTTATGGAGCAAAATGGATTATAGCTAGTGAATAGGAATTTTTATAAAGTTGAAGACGTTTAGCAATAGAGAGAGGTAAGGAATTTTTGAGAGGGCTACCCATGTATTCCTGTCCAAACCAGTGCTTTCAAGGACGATGATAGAATATCATTGCGAATATGGAAATACTGCTGGTAATCCTTCAGTACAACAGTCCCTACGTAAGAGATGACTGTATGTATGATGCTGATGCTCTGTGAGAAATGACATGTTATATCGAAGAGACAATTTAGTAAAATTTTAACGGTTTTACGTCGGTACCTTCGTTTGGAAGAGTACTTATATATCGATGGGTTGACAGCATACGACGATGTAAGGTTCTATTTGATAAACATCTCAAATATCTACCACATAGTAGGTAGACCGCTGCGGAATTCTCTAAATTCACAAAAAAGAGGCGTTAAAAGAAAAAAAAGTGTCATTTTTAAACCTACTCAACAAACTTCGAATTTTCGCACGATATTCAACAAGTAATTGGCGGAACATCTTAAGCGTATTTAAGTATTTGGAAATATCAGTTTTTTCGAAAAATTTCGAAGTGCCCTATCCAACTAAAAAAGGTCCAAAATAGCAAAAATATGTGACAGGGCTCTTCAAAAAAGAGCTGCTAAATTGCGACTCTAGTCGCATAATGGTAACGCTGACCACAAGACTTTGACGAGCGGATCTGCATTTTCACTTTTATTTACGAAGTTCGGTGGAACGACCCAAAATTGTATGACTCAAAAAAACAGAAACTGGTGGTCAGATTATGTAAGGCGGATACGTTCAAACGTTTTCGCGCACACGAATGATTTGCTCTAAGTTTCAGAAGTAAGCCATCTTACAAAAAAAATCTTAAATGTGCATTCTGAAGCTTATCTTTCTCCGATGGGTACTTGGTCAGAGGAACTCGCAGGAGTTGGCACTATGCTTAATTCCCCTATTACGGAAGACAACTACAACCAAACCAAGCTTGTCATTCTCCATTTGGGATTATCGATAACAACTAGTTGCCTGTTAAAGGACAACCATCATCCTATGAGTAGACAACTAATAAAATGCTTGCCTAATCTGGCCAGGGGTAAAGGACAGTTTGGTTCATCAAAGAAAAAGAAAAAAAATGACCAAGATTGGGAGATTTGGAGCTCAACAGTATCGGGCCACCTTCAAGGAGTGGAAAAGAATGGCAAAGGGTTCGTTAATGATGCGAAATAAGAATTTTCCTACATACAAAATATTTTTGCAGGTTAGAATACATTACAAGGCCAACTTAAAAAGAAATCTGGCCAAGAATAATCAAAGCCTGAAAATAACCGGGGGTGGTCCATCGGAGCATGTGAGTCTAAGGAAGGATAAGCCAAATGGAAGAAAGTGTGATAGGGTGATTTGGGAGTTCCAATGGATTAGAGTGATCGCGAATACGTTTTCTTATTCGTAATAGATTCAGTGAACTGTCATCCTCCTCATCCATGTCACCAAAAATTAAATCAAAACTACTTTCCATCTTTTTTTCTAGTCTTTTTCGTTTAATTGCAAATACTTCTTCGTTCGATTTCAATTTCCACAAATAAATTCACAAAATTGACATTTAACAGCTGATTTCGATTTTTAATAGGCTCCTAAAATATGGCAATTTATTTTGAAAGGCAACTGAAAAGAGTTGTCTTGCATAATACGAAAAAATTGTTTGGTTGTCTAAAAGCTGAGTTGTCATGGAGTTGTTAGAGAACTGTACTATAATAGTACATTTACACCGCACCTAAATTCAACAGTATTCGGTAAACTGTTCCCATTTTTTAAAACGTATCATAGCGCACTCTCTGTATCTACAAAACGTTGGTAAATTAAATTAAACATTTGGCGAGCATTATGCAATTTCGCAAAAGAATTTTGTAACGTTCCGATCAGCCAACTTTGACAACGCCCAGGTGGCATAAACAGATATGTTTTTATCTGAATTAGCCGAGACCTTTAATATCGCAAACTAAAAGGCCAAGATATATTTCAATACTGAGAGAGCATCAAAAATGTGCTGCACTTCAACTGTCAGACAACTGGAAAATCAAACCCATTCCCATAGTCCGACGAAGATTGTCGGCGAAGAAGTAGTAGCACACTTAATCAAATGAGACCCAGTAGTCTATACGGAACTACTATCGATATTTACACAGAAAGGAAGAACATTGGCTTCTCTGAAAGACACCAACGCGTTAAACAAATCATAGCACAGAAGGGGTGATCAAAACTACAGCCTTAAAGGACGACGGAGGATAATGCACTGTGACGATTAAGTTACAATCGATGCAAATAATATATAAAAACTACTTCTGTACACTATTAAAGAGCGAAGACTACCAACATTCCGTTTCGAATAACGTTGTAAGCCGACTAAAAAGTCTGTAATAAATTAAATAAATAGTTGGCGCAACATGTCAGTATCTGCAATTTTAAACCGAGTTATAATCTCGGATGTTTGTCACATGTTCATTTGTTCAAGGGAGGTGGCGCAGTGGAAAAAAGATGTAATTTGTGTACTAAAATAGTGTATAATTGAAAATCGATTGTGAGGAAAGAACTCATAAGTAAAAAAAGACAGCAGAACATAAACGGCTTGATTGGCACAATCTACACTCAGGAGTGCATTATAGAAGGGTCGATGTGCCATTTTTTAATTTGTTGATACAGCAAACGTCACAGCGTGACAAGTCAAACAAAATGTATACAATATAATGGCCCTTCGCGTATGCGGTTTAAATCGAACGCAATTGATAAAAATCGATCGCATTCTCTCAAAATCTATATAAATGTTCTTATCAAAAATGACAGCAAAAGAGAAAATTTTGAAAAACAACGAGTAAGGAGCAGTTCCTCTCTTGGTTCGATAACAGAAATTCATCTGGCAAGTATGTGTTGTTATACGTCAATTGTACAAAGTTTAAAAAAATCCGTCTTAAAAATCAGTTGGCTCAAAAATCAAATCTGTGAAATTAAAAAAAAATCGGTGGTGGTCAAATATTCTTCCAGAACGTTTTATATGTAGCTTAAAGGTAAGTTATATACATATTTATTTGTGATATGGATTAGATGTCAAAGTTGAGTTGCTAGTAGTTCGAAGTCAACAATTGGCTGGCGAGATATTATTGTAAAGGCCGACTTCGGTTATACTTTTTTATCGGTGGTACCTGGAAGGGCTTTATACAGGTCACCTCCTGTTGCCTGTGCCAAACAAAAGTTAATGTCTTTATAACGATTGCTTAATAAAATATTTTCTATTTCATTGCGAACGTGTTTCTTACACCTACAGTTGACGAAACGACTTACAGTTTAATTGTTGAAAACACTATACCAACGCCTAAAGTTTTCAGATCACTTTGTAATGTATGATCAGTTTTTGACAACCGCAAAAAATATTAACTGTCTTACATGTGAAGTTCAATTTAACAATAAAAATATCCCATATCCACCAAAAATACATAAATGCTACCAACTATATTGCCGACTATGAGTACATGTGCATTGAGCGGTGTGTGACTTTGTGCAAATGAGTGTTGTGTGGAGGTGATGTACAGAACGTGATTCGCTTCAAAAGGAAATACTTTCTTCTCCAAAAGAACAATAAAATACAAAAGCTAACAACTTCACATCAAATGTCTACTGTAAATATTTATCAAATAAACAAAAAAAAAAAAAAAAACAAAGGTGAAGCAACAACTTGTATTTGACTTTTAAACTATATAATTTGCCAGTAAAAATGTAGGTAGATATATCCCAACTAACCTCTGTCTCGATGATTTTCTCAATATATTCAACAGTTCGGAATTGAGGTCGCCCTGTCAACGGACACGGCACCTCTTCAGTTCGACGAACAATTTTCTCGCCAAGGACCTTTTCTCTTTCGCGGACTATAACTGGTCCCCGACTTGATTTGATTGCAATTTTTGGAAAAACTATTTTCTGCTAGAAAAAAACATAAATATTTAAAGAAATGACTATAGAGAAGTTCAAAGCGAATGGAAAACAAAGAGAGAAGGTGAAAAGAGAAACTCTAAAGAAGATCCAATTAAAAAGTGTAAACACTAGACTTATTATTATTGGTTCTACTGTTATAACTTTTTTGGTTGCTTCACTTCGGTTCGCTGTGCGATATCCTGCCACAGTAAAGGGCCAATTAGAAACGCTAAATCGTGCAAAACTACACCTACACTATTAAACCATAGTGTGATAGGACGCCAGGACGGACAGGATGTGACTCATATTTATGAGCTAGTTTTGCTCAGTTGACCCACAAAGTTCATTAAATACCTTTAACCCAAATATTTATGCGACTTACACTATACACAAACTCAGTTAGCTATATCCACATGAGCACACGCTGGTCGTTTAAAAAATGTAAAAAGCCTGCAATTGATTTAATCCAATTTAAGTGCATTTGCTTATACATCTGTACTATATGGTATGGTTAAGTTGTGCGCAGATCCAATGCCTGGTTGTGTATACAATTTCGAATGTGGTTGGCGAGTTTTTTTTTTTTTTTTTGTATTTCAGTTCGGAGAGGATTTCGCGGATATTTTCTCTTTATTTGCAAACGTTAGTTATGTTAACTGATGAAATGTAAAGTAGGTCAACAAATGTCTGATGTGTGGAATTCGATTATTAATTGACTGAAATCAGTGGCTGGCATAACAGCTCAGGACTAATGAGAATGCTTTTATGGTTTGATTTTTAGAAAGACCGATAATCGAAATAAGCACTCAGGAACTATGTACCTGTACGAAGATTGATTTTTATATTAATGAGGAGGAACAAGTAGGTACTTGATTTTGTGGCAATTAGGTAGACACTTTGGACAAATGATCTGTAAACAAACTGGGTGTAATTTGATCGATAAAACAAAGCTTCATTAAACGAGAGGCTGCGCTCTTGATGCCATAGAAGTAGCTGCATAGAACACTTATGTAGGTATAGGACCATATTTCAAACGCGGGCTGACTTTTTCCATCTACATGTATACCAGTGGCGTCTCGTCAGGGTGCGTGCAAGGTATGCATTGCGCACCCTGATCTAACCAAAAAAATCACTCATCGAACACTGTGTAATAATAATAACACACATAAATATGATGTGCTCAATTACACTTTACACATCCCATAAAACCTCCATGCTCCATCACACAGCTTATTATTATATTCATATTCATCCTTACTAATTTTTTTTTCAAAATTCCTTCATCGTTGAGAAACAAAAAGAAAATATTCCTTGAGCTTACGGAAAGAATTCTAACAGAAGAGACGAGAAACACGGAAAACACCAACATGCGCATTGGAAGTGATCCTGAGGATCTTAGCGCTAGACTTATTTATTAAGAAAACAGCGGTCCTAACGGCACTTCGTTTGAATCGAGATGCGAAATGGCACAATCGTGGTACCATCTATAAACATAGGAAGATCCTGCAACTGACCAAAAACGAGATTAGGGAGCTGAACATGCCTATGGATGGGATGACAAGGGTGAGTATTATGGAAAGGAATCACAGAACTCGTATTGAGGGCGGATTACTTCCAGAAAAAAGGAGTGGTGAAATAGCGATTTTCACAGATGGATCCAAGATGGATGTTGGAGCGGGTGCCGATATCTATTCAGAAGAGCTGGAACTAGCACTTCCGACCTTCCGTATACCAGGCTGAAATGATTGCATTCCTGCATGCGTTGGACTACTTGTTTGAGAGTCGGGTAGAGGGACGAAATATCCTTATAGCACTGGACATTCAGCAACCATTACAACATCATTGCCATTGGAATGTGTACTCCTGCTCAATAAGTGTTCATATAAAAATGAAGTAACACTGACTTGGGTACGAGGACACATAGGGATCGAAAGCAACGAAAAGGCAGACTCCCTTGCAAAACAGGGGGCAACTGAACAGTTGCTGGGACCTTATTTCATTGGGGCCTAATTTCCTTTCCCCCAATTTCAAGGTTGATTTCTTTTATTTTTGGGGCCTTATTGCATTTCTTTATTAAAAATGGGGATAGTTTCTTTACGAATTTCCATGCCAATTCTCGGCCTTTGTTTCATTTTTGGGGCCTTAATTGGCTGAGCCTGCCTTTTCGAATCATTGTTAATCAATACGTTAGAAAAAAGATGGTACCTACTTAAGAAATGCGCTGGTACTGCGACTACAAATTGAAAATATATATTTCTAAATTTTTTTAAGAAACACTCGACGAAGTGTTTGTGAAAATATATTACTTGATCATATACATAACAATGACATTTTATACATTTCTTATCGATCTCTGCTCTGTTTAATCTGTATAGTAGCCCTAGTCTTAGAGACTTACTCTCAGTGGTGACGCGAAGAGACATCCCAGGCAGGGATCCCAAATTAAAGTAAAATGAAAATTCTTCTTTTTTTGACACCAAAACGATATTTTTTCCCTTTTTTTTTATTTTAAAATTTATGTTTTATGTATACCTTACAATTAAGCAAACAAAAAAATAATAGGAATTATATTTAAAAATATATATGTACCTTAAAGTTTGTACATTGCACTATTGTGAAATCTTAATCAGTCTTTTTCTACCACAAAGTTAACCTTCTTTTTTTTAATAGATTTTTTTTCAACGAAGACATGGACAGTATGTTTCCTTTGTTTCTGTTTTTTTTTTAATAGTGTAGTCTTTCGATGACTTTATTTACATACATTTTTTTCATTTTTAGATTGTTTACCCCCAAAAAAATCCCTTCCCGTTTTTTCTTTTGTTAGAAAAAATCGACAATCTAGGATCACTGATTCCAGGCGAGTGTAAAACTGACGAACTCACCAAAAAGGAAACCACACTACCTATTTCACGAGATTTTAATACCAATCGCTGAATTCTACCGAACGTATAACGCGATAGGTGTCATCACTGATGATGGCTCTGACTTATAGGTAAGCATGCAGCAAGCCTTGCCGTATTTTAAAATTAACTCTGTAAAGCAGTATAGGCGAGGAGGAAAAGGAAACTATTCTTCTCTTTCTCTGTAATTAACCACCTCTCTCACAAAAAAAAAAAAAAAAATCGCATATGAGATGCTTTTTATTCATCAAATGAGTACATCTACTGTTCTCGCTAGATTAGCTAATACAAAAATATACATGTAAATTACCACCGAAGCTTAACAGCAAAACTAATTAATTCCTAAATGAATCCCTAGTAAGATGAAAATCCAATATACAACAATATTTATGGGATTCCTTAAGACATCTAGAAATTGGTTCATTGTATCCAAATTAATTCTACGATAAGGTACATAAAATAAAAGACGACTTCTAAGAACTCTCGCAGGAGCATAAAATAAAATTAATGATAATAGGAAAATAATGGGAAATCACTAATTTACATGATTGAAAAATATTGCCTATGTCTAAAAAGAATGAGCTACCAAATAATTTTCACCTAGTCTCGTAAGATGGCATTTCAATATTTCATCGCAGTCTAGGAACGTGTACTCTAGTTGGAGGCTTTTGGATCTTCTCTAATTTAATAGAATGTACCTTATATCATCTGATTTATTTGGCAACGAAAGACAACTCGCAGAACTTTTTTGGGTGAAATAATTCACAGAGGTGTTATCGATTACTCAAGGTAAAGGGAATTGGAGAGAAATTATGATAAAAAGAAAGGCCTTAAGAAATTGGAGTGAAATCATAAGCCAGTTAGTTTGGAAATTCATTGTGGTTAACGAGATCAAAGGCTTTAACAAAGTCTGTATGCCTTACATCATATTGCAAGCCATTCTCAAGGTACCTAATCCAATGCAGAATTAAAAAAGAAATAAAAAATTGACAGATCTGTAAAGTAGATTTGCCTTCAACAAAGATACGCTGAAACGGAAAGATAAATCTCGTTAAGAGAAGTGTAAGTTTGTCACAAATTAGTTTTTCAAACAAATTTTGCTCATTTGAATGTACAATACATATTCACCACATATTTTAATCCGTGTCGATATTTTATGAACCATTATGAGATGCATAGTTAAAATGATCAGAACAATACGAACGAATAAGACGTTATAGTTTTCTGGTTGTTTGAACTTGCCGATCCGTAGTTTGATTGAACCAAGACGTGAAATTTACCTTGTGGCAATTTAAAAAAAAACTTTTTTGAAAAATAAGCAACTATTTTTACTGCAGCTTAAAAGAAGTTCCTTCTCGAAATACGATCATCACTTTTTAAATATATATATACACAGGTTGGTCAACGTCTTCCGAGTTCTGGTAGTAGAATATAAAGCCCCTTTTCTCCAATAAACTAAAAATTATTATCCACTTTTCTAGCGCTTTCGTTGGCGATAAAATCGTTTGGAATAAAAGTAGCCCACTTTTTCTACAAGCCATTCCTATAAATTTTCAAAGGTGCCAGAGTCCGGTTATTAAGGAAACAGTTTTTCACGTTTAACTTAAGTACCAACTTCTTCAACAATCTAAATTAATTCATTATGATGTGCCTTACAAAGCCGACTTTGCTTTCTTAAAACAAAAGTTATACCACATTCGAAATTGCATATACGATTTATTGTGATGGCTTGCATTTAGCAGATGTATAACAGTATAACTATGTCCATCATAGTGTTCTTTGCATTCATTCAACTGTTAGATAAAGTGTTAGAAAATTGATCTGTTAGTATGATAACAATCCCTCGTTATGCTTGTTACACTTAAGAAAAAAATAAAAATCAAACTCATGCAACCTTCTATTTTGTTATTATTAGTCATATAGTTAATCAACTTTGAACATACCTCTGCATTGGTCTCCTCTAGAAGGTCATCCGCCATTTTACTCATGTTCTTAATAACATCTTGAGCCTGGACTGCTCCCTGTTCCAGTGATTTTAGTCTCGCTGCTCTCCATGCTGCACGTTTTTCGGCACTGAAAATACACACATTGGTTGTTTTAGAGTGCTGCACAACTGACACGGCAAGATAAGTTATTAAATATAAAAGAATATGCAAATCACCAGAAAAAAAAAAAACAATTATTTAAAAACTAGAACTCATAGATCAACAATATCAATATATATACAACACTTCAATCACCGATCGCTGAACAGCGTTAACAATCTAAAATTTTGTGCAGAAAAAAAGTAGAACAAAAACTTACTTTAATTGCGCCCTTGGTAGACGACCCGCAGATGAAGTAGATGAAGTCTCGACTTGATTCAAAGCCGAGTCTGTTACAGAGCTTTCTTCAAGAAGTCGTAATCGCTTCTCAGCGTTTGCTGTGCGAACTGGTATACGACTACTAACTGGCGGTGGTGGTGATGGTGACTTGGTGACGAGGTGCGGTGCAAATACGGGTAGCCTTACCTTGGGTTTTGGTAACAATGACGGCTTGTTTAACGGTGACCTAGCACTAGCCGAATCTTGTTCCGATTGCGACAACGACTGTGATGGCATTGATGATGTGCTCGTTGTAGTATCACTGGTCGTTGTACTATGTGCACTAATTTTGTTTTAAGTCATTTTCAGAATTGTTATATATGTATAACAAATTTTCAGAATTGTTATATAACATTGTTCGTGCAAGGTTGTTTTTTTTTGTGTAAAGAAAACAAGAGTAAATTGGGTAGCGCCCAAAACAAATTCCAATATAGAAATAAACAAAAAAAGAAATAAAATAATATTTTTTTAACTATAAGTATCCGTAATTTTTTTTCGATGACGTTTAGGATGCTTGGCGCTGATGGTTAGTTACAAACATGGAGGTTTGGAGAATTGCATTGTGGTATGAGATGGTGATAAAGATGTATGCAGTATGAATGCGCATAAGGTTGTATGTGACTTGTTGATGAAATCGATATAGCTCATGCTAGGTTGATGTGAATTTAATATATAAGCACTAGCTAATTTTTTTAAACTATGTACTGATATTTGTATTACTATTATATAATATCCGTGGGTTAATAAATATAAATTCAACTTTCTTCGAGCTTAACCAGCTAGATCCTACTTCACCTATCTATGGTCGGCGGAGAGTAAGCCAACCGATATTACCCTACAGCTAAAGATTTTTTCCTTATAGAAAAGTTGGCAGTCGATGAGTTTTGTATTTCAAATCAGGGTCCAAATTTCTACGTCGAGTATACGTTACTGGAAAATTTGTATTTCGCATTATGGTTAAGGTAAGGTTGGGTATTATTGTGGCACTAGGTATATAGAGGCCAGGAGGGATATGGCATCACACTCAAATTTCTTCCATTCATTTAGTTAGTCTTTTTAAAATATTGAGATGTAAATGTTACTCGGTTCTACTTTTTTGGTTACAGGTGATTTCCTTTGGTAATTTTTTTTAAATGAACATTTTGTTTTATTCTGACTCATTGGATATTTGGCCGTGAAGATCTACCATATAGACTCTTATATCCAAAGTAGTCCTGTTCGCGGAATGTTTTGAACGTAACGCCATCTTAAGCAACAAAGGCTCATTTCTTGTTGAATGGTTATGTGAACACATACGTTAGATTATGTATGTCAAATGGGGTATAAGAGAATAGTCGCATACGACAATCTTCACCGAAAGGGGCCGATTCCACTGATCAGTGAAATAATAAAAGTGGATTTAAAAAAAAGTTTTAATCAGAAATAAGTTATTTTTTTCGTAAAGAGATTCCACAATTGATTAGCTTTGATTTGATACCAACTAAATATTGTTTGACTAATCGTCCTACGATCGTAAATCAAAATTTTCAATGATGCATTTCAATGAAAGCTATAACTGGGGCCTAAGAGGTGTTCATTGGAGCTCTTCGACAAGATCTACTAACAATAATGTCCTGCGTCTAAGTCGTGTTGGGTGAATCGAATACAAACGAAGAGAGATCATGAAGCTCATCGAAAAAGAAATTTCTTCAAACATAACTTCCAGAATTGACGACACCGACCGCTGTGATGGCATTTGGATAAGTATGGCCTATCCAAAAAATAAAGGGACCTTAAAAAAAACACCTTAATACGGCAGGTCTATGGCCATGAAACATAGAATTTATAGAATCCAGAACAATGCCTATATTATCAGTTACTTTGAGGGAAAATGTGTTTATAAGATATTCGGACTCTATCTTGTGGGAGGAGGAGATCCAGCGACCGACGGCCTAGCAATTCACATTAAGTAGGTAAATATTTGTATAAGAATTGACTACCATTATCATTATTATTTATAATACTTTCTCATTTTACTCTATCAAATAAATGACAGTTTTGTGTTAAAATACAAATTTGTTAAGATTATTGAGGTATATTTCTCTTTTTGTTTCATCTAATAAGCATTTCTTTAAATGAAACAAATAAAAGTATAATCCAACTCGTCCATTGGGATTTGAGGCCTAGTTGCTTGGCACAACTATCTATGGACTTGATTTAATTTTAGGGACGAATGAAACGGGCCTGTTTATTTTGACCAATCAAAATGAGAAGCTTATCACAAATACTTATTCTCTCAAATGTTTATCACATTTTGTTCAATTTCGTACCTTCTTGAAGTTCCCCAAATGCTCATTTTCCAACAAAAACATTCATAACAGATTTTATTTAAAACCGCTCACGTAAATGTCATTTCACTCAGCGCAGCGCTTCAAAATACTTCCACCACTTAGTAACACGTCCTCGAGATTCGGTTTAACCTTTAAATTGCACACTTAACTCTTTTGCTGTCTCCAATAGAAATCATTCCATTCAATTACATGAAATACGCTTTATAGAAAACTTCTTGGCAAACCACAAAAGTTTGCCAGTTTCGTTACCTTATGCGATGTTTGACCTTACCAAATTCTCAAAGTAGTTACAAAAAATCCAACAACACACAAAGTAGAGGTTAAGAAAAACTTTTCGAATCCAACAAACCGAAAAAGTGGAAACTTTTCAATTGGAAACAAAGAAAAAAAAACTGAAAGAAATTGGAAAATAAATCTGGCAGAAACAGTTCCCGTCAATTAAAAATGAAACTTGGCCCTCGTACCGAAAACGAATAATGAATACAACTAACGAATCGACTTTGGAACAACTAACACAAGGAAAACTTATTTCTCTCAGCGCCAAGCGGCTTTCAATTGGAAAAATTAACTCTTCGAGAAGGATTCCCGCGTTAGAAATAAAGAAAACCCTCTTCGTTTTGGTTGTTATTAAAGGGTTTTATTTTTTTGTTAATGCTGACGACCAAAATGAGCAGCTACTTCTGAAGAGCCATATAAAGGTCAGCAAATCGTTTTCTTTGAGTATTGAGTACTAACAGAACTTTTGGCGGTGGTTTATCACGTTCTATCCCATAAACTTAAGAAGTACCAGTAAAATCTTAGGTGCGACGAATAATTTAGTTAACTTTGTTATTAAGCGTATACCCAAATACCATACAAGACTAAAGCAGCTAGTAGAAGACACCAGTGAAATAAGCCAAATTAACATAGAAAATAAAATTGAATAAAAAAATAATCTAATTTGTTGTTTTTTTTTATTTAGGTATAACAAGTAAATGTTGTTTTTACAAAAGATAGTGATAAAAATGTAGTATAGTTAATTGTTATAAATATATATATATAAATGTATACGTAGAGTTTTCTTATAAAAAACATCATAAAGTTAGCATTATTAAAATTATTATTAAAAGACGTCATTATCAACATTGTACATAAAATGCTTATGTAGCTGTCACCGCCAGCGCATTACAGTATAACAAATTGAACTATCTATAATCTAATGGTATATGCAATATTTGTATACTTTACATTGGTAGAAATTAAATATAAAAATTATATTAAACAGCACAGAAAGAAAATACTATTCGTTATTAAAAGAAATGAATCCATGTTTGAGATATTATTAGTTTAGAAAAAAAAAACAGAAAAGTTAATTAAAAATTAAAGTTAAAAGTTTTAGCTTCTAAATACTGCTTCAATTTCTTCAAGTGGATTCCTAGAAACATTGTGAAAGTAAAAGAAAAAAGATTCGTGTGAATGCGAAAAATTATTTGTATTGGGCAAATAAAAGTAGCCAGGGATATAAGATAATAGAGCATTAGTGAGGTGAAAGAAGAAGGAAGTAAGTTGAAGTTCAACACAAAATTATATCACGGCAAGGGTGTGATTTTGTGTCTGTGCACTTGGCTGGTGAGTTTCGGTTTTTATGTCTTTTATTGTGTTCTATAGCTTTAATATTTGAGGTGAGAAAGTATTCTGTGTCTACGCTGCAGTGTTTTCAGTTTGGATATTTTCCCCCTAGATTTTTGTTTTTTTTTTGGGTCGAGGGGGGGATTCCGGTGGGAGAAATTGTTTAGGAAGAAATCTGTGTTTTATTTTTAATTCTTTTTTATTTGTTTTTCTCTATAATATCCTTTCTGGTAACCTTAAAATATGTGTATTATTTTAAACAGCAGTTGAATAATCAATCCGATTTCGATATGTTTATAATTGCTTAAATTTACTCCGAAAGTAGTGAAAAAAGTCTAAAATGGATATTCCGTAACTTTTTTTATTGAAATTAATATATATTTAACAAATAGTCCTAACAAAACACATTATTCCGATATAATATAGCGATCCAACAGAAAATACATTTTTATCCGTATTTTATATTAGATACTACGTGTACATACACACGTAGAAATTTTGGTATTTTTTATGCAAAGTCTAAGTCACTCCAGCAAAATCTTGTCAAGAATATAGGTTAGAGTTGGAACAAAAATATTTGACACCAAGATCAACCCGTTGCCTTTTTCTATAGGAGCTTGAATACCGTCGTCTATATATCTACAGTAGAAATTAAGACTGAGATAATCCGATCACCCCCTTTTCGAGGTATCCTTTCAGATAAAGTTCCGAAACACAAGTAAAAGCAATTTGAAGTAGTTTTTTTGTTCCTTTTATGGCTTCTAAAGAGGGAGTTGGAAAGGTTCGTATGGCATCGGATGGACCAAGGCATGCAAGTCGTTGTACAATTTTGACGCTGATGTGTGGCTTAAGTCCTCTTCTGAGATTTGTTATTATGGAATTTCTAATTATACGTTGAGCGTTCCGGGGCCGTCCGGGAAGCCCATAAATCTTTAGTTTGTTTTTTTGCCTTTCACTGTGACTTGAAAAGAAATTCGACCTAATTTTATATTTCTTCTTTTTGCGACAGCTTTGATTCGTTGATAGAAAGCCATTTATCACTCGCGACTAGGTTCGTTGTATTGGCTAGGATCTAAAGGAGTTTAGATGCAAGAAAATGTGGGTGCAGCTGCCTCAAAGTTAAAAAAAGCGTTTAACCTTAAGGATGACCATATCACAGAACAACACAAAATATCACAGGATAGGTAAACGTTTATCACTCAAATCAAAAGCAATACATATCCGCGTAGGTATATATACGAGTACAGATTGCGACAATTTTATAATAAAATAAACCATCTATCTTCCTTTAACAAATGCTTTCGCAGCAATCTACAAACTCAATAAAAATTCGTTTAAATCTATGTATGGTTTTCATGCAATAGCGGATCAACGAATCACAACGAGGAAAAAATCCCTCATGAATCCACGAACAAGGGCATTAACCACACTGGGCTTTAATTTATGAGTGACTGGAGGCAGAATTTATTACCCAGCTACATACCAGCCAGGCTGCCGTACAAGCTGGCATATGTGCGCGAATATAATGTGTTTTTCGCACACTACAACTAGGACATTCATTGGGCTGATTTTTCTTTTTTTGTTTTGCATTTTTTTCTCCACTTTGTTGAAGATGTGCGGGCATGAAACCTCTGCACACATTGTGGGCCTCTCTAACAAAAAACAATTGGAGCCTGTTTTTCAATTACCAGGAAAAGCGTTTTCTTTTTATTTGGATACTTTTCTGGTAAATTGAAAATCGCTTTATCTAAACTTTGAGATAATTGACCTCAATAGCGAAAACGATTCCAAGTTCCTATAGTTTTAATCAATTTTTTGAATATATATGTATCAATAATAAATTCACGCCGCCAGTCAGCGCACAGTGGTCGCAATATTTTAATTAGAATACGATGTTCCATTAAGAAAATAATTGGATTTCCGTGTTTAAAATTGGAAATCTGAAATATATCTGCTATACCTATTTCAATCAAGTCCTATCGTCAAGATCGTATCCCTGCTATAACAGAGGTTAATAAGTTAATGGAAATAGCCTTGCCATTGCGTTAATTATTGAGTAATAATAAATGGAAATGTACAATCCATCTTCGATATAGCGACAGATGTCCTTGAAACGGTTCACAAAAACACAAAGTATGCCAATGGTTTTCAATAAAAACAAGAACACGATTCAATGCCCTGGTGTTTTTTTACTAGAACATGTCATTGGAATTGAAATGACAATACTCAAGCACAAGAAATTTCGCCGAAAGAAAAAAGAAAAACAAACTTTTCTCATTTACGTCCGGTGTCCTCAAAAAATTAAACGAAAAATAAATTTAAATGCCGCATTTTCTTCGAATCTATAGGAGATCCCACAGATAACCTTTCTTAATCGGCAATATACATTTTTTCTTTTGTTAAACATTTGTCAGAAAAATTTTATTTGCTGGTATTTCATATTTTGATACACACACCAATAATTTGGGTAAGATTTTTTTTTTAACGTAGTAAGTGAAAGATATTGTTTTCGTAAAAAAATTTCGAACTCGAGATGTTAATCAATCAAAAGAAAGTCGCGAAATTCTGTCTTCTGAAAAACTTCGGATTTAGAGTTTGTGGGCTTACAGTTCGGAGCCTTTTTTTTTAAGGTAACCTCAATATTAATGGTACTTCCCATATAAAATTTGCGTACCAGTTTGATTTTATCGAAAACGGCTCTAACGATGATTTCAATCAAAATTGATATTTAAGGTTATATAGGTGAGATTACCATGACTGCATACCCAGTTTATGGCTAAAAATTGTATTAACACTGCTTTTGAAATTTCGACATATGTATCTCGAAAACGGTCCTTACGATTGCAACAAAATTTAATTTCTAAGGTAATGTGGTCATATATAACTTAATAGCAAACTTAGTTTTTCTCTTACAATGGATTTTGGAAAATAGTGTGTATTTTTTAGATTTAGTTTTGTTTAGTTTACCTGAAAACGGCAATAAGGATTTTGACCAAAATGCAAACTTAGAGTTAAATTGATGTATTCAAAATTATTGTGTCCTTAATTTTCAAATTCGAAGCAACGAAAACGCTAACTTTAAAAACAATTGTCCTGATTGAGTAGGACAAAACTAACTCAAAGTCAGATCCTGATACATTATTTGTTCTTCAATTAAAAATAAAATAAAAATTAAAAATATTTAATAGTGTAGCCTGGCCACTCCTAAGTCGGCAATGTTAATTATAAAGTTAGAATAAGAATTACTCTGTAAACTCTATTTATGTACATACTGTGTAAAAAAAAAAAAAAACAAAATCTCAATAAAAACTACTACTACTACTAACTTTAAAACTGCTCATATCTCGAAATCTCCACCTTCGATTTCGAAAAAAAAATATTTAAAAACGAAGTAGGGTAAACTGTCCAACAGTGGACCAATTTGCGTTTGACTAGATGTAGTTTATAAATTATTTGTTTAATCTTTAAACGGTTTGAAGGTACTTATTATATGCTTTATTAGCTTTGTATTTAACCACATACAGCTTTAGAAAGGTAATACTAGTAGAAAATACTAAATGTTTAGTTTTTTAAGACGCACCTCAAATGGTTCCCTGTGTACTAGAGGGTGGACACAGTGAACACAGTGGAGAAAAATATTTTTATAAAAAAAACTGTTTCACAAATTTGATTGAAATACTATTTTTAATTAATAATAATAATTAACATTTTAAATTGTATCCCACAAATCTCATAAAGCACAATAGTTTTTTAAATGGAACAAAAATAAGAAGCACGATTTCTTATTTACTTATAAGAAAAATCACTTTTTCTTGAGCACAACTGACACAGACGTGCGCACTACTTCAACTCCCAGGTAAATTCACAAAGGATCGTATCGTAACGCGGTTTATTTTCTCTTTACTTCGTTTTTCCCTTATAAGCAGAGATTAAGTAAATTTAAAAGGTTCACTGTGGAACGTGGGCCACTGTGGGACAGTTAACCCTAATGCTTACATCCCAAACAATAACTTTTAATCGGTTTTCACCTAAATAGTTAATAGTATTTTTCAAACTAAACATTGCAATGTTTGGTATACTGTTTTGTCTGCCAAATTTTACAAAAATTGCTCTAATAATTTTGAATAAAATAAATATTTAGGAGAATATACACTTATAAAGGTCCCATGCTTAGTTTTTCTCAAAAAATCGAATAAACAAGTTTTGTAACCATTTCTCAAAAATTACTACTCAAACGCCCATATGTGTTCATTAAAAATGCAATAACAGACGCAAAACTTATTTTTGCAAATACTTCTGTAAGATTATCGGATAAACTTCTTCTTTTCAACCATATTGTATATGCATCTTAAGATAATTCCAACCACTTAGTGCCTTACGCTAATGCATATTCAAAAACAAACCCCTTAAATCTTACATGTCTAATCATCTATGTAAAGATATCGGCCTAGTACGAACCATACTTCCTACTTATCAGACACCTTAAACCAGCGTTACTAAAATACCTATTTCAGTCAAAAGTAAAAACTTGCCATAGCAGATCGGAAAACAGAAACTCCGAATACACTTTGCCTTGCATGTACTCAAAAATCGTATTAACTGTCAGAACATAAAATAGTACAGTAGCCGCTTATAGATCTCTAACAAGAACATGCGACAATAATTGCCTGTTACTGAGAGCTTCAACTTTTTAAAACTCACATCGTTATTTAATAAAATATACTGCCATATCAGATGAATAATGCAAACCTTTTCTGTATTTTATGAATCGTTACTTTTATCTAGCATTGCTTTCAGATCCTTAACTATACATCAGCAGGGTTCTCCCTGCTCTACCTACCCGTTTACCTAACATATTTACGCAGTAAAATAAGAAAGCAACCAATCAAACTGTTGATCAACGAGAAAGTTTCATTCGACCCAGTAGTGCACTTTAGTAGTAGTAGTTAGTAGTTTGCAAATCAATTTTCAAAGGGATATACTCGTATTAAGGCCCTCATTAAGATCCATCGTACACTGTCCAAGCTGGTATTTAGTGTGGAATATCGTGGGAATTTTTCCTTTTTTGTAAGTCATAAAACTAAACAATTTCTTAGTACCGTAATGTGTATGGAAATTTACTATTATTATTATTATTATTATATACTTTATTAATAAGTAATAAATTACATTACCAATATAAAACATTTGCAGCACTAGCTACCAGGGCTTTCAGCTGGGGGGAAATTTACTAATTTTCATACAGAACATGTAACGGGTGATTTTTTAGCTGGTTTGGTTTTTGGCAACACTGGTTTTGACAGCTGACGTGTGTTTAGTACCTTGTGTCACTGTCAAACAGCTTCAGTTTGGTTTGCAATTTAACCATGGATCGTCTTACAAATGAACAACGCTTGCAAATTATTGAATTTTACTATTAAAATTCGTGCTCGGTTCGAAATGTTCATCGCGCGCTTTTTTATCGAAAAATTGTGTTCAGCGATGAGGCTCATTTTTGGTTGAATGGGTGCGTAAATAAGCAAAATTGCCGCATTTGGAGTGAAGATCAGCCAGAAGCATTGCAACAGCTACCAATGCATCCCGAAAAAGCCACTGTTTGGTGCGGTTTATGGGCCGGCGGCATTGTTGGGCCATATTTCTTCAAAGATGATGCGAATCGCAGCGTTACTGTCAATGGTGAACGCTACCGAGCGATGATAACAAACTTTTTTTTGCCCGAAATGGAAGTTCTTGACTTGCATGATATGTGGTTTCAACAAGACGGTGCCACATGCCACACAGCACGCGAAACAATGGCGCAATTGCGAGGCGAGTTTGGTGAACAGCTAATTTCACGTTTCGGGCCGGTCAATTGGCCGCCTAGATCGTGCGATTTGACACCATTAGATTATTTTTTGTGGGGGTATGTCAAGGCTAATGTGTATAGGGACAAGCCCGCTTCGATTGACGCACTGGAAGCCAACATCCATGCATTCATTCGTGAGATACCGGCCGATATGTGTGAAAGAGTATGCCAAAATTGGACTCAGCGGATGGGCTACCTGAGACGCAGCCGCGGTCAACATTTGCATGAAATTATCTTTAAACATTAAATTGCAAGGTTCAAACTATCGATTCAAATAAATATTTCATTCATTTTTTCGAAAGTTCTAAACCTCTTAAAAAATCACCCGTTATATTCCACAAAGTTTTTTATTTCCTTCATTTCGCCATCTATTCGTGAAAGGAATCTGCAAAACAGAAAAAAGCTTCTATTTGGCGTAATACTAATAGGTAAGCGTTATTTGAGTTTGGTATGCCCTACCTTCAGAACTCTTATGCGGGTTTCTATATTGATTGTCTCTCAATCAACAAACAGACAGTTTTTTGTTAGATTATCGGATAAACTAGGTATTATTATTATTTAATATTTTTGATATACAATATATTTTTTTTTTTTTTTTATTACAGAGTACTTACTTAGAAGCGGAACGGATTGATTTATGGAACGAAATAGAATATAGCCTAGAAGGCTAGGCTATAGACACTGCCCGGTCTTATCCAAAATTCGGTGGGTTACAATTAATATTTAAAACTTAGCCATTGTAAAATCTAAAGTGAACACTAAAAAAAGCCAGATAAGCAGTGCATTGACTACTATTTATTATTCATTGCTAAACGAAGAGATATTCATTGTATTTTTTGTACCGACTTGTGAACGCATCGACGGTTCCATGACCACAATTCTTCGGTTATGAGGTCTTGTAACTTGGCATTATGATGGCTAAAAATTTATAAATGAATGCGCACCATTTCACAGATGCCACATTTTAGGTATAAGATAGGATGTATTTCTTCGTCCTTTAGCAAGGAAAACTGTTTTTAGTGATGTCACAAACGAGTCGATCATTTAAGTACTATATATTTTCACAAGCCTTTCTGTGTGTTTTTGCTTAGATTCATTTTGCTTGTGTTTATTAAATACCATTTGTATTGTATTGCTCGCACATATGATATTAACATTTTATATCCAAAAGAGAATTCAAAATAATTCCATTTGATTTAAGTTCACCTACCATATACATACGTAAGCGGGGATTTTTCCCCGACTAACTATTTTAATAACAAAACAAAAGCGATCAATTTTAGAAGACCAACACCATATTTTGTTTAAATGGTTTTTCCAAGCCTTATTCCTCGTGGAAGCAAAATATTGTTAATACTTAACTAATCCGCTAAGACCATAAAAACCGAAAGCACCTCCTTATCGATTAAAGCACTACTCTACTGCAGTGTTCGAGGCCAGTGATTTGTAATGCTTTGTGCATAAAAATAATTATGTGTATGTGTGTGTCAGAGAGAGAAGAAGTTTTTGTGAAAATTCATCATTCAAAATAATAATTGTAGAATACTATTATCTCTTAAGTCTAACTTTCACCATAACTAACAAACAAAACGAAAAAGCGAAATAAAATGAGAGAAATGGAAAATAATTGAATGTTTGTCGTTGAAATTGCATTGCAGCACACTTACCTTGTATCCTCAGAATCACAATTTTCATTATCATCGCCGCCATTATCACTGTTTGCATTATCGTCCACATCCTCTTGGTGGTGTTCGTATTGCTCCATTATATCATTGGATTCGTCCAGTAATCTGGTCTGCTTATCACGTCTTAGGGTTGCGATTTTCTTCTCTTCTTCTTGTTTCAACTTTTCAACTTCGTCCTTTGATAGGAAGGAGAAAACTTTTTCTATTTGAAATGACAAAAAAAAGAGTACGGCAAATGAAAGTAAATGAGATGATACATAAAAATCCTAAAATAAAATTGTCATCTTATGCCTCTGAGAGCTTACAAATCTAACAAATGAACAACTAGATAAATTTGAAAATGTATATTCTTAATGCAGAGAAACATATTCTTTAAAAATGAAAGCGAATTCCCAAAAGCGTATAACTAAATTTTCGTATTATATTTCGATTAATTTTCTACCGATGTGTTTGCAATAGATTTTGAACTTAATTATTTAACATTGAATGCGAGTTTTGGCTTCAGACATTAAAACCGTTTTTAGAAGAGTTTTTTTTTTTTTATTTATGGGACGAATAGAAGGGAGCTAGAATTGTATGCCGAGGCCAAATGGCTAGTTGAGAAGCTCTTTCATGACAGCTATACTCTCGCGTGTTTGTCAGGGCGTAATTTTGTATTTTTTTTTCCCGGAAATCGATCATAGGACTTACTTATTTACTAGGACACCTCGCTTAGTAGACGCCATAACCACTAAGCCCCTTCGCCAACTTGACATGTTGTAGCTCAAACATATGTATAACAAAGTAGGGGGCAGTAAGCCGTTGCCATGTTGTCAGTTGGAACCGATCAGGGTTAACAATAATTAAATTAATAGGAAGGGCGTAGGTTGGCTTTGGGAAGTTATATGTACAAGGCATGTAACAAACAAGTAAGGAAACCTGATAACAAATTTAAATTGAGATGTTGTCACATTAACTTATATACATGTGGTGTTTGTCAGCAGTTTGGAGGAGATGCGACAGTGGGAAAAACTTGGAAATACTTTTATTCTAAGGGAATTTTTTTTTCTCATGCGGGGTCGATACATTTTCGATTATTTAGCAACTGTATGCAATACCTCCCGTCGCGAAAAAGGTTCTGAATTCGCTATGATATAGTGGGTCCCTTCCATTTGTCCCAAAACAAAGCTAACATCAATGACTTTTTGGAAGATAGCCGACTACATCTTTCAGACGAATTTGAGGGTTAACAAGCTACGAGTTTAATTTATTTATTTTTTATTTCCAATGATTTCAATTTACCTGCTTTTTGCGATGGTTTATGCTGGTCCTCCATAGCCGATTCGAAGAACTTCTTCTTGTCTGAAACCGATTTGGGGGTCTTCGCGGATGTTGGCGGCGACTAGAAAATGGAAATCGTATTTAGTAAACACCATCATAACTCACAATCAGAATACATAAACAAATGATAATTAATGAAAAAGAAAAGAAGAGCAAACTTAATATAAGAAAAATAATTAAAACCAATAAGGGGAGAAACCAAAAACTCGAATATTCATATACTCGGTAGTTACAACAGAAAACAGAAAACAAGAACGAAAATTCAAGTTTCACAAGTCTGTGTTAGAATACAGATGCTTCGCCATTAATCACCAAAGATTAAGGACCAAACAAAAAAGTTGGTGTAGGTATCATCATCCTGGTACGTTCGTGAACCAATTCTCTAAGGTAATTTTACTATAGCAAATTAGGGAGGGAAAGGATAGAGGAGCGAGGAAATGCAAATATTGAACTAAGGTGTTCGATTCTTGCGTCTGCAGTCTGCACATCGCTCCACCGCCTTCGCCTTCGCCTTCAGCTACCATTAATTAGATCTGGTCGGAGAAAAATTTATTTCACATCAGCTTAGAATTTTCAATTAAATTCAATATCTATAGAATGCACCACACACCGTTCATAGTTGGAAAGATAACACCACTGCAATGTGCACTGCACTGCACATAGCATCTCTGCAAATACATAGCTTCTACTATCACTGCTCCTTCGTAGTATGAGTATTCACATCTTGATAGGATTCTCTCATTATGGGAATTAATTTCATATTTATGGAAACTTTAACAGGGTTAGTGGCAAGCGGTATAAGCGGTATGGGTTTGGATAAGATGTGCCAGCCAATAGTTACACACCAGCATCCTTAAAATATTAATTTTGGGATCGTGTCATTTTGCGCAAACACAAGAGGGTGAAACAGATAAATTGTAAATGTGTCGTCGTCGTCGTCGTCGTCGTTGTCAGGAGAGAAAATGAATCTTTTCTCCGTTTCTATGGTGTGCTCATTTCGCAAATTGGCAGGGGAAAATTCAATTCGATTTCATCGATTAGCTGAGCTTCTGGTGCTTAGCAAATGTCGAACGGAGGATTATCGTGGTGAAATGTCAATTAGGCGTTTATTGATGCGAATGCAATTATGGGGATGATTTGTCAAGGATTCCATATGCCTGCAAAGAGGAATGGTTTCATGAATTAAGCTGATAGAATTTGGGGTTTATTGAATGGAAAATTATGTATCAAGATTGACGTTAGACTTGAAAGGATTTCGGGCAGAATCTGTTGAATATAACTATGACAGGGAGATAACTGAGAAAGTAAGAGTAAGGTTAAATTGGGTTAAAATTTGTATTCAATTAACAGGAGATGATTGGTTTTTGTAGAATTGGACGACCATGGAGGGTGACTTGGGAACTGATTCCAGTCAGTGAGCTAGTGCAAAATATATAATTGAGCGAATGTCGATTTACAAATCACTTTGGCAATAAAATGACGAAGTTAAAACCAAAAAAAATCCCGTGAAAAGCGAAAATTCAAATGGACATTAACAGTGACGAACATTTTCGTAGTGATTCAATTATAATACCTATAGTCGAACCGCGTTGGACTGATGTGCGAATTTTAGTCGCTTTTAGGTAGTACTAATGTATAGGTTACTTCTTTTTGTTCCATGACATTGACAATCGGTTGTATGAACTTCGTTTTTATATTACATTCCAGTGCTGTAACAATTACTACGGTAGCCGCTTTGTGGGCATGTTGAAATATTTCTTTTTGTAACGGATTTGGATCAATTAGGCCTACAGACTACGTGGCTCCAACAAGACAGGATCGCAATACGCACATCAGCTTGTGCTACAATGCAAAATATCCGCTGTTTGGCCACCACGATTCCCTGATTCGACTCCTCTCAATTTCTTCTATTGGTGGAACACAAACAAAGAAACCGTATCGTTGATGTTTTAGTACAATATAATACAAGAGGTTTTCGAAATAATTAACGAAAGATGTTCTTAAAAGAGCTGTTTCACGGCTAGAGAAATACATAATGCTAAAGATCATATATCCGATTAATAAAATATAAAAATATAAATAAAAAATTGGATTTCATTTAAGTTTGTTGGCGCAACAGGTAGGTATGTTAGGACCTTAGGCATAGTACCTACCTACCCACAAAAATTTATTTTGTGTGCGTTTTTAATTTTTGGGGCGAATTGAAGCAGCGTTGCCAAGTCATTTTGGCGTTTGATCACAGTTTTCAAAATTTTTAGCGTTAATTTTGACCTCTTGGGCTCCAAAACTGTAATTTTTTTTGTAAAAAAGCACGAAAGTAGATGAAAAAAATGGAAGTAAAAAAAAACAACAACAACAACAAAATCGTATTCATATTCAGCCATAGCGAGTGCACTGTAAAATAATAGGCACATACACACATTAAATTTGTTTTTTTTAATTGACCCTGTGCAAAAGTAGGCAAAAAGGCGGCAGCGCTAAAAAAGCACTAAAATATTTTCGTAAGCACTAAAAAAAAACGCCCAAGCGCTAAGTCTACTTTTTCGGCACTGAAATGAAATTTTGGGCACTAGATTTAACGCTGAAAGCACTGACTTGGTAACGCTGAATGGAATGGATCCAAAATTGTTTGCCAAGTTGAGAAGGACTTTCATGATAGTATGATATTCTCGGATGCTTGTCAGACGCTCGTGAGAGGCTGCCCAGTGAAAAAGACCCTAAGATGTTATTTGCGTTTTCCACCACAATCCGGTGGTATTGAAAACGAAAATGATTATGTTGATGTAATTGATTAAGTATAGGTTAATGACGAAGAATTTACTATCAATTTACTTTTTAATACCTGGCAAAATGATTTGTTGATTTGTCCATTTGTAACAAAAATTATCTAAATTGAACGTCCGCAAAAATCTTACAAACTATTGCAATGAAAAAGCCGACGGAATAACCATTTCCCCAAATTACACATATAAACACAAAATTGGTCAAGAACTCAATTACTATTACAATGATATATAAATATCTTTTTGTTTAGATGTGTGAAACAATTGCAGGTTTTAGAGTAGAATTTTGTTTTTAAAATGCTGTATTACTCGTTTTAGTTCATTAATCTGTTTTCTCGCATATTCATGAATGAATCAATTTGTTACTTGGCGGATGATACAAAAAAGAAAAAAAATCGTTCGGCTTTTTCTCTCGCGAATGTGTGTAGGTACACAATTATACATCGTGGCAAAACATATTCTTAAGTGTTTCCTTTGTTTGTGTTTTGATTTTTCGTAGCTGGCAAGATATATAGGATGGGGTTTGATATACAATTATACAAACGAATGGTTACGAAAAGCTACGCCCATAAGGTCCTATTGTTCTATTTTTTCCAAATGTTTGTACGTCTTTTTATATATAATTATAATAAACTATCGGACCCTAGCCTAAGCTTCACAATGAATTTTCCACCCTTACAAGTCATGCAATAAAATGCTAATATTCGTCAAAAGTTTTTTTTTGTAACTTTTAATTTAGAAGATGTAGATACCTATTAGATATATATTTTATCAGTATTACTTTCTGATCGTTACATGTTTTGGAGATTATCAGGATGGCTTGACGGCATCGGGTAAGAAGAAGAATGGACATGAAGCTAGCCATCTCTAAGACCAACGACTAATCCTCATAGCAGGGCGTAACAATGAGTCAACAAGGACCTAAGTTCAGTGGTTCAGTAGGGTCCACCCTGCTATACCATCCCGTAAACTTAACCCAACATAGTTTGCCAAAGTAAATTCACACGAAACTTTCGCATTTAAAAACCAACAGCGCCAAACCATTTATAAGACCCTATTTCAGTAACGAATTGACAACAAATGCAGTTTTAAAATAAGAACAAAATATATAAGCAACCTGCAGCCTCAATTAGCCCTTAGGTTTCTCATACTGCCACATACAAATAAATAATTAAACGGTTTCTCTGTCTGGAATTTGACTTGCATTCCAATAGCTTTTTGAATTTGTAAAAGGTAAATACGCTACGCACTGTATTGTCAAGCGAATTTTAACAACAAATTACGCCATAGTTTATTTCCTCTGCGTCACTTCTCGTGTAAAAAGTAAACTAAAAGCCAATAGCAATACTAATATAAAAGTATTCCTTTTGTTTAATTAAATTACTAAAAAAATACTGTTACTCGCGTAATATAGAATTTAAAAAAATATTTGTTATTTCGTTCAAGCTTACAAAGAAATTGTTAATTTCAGTACACTATGTTTGGTTTCAGGAAACGGTTCTAAGAGGCTCTGGTTTGTTACAATTTTGGAACCGACCCGTGGTATGTAGGTAAATATAATAAAATAATTTACAAAGCAGCTACATAAAAGTTGCATTAGCACCAACATCTTTGATAGTTTAAATTAAAACAAAATTCAATTACATTTAACTGCAGAGAACAATGAGCCGTCAAATATTTTTTTTTTCTCACGATTACCATACAATGTAGACACAACCTTATGGCTGCGAAGATTATAGCACCTGCTGTAATGTTGACACAGTGAATTGCCAGAGGGCCGCAACAGGCAAATATAACAATGGTATGTTACGTGCGGTGGTTCTACTACAATCATTCGAGATACCGCCATTCGTATATCTTATCTTTGGCCAAAGGCAAAAACACCGACTTAATTGGTGTTTTTCCCCATTTTCCATTGCCATAAGTTGGCAGACGATAAGATTAAATTCATAAAACATTGCACATAGCACTTTAGTCGAAAATTGTTCTTCACAGTTGCAGGTACCTTTTGGATATCTTTTTGAGTTCGTCTGTTGAGCATACAGAGAGGAGTTAGATTCTATTAACTTTATGAGTAGCTGGGATCAAAAGTTTTAATGAATACTTTGTGTGTTACTTAAGGATAATATTTTAAGAAATAAAGTTTTGCTGTTTCTTCTTGTGTTTATTTATTTTTAAAATGGGGGGAAGGGCGCAAAATGTGAAAATTCTTGGAAGACAAGTATGTGACATCAAAAATGTAATAAAGAAATTAGTTTGCCATGTTTCGGTTTCAAAGTGCGCTGATTAATGAAGGAGCTCCTACGTTGGTTTGTTTACATTTTCGTGCGAATTTAAAGTTTTCTGCTTTGGAAGAGAGTAATGATATAGATCGCACCCACAGTAGATGATAATGGAAACGCCCATTGTAGTGGAATTTTTAAATATTGTTCAATTCAAAGTGATTAAAAAATTTCAATAGTTTCTTGGCCTTACCAAAATTGCGATGTTTAGATAGAACCAATATACAAATGGAAATTCAATTTAAAGTCTTCCTTATTTCGTTGGAACTTGGAAGATATATGCAATCTCTTTTTATGTGTAACGTACTCGCAATTGTTTGTAATTATAATTGAGGAGTTTTGTTCATGTTAATTTCAAAAGAAAACTCTATCTATCTTTTGTATAGCGGTCGAAATCAAATGATTCCTTTCGTTAGGATTTCGCAAACAAATTTTCGGAATTAAGAGCGATTGGAAAAGAATAAACCTAATTTGACATGATGTCACCCGGAAAAAATAGCAAATCGCAAAAACACTAAGCTATACACGATATTTATTCTCCCTTGGCATTCGCGCAGTGGAAAATATCCTAATATCCTATGTTGAGTGGAGTACTACATAATCCACAAATCGATCCAATACTACGAAACGAGTGAAACAAATTAAAATCCTATTGAAACTTAGGGACAAGTAACGCTAACCGTTAAAAAAAAAAGAAGAAAATATTTCCTGTTAAAAAAAATTATTAAGAAGAAACTCACAAAACATTGCGTCTGCACGAATACCATTGATTTACCTCTAGGGTAAGTTCGGGCATTATGGCGCACCGGGCATTATGGCGCACCTCGCAAATATCATACTTCCCAAACTCTAATTAAAATTAAAATAATACAGAAACTTCAATCTTTGCCGAACAAGTGCGCAGTAAACATAGACAGTCGGTACGACGAGTTCCGCTGAACAAAAAAATAAAAGCAAAAAAATTTTTTTTGGATTTTGGTTTTTTATAATTTCGCTTTGTGTTTGGATTGGTTTTTCTCGGTAAGTATACAACGCAGGTTTTCGGTGTGAAGACTGGAATGCAGAATACAGTTTCAGTTTTGTTGTGTAACGGCAAAAATTTGAAATAAAAAAAGAGAACTACGTTTTTTTTAATGTGTTGTGAATAAGTGATTTTTGTGTAATATGGCGCAGGTGCTCTAAGGGCATTATGGCGCACCCGCGCCTTATGAAGTTTTCATGTAAATTAAAGTTTCATTCCGATGTCCTTCTCCCTTCCTGTTTTTTTTTTGTGTTCTGTTTTGCAAAGTTATATTTTGTTATGCATACTATATAATTCTCTAGAAAATCTTGAGATCCAGCTAGCCAATGAGTCGGGTGTGCTCGAAGATTTGGATGTGGTGAAGATTACACCACTACAACCAAAAGAGACGAGTGGATGTAGCGTGTCCTTTGTGGACAGAGGTCCCACGACTCCTGCGCTGTCTTCAGAAACACCTGCGATGGATGTGGGCGTTTAAATAAAAAAATAAAAGCTTACTCGCCATATTGCCCGCATGTAGGGCAATACGGTTTTTTTATAAACTATTTTTAAATTAATTTATTTTTAGTTAATGAATTTGATTTATTATTTTTATTTAATTTATTTATGTGACTCTTTTGTCTAGTTTATTAAAAAAAATAAAAATAATTAAAAAATGTTGTTCGTAGAAAAGTTATTTCAGATTGAAATTTTGTGCGCCATAATGCCCGAAGTTACCATATTTGCCAAGTGTGTACTTACACCAATAACAATACTTATTTGCATTAAAATAACAGGACTCTACGAGCATGCTAAAAATAATATGTACGGTGTGCGGTGAACAGCATTGTAAATAAATTAATACTTAACCGTTTGTACGCGGTTAAAAAAAATAAAATGCACTTTAATTGTACTGTGCACTGTAGTTTAAGGGTATTCATAAACACAATCCTTAAAGTGCGCGCTTCATTAAAAATGTATAGGCAAAAAGTAGAAAATATTAGAAACAAAATTCAACAACAATGTCAATCGGCATTATTCAATACCTATCAATTCATTCGTTGACAGCTGGGAATCCAGTTAATGTAGGATTCGTTAACTGTCATCGGTTAATTTTCATGGTGTCTCACTGGTTGAAGGGTTAGAGCAAATCCCTTCTCCTTTTTCTGACATCTGACGCCATTATTAAGTATATATAACCGGATATATATGTACAAATGCAATTTATGTAACAACAATTAAGCTCTTGATGAATAAAACAAGTAGAAGCTTCCCTTTTCAAATCGAGATTGTGTATTTAGTATGCAATGGCAAGAAAAAAACAGCAACCGTTTAACCATTTCACTTACTAGCACACTGTCAAAATTACACTACAGTTGCGTAATGAACTATTATTGAAGAATGGGCCTTAGGTCCATTTTATTCACTCGAAGTTGAACACAACTTGGGGATTTTTATATGGGAAACTTCCCAAGTTGTGTTCAACTTCGAGTGAATAAAATGGGCCTTAACCGACTTCAATCAAATTTTGTGGATGGGTATGGTTAGTTGCATTTTATACGATTGGATAGTTTAAGTTCCGATAGGTGGCGCTGTTGTTGAGATATAAACTTTTCTTATATTCTTTCAATATAATTCTCGAATTATTGAATACTTTTTTGGACACGCTGGAGGTATGGAGTAAACTGGTGAATGTTTTACGGAAATTGTGATATCGCGAGGTACGGGAAGTAAATATTTTCGAAATTTAATCAACTACAATTTAAACAAGGAATTAAATCTGAGACTGCCAAATACATAAGCTATGTCTTACACAGACAGTGGACTACTGAATCAGTTCATTAAATTAAATCCAAATTGTAACCACATAAAAACAAAATGCAAACAAAAACTATAAAAATAGAAAACGTTGGATTGGATTGAGTTATGAAAAATTATTACTGCGCTGTATGAATATTATGAAAATTGGTTTCTAAAATAAATTTTTAATATGATACAGCCCCAACACAATTATATTTAACCCTACAATAATTAATATTATACGGAGAGATAATCACATTAAATAACCATTGGTATAAAAATCGCAGTTTGTTAATATTATAATTTATAATGATTACTTTTTGGTACTGGACAATTTTGGTATTCAAAAATCTTGCTAAAAGGTTATTTAAATAAGCTTTTTTTTATGTACATTCATGTGTTGATTATTATGGTGAAATGTAGATACATATTTCGATGAAATTTAGAAAAAAAGTGTTTTGTTTCAATGTTTTTTGCAGCTTTTTCTTTTTCCGATGGAAGGCTTTTCGGACATCGAAATTCCCAATAAAAAGGAAGAAACCCCACAATATAAGAGCACTGGTGACAGCCGATGACAGTTTCTCTAACGCTCTCAATATTTCCACCAATGAAAAGGCATCCTCTCACGCTGTGCCAACTGTCAATGCCGTTGTGCAACGGACAGAAAAGTAGAAAGTAAGCCTATTTTACCCGTCGCGTCGGGTATATGCGCTGCTTATGGGTCACCTTCCATAAGAGAATGTGTATTTGATCAACCTCTCAGTCGAAAACGTCACCGCAACGGGTTGTGCTTGTGCGTGGACCCTTTAACGTGTGTTCACTTGTTAACTCAAACTCAGTCACCGATGCACTCTTACGAGTTGCGAATGACGGTTGTACCCGACAGGTTAAACCAGTATTTCTATTTGCTTTTATTTTTTCGTCGTTTCGGACTTTAGCGGATCTTGCGCAAAAGAAAAGTTAGCTACTTAGTTTAAATTTTATATTTTTTTCTCTATCATATGTTATTACTAATTCAATATCTATTGCCTAAGAAGAAATGTATTTTTTTATAGAGAAGACTGTTTAATAATAATATTTAGTAAAAATCGCGTTTTCTATTTCATTTCAACACCTGAATAGGTAGGTACCTAAGAACATTACAGCTCTAAAAAACATATATGTTAGTATTGTTCGTCGAATCGAAGAATGATCAGCTTGTTAGGGGTAGTCAGTAACCTTAGCCTTCTATTTTTCTAATACACCGTCCCTACGGGAAATTTCTTTGTTTTTTTTTTTTGTCCCGCAAAAGCGATAGGTAGTCTCAATATTTACTTCATTGATCAGCAAAAATTCACAATCAACAATTTTCTGGCATATGGTTAAATACAACATTGATTTTTTTAAACACAAATTCATCAAGGAATCACAAAGATGAAAAAGGTTTATGTTTTCGAATACCATCAAAATTTATTTAATTTCAAATTTTAACGTCCAGCAAAGCAGGCGGGGTCCGCTAGTTATATAATATAACGTATAGCTACCTATTAAAAAATATTGACATATAGATGTGCGTGCATTTACCTGAAATGTCCCTGTGGCTCTGCACCCAGGTTATGTGAAACTTGAATTACTCCGCCATTTAGCCAAGAGATAGGCGAATTAAGGGCTGATTTGAAATTAAGGGATTCAAATTGACTATTGCTAAAAATTCCACATATAGCAAATCGATACATTATGCCTCAGCCGCCTTAATCGCCTTAGTTTCCGACTGGGCACATAGAAATACGAAACTGTTCAAACAAGTCGAATAGAAATTTACCAAATTGTACCCTTTTGGATATTTACATTTCGGAACCAACTTATAGTTTCGTTTCAATTTAATAAACCAGTCGGGTAAAAAAGCCCTACAGGTTTATCCCGCAAGTTAGCATACAAACGTGGTACAAAATTCACCGCACCATCCATTCGATGCACGATTCTAAGTTAAATACAAAATCAACAAATTCTTTTACTGGTTTCAAACGTTTACTACCCCACTGATTTCTTGGTACTTACTATATACTCTATGTACATCGACATCGAACGTTACCCTACACCCACCATAGAGTAAAAAAGAAAGTTCAACCCCCGTATAACATAAACAACATTAAACAGACAGCACAAAGAAAAACTCCAGACAATCAAACTTCGTTACATTTATTGTATAATATTTTAGCAAAAAAGAAACCATTGTATTTGTTTACCCTATCCGTTACGTGTAAAGTGAAATTTGTACGTACAGCTAAATATGTAACTTATAAGAATTTGTTTGTTTATACGATTTTATATTGTGTTCGTTGAGCTTGTAAAAATATGGACAAGAATGTTCTATCTACTTGTTAATGCAATGAAGTAACTGATTGTATGTGGTTCGGAATATATATGAGCAAAAGTTCGGTTTTTTGTTAACTATAGAGGGGCAAGGGGCTACTAAAGACGGACTTTGCCGATACTCGTCGGAAGAGTTACAGACTTAAATATGCGACACTGTTTTAGACAGTTGTCTCCTTACCAACTGAGGATGTTGGCGAGCCCGGTGGTGACCCAGGAGCCTGTGATAAAATCAAGTTCAACTGCGGTTGAGATATTGAACGGATTTTTATCGGAAGTAGAGGAGCCGAATGTTTTCCACATCTCTTCGGTGGCAATGGCGGAGGGGTGGAAGACTGCGAAAAGTATGACACAGATGCAACACTATTGCTGCGACTACCAAAGTGCAAACTGTCAAATATGGTGGAATTACTGTAGATGGCCTCCTCTTCGATGGTCGAATAGATTTCCTCGGCAGTCTCGTAAAACGAGTTTACATTGGATGGGGTAGCAGGAGGCCGAGTTGATGATGACGCTGGTGGGGGTGGTTGTGTCACTGGCACTGGAGGCAAGGGCTTCGATAGGTTAAGATAGTTATTTTCCACAACTGATGGTGCAGAGGGAAAGTTCTGGGAATGTGGTTGAGTGGGTGGTGCAGTCGGAGGCGGTGGCGGAGGAGCGTGGGTTAACGGTGCCGACAAATATTCACTACTGTGAATATTCAAGAGAGATTGTTGCAGACTTGATGGTGATGATAATGGTGGTGATAGTGGCAGAGGTGGTGGTGGATATGGTGGTTGTGGTGGAAGCGGTAGTGGGGTATGCTGCAGCATATAGGCCGACGATACCGCAGCATTACCATTATTTTCTGACGAAGCTTTCATCACCGTTGCACTGTCACTCACCATTAGACGGCCCGGTGTTAGCTGATAGTGTAGATGCTGTTGTTGCACTCGGAAGGGGGGCGCACCACCGCTTTCCGAAATCGGCAGCGTACTGGTCGAAGAGATGCTAGTCGGATAACCTAGATGGAAGTAGTTTTGTGTAGCAGATGAGGGTGGAGTGGAGGCAACCGAGGTCGCAGTGTTAGGTGGTATAACATTGTAATAAAGTGATGTGTGTTGCGGCATGGGCAAACTGTTGTACTGCACGGGAAGGATTTGTGGTGTTGGGAATATTTGTGTGGATGTTAGTATTGGCCCATGCTGAAGCTGCTGCTGCCGCTGCTGCTGTAGGTGATGCAGTGCCTGCTGTTGCGAGAGTTGGAAATTGTTTTCCGTTTCAAACAATGGGGATTGATTAGTGTAATTGGAAATTGTCGTATCGGATGATAGATTAGAGGGATCAGAATCATAATCTAGAAACGGATTTACCGGATGTTTTCTGGTCAAGGTATTACTCCTGCTGGTCGTTGACGATTCGGAGGTTGTGGTCGACGATGATGCGTTGCGGATACTTTTGCGTAATTCGTTTTCCTGCAGCAGAATAGTTCGGTGTAGGTCCTCAGTGACGAGTATGCTGTCGGGGGAGTTTTCATGGACGAATTCCATTGGCCGCTTAGCAGTGGCAGGTGTTGCAGGTGCAGGACCTTCCTTTTGTATCGGTGATGGGCTCAATTGCGGTGTAAGGGGTGGTAAAATCTCTAAATACTGTGGATCCGGATCGTATTGCTTAGGAAGGGTGTCATAGTTGACCGGAGGCGGTGGTGGGCTTTCTCTAGGTCGTGTTAGGACGAGTTTTGATGGTAGTCTAGGACTTTTCACAACCTCACGGATGGTATTGGTTTCGGCGTTATGCTCGAACACAGCAAAATCGCCGTGACCGACGTCGGTTTTTTGGAATGTTTCGAGGGCAACGTTCTTCAGAATGTCAGCATGCTTAACCTTTGGCTTTGGAGGTGGCGCTGGTTTCTGTGGCTTCTGGGACAGGTTGCCCGTTGATTTTGAATGGAGAGCGTTCAGCGAAATCGAGGTCTGATTCTCAGACAGCAGATCATCATTTGACTTGGATAAGGTGCGATCTGTTCGTCCGAGAACAAAGTTATCTCGTGATGACCTTATGCCAGCTTTTTGGGAATACAACTTGGCCATTTCCTCGTATTCGTCGGGCTTACTTTTGTCTAGGAATGCTTCGCGGAATGGATTGTCTCGCTCGATTTCTTCGCTAGTAGACGGAAGCCTTTCAGGGGTTCGCCGTCCGGGAATGTCATAAGTGAATGTGTCTTGCCGTACTGGACTGAATTCGGCGAGGACAGGTGATTCGATCTCTTTGATGCGGGCGACCGTAGGCACTATTGGTGGCAGTTTTTCAGGTTTGTACTTTTCCAGAGTAGAGCTGGCCGAAGACGATGGACTGGCCGAGCGCAGAATACCCTTGCGAGGACGTCGACGATGGTCGTATTCTTGTTCAGAGTCATATTGGCGGTTCTTGCAAGAGGACATGTCGGGTGTCCGCGAACGTTCGAAGTCCGACTTGGAACGCTCGTCACCGCTCAAATCAAAGCTCACCGACTTACGATGGCTGTACTCTGGAGTACTGCGACCGGAACTGTATTTCTGCTGCGATGGTTGGTACTGATATTCCGAATCCGAGTCCATTTCACCGAACGGATTATTTTGTGAACGAGCACGGATTTCGTCAACTGCAACGCCGTTGTCATCATCATCATCGTCATCAACATCTTCGATGTAGACCTGTTCCACTTTGGTATCTTCTGGGACACTAGGCTTTGCAGTTGATGCGGCTACACTTTGATTGTGCACCATTTGCTTGTACTCGAAGCGAGGATCTAACTGACGTTTACTGTCGTCATCGGACAGGAAGTTCTGATTGCTGCCGCTGGGTGATGGTGGAGTTTTCTCTTTGAGTTGTTTATTTGTCTGAATTGTTATTTTTGTCAATTGGAATGCATTTAGTGTTTGATTCGATTTTTTGGATTTAAAATACAAAAGAGAGAGAAAAACATGATTAGTTTAGCATTTTAATTTGTTTCATTGTAATTTGGAAATATGTATTTTGTTTGTTAACGCCGATGAAATGTGTTCTCAAAAACTATATAAAAAGCACACTAATTGATTGCTAGCGTGTGTTTTCATGTGGACATATGATTTCAGTGCTAGAAGATGAGGTGACATCACATAATTTTTTTTTTTTTTTTTGACAGACACTTTAGATGTTATTTTACGAAAATAGTATTGACTCGTTAAACTTGTTACGAATTGAATTTAGTTTATGGAAGACCAGAAAGGACAAACACAATGTGAACGTTTTAAAGCCATTATATACCGGAAGTTATTTATTTATATTGGGTAGAGATTCAAGTATTAGACTAAAGTCTGAGGTACACACCACATTTGTGCTTATATGGTGACACATTTTTAAAAACCAAAAGGAGCCCCTTCATAGTATACGGTAATCAGAGACGTAATTAAAGAACATTATTTTACAATGGGTAAGACTTTGGATCTAGTCAAAGAAATTGCATTAATTATACGAAGAGTTTCGGACCGATTTTTCCCAGATTTTTCTACAAGTACAAAAATAGCAAGTTGAGGATGCTCTTACAATATGCTTACACGGTCGAGAGCATGTGGGAAACAAATAAACAACGTGGTGTAAAACGGGCAAGTCTAAAATATCAGAAAACGTATAGCTGGTAGTATTAAGTGCTCGGTATTCAAGAAGCCAACAAACTAAAATGAATGTTCTAACCAACAAGCGTTCTAACAGGATTACAGGCATAATGAAAGACTAGAATTTATATTGGCCCATTTAAGCCAAGTAAATTTTTCAATGGTTGCAGCTGTATTGACGATGAATCAAAGAAGACAGCGATATGGTGCAAATAGTCGATGGGCCAGACGAGGTAGAGAGCTGCGGAGGATAATTGATGACACGCGAGGAAGCAGACGGTGGATACGATTTGACTAAGGAATTGGTACGTTAGGTTAGGTTGAAGTGGCTGTCGGCCACTTTCTTATGATACCACATGAATCTAAAATTCAATTCTTCCAACTCGTTAAACCAATTGGAGCTTCTGATGAAACGAAGGAGATTAAGAATGTCTATGTTTTTTAGATCGTTCAGATCACTATAGTAGAACGCTCCCAAATGGAGTTTTCGTCTTTGTGAGCGAGCCGGACAAGTACAGAGGAGATGGAGTATGGTTTCTTCCTCCTCCTCGTCAAGACAGCTTCTGCAAACATCGTTGCGTGCCTGTCTATGAGACAGTGTCCTGTGATGACACCTATTGTAACACTGATATGCTTCCTATTAAAAGAGATCAATTATCTAGAACGTTTTAGATCCAGCTTTGGTCAGATCTGTTTTGTCGCTAGACATGTGTTGTTCACCTAAGATTTGTTGTATAGATAGCATCCCGCTTTATTATGAGTTTACAAGTAGCAATCGGAATACCTATGGAATCCGTAAATGAAAGCATAGGTAATGTTAATGTAGTTCCGTGTTTCGTCAGCTTTACAGAGGTGCAGATGCAGAGGTGAGTATTGAACTGCTCCGCCATCTCTCTAAGAGATGAACGACAGTCTTGGGCTGTTATGGAATTTAACTGATTCCAAGCATTTGATAGCAGCTTGACTATCCGAGAAGATACGGATATGTTTAGGGTTTAGCAGATATCACGTTTTCTTTCAGCCAAGATAAGACTTCTTTTATCGCCATTATTTCCGCCTGAAAAACGCAATAGTGATCAGGAAAACAGAAGGCAAGACTAAGATTTAGTCTGTCGGATAATACATCACCACCAACACCGTCCACAGTTTTCGAACCATCTGTGAAGAAGTGGATCGATTCATCATCCAGGAATACTTAATCCACCCAAAATGTTCTAGGAACAACGAAGAACTGTAGTTCTGGTGTGGTGTACCTTGTCGATGTTTCCTGGAAGGTTCTTAAAATCGTTCAGGATAGTGGCATGGCCAGTTGTTACGCTGGTTCATTGATTGAAGTAGATTTGAGGCTACGGCTGCATAAGCTGCTGTTTGCCTCCTGAAGATGTCAATGGGTGCCAGATGAAACAGGATATCAAGTGCAGCAGAGGTGAGGTACGAAGATCCCCGCAGATGCACAAGCAAGCTGTTCTTTTGACTTGACTTTGCTTACCTTATCGCGATTAATCGCTTTGTCCAAAGCAGTCCACCAGACTTATGACGGAGACGTATAGCCAGTGAGTGATTCGAGGCTGAAAACCCCATTTGTTCCCTATGGCTTTTTGACAAGAGAAAAGCGTGACAGTGGATCTTTAACTCTTTCTTGGATGTTAGGCTTCCAGGCTAACTTTCTATCAAAAATAAGGCGCAAGTATTTAGCTTCATTTGAGTATGTTAAACTAGTGTAATTTATAGATGGAGGGTCAATTTGTGGAATCTTGTATTTCCTAGAAAAGAGGACAAGTTCCGTTTTTTGAGGGTTTACATCCAACCCACATCTGTTCGCCCATTTTCCTACCTTATTGAGAGCGTGTTGTAGGAGTTCTTTTAGAGTATTTATGTACTTTGTTGACACAGCAATAGCAAAGTCGTCCACAAAGGCAATCACATTGTGACCTCCCGCTTCCAGGCATATCAGCAGTTCATTCACCATTCAATTCCAGAGAAGGGGAGATATGACGCCACCTTGCGGGATTCCTCTGCTGAGAGATCTTCTGGTAGATATCTCACCCAGACTTGAGTTGATAATTCGGCTATTGAGCATCAAATTAATTAATTAAACTGGTACTTTACATCCAACAATAAAGATGTGGAGATCGAATTGCACAAGCAGCAGACTCTAAAAATCACCACGGCCAGGAGAGATATGAAGGCTTTCAAAATGGGCTAGTAGAAAGCAACACATTGTTACCAGTGTAAGACGAAGTTAAAATCCCCGAGGAATGTAGGGCGACACTGTACCGCCGGCGCTCTTAAGAGCCCTGCCCTCACAGTCCTTCTACCCATTTCCTCCTTTTGGAGGAATAGGGTGCGAGTGCATTTTTAGAGTCTCTAAGTAGGTATATTAAAATCATATAGGCTTTCGGTTAACGTAAAATCTACCTAATTGTCTTTTAAAAAAATGGGTTAAGATTATTAACTTTAAGACTTCAAAATTTCGAAATTTTCTTTTTTAGTTAGAAGGAACCTTGGGATGCACACAAAACTGATAAGATCAAAGGGCATGGCAGTGTCAAGCCAAGTTCTGGGTCTACACTCTATTTACAGGAACACACTCAGGCGGCTTTCGAATTCGGAATACTTGCTTAGCTGATCAAGCACAGGCGCGTCACTTTTTAGCATTAGTGGTTCCAGAGATATAGGGCTTAAAAAGATTTCATGAAGTATGAACTTGGCGTAGTTATAGATCTCAGTACTTTTCACAGCTGACTTGTTACATAGGGGTTTATATTGAAAAAGTTGGCTATTTTTTTTGAACCTTTATGTTTTTGGTCTGATTTCTTCCTCTCGAAGTATGTATTTGATCCGAACATTGTCTGCTTTGCTTGATGGAGTATTTTTTGCAAATCTTGTCATTAAAAATACTTGCGTGTCGAAACGAAGGTAGATCTACTGAACGAATTAAGTTCCGATTTGTTTGCAATAGATCAATTCCATTTTATACGATAAAGCATAAATTTGTTTAAAATTAATCCTTGTGGTGCCTCTATGAAAAAAAAAAAAAATATTTAAAGAATTACCCGAGATGCAGCACATATTCTGAATTCAAATTGCGCTCAGAGTCAGTTCCACAAGGTCAAAAACAAAACCGGCAAGGTCGCAAAATCGAGCGGAACATTTTTTCTGCCATGTTTGCTGATCTTATGGTAGATCGCAAGAATAAAAAAAATATATGGTTAACGCAACCTAGATCTTTGCTGGTGGGAGTTTTTGTTTTTGAGACAAATGGAACAGACTCTAATTTTATCCGATCGGCAAAGTTCAAAAAGCTTTTTCAGGAGAGTTATACTCTCGAATGTTTGCCAGGTGGAGAAATAGAAAATAAAACCTGAAGGCATAGTTTCGATTTTTCCGAGGATTTAACTTAAGAATTTTCAATATTACCTGTTCTGGAACACTAAGCCACTGCACATAAGTAAAACTGAACCAATGATAGTTCAGTAGGTTATTCAATATGTCCATCACTGTTTTCGAACTGGCATTCAATATAAATAATCTGCACGGATTGATCGGACGAATCTTTCGCTTTTACTGTTATTAAAGCCTGTTGTTCTTGTTTCATATTAAGTGAATGACTGTAAAGCAATAATGATCAATAATGGGGAAAGTATACGTTTTGAGGCTTTTTTTTTGTTCTCAATTAAAGCACAGCACTGAACAGATCATGAGAACTTCGAGCATTTTTATTTCACAGCCATCTGATTTATATTTATATAAAAAGTATACGGTGCTCAGATTTGTATACCCAGGTTGTTCAGCAAAATTTTTTCCGACAACAAAGTGAGCTCATGTGGTCAGAGTTCCAAGTCCTCTGATGTGTCTGGGATATAAAAATAGACACGAACTTTTTTTAACAACTCAATTTTCTTAACTTTCTTAAAAATTCCCATTTATAATTTGACCGGATTTTACCAGTGATTTTTTTTTCCAACGTATACACGAAAAAGTGAAAACTGGAATGACGTGTTTGTGAAATTAAGAAATATGTTCACCCGAAAAACAAATTTCGTTAACATTTTGATTTCGTGTTAAATGAAATCAAATGAAAAAGTGGTTATGCATGCAGCTCTCTTAGGTATACTCGTATATTCAAATAAAAAAAAATTTTAAATAAATATTCCAATCAGTTCAATCAAACTATAATATTAGTTAGATTTTCGAGAAAATCTCTTAGCCATTCATTTTGTGTTTGGCTATTTTCGTGTATTGGGTACGTTTAATTGAAAGAATCCGTCCAACTGATGCTCCCTTACTTTTGTATGATTGTTGTTCAATTTCATACATTAATATAATGCGTTGCCAAATTACAAGGAATCCTGCATCAGCAACGCGATCTCAAATTGAAATCCCAAAGCTTAAAAATCGACCTGCGAAGTTAACGATGAAGCTGGAAAATAAAACTACCCTCCTCTGAATATGTAATATGCAATTTCCCCAACCTCCTAGGCTTGTGTTGTATATATATAGATAACAAATCATTCACTAAAAATTCATGTCACCTGAGGACCAATAATTAATACCGATCACATAACGAAACAGTCGACACACAAAATGACTGATTACCCAAAGCAAATCACAAAAATGAAACCATTAAGACGGTCATAACTCATAGGCCGTTACACAAAATGCCCAAAACCAAACAGCGAATAATGAACGACAAAGATAATAACACGAATCAACCTCGAAGTGGGTTTTAGGTTTCGAGGTCATATTAAGCATCCATTGCCAAAGGACTAGAATAATAAATGACATAACCATCAAATATTCCTACCCACAATCATATTTACAAATAAATAAATTCAAACAAAAACACATAACTTTCTCTTCATAAAATAAAGCGCGGAAAATGTAAAATTATATAAATTTAGAGATTCACTATCTGAATGATGTACTCCTTATACATTCAGACTGGGAAACTCAGAACCCAAATATAAAAGGTATAAGAAATAAAAAATCATATTAAACAAATAACCAATTATACTCCTAGCTCGAAATCCAAAAATTGAAAATTACTCTTATTCATGAAGAACACTGAACACACAAATTCATACCGCACTCGAGCAATGGATGTATGTACCACGCACAAGTAAAAATAAACAGAAACACCGTTATCATATAATCATTCATTCAAATTTATGGCATCCACCACCTACCCCTGATTAAATGTTAAAAGAAAAAAATTACATTATTTTTCATGTTGTTATCCTTTTTCTGCCTGACAGCCCACATAAGCTATCAGTCATGCTCCCCAAGTGCCTTAAGCTTACGAGTCTGACTTCTTCTTATTTCTTCTGTTACTTCAAAACGATGTATAATATGGCAACTGACAGCTTAATGCTATTAAAAACCAATTACTAAAATCCGTATAACGACACAGTGGCACACAGGACGACACTAATCTTCCCGACCATCGATTCTTTATAGAGCGGCAACACTGGCAAATAGTAAAGTGATATCCTGTGGAATTATGACGCCACTTTCTGAGCAATTTAACGAATTAATTTAATTGCACGATGATTTAGGGATATTTGAGCAGAAATTAATTTGATTACTTTTCCACTGTGAAAAGTCGGAGATTTTTGCTTTGGCACGCTCTCTTTGTACTCGTACATATATAGGTACACATCGTGCGACAGACAGAAGACTATTAGATTGTGTATTCTTGGGAAAATTGCTTATGGCTTTTGAGGTTCAGTCAATGTGTGTTTTTGTACGTCTTTTGGTTTGGCATTGTGTGCTATTTTTTTCGGGGAATGGCGTGGTTTATTTGTGTCAGATGGCTCTGAGAGGTCTAGTCACATTAAATGTGAATGCAGATGTAATTGAAACAAATGCGAAAGGCACGCGTGTTTACAGTTTTTACGAATACAAATGTAATATTCTAAGGCAGAGTTAGCTTGTTTTTCATTTCCGTTAAAATATAAATGGAATTTCTTGTTGTGGATATAAAGAAACAAACGGAATAAATATGCGTAATTAAAACTTTCATAAATGGAGGTGTACTGTCGTTTAGGTTTCAGCATCACTTGAAGATAAAAACAATACCAGGAGAGATGTTGAAATAAAAAATAGGTATATAGGTATACTCGTAGTTCCATTGACCCGGCATGGTAATGCTAATGACTAATGAGACTAATGAGTCTTCAATGGTTTAATACAAGGATAACTGGGATAATCGAAAATTGGAGAATTTTGCGGATAAGAAAAATTACAATGTGTTCTACTTAGAACGGAAGCCATTTATTCATTTAACATCCTTGGCTTTTACAATTGGAAGGAAACACTTGAATTAATATGAGTTCTCAGGATATTGTACTTTTAGAGGTGGGAGAGGGGAAAACGTTGAGGTGAAATTATAGAGATGTAACGGATATCCGGTTAGTATCCGTTATCCGGCTATCCGGCCACTTTTTTTCTATCCGGCCGGATTGCCGGATTGCCGGATAGAGAGTAAGTATTCGGCGAATACCGGATAGGTAAAATAGAACATAAAAACAAGAAGTCGATTGAAAATATTATTTTTTATGTTAACAGTACCTACTTAATCAAGTAACAAAATTCGTACTTATAATTAGAGGCAGATTATGATGAATAAAAATGATTTTTTCTGCATTAACCGGTAAAAGACGGTTGCGTTTATTTTAATTACTAAGCCAGCGCCAGCTTTAGAAAACAGTCTCTCGCCGTATACGCTGCTACTTGGTGATGAAAGATAGACCTTCACAAATTTTGCTAAAATTGGGAACTGTTGATGATTAACCGAGGGGGAAGTAATCAATATTTTTGAGTAGTCTTGACTACAGATTTTCTACTTGTGATTTCATGCGAGTTCGTTTGAATACACTGTGATACACTGTGATTCACCATGAATACACACAGAAAAGTTCCTTAAATACACCTGATTACTTCCCCCTCGTGATTAACTGACCACAATGTAAGGGTCGATATTCCGGTCAGTCCGAACTTTTTTTAAAAAAAGTTCAAGATCAGTCGCAGTAGGTATCATTTTTTTGAACTAGAATGCATCGCTATGAATGTATTCTGCTCTCGACAGTATATACATATATTCGGCCGCCGGATATTCGGCTATCCGGCCAAAGTGTATGCCGAATATCCGGTATCCGGTATTTTGCAAAATCACTATCCGTTACATCTCTAGAAATTAGTGTCTTTGTTTGAAAATCCGCGTTTAGCAGTCCTTTGCCAACAAAAGAATTAACAAAATGTACTGGCTTAACTTGCTTAAAAAAAAACTCAATTGAGTTCTTCTTACAAGATAATGTTACAGTAACATAATGTATAGGTACAATTAGACTACTCGAACTTTTCAGTAGCTCCTTAATATTACCATTTGTCGCAATTTAGGCTATTCACTTTAAAGTTAGTGACTTTTAGGCTCCTTATGTCCTTTTGGATGTATATATAAAAATTGTTTACTTCTATTCCGAACATACCCATTTCCTATAACCTTCTAAACAGTTAATTGTAAATAAGCCAAACAGTTTATGAACAGACTCGCACATGTCACCAGTAAAATCAGCTTACAAGTTAGCGATCAATATGAAAACAGAATGTCCTGTCCAAGTTTATGTATGTAGATTGTAGGCCCCCTTTAAGCAAAAGGTTTTTTTTTTTTTGTTAATAGCCTTTTACTAGAAAAACCTAACAATTACGAGTTTGCGTTGTTTTTTTGTTTCAATTTAACATCGCAGTCTTTCAAAACAATTTAATTAAAGAATATCATTTACAGGTAGGTACATTTGTGTTCTTCATATTTGAGTTTGGCTGTTTTTGCCTACGAGATTTTTTAAGTTTATCCCCATATACATACCTCGTTTAAAAGATGGCAACTCTGATCGATAGTAGCATGACATTTTTTTTCCGACGTAATAATATAATGCTGAAACGTTGTCGAAACGAATATAAATCCGCAGCTGTTTTGGGCAAATTAATAAAAAAAGTTCGTTAACCTGAAATGCCAATTGATCCTCTTAGGGCGACTAAATTAGATGTAGGCTTTGTAGAAGTGCCATAGGCATTACTGTATCAATGCTATGCATTACAAAATTCTTAACGATTTACGTTAACGCTATATTGTTTTCAGAGTTCCAAATAAAGTATTACATATTAAATAAATGCTATGTATACGGTTGTGTATGCTTCTGGGTTGGAAAAGTGACAAAACCCTTGTGAGAACATTTTTAACACAAGGCATGGGTTTTATAATTCAACTGGAGCTATACATACATGGCCCTAATATTTTTTTATGGAGGATTTTTGTATGATCAATTTCGATTAACTCGCCACTAGATTGCGCTGCAACATATCAACTTTTATTAAATAAGAGTCAGATGAAAATTCATGGAGCGCTTAGAAAATATAAATCCATTGACACCATTACAGAAAGGTTCAAGCTGTTATTTCAGCAGTAGAAAAGCTACCGCAGCACATACCTACGTTGAAATTTGGCTCACCAATGCAATGGAAGCAACAACAAATAACGGCAAATTCAAAAAAGATGTGTTAATTGAAATGATTCCCACCGATTTGTTCTTCGCATTAAGAGAGTAGGCACTCACAATTCTGATTTTTTTCAATTACTGGAAATGTTTATAAAAAATTGTAGTTCAGCGGTATGAGCCATATTTAATTTTCCTACAACCAATTATAGATTCTAGATTACATGAACAGATCATCCATATACAGAGGTAGATAAATATGCACATAAAAACGTCTGCTGGGTTTCGATAGTTATCCTTATTACATACAAACGCACACAAAATAAACCTTAAAAACAAACTACAGAAACAAGACTGCGATAACTATGTAGGTACCTCATAATGCCCGTAATTGGTAAGTGGAAATGTTTCCATAACGAAATTAATTACTGATCCACACTGTATTAATACATGTAATATGTACAACAATAGAGAACAGTTTTCAGAAATAACAGTCAAACGAAAAATAAATAAATCAATAATCAATTATTTAATATACGGTATTTTTATATTTAATTTCTTTTGGCATCCTGCATTATTTGTTTAACGTTTCATAAGGACACATTTATATATCTATTTTTTTTTTAAATTTATTATTAACAAATATATAACTTGTTTATGTTTGCGATAAAAACACCATTTATTTCTTTATTTTCTTAATATTGCATTAAAATTGTTGAAGTAAACCAGCAAGACATTTAGGTTAATTTCGCAAAGTGTGTATAAAACTATTGTGTTATTAAAAATATCAATCTGCAGTTTAGTTGATTTTTTTTATACATGTATGAGTAATGTATATATAAATTTGCTTAAAATGACTGTAACACGTTTTAACGATGATAAAAATGAACAAACATTAATTGCTTGATGGTATTTTTGATTTAAGACATACCTACTATTATGGAACACTGGTTTACCTATTGAACTTTTTTTATTAAGTTTAACTTTTACTACCTAGTTTATAAGTTAATTGTTTAAAAAAACTATTTGGACCTTGATTATGTTTTATTCAGTATTTTCCTATTTTTTTAGATTTATAAATTTTGTTCTTTTATTATTGTTTTTAGTAGGAGGGATTCATGTGATTGTAAATTTGTCCAGTTGTGATGTTGTATAGAAATATTAGTTAGGTAATTTGTCACTATTAGTGTTACAGTTCAAGATAATAATAATATCAATAATAAAACAAAAACAAAAGTAGACAAAACAAAAGAAAATAAGGAAATAAATTCTTGTTATAGTGTATGTACAAGTCGGCTTGGTATCCGCAGTCCGCACACACTACGTTTATGACTAAAACCATGCAAATGCATTGAATCTAGCCCGTTTCAAGAAAGCTATCGAGTGCATATCAAACGTTTCGTAGGTGTGCACGTTTAGGAACTTTGGCTATCAGATAATGAAAGTTTTGAGTATTTTCAGGTGAAAAGTTTAAAACTATCAGCTTGAAGAGAAAAACAGACAAAATGAAAGGTCCTAAAAATATCTGAAGTATACTTTTTCTTTTGTTGGACAAAGCTTGATGAGTATGTACGAATATGTAACTGATTTGCAGCAGTAGATTTATCACGCTATAAATCAATGGTTAATGCAGAAGGGTAGAAGTTCGGTCCACAGAGCACGATACAAATATAAAGGTTAAGTGGACATGAAAAACCTATCAATTTATACCTTTGGATAAGCACAAATTGAACTATCGGGTTTAGTTAATGCGTGGTAATACCGTTTGATCGGAATATGATTTTGATAACATATTTTTATTAAACTGCAAAGCTTAGGAAGAAACAGTTTAATGTTATAAAAGGCATTTTTCTGTATCGAATTCCATATAGAAACAATTTTGGTTACATAGTCATAATATTTCTGTAGCCAAGAATTTAATTGAGCTTTTGGGTATTTAGACTTTCCCTACGACGTCAGCCAGATATACGTATTCGTCAGCTACCCCTCCATAAGCGCCAAATACAAAAGATCTTCATGTGACCGATCTAGGCCAATCAAATCCGAGCCACAATAAATTAGCCAGCTATCAGACTTAGTAAACTGGATACTTGAACGTCCCAATTAAGTCAACCAGCTGTCAAACTTAATAAACTAGAGTTTTGAAAACTAGAAATGACAATTTTGTTTAACCAAAACGGCTTTTTTTACCAAATAATTATGAGGACAATAGTAGGCGCAGTGGCTTAGTGGTTAGTGTGTTGGACTACTAAGCGAGGAGTTAAGGTTCGAATCCCGCAAAAACCCAATTTCCAACTCAGGGTTTTTTCACTGCGCCACCTCTCGCGAACGTCTGACAAACATCCGAGAGTATAACTGTCATGAAAGAGCTTCTCAATTAGCCGTTTGGAATCGGCATAAAATTGTAGATCCCTTCCATTCGTTCCAAACAAAAATATGAAAACTCACACAAAACGAATGGTTGCGAGAAGCTAGGCCTAGGGTCCCACGGACCTGTTGCGCCAAAAATTATTATTATTATTATGAGGACAATAGAAATTTCAAGAGTAGTTTGGAAAATATTAGTTTTCTTGACAATAGTGATTTTATAAATATTATGTGCAGTTCTAAATTGAAACCAAATTGGTCACCAAAGAAGCAAGCTCAGCAAGGGTTATTCGAGGTTTAGTCTGCGTATTGCGTTGCAGTTAGATCAATTGCGTTGTTGGGTGACATTTTTAACAGCTTGGCATAGTTTCTTTCCGTATACTTGGACAAAAACTGCATTTGCAGTAAAGTGATGATAAATGTAAGGCCCTAGTTACAGCCATACGTAAAATCAAATCGTAAAAATGTTCTTTTCCTTTTTTTGACCACTTAAACCTAACGGTTGAAATCAATATTGGTCTTGAAATGTTGCTATGAATTATAAAGTTAATTTATTAAACAAAAAAATAACCAAATCTATATATATAAAATATGTAGTCATTTTTTCAATTGAGAACGGCTGGGTAGATTTTGGCAACACCCTACGGAAAAGTCAGAAAATTAAATTTGATTTTTTGTATGGAATTTTGTGCGCAATTATTCCGGAATGGCCTTTCGAATACAAAAATATAAAATTCATAGTGGGAAACTTGGAAAATGTAGGATAACAACGCAAAGGGAACACCAATACCAACAATGAAGCCTACGTCGTCCACTCTACTTGATTCAGCTCAATTTTAAGTCATGGAACGTGAATAATGGCAGAGCCACAGCAAGAATCGTGAGTTCAACTTGGTACAACTTGCCTTCATATTAGCTTTGATGTTTAAAATAACTTGGTTATCGCTAGTGAAATGATATATCTTTCTGGCATATATAGCTGATCATGATGCTTTTCTAGAATTCTGAACACCTGGGTAGTTCCAGCAAATGCAAATGATGTTATTCTTAACAACATTCAGCACTCGTATGGCCTGATAAGAACAATTAATATGAAATACTGTAGTGGAAGAAGGAAAGCTCCAGACAAAAACGAAAGAAAAGGACAATCAATTATGAAGATGTATCACGCAAATATGTAACAAACTCTTAATATTGCATCCTATACACGTACGAACACCTGGTCATTGTAATTGAATTAAAAAGTTGCTTCTCACAAACCAAATAAAAAATAAGTATTTGAAAATAAAATCAAATAAGTAAATTACTCGTACTCTTCTCCAAGTTTTCTAATAGCTCCTTTAGTTTCTAAGAAAAATAAAAATCTCCTACAAAAAACATTATCTACATTACCTACCACTACCTAATTAACTACGAGTAGGTATATTACGATTCTGTTAAATTACTATGATGGTTTAGGTACATACTTTTGAGTTGAGTGATAAATATTTATAAATGTATTTACAAATAAAGTGTATTGCAAGAGCTAGGTTTTTTTTGAAGTTGGTTCTTTTCTATATCAACGTGGTTGCATTTACATATTTACAGATTATTTAACGCAAAGTCCCCGTATTTTTATATTTACGTACTGTCAAACGTTTTTCTCTGATTATTAGTTTGAACATTTGCCATTTTTTGAAAACCTTTAACTTAATTTTAAACGACTCTCTTTACATTATAACATTCAAATAATGTATACAAAATTCAACAATTTTAATTTAAAAATAATAACAAATACTTTACTGATTTAGTACAATTCATATAATAATTCTCTTATGTGTTCTACATTTCCGTTTAAACTAGTATTTCAGTCTTATGTTTATTAAAATCCGCTTGTTAAGTTATATTTTGATCGTATTTCTGCAACGAATAAGAAAATATTGTGTTTTTTTTTTGTTTTTTTTTTTTACATATTGAACTTGGAATTGATATTTGCTTCATGTAAGAAAAACACACATAAAATTAGCAAGCTATTTATTCAGTACTCTTGGCAATAAGAAAAAAACACGATTATAAAAACAAAAAAATACTCGGGATGCATTTACACACTTAGTATTATTATTTTTTTTTAATATCATGCAATTATGTATCAACAATCAGATTAAGTATTATGCATGTCTTTTCATGACATGCATAAATACATTCTGCAGGTAGTTACATGCAATCTTTAAAATATGTATTAAGTTATAGATGCGAGTTTGTAATGAGTTATTAGATATACATTATTTGATTTATACAACTGTTTTATTTATTACAATCACAAAATTCTATTTGCATAGACTAGATTAAAATTTAAATAATTCCACAACAAAGTGCTTAATACAAAGTGCCCTACGTTTTTATGTGTACATATACGTTGCATCAAAAAGTTTCCTTTATCAAATGTTATTCCTTTAAATTGTGGGTAGGTAGGTAAACCTATCGCTACACAAGAATTAAGCATCTACCACAGTTGTTTTTTGTTTACGTTTCGGAGTAATGCAACCAAACGTTAACATATTACATTATGCCAGCTAAAGCTAACTACAGTAATGTATTCACTTGAAATTTTCCAAAGCCCTGTGCTATATTTTGGTTGAAAAACAATACCGTCATTACCATATTTCGCAAATATTAGAACAATACCACAGGGTGGGCCATTAAATTGTGCAATGTAAGCTGTAGCTAGGAAGCGCCGATTTTTGTGAATTTTAGTCAATATGAATGCAGAGAAAGGTACGTTCTGTGTAAACGAATTTAACGGTAAGAATACCATCTTTTGCAGTTATTTTTTAGAGGTAGGTATACCTACCTATATGTAATTTTAAAATTAAATAAATTGTCTCTTAACTATATTAGTAGCATCGTGTAAGTACCTGTTTAAGCATGATTTGGGGGCACATAGGCGCCGTAGCTGGGTCAAATAAAGTGCAAGTTAAAAGTCTAATGTTCGACTCGTGTACTCGTCTTAAAATTAACACGTGGGGGCACATAGGCGCCGTAGCTGGGTCAAATAAAGTGCAAGTTAAAAGTCTAATGTTCGACTCGTGTACTCGTCTTAAAATTAACACGCAGAAATGCATTTTAATTGCAAAATACAGATGCATCCTTGGCAAGAAAAGTGTCAAAAATCGACGATATCATGTTTATAGATAAGTTGAAGAATAATAACACACACCTTAAATCCTATGGGCTAAATTAAGACATTTTCTCAAAACAGTTATACTCTCGGGCTCAAATAAATAAATTTGCAAGAAATTTGTCCTGGAAGGGTAAGAGGTTTCGTAAAGAAATAAAAACAAACATCCTTTCATTTCAATTTTTTTTCCCCAGTCATTTACAGAAAGTTGCAAAAATGTTTTGTTAGGTGAATATTATTATCTCGATATTGTTTTAGTATAAGTTTTGATGTTGGCATATAAAATTATTATATAGTATATGCTATATTTCAAAAAAAAAACAAGCGTCGTTATGAAATTGCATGCAAAAAATATATTCCCGCATTTTTTTTTTTAAAGATCCAAGTGTACAATACCAGCTTCCTAGTTCCCTAAGTCTAATATTCGCAGTTATTTTTAATCAGACTGAAGGCGACAGAAGTCGTTATTATTAATTATTATTATTATTATTAAAGTTGGATTAATTACAAACATTAAGTAAAGCAAATAACGAAAACTACCAAGATGGCGACGTTTAATAAATAAAAAATTTTGAAGTCATATACATACCTACTTATTACTATTATAGAATCCTCATCTATTTATCTGCCATTATAAACGACTAAAATATACTTTATACGATTACTTAAAAAATGAAATACATATGCATTGTTTAGTAAGAAGGAGCTCCCCAATTTCAATTGAAAATTAATTGCTGAATGAAAAACATATTATGTATGTCAATAAAAATGGAATTTAGCTTTGATACGGAAAATTCGAATATACAAATGATTAAAAACTTTTCAGAGCAAAAGTCAAATGATTGACTATATAACAGCGATATCAATTCTTTCCATTTTTAACTGTCCATCGCCATCGGCATTGCCCGTAGAGCTAGTTATTTACATAATCGAGACCGTACTAGAAAAATAAAGTAGTTTTAAACAATAACGGTAGTAGCCAATGGGCTATATAAAACCACAAATTGTTCAAAAATACCGTTAATATGTGAAAATGCATAGATCGCGATTTATGTAGTATTTTTGAGACATAACTAAAAAACTGACGTCTTCTAATTTTTTAGGAAAACCAAGAATACGGGATCTTATTTAGAATACTTATGCTATCTTCAATGTGTATTTTGGTCAAAATCGTTAGAGCGGTTGCAGACAAAACAGTAGCAAATATTGCAATTCTTAGTTTGAAAAATACTATTAAGCTGAAAACTGAGTCTATGATATTGTTCGGGATAAAAGCAATACAGTACTCCCCGGATATAAGCACCCCTCTTAATAGCAAAACCCTTTTAAAAGCAACAAATTAGTCAGTGTTGGGACTCAAAAACGTCATCCTATGCAGTACAAAGGTCCCCGCTTAATAGGAACTTCATTGAAAACCCGGCTATAAACACTATATTTTTTTTCCCAAGAGCATGTGCTTTTATCCGGGAGTAATGTACTTTGCTTTTAATGTTTTATAGAAATCGAAAATGGGGTTTTTGAGATATGAGCAGTTTTTAAAATTAGCGTTTTTGGTGATTCCAATTGAAAATTAGGGACACAATAATTTTGAAAACATCAATTTGACTCTAAGTTTGCATTTTGGTCAAAATCGTTATTACCGTTTTCAGGTATAAACTGCAAAAAGACTAAATTTAAAAAAAAAAACACTTTTTTCAAAAATCCATTGTACCTACGATAATATAAAGAAAAACGGAGTTTGCTATTTAGTTATAAATGACCACATTATGTTAGAAATCCATTTTTGTTACAATCGTATCGAGTGTTTTCGAGATATGTCGAAATTTCAAAAGTACCGTTGTTCGAATTTCCAGCCAAAAACTGGGTAAGCAGTCATGGTAACCTTACCTACTTAAGCTTAAATATTTATTGATTACAATCATTAATACCGTAAATTTGTTTCAAACAATATTGCAGCTTAAGTAAAACCAAAAGTTATTGTGTATTTTTTAGTGTTAAGTTATTATTTTTGAATTTAGAAAATCTTTACGCATTCCTGCCAATCCCAACCAAAGCGTATTATGTACTGTAAATAGAGACACTGCGCGAACAGGTACAAAATTATTCAAGGGTGGCAATAACATGTTCTCCCCCTGGTGTTCAGATGTGAACATTTACTCCCAAGTGGTTCTTGTAATTGCGTACTGAAAATCGTGCTTTACTTTGCTGAGTTCAAATTTCAAAAAACAGGCCTAATGGAAAATTGTCGTGAAAAAGAAAACAAAAATACTGTTGGCTTTGAACAATTGTGTAAGCGTTTTATTTATAGATAGACCAACCTTTTATTCATTTCCTTTTACATTTAATCTAAACAGCTGGTGGTAAACGGCAGGACAGAAAGTTGGTCAGATGGCCCCTCATCAGTAGAAGGTTAAGAACCAGTGTTTTAGACGAAATTAAATCAAAATTCTACCCAAAATTCATATTTGCTTGGTATACCTAACGTATTGATAATAAAACTTAACACAAATGTATAGCATTACATACAAATTTACTTCAACTCCCATATTATGCCATTGGCAGCACTGCACACCTGCAAATTTAGGTATTCATATATAACCTAATGGGTAAGTCAATTATGCCATTTGCTTAGCAATTCTTGAACCGGTAAAACCAAGTTAAGTGAGTGTATAATATCATATCATCCCAAGGTGTACACCAACACTATAGAGCTCCCCAATTATTTTACCCAGTGCTTGACAGGAAAACATTTTCTCCAAATTGAAAATCTAAGGACTATATACGAGATTTGATTGCCCTAGAAATGGTACCAAGGCAACGTTTATTCCCATCTTGCTTTTGTACAATTAGACTACCTTCTTCGATATAAATTAAATATACAAACAAAAAACACATATAAACACTATTCATACAAGCGCACGAGACACCACTTAAATAGGAACAAATCAAACAAATTGACAAGCACACCAAATTCAAAATGGTTTCTTTGGATTGTCAAATTTATATTTTAGTTTATGAATAAATGCGTGTAACAGAATTACAGGAAATGACAGAATGTAACAACTTATAAATGTAGTTTAAATAACAGGAAAAAGATAAATTAAAAACATGGTAGATATAATGTAAACACATAAGGATAGCTTACACTGCGAAACAAATCAATGGGAGATTTGTGTATAATGAGAATGTAATCATAGAGCGTTAATTAAAATTGTTGTTCCAACATAAATGAGGTAAAATTCATAAGTCAATAAACGGACAAAACGTGAATGTTAAGCACATTGTAATGTAAGCAATTAAACAATAATTACAATGGATGATCAGACGACAATGAGTGCGAATACAATATATTTAACTTTTTCGACATACCTGTGATTGGGGTGGAGCCTGTAATGATGGATTTGTATCTAACGTGTGTTTCGATATGACTACGGTTGTGGTTTTTTGGATTTTATCTTCATGATGTTCAGATGGTGATTTCGGAGGAACATTGTCGGCTAGGGCTAAAACTTCAGCTGCTCTAACTATATCTAGTACCTAGAAGGAAGAAAATTAAATTAAATTAGAAACCAGGTGGTTGGCAAATAAACACAATCACTGATTTACAGAAAAAGATTATTTTTATTAAGAAATGATACAGGAAAAAAATCTCGACTTCTGTAGTTGTCCTATGATTCATATGAAGGGGCGACAAGCCAAGGCAAAAGAAGTCATTTTAATAGAGCATCCAACCACCACAATCGTATGTGTACTGTACATACTTGCTGACCAAATTCATTCAAACGGGCAAACATAACTAGCGTATTACTGGTTTGTGCACATCTAGCGGAAGAGCATCGAGCTAGTAAATAATTTGGTAGTGCACATTGTTTTCTTCTTAACAATTGATTCATGTAAGAAATAACCGCGATAGCCATACATATTCCACATACGGGTTCTTCTACTTAAGAAAATTCTACACGTTACAGTATTGGAAGGAACGCTTTATGGTGAACTGAGACTGAATAGCCTTTTCCATGAACTATTATTACGTGACGGAACAATGCGTCTAGGGAGATGTGGTGGTTCGAGCTATTGTTGTATGGAATTATAAACTTGAGACTATTCAACACGTACGTACATGTACGTCTAAGTTTCTGCTAAGAGACGTTGACACTATAATATACATTTCACCATCTGGTGTTGCACCTGAATGCTTAGAATGTGAACGTATATCAAGTATGTATTTGCATTTTAGGAGTTGCACCAAATTATTGCAAGAACGGAAATGATTGCACCTCCTATAAGAAAGAATACTAACGATTGGTGATGATTGAAATAAGAACGCAAAGATATGTAAACAGTTGCATTCTGGTGATTTAACTCAATTGGTGCAAGGTTTTGGGTTTTGTAGCAAATAGTTAATGAATTTAATCATCACATGACAATCAATAAATGTGATTCGTTTGCAAATACGCAGGTTTCAACTCAATGACATCAGAGAAAGTGCTTTGAGGTGATTTAAAGAAATGCAGTTTAAACATAATATAAATTAAATAAGATTCTATGAAGTCAAAACAGGCAATAAACTTAATTGATTCTAGTTCTTGAATCGATTTAAAGTTGCTTACTACACTGAAATAATATCTATCTATAAACTTGTCACAGAAGGTTCGTTGACGGAAGCTTACAGCATATAAGATCCTACTGTTGGTGAACGTAAGCAATTTGTGATAAAATTGTAGATCCGGAAAGTATTACACCAAACGAATTCAACATCCAATGGTAGCTGAAGCTATTTCAGTATTACATCAAATACCACCTCCCACATTGGTGTTATTCTCCGACAGCATACGTCCACCTAACTCAATGTACTCACATACGGAAAAAGTCTTTGCGAACTCAGAATACAATACTTTTAATTTAGAAATGCGTTCAAGGACATCATAAAGCAGCATGCATATTACAAGAACCATAGACTATGTTCCGATTCTAAAAAAAACTTAATGCCACTCTCATTCTCCTATCCAATCGATTACTCTAAATCCCTTTTGATGTTATATATACATATCTATTTATAAACTCACCTTTTCAGGAGTGCTCTTTTCCTTCGTGCTAACCAATGACTGCTCAGAGTTGACCAAAGCAACAACATCTTTCGATGTTTGAGGAACTCCACTTTTTACAATATTTTCGGATTGTAAATTGCTATGCAGCGGCACCTGTTCGTTATTCGTGTCCGTTTTTGTTGCAAAAACTTCGAAATCCTGCAAATTAGACTATTGGTATTAATTATGGTTTTTTTTTTTTATACAGTGTTTCACTCATGCCCCATACATTTCGCATACGGTCGTCTTCATCTCGATCCAAACTCGATACACTTTGACTTAGTTCCGAGCCAGTTTCCGATGCTCTAGATCCTTTTTATTGTGAAAAATGGGTATTAGAAAATATATAAGCGAAGCCCACCCGCAACATACCTTGTCGACTGCCTGTTGAATTGAATCCAGTACTCATGCCCCCACCTGTGCCAATGGAATGAATTAAATTCGATTTGTCAAAGCCCTTGCACACAACCAAATGTATCTCATTGCCAGCTGTACGTAAGATGTTTACTGCATCCTGATGTGCAGCACCCAGCAGGGAATTTCCATTAACTTCAAGGAGACGCATACCAACCTGCAAGGCAAATAAACGAGAAAACACGTTATCTTGGTTGAAGTGTTCAAAGTATAAGAAATGAAATTCCATTCTTCGACTGGGTAAATAGTATATATGGGTACAGTCGTATGAGTAATGAGTTCGGTTCAATTGCCAAAGAAAGGATTACTTGTATTCGATAACAAAAAGTTTCTGATGGTTGTTTACAGTACCGGGCTCATCATGAGGGTCCAGCATACAATTCAATTTTCGAAAATTAAATTAAAAACTTTGGTAACACGAATAATTTCAGAAATTAAATCAGATACCCTTCCAATAATATCTCTGCGGAGGCAAAAGAAAAAACAAACGAGCAATGACAAAGACATTCTTATTGACATTGCTCTAGGAGCCATCCACCGAGTGAGTGAACAACCCAATTAAATACAAGAACTCTAATTGAAGCGAACAATAAGAGAACGAAAAACGAAATACAGCAATACAAAGTAAAATAAATAATTGTGAACTCACCTTAAGCCTTCCATCACGTCTAGCAGCACCCACTGAATTAATTTTGGATACGAATACACCCTCGTCTGTTGGATCTACTGGATTGCCACGCTGCCCGTTCAGACCGCCCTTAATGTGCATTCCCAGGCGTTCGCCATCAGTTTTTTTGATAACAATTGTCTGTGTGAGGAGGGCAAATAAGAAAGAAATTGAAAAATAAGAAAAGGATTTATCTTTTTGTGTGTTGATGCTATTATTTTTCTTCGACAAAAAAAAGGTTGGATTTGGGGATAAGTATTACTGAAATTTGTTTTGTTATACCTTATACCTAAAACCTTTCTGTTTGGTTAATTAAGCGAATGACACGAAACATTATTTAATCAAAATATTGACCGCGCAATAGGCGTGTATCATGTAGTAGACATTTTTCTTTTATAGAAGTCGAGGATAGCAAAAGATTTATTAAAAATTTGCTTCGCTTAGTTTGGAGCTACAACAACGTGATAGCAAGAGACAACTGATGTCAGGAGTATGACGAAAAGGAAGCTTAATTCAATAAACTGAATGCAATAAAGGCGAGAGATTCCATTTGAGGGATGAACGGTGCACTCAACTACGGCATACGATACGAAGGATATTGGCAAAGTAAAAAGCTTGAATTGAAAATTAGAGTTCTATGTACCTACGCATATATGTGTATGATTAAAACACCAACGCGTAGCTCTAAAACTTCCGGACACACATGATGCGTGTTCCAGGTAGAAGTTTTGTCCGTAACTAAAGCTTGAAATATGCGTATTTCCACGTAGATTGATAATCAGGCTGCACTCAGAGAAAAAAATAGTTATTTTTAACTATTTTTTAACTATTTTCATAGTAAAAATCGGGAACACTATTTTAAATAGTTAAAAATAGTTATTTCTGACTATTTTCATTGTCAATTAATATTATTCGTAAGATCAACTGCTTAATAGTTAATATTACTAGGTAAAATAGTTATTTTTAACTATTTTATTGTCAGTTGATGTCTTTTTCAAAACTAATTATTCGATAGTCAAAATCAGCTATTTAATAGTCAATTTTATTAATAATAATAGTTATTTGTGACTACTTTGATTGTCAATTATTTTATTTTTAAATCAACTATTCAATAGTAAAATCAATAGTCAATGTTATTAATAAAAAAGTTGTTTGTATTTTTTTTGCTTGCAGTAACATATGTAACATTGGGCATAGTTAAACTTGATTTTATCGAGTAGGTACTCGTTGAATGGCTATTAATATCGTAACCTGTTTTGAAAATGCTTACCTGATATTTTTTTTACTTAAAAGAAGAATAATTAGTTCTCTGAAAATTCTCCAAAAATCAATAACAACAATTTTTTCTCAAATCATTTCAATACACATTTAACATTTTATTATTATATTTTATAAAAGAATTCAAAAAATACATCAATAAACAATTAGAATCTTATCTTATTTAATACAAAAATACAATGGAGTTACTTACATAAATGCATAAATGGTGTGTTGGAACTACACGAGGGCGATGATGGCCTTATGCTTGCGGAAGAACTACTTAGGCTTCCCTCCACTGTAGTAGCGCTAGCAACCGAATGCACTATAAATTCCTAGATTGAAATTTGCATTAAAAGTAAAACAAATGTAAAATAAACTAAGTTAACAAATTTACCTCCGATTTTTTTTCCAGATTATCAAATTCTCGCACGATTTTCTCTGACATTCCACAATTTCTTTTAATTGACGACGTTTTTAGGTTTTACAAAATGGTGGCAAAAAATGTATGAGTTTGCTATATAGTTAATATTTATAGATATTAAAATTTATATTAAAATCTATGATAAAAACTTACCAACAAAATTCTGATAGAGAATTTCACGGTCCCAATTCTGTAAAAGAGAGTACAGCTTGCCTTCCTCGATGGGCTCAAAAATATCAATTGTCTGTGGAATATTTTCACTTTGATTTGTAATATTGTATTTCATGCCCTTCACTGTTCACAAACTTAAGCTGACCGTTTTCTCTACTGGCGCCGAGCACTTCTAGTAGATTTAAAGTTTCACCGATGTAATTAGAATCGTTATTGATTTCATTTTTTTGTTAAATTCTCAACGACTTACTTATGCAAACAACTTTTCCCAAATGACACTCAGGCTAGAATGATCGACTCGACATGCAACAAAGTGATCGCGACGCGCAAGCGAAACTACTACGTCAGAAATGTTGTTACTACACATAGTCATTTTTAACTATATGGTAGTAGTTGTGTACACCATCACGCTTTAAATTAAATAAATACTACCATTTTATAGTAGGAAGCTATTATAGAATAGTCAAAATTGATTGTTCATTCTTATTTTGAAAAAACGGTTTAACAACTATGCTTTAACTCAAAATAGTTACGATTAACTATTTTGAATAGTCACTAAATAAAATGATTGATTTTTAACTATTTTTTAACTATTTTGTAACTATTTTCAATTTATTTTTGTGCAAAAATAGTCATTCGACAAATTCCATTGGATTTCATTTAAGGACTATGGCAATAGTTACAAAATTAACTATTTTTTTCTCTGAGTGTGTACTTAAGAGTCTTACGTTAGCAAATCCAAAATTAGTCAGAAGATGTCACACAATCATCAGAGCATTATGTTTGCAAAGCCGTTAGATTCTGACTATGTTGGTTACTTGGCACATCATAGAGGGTATAACAAAAGTGCGAACGTAGCCAAAATCTAGGAGCAGAACTTTCACCAAATAAAATAAAATGTACGACTGGGTGGAACCAAACTTTATCGTTCATCAAAAGTTTGGCTGGTGCAAATGAAGTGGGAGTTCCCAAGTTGTTGTAACTATTTTAAGATGAATATTCAATGTGGTTGACAAAAGAAGAAGTGGGTAATATTTACTAATAGGAAGTGGGGCATTGAGATTACTACAAAAATATACCGTAGAAACTGATTTATTCGAATTTTTTGAGAAAAACCAAGAAGGGGATCTTATTTAGACTTATATTTTCTTTAATATGTATTTTGATGAAAATCTTTTGACCGGTTTTTGTAAAATTTAGCAGGAAAAGCAGTAACAAATACTGAAATCTTTTGTTTTATATAATACAATTGCTGTAATGTTTAACTAAAAACTGGGTACATGTTAGGTATTGCTGGAAATGTAAACATTACATGGGATATACACAGTTTTTTTTCTGTGATTCGAATTGAAAATTAAGGACGCAATAGTTTTGAAAAAATCAATTCTACTGTAAGTATGCATTTTGGTCAAAATCGTTATTGCGGTTTTCGGGTAATCTAAAGAAAACCAAACTCTTAAAAAAATACTTTCTACAAAAATGTATTGTTCGATAATATAAAGAAAACATGAGTTCGCTATCAAGTTAAAAATTACAATATTAAGTTATGAATGAATTTTTGCTATAATCTAATGGCCCGTTTTCGAGATATGTCCATTTTTTTAAGTAAAAAAAAAAAGAGTAAGTCAAGTTAACATCACTTTCTTGCTTGAAATCGTTACAGCCGTTTTCGAACAAATCAAACTGGTTTGAATAGTTTATATGGGAAGTACGTACCATTAATATTGAATTTATAGTGAAAAAAAACCGCACCGAAAAACTATAAATCCGAAGATTGAACAAAATACGGTAAGCCATTAAGGCTTAGGTCTGTTGGCCAGAATTGGACGACCCACGTTCCTCTATCATCGTAATGTCTGAATTTATTAACATCTCGAGTTTTGTAACTTCGTATTCGAGAAATTCGAGAAAAGGAACATAAGTGCACCAATCCCTGTGGCTAAGATGATTATTCTTAACTAGCTGTGGTCAATCAAAAGTAATGGTAAGTTTGCCAAGGCAGTGAATTAAAAAAAACATTCTTGGTCGAAAGAACTACTGAAAAGTTGGCAACATAAGTTGACATATCCTGGCAGTATCAAAAAAAAACATTAAAAAAGGTTTCTTTGACATCTGTAGCTGACCTACCATAGCCAAACATAGAAGGGCACAGGTTTTAACAGACCTTGTAAAATCAGAAAGTAGAACAAAAAATTGAAAAATTTATAAGACTCAACAGATCTAAATTAAAAAATAGACACATGGATACTCTCTTCTCACTGCTCTCTGAACAGAGGGTTTTGGTTTAACGAATACCTACTGATGCATTAATGTACGTATTAAGATGACCTAGATGTCGCAAGGCACATTGCCTATCTTTTGTGTGGATTTCAAGGGATTTATGGGAGTAGAAGATTTAGAAATTTGAAGGAAGTAAGTTTCCAGGACAAAATGAAGGCCACGTTTTCCTAGGTTCTGTAGTAAATCAAGTAAGTAATTTTGCGATTTGGTTTAAGTCCGTCAAAGTGAATGTTTCTTAGGAATCACTGTTGAGAAACATGGCGAACCTGGAAGTGCCAAGCAGGAACGCACAATTGGCAGCTGTACCACTATCCAAAGTTAAGTGAAGTAGATATAAAAAAAAAAACAAGGTACCAATTGCCATCTTTACCGTAGAAAGGAGAATGTGAGTGCTAATTTTACTGCAAATAAGGCATGTCAGTTAAGGTTCCGAGCTTGCACGTCATCAAATGCAAACTCATCATGGATGTAATATATTGATTTTTAAATAAACAAGGCCAATTCGACATCGTTAATGTGTTTCATTGATGATCTGCATTGAGGGATTTTCCCCGATATTTAAATTTTAATTGTTTTGCAGTGTTTGTATGAGCAAATTAGCTTTAGCCTTCACGGGAAAAATTTAAATCAATGTTTGCTTTCCATTGAGAGGAATTTTATCATGTAGGTAGTTTTTGCGACAACGGAATGCAAACTTCTAAAATTGAGTACCAAACATTTTACTTTCAGCTACTCATTTCACAACGAGAATAAAGTAAAACTATATAACTTTGTGCAGATACATTTTTGTAATTTTTTTATCCGACGGACAGTACTCAAGTAGGTACTACTTCAAGAAATTTCAAACAAAAGCGCAGCATGTTTCTAATAAATATATCTACGCTATTGCGGTTAATAAATGAACACAAAAACAAATCCTTATAAACAATGCTATATCCGCTTAATTTTCTCAGGAGAACAGAAAAAAAAAAAAAAAAAAAACAAATTGAAAGAAGCGGTTTGTTACAGCAAATACTTTGCAAAGCATAAAAAGAAATTATTATATCTTAAGTACACTTGGAAGGAAGATATCTTTTAGAGCTCTTGTAATGAATGCAGTTTTTGTCTTACCTCAGTTGGTACATAATTTACTTGGATGTGCTTGTAATATTAGAGGCAAAAATGAAAAAGTAATTTTGATTAAGCATGAAATGGAATGGAAAATTATAGTAGTAGCACTACGAGTTATCTAAAAGTGGCATGCATTTACGTCTATTCTTTATGAATCTATGTTTCAAGTATACATATTTCCTCGGGTAGTATATGCGTGCGTGTATAAATGTATAACATACCTGGAATCCAACTGGCAATGGATCGTGCTGTATATACAATATGATGTCATCGCCAGGCTTTAACAATTCCATAACTGCTTCCTGGTGCGTTGCGCGAGACACATCCACACCGTTTACTTTCAATATTCTATCACCCATTCGTAGTTTGCCACATTTTGCGGCAATACCATCTGGTACAATCTGAAAAACACGAGAAAAACAAAGGTGAATGCACAAATCAACTACATGGTTAAAAATATGGGTGTGTTTTTTAATACCTTCACAGTATTAGAGGTATGCAATAAAAAATTGTTTTCAATATCTCCAATTTATTAAACTTTTTCTTGAATATTCTTAGATTCAAATTTATTAATTTGTTTTAAAATGCTCATTTTAATATGAATTTTTTGAACTTCAATCTCGAAAGATTAGAATCCATTATATTTGTTCTACAATCTAATCCGGTCTATATTATAATGGTATTTCAATCGAGAACTTATTACAATTAAGTTATGTGGACCTGTAATATAAGATCTACTCTGATTACATTTTAATACGAACTGCAAAACATTTGTATTTTGTTTTAATACAGAATCTGAACCAAAGTGATTAGATTTAAATATTTGGTATTATTTTTGACTGTAATATTTAAAACCATTACAAATTTGTATTAAAATGAAATATTTTTGGTGTTGCAATATATCCAAACGATACATCAATTTTAAAGAAGTATTTAAATACATAAAATAAAGACTGTATTAGGTATATGTATTTTAATATTTTATGGCTTTATAAAAAGCAGAGAAGTATAGAATTTAAGGTATTATAATTTAACCTGCAGTTTATCCAATTCTATGACAAATGTATTAAATTCTTTAATTTTTCAATATAAATAAGGGTTAAATAACTTTGCATTGCAACCCATCTCCATAATTTGAATATTATGCAAAATATTAAATTTTTATATTTTCTCGGCGTTGACTTATATACAAAGCCAGGATTTCTAACAGTGTAGTTTTAAGTCATTTGAACCGGCGATGGCTGAATTAAACCAATACAAAATAAATATCGGACTTAAACGAGGTCATTCAATTGAAAATTGAATCTGCACATATGCAATTGTCTAGATGGATTAATTTATTCAAAACACAAATATGCCAGTCCGTTTTGGGTCATAGATCAACATGGCAACATAAATGCCAAGGAATGTAGAATGGGTAGGTAAAATTATTACGATTTTTGAGTGTTGCATCTGCCAAAATAGGCCATGCTCAGTAATGGGCACAAGACCAAACTCATAATGCTGAAAGATTGTGTCAACTATGTAAATAAGTTTACGTACAAATGGTTTAGAATGCAATAGCAAAATTCATTCACTCATTCTCTTCCCGAACTCAGATTTAGCTTCCATTATTATCCAGTGTATATTCCGTTCAGTTGACATAAAGGCGAGACAACGTCCCCACAAAGTTAGAAACTCTATTACTCTGCTGGTTGTCTGGCAATACAAACTTTTTCTGAGTTACTACAGATGCTGGAGATTTATTCTTACGATTAAAACCTTCTTTCTTATGACACTTGTATTCCTATTTTTGGGAAAATCCACAAATATGTCATACGTCGACTCGGGTTGCATCCAAGATATTGGAGTTGAAATGTAAGAGTACATTGTTATAGGGCTTTTTCCATTTGTTAATTCGTTTTTTTCCCCTATTCAAAACATTTACCTACATTCCTGCTCTTATAAAAAAATTAAGACGATCTGCCTATTTCCGGTTCTAAAACGCGAATAACGAAAAAAAAATTAAATTAACAGCGACATTTTGCATTGGAAGTGTGAAAACCGGAGGCAGTTTCGTTCAGTAGATAGTTTTCAAATATATTCCGGCGAAAACCTTATAGTCGCAGAGTTATAGAATAAGAATAAGAATAATAAAATAAATAAGTAAAGAAGATTTAAATATTGAATAATTTTTTGTTATTTTTTTAAATAATTTTTTGTTATTTTTTTAGAACTAACTTTGAAAATCTTGGGAAATGTATGCTGGAAAGCACTGAGTCAAAACAAAAACCAAAGTTGTTCTATTTTATTTTGAAAGTCGTCACTCGATTGTAGAACATCAAAGGTTTCAAAATGATTGAAATTTTTCTACCCCAAAGGTAGAGAAAAATTCAAAATTGTGGTTCCAACAGCTTTAAAGCTCGCCCAACTATGGCTCTCTACGGTTCTCCTAAAGCAACATTTTTGGCAATAGAATAATATAGATATCGCGTTTTTCTGATTTTAACTGGCCACGGCGTTCTCCCGATGCCAATATGCGAATAACCATACAACCATGAACAGTTGTAAAAGTTCGACAGTTTGCAGACTTTCTTTTTTAGGGTCGACAGTCAACCGACAGTCCATATTCCAGAGAAAATCTCCCGAAAAATAAAGGGCGTCCCAAAATCCACTCAAGATTTAAATATTAAATGGTAAGTATTAGGCGAAAGAACAATGTATTTTCTTTGTTCAACAATATTTAAAAAATATTGAAAGTTTAGCTGCACTTTGTAGCTCGCAAAATGCATAAAATATTTCCTCGGGATATTGAGAATATTAAAAGTGGTCGTATTGGTGCAAAGGACAACGACAATATGACCGAGTTCTTTCTGACTAAATTGAATGTTATTAATGTCATACAGGTGAAACAATCCAATTGCTCCATCAGATATTTCTTGGTTCTCTCGTGTGATTAAAATCCATGGATTTCTTTATATGGGGTTATTTGAAGTCAAAGGTCTATGTCAACAAACCCACAACCACATTGAAGGGGGTGATTTAACGCTACATAATCGGAATTCAGTCACATTTATGTGTCACAGAAAATTACGACAAAAGAGTGCGGTGCCAGCAAAGAAGTACAAGTCATTTGCCGAATATATTATTCCAAAAATACCCCTATCCTGTGCCTGTCTACTTTATATTTGAATTTAAAAAATGAACTAATGAATTATTCAAATTCTTAAATAAAATTCTTGCGTTGATTTTGGGACACGCTTTATAAAATTTAAATTATTCTAACTTCTGATCAGTGCTGCACTACCCTCTATCGACCCATGTTGTTTACTGGGCATCTAGAAGACTAATTCTAGATTACCGACCGATAAAGTTGCTTCCTATATTGCCTTTGAAATTGCCACTACGCTGACTTTGTTGCATTATCATAAATCACAAGCCAAGAACCACAAGCACTCGTCATTATCAGTAAATTCACACATTTAACTCCTCATTGGGTAGTCCCGTTAGGGCAATGCAAAGTAGAGTGGAATGGATGTTCAAAAACACTATCCCGAGACATGATGGATGAAATGACATAGAAAAAATAAAAATCGGTTCACGAAAGCCGTCTAGCTCCTCATACCAATTGTTTTTTTTAGTTTTTCTTTTCTGGCGAACATAAGAGACCCATTAATACAAATAATACGTCGAGTTTTTTCTATGCATTTTCAAAGTTTGTTCATATAGAAACAATCGCCTGGTCAGGCTATATTGAATATCAGTTATCCTTAACAATTCATCCCTCTTGAGGACATGACTGGCTATGTACGAGTATACTCCATTTGAAAACAAAAGCATAATTTGTGCAGCTTAGACTTCCGGACAGAGAATTCCCACTAAAAGAACAATCCAGAAAATGCTTTCAGAATCTTTTGAAACTATAATCTTATGTTCAAAAAATATGTCGAATTAGTTAAGTGAAATGTTTCCAAGTTATTTATGACCATCTGGTTGGTTTTCGTAGAGCATCCTCTAAAACTTTTAAACAAATTTATATTTTCAAACTCACAGAAGGAATTGAAGTTTAGCCAAGATATGTCCCTCAGCAAGTTGGACGTCTCTACACAGAATAATACTCCTTGGCTGCAGATGTTTTGTATGGTAGCAAAGGAAGGTATCTGCAAACAATTATGCTACACCAAGTGAATCGGTTAAGAGAAGAACATTGGAACACGCAATCGTTCACGTCATAGTCATAGATGAACCGACGCATAAACAATGTACTTACCATGCATTTACGTTAAGACGAAAATAGTCCATAAGGAAGTTTAGTTTACATGTTAAATAATGTGATGAGAAAGAATGTTATGCAGTCTTATTTAAATTCTCCTTCAGATAGATGCAAATTGGAATGGCACTCTGAACAGATGAAAATGCAAGTAAAAGTCTATGTCTTGCAATCTGCAATCAGCTGCAGTTTTTACAGAACAACAAGAAAATTTAGGCACTTTAACTACACAGCCAGGAGGTTAAACCTATGAAATCTGTTAGATTTACCGTGTTTTCGTCGAAAACTGTTGAGAATTTAATAAGAGGACTACTTGGCGATTCATCACTATGCATAATATTCAATCTTGTTAATAATATTCAGTACCGTACTAAAAGGTAAACCCTTTATTTATAAATAATTTATTTATATAGCGTACTTCAGTTTTAGGAAGAATCATTGAAAAAACATATTTTCCAATAACAGAAATTTGTACAGAAACTTAGATCAATTAACGTAAAGTAATTTAGTAAGGTGTCGTGTGAATGAATGGTAAGTATTTTAACAAATATTTTGACAAGCACTTTTCCATTGCAAAGGCCGCGGATGTGGCACTTTTAAGTGGGACTTGAGCATAGTATCTACTTAGTCACTCGTAGACAAGGGAAAGCGAAAGCATGGATTTAAAAACATGTTTTGGAAGGGACATACTACATACATAATCGATCGGCTCGTTCGGAGAAGTTGCTGGCTGCATTTTTTGTGACACAAAGGAAAGTGTCGTCTTGTACTTGCTACTACAGAAATTATTTCAGCTGCCGTAGCAATGATAATATTATCTTCCTCAACTTTTTTTGTATCCATTGTTTTAGAAATAGTATTCAAATACTGCGATGTCTTTGAAGACTGAAATTCGAAAATTCTAATTACGCCTGCCATAAACATATGTTTTTTGTCCCATTTATATCATGTTTAATAATTTAGCGACCATTTATCTTTGGCGTGGAGAAACGAAGTACCTAAATATTAGGGACGCTAAAATTTAGCGCAAGTACAATACTAGGCTTCGACTAATAGAACAAGTGTGGTTCCAGGTTTGTTCATTATGGTAGAGACAAAAAATACACAAACGAGTGATTTTGAGAAACCCAGTACCAACACCTGGCACCCCAAAGTTTGAAATTTGTTTTTTTAAGTTCTTGGTACAAATGCAAAAAAAAAAAAAATGATCTTTTAATATACTTGCTATTTAGATCTTAGATTTGATTTAATTTTTGTTGGAATAAAATAAGTTCCGAATTATTTAAAAAAAAACTTTCCGGCAATTAGGCCAAAAAGTAAGGAATTTAAAAAAATCGTCATTCACTTATTTTTACAATTTTTACAAAATGTATGTAGGAGTAGGTACGTCAAGAGTTCCTTTGACAGGAAATTTTAGATAAGAGTTACTTTCCACTCGAGAAGCTATACAATACTTACGAAATTTTTATTTTTTTTTATTTTACAAATTTAGGTAACATCAAAAACTCAAGAACCATCATATATAGATATCTAAATTTTGTTTTGGGTGCCAAGTTCACTCACCAACAATACACTGGTCATAATAATTTTTTTTAAATTAGGCATTAGCAAGCCAACTCATAGCTCATAAGCACTAAGTATGCATATGCATTATGCAGGATCATTGTCATTGCGGCGTTATTCATTATATGGCTCAAAAACGCGAATTTTCAGTAGGTATTGTACACCGATGTATCTACGTATATTAATCTAGTCCGGGTGGCGTGAAATAATCGAAAACGATTGCTAGGAAGAAGAAGTTCTGTTCCGGATAGTCCTTAATTCTACTCTAGAGGTATTCGAACTTAAACTAAAAACACTTTAAAAATTATATATATTACAAAAATAACTCGATTCTTAAAAGGTACAATATGTTTTTGTAATTGAATCAAAAAAGGACGGTTTACTTACGTGAGAAATAAATACTCCAGGTTCTCGTGCCCCAAAAGGCACACAGGAATGATCCGTACCCCCAATTATGCTGAAACCTAAGGAGCCTTGATTCTTCGGCAGAACGACCTCCTACACACAAAAAAGACATAAACACAAAAATAAATCTCAAATTCATATAAAACACTAGATATACAAATTTGACATTATCAAAAGCTATAAACCAAGCAAGTCTCTATAGTAGGTAGGTACCATGTGAATATGATTTTATATACAATAGACATTTACAAAAATTACGAAACAAAAAATAAAACAAACAAACAAAACCCCAGGGAAGTAGCTATGTTCCAAATTTCAGTAATAAAATATTCACAAAAGCAACCATTAAAATCGCTCCACAAAAGAAAATGTACAACAATGTCTGAATAAAGCCGTGCATAACCATAAAAACAAAGAAAAACACCACATCAAGCAAATGCATCTATGATTGTGTTTTATATTTACATGAACAAAAATGTGCGTATGCATATAGCTATGAATAATAAAAGACTATCTTTGGCTGGCATCCACTCGATGATTTCCAAAGCCCCGCAGCAATAGGATAGCAGCAATAAAGAAGGAATCAGCCAGTATCCAATAACAAAAACACAGTCATTCATACACACATGCTGCTCGTCATAGGACCAAACAGAATACATTAGATGGATGGTGTATACTGTATGCTTATGCACGAAGTTATATATATTTGAGTGAGCGTGTGTGTGCTATGGAGTGAATGCAAATAAAGTGTAAATGAGCCCTGTGCCAAGGATACTGCTTTCTTATTAAGCGTGGCTGCTATATGCAAATACTGAAAAGGCAAAGGCAATATCCAGCTGAAAAGCGAAAGGAAAAAGCTGTTCCACTCTTTCGTTTAACACAAATACCAAGACGGAAATTATATATAGCTATATAAAATTACATAAAATACACCGCCTCACTTCTACGCATATATATATTTACTAACGAATGGAATACAATGGATAGGAATGTTTTAATCTATGTACAAAATATTTCTTGTTTCAAATGTGCATCTCATAGAAGGACATTTAAAATTTGGATTTTCTTACTTTAATATTCACAAAAAAAATACACTCACAAGAATTACTTTTTAAAATGTAAACTCCTGTATTGAAAACGCACACACACACCATTTGACTGCAAGATTAATATCAAGTTGGCTTTAATGAAAACGGAAGATTTAATTAAGCTTCCATATAGATAGAAATGTAGAATGGGATTGCATCTAGATTACAAGACATTCTGTTGGTTATAGATACGAATAGCAGGAGAGTACCTACAATTAAACTACAATTGAAATTGAATATTAGGTTATGCGATGATTACGAACTATACGGATACGTACAAACATATACCTGGAACTTATAGCAACACCAAATCTATTCAACACATTATATTACAAAAGTTCTGTAAGTACATAGTTCAAATTTATGATTGTAACTGCAAGTGTGTTTATTGACGACGACTTCAGAGAATCAAAAGGAGAGACAAAATGGATGAATAAAAATATAACACCTTAAGATTGATAAAATTGTGATGAATTGAATGTCCAAGATAACATTTGTCCACTTCAGAAATTGATAAAATTTTAGTCTTTTTGACAGATTTTCAAAGTTTTTAAATTATTTTACTTGCTAATGTTTTTACTTATGCAAAATGGTCTTTTCAAACTTTTAGGGTATTTAGCTAATTAAATATGGACATCTGCAATAACAAATAACGAAATTAAATTAACATAGTCCGCCGTACTAAGCAAATAGTCTCGACTTCAAATTAACGGAAACTCACAATTGCAATTGGGTTTTACAAATAATCATTTTGAGTTTTCACTTAAATTTAAGTAGTTCAAAGTGGTTATATTTTCCATACAAATATCGCAATTATGAGCATCCGTAAATCATGCCCGGAACTTAACAAGGCTCAGGCTCAGTACGCAACAGGGGCATGATCGCCAAGCAACAGATATTATAATTTAAATGTGTAAATGAATCCAATCAAAAACATCTACATAAAAGTGCACACTCGCGTTCGATATAGAAAGTGGTTTTGAAATTTTATAAATAAGTCTTTAATGTTCCTCAAAAGGCCTACTCAGAATATTATTGGGTCTTATAAAAATATAAAAATTGTTTTTATGTTTTTTTGTTTCTTTTTTTTTTGCAATTAATGTCAAAATTAAAAGATCTTCAAGCCTATGCACCTTGAGTTTTTGTTACAATTCGAGGTATCAAAACTCCACTCTATCGATGCGAAAAATTCGTTTACTATCAAAGGCCAACTGTCAACAACAGACAATTTATTCCGTGACAAAAGCCAATCAATGTCACCTAGCCATACTCCTCTCTTTCTGTCACCAGCGCAGGTAGAAATAATGGAGAAAGTTAAAAAGTAGATATAAGTTCGAAGTTTTGGGTAAGAACGCCCCGAAGAAGAACATAATGGAAGTGTCAAAAAATTAGTGCTTGGTATCACGAATTTTGTGTTGGCTAAATGAGGGTGACAAAGGATTTGATTGTCCTGATATTGATTTATAGCATTAATGTAATTAATAAATTACTTTGATTTATTTGCTTTAGTAGAAGAACTAAAGTAATTAACCGTCCAATACCGTCGAGCAAAAGGTCCTCTCAGACATTTTCATTCACACAGCGCACAGTGGGGCAAGATACCCCAGAATCTGGAATCAATTCATGCGATGGGTAAGCTATATGAACACAGTTTTTTTTTTATATAAAAATCACTTATTAGTGTGTAAAAAGAAAATATTTGAGCATAGGTTTTTTTTTTAATTATTTTTTTCAAAAATTATTAAAAGGAAAAATAAATGCAACGTAAAATAATTCTGTATTTTCTGTACTTTGAAACTAGGTGTATTATAAATAATACAAATCGTTTAAATTTATTTACATAATTATTGATGAGCTAGAATTCAGATTCATCTGATAAACATTTATTCTCACTCTCATCGCTAATATTGGAGTTGGAGGTCTCAGAATTTAAAATATTTGGTGCAATGATTAATACGAAAACTTATTTTAAATATGATATAAGCTGTTTTTTAATTAGTTGCCTGTAACTTGTTACCGGTGGGTCTGATGTAATCAACATTAAATTGAAAGCATCTTCATTACATTTTCTGGAGGAGCATTTCCTTGCAAAGCTCTCACTCTCATCGCTAATATTGGAGTTGGAGGTCTCAGAATTCAAAATATTTGGTGCAATGATTAATACGAAAACTTATTTTAAGTATGATATAAGCCGTTTTTTAATTAGTTGCCTCTAACTTGTTACCGGTGGGTCTGATGTAATCAACATTAAATTGAAAGCATCTTCATTACATTTTCTGGAGGAACATTTCCTTGCAAAGCTCTCGCGATATAAAAGTGTTTGTTCCTGGCTTCCTTCGCGTCTTCTGAGGGCCTATTGGAAGAAGTACAGCAGAAATCACATCTGGACCATGAATTGCTTGTGCATATTTGGAGACATGTAATACCAAGGATTGGGAAATTGTATTATGGAGAACTTTGACATCAAAATTGTGGTGGTCTTCAAGGTGTTTCTCCAAAAATTTGAATTTTTCTTCTAATTTCAAATGCGAATCTACACAGAAATAAGAGTTTTAAGAATTTGTATGAATCGATAATCCACATTTGTTGAAATAGTCAATTGAGAAAAACTGAATAAAAAAAAGGAGCACATACGAGCACCAGTTTTTTCTTCAACTGTATACACAAGATGTCAACGTCAAGCCATATTAACAAACAAAAATATCGGTGTGGAAACGTGTGGAAATATACTTTTATTTTCGCAATTAAAATACGCCCTTAAAATTTCTCAGAAAATGTAATAAAACTAAATTGAAAATGTTAGTGCATACTGGAAGCTATCGATTCCAATTAAATTTTAAACGTTCACATGATTTAAAAAGAAATACGCTACGCGAGCACACGTCAGTTGAACTACTTGTTTACACACACGTCGCAAAAAGAACGAAAGAGTAATTTCCAATTTGAACGTATAGAGTGATACAAAAAAAAATGTATACCTAACCGTTTTTGCAAGTGATGTATTATAACGGGAAAACAGCTTTCTATACTAATTTCTCTCAATTTATTCCGACTTTGGCTTTCTACAGTTTAATAAGAGCATATTCTGTCCTCAGCATTACGAAGCTGTACTTTTCTGTTAAACTAATGTGAGCTATCAGTTTCTGCTCCTGTTTTACATATCCCTTAGACTTAGATGATATTCTTAGTAGAAAGATATGAATTGGAATACCTCTTTTTAGTGCACATGAACAGTTGCTGGATTATTTTGCAAATACATTTTACCTCGACACTCTTCCGCTATCGACAAATTTGCAGAAAAATCACTGTTATAAACACTTATTGTATTTTCAAGTCAGTGCGGCGTTGTTAAAACAGTTTTAACTTTAAGGGTCAATATTACTAGTGACCAATTCAGTAAAAGCTTTTAGTTAGCGAAGAAAGAGGGATCTACAAATTCTGGCCACCATGAGAAAATAGTTTCCAGATTTTTTTCTTTTAAGCTTCATTGTAATTTTAATAATCTTCAATAATTTGGAATCAGGAATCATTTCCAAAATAAATTCAAGATTATTTGAGGCTAAAATACCGAATTTTCGATTAACATCAATGCATTTGTGTCCTGAAACTTTCCATAATCTTTTTACCATCGTGGAACAATTATTATTGTCCAAAAGACATCGAAGCCAAATAAAAGCAGAAGTCCTCCTGAAAAATTCGCTATTCCGATAGAATAAATAAATACCTCGCAGAACAAAATCTCTGTTTTGGTTTGCGTTTTCTTTTATTTCTCATGCAAATATTCTCTGCGATTTCCCTCCAAAAAAATCATAGCGAACACAACACAAACATTTTCCTCCGTTTCTTATGTTAAAATTTATCTTCGATTTAATGTATCGGACTGTATCGCGAGCTAGATCAGTGCAGACTTTTCATCGGCCCATTTATATAATGCCAAGTATTGAACGTGCGAAAAGGATACTGCTTTACTAAACTGCTTCGCTAAATTATATTTTTGTAGAAATTTTTGAATGGGAGATAAATTTGAGTGCGAGCAGGATACTACGCTTTAGGTGGACACATCTCGCGTGTACGTTCTGAATACCAATTATACTGTTGCTTATCATCACTTAGATTTTATACTTTATAAAACTGTTTATTTCACATTTAAAATTCTTTTTACAAAAAATAAGTTTACTTCAGGTCTGTTTTTTTTAAATAGAACGGAACTACATTTTTATTTCACTCGATAAAGTCTGAATAGATTGATGGAAATTGTAGAAAATTGCTACATCATCCACGTAAATACTTTCATAACCGTTCCACTAACACCCACTTAACTTTATTTATTTGCAGTGCGTTATTTACTTATCTATTTACTTTCAATCGTTGTATCTTAAAATAAAAGCCTGAAAAGAAAATAAACATGTGGCTCCGTTATTCATTGACAAGGAGATTATTGACAAATGACTAAGTATCCAAAATCCGGTATGTATGGAATTAAAATCGAGTAAAACTATCGAAGTCAATACATCAAACAACTACGGCCAATCTTCCCTAGTCAGCCTCTCAGCTATGTCTATCTAGTGCTTGTCTTAAATAATTATTAAAAACACGATATCTTATGGACCCTTGGCCGTAATAATCGGAATCTTTACACGTCGAGGAAATTAATTATTATTGGACAGCTGCTTGGTAGGTTTTCAAAATGAGCCCAGCAGAGTATGGAATTATGTTCAGCATAAGTAGGATATAAGACTATAATTCATTTTTTTAAAGATTTGACATTATTCCAACATTTAGTAAGTAGAAGAATCTGTTATCATAAAATAAAGTCGAAGCTAAAGTGCAATTATTTTTGTGTTTACTTCAGAAAGTTTGAGAAAATAATATTTTGGTTTGATTTACATTTGGCCATAATTCAATATGAAAAATACCGCAAATTAAAAACTCTGAGATTTTTTTTAAATCAAAACAAGTTAAAAATAACATAATTATATAAATATTTTTTTTTTTTTAAGACGGAAGGACATAAGTCCAGAACATAATTTCGAACTACTAATGCATAATAGATCTCGTCGATTTATGTCCCTGCGCCATGACTTGTGTGTTTTTATATTATTCATCATCTCTTTTTTGTGGATCTTTCTCTTAAAACTGCAATTTGAAAGAACAGGTAATCATTGTAATATGTAATATATATTATAAAGCTCCTTTCTACTTTAAGCCGACGATATGTTAATTTAATCACGATAACAGTTTGCACAATCGAACTCGTGTTTCGCGTACTCAGTAAGAACTTAACTAACAATATTATTTAGCCATGCTGGAAAATACTGCTCGAATTGGTATTCACGTTTGAGCGCTCGTAAAAACTATCAAATTTTAATTCAATTTCTCGAAAAGGATTTCATAGAATTCTATTGCGTAGAAAGTCTACCATTATAAATATAAAATAAATTATTTGGTGAGAGTGTTTACGGAGAGATTTTGTAGACTTCAAAAACGGTAATTCTTATCTTTAATTGTCGGTCGCAGTACAGCTTGCCTCTGCTTTAGAGCTACGCCTTATTTCAAAGAGCTTTCTTGCATATGGCATATCTTTAAACGATTAAAAGTGGAATACGTTACCTTTGGTTTTAATAGACAACTAAATAATGTATTCGTTTTTTAGACATTAACCCGGTATCCTCATATCTTGCATAATTTAAGGGTTTGTTTTGACACTCGTTCTATAATTGTTTGGTATGTGCATAACTAAAGCAAATGCCCATGTAATGAACCCCAATTAGGACATTCAATGGCTATTAAATTTGTAAGCTACATTTTGAAGGGTTATACACGAGTTTAGTTAATGGAAATTTTGTTTCAGTTTTTACTAATTAATAATGCAATTTATTTAGCGATTTTATTTCGACATGAAAAGCTTGTAAGCAATTTTTGGCCAGTGTTCGCACCGCAAATATATGATTAACCCGTCATTGGTTGTATAAAAGGTAAGTAAATTACTAAAAAATATTAGTCAGTTGAATTTGTCTAAATGTATGTGTTAGTAGCCAAACCACATTATGTGCATATATGGAGAGGAATATCAACTATGACGTCGACGTAACAAAAATTCATCGCAACACGCTCAAAACAATATCAGCGGCTGTAATTAATTGCTGTTTCGACAACGAAATAAGTTTGATCTCAAAATTAATGGGAAACCCTCATATGAGAACCCTATCCTTAAATGAAAAAAAAAGAAGTAAAACATATCCAAAGTGTGTGTGCGTATTCCAGTGATGTAATTTATTTACAATACATCATCAATGAAGTAAATGAAGATGTTATTTTCTAATATAATGGTGCTTGATGTCTTAATTAAAATAAGAAAAAAATCATAATTATTAAGTACTTATAGTTACAAAAAAATTAAAAGGAAACAAAATTTAATAAGAAAAAAAAAAAGAAAGAACGAAAAAAGAATTGCGTTGAAGCTTAGCATTTTACGTGTATTTTTTTTGGTTTTGATAACTCGATAATCACCTCACTAATTAGCGGTTCCAGCAAATGATTATCAGTGACCCGGGTCATAACGGTCTCCGTGAATGTCGACTTTGTTATAGTTTCTGTAACAAGACCTAATTCGGTTGGTGCCGGAGGCAACATCGGTAGATCCGGTACGGCTTTATTAACGGTGACTGTTACTGAGGGTCCAACACCATCGTGCTTGGCCACATGGACTTGATGTTGGCTACCACCACTCAAAAAGTGCGCAGGAATCATTGCTTGGAAATCATCACTTGTCAGTGGCCTTGGTGGGGGTTGTGCCATCTTAAAATTGATTTATTTGGTTTTGTATTGGTTTAATTTGTTCAGTATTGTCATTTACATCAAAGGGTAGTGTATTTTAATGATTGTTTTAGCAACGGACCAAAATTTGGTAGTAAAACAAAATGTGAATATATAAAAAAGAGAAAAGAAGAAAAAGGAAAAAGAGATGATAATAATGGATTCAATTTGAAGTTTTTTTTTTTTTTAATTTTGTACTCCTATCCATAGCATTTAAATTTATTTAATAAATAAGCGACAAGTATTTTAATGATGTTCTCAATTTTGTTTGCTTAATAACCTATATTTGAAATAATTTACTAATAAAATATGTATTTTGTTATCTACATTTTAAGAATGATACAAAATTTAAGGAAAAAAATGTATTTATGAGCAGCATAATTTTAAACATACATTTTAGAACACACAATATATATTTAAGTTATTCAAGGGGGTAGATAAGTAAGAAGATAAATTCAAATTACTATATTTGCTGTTTACAACCACAAATGCAATGATTAATAAGTATTACATACTATAGAACGAAACATGCGTAATATTAGGACGATTGAGTCTTGATTCAATATTAATGCCTTAAGAAACTAATAAGAAATCACAGCTTTAAATTTGGAATAAATTTATTTATTTGTGCTAAATATGTGCTTGGCTTGAGATTATTACCAATTTATTTATTAATTTGTATGCATACAGTACTAGTCAATTTTAAATGAATCAACAAGTGTCAAATACGTCTGAAAGAAGAGGATGCAATTAGGAATGTTATTTCTTTGATAAACTTATTTCGACCCGTTAGAGATACAACTTACAACAAAATCACTTAAAACCAACATAAAACCCGACCCAATTCTAGTCATTCAATACTAATATTTGTGTGCTAAATGGTAAATTGCACTAAACAATTACATTTTAGTTTGTTTTCCGAACTGGAATTTAAGATCTATTAACAAAGTTAACAGTTAAAAAAGTTAACAGCTAACAGCTAGTTTAAAAATAGCTGAGCCAGATGTTTTTGATAGCTATATATTTGCTCCTAAAAGGACAAGTAAAGCTTTCGCCAAAAATTTCCCGAGGATTTTAATCAAGAATAACACTTCGATGAAAGTGTGTCTCGAAATGTTGACCAACACAAAATTGAACTCAAAAACTTTAAATCCGAAAAGAAGATTTTTAGAAATAAATTTTCTAAGGAATGGAAAAGAGGTGACCATCTTCAATTTATTTAAAAATAATCTTAAACTTATACCCACAATAATTTGACAAAGTTTCGTTGAATATACTAACTAGACGATCAACATGAAGCGATCTTAAATAAAAATCATACTCTACAGGCGAAAAAGTGAGGGGATTATCCTTCCCTTCAGAGACTAAGCTGCAATAAATTTTGATATACATAGATGCTATAAGCTTAAATATGAAACAAAAAAATCCATAAATAAATAAACGATGTGCTTTAGGGGACAGAAAACACATGCACTGTACTAGTGCGGAAACGCAGGGGCAGCGCCTACCTCGGAACGGACGAGTGCAAATGTGTGGTTTGGAATTCGTGTGCTTATAGGATGGTGTTTTGGTAAAGAGACGTGGATAGTTTTGGTATCGTTTTTGTGAATTTATGTTTTGATTTTACTTTATATCATTAAACTTCCAAATACTAGGTTGTCTCATTATAGAATCCATAGAAATTCTTGATCAAAGGACGTTCAGACGCTTTTCATTTTGTTTAAAATTCAATAAAGTCAATTCAATCGTAGAGGCGGATGCCCTTACCAGAAATGTACCTAATATATAGTAATTATTTTCATTGGTGTGAACGAAAAATATATTTTTGTGCACTTACATCTACTTTTAATTCTTAAAAGCGAAGCCAAATAAAGGAATAAGTTTCGTGCGACCAAATCTACTGATCGCATTGAATCGAAAATCATTTTTGAACCACATATGTACTTCAAAATAGCTCTCCTAGCTCAATAGTTCGTTCTGTCCTGGGAGTTGTTTTTTTACAATGCAGCACATTGAAATCGGGATCTGTGACCAACTAAATGAAAGAACTTTTTCAAAGTTAGATTGATTTGTATTTCTTTAATATTGTTTTCTATATGATTATATTTGTGATTATTCGTGTATAAATTACGAGCCACGGGGTTGGCTTTGCAGTAAGGAAAGCATATATGTATACATCATAAGAAACCAATAAAACCGTGAAGAAGCCACTTGCACGCTTTTGTGTTCAATTATTTAGTTGACGACTAACCATGCCATTATGTACTGTACACAGCTCTTTGGGCTTGAAATTGAAATAAATAATAAGTTCAACATAAATTTAACTTCAATTCACAATACTTATTTGTTTTTGAATTTAGCGGAAAAAGAACAAATATTTGATCGTTTACTAAACGGAGATTGTAAAGGGAGACGATGGAATCGGAAATCTTATATTTCTGTTTCCTTGTACAGGTACGGATAACAATAACTCTAGCGACCATGAAAAGAATTAAGAACGTTTACTACAAACAGAGAGACACTTAAAATGGTTACCAACAAGCTAAAGAAGTTTAACAAAAGGTAGAGAGAGGAACATCGCTTCCGCAAAAGGGACATGTCTAAGTTGTAAAGACAATTTATAAGGGATGAATTCAGTACTCTTTAAATGAGCCAATAAAACTTTTAAGACTGCAATAAATCAATAATTTTGAACTAAGATAGTTGAACTTACTTTTCGTTATTCAAACGATTTAAACCAAAGTTCCAATTTGCAAAAAAGTGTTGGTGACATTAATTTAAGCTAAATTTAAATTATTCTCCAAACGTAAATACAAGCCAAAGAAAGAAGTTGGTCAAAGTTAACTGTCAATAGGAGACCCGCGTTGAATAAAGTTTTGCGTTATGCAAATAATAAAAATATAGTTCCTAGACTCACCAAAGGTCGGAGAACAAAGTATAAAAAACGACTAGCCCCAAAAATCACAGGCTCCATAACCGGTATCCTAATTTCAATAACACCCCTTCAATTACTCAAATTGTGCTATCCCTTTAAGCGAATTTTAAACTTTTATGCAATTAACTATAAAGATAGAGCATAACATAAACAGGCGGCACTAAAACTCATATTAAAATAAATACTTAATTAACCCCCAATGGTACCCAAAAAAAAACAAGTTTAGGAACCAAGGAGAAAAACAAACAGAACGTCGGTCGGTCGGTTATAATTTAATTAAATCTTACATCTTACTGTCTATCGTGCACACAAAGGCTATGATTTCTTATTAGTTAATGAAATTTCATAATGAAAACTGAGCAAAACGAAACAACAACAAAATAACGAATATTTGAATATTTTTTTTTTTTATGTCGGATGGCAGGCACAAACGCTCACAAAAAATAAAAATAAAAAAAAAAACATAAGCAACATAAATATCATAAAACAAGAATAAATAATAAACACAATCTCATTTCCTAACTAAAATATTGTTATTGCAAAATGAAAAGAAATGAAAAGAAGAACAATATATAAATTCAACACTCCACAGCGGAGCTATAGCTCACCTGAGTCTCTACATCGCTGTGGGTGGTGACACTTGGACCATTTTGGGAAAGAGATGAGTGTGACTGTTGCTGTTGCTGCTGGTCCAGTGGAATGGAGTTTGAGTGCGCCACGCGTACTCTAGGTGCTGGAACTGGTTGACCTGTGGCCGTGTCAACAACTGTATCCAGTGTTGGAATGGAATTTGAATTACCGGTCATCGTATCGAAACCATTTGTCTTCGTCGTCGTCATAGGGGTCGGTGATATATTTTTATTCGAATCGTAGGCAAATGGCTGAGTGATGTATTTTTGTGATTGTGACGATTCCACTGCGATGTCACCAATAGAACGGTTGAAACCGGTTGCTACGAATAAGTAATGGGGTCAATTGAAATTGAGATTTTTGTTTTTTATCCAATTTGTGCGTATCTAATGTACCCACCTGGACGATTGGCCAAATATCCCGACGGGCTCAACGAACTCAAGACCGACGGGCTACGTGGGCTTAGTGGTGGTTCTAGTGGTCCACTGATTTCTCGCTGCAGTACAAGTCGCACGAAACGCTGGTGATCGGTTAAAAGTTGAACTGCTGCATCGTGATAGGCATTTGTCATATTGTTGCCATTTATCTGGAGGAGGGGGAGGAAGTAACAACCGCGTTTCTAGCAATTATAACGCCACAACTCACCGCCAGCACCCTGTCGCCGACCATTATTTTGCCATCGCGATGCGCCAAACCACCATCGGTTATGCGGGATATGAATATGCCATCACAGTTATCCTTAAAAGGGGGAGAGCCTTTGCCTCCGGCAATGCTAAATCCTAGGCCCTGGTTAATTTGATCCCTTATCAGTGTTGTGTGGAGGGTTACTTTATGAATGGGAGCTTCCTAAATAATAAATCAGTGTTTTTTTTTTTTTTGTGTTTGTTAGATCTTTTTCGCTGTGTGGGTGTATGCAGGTGAATGGCGTACACTTCCAACCTACCTTGCCATTTTCCAAAATGCCATTTGTGGTCGCAGGGACTATTGTTGCGGCAGGGATAACATGTACATTTTGCGGCTGTTGCTGTGATGCGGCGTTGGTGGTCATGATATTCTGTTGCTGATAATTGTATTCATTTGGGAGAATTTCTATGGGCGGTGGGATGGATCTCTCCTGACGTACTTTTTGTGGTCGGCTTTCAACTGAAATCTGAATTTTTTGTTTGTTCAGGGATACGTGTAAGCATGTGGGTGTGTGTTGATAAATTTAAAACGAATTTAGCTTGAGGTATACGGCGAAACTTAACGCGTGAATAACCTAATCAGACACAATAAAATAATAAATCCTTCTGGGGTTGATCTCTGACTTATGTCATAGTGATGTTGGTTTAACCAAACTATTTTCAATTAAAAGCGTTAGTGTATTTCTAAAATTGACTTTGGCCCAAATTAAATCGGCTTTACCTTCGCGTTGAGGTGGCTTTCGTTGGAGATTATAGCTCTTTAATACTGAATGATTAGTTTCTAAATATATAGGGAATATGGAGACAGGTTCTAAATGGGCGGGCTGCAATAACAATTACCTAGATGGGATTAGCATATCAAATTGCGTTATTGTGGAGATCTTAGTCAGAATCAGAGATATCAATTCATCGCATTTAGATGTAACTTTAAGAGAGGATAAGCACAACGGGGCATGAAGAAGAACTCCACTGAGTGCCCTTACATAGAAGATTTGTGGATTTATTTTGAATCCCTGAGTATATCAAACCTACGCTGTACCATTTCTAGTACTGGCAGGCACACAAAAGAGTTATGGCAACAGGTAAGCGAAAAGAGATCCAAATTTGCCATACGAATACTTTTGCAGAAGATGTAGGGACGTCGAAGAAATAGAATCGTTTTTCCACCTACTATGCTAAAGCTAATGTTCAGGGGCCATATTATGTAATACGAAACGAGCGCAAATAAACGATAATAAAGAAAACGATAGTCACAACAAAGACCGATTATGTAAAACGATAAAGCTGTTAGAAAGATGTTGCCAACTGAAACCGAAAATACATTCATTTTTTGTAGCGCAACCAACTTCACACCTATGTGAAATGTCAAAAATTTAGTTTATAAACAACTTTTTGTTACTATTTTTCAAGTTTATTGTAAAAATGTTCTTCCATTGCGACTTTTTTTTGGATAGTGGAGAGTAAAGAAAGTATTTTAAACTTCGCCTTAGCTTGGCTGTTGGGCAAATAATTTTTAGTGGGTTGCTTTCCATAAAGCCAATGAGCACATCCATTTCCACACAATAATATTTATAACAGCTGAACGAAAACGAAAAATGCCATACGACTGCTAAATGTCAGTCTTTGAAAAAAGGAGTATCGTTGAATCTTAAACGATTCTCGTTTTACGCAATCGCGTTTACACGAAAACGATTTCGTTTCAACGAAAATCGTTTTACATGATAGGGCCCCAGCATATTCATAAAACTAATAGGATATTTGATTATTTGCACATCAGGTGTGTTTTCGAAGCCAAAAGCTTTGCTTGAATACTTCGACACGAGTAAGATAATAGCCTATATAATTGCCTGCAACTAAATGAAGATTTACTGCATTTTTATCTAAATATTGACTCTCATAAAGAAAAATGAGGATGGAAATAGCGTAATTTTATATTGACGTTTCCAACATGCTGCATCATAGGTAGGTAAGTAGGTAGAAGTGGCGGTCCATCCTTGAACCCAAGTAGCACTATGATGTGCCTTTTTGTTACCACGACTCGTGTGACCTAGTTTGCGATGGTTATAAAGGAGTGTAATGTATTATATGCTTATATCCAACCTGTGGAGTTGAGGAAACGGATTATATCTAATATCCCTTTACCCGAAAAATCGCTAAGGTCGTCAAAAAAAGGTTGGTTCAGTGTCCGCAATCTGGCTCTTGCTAGTGCCGGACATTTGCAGAGGAAATGGCAGAGAGTTTCTTTCTCGTTTGTATTTCCGCAGCTGCGGCAATGAGGGTTGTGTGGGATCCCAAGTTTGGCCGCATGGTCGCCAATTGGCCAATGCCCCGTGATTATTGCCGTGACTCTGGCAATATCTGGGCGGGTTCTATTTAGCAGGTTTCTTGTTCTATTTTGGTCGTATGTGGGCCATATCTTTCTTGATATGGCACAGTTGGTCAAACCCCTCCATTGGAGATTGGCTTTCTGTAGAAAATGTGAATGAATTTGTCCCTTTACCACTCCTAGTGGAACATGGACCCTTGCCGCCTGGCAAGCTCATCTGCGCGCTCGTTGCCTATTATGTCACTATGCCCCGGTACCCAGAGAAGTGTGACATTGAAACGTTCGCCCAGGCGGGCAAGCTCGTTCCGGCACTCCTGCACCAGCTTGGAGGATATGGTAGCCGAATTGATGGCTTTGATGGCGGCTTGGCTATCAATAAAGATAGCAATGTTTTGTTTGTGCGTTGTGTCATGCCCTAAAAGCGCGCAGGCTTCTCGGAAAGCCAGTAATTTAGCCTGGAAAACGCTGCATCATACGTAGCAGCAAAAAAAAAAATCACCATTAACGTCAATAGCTAACTTTCGAAATAGTTTCCTTGAAAGTAGTCAATGGAGACTAAAGTTTGCCAAAGTTCAGGGCTGCTTCAAATGACACTGTTTCCTCCTTCCGAGCAAGCTTCGTAGGAATCCTTATAGGTTTAAATACGTAATCCATGCAATCGTTCGTCAAACGATCTAAATGATTTTTGTTTTAAATTTTCATATTTGAATAAGCCATGCATGAGCAATGCAATCCACTCGAAATGGATCGGATGACAATCCAGACTTCTCAATACCACTTCTTCCATCAAAACTCAACTCTACAAGTGAATATTCAAATCGTAGAATATTCCTCGAAATGGTAACCACACCCTCCTGACCGTTGAAGAATTCTCATTCGTTATTATGCAGTCACTCCAGTCGGTATCAAAACAAAATCATTCACAGTATTTGTTGCCGTCATCTTATGTATCGTCTTGCATTTGGTAAGCAGTCCTCGGCGAGTCGACTGTCACTTCATCCTTCCGTTTGCTATAACACGCAATGTTCAAGCACCTACGTTATCGTCTGGATGCGGATGCCTTCTTTTCATTTGAGAGGACATCACTTTACTTCAAATAGTGTGAGGGGGTAGAAAATGTCATTTATACAAAAAAAAAATAAATTCGTTTCTTTGGACAACATGACACAAGAAAGCTATAAATATGTAACTATACGACATACGATTTACGGACTAAGGATATTCTTTTTTACATTTTTGACAGACAAAAGCGAGTATATGATGAGCTCATGAAACAGTATTACTATAGTGCTACAGTATAAAGTAGGGTACCTCTTTTAAAAGCTTAAGCTATCTATGCACTGGCTCCGTTCGTTGGCCTCTAACCAAACACTGGGTGACTTACAACACTTGTGTCACTCTTTTCGCTAAGCGAAGCACCATATATTTACCCAAACTAACCTGTGATAGTGAGCCATCTTCGCTGAACACTGGATGACCGATTAAACGTGTCACCTCACGTTGCACGACTAATACCAGCACAAGTCCACATGCTTTTAGAACCTGAACCGCTTGATAATGATCAGCATACTCAACGGACTTTCCATTGACTTTGATGACTTTATCGCCGACTTTAAGGCCAGCCAAATCGGCTGGACCACCTTCGGTAACACGTGAAATGAATATACCCTCATCGTTGCCTTTGAACGGAGTTGATCCCTTGCCGCCGGCTATGCTCAAACCCAGTCCGGCTGATGTCCTTTCAATGTGAATTTCATATTGGTCCGTTTGGAGTTCCGTAACACCGTCTAGGGCATCTGAAAATACACACGCATACAAACAAATTCGATTAATAGACGTTACTATATGTACAAGGGTTTGTGCAGATTATGCTGCACAATGCAGCAGTTGCACCGCACTGTGCATCTTGATTCAAGTCACGAAATGCAATTACAGGTATAAAAGGACTTATATTCAACCACTATCTCACCATGGCCCCACCGGCATCATGAAAAGAGTCTACATCAAAAATTAATCAAAAAGAATACCCTCCCATTCCCCTGTGGCAATGTCC